>JAMJFZ010000199.1:51712500-53092500 GCA_026225945.1 Cricetomys ansorgei | reverse complement strand
AGGAGGTGCCACAGGGTGAGGGAGTTGGCTGGGGAGATGAGATCCTGGCTCCTCCCCCTCAAGTCAAGCAGCTCCAAATTTAGTCCTCACTATTTATTTTAAGGTTTTAATTGAACACAAAGTGTAATTTTTTTTAAGGTCTAAAGTCTACCATGATAGTCCAATAACCCTGTTTTATAGATGAAGAAACAAGGGCTTAAAGTAACAAAGCAAGAAAAGTAATTCAAGGTTCTTGGTGTCCAGTGATTCATTCATCAAACTTTATCATTTGCCTATTACATTCCAGGAGACTGCAGAGCTCTGGGAGTGTGGAAATACCTGACCTCTGCATTTGACTTGTTATAAGAGCTAGAGCTGTGTGAGAAGTTCCAGATAATCTGAGGACAAAGCAAGGGGAGCCCATTGCTCTCCATTGGAAGAGAAGGTCAAGGGAGGTTGTACTGCATAGTGTCATGTGACTCATAAATATATTGGGATTTGCTAGGGAGATTAAATGAAGAGGCCATTCTAGGCCAAAGTAGCACCTGTATTAAGAAACGGAGGTGTATAAGAACACAACTTAATCAAGAAATAGCAAACATTTTTCTAATTGAGATAGCTAGCTTTTATTAAGCAGTATCCTGTGCCAGGCATTGTGCTTGATGATTTGCATGGATTACTTCATGTAATACTCTAAAGAATCCTGAGATGGATACACATGGGAAAACCAAATCTTAGGATAGAGACGTAAAAAGGTCACACAAGGCTTCACAGTTAAACAGGGAAAGAACTTGGAACTAAATCCAGAGACTGTAGTCTGTTTGTTTGTTTTTCCAGACAGGTTTCTCTGCGTAGCTCTGGCTGTCCTAGAACTTGCTCTGTAGAACAGCCTGGCCTCGAACTCAGAGATCTGCTTCCTTCTGCTACCTCAGTGCTGGGATTAAAGGCGTGTGCCACCACTGTCTGGCTGAGACTGTAGTCTTGATGGGGTTGGGGTATATGTGCCTTGTGAGCAGTTGGGTTTCAGCCTCTAGGTCAGTGGTTCTCACTTCCATCAGAGCAGCCAGATGTACTTGTCACCACTCAGCTCCATGATTCAGTTGACCTGAGATAGGATCCAAGAATGTACATTGCTCATAAACTCCCAGGCCATTCTGATTCAGCTAATCCAGGCATCACATTTTAGGACCTACTATGAAGAGATGCAATGGAAAGGCTTTAAGTTTCAAAGGGAACTTGTCAGGTTTGTATCATATCTAGGGCTCTCTGTATAAATCATAGAGATGAGTCATGGGTTGGATCCATGAGGATTCAATGAAATGGTGCGTGGAGGAGGTAGAATGAGAAAGAAGTAATGAGAGGACCTTCAAAGGGATGTCTCCAAGAAGATGAGGGATGCAAAAAAAAAAAAAAAAATGTCAACACACTGGAAGAGAATTAGGTTGCTGACAGCACGAAGCAAACTCTGAACCACGATGGAAATGGTTGTATCCAGTAATTTGAGTCTGCAGATGTAATATCCGATCAGGAACAAGAGAAGAAAGCATTACAATAAAACTAGCGGTTGCATGGATTCCATGAAAGGAAATGAAGTTGGCAGGGGAAGTTGGTCATTTAGGTAGCTGCATTTTGGATGTGTTGGGTTGTGGCCCTCCTGTGGTGTAATAGAGAGATGTCAGGCTCTGGTGGAGGGGGGACTAGGCTGGTTTAGAAAACCTGGTATTTAGCCCTGGCTTAGTCACTTACTCTATCATTTCAAAGATGTCACATACTCTTTGTGCCTGTATTTGTTTTCCATCTTCAGGAAGAGAAGACAATAGTACCTCTTCCTGTTTAAAGACACTGGAAGGGAATCGTCAATTCTGTTGAAACTGTTGAGAAAACAATTACCTTGGGTTAACAAGATGGCTCAGTGAGTAAAGGAGCTTGCTGCTAAGCCTGATGATCTAAGTTCGATACCTGGCACCCATATGGTAGAAGGCGAGAACTGATTGCTTCAAGTTGTCCTGTAACCTTCAAACATGCACTGTGACATGCATACACACACACACACACACACACACACACACACACACACACACACACTAAAAAAATACAGCTGGGCATGGTGGTACATGCCTTTAATCCCAGAACTCAGGAGGTAGAGGCAAGTAGACATCTGTGAATTTGAGACCAGCCTGGTCCACAAAGTGAGTTCTAGGACAGACAGAGCTGTATGGTAAGGCCCTGTCTCAAAAAAAGAAAAAAAAAGTAATTGTACTAAAATATATATAATTAAAAGAAGAAGAAGAATTTGTTAAAACAAAACACAAAACCAGGAACAATTACATCTCCCCAGTTATGCATATGTGGTACACATTACGAAGTGAATTCCCAGACGAACGGTTTCTGGGGGTCTCCCAGTGGGTCCAGCCTTTCAGTTTGCTTGACACTTGAACACATAGTTGGAAATACACAGTCAAATTGTTCTTTTGACTTTTAAAGTGTTTTATTATCAGAGCTAGACGCAAAGCTGACTTATTTCCCAGGGCTAATTCTTTCAGAACTCCTTTTGTTATGAATTTATTATGTTCAAGGTCTCAGGTCACATTACTCTACATCAACTGCTTTTGATGGTTTTGGAAATTCTTGACAATTGTTTTAAAACAGCTGTGTCCTTTATTTTAACCAATTTCAAGGTGTTAACAAGTAGATGCATGTAGTTTTCTTTGTGTGTGTTTGTAGGAGTTTCATAGATGCGAGTGTGCGTGCACATTTGCCAAGGTGCATGTGTGGAGGTCAGAGGACAACTTTGGGTGTTGAGACAGGGTCTCTTTTGTGTTCCCTGCTGCGTACACAGGCCTGGCCCATGAGTTTCCAGGGATTCACCTTTTTCTCCTCGTATCCTAGGAGGAACACTGGAATCATAGACACATCACTAAGTCTATTTTTTTTTTTACATGGGTTCTGGGGCTCCAAACTTGATTCCTCTCACCTGTGAGGCACATGATTTTCCCAAGGAGCCATCATCCCTGCCATGTGTGTATGTGTGTGTGTGTGTGTATATATATACATATATATACATATATACATATATATACATATATATATATGTAAATGTATGTATTCCATTTGAATATGTTTATATATTCCAATTAAAATATAAGAAATGACTTTTTTGAGATTATATATGGTAATTGATAAGAATTCATTAACTCAAAAACCACATTTAACACCCACTAGCCCTTCAGTTCCCATATCTGGTTTATTAACAAGTCTTTCCCTTAAGTCAGCTTTTTCATCCTGTTCACAACAACCAGAGACTCCCTGGTGCAATTTAACTGCCATTCTTTCTAAACCCAACAACTGTATCCATTCTTGATTCCTTGATTGTATCCACACTAGAAAGAGATTAGCTTTAAAATCTGTTTAAAATCCTACCTTCTTAAGCCTTCTAAGGGATTTCCACTGCTTTAAGGATAAAGATATGCCATTAAGGTTGCCTTTGAAAACCCACATGACTGGCCTCCCTTAACCTCTGTTGCCTCTCTTCCCTCCCTGCTCACTCTGGTTCTCCCAACCTTCTTCAAGCTGGCTGATTTTAGATCATCATGAATTTCACCTTCATCTTACACAAAATTTTTGCTCCTTTTGTTTTCCCTGTCTAGATTTCTTTTTCCTCTCTGAATTCAGTTATTCCATCTATCCTTCAAATCATAGCTCAATTGACTCTACAGATTCTTCTGCAACCCTCCCAAATAGGTCAAACCTGAATTCTGTGTTCTCAAAACACCACTGACTTTGCATATCTGCACTTAACTGTAGTTTCTATTTTACACTAACCTTTTTGTCTAGTTGATTAATATAGAAGGCATGGATGATGTCTGATTTAGCTTCCTATGTAATGAGAATGAAGCTAATGAATATTTGAATGATGAATAGTTATTCACAGACTATTTGGGTGTGGGATTCTTGTTAGATTCTGTTGGTAGTAAATGTAATACACAGATAATTACAACATAAATTAAACCCACTGAAAAACATGGCAACATTGATTTCAGCTTTCAGTTGTGTGATAATTAAGGGAACATGCATTGTTGGCATTTGAACTGAAATTTTCTATTTCTCCATTGGATAACTCCTGAGAACATACATTCCCCATAAAACCTTGTTTTTGTGGTTTAGCATCTTAAGTCCCATCTGCAGTCCAGAATTGTGGAAGCAATGAGCCAGCTTGTTATTCTTTTAGCTGTCAAAACATTCTGCCCATTAGATTGGGAAACAAAGATTGTTATTCATTTTGTACAGTCTGAATTTTCTAGTAGTCTTCAGCCAAAGCAGAATTTTTTCTTTAGAATTAAAATTTTTTCTTCTTCTCTCATATAATACATTCCAACACCCTTCCACCCTTCCCTTCACTCCTCCCAGCTCCCCACCGCATCTTCCCTATCCCCCAGATCTACTTCCCCCTCCTTCCACTACTTACCTCCTCCAAGAAAGAGCGGTCTTCCCAGGGTTACTGCTCAAACACAGCACAACAAGATGGAACAGGACACAGTTCCCTACTTCAATGCTGGACGCAAGGCAACCCAATAGGGGGACAAGGTACTCAGGGGCAGGCAAGAGGTTCAGGGACACACACCCTTATTCCAGTTTATATGAGTTCTGCAAGAGCACCATGTCAGACAATCTCAAGACATATTTGGGGGATCCAGCAGGTTCCACGAGTGACACTTCAGGGTCTGTGAGCCCCTAAGAGTGCTGGTCAGTTGACTCCATGCTGTTTGTTCTCCTGGTGTCCTTGACCATTCTGGTCCCAGCAATCCCTCCTCCACTTCTTCCATGGGGTTCCCTGAGATCTGCATTTTGTTTGGCCTTGGGCCCTGCATCTGCTCTCTTCAGCTGCCTTAGGGAACCTCTTTGTTGAGGACTGGGCTAGGCACTAATTTATGAGGAGAGCGGGGTAACATCAGAAGTCCTCTCTTGACTGTCCAGACTCTAGTTCCCAGCCTGCTCTGGGGTCATGGGGTCATGGTTTCCCTCTTGTAGCATGGGGTTCTGCCTTTTCATTGTCCCAGTGGACCCTGCAGGGAGGATAGGCTGTAGGCTAAAGTTTTTGTGGCTAGGATGATATCCCAGTCCTGCCACTGAAAGCCTTGCCTTGTTACAGGAGATGGCCTGTTTAGGCTCCCTATCCCCCTTTACTCGGGTCTCCTTTGTTGATTCCAGTGAGCTTCCACTGCACTAGGTCTCCTGATTCTCCTCTACATGTCCTCCAATTCTGGTCATCTATCTATATATTCTCTCCCTCCATCCTTCTCATCCCTTCTGGTCGCTTCTCTTCCCAGTCCCATCCTTCTTTGTCCCTCCTCCAAGGGGGATATTTTCTATTTTCCCTCCAAAGCAGAATTTAAAGATAAAACATGATGACTTTTCAACTAGATTTGGGGAAACACACACAAGTGCCCTTTTCTTATGTTCATAGTGTTTTGTTGTAGTTACAGTTAGAAATAATACTGAGCCAAGTCAGTTCAGCATAATGAGAAACAGGATGTAGACAAAGTTAAGTAAGTTGCCGACAGTTCCGAAATTGAGTGTGAGAATGACGAGTGTCCATCACATAGCTCTCAGATTTCATGTGTCACCTCAAGCCTTCTTATCTTGATCAGTGCTTGAGGACAAGAATCCGTCTTTCATGAAAAGATAGGCTGTGCATTTATATAAATGCAACTGCTAGATTGCAATCAAGCAATACACTGCTGCTTTGTATGAACAGTAAAGTAAATAAATCACTGCTCTGCAGCTCCTAGCGTCAAGATGATCTCCCCGCCGGCGCACCCCAGCTTACCATTAAGAGATGGAAACTTAAAGTCCAGTGGACAGTGAACACTATTACTAATAGATTAAAATTACGTTATGAATTAGGCCAAGCTGTTCAACAAGCGGAGCACTAGCGAACTAATTCACTGTCATCTATTCTAATGCCATTTTTCTAAATGTGGCCCTTGTATGACTCCTCAGAATGGCTGATCGTGCCGTTCTTGTCTGGATCCTAAATTCCTGTTTGTTCTCTCTCATCTTTAGATCTACTGGAGCAGAATCTCTGGGGTAAGGCATAAAAATCACATCTTAATACCTGCCCCTCAGGGGATCCTTATGGACCACTAGATTGGAGACCCAGAGTGATTCTTGAAGCTGAGATGGTCAAAAGATGTTTACAGTTTTAGGTTTTTCTCTGCCAGAGGGCAGTGTTCTCTGAAATATGGCTGGGTTAATAAACCACACTGCAAGTTAGGTTTACAGCCCCTTTCCTGTTCTCTTTCTGGTGTATTGAGCCAGCCAGCCAACCATGTATGTCTTTCTACCAAAATCTTAAACACCGTAGCAAGTGAACTTTCTTTCTTATAAAAGATTTTGCACTGTAGTCCAGTCATTTTAGGTGAATTTTTTGACCTATTAAGTACATTTTCAGGCTTTTGGGTTTTCTCTGTTTGAAATAATGAGAGAGAATTGTATTTTACTGTTGATTTGATGTCAAGGTAGGGACTTGGACTGTCCGCACCTCTGACACTTAAACTATAATGATTACCTTGTAGTGAAAATCTGCTTGCCTTGTGTCTTGCCCTGTAAGCCCTGTTGGGGGTGGAGACATGAGGATTTCTGGGAATTCCTGGCTGCCAGCCTGGCTCTGGCTTCAGTGAGACACCCTATCTCAAGGGAATAAGAGACAGAACAATAAAAGCAGGACACTAAAAACTCTCCTCTGGCCTCACACATGTATACATGGATAGTACATGTATCCTCACATACAAATGCTCATATAACACACACACAACTTGCTTAACTATATTTAGCTAGTGGGTATATTTGTGTGTATATTTGTTTATGCATGTGTGTATGTCCTTGTATATATGTATATATATATAAACATATATATGTTTATGCATGTATATATGTGTGCATATATGTATGTGCATGTGTGTGTATATATGTATGTATTTGTGTATGTGCAAATGTATATATGAATGTGTGTGCATATATGTATTTGTGTATATGCATATGTGTGTATGCATATGTGTGTATGTATTAATAAGTTACTGACACACAATGACCTGGTAAAGATACAATTCTTCAGCAGAATGGTTAACAGAAATAGTGCTGATCTTGATCCTTTTGGATAAATGGGTAATCCAGTGCTGTACAGAAGCTGGTTAGTTATATATCAACTTTTGATCACACTTATGGGCCTCTTTCTCCTGCATAGCTTAGTTTGTATGCCATAAAGTAAAACAATAAAATAAAAGCTGATGTTCAGTTTCTTAGCTGTATTTTTTTTCTTCAAGGAGAGCCTACATTGTTCTAGAGGTGTGTTCCTATAATCAAGTGTCAGAGAAAGTCTCATGTTGCTAGGACCTGGAGGCCTTGGGAGGCTAGAGAGAAAAGGAGGCCGTTTGTCTTTAGATCCATTGTAGCATACAGCAAACAATGAAACACAGTGTGGACTTGATCATTTCCTTTTGGTTTACAGATTCCTCCGAAAACGGCAGGTTTACATCTTGAGAATGAATATACATAGTAGAAAAATCTTACATGGGGTTAACATCTTTTAGAAACCTTTCTAAATAATCAACTCCAGATCAGTTTAGCTTGGCATACAGACTAAAGCAAGAGACTTGTAGATAAATCCATAGCCTGCCCCCTCTGTGAGAGTGCAAAGCTGAGAGGATTGGAGAAGAGCAACTGGATGTCTGGCAGTGTCTTTTCTTCTTTTCAATGGGCTGTTTACTAAATTCTAGAGTTTATAATGAAACCCAGGCTTACTCTGCAGTCCCCATAAACAGGCTCTTAGCTTTTGTGCTATCAGGTTTTATGCGAGCAGAGCCAGGGGCGCTCCTTGAGCAGTTGCTGTATGGAAGGTTCCTGTTTGTTTACGTATGCACATATGTGCTCTGCAAGAATGATAGTCAAGGGGCCTGGCAGAGAAAAGCCAAAACAAGCCTTCCCTCATTTGAATCCTAAAGGCAAATAATACGTAAACGACTTTCCGATTTAGAGACTTTTTGGTATGGTTGCCAAGCTGCTAAATTGCTAAGGAAAGAAGCTTACACACACACACACACACACACACACACACACACAGCCTCACAGGACACTACCTCCTCAAACTAGATGAGCATTTAACAGGAATTCTTGCAGCCATTGCCATTCCAAGTGAGATTCAAGGCTGATCAAGCTCCCCCCTACTGTCCCTATGCCTGCTTCTCACCCACCCCTCCCCCACAAACAAGCTGACTTTTGTCAGGAATGGGTAGAGACTGGAGTGAAGTTGTCTTTCCTCATGCTCAGAAGGACTTTATGCAGCTTTGCTGGCAGTCCCAGTATTTTGATAAAAGTTACTTCTGTGAAATTTAACAACATGGAGGGAAATAAAGCTATCTCTTGTGTGAGTTGCAATTTTGGAAGATTCCATTGTGAGAAACTCCAGAGGAATCAGAAGTAGTTGAGAGTGTAGTTATAGAGAGACAGGGTTATTCCAACTGCCAGAAAAATAAACAAATGGAAAAGACAGATTTATTTGGTTTATAAATTGTAAGTTTTTTGTTTGTTTTTTAAACTAAAGTTGTGGGGTTGAGGACATCACACAGCAAAAGCTTCGAGCTGATGGGAAGTTCTGGGCAGTTCTGTTTCATTTTTATCGGATAAAATACATTTGGTTTCTCTTTTGACAAACCATGTATTTGTGAGGGAAGAAAAACGAACATGCACTGTTATTGGCCGCAGCTACATAAGAAGTCCTCCTGTTGCCAAAGGATACCACATGAAAGTGCCTGTGTGAGGGGAGGGGCCGGCGAGGGGGTGGGGCCGAGAAGGATGTTGCCTTAAGCCTCTTAGGCTCGGAGTTGCAATTTGTGAACCGACTGTGATGAAATCAAGCTCTGGACGAATCAGATGCGCCTGTCAACTTCCCAGGTGGGATTGCTTGGCGTTAATAGACTGAACTCAGAGCCCCGAAAGCAGTGCATTCAGGGCAAGCAGAGAACACCCTGCAGAGGCTTTCCAAGAATCCCTCGGCATGGCAAGAAAAGGTTCTTTCGGGTCATACCAGGTAGGAGGATGATGCAGCGACGGGAGAGATGCTGAATCTTCCGTAGCACTTGCATTTGAAGTTTCCCCCCTCCTTGTTCAAATCTAGACAGCATCTGAGAATGCCCTTCGAAATTGGCAGGACTGGGGTTGCTGCAGCCATCTGAACTGCTTTCGTGCACTTTGAGCCCATCTAAACCTAGCTGTGCCTGACAACTTGATCTTTTTATTCCCTTAGGTAGTATCCTTGTTCACTTTTGCCGTCGGTGTCAATATCTGCTTAGGATTCACAGCAAGTCGAATTAAGAGGGAGGAGTGGGATGAAGGACCCCCTACAGGTAAGGGTAGCAGTAATTAGAATTTTTGTTTCTCTAACAGTATTGTGCACTTAGGCATTCCACGCCAGCTCCTTCAGAGGTTCATCTCTGAGACGACCTTGCAGGGCGATCAGTTTCTCTGCCATGAAACCAGTTATGCCTATATTTCAGGTGTAAAGAATGCTGTTTTAATTGGAGACCTTTACTGTCACTTCTCAATAACTGGCTGTTTCCATGCGTGTACCTTGAAGTTTATAAATATTGAAATAAAATGAGAACCTTTGTTCATAAACAAAGCCAAACTAACTTCAGTGAGAACAGGTATTGGTTTAATGTTGGAGAGGGATGAGACTGACATATTCCATGTGGTACTTGAGGGGTGAGACTGATGTATTGCTGTATGGTATAGAATAAATTATTTGCTACCAGAAAGTTCTGTCCTAGGGGTGAGAAGAAAGGAAGTTAAAAAAAAAAACAAGAAAGAAAGAAAAAGAGGCAATGAGCTGTTTATATGAAAGTTGGAAATTTAGAACGTTGGGCCTAAGATTTACTGAGACTGGGGGAACCCTCAAAGTGAGTTCTTTCTCTGAGAGCTTCAAGAGTAGATCTGCACTCCGTGTGTTTTCTTCTGGAGTAAGGCAAGGTGAGTTTTCCGAGCTTTCCTGACATCACTAATCCAGCCTGAGTGAAAGGGGCCCCTTTGCCATGTGCACCGAGCAGAGAGGCGCTTCATAAAGGACCACTTGTGCAGGCTGAGGGGGCTTAGCAATGACTTGGTTAATTTCCTGGAAATTGGAGCTGCTGATGGTTTCAGAATTAAAAATTGCATTTGAAATGACAGGTACTCTAGGGGGCAATATTTTCTCCTCTTTCCCTGACGTAACAGTGTGTTTTCTGTCTTCCTGGGAATTTTGTGTTTCTCTGCATTTCTCTGACTGGAGCGCTATGAAACACCACCTGTCTTCACACCACTGTGAATATGTATTAGTAAACGAGGCATGGTGGAATATTGAATCTTCCACACAGCAAGCAAGCTTCTTGAGTTAGGCTTGAGAAGGTTGAAGGAATAGTATGAAATGTGGGTGAGGAGAGAGCTAGCTGAGTTGAAGCGTCCTTTGGGAAGAATGAGAAAACAGCTCTTAAAAAAGTTGTGGCCCCAGGGAGCCAGATGGACAGAACTGCATTGTGTTTCACTGGGGAGGGAGGAAAGGGGTCTCTGGGACAGAAGAGAATGGTGTTTTTATTGGAGGCAAATGCTGTCTTCAAAGCCCTCTTTTTCACTCCCGCTAAGGCTGACTGTGACTAACAGACAGGGGACCAGGTCCTTGACTTGGGCATGGGACTCTGACAGGCCACTGTCCACTACCGGGTGCACTTTCCGATGCACCTAAAAGGAACTTTTTTTTTCCCTGTCTCGTTCAAATATTGATGGGAATAAATGCTGTTTCTTTAATGGCTGCGTTATTTTCAATTTAGAATGTTTTGGGAAATGAATTATGAAGGTCTCAGCCGGGCACTCTGGGTCCATATGAATAAATGTTACGGTCACAGGCTAGTCACTTGTCAAATCTCAGTCCTCAGCAATGAGGCTCAGTTTGGAAGCTTTCTGTTTTATCTTCTGGATTATAAAAAAAAATCCCCAGTTCCCTCCATCCTTTTCATCCCCTTTTCAATGTGTGTAACCTCTACCAGGAAGCTTGAAAAGTATAGATTCAATGTATTAACCTCTGAAACATTGCTCATATAATAAATAATTTCCATATGCTGTAGAAAATAGATACAAGAGCAAATGTGTCAGTATTATTTCTGGAAAACTAGTCTAGACTACTAGTCTGGACTAATGCTATTGGATAGCATTAAATATCCTACAGAATACTTCTTGAATTGTTTAATAGAATCATTAGCTTCAGCCTTCCTGGTACCTAGTGACAGTTCATTTACACCTACCTATGAAGCTTAGTCTTAGGATGTCATACAATTTACACCTGAGCTTTGGGGTTAGATAGACTTATGTAGTTTTTACACTTAAACTTGGTTTTGATGCAGCTTGCCTGCTGTCTATGCACTTGGGTTCATTTCTGTTTGAATAAAAAAGTCCAATAATGCCTTTTAGAAACTGGGGGGAAAGCATATTGTGGACAGTTTTTATAGCTTGGCAGGGGATTCTACTAAATAAAAAAAAAAATTGACAGGCTGCTCTGATTATTATTAGCAAAACTTTTGCATCAGAAAACACCAGGTGAGCTTTTCTTACATCTATTAAGACAGAGATAAAGCATTATTTTTTTTTAAACAACACTCTCAGGCTCCAAAGAAATCCTACAAATTCAGTGCCATCAGGTGTTTCACAAACAGAAAAATCACAAAGAGTGTTCATTTATATGTGACTGCAGCAAGAACCACCATTCAAAAGCATGCAACCTCTTGTTTAGTCCTGGTACTTGTTTAGTCCTTCAGGGTCTCTGGGTAACAGCAGAGAAAGTTTTGCATGCATGAATGGTCTCACTGCTACACTGAGAACTGAGGTGTCCGCTCCAAGGCTGTGACCATGCAAAGAAACCTATAATTAATTGTCTAGCACACTTCTTAGCTGGATTTATTGTTAGGACCTGGTGATCCTATTGAAAGCAATGGGGAATAAGAGTTCTCCCAGATCCTGAGATGTGTAGGGGATGTGAAATGATTGGAGTGAGTTGTAAAGCTCAGGAAAGAGACATTAAGGTAAATGGGATGGTAGAAATCACATTTCAAAGGAAATGGAAGTGCAGTTTAGTTGGATATCTTTATTTCAATCATCTGATATGGTCAGTCCATTTATCTTTGAGATGGAGATGTATGATGTGCATGCAATTGTCTGCACCCTGGCGTGCATGTGGACGTGGTGTGTCTAGAGTTGTGAAGGGGTCTGCTTCACAGAAGCTATGACTTCAATACTCTTCCAGTCCCCAGGTAGACATGGATAATCTTTGAAAAAGAAGCAATGTGACACTTGAATGACAAAATGAGATCTCTGAGCTCATGAATACTTGTGTATTAAAAACTCTATAACTCAGTCCAATTTATCATCATTTTTATTGCTTTGAAGGGAAAGTTTAAAAGCACATGAGTGATGGATTTGCAGGTAAATATGAAATGAAAAGATTAACTAACAATTCTATAGAAAAGAGAAAGTGGTACTAACGATGAGAAGGCTCATGTTCTTTGATAATCCTAGGAATCTCACTGTAGAGTTGAGAGCAATTTAAATAATGTCCGAGAAGAATGCAGAAAGATATAACACTGACAAAGGATCAGCCCTCACTGAGGAAAGTGATCAGATGGGATATAATGCACAATGTGACTTTATGCTAGACTGAACATAGAACTGGGGAGTTTGAGTCAATGGGATGAAATCATCGGAGTTAGAATTCAGGGGCATGATAGATTTTGCAGTTCTTTGTCAAGCGGGGCTCAGTGTAGCGATTTTCCATTTACCTTTATATAACAGAGAATTCTCTATCATGATTTATAGCTGACATTTCAGTGTGCTTTGTTAAACATAGATTTTTTTCTTTTTGTTCTTTTTCCCCTAGGTTTTTCTTTTATTGAAAATAGATATTTTCTATATTCTAATTACCAGTGTTCTCTCCTCCACCTCCTTGTAGATCCTTCCCACCTCTCTTCTCATCTGAATCCATAGCCTTTCTGTGTCTCCTTAGAAAACAAACAGGCATCTAGAGAATAAAAATAAAATAAGATAAAACAAACAAACTAGGATAGGACAATCCAAAGCAAACAAACAGAAGAAAAACAATTAAAGAAAAAGCACAAGAAACATGAGCGTGCACACGTGTGCGCGCTCAGACACACACACACACACACACACACACACACACACACACACACACATACACAGAGGAAACCCATGAAAACACAAGATTTTTAAATCAATAAAAATCAACCATTCTTTCAAAATAGTGATTGGAAAAGAACACCCAAAGTTTGGAGCCTGCATATTAAATCTGAAAACTCCATAGTTAATAAAAAGTAGGGTGTAGTATTGAATGCCTTGAGGCTATCCTGAGCTACATTGAGAGACCCCCCCATATCAGTGAATCAAATCAAAAAAACAATCTTCCTTTCTTAGTGAAATAAATAATGTGGCTGTGTTTCGATAATCTAAAATTTTAGCTTAGCGGGTGCTAGCTCATATGAGAGTCACTGATTTGATTCTTCAATTAGAAGAAAAAGTTTGAAAGCAAATGACCATGACAACTGATGAGCATAATGTATGTCAGAAAGGTGTATGGCGAAGCTTTTATGTTTTCTTTATTATAAGGCCAGTGCCTACATTTGTTGCTGATGAAGTTAACATCGTCTGATTGAAAGCGATGATATGTACTTGTTTGTTGGCAGATTTGCAAATTCCTCAGATTTATGCATTGAGTGCTATTTAAATGGTCTAGGGGTTGACCTAAAATTTAGAAGTTTTCATTTAAATGACATAGAATTCTGTTTTCTTGTAGTTTGTATAGTCTTTCTACATATGAACATACTGTGTTTGTAGACACAATGTTTTCAGAGTACAGATGTTTGAAAACGTTCCAGGTGGAACTATTTATCCATTTCTGCCTCTGCCTCTATCTCCCCTACCTCTCTTCCATCTCCCTACCCTATGACATCTGGCCCAGCACCTATGAAGCTGAGAGGAGAGAAGAGTGGATATTTCTAGATAGTTTTAAACTTAGGAAGCAGCAGAAATGGGTAAACGGATGGTTCTTACTAAGGGGTGAGGTGAAAACATCCAGAAAAGAGGTGAGGGGCACAGCTCAGTCAAGACAGGATGAGGATAAAGAGTTAGTGATATACTCCAGAAGAGGTGCAGGACAGCGTTTCAGTCTCTAGCCGAGTGGCATCCTCAATGGTGTCGCTATGTCCAAGCCTTTGCTTGCAGGTTACGCTTGAGACAAGACAGCAAACAGAAAGGAACCTGTTCTATTTTCTTACTTTTGAGAGAAGGAGCTGACGTAAGAACAACATGCAACCCATCCAGGGCTTTATTTTCAGCAGACACTGGGGCTGAGCACCAAGGAGAGTAGGAGGGACTGATAGGGAACAGCGTATACTCCTGCCAGTGTGTAAACCTGTTAGAAGAAACTTAAGTCCATCTAGCTTTAGGCTAGGCTAAAACACTTGAAATTTGAAATATCACCTCCTCATTGGCCATCTTCTAGATTTGAACTTTTCACTTAGCAAGAAGATTTAGAGGGACATAGGATTGAGTGTATAGGACGGAGTCAGCTTTGATAACAGCTCTTGTCACCAGTTAGGCTCTTCTCAATAGTTCAGTTAAATTATCAGTAGTTTGTGGGTTTTATATGTCCACAGAATAAATGACACCAGAGGCTTACAGTTCCCCCCTCCCTCCTTTTTTGCCTCCCTCTCTCTCTCCCTCCCTCCCTCTGTGTATAGTGAAATGAAAGGTCCTAGAAAAGGGGTTTTACTTAACCAATTTAAAATAAGCTTGCCTTTTCCTATCTGAATTACAGATTTGAAAGAAAGAAATTGTAATTTACGTTTGCGTTTCGTTAAACCATGAAATTATACTCTAGTGAGAAGTAAGGAGCGCATAGCACTGCTGCTGTTGCGTATTATAGTTGTGTGTGTCCACGTTAGAATCCAAAGTCTCTCAAAACTGACTTACATAGACCTGAACCATTTGCTTTTGAAAATGAGAGAACAGGCTTCATCTCTGAAGGGCAATGACATCTCTTGAAGAAGCAGCTTAAAGGCAGCTTATAATTTGAATGTCTTAGGAGTGCCGGCAAGCACCTCTATCACATGCTCTTGTTCTCACGCGGTACTTGTGAATGCTTTTTGTTGCCTGGCTTTTTCGTCCTCCATGTTCTGTGCTTTTTATGTCTATCTCGGTAGCAACGGAAATTATGGGATGGCAGCAGTTCACTGCTATGTCAGTTTTCCTTCTCTCAATGAATTGCAGAACTAAAGTGCTTATGCTACTCTTTTGATTGAGGTCAAATAAAGGAGGGTCTACATTGCAAAACTTTCCTTTTTGGGCATTAGATCAGCTAATAAAAAGACAAGTCTTCAAAAAGTCTAGGGCTGGTGAGATGCCTCAGAGGGGAAAGATACTTGCCACTTAAACTCAAATCATCAGTGCTCATGGAACCCAGGTAAAGGTGCAAGGACAGAACCAACTCCACAAAGCTTTCATCTGACTTCCACATGCGTGTCACAATATGTGCACCTGACACATGCATATCATCCATGCAGATAGGAAAATAATTAACAAAACTCCCCCAAAACAAAAACAACAAAAAAATATATTCTTCTGTTGAATGTATTGGGAAGGACACAGACCCAGGCCAAGCAATTTTTAAAGAGCCAGTATGTAGAGGGTGACATGTAGGACAATCAGAACCACACTTGCTACAACAGCAGGGAGATGGGATGGAACAGCTCCTGGAAAGGCCAAGTGCATTTTCCATTCAACCATTCTCTTTTTTTGTTTTTATTTATTTATTGATTTTGTTTTTTGAGGCAGGGTGTCATGATGTAGCTCTGGTTGTCCTGGAACTCTGTAGACCAGGCTGGCCTCAAACTCACAGAGATAGATCTGCCTCTCCCTTCCAAGTGCTGGGATTAAAGGCATGTGCTACCATGTCCGGGCTCTCTCTTTTTATTTTTAAAAGGATATCATCTCAAATTTCTTGTGGTTATTGGATTAGAAAGGCTCTAACATGGCTCAGACTATCTTTTCATTTTTCCCCTGTAATGCTCAGCTTAATTCACTGTTGTAATGGGAGAATGAGTTTTGGCCCACATTTCCCCTGATTCACACAGGACCTCACTCTTAACTGAAGCTGCTGATCGCCTGATCTTGCACATCTTTACTGAGATATATTGCTGCAGTATAGATGGCAGCTCTGACAGCTGTCTTTAGTGGAAATCTTGGTACAAAGGACCGTAGTTGATAAGGCGAGCTGTTGAGTGGGATGCAGTTCTTTCCGAAGCCAGCAAGCGGGCAAGTTGAGAGAATGCTATTGTCATATGAAAATGTTTACAAAGTCACCTTGCTAAGATGGGCAAAAGAATGATCGCAAGCAGCTTAAGATGTGTACAGTTATTTTAGAAGGAAAGAAAGATCTAGGAAAGAGATTTTGGTGAGGAATGCAAGCATGGGACATAGACGATAACAATGTTTCAAACACTGTCTGGGACCCCACAAAGAAGGCAAATTGGGTGAGCAATGCCTTCAGACTTCTTTTCATTGTATCAGCTATTAGAATAGCTGAACATGTTTACAGACACAGCTCATGGGAGTGATTATTACTTTGAATTTATTAGATAGCTGTTGGAATGATTCTACCCAAGTACTACCCTTAAACAAAGAACATTCAATTACAAGTTTTTCATTATTTTTCCTTTTGCTATGGGATTTTTCTCTGTTTTTCCTTCTTGCCTGCCATAATTTCTTATGGCTCAGGATGATCTGTTAATCAATTGACCAAAATGAACAGAAATATGTGGCATGTGGAGCAGAGGTAAGACACTGTGTTGGAAACAGAACTAATTCCCTACGCTGAACTGATGTGGTTTGTATTTAATTCAACATCCCAGGATCAACTGTGAGAAAAGCATTTCATATCTCATGGCCTAGTGAATCTGTTTGCTTAAGTTCACTAATCTGATACCATAAATGGTAAGATTGGGTGACTCTGACTCTGAAGGAGACACTGATTAAGGGATGAACTACATATTCAGATAAATGGCTTGAGTTTACCTAGAACTTTCATTCAATAGCATCTTGCTTTTCCTTAATTTTAAAAGATATATATATATATAAAATATTATATATATAAATAATTTATTATAATTTATTATATAAATAAGAGTTCATTTCCTATTTTAAAAACCCATATTGCTAACTGGGCATTAGGGTATGCCTATGATCAAGTACTAAGGACACACAAGAGGATTCAAGGCCAGCTTTGGCTGCATAGCAAGACTTCATGTGAAAAGCTATCACCACCACCACCACCAAGATATAAGGAAAACTGAGCTTAAGTGCTCTAAGAACAATATAAACACAGATAATCAGAACAAAGCATTTTTTCAATCTCTTCTAACCATAAAATCCTTGTCTAGTATTACTGGAACACAAAGACCACTTAGCAAAAACAAACATTATATCATTGTTTACATGTGATATAATCTAAAAATCTCAAATATCAACCAAAGTTTAATAATCGAAAGAATGTGATGAGATGAAAATTTGACAAATTTATCATGTGTGAGCAATGTAAGATTGACAATTAACTGGAAGATCTACCCATAATATGATCTAAATGAAAAAAAATCAAGATATGAATTTAATAACCTACCATAAATAATATTCTAGGAGCTGCATTAGCTGCCCAGTCCTGTTCCCTTCCTAAAGGTTAAAATGGATGCTGAAGAGATGGTTCAGTGATTAAGAGCACACATTGCTCTTACAGAGGACTTAAGTCTGGTTTCCAACACCCATATTGAATGGCTCATAACTGACTATAATTCCAGCCCAGGGGATCTGATCCCTCTCTGGCCTCCATAGGCACTGCGTACATGCGTGCGCGCGCGCGCGCACACACACACACACACACACACACACACACACACACACACACACACACAATTAAAAACGAAATCCTGCCGGGCAGTGGTGGCCCCTGCCTTTAATCCCAGCACTCTGGAGACAGAGGCAGGCAGATCTCTGTGAGTTCGAGGCCAGTCTGGTCTACTGAGTGAGTTCCAGGACAGCCAGAGTTACAACAAAGAAACCCTGTCTCAAAAAATGAAAAAAAAAAAATCCCTTTTTGAAAAAGAACTCTTATTTCAATAGGGTCACTAGCCATTGCTTATGTTTAGTAATAATAATTGTAACACGAGTAGAGCCGATATTTGCTACCCTGGATACGTTTGGTATCCAGATTGTTTCATTCAGTTTTCATTTCAATCTAGAATTACTTTTATGAGCCCCCCACTTTACAGATAAGGAAACTGTGGTTTATGTAAGTTTGACAACACACTCGAGGTACCCACGTAGCAGGTGCTGTGGACAGACTTCTCGTTCAGAGTTCGACTGCATTTCTACCTCAGTGGCCTCCAAGTACTCCTCCATTGGTGACATGGCCACTCCCTAAGTTGTTGTCTTTACCTCTTGTTCAAATGGCAGTGTTATCTGACTCTCCCTGGACCAACACATCTGGATCCTGCAAGGGCAGATGCTTTGAGCTTCAAGAGGTTGGACCTCCTGATTGTCGGTGTGACAACCTATGTAAGAGCTATAGCAGCTGCTGCCATGATTTTGATGAGCTCTGTTTGAAAACAGGTATGTGACTTCTAGACTCCACTAACCTCCAGCATAAGGCTTAGTGACTCCTAGCTGTTACGCATCTCTGTTTTGGCCTATTCACATAGTGGATTTTAGTTTGTTTTTTGAATGACTGATGGTTGTATGAAGAATGTATTCTGTGTGAATAACTTGGCTCAGCCATTCTTGGCCGAGCCAAAGAAGGCGCTTTCTAACTGCAGACACCGTAGACTGGTCTTGAAAGCATTTGTGCCGTGCCTTTGTTCATCTTTCTCACTTCTCTCTCTTCTTGACAACCTCATGTTCACTGCTAGGGCACGTAGGCTACAATTGTGCACATTTTGAAAGTACTAGGTTTAAAACTTTAATTCCATGTTTTCTGTGCAAATGGAAAACATTTTTGGGGATCAATGTGGGGTCTTGTGCTCTGGGACTCTCTGAAATCATCTAAAAGTCTTCTGATTTCATTTATCCTGTAGGGGAATGGTCATTAGAACATATGGGCTGTTGAGTGAATGTACACAAGTCAAAGAAAGAGTTCCCTTGGGGACTTTTGTAACCACACTTACAAAAGCCAACATTTTTAGATAGGACTTTTGGGGGTAATCTGCAGGTTTACCACCATGCCTCTGCCCTTGGGCAAAACCTCATGCCATCTACGTAAGAAAAATATCAAGAATCCTTGCTTTGAACACCAGAAAACGATTTCTCAGCTCCTCTAACAAATTATTACCTTTGCGCATGGGTGGTTCTTTCAAAAACCATTACTATTTATCTGACCTTTTTAATGATATTATTGGAAGTGAGACATTAGTCTTTACTTAAGCCTTAGTTCCTGATTTATTTGAAAATCAACATAAATTCTCTTACTAATTGTGACTTATTTCTCCCACAACCTGCAAAATATAAGGGCTTCATTAGGTTATTGTTCACATAATGCGTTTTCTGAGCGTCCGGACACATTTTTGTTACAGATTTCCTGTGGAACTCCTACTAGGTTCTTCAGCTGTGGCTCCACAAGCTTAAAAGCCAAGGGTCTTGTAAATTGAGTGTATGGGTGGAACAGACTCCTGCAGAGCTCTTTGATTTTAAGACATAATTGCAAACCAGCAATCTGTGTCTGCTTTGCACTGACAATTTTAGAGCATTTTATGCTTCTGCCATACCTTGAGTATATTGTCACAGATAAGTTATGTCAACCTTCCAACATTCTGGTCTTAAAACTCCTTGCAAAGCTTAATGCATCCCTGATTCTACTTCATTCTCTTTGAATGTAGTCATGCCTCTCTTCCTAGTTTAACACAGACTATAATAGCATTTTGTAAAACATTTTATTCTCTGGTGTCTAAAGTCAACATGTATCAAATATGCAAGAGTCAAATGTGACATAACAATAAAAAGTTGAAAGGAGAAAAATGTTTGAGGTTCTGCTCAGCCTGAGATTTCAGTATAAACTCTCTTTCATTCTCTCTCTCTCTCTCTCTCTGTTTAGCATGTCTAGATATTGTATGTATACTTATGAGTGCATTTATATGTACAATCATGTGAGAGGCAATATCAGTATCTATAAATCTTTTTAAACACCATACTTTCAAATGGCCGCATAATATTCCAACAAGCCGTTGGAACATAATTCACTGGCTATTGCACCTTCTATTCAATCACCTAGCCGGGGCTCCTCTTGGTGGATGTTATGAAGGAGCAGCCTTGCTTTAGGACAGTGGTTCTCAACCTTCCTAATGCTGTGACCCTTTAATACAGTTCCTTATGGTGTTGTGACCCCACCATAAATTTATTTCATTGTTATTTCATAACTGTAATTTTGATACTGTTATGAATCACAATGCAAATTATCTGATGGTGTGAGGTGACCCCTGTGAAAGGGTCCTTCGACCCCAAAAAGGGTTGTGACCCCAGGTTGAGAACTGCTGCTTTAGAAGAACATCATTGCTTTCTATTGACTACACATCTTAAAGGATGAAGGCCTGGTGTCCAATGCACTTTAGTTCAGAGATACTTTTCTTGACCATTCTGTCAGTCCTGCTCTGTTCACGCTTTTTGCCACCCTTCCCATGGCTGAACGATGGACTCTGTACATACATGTGGTCTGTCTTTTCCTCTTGGATATGAACTCCAGGAACTCTTGTCTTTGCACTTCACTATATCCTCAGCAGCCAGCACATGGAACACAACGAGACAGAGAGATTATAGGAAATGGGAAAAGCCAAATATGTGGATTAACCATGAAAGTTCTTCACATCACAGTCCTGAATTTCAAGAATCATAGTTCATTTCCATCACCATCCTAAGGACATTTAATGAACATTCTTGAGCAGCTAGAATGTTCCAGTTAATCCGAGATAGAACATAATAGTGAACTATGTCTTTTTTTGTTTTAACTTTCAATAAGACTTGCAGTTTATTGGCTAAAAAAATGAATAAAAATATTACAATAGTACTGATTAAAAGAAAAAGTTTGCTTGTAACTTATTTTTATTTTTATTTTTATTTTTTAAGACAGGGTTTCTCTGTGTATTCCTGGCTGTCATGGAATTTGCTCTGTAAACCAAGCTGGCTTCTAATTCACAGAGATTCCCCTGACTCTGCTTCCTGAGTGCTGAGATTAAAGGCGTGAGCCACTACTGCCTGGCAAAAGATTACTTTTTAAGATGTTTCTTTGAAGAACTGAATTCTGAACTACGATTCAGGCAGGAAGCTGTAGCCCATTTACTGAGCTCCTTAGAAGCAGGGAGCTTCATTATATAGACAGCCACATTTCAGTCAGTGGTTGGCGTTTGGAGGGCATTAATGCCTGCTCTTTTTCTTTTTGTGGCACTTAGGGCAATTCTGGAAGGGTTGGGATACTTTGATTTTCTGGGTTTTGTTTTTCTACGAGAGCTCAGTTGTGCTGTGAGTTTGCTCTCTGCTTTGAAAAATTAGAAATTCATCCTATCTGTAAGTTCTCCAAATATCTTCCCGGCCTCTGGCTGACTCAAGTTTCACAAACAGATTAAATGATGTGGCTTCTTGCTCTTTTTGTTGGAACCCCTTGTGAGCAACTGTGGCCTCTTTCATTTGGTCTGTGTGCAGCAGTGAGGGTGTTTCATTGTGATGATTTCAGCTCGTGGCTGGGAGTGCACCAAAGACAGATGTGGAGAAGTACGAAATGAGGAAAATGCCTGTCACTGCTCAGAAGACTGCCTGGCCAGGGGAGACTGCTGTACCAATTACCAAGTGGTTTGCAAAGGTATGTGCTTTTAGACTGCCCTGAGACATTAAACACTGCGCACTCCTCATGGGATCTTGAATTGTTTGGCTCTAACACCTTTGATGTGGGAGGTGTGGAGGTAGAATAGTATTGTATTTTTATTTTTATTTACTATTTTAATTTATGTGTAAGAATGTTTTGCCTGCATGTGATATATCTATCTATCTATCTATCTATCTATCTATCTATCTATCTATCTATCTATCTATATCAGCAGACACACTTCGGTGTGTCTGGTGTCTCATGTATGTGCAGTGCCTGTGGATGTCAGAGAAGGGTGTCAGATTGCCTGGAACTGGAGTTAAGGATGATTATGAGCCATCATATAGGTGCTGGGAACTAAACTTAGTCCCCTGAAAGAGCAATAAGTGTTCTTAACCACTGAGCCATCTCTCCAGCCTTGGAATTAAACTTTTTCATTTTTTATACTCTTTCTAAGTTGTCATCTTCTGTATTTCATTGATTTGAACAACAGGAAAATAAATTGACATCTCATAATTAGATAAAACCTATAATAATCAAGATATTTCTAAACTTCCTGTCTTGGCTACTACCAGGTTTCTTAGCACCAGAGCTTGGAATTTGGTCCCTGAAGCTTGTTGAGAAAAGGCTCTATAGGAAAACCATGTGTAAAGGTCAGGGAAGTGGGATTGGGAAGGGGCTTGGGAATAAGAGCTATCACAAATGAGTTATCATTTGCCTTGGCTTATGTGATGACTAACCTGACAGGGTACAGAATTATCTGGGAGATGGGCCTCTTCAAATGTCTGCCAGGGGGATTGCTTTAATTGATGTAGGAAGACTGTATTTAAAAAAAATTTTTTTAAAAATTTCGTTTTATGTATGAGTGTTGCCTATATGTATGTCTGTGACTCACATGCATGCCTGGCTATCATGGAGGTTAGTAGAGGGAGTCAGATCCTCTGGAACTGGAGTTATGGATGGTTGTAAGTTACCTGGACCTCTGTAAGAATAATACATGCTCTTAACCACAGAGCAGTCTCTCCAGCCCCCAAGACACACACACACACACACACACACACACACACACACACACACACACACACACACACGTGTTTGGTTTTTGGATTTTTTGAGATAGGGTTTCTCTGTTGTAACTCTGGCTATCCTGGAACTTACTCTGTAGACCATACTGGCCTCAAATTCATAGAGATCCGCCTGTCTCTGCTTCTAAGGACTGGGATTGAAGGTGTGTGCCACCATTGCCCGGCCCACATATTTTAAAAAATAACCTTTATAGAATTTGTTCTTTGATAATTTCATACATCATATATTGTGCTCTCTAGTTACTGTAGCCCTCCACCCATTTTCATCTCCCTTTTACTCTTAACTGCCCCTCCCCTAGAATTCAGCAGTATCCAGTAGGTCACTATGATTCCTTCTTGGACTGATGCTTAGCTGTTGCCAGCCTCATTCTTGTGCAGGGCCATTGCAGGCACCTGCAGCTGCAGTGGGCTTATGACTGCACTGGTGATGCCATGCTCAGAAGACAACATTTTACAGCTGTTCTCCCTATCTTTACTCTCTTATGTTCCTTCTGCCCCTTCTGGTACAATGTTCCTTGAGCCTTAGAAAGGGTAGTATAAATGTCCTATTTAGGGCTGAGCATTCAACCAGGAAGACCCATCTTAACTGTGGGCAGGTCTATTCCCTGGGCAGGACCTGAGCACTAGAGTGCATTTTTTGCTCTGTTCTTTTTAATTGTGAACAAGATGAGACAGGCTCGTTCAAACCCTTGTTGCCTTACTTCCCTCCCATGATGGACTGTCCCTTGATCCATAGCTGAAATAAACTCTTTCTTCTTGGAGTTGTTGTTTTCAGAGTATTATGTCATAGCAACAGGAAAAGAGACTCTGTGGTAAAGCATCGATCACATAGTTATTTGAAGCATCAGAGCATGACTTTTGTTCCCAATGGATATAAGCTTTTGCCATGGCCCTGGTTCAGCTGAGGGCTGAGTATGCTTGTTGGTAAAGACAATAAAGCATCAACAGATCTGGTTACACCCAAAGTCTTATTTCTATATGTATGTGTATATATGTTGATGGTAGAATACGATGCTCTCATGCTATTAATGGCCAGTGACCTACAGAAACTATAAAAGATACATCTCCTGATGTTAAGGCATTTAAGGAACCACACCAGCCACTTACAGATGTTTAATAAGAAAAAAAGCATAAATTTTTGTCTGTAGGCCACATCACCTCTTATTTCCTAAATTAAGTCTTTTTCCTCTCTCTGGCCCAGAATGTTTATGAAACATTTCTGTTAAATGACTTAAGGGACCAGCAAGGGATGTAGTATGTGTAAGACCATGGATTAATTTGTAGTTAAGAAAAGGAAAAAAAAAAGGTTTCAGGCAAAAAGGAAATTGTTTCTGTGCGGTGTAAATGGAGCTGGAAATCTTCCTTTACTACTCCTGTAAGTCACTGTTATTGTAAGTTACTACATTGTGAGGCTCCCACTACTCTTACACTTACTTATACTTTTATTTTGAAGCATAACATTCATTAGGAATTTATTTCTCCTTTTCCTTTATCCTTTATGCAATAAATATAGCAGGAAGGTACAAAGGCTATCAAGAGAAGGGGGGCAGGGAACAAGGGGAAGATTCCTGGATCTCATCAGTCACTGAATCATGACAGGCCAAGTCCATTTTTGGTGTTTGAATTCTGATTTCAGAACATTAGTGAGCCTAATGTGGCTGCCCTGAGTAACTTATGCTTGGCAAGCTAATTCAGCGTATTTACTAGCCTACCTGGTTATCTAATAGCTAGATAGCTCTGGGCCATGGGAGACTTCCAGTAGTCTTTATATGAGAAAAGGTCCTCTAAGATTTTGGTCACAAGTTTTATGTCTGCTCAGACACGCAATTTTTGCCTGTCTTAGAGAAGGAAATTCACATTGTTAATTTTTTTTTTTTTAAAGAATTCCATCTATCTTTTGTGTTGCTATATCAAAATATCTGAGGCTGGGCATTTTTATAGAAAAGAGGTTTATTTAGCTGACAGTTTAGAGGCTGAAAGTCTCTGACTGGAAGCCTCATCTGTTTGACATCCAGTGATGACAACTGAGCTCCATTATAGCACGGCCGATTCTATCACAGAGAAGGGAACCTGTGAGGCTCCCTTAAGACCTTTCATTCTTGCGGGAACTAATGAAGTCCTAAGAGACATGCCTTAATCTCTTGTGAGAATGGTGCTCCCACAACCCAGCTTCTTTCTACCTCTTAAAAGTTTACCACCTCGGTACTGCCACACTGGAGATGGATATTGTAGCCCATGGGCTTCTGCAGTATAAACCACAGCAGAAGCTGAACTAAATAACAACTCTGGGCTGAGGAGGTGATGGCTCAGTGGAAGTATGAGGACCTGAATTCAGGTCCCCAGCATCCATGTAAGAAGCTATGCAAAGTGGTAGATGGAGACCGGAAGATGCAGGGCCTTTATTGGCTTGCTGGTCTAGCCAATCCATAGACTTCAGGTTCATTAAGAGACCTTGTCTCAGAGAATCAGATGCATAGTGACAGAGAAAGACACCTGACTTAGACTGTGGCCTCCACACATGGGGGGACTTATGCTCTCAAATCTCAATGCCAGGTAAGATTGAAAGACAGCTTGGGTTTTCATTTATAGATTGAGGACTATACAGATGTTCCTCGGAAAAAGCTCTCTTGCAGTTTTTCATCGTTATCCTTGTATATCATTCTAACAACATAAGCCTTTCCTCCATCTGAAGAAGGTTGTGTCATGCTTTCTATGGCTTTGAGATCTTTAGTGGTAGGGGAGAGAATGTTCCATCTAATGACCAAACAGTTTATTTTTGGAGGGAAACAAACATGACATCTTGTCCACTGACGCCACTTTTTTTTTTTTTTTTTTAAATCTACAAACCATTTAGGCTCTGAAAGCTGAAATAAACACCATTTGAGGTTATTAAATCTCAGCTTTCCCACCATGTATGGGTGTACTTTAAAAGCCAGGACAGACACTAGACTTTATTTCAGAATTTCTTTTTAGATGGTGTCTCATAAACAAGTACCAAACAGGACACAGATTCTGACATTGTACTTCCACACTCTGGATGGTGTCTATAAATAGACTTTGCAATAAATATCCCCATTTTTTTTCTCCTTGTAGGAGAATCACACTGGGTAGATGATGACTGTGAAGAAATAAAAGTTCCTGAATGCCCTGCGGGGTGAGTGTATTTGGTCTTATGGATATTATGAAGTGTTTTACAATAATAAACCATCACGAAGAGTAGATGGGTAAATAACTACAATGATTTTAAGATGGAATCCTCTTCTTTACATAAACTTGTGTGAGTTCTTATAAATATGTTGCCAGTCAAGCTATCTTAAAGCTTAAAAAAAAATAAACCAGAGCTCATTTATTATTGTATTATGTGTGTGCGTGCAGGACGTGTATGTAAGCACTCATGATACACATGTGTGGAGGTCAGAGGACAACTTTGTGGAGTTGATTCTCTCCTTCCACCTTGCATGGCTTCCAGGGATCCAACTCAGGTCAGCAGGCCTGCAAGCAAGCAACTCAGCTGCTAAGCCATATCCCTGGCCTTATCTTGAAGCTTTGATGTTCTTTTTTTCCCTTCAACTTTCTCCTATCACTGCTGTGCATACTGGAGTCTCTCTGTCTGCTATGGTCCACCAAAGTGTGTCTGCTGATCACTAAACAATGCATTTCCTGCAGCGATTCCCTGCCCTACCTCTGCTCCTCCCCCGTAGTATTTTTCCTTGAGTTCTGTTCTTGCCTTTGTTAGTGTGTGAGCGAGGGGAAGGAAGGAGGAGGCTCTAGAACTTATGAAAGCTGTCATCTAAGAAGGTAACTCCTACCAGATGCGGCAAAAACTTGCTTCTCTGTGAAGCAAGGCTGCCTTGCTGGGGAAGAGCCAAACTGAATGACATCTAACAGCTCAAGTGCAACCGGAACTGGGCACTTACTATGCCTTCCAGGAAACTGTGGAGACTTCGTGGGCCTTTACAATGTTTGGCAGAAAATATATTTTCAACAGATGTGTTTTCATAATGTATGAAGTCTTTATATATGTATGTATGTTTTGCAGCCTGGAGTGCAAAATTTAAGTGTTTAGATGTCTTTATTTTTCCCTCCTTTTAAAAATCTTAATTAGGCATAACAGGAAGGAAAAATAAAGACATCAAAACACTTTGGATGTGTAGATGAGATAAAACAATTTCTGACTGTTTTCTATTTGACCCTCTTAAAATGTTTTACTTGCTACATCATGACTTCTAATCGACACAAGCTAAGAGTTGCTCGGTGAGCTCCAATTATTAGAAAGAACTCTGCACATAGTTCAGTGTTCTCCTATGACTACCCAGCTACACCCTTAGAATAATAATGTACCATTTCATCCAATTTTGGCCTGGATCAACGAGTTTTTTACTGATAGACATTGTAAAGTCTTCATAATTTGACTCACTTTGGAAACAACTTTATAATAAACTTAAGGAGATGCTCTTATGATGCTTATGTCTAGTGAAAACAGTGTAATTGTTACTTTTACTTCACTCACGTAGTCATTAATTTACTAATATATCTATCTGATAGTATGTACTGAAACTGGACATGTCTATAACCCTCGTACTGAGGCTGAGGCTAGAGGATGGTGAGTTTGAAGCCAGTCTAGTGTACATAGCAAGTTCCAGGCTAGTGTGCGATTCTGGAAGGGAAGCTTGTTAACAGATGACCCTAACAAGACATACAATAATGTATATATGAAGGTGAAAGAGGTATGTCTTAACATCATAAGGATTTGGAAGCGTGGGCAGCTAACTTTTTAGGAAAGGAAACTTTGAGCTGAATTTAAAAAAATGGAAAAGAACTTTCTAGGTTACAATTTGGAGAAAATACATACTTTTGGCATGTGGCACTCTATTTATTTATTTATTTATTTATTTACGTATTTATTTATGTATGTATTTATGTATGTATGCATTTATTTATTTTTAAGCTATTGCATAAGGTCCTTGTTTGTAAGGTAGGAAACAACAGTAAACTCAAACACTTTCTCCTGGCCATGGTGACTTTGCCCATTTAACACTGAATCCAGTTGCCTCAAATGTTATGGGAGCCCAAGCTTGGCTACGTTCCTCCCTTCTTTAAGTTTTCCTGCTCAACTCAATGGGTGTGACTAGCCACTGTGGACTGTCTGTGTCAGTAGTTTCCCTGAGACTTACTGTGTTACTGTTTAAGGTTTGTCCGCCCTCCGTTAATCATCTTCTCTGTGGATGGGTTCCGCGCATCATACATGAAGAAGGGCAGCAAGGTCATGCCCAACATTGAGAAACTGAGTAAGTCATCTCTTCATATTTCCATCTGTCCTCCAGAGCAGATGCTCTGATATAGGCTTCCAGAACCATAGGTCCATGGTCTGTCCATCCGTCCGTCCATCCGTCTGTTCGTTGATCGTCATCGTTGTCCTCCTCGTCTTCTTCAAAAATAAATTTTATTATTGGGAATTCAAAAAGAAAAATCACATGTTTTTCATAGTTGAGAAAAAGAAATTTATGCGAGAAGTGATTCTGGATGGTTTTCTTGTTCTGACTGCTCATTTTCTACTTCCAGGGTCCTGTGGCACACATGCTCCCTACATGAGGCCTGTGTACCCGACAAAAACCTTCCCTAACCTATATACTTTGGCCACTGTAAGTATTTGTTTTTAAATAATGTATACTCAGAGGTCTGATTTAACCATGGAATGACTTGAAAGGGAGTTTTTTAAAAATAGAGGACATACTTTAATTTCTAAAAAATATGTATTTTTAATATGTTATTTAAGAATTTTGCACACATGTTTTTATCACATTCTTTCCTCTCTCCCATCTCTTCTCAGACCCTTCTTCTTAGGTGTCTATCATCTATTTTCTGAATTTTCAAATAAGAAAGCTGATTTCAGGGCTTCCATGTTTTAATTTCAAGCATTCCAAACTCTACCTTATTTTTGTCTCTCAAACACAATTTTCTATTATTATTATTCTTTAAGTTATTGATTTGAAGAAATAGAATCATAAGTTGAATCTTCTTTGGGGACATGTATGCATTTCAAATAAAGTAGTAAAAGAATGTTCATTTTGTTAAGTTTCAGCAGTCAGAAAACCAAATATTATATATATATATATATATATATATATATATATATACACACACACACACACACACACACATATAATGTATATATACATACACATATATGTATATATGTTTATATATGTATACATATATATATGTCTTGATCTCAGAGATCCATCTACTTCTTCCTGATTACTAGGATTAAAGGCATGCTCCACCAAAACCACATATAGTATTATATTTCTTATCACTGTCTTATATTTCTAAAATGACTTAAAATTAGCTGTGACTCATAAAAACAAAAACAGATGCAAAGTAAAGATTATATGTGTCATACTTGACTTGGATAATTCAATATTGCTATAAAACCTTCTTTGATAAGAAAATTGATAATAGAACTAATCTATGTAGATTATTACATTGCTATTTTAACAATAAGTTGCTCTTATACAAAGGGTCTATATCCAGAATCCCATGGAATTGTTGGCAATTCAATGTATGATCCTGTATTTGATGCTACTTTCCATCTTCGAGGACGAGAGAAGTTTAATCATAGATGGTGGGGAGGTCAGCCGGTAAGTCTTACATTTTGTGTGTCTGTGTGTCTGTGTGCATTGAAACATTGTGTCCAAAATGGGGATGCTTTCATCTTTTGATATTGCATATGTGTGTTTGTATATATGTACATTTTATATGTGTATATGTGAATATATGCAGTATATTTGTATTGTACGCATATATTAATATATGCATGGCTCTATATATACATATATACATACATGCATTTATGTATGTGTGTGTGAATATACATTATGGTGATAAAACTGTGAGATGATAAATTTCTCTGGGATGATAGTGATGGAAATGTGCCATGGTTGAATGTCAGAGCACCTATATGAAGAAATAATCAAATATTATTGATTTATCAGATTTGAGGATATGATACAAAAAGAAAAAGGAGCTATGATTCCCCAATTATTTTGACTCCAGTGACATCATAAGCAGAAATAAGAGTCCTTGCTTGAGAAAAGGAATGGATTAAAACTCGCAGGAAATTCATTGACCGTTTTACTTAGTCCATGTCTATCATAGAAAGTAGATGTAATGAGTGGAGTCCTACCTTGGTACTGAGGCAGAGATCAACACTTTGAAGGAGATCTGCTGTGTACCTCAGATACTTGGAGGGAAAATCAAAAGGCTTCAGGCAGCTTCTCCCGGTGTTTTTCCTGTGACTGTGTATAGTTAGACAACCTGCTTTGGTCAGACATGAGCAAAGAAATGACATAAAACCATGGTTGTTGACTGTGTAGAACTAGGCTTATGAGTACAAGCTCTGGGCAGGAAGACAGGAACGTAGAGCAGGGCTCAGTCAATCAGAGATGTGCAGAGGGGGGATGGAAAATGGTTCCATCTCAGGCTTTCTGGAGCAGTGGTTGGGGTTGGGGGGAGGCTTGTTAGACCTGTGCATTGTGCCCAAGTGTGAGAAGAAGGCAGGATCCTCACTCATCCCACACAGCCAATGCTGAGACAGCCTTGAATCTGAACATTTGATGTCACGGATGGGCAGAGTGAGTATGTTAGAGATGTTTTCATAAGGTATCACTTTCTGAAAGAAAGTCATCTGTGATCAAACTATTCATCTTGCTTAATAGGTAAATCACTATGCAAGGATAAAGTGGGATTTTTTTTTTTTTAAATAAACACTGACAGACTTCCTGCATGCTCGTAGAAAAGGCTCTTTATAATAGATGTTCTGATTTTGCTGTTTTTATTCAGGCTGGATTCCCAGAAGTCTATGATGACTTAGTTTGTGATCCCAGTGAAATTTGTCCACAGGGTGGATTTTACAAGTTTATGATAGAGGACTCTTTTATGAGTAAATAAAATGATGGAAATTCGAGCTCTGTCGGTCTAATGCTAGTTGGTTTTCAGTAATAATTTGATTATGGAAGCTAACTTGCCTGAGGAACCACAAAGGATATATGGAGATAAATGGTAACTTGATCTAATTGGATCACCTTACACTTGATGTTGACATAAGACTCCTGGGTTAGCATGACTCAGCAGCAGGAAAGTCCACTCATTCATTAACTTCTGCAGACACCCAGTGGAGAATCTGTTAACCTGTACTGTGAAGTAAAGTCTCTCTGTTCTACTTTGTTGGCCTGCTTCTTCACTAGCTCTCAGAGTTGACACATTTCATCAAGACTCGTAATCCTCATAAACCCAAGATTTATGGTGAAACTGATTTACATTTCTGTCTTTCACCTTGATCAAGACAGGCACCATGAGAATTCTAAGGACCATCATAGCATTAGTTTAAAAACCCATTGTATTGAAAGCTGACCTATCCAAACAGCATACAGACAAAAGCTGTAAGTAACTATAGGCTAAGTATACCAGCATTTAGAGCAATAAGCACTATAAGAAAAGATTCATATATAATCCTGAAGCATGTATACAAACTTCTTAGAGACTTGTACATTATATAAGGTCTCCAGTGAAAAAATAATTTGATTAGAAAAATTATTTATAAAAATCTTAGATTGGTAATTCAATTTAATTTCATTCAATTTTTTTTTTTTCTGAATGATGAAACTATGTAGGACATTTGGCTAAATAACAGAGAGGCCAGATGGGATGATGAATAAGAGCCACTTCTTGTCTCTGTTTAAAACCTAACAGATGGGATGAAGATTTGGGGAGTGTTTATGTGAAATTCTGAATCCCCATAGTAAGCTTTCAAAAACTAATTTCTATAACTTAATTTCATTTTGAAAAGCAGCTGGCTATGGCTACTCTCACTCTGTAGTCTCTCTTGATTTGCTCATCCTTGGAATGTGCTATTGGAGTTGCCACGCACTCACGCATGAGCCTGCGTGTCTCACATGTATTTTAATGGAGTTCCTTAGGGTGTTTACTTCTTAGAAAATGCTTTGATACAGCCCTATAACTTCTGGCCAGGAGGTCACTGGGTGCTCTGGACTCTTCTGTGTGCATGGGACTGCAGGGGGTTCTAGTGGAGAAGCTTTATTGACTCTTAGCACTCTGGAAGCGCAGCAAAAAGGTCCAGTCATATTTCCATTTGCCTGATTTTCAAAATGTAGTATCTAGGGGACCAATGCTGAGAGTTGGGCTTCTAGAGAAAAAGCAACAGACTTATAAGGTTTAAAGCTAGGAGGTTCACATGCAGTATCTTCTTAGATCATTTGTTTAAAAGTGTTAACAACATTTAAGGAGATGCATGTTTGGATTCAAGTTCAGAAAAACCATAACTTATGTTTCTCCGAATGAATAAGGAACCAGGGAACTTTTCTTTCTCCTCTGCTAAAAAAAAAAAAAAAAAAAAAAAAAAAAAAAAAAAAAAAAAAAAAAAAAAAAAAAAAAGCTCTAGAGGCTGTTTTTCTTTTTTTGGCTCAGCATTTAGTGCTTTCAGTTTTGATAATTCCCACACTTCTGACCCCTGAATTATAAGATGCATATCTTCTATCTATCTATCTACATATATATGTATATCTTATATAGCTTCTGCAGAAGCTCTTCTGGTGGCTTCAGATTTGACTTAAGACATCCCCTTCATGCTTCAGTCTCCTAGAATTTACTAAACTTCGACTGTGCTATGAGATTATTAAATGTTTTTTTTTAACCCTTTAATTTTACAATATCCAAAAACTTTTTTGGAACACATTATCATGTGAAAACATATTCAAAAAACCTTGTTGAAATATGGAATAGTTCCTCAATAGAATGTTGACATATGCACTACAAGCAATAAAAGAAAAGTTATTTGTTTGGTATGGATACCTTTATATATCAGCTTTGATAGAGAATTTTAGCCCATGTTTTTTTTCTTTCTTTTACAATTTCATACACAAACATATTGCAGATTTTTGTTGACAATTTCATACATATATCGGATGTATTTTGATCAGATTCTTCCCATTACTCTCTCGTCCTCCATTACCCATTAACCTTTTTCTTCTTTCCAACTAGTCTTCTCCTCCTTTTGTGCCTTTTTTGTGTGTGCTTCACTATTTAATTAGTTTTGCTTACATGAGTAAATATGCATTTAATTTCATATATTCTCTGTTCACTTTTTGGTCTTTTCTGGCAGGCCCCTCATTTTCTTTTACAAATGTAGTCAGTGTGGTAGCTACTAATGAGGAGGAGGATTTTCTTGTTTCTTTTTTCAGAAGAAAGGTTTTTTGTTTGTTTGTTTGTTTTTGCATTTGTCCTTGAATTTGTAATCCTCCTGTCTTAGCCTCCCCACTGCTGGAATTACAGAGAATACCATGCCTGGCTAGAAACATACTTCTTGATCTTCAATTTGTCTTAATAGTTTATATCTTGGGTTTTTTAGATATAAATACGATTCCAACAGAAAATTTATGGAAAATACAGAAAATGTAAAGAACTGATTCTAATGGCTTGTACGTGTGATCCTAGAGAGGTAGAGGCCAGCCTACTCTATAAAAGACCCTATCTATAAAATAGATTTTTGTCACCAACATAAATGATTTACTGCAAACTCTTTAATATTGGACAGTAATGGCTTTCCAGTTCACTCAGGAGGGACATGGGTTGGGCTGAGGGCTAGGATCTTCATGAAACTGTAGCATGTAAAGATAGCCCTATCTTGGTCACCCTTAGCAGGATGGATCTGGGCCAGGCCAGGTACCTGAGTAGCTCCTTCAAGTAGTCTACCCACCACTGGTCTGGCATCTTCATTCTTGGTCTTCATGAGGGACGTCAGAGTAACTTTACCATTGTTACTTGCCATCTTCACACTGTGTTTGCATTTATCACTGCAAATTCTTCTTCTGGTGATATTGTATATGAGCTAAAAGTTATCCTTAGGACTTCCCATTGCCCAGATAATGCCAACATCAGCACAAGTTTTACACTATAATTTTGGCAAATGTAGGTCATCATTTGAGAAATCCCATGTTATGCTTTTTTCCTTTAGCAAGCCCCAGGTTGACCTTATATTTCTTTTATACCAAATACTGCCTGGTACAGTTTCCTTGGAAACAGCAAGGCAGTAACTTTTCCAGGAAGTTGTTTGGATATGAATGCAGTGAACTTATGTCACTGGGAATAAAGTAAGTAAAAACATTGGTTCCATATTATGAGAAACAGGCCTTAGAATCTGGCACAGTTTGAGGCTGGCACAAGATGGCTCTTAGTTTGAGTTCATCTCTTGTTGTTAGGAGTGCTAAGGCCAGGATAATTTAAAGTCTAAGATGCATTATAAAGCCTGGTTGGAGCAGGCCAGAGGTTGTCTATAAGGTGGAAGGGTGCTTCCCAGTGGACCAGACTAAGGGTCAGAGCAGTATGAGAGACCTAACTCTTTGAGCATTCCCAGAGAGCCAGATGTCCTGGATCACAGGGAGCCGTGAGAATGAGTTGATGACCCCCTCCCTCCAGTTCACTAGCATCTCTGAAACCCTGCAGGTTCCTGATACTCTCCTACTTCATGGCTCACGTGTTAGCTGCAATAGCTGTGACTCTTCAGGGTGGAGATTTCTGGATACTCCAAGGAGCTCTGACATCTTTTCAGAAGTTTTCAAGCTTCTTAGGTGTCTCATGCGACTTTGAAATAGTTAACTAAATCCTAGATCCCCTATGTTTCCCGATTATATATTTCTATAATCAACAACAAAAAAATACAGTAAAGATTTCTATCAGAGTCATAAAATACTCTGAAAGTCTGGCTGCAGTGAAACTGAAAAAGGATCATGTTTTTGCTTTGTTCTTGTAACAGACTACAGTTTCCTCACCCTTACTGCCCTTCTCTTCCTTTGAGACGGTTTCTTTCCACAGAATTCTAGTGGGACACTTGCCATCTTAAGCTGTTTTCAATGCTCCTGGAGTAAATGGATTCCATTGATTTTCACTATTGTGTAATAGCGAAGAAGACTGAAATGGACTGTTTACCCAATGCTAAAACACTGGCTTAAGCATTCTAAGTGAATTAACTCATTAAAATGTAGCATCATCCCCATGTGCTGGATAAGTCGACCTGCATTGTAAAGGAAACTAAAGCACAAAGAGACGAAGAAACTTTCTTCCATGTGGTTGTTAAGTAACAGAAGCAGGATTAAAGTCCAGGCTGCATAGGTGCAAAGCCTGGGTTCTGAACTTCTCCATCAGTCACTTCTTAGCAGCATGAGCTAGAAAGAGTTTCTTAAAAAGAAATCTCATCATGTCTCCTAGGCTGATCCTCTTACTTCAGACTCCCTAGTAGGATTGCAGGGGTGCATCAATGGCTGGTTATAGAGAATATTTAAAAATCCTTCATTCACCCAACTTATCCTAGGAACTTTCCCCTAGAGCTCCATTTACTACGAATAATTTTAAAAAGCTAGATAAACAGTATAGAAAAATGTAGATTAAAATAATCTTTTTAATTCCCTTTTCTCAGCCATCTAGTTTAAAGTCAAACATGACAGGCTAGATTTAAAGATTCTGACATCTGCGTACCAAATTGGGACTCTGCTCCTTAAGGCCGCCGGTAGTAAAAGAAACATATGGTCTATCCCTGCATCCTTTGATGGTCAGAATTCCACCACATAAGTAGTGCTTAAAACAAGGATCAGAAAAGACAGGTATAGAAAAGAGAGACTTTGGGGATAAAATATACTTTTGAAAAGTCAGTAGCATCGTAGCAAAGCTTTTGAGAACTTTTGCAGAGTATGTACTGAATAACATTTATGGAAATAATGACTCTGACTTCCAGATGTGAAAAAAAAAAAAGGCTGGAAATCCTGTGAAATTTATGGTGGGCATGAGTGGAGTATAACATATCAGATCTAATGTATTTTAGTCTTTTTCTTCTTTAACCAGAACTCAGAACGTATTTTAAGCCTCTTATATTTTTCTCATTAGCTATGGATTACAGCCACCAAGCAAGGGGTGAGAGCTGGGACATTCTTTTGGTCTGTGTAAGTTACCTTTCTTTTGTCAATGTCTATAAAATTACAATTTTGGTTCAATTTATGAAACATCAATAAAGCCAACTTTATTTCAGCTAAATGTAAACATATCAGATTAATGAGAATTTATTGATTCCAAAATAACTTCCCAGGCAATTTTTTCCCTCAGAGATTCTTTCTCTATCTCTCTGATTACTTCCTTTTCTCACCCCCTCTTCCTCCGCTTTCTCCTCTTGTGTCTCATCCTTTAGTTAAGGGAGATTTTCTCTTTGACTCTACCCTTTAGATTTTTTTATCTTGTTAATCTTTATTTAACTTTTCATCCAGAGATGTGTACTTCCCTTAGACTATTGTCATAGCTTATGTTACCATTCTTTATAAATATATTATGTTCCAGTGTGTTTATTTTGTATGTATGTATTTATTTTTATTCCCGATCGTAACCACCTTATGTAGTGTCAGGCAGCTGGGAAGCTCATGGAGTGGTCTAGAGTTCCACACAGTGGACCAGGGTGGAGGGAAACCTCTATTTTTGCCTTGTTTCTCACCAAACTTCTCCCAATATGAAAATAGGACTGTTCAACTCTGCAGAAGTAACTGGGGATCAATAATCGATGTTTTCAGGCTTTTAAGTGAAACTTACCTGATAAAACTGCCAGCATGTTGATTATTTTTAAGTCTCCTTAAATAAGAAAAGGGAACTGTTTCAGTTTTCATGGGGATTTTATTCCCAGCATGATGTTCTTTCCACCTTTTGTTTTTGTTTTTTTCTAACCACCTTTTCATGTTTGCTTTTTATGCTTGAACAAAATGTCATCTGACTGTCTGTTAATAGCAGTGTGCTGAGACCAATCACAGCTTCTGATTAATCCAGAGTGACTCTTTCTGTAGTCTCTAAAGTCATGAGTAGATGTAGCCCCTTCAGATCCTGAGGGTTCAGATGAAATTAGTTTGGGTGGTCTGAAGCTAAGACGGTGTCTTTTTAGAGCTATTTTTTTCTTTTCCCCTTTAAAGAGGTCTCTGAGTTGAGAAGTAAGTAGGCTATGTTAGAATCGATGCTGCTTAATGTAAGTGGCATGCTATTTACCAAGTTAATCTTCAAGGCTCAAGTTTTAACCCTTGACTCTCATAGACACATACAGGAATTCAGCTCTGCAACTCATTGGCCTAGCAGAATGGAGAGGAGCCAACACATAATTAATACTTAGTCCGCACCCTTACCCCCCTGGAATTGCTGCAAAGCTTCTTTGAAAAGGCCCAGTGTTCTGGCTTTGAATGACAATTTTCTCCACCCATTTGAAACCACTTATAAGAAGGTGGCTTTTGTGTGCTCCCAAGATGTCTTTGCTGTCTCCAGCTATTCTTTTATCTCCATGTCCTGGAAGTGAGTGGGCTCATTTACTTCCAACCCCCACCTCTTTGAAGCTTTTTATAACTTTATAAAATATGATCAGGCTTCTCAATTTTACAGGGAATATATATCAAGGGAATCTACATATAGTCTATTTTGAAAAATTTTAAATTTAAATAAAACCAGATTCAAACCATAGGTTTAGACTTTAAAGGCCATCTTTTTTAACGTGGTTCAGTATTGCAGTCTAGAATTTTATTCTTGCTTCTTAAATGATAGTATTTCATTTCAAAATCATCCCCAGCTGACACTGTATTTTATTCTTTTGTTTCAATTCCCTCTCAGAGACAGTAATTCCCACTATATATGAATGTTTAGATTGAATATAATCCTAGTTCTGCTACTTGTAAAGCTACTGACCTTGGGCATATGACTGGATCTCTCAACAAATCGATGTTCTCATCTTTAAATGGGAATTATAAGGGCACTGTGAAGACAGCATGAGTTAACTTTCCTAGAGTGCTTTATTAGGTTTTTGGTACATAGAGAACAGCCAATAACTAGTATTTGTTTTCTTATTCTCATTATCTCTATAAACACTGATTAGATAATGTAGCCCCTCACCATGAAGTACTTCATATACTCCTTAACTTTCTAGCTTTTAGTTTTCTTTTTGTGACTGTGTCTTATGTACTTGGTCTCAAGATTAATTCTTAGTCAGTCAGTGGCATTGGAGACAATGAAACATAGCCTGTTTTCCTTGCTGCTTAGGTATTTGATGCCCTTGGTCAGGTTATTCGCAGTTCTCTTCCCTGTATTTGAGACACTAATGGCTAAGGGCCACATCTTTTTTTTTAATCTGGGAAGTTATTTCTAAAACTCTTTGAAAACTTTAGAGACCACAAGGAGTTCCTTGTTTTAAAGATTAGGACATTAAGACTTGGAGTTGTTAAATGTTGTATTCAAGGTCACACTCAGGGTGGACGATGAGACCTCCAGAGTCTTCATTGTGGCAGATACAACACTAAAGAAAAGGAGAGAGAGAGAGAGGAGATTTTACTCAATAAATAATAAAATAACCCTCTATTTTTCCATCCCCAATGACTATAGTCTTTTTGGTGGGGGAATCTTGTATCTTTGTGTTTAAATACAGGCCTTAGTTATAATGTACCTTTAACATGTTTCATGAATGAAAATATCCTCTCTACAGACCTAGAAATCCAGTACATGAGTATATAAACTAGGATTTTTCTTTTTTAATATAACACTTTTATTAACTCTTTTAACTCTTTGATAATTTCATAAAATATATTTTGATAATATTCACTCCCTCCCCCTCCCTCTCACTCCTTCCCAATTCACCCACCTCCCCTACCTGCCCAAATTTACGTCTTTTTTTTAAAAAAACCCACTCACTAAGTTGACTTGATGCTGTTGATGATGTCCTTGTACTCATGGGTGTGGGGCAATCCATTCCAGCATGGTTGACCTACCAGAGGCCACAACCTCAAAGAAAATTGTCTCCATTAGAAGCCACCAACTGTCAGTCAGTCCTCCATTAGGAGTGGAAGCTGGTGAGCACCAACCCCTTCATGCTAGAGCATTGATTGGTTTGATCTTGTAAAATTAGCATTTTCCTAAACCCTTTCTCTGAGCCAGGAACTGTTTTTAAAATGCCTTACATATATTATTTCTTTGAATCCTTTCAATAACCTTGTGAATGAGAACTACTCCTAGAATTTTGCAGAGGTATCAAAGAATCTCATCGCCAATGCTTATAGGAATTAGGATTCAAACCCAGGCATTCTGCCCTCCATGCTGGCGCCTTTGATTCTCTAGTGTTGTTCATGTATCCCATGCAACAAGTCTATTATTAAAGGATGAGCATTCTGAGCTTGACATGAGTTCTGTTACCTTGTATTTCTCCACTGATGTCAGGAGTGGGTTCATCAGAGTTCATTTTTGTGGTCTGACACCACACATACACCATAAAGTAGCTTTCAGGTAGGTAGAGAAATAGGGTAACATGAACGAGCTGAGGCATTGGCTTTTTTTTTGATAAGTTAGGAAAGAATTCAAAATATGCAATTAAAATTATTTTGTTCAGATACAATGGATTTCTAAGGCCAGAGGATTAAATTCCTTAAGTGATTAACCTGGCTTTGCTTAGTCTATTTCTATTTCATTTATAGGACATAATAAGCAGGCTGCATTTATGCAATGCCTCTGGAATATGTTTACAGCAAGGTTTATTTTATAGTAAGCATGATTTTCTAGTCCTGGAGGATATCTCTAGACAGAGAAGATTCTGGGGTGATGTCAAATCCTGAGAGGAGAGCTAAGTGGAGCTGCTGGGATGAGCGGCGATGGTAGGCACAGGAAAAGTTTCCAGCCCTGGTCATTTACCATGCTTGTGAAGATTTATCACTTTCCCAGCCCTCTTGGTGATGTTCCCCAAGAATATAAGTTTAAATGGTCCTCCCAATAATTTTTCTGACGCTAGCATTAATTTGGGTTCATCATGAATTTGCTTCTATGGTCTGATAATAGAGCAGAAGAACATTTTGTGTTCCTTGTTGGGAAAAAAAAAATAAGTGATTCTCCCTCAAGTCAAGATATCTCTTAGCTTGCGAGCACCCTAATAGAACTCAGCCCAGGATGTCTTGTGTTAAGTAAGAGCTCCTAATGCTACTGCCAGGCCAACGGTAATTATGTTCAACAGAGGAATGGTAACTTAAACACAAAGGCCATTGTGAATGAAGATTATACCCTTTTGGTCAGTCTTATAATTATATGTGCCTGCTCTTGACAGATTTTTATAAAGCTAGAAGAAAATGTCAGGAGTGCCTTTACTAACCCATTATTTTGTAGAGGAGGAACTTTAAGTTTCGGGTTAGATAATGTTTTCAAAGTCATAGCTTCTTGGAGGCAAAGGATATCTAACTGTGATCATTAATAAAATAAGATTTATTTTTATGTGTGTGCCCTTCCCCTTGCTTTATTTCATTCTACTCTACAACTCTGGGTGTGGCAGTCTTTGTTATTTAATAATAACATCGTTTAATAATAATCATCATTCTGAAGAGCAAACTGAGGCTGAGAGAGGTCCGGAGGCTTAGTGGTCCACAGAAGTCAGATTGCCAGCACGAGGCCGATGATGAAAGCCTTCTGCCACAGCAAAGGACTTGATCTATGAAACAACACTGGTTTTAAAGCTAGGGTCCTGTTTGCTTTGTTGTACAGTTTCTGATCAGCAAGATAGGTTCTTCACTTTGGTCATGAATCAGAGTTTCCAGTCCAGTCATTCATAGAAGGAGTTGAGCAATATAATAGGTTGGGGGTGGAAATGCAAGTTTAAACACTAATTCCAAAGAGGGCCCTTCACTGCAATGAAGTGAAAACAGATGGTGGGGAAGAGAGAGCCTTGGCCTGGGTGTTAAGAGCAAGCACTTTTTTGGGCTTGAGTTTGTGAAAATGCAACCTAAGGATTTGCTTTGTTTTTGCGGGCCTGCAGGACCATCCCTCATGAGCGGAGAATTCTAACCATCCTACAGTGGCTTTCTCTGCCAGACAACGAAAGGTATTTGTTCTCATCTGTTCTTTTCTTTTCTTTTTTTCAGTACATTTCAATCCTGAGCTAGTGCTGGACAAAGCACTGGATGGACTGTGACACAGAAGCACAGTCAGGGATTGATGTTATTAAAAGTTTTGTGGTTATTAACCTTAAGCATTATTTCCTTAAGAAGGCCTGAGTTATAGGGGACCATTTAATTACATGGATTACTCCAGCTGTTAATCCTGGTGACTTCAGCAGACCTTAAGCAAGTTGTTGGCTTTGATAAAGGAATCAGTTATCAGCATCTCAAGGACTGAAAGGCATTAAGACTGAGTTTTCTCTTGAATATAGTCAGTTCTTTCAGGCTGCACATTGCATGGCCTGTGGCAATCACTGTGTTCTGCTATTTAAGGATCAGCATTCCCAGTGATGCTCAATTTTTTTCATTGTGACTTTTGGTGCTTTGAAGTGGCATGGCAGTTATCACAGTGGTGAGTGGTGTAGAGGTGTAGGGTGACGGGTGAGGAAGTAATAGAAAGTCAGAGTTTTCCATGGTAATACTAATAGTGGGCGGGAGACTAATTAAACTTGAAGGATTTTGTTTTTAAATTAATTTTTTAGGTTAATATTCAAAGAATTTCATTATGGCATTTGCATATATATGTGTTATGCTTTGCTTTTTAAAATTTCCTGACCCCTGCCTTCCTGTGTGCTCCCAACTCTCTTGAAGGGTTTTTAAAAATGTGTAATATGGATTGCTCTGTGTAGCCTGGGGTTGACTCTGGTTCTGACTTTCCCACAGGCCTTCAGTTTACGCCTTCTATTCTGAGCAGCCTGATTTCTCTGGACACAAATATGGCCCCTTTGGCCCAGAGGTTAGTAGTTTATCATCTTCCTGAGAAGAACCCATGTTCTTGGGCCACCTAATTTCCAAAACCTTCTTTCAGGATTTGAGGAAAGTCTGGGAGTTTTCGAATCTACAAGGCATAAACATTGTCAAAATAATTTCAAAACTGAAAATTAAAAAAAAATAAAACCAAAAACTTAAATGTACTTGTTTCTCTTACAGGAACTTCATTTCAGATTGCTTTGATATAGAAACATATCCTAAACATGGTATTATGGGGGTTAGGGGGGATTTCAGTCTTGAAGGCATCAGTAGAACATAGTCAAGATTTGCCGACCAGTGGGATAGGACAGAAGGAACTTGTGAAACCTTTGATACACAAGACATCACAACTACATTTTAATTCCCTTAAAATGATTGCACAGCTCACAGTGGGGAAGTTATTTCACCAGACACCAGTAGCCTTAGCATGTATGATTAATCTGACATATGGCATAGTAGAGATAGATTTTATGGTCTATTTGGACATAGATGTTCATACTGTGAAACAGTAAGCATCCCGAAGTGTAAAGTGAGTTCTTATAGGAGAGAGACACTTCACTGGAGGCCCATGGCTTCTGGGAACACGTAGTGACACTTTGGCCATACTCAGCCATCTCAGAAGAAGGCAATCTGTAAGGTACAATTCACTGTGACTTCACATTGCATATTATTGTCTTTCTTTCATTTAAGATGGAATGCTTCCTAACATTACAGCATAGATCACTTGAAATATGATAAAGCCTATAAGTCTAATTTTTAAAATATTTTAAATGTTTTTCCTTTTCCTTCACGGGGTATTGAGGTCACTGCAACACCGTAAAACTTGACTTGAGTTGAGAAAATTACTGTAAGAAGTCTTTGTTGAAAGGTGCTGTCTATGATCTCTGGAAGCCTGTGTTGGCACAAGTGCGCTCACTAAATTCACCATGTTCAGCTTAAGGATATGTTAGTGATACAGACAAACATATCTTGATTTAAGCAGTTTCGAATGAATTGTTCCATGTCTAAACAAAGGCAGAGGATATCAAGAAGCCATAAGGATTTCTGAATGCCTTAACATCAATTCAGTGGATGGTGAATTTTTTTAAAGCACTAGGAACTATTAACTATGTTCATAGTTTGTCTCGAAACATGGAAGTCATATAAATCTGAGACTCTTTCATGTGTTTGATGGATAAGCACTGCTGCGTGATTATAAAACACAAGTGATAAACCAAGATAAACATCTGCATACCCGGAAACACAAAAAGCAAGGATGGCTGTTTTATCTTTGAGAAGACTTCCTTTGAGATTAATCTAAAATGAACTAAAGGAACAAGATTTTATTAAAATGTTAAAAAAACATCCACCCCACTAAACACCTAACTAGTTCCATGTGCTCTATTAAAATGTCCAACTTTGAATAATATCCTTTAAAAGACAAAACAGGAATTGGTATTGATATAGCCACTCTTTTGAAAGTTGAGGCTGGTACTTGAAGAGGCTTGAAGCTGTTTATGTTCCTTGGTAAGTGAAGGATTTGAGTAAGACTCCCAGACCATGAACCTTCCCACAGAACCACCTAACCTTCCCATAGAACAGGGGGTCAGCGAAGCCACCTGCCAATAAGTATGTTCAGATTATAGGAAACATCATCTATGTGGCAAGAGCTGACTCTTAACAATACACACGAATTATAGCACATTTGATACCTTAAGTCATATGGCTTAGCAGTAAATGTTCTTTTCCAAGGACATCTCTGTGTCTGTAATATGTGTGGTTTCATTATAGCTACCTTGTGAAAGTAGATGTGTTTTGATTAAGAAACAACCCAGTTGTTTTGAAGTGCTGAGCAATGACTAAATGAAGCAAGGTGTAGAATGCTTTAATTCAGTATAATGATGGTTTCTATGTCCATAATTGCTTATAAACATACAAGGCTTTTTCTCCCATAGTGTTTTTGAATTAAGAGTTTTAAGTATTCTCATTATATTCTTTTCATTATTCATACTTGCAGTTGGAGTTTTCTTCCCTATATGCTGGGTATACATTATTAATTGTATACCTTAGGGAATCTTATAGCCTGATGACATTCTTCTCATAAGGAAAGGACATTTTCAGATTTCAACCGAAATCTCATATGGTCCTGAGAAACTTAAACTGAAACCAAAAGAAAATAGTTTTATGCTTTTAAAATAGAACCAAAGTAAGCCAGAGAAACCTCCTTTGTGTTATAAGCTTGATTGGCTTACATACCTATTTATCATTAGCATATATATGTGTATATATATGTATATACATCCATGTATCATCATAAATCTTAAGTGTGCATGAAAGCACTATACATATTAAGTAAAGAATTATTTTTAAAATACATAACTTTTTACAAATAACGAAAAAAAGATCTTACGTTTGAAATTTAATTGAAATGATTCTAACTAGCAAAATGCTATATGGCACAGTAAGATGAATTCAACTGAAGTTTGTGGTTTATTTGCTTAATATTTGAGTACACTTGTCTTTCAGGGTGAGTCTCAAATTTATTAACTGAGATGGCCAAACACGGGGCTAACAGTTTCGAGAAATGGTGTACTGCTCCTGGTTTCATAGTGTAATGGTGAATGTTCAAAATATGCTTGCTTTTGATCATTGGCACAATCTTTTTTCTCTTTGATCTATGCTTCCTCTGTGACCCCTCGTTCGGCTGCTCTTCTGAGCCTAGAGGCAGAGCTTTGGCTGGCTGGTCCCTACCTTCAGATGGTAAAGAATCCTTCTGAAAAGCAGGGAAATTTGCACCCCTCTCCCCCCCAACCTCTGAATAACCTCAGGCTAAAACTTCTAAAATTCAGGCTGAAGTATGGCTGGTCAGTGAAAACTTAGCTTTCATCTACCTCTAACATTTGAAGAAGGAGAAACATGCCTTTGTAATGACTGGATGAAACTCAGTTTGCTTAAATTCCATTTCTTCTGCTCGTCTAACCTGCTGCAATTGGAAGGGTTCTCTTTGGGCGTCTTTGGAATGTTGGAGTCTCTTGCAAATGGCCTAGAGTTTGATGGGCAGATTTGAGCGCTCGCAGAATGTACTAGGTGACCATGACATGGAAAAACCCTCTTCCTTTTCCTGCTCTTCTCATGGAGATTTGCCTAAATTAGAAGCATTAAAACCAAAGCAAACCAAAACAAAGTCTACAAGGCTGTGACTTTTGACTGCTGTGCCGGAGAAAGAGGATGAGACAGAAACACAGGTGCTCTTGCAGCCGCTTGCCCTGGGAACAGAGCAACCGCATGGCAGATGTCCTCCTTGGTTACACTAACACTGTTCCTCTTTCTGCCCCTGCCTGCATCCCAATGGCTCTTGGGACAGTCCTGCCAAGAGATAAAATAGCTAGGTAAACAGCAGGGCTTACTGCTTTAATTCACCTTTGCACCATCGGCAAATCAGGGGCTGGGTTTTCTCCAGCACGGGGTGGGGCTCTTTATTCAGTTGATGGTTAGGTATTACTACTCTCTGGATTTTTCAAACAATACTTATAGAACTGCTGTTCCCTCAGACAGGGAGTGGCTTCCTATAGCTTTTCTTCATGTCTCTATCACGATGAAGAAATCTCAGTGACTTTTCCTATTTTATCTAATTTTCAGAGAGGATTCCTAAACATATAGTCCTCTTTCCTGTGGAAAGTCCTGATGTGTAGAGTTCATTCAGGACCAACAGGGGCTGTTTATTATTACTGTTTCATTTTGTCCTCAGTTGAACACGTAAGCTGAGAGCTCTCTGATATATTTGGTAGCGTGATCAGATAAATGTCCATCAGTTGCAGAACTGGAACCACCTACACGAACCTCATTCTCATCTTGAAGTGGATAAGTGACTTTGCTTCTGGTTACAAGTTGGTACTTCACACACAGAGAGCTTTCTGTGACCGAGAAGCATCTGTCCCCCAGTGCAGCAACTGGGGACCTTGTCTAATATCACTTTCAGGTGTATCCACACACTGGCTTCTCAGCCAAAAGCAGCCCACATGACTAGATCTTCTTAAATCATATCCTGTATCAGCAAAGACACTGTGACCACATTGAGACCCAAGTCAGAGGCTTCTCTCTAATAGAGGACCCTGAATCACGCAATGTGTTCTCCCTTAAGGAGAACTTGGACCCTGAATCACGCAATGTGTTCTCCCTTAAGGAGAACTTAGTTTTGCTAACTCAGACTCTGCTGACCCCAGATGGGAAAGTGTGAGCTTTACTATCTGGCCCAGAGGGACAGACGACTTCTGAGTGCAGACATCTCTATCCGCCAGTACAGGAGAGTAGTTATGGCTCACCTCTTACTCCGGCTAAAAGACCTAAGAGGAAAGTTGCCCCTAAGAGGAGACAGGAAAGACCAGTTGCTCCTCCAAAGAAAAGAAGAAGAAAATTACATAGGATGGATCAGTATGCAGCGGAAACTCGTCAGGACAAAGTAAGTTTATCTACTGTTCCAAACCTCTGCGGCGGGCAGGTCTGGCTCGAAGGCTGCCTTTGGTGCCTTGATTTGAAAATAGTCTGGGTAAGGTTTAGGAGAACTGTTGCATTGTCCTTGGCTTTGTGTCCAGAGCCGTCTTGTCCTTTAAAGGTTAACAGTGATATGAAGACATCGTGAACGCTCAGCAAGACAGAAAAAAGGAGTCTCTTATCTTCTTTCAAGTTAGTTGTTCCTACAGGGATGCTGACATTTAGGCTGCGGTGATAGACTGGAGGGCTGTTGGTTCTTCTTGTTAAAAAGAAAAAAAAGAGTCACATTTATTCGTGGTGCTGGCTCTTGAGAAGAATCTCAGAAGGTAGCAGGGCATGTCTTTAAAAACAATGGAGATTGGGACTCAATGAAAATGCTGACTTACGTTAGTGCTGTACACTTTCTGAGATCAGCAGAGGTCTCGTGTGGAAGAGAAGAGCCGAGGCAGCAGGAAAGAGGAAACGATGGGCAGAGAGCGCTGCATGTTTTTCTCGTAATGATAGTAAGACGATTTATTTGCTTTCAACATTTACATTTAAAAGAACCTTTGCGTATTCTTTTTTCTTAAAGCCTTCAAATTCCTTTGAGGCAGATTCTTTATGAATCTGATTGCTAAGAAATAATTTCTGGATTTTTACCTGAATTGTCCCATTGAATAAAGGAAAATAACTCGGTGCCAAGGAGAGACATGTGTTATGCATTTCGTGTTTCTGTGTCTAGACATGGCTCTTGGAGGACAGTATGTGTTTCTCAGACAAATACCACTCAGTCTCACATCTGTTAGGCCCTTCAGGTTTCGTGGCACATCTCATTCTGCAGCTTTCGGTTGTGATTTGGAATGCTGACTCCTGCCACGAGGACCAAAGGTCTCCACCTTGTTTCATGGTCTTGAATCACCTGAGAAGATTCCAACGGTAGATGCCCTGATGCATTTGATTGGAAGTGATGCTCAGGTCTCTTGCTTTCATCTGGTCATCTTGTACAACATTTGTCTGATGCGAGGTTTCTTAAGAATCTTTCCATTTCACAGTCAGAGATGAGACTCGGAAGGCAATCCTATGTACGTATGGGTGCTCATGGCCCCTGTTGGAGCGACACTGGAGATGGTGGATTGAGTTTTTGGGCTTTGGAAGTGTTTCTTGGGGAAGAATTGGGAGTTTGTATTTCATTAGTCTCAATGGAACAATTCTGCGGTTCATTTTTGTTTGTTAGGGCTCTTGTCAATTCTTATTTAATTTGTTTGAAAAGAATGAAGTGGAGAAGCAGTAGTTAGTCTCAGGACAGCTTCACTTGCAGGCAGTCGGCTGCGCTCTGAGGTTGGCAGTAAAGTCTTTGGAAGAAGGGATGAATCCTATTTTATTAACAATGTTCTAATTCATTTCCCAGGAGAAGGTGATGGTTTTAGCCTCCAGCCTATGCTTTTGATTCCCTCGGCTGCTCTCTTTTTTTTTTTGTTGTTGTAGGTCAAAGTCTGGTGATTTTACACAGGGAACAAGGGCTTTACACTCTCCGTCTGACTTTCTATTCACTCATAAAGCTCTTGGATTTAAAGAATACGGTTACATTTTAGAAAAGCCATTTTGTGCCTCACAAAGAATTTACCTCAGTAATTTATGATATTTTATATCAAAATATTTAAAAAGGGATGGGATAAGGAGAGCTGTTTATTCTCGCAAGAGAGTACAAAGTGCTTAGACTTATTTCCATTAAAAAAGAAAAAAAAAAAAAAAAGAGAAAATTGTGAGAAAATATTCCCTAGACAAAACTCTGCCTCTGGGCCGGAAGTTTTCTTTCCAGAATGTTCTAAGGGTAGAAGATCTATGGAAATTGAAAGGTAAAAATTAATAAATAAGTATATGAGGACTAACTTTTTTCTTTTTCTTTTTAAACAGATGACAAATCCTCTGAGGGAGATTGACAAAACCGTGGGGCAGTTAATGGACGGACTGAAACAACTCAAGCTGCACCGCTGTGTGAACGTTATCTTCGTTGGAGACCATGGTGAGGCCTCAGTTTTTTTCTTTGCTATTAAGATAAAGTTTCTCAAAGTGCTGAGAAAAGGGACTCCTACTCTCAGAATCCAAAGTTCTCTTCTTAACTTTTTCTTTCTTTGCTTCAGGGTAGGGAAAAACATTAGGTCATGATACAAATGTTTGAGGGACCCAGGGACATCGGCATCCTCATGTTCTTTGTAGGAGAGGCCTTTCTACGAAAATCTGCCTCCTATTAAAGTGTTGCAGAATTTACACATGATATTAAGGACTTCCTCTGTGAATTCGATGTAGCAGGTGATAGTCTCCTGCCTTTGTGAACCACATCTCCAAAAGGCGCCCACAGTGTTTGTGTGTTTGTATTAATGTTCTAAATTTGTAAAGGAGGCAGAGATGTAGGGGTCTTGTCAAAGAGATGACATGTAAGTCAAATGGTTTCCTGGAGTTCTCAGAGCCTTGGAAGGAATTCAAGGCCCAAATCAAGTCCTCAACACGGAAGACTTATTAAGAGGATCGAGCAGTGTAGGAAGTATCCTCTCCCTCCTTCCTTCCTTTCACCCTGTTTCCTTTTTTCCTCTTCTTCCTTCCCTTTCTCTCTCTCTCTTTCCTTCCTTCCTTCCTTCCTTCCTCTCCTCTCCTCTCCTCTTTCTCTTTCTTTCCTTCTCTTCTCCTTCCTCCCTTCCTTCCCTTCTTTTTTTTCTCTCTCTCTTTCTTTTCTTTCCTTCTCTCTTTCTGTCTCTCTCTTCCTATCACAATATAGCCAAAGCCATCTCAAACTTAATGATTCTACTGCCTCAGTCTCCCAACCGCTGGGATTGTAGGTGTGTACCACCGTGCCCGCAGCTGAATGAATGGCTTCTCTAAAATATTTCTTAAATTAGAAAAATACTCTTTTTCCTTCTCTTTCATAAGCATGTTTTTGAGATGATGGAGATGTCATAAACATCATATGATCATAGAGCTAAGGGCCTCAGAGAGCATTTTAAATACATATTTTTATTCACTCCCCCACCCCCAACTCCTCCCAGATCCAACCCCACCTCGCTACTCCCCCCTCCCCACCTTCTCCCATCCTTATGGCCTCTTTTTTTTTTTTTTTTTAAATAACCCACCAAGCACTAAGCACAGTTTGTGCTGCCCATATATTCATGACCATGGGGCCATCTATTGGATCATGGTAGACTTACCAGGGGATACATTAAAAAAAAAACTGACTTTTAAAGAAAACTGACTCTCCTCCACTAGAACTCAACTGTCAATAGTCCTTCACTTAGAGTGGAACTCACGATCCCTTCCCCACTCTTGAGGGAATGTTGACTGTCTTGATCTTGTGCAGGCAACCACAGCTGCCGTGACTTCAGGAACGCAGGGGTCCTGGCATATCCAGAGGACCCTGTTCCTCTCCTGCTCCAACTCCAGTCTTTAGCTCTCATGCTCTTTTCGCCCAGTCTTCTGCAATGATCCTTGAGCCTTGGGGATAAAGTTATGTTATGGATGTTCCATTTATGGCTGAGCCCCTCATAGACATTTACTTTCTGTATGAGAGACACATGAGTTTCTGCATTAACTATAGTCCATAGCACAAAGAAAATATCCTGATGAAGTCTGAGAGCTAAACTAATCTATGAATATAGAAATGCAAATGTAGAGGGCAGTTGGATACTGTGTCCTCTTAGCTAAATAATAGTAGTAGGCTTACCCTGGGGCCAGTAAGCTCTTCAGCTCATCAACTATGTATTTGTGGCCAGGTTTACCATATACATGTGGTTCCTCATATAGAGCAGATCTGAAATCCACACGAAACGTGATTGATTACCCTTATTACACTCACGCCACTCTTACATCTGTGGGTCATCTTGCCACACTGGTCATTGTAGTTCACAGGACTCACAGCCGAATAAGACTGCTGATGAGTTTTCAATCTCAGCAGCCTACACAGCACCTTCCAATACTATGAAATCTAGATAGCTGGGAGAGAGTTTCATATTCAGTACCAACTTGACTTTCAGAGAGGGTTTTTATTCACAGACATGCAGACTTAGTTCTAGAGAGTGCCACTTATGTTCTGAAACTATCAAGCTGTAAATGGCAATAATAACCTCAGAATTGGGGGCTTTTCCCTTCCGAAAAAATAAATTAAAAAAAAAATCAAAACTGATTGACTTTTTGGCAGTTCTGTTAATAATGGTTAGTGAAATTCCCTTGTTATATTTTGGACCCTGAAATTTGATTTCCAGAACATTCTAGAAGACCTGAGAAACTGGGCAAGGGTGGGTTTTGTGGACACTAACTTGCTTCACTGGGTGGATTAAATGATACCCTTTGCAAGATCATTCTCCACTAGTTTGGCTTAGTGGAAAGCTGCAGACAGGGTGGAAATTGAAAGCACGTGACACACTAATTCAATTCAAGTTGCCCAGAAGTGTGGAGAGCATTTGCTCACATGCTGGAGGCAGACATCTAAGAAATAGATGGTCCCAGTGAGTCACACGTTGGAGCAACATAAAGGTCATAGGCAGATTAAAACCCTCTCTCAATGTGCAGATTGCTAAAACGAATGGACCCACTGGTCTTGGAAAGCCAGGGCACCTCTTTTTTTTAGAAGGTAGCTTGCCTGGTGTTTCAGGCCCTGGCTTTGGCAGAATGAATTTCAATGGAGCTCAGGTTACACTATAATTCTTAAGAACCTTTGGTGCTGTATGCAGTCTGCCTCTGCAAATCTCAGATCCCACATTTGCAGGTTGAAGACACCTACTCCACACAGGTGAAATCAGTCTGGAGGAGAGGGGAGAAGATGCTAGAGAAATCCTGGGCACATTTGCCGGATGGTCTCTGCAAGCAAGGGCAATTGCTCAGTGTTAGAATGGCAGATGTGACTGTGTTGAAATGTAACAAGTAGAAGATTCTTTCCACCTTCCATCCATCTGTGTTTGGAGATTTTTTTGTTTTTTCCTTTCTGAGGTAACATTGTACTAGAACACGAAGCTGTTCATTATTTTAACTTTTTCATCCCGAAAATTTCCATGTTAAAAGAAAACTGAGTTCATCAAGTTGTCCTCTGACCTCCACATGTACACTGTGGCACCCCTATTATGAATACACACAACAATAATAAATAAAATTTTAGAAAGAAAAGAAGAGATTGATCTGGGATCTCCAAAAATGGTAATTTGAGTTTTTACCGGATCGGGACCACTTTGGATTACATTTCTTTACTCTAAAACCTTAAGACACTTAACAGAATCATTTATTTTCCCTCTTAGAGAATACTGATATACCTGCTTGTGCAAGGCAATTCAGTGGTCTCCCTTGATCCAAGGAGAATACATTCTTCGACTCTTAGTAGATGCCTGCAACTGCAGATAGTACTTAACTCTGTGTGTCTGCCTTGTCTAACACTTGTGTAATTATGGTAAGATATCATTTATAAATTAGATAATGAGGAAGGAACAATAATCATTAGTGATAAAGCTCATCAATTAGGAGAGTATGTTGTAAAAAAGAGTTATGTGAATGTGATCTCTCTTAGCTACTGTGTAGATATATTGGCTAAAAGGATGACGTACGTCTCTAGGAAAACGGAACCGAGTAGCAAGAAATTTCATTATGCTATTTAGAATGGCAGTTTAAAATGTGTAAGTTATTCATTTTTGGAATTTTCCATGACTATGTTTTGGGTTGTTTTTTTACCGTAGATAACTAGAACTTCATTGAGTCAACTTGTAAATTTTAAAAAATGTCAGTTAAGGTCTCTGTGATCTGTAGAGCTGCTAAAGTCTATAATCTTAAGATTTAAATTAGTTTTCAAAATATTGAAAATTTCTCTTGCTAGAAGACAGAAAACAAATTCGGGGGTAGGAAAGAATATTGGTTGGTTAAAAAAAAAAAATCCCTCACTAAACCTTTTCTGTGTGGTAGATGCTAACTTCCGGCTCTAATTATGTTGTTTACAACTCGTTTTTGCACATTATTTTGTTTTTGAGTTTGGGTGGTCATTTGAACTGACTTTGTTTTTCTTTCCTTCATTTCTTGTTGCCAGTATTGTTTTGTCAGTAACACCCAAGGCCACCAGTGGAGATAGAGGACTCATGATTATATACTTAAGACAGGGAATGTACTAGAAAGAAAGAGAACAGGAAATGGCATCATTTAAATGTGCGCGTTTCTGTGTGTGAGAAGTGTGTGTGTGTGTGTGTGAGAAAGAGAGAGAGGGGGGGGAAGGAGGGAGGGAGAGAGAGAATGAGAAGGAGAGAGAGAGAGAAAAGGAGAGAGAGAGGGAAAGAGAGAGAGGGGGGTGTATGGATGCTGCAGAACAGAGGTGTCAGCTTCCCTTGGTGCTGGAATTACAGGTTTTTGTAATGGGTCTGACACAGGTTCTGAGAATTGTACTCTGTTCCCTTGCAAGAATGGTATGTACTTTTAACCACTGAGCCGTCTTTCCTGCCCCAGCAATGGCATTTTGCAAAAGAGAAATAGAAGTACATATTCCAGCCATTTATGCAACCATCTTCCTTACCCTGCTGGGAACAGACTGAAGCAACAGGCTCTATTTTTTCTTTTCTTTTTTAAAAAATATAATACTTTCATTAATAACTTGAGTGTCATATCATCTGTCTCGATAACACCCTCTTCGCATTCTTCTCTGGTCCACTCTTCCACCTCTTGCCTTCAAAAACAAATCTTAAATGTTTTTCATAATGGTTGTCAATAGTTTGTGTTTTTCAAATATCCTTTTACATTTATTTATTTATTTATTTAGAGAGAGAAAGAGAGAGAGAAAGAGAGGGACTGACTCATGTAGAGGTCAGACTGTAATTTGTGGGATTTGTGGGAGTCAGTTATTTCCCTGTCCCATAATGGGCTTCAAGGATCAAACTCAGTAGTCAGGCTTGGGGACAGCATTCTTATCCACTGAACCATCTCAATGGTCCTCAAACGTGAGTTTTTTTTTGTCTTGCTGTTCTTGTTCAATAATTAAAAATAATAATTGCAGTGACATATTTTCAACATGCTACTGCATGCGAGGTGATGTGGTTACATGAACAGCCTGTAGAAAGATTGTATAGATACATCTTTAAAATATCACATCAAAACAATCTCAAAGGTGAAGTTTCCTCTCATTAAGTTGTTAAAATCTAATTAAAGAAATATTATAGTGCCGTCTTCAATGTGTGTGTGAATGTTTTAAGACTTTAATTTTAATACTTCCTGACAGTTCTTGTTTGTGTGTGCTTTTTCATCCCCATAGGAATGGAAGATGTGACATGTGACAGAACTGAGTTCTTGAGCAACTACTTGACTAACGTGGATGATATTACTTTAGTGCCTGGAACTCTAGGAAGAATTCGATCCAAATTTAGCAATAATCCTAAGTGTAAGTTGGTTCTTAAAATAATAAGTAGTTCAACTTATAATCAATGGAAGAAGTAACGACTTGTTATTTGAAGCTAGAATGCTTGGGTAATAAATCCCAGCTGAGCTTCAGTTTTCTCATCTGATGATAAAGACTGGTTATCTATGGAGAGTCTTGAAGAAGTTAACCCGCGTGCATTGTTTACAGTGGTTCCTGGCATAAACAAGCATCGACTGAACATTTGGTCTTGCTTTTATCATGTGGAAATTGTACTTAATTTGAAGCAGGTTTACAACATAAACATCTGTTTATAGTGGAGAGTTTTCCAGTGTCAAGGGCAGGCTGGTCCTTTTGGTGAAGGTAGAGTCTTAGGGTTGGCAGAATTCACGCTCTTACCTTCAAAGTTCCCACGTGCCTCCTGGAAGGAGGCTCTTTTCCTTTGTCAGAGTGATCTACAGAATGCATGAAAGGAAAAATACTATATTCTTAGAGACTGTTAATTATTCCGAAAAATTCGAAATTGAAAAAAAAAACTAGAAAAATCATGAGTCTTTAGAATAACTTGTTTAGCATGTTCAGGGTGTGATTAGCTTCTAACATGAAATTCTAGTTTGTCTTGCTGCCATCTAGATTTTGAAAATCACATAGATCCTCTTTTTAACTCTTAAAAAAGTTTTTTTTTCATTGCATATATTAGTTGTACATGGTCTTGATGTCACATAAGGGTGTTTTCATCTGAGCATATATTATATGTTTATAAGTATATATAATTTTAATTGAGACATGCCATATTAAGACAGAGCCTTCAGAATAATAGACCACTGACATCAAGCTCAAAGCTTTGGAAACTTAAGTTTCTTCCTAAGTTATATTCCTAAGTCAACACAAACGGGACATATTCCAGGGTCAACAACAAAATATTGGTGTTTCTTCCTTTTTTTTTTCATGTCCTTTTCTGTCCTTTGTGGCCTCAGTACCTTTGCTCCCTTGGACTGGATGCAAGCCTTTATAAAGGGTACCTCTTTATTTTAGCACTTGTAGTTTTAAAGTGTATGCAAGAATTTGCTTATCTCTTTATTTCAAAAAGTATTCTGGCATCAGTAAAGATGATGGGGAAACTGAGTCGAGGAGAAGTGTTGTTGGGGACCTGCTGAATCGTAACTGCCAGTAGTGAGAGATCTGTGCTCTACATTCATTTGGGGAGAGATGGTGAGGGGGGCAATGAGGAGCACAGTGATGGCCGTGTGTTGGCTGTTCACATTGCAGGTCTTCCAGCTTCTCACTGAGACACTGGGCAAGCCTCTTCAACACACTCCGCCTCAGCTTCCTCGTGCACAGAATAAGGAGTGTGGGGATGACTGGAAAGGAGACTGTGTAAATGTAATTCCATTGTATTTAGTCTGCAGACAAAATAATGTGTTGAGTACAAAGATGAGCTCTTGGCTTTATTATGGTGTCAGCTGAAAAGGGACACAATCTTATTTTAACCTCTCCAGTATCCTTGTATGACAGCTATGTCAATTATCTCTATAGAAAGTAGAAGTTAAGGGCCGAGAGAGGGTTGAAGGAGCTGGCTCAGAGGGTGACAGTAAGTGGCACAGCTGAGGTTAGAACCCTGATTTGCTGATTCTTTAAAAACTAAACTACATTTATTTACTGTGTTGATATATATGTGCATATGCACAGATGCACAGCAGTGCCATGTGCCAGAAGGTATGTGTGGAGGTCAGAGGACAACTTGTGGGAGTTGGTTGTTTTTTTTCTTTTTCTTCCACCATGTCAGTCCTGGGAATTAAACTCAGGTTGAGAGACATGGCAGCAAGTGCTTTACTGGCTGAACCATATGGTGAGCCCCAATTTGCCGATTCTTAATCACCACCCTTTCCTCATTCAAAGTGGGCAGGGTAGCATGAAATGATGACAAGGTCAGACTCGAAGGACTGGTGTCTCGAAACAGATGCCTTTGGTATTTCCCAAGAATTCTCTGGGATGTGTCCAAGGATAAAATTGTCCCATGTTGTTGATTTCTCTAAACTATCAAAGGACATGAATTTATTTGGCTTCGTCCCTGTGAAGGCTGTGATTCACAAGGCCAAAGAGTGTGTGTTGTGCTTCAGTATGCAAGCTCCCTCACCTAAAACGACTACGTTGGGTGAGAACTCTGGTAGCCTCTGTATCCTGGTATCCTTATGAATGACCAGAGAGAAAGTGCCTCCAAAGCCCTTAGAAGTAGATGCACATCACAGACTCAGTTAATATTACCACAATCACTTGCTTGGTTTCCTTTAAATGCAGCTGTTAAAACTTAGGTAGAATGGAATTTACATTTTACTGTTGGGTTTTAGAGCTTTAGGACTAAGTTTCTAAAGTTGTTAGTGTGTGCATGTGTATAGCCTAAGAGAACCCACATTTTCCACAAATATGAACAAATGTTTATTATTATTTATGAACAGATGTTTATTGAGTGTTTACTAAGCACCAAGCCCTGGAGACCATAGCAGTGAGTGATATACACAAGGCCAGCTCCACTGATGTCTCTGTCCCAGGGAAGGCTGGACTGGGAAAGCTGGATCTCCTCTGAATACTGCTTTTCCCTTTCCTCTGATTCTATAGTGACATATTGAAACAAACTTTCTTTTTAAAACAACAACAACAAATTCAAGCAGCCTATACTCTCCTTTTCCATACAGAGGGGCACCTTGACAATAAGAGCCAATATGTGCACAGCCATCATTTACATGGTTGTGCTTTAACCTAGTTCAGAGTGTAGGGTGAAATAGACTTTGTATCCTGGTAGTAAACAAAAACAAAAAAACAAAACAACAACAAAAACAAAAATGAGGTGGTACACACATGTGAACCTTCGACTGGAAAAGAGTGCTCACCTATGTAATTAGATTTATCTTATCACCACAGAAACTACTCACTTACGGCATTAGAGAACTCATTTTAGGCTGGGTGGTGGCGGCACACGCCTTTAATCCCAGCACTTGGGAGGCAGAGGCAGGCGGATCTCTGTGAGTTCGAGGCCAGCCTGGCCTACAGAGTGAGTTCCAGGACAGCCAGAGCTACAACAGAGAAACCCTGTCTCAGAAAACCAAAAACGAAAAACTAACAAAACAAAACAAAAAACAGAAAAGAAAACTCATCTTGCAGTGAATGGTGGTTTGTTCCAAAACATTGCAGAGAAGCAGGAAGTGATGATAAAAAGACCCCTTATAAATGACCAGCTCAGTTCCTCACATGAAATTGCAAATGTACTCAAGTGGGTATTCCACAGGAATCTGTTGGAAAAGCTTGAAGCAAGTTACCTAGCAGTACTCTTGTACTTCCCTTCTAGACCACGAGCCCCACATCTTGCAGGGCAAATTGCTTCAGGATAGTGCCCCTTGCCTGGTTGCTTCTCTGTTACTGAAATATTAAGCACCTGCACCCAATCATGCATCTGTTCAAAACAACACTAATGGTGTGGGAACATTAAGTCTCTTTTTGTAAAAATCACTTGTCTCTGTGGTTATGTTTTGAAATCTTTCTCCCTTTCTTTGCACAGATGACCCTAAAGCCATTATTGCTAATCTCACGGTAAGTGTTGCAAGCCACCGGGCCTCTGCCCTTGGAGCAGCTGCGACATGCTCACCTTCCCATGTTTGCCTTCCCTGTGGGTGGTTAGGAACATTTTCCTCACTGACCTGTGGTCCTGTGTATTTGTTTCCCCTAAGCTTTCAAAACTTCTGGCCTGTGGTCAACTGTAGACTCCCCAATGGTCTTGGCGATGATACAAACTGAGGCTTTGTTCTTCCTATTAAGCTCAGAAATATCTTCTCACAATTAATCAGATCTTTACTTACTCTGGAACAGATCTGTCCCCATCTTCTATTTCTCCCTGATCCCAGAGAGACACTTCAAAGCACTTGAGTGTATCATCAGATAGGCCTGCACATGATTACCCCTCCCCTCCCTCCCCACCTCCCACTCCTGAACTTGAAGCAGTTGGGAAAGACCTTGAGTTCTGAATTGCCCTCAATCTTGGGCTCAAGAGTCAGGAATTTATCTTAAAAATTCCCCATCCTCTGTGATACCCTATGACTTATTTCTAAAGTTGTCCAACTCTCTTGGAACCTATTTGCTTTTAACATGCATTATTTAATAAGGGGTAACAAATTCCATTTATTCACTAACCATTTTTTTGTTGGGCTAACACTGCCTTCAACTTTCAAGAGACAGACTATCTAGGACCTTTATTTACCTATTTCTATCTACTTATTTATTTATTTTGGTAGAAAACATCCCTTCGTAAGACCAATATTCACTTATATTTCAGTGTAAAAAGCCAGATCAGCACTTTAAACCTTACATGAAACAGCACCTTCCCAAACGTTTGCACTATGCCAACAACAGGAGAATCGAAGATATCCATTTATTGGTGGATCGCAGATGGCATGTTGCAAGGTAACATGGGCAGCCTACCTCTGTCTTTACAAGCACCTAGTTGGTACCTGGAAATCCTTTAGGGTTCTTGGTCATCATTAAGAGAAATCTCATTGTTTGAAAAATTCTGTGTAATAGATAAATGATGAGAATAAAGATAACACATATAGTTCCTGAATATTTTTTTTTATATTTTTTTTCTCATGTATCTCTGTGCGCAAATTTTATAGAGACATTCTAGTCTCTATTTTTTTTTTTAATCCCTTGAACAACTCAAAATTCCACTAGAGCCTTACTGGTGTGGTCTTGGTTGACATGATTGCCTATAGCAGTGCTTATCTGGAAATGTTAACCTTGAAACCTCTATTGCTGTGGACATGTTTTAAATTGCTCAAAAACACAACTGAGGTTTGCCTTCTTCTGAACTACAAATGTCTCTCCCAGATGAAGGAGACCACCCCTTGCTTCGGAATTGGATGTAGAGCATGTATTTGGGCTCTGCCACTTCTACAGAATCAATCAGCACAGTGTTAGTCATTTTTAGGTAGACATGGAAGTAGTGTTTTCTCACTCATTCTTGCTCCAACTTTGACCTTAAGACAAGTGTGATGAATATGCTTGCAGTACTAATTGAATTACTATGACGTGCACTCAAGCTGGGCAACAGTTTACGATAGTTAATAGCTAAGCATGGAAAGATAATGAAGATCACTGGTCTCCTAGGAACTTTGTCTCAATATGAAACTCTTAGACACATGGTATACAATATTCTACTGTAACTGTAAAGGGATCAAATAGCATTAAATATATGGGATTGTGCAAAGAGAGACATGAAACCCAAAAATTATTGGAACTATGTAGAATGAACAGGAATTTATGTAGAAATGTTACAGAGATGTGGCCAAAATAGCTTGGCTGGCTATGCCCTCTGCAGGACCTTTAATGTCTGGGATACCTAGAGAGAGAAGAAGCTTGTTGCAGCTGTCTAGTTTATATGAAGCAAACATTGAGTGGAACAGAAGTTAAGTGAAAGATGACAGCAGTAGAGCAAGCTAGTGAAGAGCAAAGGCGAGTGCTAAATCTTCGAGTTATCATACGTACATATTGCTATATTAATATTAAAATAAGTCCAAGATACATTAATAATACTATCTTAATATTAGTATTAAGTAATTAAGTAAGTACTATTAATTAATACTATTAATATTATTAAGTCCAAGGTACAGTGGTAGAAACCTGTTTGACAGATTGCTTTGTTTTCCCCAAGCACTATTCTTTACTGACATGTGCCCTGCTTGTGTACTTAGGCAATATATACATTAATGATCATCAACATTTTTGGTGGTAGAGAAGGCCAGAAAACATTTATGTAAAAAGTGTCTCTCTGTCACAAAAGGTCAGATTACGTGATCGTGATGTCTTACAAACAATATTTTCATTTCCTACTTCTAAATACATCTTCTAGATGAGGCCAGACTTTTTTTTTTTTTTTTTTTTTTTTTTTTTAGCTATGTCATGGTTAGTGTTAAGTTGACCACTTCATGGACTTGGGTTATTCTGCTAGGTAAGTTGTGTATAAATATGTTGATACAATGCAGATCTCCACAAATTGATTCAACACCACATATTTAGAAATGCCTGCTGTGTTTTGTAACTGAGCTAGGGGAGAACAAAGCAGGAGAGATGTCCTGTTCAGTCTAAGCAGGAGACATAGAGAGGGTACTCTTCTTTTCAAAGCTTCTCCTTTATCCTGGTTGATATGCAAAGCAATGACACTAGAGAAACAAATCGAAATAACCTAGTCACTGCCACTGGAATGATGCAAATAAAACGGTGACAATTGGGCTTCAGACAGCTCCTTGTAGGGATCCTATGCACCCCCAAATTTGATTTCAATCAGCATGATTTGGGGCAGAATCTTAACTGATCATAAAATTGTTTCGATGTAGGAAACCTTTGGATGTTTATAAGAAGCCATCGGGAAAATGTTTCTTCCAGGGTGACCATGGCTTCGATAACAAGGTCAACAGCATGCAGGTATGACCATAGAACTGAATTGAAACTGAGTTTCATAGTTCTCGGGGGAAGAAGGGACTCACAAGGTGGGTGAAGCTGCAGGGAATTAAGACATAGAGGAAAGGCTGCTAGTGGAAGCAGGAATGGTTAACTATTTCTTTTTTCTTTTCTTTTGGAAGACTGTTTTTGTAGGTTATGGCCCAACTTTCAAGTATAGGACTAAAGTGCCTCCATTTGAAAACATAGAACTTTACAATGTTATGTGTGGTAAGTCACTTGTTCAATCAAATCCGATGAAGTAACCTTCAGTCAGTGAATTTCCTCACCGCTAGAGAAAGAAATGAGGTGTCTATTTTCTAAGACCTTCTCTCCCTGCAAAAAAAAAAAAAAATTGTTACTTGCCCATTGGTTCAAAGGACAGAATGTCACCCCCTTCTAAGGCTTCTTTGTGTCCCTTCAGCAGTTGACTAATGGGAAGTTTTCACAGTGTTGCTGTTGGCAGCCTTTGGCTGATCCAACATAGCATTACAGTTTGACACCGTTGGTCAGAGACCCGATGAAGCAAGAGTTCCACGCAGACAGAGTGTTCTCCCACCTCCCTCTCTCGCATTGCAGCCCAGGGAAAATGTTGCCAGCTTGCATCCCAGCCAGCTATTTATGTGCGCCTAATTATTTTTCTTCCTTGAGCTTCTCGTTGCTGAATGAGGACAGCTTTTCCTATTTAGTAAGGGAGTGCCAGTCTGGTGGTTACAGGGGGAGTCTGAAAGTCGGGTCTCCTGGGTTCTTCTCCTAGGATGGCTACTAGCTCGCCACTGTCCTGCCTCTCAGCTTAGACAAGTCACTGTATGCCCACTTGGCAACTATTCTTTTGCTGTGAAATCAGCTTGTTCATCCTGCGGTGGCCCATCAAGGCAAATCAAGGCACATAGCCAAAGCCTCCTCTTGTCCTTACACTTTTGTGGAGTGCATTAGAGGGCAGGCTGTGGGTATTTATTGATTATGTCTTATTTCAAAATTTGGGTTTATAAAGTCCCAGAGAAGTGAAGGCAGGTGATGGTACCAATATTGTAAACTATTCCTCCACTCAGGGTTTTTGGGACTGTCTGCATTTATGCTCTAGCAATGAACAGAGCTGTTTCCTGAAGTGTTAGTAAGGCATCCTGAGGTCTGAATGATTCAGAAGTCGTGAAAGGAGAGGCTGCTGTGGTAATTTGGTTAATCCAATTGTGGTTTGTGTTCAATGTTATAGTCCCATGGAAGATGAAAGGTTTGGATTCTTACAACATCTTATCAGAGAACAAATAAGAAACACCTGCCACTCTGTAGCAGTTCACTGCTGCTGGGCTCAGCAAGGACATCAAGGAGGCATTTTCATACATGGAAGCCCTGCCAGACCACAGCAGAGGGAACCACCATCATAGCAAGGGCCATACGGACAGTGGAACCCTGAGCATCTCAGCTCAGGTCTTTTTATTGACTCAGAACTCCTCAAGTGCAGATCATTAACAATCAAACATCCCCCACATAAATCCAACACCTGCAGACAACACAAAATGCCAAGGCCTATGCATTCCTTTTTCCAACAGCGCACAAACACAATTATTTCAAATACAACCAAAAATAAACTTCCACAACACCCCTCTTCTCTTTCTTTTCATCAGATCTCCTAGGATTGAAACCAGCTCCCAATAATGGAACCCATGGAAGTTTGAATCACCTGCTGCGTACAAATACATTCAGGCCAACCATACCAGAGGAAGTCACCAGACCCAATTACCCAGGGATTATGTACCTTCAGTCTGATTTTGACCTGGGCTGCACATGTGATGATAAGGTAGAGCCAAAGGTAGAAATAATCTTTATGTTTTGTCATAGAGATGTTTGTCGGGAGTGTAAAGCATTGTCTGGTAGAATTTCCATGATAACGGCATTGATTTCTGTCTCTGCTATTCAAAATGGAGCCACTGACAGGTTATGACTGAATGATGAAAACTTTAATTTTATTGTTTTAAATTTAAGTTTAATAAGCTGAATATGGTCTGTGGCTACCATCTTAGAGAGTTACAGGTCTGGGGAGCAAAGAGTAAAAATGTTATTCTGTGGATTCACAATCCCCAGTCAAAAGCTCACTCTTTTTTTGCAGTTGGAGATTGTCAAAGATTCGTGACCCTCATAGGTAATGGGGGAGCTATGTCAAAATGGTTTTGAAAGACACTTGTAATTTTAAGGGATTAGAAAGAACTATTTATAAATCCTGGGCAAGGTGGACGGAAGTCACTGGGAAGTAGGAAATCTTACAGAGCTATACCTTTCAAGGCCTGAAAGGTGTAAGTAGATAGAAAATTACTAGGGAGATTGGCAGGATAGAGGAAGGGAAGTGGAATGAAGGATGATAGAAGAGGGAGGGAGGGAGGGAGAGAAAGTGAGAGAGAGAAAGAGAGAGAGAGTGAGAGAGAAAGAGAGAGAAAGAGGGAGAGAAAGAGAGGGAGAGAGAGAGAGGGAGAGAGAGAGAGGGATTGAATTGTGTTTGTTAGAAGACTGGAGCTTAAACTCTGCGGCCTGTGACCTGGTAGTATAACACTCTTGTCTCTGTTGCCTCTACTTTTCTACGAATGTCTTCTGTGGTGGAGCCTAACTGTAAACCAAGGGACAAGTCTATTATTCTTTAATGCTGCCCCTAAAACTCACCCTTCTAGGACACCGAGCAGAGTGGGGAAGGTACAACAGGGATGGGGTGTCGCTGAAAATATGCCACCCATCATACCAGTGTTGAGGCAGTTTTTAAATAACAAACAAACAAACAACCAAAACCCAAAGTATTAAGCAATAATTGCTTCTTGAATTTTTAAGTCAATTAAGATTTTGATAGCTACCAACCAGTGCTTCTATTAGCAGAAAATCCACACTAAGTTGAGAAGAGGCCTGCACAAAACAAGGATGTTGATTCATTTTATATGCTATTGAATTATAGGTAAAAGTGTGAGTTTTTTTTAATTAGCCTCAGAAAAATGGACAATAATTCTCCTATTATGCAATCTCTTTCCCTTACCATTTGTCTTCTCCCAGGATTCCTACTGGTATAGTATAGGAGCCATGGTTTGGTGGGCTCTGGAGTAAGAGGAATTCAGTTTGCCCTTGCTCTCATTCCCATACTTGTCTCCTTTCTATCTCTGCTCTTAAGAGGCTAATGAGTAAAAGGCAGGCAATGCTCAGGAGCTGGAGGAGTGAGGCTGCCCAAATCAATAGGAATCAGTTTACCAAGAGAAGTTTAGTGCCAGACGGTGGCGGTGCACATCTTTAATCCTAGCATTCAGGAGGCAGAGGCGAGCTAATCTCTGTGAGTTCAAGGCCAGCCTTGACTAGAGAGTGAGTTCCAGGACAGCCAGAATTACAACAGAGAAACCCTGTCTCAAACAAACAAACAAATACACAACAGCAAAAACCCAAAAAACCAAATATAAGTTTAGATGACTCTATAATTACATTTGTTCTCTGTATGGCCTCTAGTAAAAAAAAGCCTTTGTAATATCTTGACATAAACTATATTACATAAGTTTTGTATTATCTTTATTTAAAGAATTTCTCAAAACATCTATCTTCCTTTTCTTTTTCTTTGTCTTTTTTAAGGCTTCTTCTACAACCTAGAATTAGTTGGGATCCTGAAAGCAGTGTGTTATTTTCATGTTTGACTCTGTATTTTTACTTTTCTTATACATAGTTCTTAAATAGTACATAATGCATCTTAACACGTCTCAGAATAACCCATGGTATAGTTTTGCATGTAGGAAATTTTTAATGTGGCTGCTCTTGTAGGATCCTAATCCTTTGCTTGTTTGAGTCATCATTATTTCTGAGATACATTGATGTGTACTAATTAGTATAAGACCCTCCAGCTTGCTTATTTTTCATGTTAGTTACATTTGATATGTAAATAGATCACACTGTTTTAATTCATTTTCCTGTCTAAGAACATTTGGTAATTTCAAATATTTGCTTTACACTTATTCAATGGACATTACTGTAAATGGGGCTTCGTAGTTAATGTTTGAGAGTCCTGATGATAGGTGGTAGTTGCAAATGCTGAGCAATGACTTTTCATGGTTGCTTAGTCATGAATTTGCACAAGTATTGAGCTGTTACTGTTGGGATTTGAGAAAACCTATTTTATACATTAATTTGGTGGATCATTTTAGTGTAGAAAGGAAATAATATGATATGATATGTATGTGTCCAAAGAACTACTCTTTCCAGTCTAAGAAGCTACCATGATTGCACACAGTCTTAAGGAAAGAGAGCTGAGTCATGGGGAGATCAAGGAAGGTGCCTGCGGAGGTCAATCTTTAAATGCCAGGCCACTGTGAGATAAAGCAGCAGTTCCTCAGGAGCTTTATAACAGTGACAAACTTTGGGGCTTTCTTTGGAATGTAGCAAGATGTAGAAAGTAGGAGGAAAAGGGGGAAAAAGGACACCCCTAATTTGCTTTCTTCTTTCCTTTTCTGGTTTTCACACGTGAAGAACAAGTTGGAAGAACTCAATAAACGCCTTCACACCAAAGGTTCTACAGAAGGTAAGGGCGGGTTCAAAGAGCAACAAGATAAGCTTTGACTTATTTTATTTTATTTTATTTTATTTTATTTTATTTTATTTTATTTTATTAATTTGAAGACTGGAAGTGGAGAGATGGCTTGCTGGGATTGAACTCAGCAAGTCACCCACAGGGAGACTCACAACTAGCTTTAAATCCAGTTTAGGGAATCCAATGCCCTCTTCTGGCCTTTGTGGTCACCAAGCACACACATGGTTGGAAAACATACATGTCAGCAAAACACCCATACACATAAACAAAACAAAACAAAACAAAACAAAAACAACTGCCAAAGACTTCCTATAGGAAACTTTCTTATAGGAATATTTTTAAAAATTTCTATTTGTATTGCAAATTGCTTTTTCTTTTTTATATCTATGAACACAAGGTGACAGCTATCTAATGGGGAAATTATATTAGTATTTTAATTTCCTTTAATAGTTTCTAGGCTCTAAGAAGAAAAAAACAAATCTATTAGGTATTTGATGGGTCACCAGTGAGGGTGCTAACAGTAGTCACAGTGATAAATAGCAAGTGCTGGTGCTTATGCCGAAGCTCAATGGCCTGAAGCCTTGGTGTGTAAGTTGTAGTGGAGAGAGATTCTCAGAAGAAATCAGATTTCCCTTATCACACACAGAATCATCTCCAGCCTTGACCCATTCTCCTCTTATTTTATGTATGACGATAGTAGGCACGTGGTAGTAAACTTCTGGAAGCTTGTGATATGGCAAAAACCAAACAGAAAACAAATGAGAAGAGCAGCCAAGAATCCTAGTGATTTCTACGAAGGGAGAGAGACACATCTTGCTTGCTTTTTTATAGTTATTGTGACTGCTAGGCTGAAAGAGTTGCCTCTGACTGGCATATACCAGGCTCTCGGCAGCACACAGAACTGTGTACTAGTTATAAGCACTTCTGCTTTTATCGAGTGATGTCACCTCTATTCACAGTTCACCAGCCCAAGTCAGACTCATGACACCAATGGTGTAGAGAGAATATTCTTTCCACTGGGATGCTGTCCTGCAAGTCACATGGCTGCAGGATAGGACCAAAAATGATTAGGAAAAATAAGACAATCTATCAGGCAAATTCTTCCGTTTAATTCATTTTTTTGTTTGTTTTGTTTTTTGAAACAAGGTCTCACTATGTAGTTCTGACTGTTCTAGAACTCACTATGCAGACCAGGCTGGTCTTGAATTTACAAAAATTAGCCTATCTCTGTCTCCTGAATGCCTGGGATTAAAGGCATAATCCACCATGCCTGGCTCTTTTTTTTTTTTAAGTTCCGGAAAATTAGAAGAAGAGCAGGAAGCTGCTCTGTGTGTTTCCTATAGTAGGGGAGATGACTTTCTGAGATAGAAGGGGGTGGACTGAAGAAGCAGAGAGAGCCCAAGCACAACAGCCCCACGTTGTGTGCTAAAGATGCACACAGATTCTCCCAGTGCATCACTTGGTCCATGTGATCCTGTTTATTGTGTCCGTGTGGTTTCCTATCTAATTAAGCAGAGGTAGAGGAAGGCAGCAGCAGGTTTTATTTACTTGCCTTGCTTCTTTCTCTGTAAAAGATCTTCATCTCCCTTCCTTTTCTGTATGTCACCCTCCCCCTTTCCCCTTTGATCACAGAACACATGGACTCTCTGGCATGTGATTGGATAGCAGAGCTTTGCAGATAGGACTCTGCTGGCAGAAGCTTTACATGTGCCCCCACACACTAGCAGTGATTTGAAAGTTTGGCACCAAACTTTTAGTGTACCCTAATGTCATTATAAATGAACAATAGCAACAACGAAAAGAATGCAAGATGCCAGCAGGGTGAGTTAGTGGGGCTGGGGTGGGGGTGGGGGTAGGGGTGTCTCATGATTTCCAAATAGTCAACTACCAAAGAAATAGCACCAAGATGCTCCTTAAAACGATTGCTAGTTTGTTCATTCTGGCAGCTCTTGGTGGACACTCACGCTTTTGCTGATTTAAACTCTGTTGTTCTTGGTCCTAAAACATTTCCACCTGTCTAACGATTTCTGCCTTGAATCTGTTGGTGAGGTAGCATTGTGTACTGACAAAATCACTTCCATAACCTCACACAGACCTCCAAGCATGAAAGGTGAGAAGCCACAGAGAGACTACTAGGAGCCCACTCTGGGTCTTCTTGTCAGGAGAGACCCCGAGAGAGACAGTGAGGCACGAATCGATGCAAAGACACGAGGTTTATTGATCTGGCACATCGGGGTGCCCTCCACTGGGAGAGGAGGCACACCTCAGTGGGGTTCACAAGCCTCTTTTATACTCTTTGATTGGTCTACAGCTATTGTAACAGCATAACCTTTAAGTTGATTGGTCTATAGTAATTGTAACAGCAGAACCTTTAAGCTGATTGGTCTATAGCAATCGTAACAGTATAACCGTTAGGCTGATTGGTTGGGTGCAATGACATATATTGGTATATTCTAAGCGTATTGTTTTGTAGCTAGGGAGTGATGAGCTGAAACTTATTCTTATGTGAATTTTACTAGAACTTTTCCTTATCTGGGTGCCAAGGTTCCGGGAAAGTTCAGGCAAAGTTCAGGCCTACTTGTACATTCTCAAGCCTTACTAAAGTTTGGTCAAGTCCAGCCTTGGCCTTACGTCTCTCCCCTTTTTCTTGTGCATGCTCCAATCATGGAACATTTTCAGTTCTTAAGGCAAAGGATGGGTTAATGACCTCATATTGTCATAACACCATTAGCTGAATAGTATTGATTCTTTCCTTAACAAAAGCTATAATCTTGTTAATAATGCATGGGCCAATAGCCAAAGCAAGCAATATAATCAAGAGGGGTCCTAATGTGGTAGAGATGAGGGTAGTTAGCCAAGGGGAAGAGTTGAACCAGGACTCATACCAGCTCTGGCTATGTTCTCGTTCTCTTTTTCTTTTCTCTAGTCCTTCTCTCACCTTGGCCATGGAGTCTTTTACTACCCATGAATGGTCTATGTAAAAGCAACATTCTTCATTGAGGGCAACACATGGTCCTCCTTGGTGTAAGAACAATAAATCTAGTCCTCTTTTCTTCTGCAGAACCATTTCTGATAGGGAGGTTAGAGACTCTTGTAAGTGAGAGATAGGAGTCTCGATTCTTTCTATATCTAAATCTATAGCAGCCCTCAGATCTCGATATTGTTGGTGATTTTGAATTAAAGCAGTGGTACCTGTGGCGACCCCAGCGGCGCCCATGTCTAATAGCAGGGAGACTGTAAGGGCGGTGAGAGGTTCTCTCTTGATTCTACAAGGAATTCCCTCCCACAGTTCTAAAAAATTATCTTGAGAATGGTAAATAAGTCTAGGAATCAGCTGTACCAATACACAGAAATCACCTTGGTTTTGAAGGATTTGAGAATGAACACATGGAGTCAGCCCTGACATGCATGCCCACCACCCATTTTCTGGGGGTATGACATATCCCTGTCTTAATTGAGAGTTGTATATGGTTCTGTTACACAGATGAATGTGAGTGTTGGGAGCAGTTCCCAGGCATAAACCCTTTCCTGTCACTGTTTGTAGGGTGAGCCTTGCTTTTTGTTGCCACCGACACTTTGAGCTGTCATTGGTAAAGGATATATTGTCATTGTAAGCTATTCCTTCCTAATAGGGGGCTTAGTATCATAACATAGCCAGCAAGACTTGGTCATGTTTGGGTTGGAAGTATTTAAAACTTGGTAGGTCTTTTCTATAAGTGACACTAGAGGCATCTCTGTCAAGACCAGAGGTGTCCCAGAAGACCGTGGAGGGAGGCCTTGAGTTGTAGGTGTCACCCCAGGGTCCAGGCCATCATCTGGGAGACATTTTATTATTGTAGCAGTGGGCCCTGGCTTAGGCGGGCCATGTCCTGGGGGATATTTTACTGGTCCAAGCTTTATTATAGCAGTGGGCCTTAGTCTACTAGGCCCTGACAGTCTAGGGGGTCTGGAGTGTATGGACGTCTTGGGGGTTTAGGATTAATCACCTGGTTAGGTCCTATCGGAGTGGTTGGGACTTCAGTTTTAAGTTTTATGGTGAACAACCATCCATGGTCATATACGGCTCCGGCGTTGTATAACCTGATACCCCAAGTGTGTCCTCTGGTCCAACCAGTATATTCTTTTCCTTTTTGAGTGAACTGTACCTTTATGGGGTTGCACGAAAAATTGATGCATGGCCCCTCTCGGGTCCACGTTTCCCCTATTGACTGCATCCCACTTTTCTGATGCATTTACTCTTTGTGATTCCCCCTTTTCCTGAGTGGTTGTGGGCAACAGTTATGAAATCCCACCGGGGCGTTGGTTTCCAATAGGTGTCTCCTGTAGTTTCACAGCCCCAAGCTTTACAAAAGTAGTTGTCTCATCCACCCACATCTTTTAGCCAACTTCTGAGTCCTCCCATCCCTGGGGCACACATAGATGGGGGCAGAGCGGAGGTTTGCTCTCAAGTTGGGGCTCCCGCACCCAACATTACCTCTCAGTCCCGAAGTTCCTGCCGATTCACAATCTCGGGTGCAGGTAGGCTTCCCCTTGCATTCGGGGGACCCAGGGAACCATGTTCAAGCTGGAGGATGTCCCAGCTTCCTATGGCTAGTTGACACAGATCGAAGAAAAGATCTGGTCACCAGGTATGGGGGGTGGCCACTGAGGAGAGGGAGGATATCACATCTCCTCTTGCCAATGCCAGGTCAGGACTTGAGGGGTATGAGGGCTTGCTGAGCAGACAGTCAGCAGGGTAATAACTCTTAGCAGTGGCTCAGTCATAATCACTGTTCTTTTCTGATCTTAAGCTTAAATGGATTTTCAGGGTGTCGGATCACCTTCCAAGAGCTGGGTGCAGCTGCCGGTTTGACGTGTGTAGGGTGGATCCACGCAGCCACTCCATCTACTTTGATTGCAGTAGGAGTTATCAGCAGTATTTGAAAGGGTCCTTTCTACCTAGTTTCCAGGTTTTCAGCCCGATGCCTCTGGATATATACCCAATCTCCAACTTCAAATTTGTTGGGTGTTTCTGAGTCACTTGTCTCATAAAAGGCAGGTAGTTTAGGCCACAGTTCCGTATGAGTTATCTGGAGGGCATGTAATCGGGCAAGGGCATCTTTATCCGCTTGATAGGTGGATTTAGGAGGGGTCAGGGCAGGAGCCAAGGGGGTAGGGGTTTCATACAGAATCTCAAATGGTGTTAAGCCAAACTGGTAGGGAGTATTTCTGGCCCTGAACAGGGCCATGAGAAGAAGCACCACCCAATCTGCACCAGTCTCTAAGGTCAATTTAGTTAAGGTTTCTTTTAAGGTCCGATTCATCCTCTCTACCTGTCCTGAGCTCTGGGGATGGTATGCACAATGGAGCTTCCAATCAGTCCCCAAGAATTTCCCCAGTCCCTGGCTTACCTGAAGGCTGGCCCATTGTCAGACCCAATGGTTCTCGGCATACCAAACCTGGGAAGTATCTCTTCTAGTATCTTCTTAGCCACCACTGTGGCTGACTCCTTCTTGGTGGGATATGCTTCTACCCATCCTGAAAATGTATCTACAAAGACTAGGATATATTTATAGCCATACTTCCCTGGCTTAACTTTAGTAAAATCCCCAAAATACTCCGGGCCTATTTCGCCTGAGTCTCTTTCCATTGGAGATCTTGGTCGGATAAGCGTTTACCTCTCGGCATATTCTACATTCTCTAGCTACCTTGTCCGTCGTTTCCCTCAAGTCCAGAATCTCTACTCCTGAGTTCTTGATAACCTGCACCATCTTCTTTCCACTGAGATGAGTAGACTAGTGTATCTGGTTCAGCAGTCTATCGCCTGCATGGCCTGGAAGAATAATTTTTCCTTCTAGTGTTTTCCAATAACCCTTTTCAGTCAGGTAGTTGGTAGGGCATTTTTTAATTTGTAAAAATTCAGAGTCCATGTACTCGATCAGGGTTTTGTCATCTATCAGATCCTGATCGGGTCTAACTTCTTCAGGGTGGTGACTAGTTACTAGCACCATCTCTTTTCCTTGATCTGCCACTTCCCTGGCGACCTAATCTGCCAGTCTGTTCCCCCGAGCAATGGGGTCAGTTCCTTTCTGGTGCCCCATGCAGTGGATAATGCTTACCTTGGTGGGCAGCATAAGTGCTTATAGTAGGGCCACAATTTCTTCTTTATTTTTGATGGGTTTTCCTTCTGAGGTGAGCAATCCTCGCTGTTGGTAGATGGCCCCATGTACATGAGCAGTGGTGAAAGCATACCGACTGTCGGTGTATATGTTAATTTTCTTGTCCTTCCCCTTCTCTAGAGCCTTGGTGAGGACGATGAGCTCTGCCTTTTGGGCCGATGTTCCCGGCGGCAGTGCTTCAGGCCATATCACTTCATGTTTATCAGAAACCACTGCCGTTCCTGCCTTCCATTGTCCATTGGCTAGGTAGCTGCTCCCATCCGTGAACCAAGTCTCTTCCGCATTCTGGAGCGGCTGGTCCGTCAAGTCTTTTCTTCATCCCTGAGCCTCAGCCAGTATGTTCATACAGTCATGTTCAGGTGGATCTAGCTCAGGATCAGGGAGCAGAGTGGCAGGGTTTGAGGCAGAAGGGGAAGTAAATGATATTCTGTCGGAGTTTAGAAGAGACTGGTAATGGGCCATCCGGGCATTTGTCAACCACCGGTCAGGGGGTTGTTTGACTACACTCTCAATGGCATGAGGGGTAGTAACAGTCAAACATTGTCCCAAAGTCAATTTGTCCGCATCTTTAACCAGTGCTGCTACAGCAGCCACCATCCTGAGGCACGGAGGCCACCCGGATGCCACCGGGTCAAGTCTCTTAGAGATGTAGGCCACAGGTCTCCTCCATGGACCTAGTTTCTGAGTCACTACTCCTTTTGCTATCCCCTTATTCTCAGCCACGTATAGCTGAAATGGCTTGGTAATGTCAGGGAGTCCCAAGGCGGGGGCTGATACCAAAGCCTGCTTAATGTTGTCAAAGGCCTCTTGTTCCTTCTGCCCCCACGTGAAGGGTTGACTTTCCTTGGTCAGTGGGTATAGGAGGCCAGCTATTTCTGCAAAGCCTGGGACCCACAATCTGCAGAATCCAGCGGTCCCCAAGAATTCTCTCACCTCCTGGGAAGTTTTCGGTGGGGGGATATGGAGTGTAGTTTCTTTCTGTGCTGGGGATAGCCATCTTTGGCCTTTCTCTATGTGATACCTGAGGTAACTCACCCTCTGGGAACAAATCTGAGCCTTCTTCGCCGATGCTCGATTGCCCAAGTTTCCTAATGTGATTAGGAGAAGCTCGGAAGCCTCTTGACACTGGTCACGTGTTTCTGTGGCTATTAAGAGATCATCAACATATTGCAAGAGATTCACATGAGGGTTATGTTCTCTGTAATCATGGAGGTCTCAGTGGAGCGCCTCATCAAAGATTGTGGGAGAGTTCTTGAATCCTTGGGGTAGTCGTGTCCATGTGAGCTGTCCAGTTATTCCACTTTCTGGGTCCTTCCACTCGAATGCAAAATATTCTTGGCATTTGGGTGCCAGGAGTAGGCAAAAGAAGGTATCCTTTAGATCCAAAACGGTGTACTATACTCTAGAGGGAGGGAGAGAGCTCAACAAGGTGTATGGGTTTGGAACTGTTGGGAGAATATTGATCACCCGTTTATTTACCTCTCGGAGATCTTGTACCGGTCTTGAGTTCCAGGTTTCTTAACTGGCAACAGGGGAGTGTTCCGTGTGGACTTGGACTCTCGCAGGACCCCTTGTCTGAGTAGCCTTTGGATGTGGGGTCTGATTCCTTCTCGGGCTTCTCGAGACATAGGGTACTGGTGCACCAAAACCGAGTCAGCCCCGGGTTTGAGTTCTACGTACACAGGGGACTGCTGGATGGCCAGCCCAAGTCCCACAGTCTTGGCCCAAATGGAAGGAAATTGTTCAATCCACCATCAATAGATCCCAACGTCTTTGGGTTTTGGCTTTTCAAATAGTTTGTATTCATTATCTAGTTGCATAGTGAGAACTTGGATGGGCTCTCCCTGTGGTCCTTTCAGTTGAGCCCCCTCAGGGAGGAAGTGGATCTGAGCCCTCAGTTTTGAAAGTAGGTCTCTCCCTAGGAGTGGGTAGGGGCAGTCTGGGATAACCATGAAGGAGTGGGATACCTGGCCCACGCCGAGATCCACTGTTCTTTGGGTAGTCCATGAATATTGTTTTGCCCCAGTAGCTCCCTGAACCCATGATTTTCTTTGAGAGACTGGCCCTCCTGCTTTTAAGAGGACCGAGTGTTGGGCTCCTGTGTCCACTAGGAATTGGGTGGGCTTCCCCTCCATTTTCAAGGTTACCCTGGCTTCGGTAAGGGGGTCCGAACCCTAACTCCTCTAATCTTCATCTTCTAAGGGCAGTGCTTTCTTTCTAGGACGAGGGTGCCGTTCCCATGGTTTATTATTTGCCTTCTTTTTGTTGGGACAGTCTCGTGCCCAATGACCTTTTTCTTTGCAGTAAGCACATTGATCTTTCTCGAGAGGCTTTCTTGACTTGTTTGGGAGCTCCCTACTCTTTTCTCTGTTCTTAAGCTTGTCTCTCTTTTCCCCTCTTGCTTCTCTCACAACTGTCGCTAATATTTTGTCTCCTTTTTTTCCTGAGTTCTTTCTCGTCCTCAGTTTCTCTATTATTATATACCTTTTCTGCAACCTGCACTAGTTCATTCAGCGACTTTGTCTGTAATCCGTCCAGCTTCTGAAGCTTTCTCTTGATGCCTTGGTTAGCCTGATTAATAAATGCCATTGCTACAGTGTCCTTATACTCATCACTACTTGGGTCATAAGGAGTATACTGGCGAAAAGCCTCCATGATCCTTTCTAGGAAGGCTGCAGGGGATCCGGTGGGTCCCTGTCTTACATTATATACCTTACTCAAATTTGTAGGCCTGCGAGCTGCTGCTTTGAGACCTGCCAGAAGAGACTGGCGAAAGACTTTCAAGTGCTCTTTTCCTTCCGCTGAGTTGAAGTCCCATTCTGGGCGAGTCAAGGGGAACCCTGCGTCTATAACAGCTGGGTTCTGGGAGGGAACACCGTATCAGAGGACACATTTTTATGGGCCTCATCGAAGATGCGATCTCTCTCTTCCGTGGTAAAAAGGACCTGCGTTAATTGTTGAATATCAATCCAAGTAGGCTGGTGAGTGAACAGAGTAGTCTCAAAGAGGTTAATTAAGCCTTTAGGGTTCTCGGAGAAGGGGGGGTGTTAGGCCTCCAATTATATAAATCAGCCGAGGAGAAGGGCCAATACCGCAATGTCTGGTTTCCATCCTCCCCAGGGGGCCCATAAGCTCGGAAGGGGAGCATCACTGTAGCATCTGGAGATACCCTCCTCTTACTCCATGTTCCAGTAGCCAGTCCTCCGTCTCCTCCCATAACCTGTGAATTAGGAGGCTGTGAAGGAAGCAGGGCCGGTGGTCCTGAGAGAGGAACCACAGGTTGTTTAGGAGGGGGAGTGGAAGGCAAGGTAGGAGGGTAAGGCAGAGGAGGATCACTGAGTAGGAAATCAGTGGAAGGAGAATCCTGGAGGATGGGGGTTTTTAGTTCCTCGTTCTTGTTTTCTTGTTCTCTGCTCTGTATTACCAACACTTACTGGGGAAGGGTTAGGGGGAAGAAAAGCCTTTATCCATTGAGGAAGTTCTTCTACTAAACTCTTCCAGGTTATTATACAGGGAATCTGATCTGGGTGCCCATGACAACCCCTAGCAAAGACTTTTTCTTCTACTGCATAAATTGTAGGTAGATGGAATGTCCCTTCTGGGGGCCATCCTACATCAAAGGTTGGCCACTCTGAAGAGCACATTGTGTGCATCTTGCTTTTCTGGACATCTACTGACAAGTTCCCTTTTCCTTGACTTCTTTCCAATGGGCCATCACTAGATTCAAAGGGGTAGAAGCTGTCTGTCCCATGTCCAAAAATATCTTCAGTCCAAGTCCAAGTCCACACAAGCACAATAGAAGATAACACAGATATCTCACACACCGAAGCTTCCAGAAGTGAGTCAAAGTGTGACTCGGAAGAACCTGTCTGCAAGACCTTCTTTCAGACTTGACTATAACAAACTGGTCTGGAGAGTGATATTTCAGCATCAATTGACCTAACTGTATCCTGATGGAGATTCGGGACATCTCCACAAATCTCCGGTGGCCCGGTTTGGACACGTCTGTCCTTTATATTGTTAATGACCTCCCAAAATTGCTCATCAGCCCTCCTGGCTGCAGGCCCCAGTTACTGGGTTAGCGAACACCAGAGCAAAAACAGAAAAAACAGAAGGCACCAAGTGAAAACAGAAAGAACAGAAGGTACTCTCTCGCTTCACCTGCCATACACTCGAATAACTGTCCGATTTGGGGGTCCTCAGCGTCCAAATCGGTGGTCTGTTCCCGGCATCTTAGTTTGAGAATTCTCATACATCACGTATTCAGGCTCCTATTCAAAATAGTTAGTGTCTGCTGTGATAGGGCCTTGTGAATACAAATCACGTGTGTGTGTGCGTGTGTGTGTATGTGCATTCACATGTGTGTTATATTCAGAGTAACTACTTTGACTTTTTGCTTTAGATACGTATTGAGCCTTGAAAAGCAACTTGTAAATCTAATATTCTATATACAAATGTAAGGTAGTTCTGGATTTGGCTATTAAAGTAGAGATGCAGGCCATTGGTATTTTATGGAATGAGCTAAGAGATATAGAGCTAGGAAGAGCTGAGCTGAGATTTGACACAAGCCCTGCCTTTCTCAGAGAATGCCCCGTGGGATTGTTTGTCGACACTGGCAACTGTATCAGGCTGCAGTTGTTTTGAAAGTGCGGATAGATGCTTTGATGCAAACACTTGTCGTCCTTGGGGATTTCAATGTTACTTTGGTGGGCGCCACTCAGACAGACGCTGATGCTCAGAAGAGCTGACCTTTTATTTCAATACACCCTTCAATAGAGCAAAGCACGAAGCAGAGTCTGACTGGGGATTACCCAAAAGATGAGGGAGAAGAATTAACAAGCTGGAATTTGGGTCCTAGAGTCATACATCTGAATTACCTTATATAAATTTATTTGGTCAGTGAAATAGAGGTGTTTCTGATGAGCCCAGTCTGTCTCAAAATTCTACTGGGCAGGTCACAGGTAGAAACCCAGATTTTTTTTTTTTTAAATCCATTTGGTAACTGGTTATCAAGTAGACTTGTGATTGGTATCATTGGAGGAAAAATATATAACACACATTAAAGTTATTCCGATACAAGATCTAGCAGGCAAACGAATACAACAGAATGTTTTAATGGTGGACGTGGAGACCACAGGTGTGGCTAGGAGCATGGAATCAGCCCCACGGAGGCTGAAATGACAGTGAATGACAATAGGTGCTTGCAAGGCAAAGAAGGAGAAAGGGCCCAGGAAAAGGAAAGGCTTTTTTGGGGGGGTAGAGATTTGTGGTAAAATTTAAGCATAGGTTATTGTGGGAGTCAGTGTTTGAGAAAACAGAAAGGGAGAAGGATTTTTATGTGGCTCCAAGTCCATCTGGTAGAGTATGAATCAGGAAGCAGAGGAGGGAGAAAAAAACACAAACTTTGGTCTGCATGACTAAACTTTGGAAGACAAAAAGAGTGAATTCTGGGGAAGTCCACACCACTTAAAAAGATTCCTCTCGCGGTCCTTTGCCAACTGTGGTATCTGGAGGGGAACTCTGGCATACACTAAACGCCAGCACTGTAAACACAGAGCTTGGGTGTGGAAGGAAGGCTGTGTCTGGAGCTCTGTGTAGTAGGAACTTAGCCTGGAAAGACGTGGACTACTCTAGATCCATATCAAGAAATCACAAGAGGAATCTAGCAAAGATGGCTCTCTTGTAAAGTACCTGCCATGCAAACATCACAACCTGATATTGGATACCCAGCATCCATGTTAAAAAAACCAGGCTTGCATACTTCTGTAACCCAGCACTGGAGAGGAGGAGATAGGTGCATCTCTAGATCTTACTAGCCAGCCATCTAGTAATCAGTGAGCTCCAGGTTCTGTGAGAGACCCTGTCTCAAAAAACAAGGTGAGAGGGATAGAGACATTATGTCAACTTCTGGCATGTATAGGCATATGCACACAAGCATGAATATGTACACATACACACACACATACACACACATGTTCATGGGAGAAAAGATGACTAAAGGGTGCTAAGTTGCTGGTGGACATAGAACTTCAAAAGTTCTATGCTACACTAGGGTTGTGTGTATAGTTGGCCAAGATTGTTTACAACAATTGTGCTCATTGAAAATGTCCAGAACTTTTGAAAAGTAAATACTCAAAAATGTCAATACTCTACATAGATTAGAAATCAAAGTAGGGAAAATTAAAAACCAAACCAGGAGAACATGTTGCAGAGACAGAGCTTGTGGGCTGACCTTGAGACAAATATCTGAGCATGTGTGAAGACTCAGAGTCAAGTCTTTTTTGTGGTCTCAGTAGGAGCATTTTGTTGAAGAGAAATGCAATGTGTGGTTCCCCCAAGATGTCCAAGACCAACAGACTCGGGCTGTGACTGGACCTGTAATTCACAGACACAATGCCGAAGTAAAAACTAAGTCTTGATTTTGAATCTCAAAATTTATTTTTCTTTCTGCAAAGATGGTTTATTTTCTCTTTTGAATGAATTATTAAGCTAGAAAGAGAGCTAGGTAGATTTCTGGAGAGCCAGGTGGGGATTTTGGTTAGAGTCTATTGATATCATTATATTTTTTTTCCCTTAAGTTGATGACAATTGAAGAAAAAAATAAAAACAGCAAATGAGATAATGATATGTTTGTGCTCTTGGCTGTGTTCTAAAAGCTGCAGTTGTGTCGATAGCTTGAAGCTGTAGAGTTGAATTTCTGAATCAAACCCAATCTCTGTGTGCTGCACAGAGGAGCGGAGAGAGGTGGAAAGGACTCCTGGGGAGATTCCTCTGGCTGCCCTTGTGCCTCCTCTGCCTTTTTCCTTGTGTCTCTTCCATTTTGTTTGAACTCCATGACTGTATTGTCAAGGAACTTTTGGTTGTTAGCAATTATGCATGATCAACAGATGTAAACTGTTGTGTAGGTCACACCGGTTTAATATTATATGCGCTATAAAGGCCTTTTCTCATGCCAGCTTATGCCTGTTTGCAACAGGTCTCATCTGCATTGCCACCAGCATGTGTGGATACCAGAGACAGTATAGCCTATGCTGCATGTTGGTTATAGATGGCAGGATTGTCATTGACTATGAGCTCTTTGAGGGTAAGAGCTTTAAGCCATCTTTCTTTAGTATCTCTGTTCTCCAGCCCAAGGCCTGGCATGAAGAAAGATCTTAGTAAATGTTCTGTGAAGGGATATGCAAGGAGCTAAGTGACAGGATTAGGTTTGGGGAGATGGCTCAGCTAGCAAAGCGCCTACCACACAAGCATGATGACCTGAGTTTACGTGCCCAGTACCTATGTAAACATGTAATCCCAGATACAAACATGTAATCTGCCTCTGGGGAGGCAGAGACAGGCAGATCCTGAGGTGGAGAGAAATAGAGACATTTGGTGTTGACCTCTGTTCTCCATATGCACACACAAATACACATCCACACCATGAACACAAAGAACACACACACACACACACCACATGTATCGTATAGAATTGTTTACAACAATCATGAGTAGGATGCTGTAAGCAAACCAGCCCCTGGGGATAGGAGAGTCATGTTGGAAAATGCCAAGAAATGAGGAGGTCTGGAGGAAGAAAGAGCTAGAGATTGTAATCATTCCTGCTATCATTTGGTGAGTGCTCTAAGGAGGGTTGCCACATGTGGAAAGATGGCTGCTCATTTTCTGGCCTCTTAATAAAACAGATGAGGGAACAGTCTTCAGTATGAGTCTAGAGGAATACACTGATATCTTAGTCACTGTTCTATTGCTGTGAAGAGACATCATGACCGAGGCAACTATTATAAAGGAAATATTAAATTGAGGGCTTGCTTATAGTGGCTTAGTTCATTATCAACATGGCAGGAAACTTGGCAGCAGGCATAACAGGCATTGGTGCTAGAGAAATAGAGTGCTTCATCCTGATCTGTAGGGGAGAGAGAGGGGGTGGGGGAGGGAGGGAGGGAAAGAGAGAGAGTAAGGGAGAGAGAAAGAGAAAGGGAGAAAGAGAGAATGTGCCAGCCTAAGCCTGGCATGAGTGTAATGAAATGTCAATAATGAAACTTTAAAAGCACACCTCCAGTGACACACTTCCTCCAACATGGCCACAACTCCTAATCCTTCTAATCCTTTCAAATAGTTCCACTCCCTCATGACTAAGCACTCAAACATATGAGATTATAGGGGGCATTCTTATTCAAACCACCATACTTGGTAAGCTTTAAAGACTTAACTGATAAAAAGAGAATAGCTTCTCAAAGAACTCTGATACTTCTGCTTCCAGCTGAAACCAGGAAATTCAGAGGCAGCAAAAACGAAAACACGAAAAACCTTAATGGAAATTTTGAACCTAGAAAAGGTTTGGTCTGAGTTTGGAAGAAAAATCTGGGTCGGTTTATGGCCCCCAAGTACTATTGCTGGGATTTGCTGGCTTTTAATTTGTTTATTTGATTTTGTTTATTTAATAACATTATGGTACATTCAGATTCTTAGGGGTGGACCTCCCAAGTTTGGCAGCTTAAGCTAGGCTTCCACATTTTTTTGTAAGGCTCAGGAAGCCAGACTATCCAGAAGTTGCTTGTGATAGCGTGGGCCACTCTGCCGCAAATCAGCAGTTCTACTTGGGAACTTTCTTTCTTCATTACTTGCATTAGAAGGGTAGCACTTTAATTAAAGCAACATGTATACATAATTTAATAAGTGTTTTGCCAGAACTGATTTTCTCTAATAAAAATTATAGCAAAAAGTTTTTAATTGAAATCATTTAGGGAATTGTGAATTCTCTAAGGCTCAATCTCTAAATATGTGGGTGTGCCAGGTCCCTAGTTACCATGAATTTATGGAAGTTTAGCCTATCCCAAGTGGACAAGCCATGATCCAGGCTTTTCCTGCAGATTGGAATAAAGGTTTGAGTACTGAACTCTCATTTTCACCACAAAGAGTAAATGCTTCTGTGAACATTTTCCTTAAAGGAGTCCAACTCTGCACTCAGGCATCTTAAGTGAGTTCTTTGGCAATGGATGACCTTTTCATCTGTATTTGAGGAATCCTCTTGAATGCCTGCTTATGTTATCTATACATGTTCCTTTAAGTCCATGCCTAAAGATAAAGCTGCTAACTACTCTCTTTTTAAGCTGAAATAATGCATATTTCAGTTGCAGTTTGCAAATAACAGTAAGAGAGAGCCTTCTTCTTAACTGAACCCTTAACTAACCTGATAAACCTCTTCAGGGGTCATGTCATTTAATTATGTACAATCCAGCCCTATTGGCTTTCCATTTAGCCAACTCACCTCAGACTTTACAATATGTTTCCTTTCTATACAGATCTTTAAGTCTGACAATTTCAAAAAGCACCTTCTTAGCTGTAGCATTTATTTTATAGTTTTGGCCCTTGGTAAGGTGGTCAGATAAAACACAGAAGTGTTAGGAAAACTAACTTGATCAAATTAAGGAGAAGTCACTGTCTTATTAATAAGTAAACTAGTAAACTGTAGTCAACTTGACTCTTCCGTTATTTCACATTTGATGTAAGGTGGACTATGCATTGAATATAGTTCTTTTCTTTTTTTCTTTCTTTCCTAGAGAGACATCTCCTGTATGGACGACCTGCAGTGCTTTATCGGACTAGATATGATATCTTATACCACACGGACTTTGAAAGTGGTTATAGTGAAATATTCTTAACGCCTCTTTGGACATCATACACCATTTCTAAGCAGGTTATTAAGAAAATTGAGACTTAAACTCTTTATTTGATATAAGGAGTGTTTTTGATGAATAGAATTTCACCTTAATTTTTCCTGATTGAAGAAACTTTCTGTTGCATCTATTGTAATATTATTTACTTATTATTTATGTGTATGCATGCATGCATGCATGTGTATACACACGTGCCATGACATGCCTTTGGAGGTCAAAGGGCAGTTTATGGAGTTAGTTCTGTCCATCCACTCTGTAGGTCTAGGATTGAACTCAAGTGCCAGTCGTGGGGGAAACACTTTTACTTGCTTCATTGCAAGATATTTTAAACTAGTCTTCATTCAGTGTTCTGACTGGTCTACTGTAATAGGTTAAGTGTTAAAGGGAACATACTCACGGTTTTGGATTTTTTTTCTTACTTTGTTTACATTTTGCCTAATACTTACAGAAGCCATCGAAGTTTGTTTGTTTTAACAGATATTAATTTTTAAGGCAGTTCTGAGTTGGCAGTCAGATTTAGTGAGAAGAAGAGAAAGTTCCCAGATATATCTGTGCTCACCCTGACCTCACCGTCAGCATCATCTTTGTGTTTTATTTTACTTTTTAAAAGTTGTTAAGAAGCTGTGTGGTGGTGGTACAACCTTTAATCCCAGCACTCAGGAGGCAGAGGGAGGCAGATCTCTGTGAGTTCAAGGCTAGCCTGGTCTACGGAGTGAGTTCCAGGACAGCGAGAGTTACAACAGAGAAACACTGTCTCAAAAAAAAAAAAAAATTCTCAGTTGCTGAGAATTTAAAAAAACTTATTAGATTTACTTAGTTTAGTTTACGTGTGAGCATTTTGACTGCATGTATGTGCACTGCATGCCTCGGAAATCAGTGGGCATAGGGTCCTCTGGAACTGGGTTTACTGATGAATCACCATGTGGGTGCTGGGAACTGAACTCAGGTCCTCTGCAAGAGCAGCAAGCTCTCTAAAGTGCTGAGCTATCTCTCTAGCCCCATTTGGCTTCATAAAGATGAGATACATAGATACAGGTCATAATTTAGATTAATTTATTTTGTAGTTGAAATATATGATATATATATATTAAATTTTAATTTGTAAATGTAACTGACAAAAATACTACTTCCTTAACACATCTTGTTAATTTCTATTCATTTCTATCTATTGCACATACATGCAAGTACAAACACACACACACAGATATAGATAGATATGTATGCTTTTTAAAGAAGGGATGTGTGTGTGTGTATGTGTTTGTTTGTGTGTGTTTCCTCAGGAATGCTATCCACCTCAATTTTTCTTGAGACAGGGTCTCACACTAGCATGGCTGGGTGGATGCCAAACAGCTGCGATCAGCCTGTCTGTGCTTCCTTAGCACTGGGATTGCAAATGTGCCTCAGTGTACCTGACTTTTAGCTAGGTTCTGAGGATTGAACTCAGGTTCTCACATGCTTTCAAGCCAAGTGCTTTATTGACTGAGCTGTCTTCCCAGCATGTGTTATTTGAAAGCGTATCTGGATGTTTTTGTTGTTGGCTTTTGAGACAGAGTCTTGGTAAGTAACCCCAGCTCACCTGGAACTTGCTCTACAGACCTGACTGGTCTTGAACTTGTGAGCAGTCTTCTTGATTCTTCCCTTTGAATGGTGGGGTTATAGGTATGTAGCATCATGCCCAGCTACTTTTTCAACAGCAGGATTTCTACTTCATGTATTGTTTAACTTCAGGCTTTGATTAAAAAAAAAAAAAAAAAAGAGATTCTACGCAGAAAACTAAGAGTTTGAAACTTATTGGCTTATTGTTTTTAAAGGACTTTTAAAAAGGAGTTACAATATCAGATTATGAACTATGGTAAGCCAGCAAGTTTGAAATTGAGCTGCTTATGATAGAGGTTCTAGCTTTGCCCATGTTATCTCTAAAGTAACTTCACTGAGTGTCTCTGACTCCCCATGCAGGCTGAAGTCTCCAGCATCCCAGAGCATTTGACCAACTGCGTTCGTCCTGATGTCCGTGTGTCTCCAGGATTCAGTCAGAATTGTTTGGCATATAAAAATGATAAACAGGTGTCTTATGGATTCCTTTTTCCTCCCTGTAAGTGCAGCATGTCAGGCTCTGAGCACTGTGTGTGTGTGTGTGTGTGTGTCGGGGTGGAGGTGGGGGTATATTCCAGAGCATACTGGTTGGGATTTCAATGGTTCAGGGTTTCTTCATGGGGAAGCACTTGTGAGACTGTGAGACTCTCCCAAAATGAGCCTGAAAATGACCAGCTTTCAAACATCCTGCTCTTCCAGAAATATACAGAGAAAACTTGTTCTCCTTCACATTGTTAAAGGGGAATCAGAGAGAAATAGGTTTTTAGGACATTAGGTCTCTCTTAAGAAAAGTTTTTTTTGACACTTCCACATATCTATATGATGAGCTTTAGTCATTTTTATCCCCCATTACCCTCTTTCACCCTGCCTCCTGATGGGCCCGTCTCACCAAGTTCCCCTCCTAGTTGCATGTCCTTTTTGTGTGTGTGGCCCAATGAGTTTAATAAGAGTCATTTGCCTGAGTGTGGGTGGGAGGCTATTTAGTGGCACCGTCCCACGGAGGTGATTTCCTAAAAAACAATTATGTCTCATTATCTTAATGACATTTTTTAAGAGTCTGAGTTATAATGATGAAATCAAAGAGTGTCAGACTCGGGAACTAGGTAGGAAGAAAAGGGCTCTCAATGCTTTCTGAGAACTCTTGAGGGAAGTGAAGCGACTGAGTGGGAGCAAAGCCAGAAGCATCTAATGGCGGTGATAAGTGGAAATCAAAGAGGAGATCCGATGGCTTCAAGCTGCATGGGTTGGCCTGGGAAACTGCTTTCCTGTTGATGTCGACATTGGTAAACAATGTGCTCTGCTTGCTCTCCTGACGTTTAGATCTGAGCTCCTCACCAGAAGCTAAATATGATGCATTCCTTGTAACCAACATGGTTCCAATGTACCCCGCTTTCAAACGTAAGTCCAATATTTACTCAACAAACTGTTGCTTAGAAAATAAATATTTTAAATTTACCCTTTCTACCTCTGGTTTTTATGCTGGTTTTAATAATACTTAAAGTGTTCAACTTTTATGATTTTTGAAGACCTTTCATATAAGTTCTCTACAGTTGAGCTGCCTGCGAGGGAAACAGGCTAGTTGTCTAGCCCTTGCTGAAAATTAGGAAATTGACATTGTAAGAAGTGACCAAGGTCATGAGTCGTGGAACTGAACAAAACCACACTTGTATTTTTCTTCTAACCTGCAATTCTTTCTATTTTAATGCTTATTATTTTTATGATGGAATCTTACTGAATTTTCGGTCACTTGACTCTTTACAACGTCTATATTTATTTATTGAACATGTCAACAAAAGCCACAAGCACCCTTCTTCTTTAGAGTCCTTATGTTTTCTGGATGTTGACCCTCAAACCCAGAAGGAGATTATAAATATTCCTGTTTACCAGAATACTGATTCAGATGGCTTTAGGGTCATGCAAGTTATTAATTTAGCTTCTTTGAACATATTTGTTCACAAGACAAGTATTCTTGGACGATAGTGATTGTGTGATCTGAATAAGCACCATAAGCCTTGGCCCTTAAAACCAAGTTCTAGTCCCTAGAGTGTGACTTTTGGCTATGCAATCACAAAAATGGCTCATGCACCTTAAGTACACACATTACCACTTGACTATATCCTCAGCCCCTCACCCCTTTTTGAGGCGATATCCCATGCAGCCCATGCTGCCTTTGAACTTGTTGTGAAGCTGAGAATGATCTCAAGATCCTTCTGTCTTTACCTACTGGCTTCTGGGTATAGTCATTTGCTGCCACACGTTGTTTATACAGTGCCTAGGGGGACTTTGTGTGTGCTAAAAAAAAAGCATTCGGCTAACTGAGTTATATTCCCTACGAACTCTAAATTTTTTTATTTTTTTTGAGTTTAAGATTTTCTTGCCTAGTGACTAGAATACTTCCTCTTCTGCTCACACTATGACTCTGTCTGTCATGTTCTGCCCCAACTTCTTTGCTTGGGGCAAGCCTGCTCATTCAGCTTTTAGATTTCAACTCTTTAACCTCCACTGGGAACTTTCCGGGACCTCCTGGGCCAGGCTTACTGCCTCTCTAGCATTGCTTCCTGTCTCTTATCTTTCCTTTTGCAAGTTCACAGTGAACTGCACAGATAACACTTGGCCACAGCTTCTGACGAATCACAGCAGCTCTTGCCTCCTGACATTGCACTTGAAGAAGGGATCCTATAGAGAGTTTGTCTGAAACAAATGTTTTTGCATATCAAGAATTGATTTGTATCTTTGCACAGGTATCTGGACTTATTTCCAAAGGGTTTTGGTGAAGAAATATGCTTCAGAAAGGAATGGAGTCAATGTAATAAGTGGACCGATTTTTGACTATAATTACGATGGCTTACGTGACACCGAGGGTGAAATCAAACAGTGAGCTTTTTATTTCTGTTCTGTGTGAGATGCTTAAATTCTAAGACTTCACCCAAGAAGTATGCTAGAGAAGAGTTCATACCCTCAAATATTTTTTTCATTGAATCTCATTCTTAAAATCTCTAGTTATTTTCTATCTTTGCCTAAAGATGGAGTTAGTAGTTAGAACAAAATTTTGAATTTTGTGGTAAATGAATACATTTTTCCTTCCATGGTGGAAAAACTATATCAATGATATTTTGTTCATTTTTTGATAATTCTTTAGATGGAAAATTGTTATTTTAATTTATTTCCATTATTTTGGAGACTTTTGGAATATCTATTTTCGAGCCAGTATGTCTTATTAGAAAGTGAGCTAGCAGAGTGTCTTAGACAATAGTCATGGGTAAACATTTTATTAAAAGAAAATGTTGGTGAGTCTACTAATTTAATTTATTCTCTCGGTTCAGGTATGTGGAAGGCAGCTCTATTCCTGTCCCCACTCACTATTATAGCATCATCACCAGCTGCCTGGACTTCACTCAGCCTGCAGACAAGTGTGATGGCCCCCTCTCTGTGTCTTCTTTCATCCTTCCTCACCGACCCGACAATGATGAGAGCTGCAATGTGAGTTCAGAGGCAGTCTTCCAGGATGACTTGCGTAACGAATTTTGTTTCTTGACTTATGTCATGACCATCGAATCAGAATGCATGTATTATAAAACATTTGGATCACCTAACTAAATGGAAAGGGAAAATGACTCAAGTAGAATTTTATTGAATATATAGGGACCTAGTATTCTCTAATAATTTTGTGACTTTCACTGTGTGTGTGTGTGTGTGTGTGTGTGTGTGTGTATGTGTATGTGTATGCGAACATTTAACGTAGTTCTATTTATATGTTCAATCTTGGTAATCAATGAAGTGCCCAAATGTTTTTAGCTTTACAAAATGCTGTACCAAAAAGGAAAGTAGTAAAATAAGAATTCAAATTGTATTAATCTCTCTACTTTTGTGGATGCTTAAAAATATCCATAATAAAAGCTCACATGGACACATGCACACACATATGTAACACTTCTTACTAGGTAGGTTATTTTTAGCTACTAGCTATGTGGGGTTATAATGCTCACTCCATAGCACAGAAGACTCTTGAGTCATTTATTCTCACATGGTCAGAGCTGTGAGGCAGGATGGTATGGTGAAAAGGCCCTTTGCAGGGGCTGGAGAGGTAGCTCAGCAATAATGAGCTTTGGTTGTTCTTTCAGAAGACCAGAGTTCATTTCCCATCACCTACATGATAGCTTACAACCATCTGGAACTCCAGTCCTAGGGATCAATGCCCTCTCTGGCCTCTCTGGACACCAGGCATGCACACGGTCCACAGACATCCATGTAGGCAAAACGCCTATACTCATAAAAGAAATTAAATTAAGAAGAGGAAAAGTCCTCAGCAGGAAGACAGGAGCCCTGCTGTGTTTACAGACTTAAAACTCAAAGGATAAATCATGTAGTCTCTTCATGTACCTTTATTGTGATGGAAACACTTTGCTGCAAGATTGGGGAATAGTTGATAAACTTTTATTTCACTTAATAGAAGAAACAGGAATGGAGTCTGTAGATTGGGATTCTTAGTCAATAAATTGTGCTCAAATTCCTAAAGTGTTCTAGCAGAAGAAACATTGTTAGACATAGCCATAAACTCCTAGACAGCCTACCATATGAAGCTACAAATAAAACATGAACAGAAATAGCTACATTAAGAAGCAAAAGACCATAACAATTAGTCCAATCAAGATCATCATTTCCATGGACAGTATGACTCTTGGACAAAGGCTTCAATTATAGATGAAGAATTTGGGCCATGAGTATTCAAATCCAAATAAAGACCTCAGGAAATAATAGAAATGTGAACTATGGTGTAGGAAGCTAGTTACGTTTATCTAAAAAATTGGATTTGATGGAAGATAACATTTCATACTCGATTTTAGCCAAAGGTCTAAGAAGTGATGGGTGATGTTTTAAAAATTGCTTGTGATCAAAAATTTAAAACTATAGTGGTAGTCATATTAATATTGGTTGTGATAGCTGCAGAAATGGTTATCTGTTACTGAGAATATGTTATGATTCAAGAATTTTGTAGGTCTTCCACGTATATGGTTCCTGTCATCCAATCACCCTGTAAGATCTCTCTTTCTCCTGCCTTTGTGTTTATATTTAATAAAAAATGACAATGAGGTGGTAGGATAAGGAACTTCAAATTCCACAGGTAATTATTAGATAACTGTAGAAAATTTCGGGAGTTTTTCTTATTGTGCAAGGAATAGACAATCAAGAAAAATGTTTCATCAGAGGAGCCACATTTTTAGGCTTTTGCTTTGAGGAGATAAACTAAGTTGTGGGAGGTTGAACATGATGTTCAAGAGGTATTGGCAAGATTCATAGGAATAAGTTCATAAAACTTGACCTGCGGTATGGTCTTGAAGCTTAAAAAGCAGGCTAGAAGGCAGAAGTATTGTGGACAGAGAATTTCTGGGGCCCTAGATGTAGTTGGAAAGGAGGAAGTGGGGAAACTGTAAGTGGAAGATAAGCTGGTGTCAGTTTACTGGCTTGACTGTAATCTTGGTTGTTCATAGGGGAATGTATCACTCCTTCTAATATCACTGTACTTCCCTTGGAAAAAACCCTCAATTCTACTAAAAACTTGTTGAGAGGTAAACAAATTAATAAGAAATGAACTTCAAAATTGCTCTGCATTTTGAATATAGAGGTTGTATAGACATTTTATGTGTATGTGTGTATATATATATATATATATATATATATATATATATAGTGTGCCATTTAAGGTACATTTCAATTCCTTAGAAATCCTCCAGTCACTGTGAGAATTTGGCAATGGGTGAGTCTGAATGGCTTGTTCCAGATTTAGTACAAAGACCATTTTCTAGGTTACCTAAGGTTTTCACCTGGAAAATGAAATCCATAGTACTGTCCCCAGGAATCTTCCTCAGCTTGCTGGTTCCTGAACCTGCAGAACATTTGGAAATCCTTCCTGAGAGCTCATGGCCAGCATGCTTCTTAATTAATAATCCTCTGTCCAATAGGAACTTTTGTTTTTTAAGTTCACTTTAAAACTATTGGGACATGAATCTGCTTGTGAGAAAGTCAGGGAGAATAAATACCTGGTGTTGGAGAGATGGTTCAGAGGTTAAGAACACTGGTTGCTCTTCCAGAGGACCCGGGTTTGATCCCCAGCGCCCACATTGTCTGTCATTCCAGTTCCAGGAGGTCAGGTGTTTCTCCTAGCTCCTGTGGACACTGCACACAAGTGGTACCCAGACATATATGCAGGCAAAATGCTTATACACGTACAAATAAAAATAATAGATTGAATTTTAAAAAGTGTGAATATCCATAGCATAAAAATAATCAAGAATTGTGTTTTGAGTTACATTAATATTCTATTATTTTAAAAGTTATTTTTCTTTCCTACTTACTTTGGTATATGAACTTTATTAGTTTTATACCTTGTACTACCGTTTTTATCAGTAATAACTTCCTTTGACTGTCAGTTATCCAAGAAAAAAGATATTTTCTTTATGTGTAGTAGATATTGTGTTGCTTAATGACAAATTAGAGACAAGATTTTAGCATGTGGGAGGCAGAAGAGAATATCCCTCCAACAAAACTGGTAATTCCTGTGTCAAGGAAAGAAGTAGAAAGAGACAAACTTTTCACTCTTCAATTCTTATCATTCTAGCTTGCCATGGTTTTATATTAGGAAAAGGCTTTTCAACACTCTCCACACAAAAACGTACTGCATTTGCAAAGGAAACATCGGACTCACTGACCATTGAAAAATCCAACAAAAGAGCAAAATATGAAAATCATCCCAAAATATAACCTCATGCTTACCCTGTGGGGGTCTTGACCCATCAGGAGACCTCCTACCTTGTTAATTACATGGTCATGCTGAGGACTGGTCAGTAATATTGCTGGTTGGGCTAAATTTAGGTTTGACTTTACTGGGAGTTTCAGAGAGCTTGGTTAGGTTAGGCAGGAAGGTAAGTCATGAAAGGCCCGAATCCTCGCTTCTGCCTGCAAAACCATTTGTACGCTTTGCCTGGAATGGCCAGGCATTGGTTTCCTGAACCAACAAGCTCATGGAACATTTTTAGACTTGGCACGAGCTCCTGCCACTCTTGGTCCAGGTCTGTGTGGGTTGGAGCTTTCTGAGAAAAACCTTTGCAGGTTCGTGGGCTTCAGTGTCTGGTTCATTGAGATCGCTAGTGATCAGGAGTTAGGAGAGGGTGAATCTGACCATTCTTGACCCTGAGCTGCGCAGCACCCCATAAACTTCCCCAAAGACTCTTGCTGGATGTTTCAGTTCAGAGGCATTAGGCAGTCATTATTTGTGAAGACCTTCGTACCTCTGGCTACTAATGAAGAGACACTTCTGCTCAATTCATAGGATAGTCAGATCTTATTATTTCCCCTCACATTTCTTTCAAATTGGAATATTTTTGGGATGAAAGGGCTGCTTCATATGAATTATCTTTTAGCTCCTAATTAGACATGAAATTCATTGTTCTGTTTTTCTGTGTGGCTTTAGCCTAGAGTTTGATTTTTTTGTTTTTTGTTTTTGTTTTTTTTTTTTTTTTTGCCAGTGAGGCCATTTTATGTGAGTAGCTAAGGCAAAAAGAAATTTCCTTCTTTTCTTTGGTAGTGTTTGGTATTTTCCCTTTTTTTCTTCCTCTTCTTTAAAATTTTTTTTTCTACTTCCCAGCAAGCTTTTGAAGTAAGCATTAGTTCGCAATGAAGCTCAGGGGAGTCAATAGCTTCACCAGGTCACTGAAGCAAGGAAATGGTGGGGCCATATTTCCAATTCAGACTTTTTGGGCCCCAAAGTGCCACACGTGCCAGCTGACCCATTTCAAGCTGAGCTTGTTACCAGAGAGTATTTCACTGCCATGCACTGGATCAGTGGTTCTCAACCTTCTAAATTCTGTGACCATTTAATGCAGTTCTTCATGTTGTGGTGACCCCCCAATCATAAAAGTATTTTCGTGAAATAATTAATTTTGTGACCCCAAAGGGTCATGGCCCACAGTTTGGGGATCACTCTTCTAGATGGTTAATGGATATGATGGATCTTCTGAGCAGTCTTGGAATCATAATTTTCTGTGTTCAACAGCAGCTCGCTGCTCATTTTGTGAGACAGAAGAGCATTCCAGGCTCAGTGTGTGCTGACTTCGGCCGTACACTTGAGGGGATGCAAACAAACGATCAGATTCTGCAGGGTCAACAGTTCCCTCCTTTTGATTTGTATCCTGAGAACCTAGTGAGGATGGTACCTTTTCTCACCACATTTCTCATGTGCTCAGCACAGCTTCTTACTGCCAAAAATGTTCACAGCCAAGGGCAGGTGTTTGTGGCGCATTCCTGACAGAAATCCAGTAGAGATAGGAAGGTCAGACAGGAGCAACAGGCTTTGGGTCTGTGTGCAAAAGTGTGGAAAATGACCATTTAGGTTACCTCTTCTGGAGAAATCTGATCCCTTTGTTTCCCTTGCAGAGCTCAGAGGATGAGTCCAAGTGGGTGGAAGAACTCATGAAGATGCACACAGCTCGCGTGCGGGACATTGAGCATCTCACCGGTTTGGACTTCTACCGGAAGACTAGCCGTAGCTATTCAGAAATTCTGACCCTCAAGACATACCTGCATACATATGAGAGCGAGATTTAACTTTCTGGGTATGTGCAGTGTAGTCTTAGCAACTGGTGTATATTTTTATATTGTGTTTGTATTTATTAATTTGAAGCCAGGATATAAAAAAAACAAACAAACCATACTTAGTATTTTAATCCTGTACCAAATCTGACATATTAAGCCCGAATGACTCTGCTATTTTTCCTCTAATGCTTGGTTTAGACAGAGTTCTGATCTGAGTAGAGCTTGTAGTGAACACTGCGGAGCATGATCCAAGTAGAAGCTTCTGAATGGTGCTGCAGATTGAATATTTGCATTGAGGAAATATTAATTTTCCAGTGCACAGCCACCACATCTAGTCCTGTTCTGTATTGAAATACTGATTTTGTAAAGTTGCATTCATCTGCTATTAACTTTGGCAGACGTATTTAAGCCTTATAGACCAATCTTAAATATAATAAATCACACATTCAGATTTTCCCTGGTTCTGTCTGGCCTTTTTTTCATTTGCAGATCTGGAGGTTTACTTCAGGTGTATACATGGACCCAAGGAACACATTCCTTGCATTGAGTCCTCTTCCCATCAGTTTTTTTTTTTTGATATTTAAGTATATGATGGCATAGTCACATATGTATAAGAAACTAGAAAGGCAGAGAAAAAAAATGAATGAGAACAGGGAAAAACTTAATTGTTTTGTAAGGGATTTGAAACTTTGGAAGAATACTCTTTTTTGATCGATTCAGTTCAAAACTCTCAATAGTAGATTCAACCTCAACTGTTTTGTGGGGCCAAGGATATAGCATTAGTTGGTTGAACATGGGCAAGACCCTGTGCCCAATTCCCAGTCCTACAAAAAATAAAAATTGTATTAAGGATATATTCTATATGCTGCATCCACCTAACAACCATAGAGAATGTAAAAAGAAGAAAGTAAGTTGAGCTATAGACACATGTAATCAACCAACCAAGTTATAGAAGAAGTATCAACGGCAAGGTATTGGTTACAGTGCAATGTTAGAAGAGTCAGAATGAAGTGTGGATGATTTATTTATTTAATTTATTTTATTATTTTCTCATATGATACATCTCAACCGCAGTTTCTCCTCCTTCCATTCCTCCCAGTTCCCTCTGATCCCCTTTTCCCTCAGATCCACTCTCCACTCCCTCTCTGTTTCCCTTCAGAAAAGAGCAGGCCTCCCAAAGATATCAACCAAAACTATATAACAAGATATAATAAGACAGGACTCAAATCCTCATATCAAGACTGGATGAGGCAATATCAGGAGGAGAAGGGTCCCAAGAGCAGGCAAAAGAGAAGGGACACCCCCGCTGTTACAAGTTGGATGGTGTGGTTTAAAAGCACACAGTTGTAGCTTCAAATAATATTGATGCACAAGGTGAAGAGGTCTTTAAGTGTTAATCATATCATGGAGACAGATGTGGTTGTCTTGTTAATGTTGTCAATAATAATGTCACATTTCCAATAACTACCAGTCTTTTTTTTTTTTAGATTAAATAGAAGCATATGGCTTTATTTCCGTTGTGGTGATGATCACAATTAGTCCTCTGATAGAAGATGAAATGGGCTTTAAAATTTTTGGAAATGTTCCTTTAAAATGCATTAATTTAAGAAGGAAGAAATCGTGTCAAATGAAAAACAGGAAAGCAACATTACATCAGAAGATGGTACTGGACGTATGTGAAAATTCACAGATGTGGTAGAAGAGGAGTAACACTTGAGAGGCAGGGCCACCAGTGTACTTTGAAAGACATGATTATGGTCTTACTAAATTTAGCTACATTTATTGGCTACTAACTGTTGCAGGCATGTCTCTGGTACTTTGTATGCCTTGTGTTTAAACACTGAAAAACAGGAAGCCTGTGGAAGATTTTTTATGGACAGGAAAAAAAATGAGGCATGAGTGAGAAGCGGGCTTGGAGCTTGGGATAGAGAGCAAGCAGGGTTGGAATGAACAGGATCACAGTTCTTTACCCATTTTGTATTCAGTGATGATGTAATGAGCATCATTTGCCAGCGCATACACTGGCCAGTAGGGATAAAACAATGAATAAAAACCTACATGGTTCCTGACCTCATAAAACTTATTTTTAAATTAGAGAAAGATGATATTTAAAAGTGCTGAAGCTCAGGATTATACATGCAAGGAGAGTGTCCAGTACATGGAAAGAAAATGGTCTTGGAGACGACATTCTAGTTTAGATTTGGGGGATGAGAAAAGTTGGTCCCAAGGAAAACAGAGACAAGAAAGAAATACTGAGGGTAGGAAAAGGCTCAGGATGTGTGATGATCTGAAATAGGTGTCCCTGAACGGAGGCGCATCTAGGTAGGCAGGGACAGGGCAGATTCCAGAGGAGTTCGGATAGGTCTTCCAGGTGTCTTGATTCCATTCACAGTGCATTGGGGAATAACTATTGCAGAGGTGCAATAAGATCTACCTTTAGATTTCTGCATATTGACCTGAGTAGGTAATAATTACATCACATGTTCTGGTTAGAAAGCCCACACAAGAATAAACCCAGCTAAGGGTCCACTTACTAGAGCTTCCCTTGTGTCCCTGGAGTATCACTGCTGGGAAGAAGTGCCAGTTGTGCCTTACAACGCAGTTGTGAGCTCCTTGTGAAGACAGTTGTCTGAATCACCTGAGATTGAACTCTTCCCCAGAGAGTGCAGGGTAAATTTACTTGAATCCCGCTGCTCTATTTTTATCCTTGGATCAAGGCTTGCTTTCTCATAAACAAACTTAATGCCCAGTGAGAACTCAACCCCTGTGTATTTCAAGTAAGTGGCTTTGCCGATAAATACATGTCATTAATTGTGGGGTTATTTATGAAGTCTCTGAATGGACAGGGGCTCTATTAAAAATGAGGTCTAGAAGACTATTTTAAGTTGGGATATTTTTGAAAAAAAAAAAAATGTCGAGACCTTAGTCCATTCATGTTCTCATTGAGCAAGTTGTTAGCCACTCTCTAGCACGGTGGTCCCACCCCAGAGGATGGGTTAAGAAACTGCCTCTCTAAAATGATCTCACTGGAAATGGGGCAAACCAGGAAAGCAGCCACATGCTTTCCCAAGAGAGAAAACACGCTGGATTGTTTATATGAGGGTTGACTTTTAAAGAAAATCTCTGAACAAAAGCAGTGCCGAGTGCCAACTTGGTTTGCGTAACTGCCCAAGAGCCACAGCCCCCAGCTTCCTGTGCCATTGTTCCTCCTGCGGTTGGGAAGAGGGTGGCTGTGGGAGACCCAGAAGACTTCTCCTGTTTACACTTCTTTTGCTGCAGCTCTCTTGTTCTGTTTCCCCTGCTGAATTAGGACAGGGCCGCCCAGGGTGGGAAGTAGTGATGGCAATGGGAGATCTCCTGTGGCTTTGAAGCCAAGGATTGTTTGGGATGGGCAACAAACACAATTCAGATGTTCAAGTTTACAAGTTGGGTAGAGAGCTCTGCTGGAGGTCCAACCTAGGGTGGTAGCGGTTCCTGTTTGCGCTGTGTTTCTAGGAAGCCCATGTCCTTGACCTCTCTTGGCAACTAGTGCTGGCTGGAGTGAAATCTGGGAAAACTGAGTTCTGGCGGTCATCTTTATCTCCTTCTCTTTCTTCTTCTCCTTGTCTCCCTCCCACTTCTGTTCCTTCCCCATTCTCTTTCTCTTTATGCCTTCTTCTCTCTCCCCTTTACCTCTTCTTCCTCTTTCTTTTTCATTCGAAATCTTCCTTTCTTCCTCCTCTGTTTCCTCCTCTTCCCCTTCGTCTTCCCATCCTCCTCCTCCTTCCTCTAATTCCAATTCTATTGAGCTACAACTGACACAAATAAACTGCACAAATGTAAAGAATACATTCTGATAAGTTTCCACCCATACCTGTATCTGTGATACAATACTTGACACCGAGATAGTAAATATATCCATCATACCTATACCTAACCTGGTTCTATTTACTTATTTGCTTGCTCATTTATTTGCTTTATTTATTTATTCATTCATTCATTTATTCAATGTGACACAAGCTGGAGTCATCTGGGAAGAGGAAACTTCAAATGAAGAACTGCTTCCATCAGATTGGCCTGTTGTTGACAAGTCTCTGGGGCATTTTCTTGATGATTGATTTGCAAGAACCTAGCCTGATATGAGTAGTGCCACTCCTGGGAAATAGCCCTGAGTTGTATTAAAAAAAAGTAAGCGAATGTGTAGCATTCCTCTGTGGTCTCTGCTTCGGTTCCTGCCTCTAGGTTCCTGCTTTGGCTTCCCTTGAGAATGGACTGTAAGCTGAACTGTAAACTGAAATAAGTCCTTTCCTTCCCAAGTTGGTTTTGGTCGGCGTTTTATTACAGAAGTAGAAAGCAAACCTAGAACAAGACCCAGATGTTTCTTGTGGTCCCAGGGCAACATTTATAATTCTCAAACTTTCAATAACCTTCTCATAACCTTCAATCCTTGACCTGCAGCTATGTCATCATAGAATAGTTGGCACTGTAGTGTTTTCTACCAATGGAATACTTCGGTGGTCACGGCTTGCTGCCTGGCTTCTTTCAGTATAGTTACTCCAAGTCTCATTTAGATTATTGTACAAGCAATAGTCCATTCTTTTTTAATTGTGCAGCATTATATTATGAAGATGCAATCCATTGGCTTATTCATCTGTTGGTGGACACTTGGATTATTTTCAGGTTTCAGCTGTTGCAAAATAGCTTCATTGTTAAGAACACGTGTGTATAACTTTTTGCATATGGGAATTGTTTTTATTCCTCGTCAGTAAAATCTTAGATGTGGAGTGGATTGATCCTATGGTAAATGAATACAATTTACTTCTTTTATGTAAGTGTCAAATTCATTGCCAGAGTGGTTGAATGTGATATTCCCATGAGCCCTGTTTGAGAACCCCACAGTCACACATCTTCCAGTTCTTGGTGTAGCTCATTTAGTTCTGGGAATTCTAATAGTGGTATTTCACTAACTTTCTTTTTAGATGGGGCCTGGATATGTAGCATGGCTAGCCCAGAACTTGTTGTGTATCTTGGGCTGGTCTAGAACTTTCAGTGATCCTCCTGCCTCTGCCTTCCAAGTGCTAGGATTACAGGTGTGTGCCTCCACATGCAGGCATTTTGTCTCTTCCTTAGGACTAGCAGTGGTGGGCGTCTTGTGATATGATCATTCACCACACACATATTTCACTCAGAAAATTTCTGTGAAAGGATTTTGGTCATTTGAAAAATTGAGTTGCTTTTTAAGACTTTTGAGAGGTCTTTAGCCTAAATTTAGGTCCCTTGATTATTTTACAACAATCATTTTCTGAAACCTGCCTTTTTATTTTTCTTATTATTTTGTGAAGATTAAAGCATATTAAAGTATATTGTGATGATTTAAAAAGTAATGAAGAAGTCCAATTTATTATTTTGAGTTTGATTCAATTATAATTTGGTTTAGTATCTAAGAGATGTTTGCCTAACCCAACATGGCCAAACATTTCCCCGTTGTTGTTTTGTTCTAGTTGTTTTAAGTCTTCGTATTCTACTTTAGTTTTCTTTTCTTTACTTCCTATTAGTTTTGTATGTTGGTGTTATACAAGATATGCACCTATACTTTTTTATCTTTCGTATGTGACAATCTAATTTATCAGCAGCATTTTAAAATCGTTTGACAGTTTCTTACATCTATATGATGAATTTTAGATCTTCTCACATTTCCTTTCCCACTGAAACATGTCTTCTTAAAAAGCCTCCCTCCCTCTTTCAAGTGTTCTTTGGCGTATGACCCACTGAATTTAATTAGATGTCCTTGCATGAGTGTGGGTGGGAGTTATTAACTGGAGCAAGAGCATCGTATCAGTGGCTACACCGCTGAAGAAAATGACACTCTCTCCTAACAACCATTACCTGACAATAGGCCCTCAGGTAGGAAGAGCCCCTCTTTCCATCCACGACAGGATGTTGATAACACATAGGTGCTGTTCAGACCTACAGGGAGTTTATGAGGGCAAGAGTTATATCTAAGAGACATCTCTTTGCTGCAGCCCCTACCCCTGTGCTTAGATTCTTTCTGCTTTCTCTTCCATGATGACTCCAGAGCCTAATGCACTTTACTTCTCTTGATTTTCCACTTTGGTTATAAACAGTCAAGTAAAGCCATTGGTTTACTGCCTTAGTTGTTCTGTTCTGTTCTATTCTGTCTGTCTATCTTCCTCTTGTTTACACCAGTGCATGCTATGTGAATTACTGTGATTTCACAATAATTTCAAATGGAAGCGTTGTTAGCCTTCCACCTTCTCTTTAGAAATCTAGTCTGCTGTAGTTCTTTGTGCTTCCATGTAAATTTTAAATTCAGCTTATCAAATTTTAGTAAAGGATCTATTGAGTTCTTTTTTTTTTTTTGTTGACTCTATCCATCAGACTATTTACAGTTAGCATCTTAAATAATCTGAAGTATCCTGACCTGTGAACAAAATGTATTTCTTCACTTATGGCTGGCCTTTTTCTGACCGAAAGGTCTTTATTTCACTTTTGGCTTTTAAAGATATTTTCAGTGGGTGAAGAATTCTAGGTTGACAATTCTTTCTTTCAGTGCCTGAGACATACTGCCTCATTGTCCCGGGCATGCATCGTTTCTGATGGAAACCAGCCATTCTTGTTTTTGTTCTCTTTTCTCCTCCAGCTGCTTCTACATTTTTAAGCAACTTAATTACGATGGGCTTTCATTTTCCCATTTATTTATTTTTATTTCTTTTGTTTAAGATATGTGAGTTCATAGTTTTCATCAGTTTTGGAAAACATAAGGCTATTGTTTCTTCAAATGTTTTGGATTATTTCAGGGACTTAAACTGCACATGCATTTGGTTTGTTGAGTATGTACCACTGCTCATTTATATTCAGACTTCTGTTAGTTTCATATCAGGTAGTTTCTGCTGCTATGTCTTCAACCTCAGCATTTCCCTCTTACAAAGGCTTTTAACGCCATTTAGTATTTTTGGCGTCAGCATTTGTAATTTTTTGCATGTATATGTGTATGTGTGGTATTCATGTATGTGTGTATGCATGTTCACATGTATGTGGGCATGTGTGCAAGTATATGGGGGTACAAGTGAAGGCCTGAGGTTGATATTGGGTGTCTTCCTCCAGTGCTCTCCACCTTACATGTTGTATCCTGGAACTTGCTATCTAGGGCTGTTCCAGCTAGCCAGTTTGCTCTGGGGATCCCAGTCTCCACCCGCCTATGGGTGGAGTACTGGACTAAGGGTACTTGAGCTGCCATGCCCACCCAGCCTTCATATGGGTTCAGTTGATCTAAACTTCTGGCCTCATATTTGTAGAGAAAGAACTTCAACCCACCAAGCCATTTCCTCAGCCCTTGAGTTTGTAACTTTTATCTATCAATATCCAGTCCTGGGCTGGCAGAATGGCTTCGAGAGAAAATGTTCTCACCTTGCAAGTCTGGAGACCTGTGTTCAATTTCCAGCAACCACGTAAAGGTAGAAGGGGAGAACTGATTCTATAAAGCTGACCTCTGACTTCCACAAATTCATGCCTGAACACACACATACACACACACAGACACACACACTCACAATGAAAATAATAAAATTTTATTCTAAATCCTGTCTGTGACTTTCTTAGCATGTTTTGTTTCTTGTGGATTCCTGAGCACAGAGAATATAATTGTAATAATAGTTCATTATTATTGTTATTTATTCTTTGACATTATTTATGGTTTTAGTGCCTTAGTTTACAAATGCTTATCTCCTATGATGTTTCTGGGAAAATTTCAAAGATTGATTTTTTTTTTGGTCTTTATTATGGATTTATTGCATTTTTCTGATTATGTGGTCATTTTAAAATTACACTTCATATATACAAATTTTACCTTTTTGGAGTGCTGGATTTCTGAATGATTCCATTAGAAGTTCCCGAGCTTTATTCATTGGCAAATTTATATCTGGGGGGAAAGGAGGAAAGCTTCTTGAAAAAATGTATTTATTATCACTGATTACAAAGTTTAAAGACAAATACTTTTTTTTCCCTGAAAAAGATTTCAGGTGGGAACACCATTTATTTTATTTTATTTCTATTACTGAGAAACAACATTTTTAGTTTAGCAATGAAGGCCTACAGGATTTTGTATTCTGGCTGCTGAGAACTGACAAACTCTCTGTGCACTGTCCCTGTAGTTATTTTAGGTGTGTCCCCCTGGGCTCACAGAGAGTCTCAGTGATGAATATTCACCTGAACATCTGAGAGGGGCTCTCTGAGGCATCCTGGGGGCCCTCTGTCTGTCTGTCACCAGAAGGTAAGGCTCAGATTTAAAGTGGGTCTTCTAATCTCGTATGGTCTAGATCTTGGGTGGGTCTTTCTACCTAATCCCTCACAGGTGTGCGCAGCTGCTTGAGTTTTGGTTAATTCCAGATGTAGTCAAGTTGACGACCATGGCTAGCCATTACAATGACAGATACAGATTTCCTCCCCTAAATCAAATTTATTTAATAATAAACTTGATCTAACATTTGCTAGTACTCAGATTCAGCTATACGTTTTAAGTATGAAAATAGCTTTTGATTTCAAGGCCATGAACCTATGTTAAAATATAGTTAATGAGAACAGAGGAGCAGGCCCACTTTGATGAGGAAGCTAAAGACGACCTTGATATGCTCCAGTGGGTGTAGAGATATGTTAACTCTTTCACTACTCACAACAATTTTGAGATTCGTATTAAACTCCTCATTTTACAAATGAGAAAATTTACAGCTGGAAAGATGGCTCAATGGTTAAGAGCACATACAACTCTTGTAGAGGAGCTGAGTTCGGTTTCCTACAGCTATGTCAAGTGGCTGGCTCACAACTACCTCCAACTCCAAGTCAAGGCAGTCCAATGACCTTTTTTTTGGCCTCTGTGAGCACTTACATTCACACACACACACACACACACACACACACACACGAGAAGGGGGATTATGTTGCTGGGGCAAAATGACTTGTCGAAGGTCATGTAGATAAAGAGGAACCTAAGCTGTCTTTTGGGAAGGAAACAATAGGTAAGAAGCATGAGAAGTGAATGCCAGTAAGTGCTAATGCTAAGAATGCTAAAAGTGGAGGATCAGGAGATGTCCTTCCTGGAGAAAATTGAAGAAGCCAGTGTAGTTAATACTTGCAAATGTTGGAATTCTGTGATTACAGTACAGACAAGGAGTGGAATTTAGCTTCCTGTAGCATGCTCATGCTAGGTTTGGAACTGGAAGGTTGGAGCCCAGTTAGATTGGTTTGGCTGAACTCAAAATACAAAAGAACTTGTGGAAAAATATTTAAACTTTCTTCTGTCCATTCTGCATTGAACTTAAGCATTTTAATGCTGGAGACTGACAGGAGCCAGGTTGAAAAGCACTGACTGCTTTGAATGCTTTGGATAGGTGGTCAGTGAAGAATCTTGCTGTCACAGGCACAGGAATGAAGAACCAACCAATGTTATTAGCCTTGGGTATGGAAAGCTCTCAAAGCAAAAGGGAGAAACAATGACAGAAGGAATAAAGGAAAAGGGATAAATCAGAAGCTTTTACCTTGAGTAGCTGGGACAAGGATGGGAGCCTCTAACCAAGACTTCTAAAGAGGAAGAGCTGGAAGGCAGCAAGGAGCTAAAAAGTGAGTTTTGAAAGGCTGAGCGTGGAGTATAAGTACATCGTGCTGGTGAAGACAGTGAGAACACAGGTGAAGAGGACAACCAAGCCATGGGGAAATTGTGCACCTGGCATGCAGGCATCAGCCAATGAGATAGGCTTGAGTGGCACTGTCCTCAAAGTATAGAGAATGAGAAAACCCAATAATAACAACAATAATTCACTTCAGGACAGAAGCAAGAGACTGCCCTATTAGGCAGTGGTAGAAAGCTGTAGCCATGTAACCAGCAACATTAAGTACAAGTCTTTTCGTCTGTGAAATTATGATAATGTCCACTTAGACCTGGTGTAAGAGTTGTTAGAGGTGAGGGGACAGTGTGGGGATGGGGCAAGGAAGAGGCCTAACTAGGAGGGGAGAACAAAGGAGGGTATCATGGGGATAAGGATAAATATCATGTATTCTCTCACACATCAATTCTCGATTTAAATCTATATGAAAATGAACAGACAAATAAATAATTAAAACATTCCAACATGTCGTAAGCATTCACTCTGTTGTAATTCTTTGTTTCTTTTCTTGTGCTTTCTTTTTAAAAGTCCAAGGTTTTAAGTGCCGGCTTTTCCCTTCTTTAATGCAAGATGATACAGACAGAAGTGGTTAGAACGTAGCAAGTGTTCAATATCTGACAGCAATGCAATTAAAAATTATTAATTATCAGAGGAGACTTCAGTGAAGTGTACACAGTAAAAAGGTTCTTGTATTTTTGTCTTCACCTATACAACTTATGCCCTTTTGGAAGGCTTGTTTGGCTTTGAGGTCTTTAATTTTTTTTTCCTCAAAGAAGGGATATGAAGAAAAAAAATCCATGGATTCTGTGTTTTGAATGAAAGCCCAAATCTACTAAAGAGGGTTAATAAGAAGGTTCTTAGACTGCAAGAGAAAAAAGATTTCCTTGGACTCTGGAGTCAAGTATGGAGAACTGAGCAGGTAGTTCATTCTGGGATGTACTGTAGTGACAGAATAATAGGTTGTGGGGTTCTGCCATAGCTTAGGAACAGAAGATTGGCATGTTTCCAAGGACCCAGGTGCACACAGGTGTGCGTATCCAATGCATTTGACATGTAACAGATTCTTATCTGTTGGGGAAAGTGGGTGCCATGACAAAAACTATACAAAAGCAAATAAATCAGACAAATTGGGTGTTCATAACTTTGGTTGTTTGAATAGGAATTGCCCTCTGAGCTGGATAGGTTTTTTTGTCAACTTGGGACAAGCTAACATCTGAGAGGAGGGACCCTCAACTGAGAAAATGTCCCCATAAAATCAGGATGAAAGGCAAGTTTTTTCTTAATGAGTGATTCATGAGGGATGGCAGCACCCATTATGGATAATGCCATCCCTGTGCGGGTGGTCCTGTGTTCTATAAGAAAGCAGGCTGAGCAAGCCAGTAAGCAGCACCCCTCCATGGACAGCCCCTACCTCCAGATTCCTGCTCTGTTTGAGATCCTGTTCTGACTTCCTTTAATGATGGACCACAATGCAGAAGTGTAAGCTAAATAAACCCTTTCCTCCTCAACTTACTTTTTGGTCATGATGTTTCATTGCAGCAATAGAAACCCTAACAAAGACACCCACATAGGCTCATATATTTGAATGCTTAGGGAGTGGCACTATTTTTTGAAGTAGGTGTGGTCTTGTTGGAGGAAGTGTGTCACTGCGGGTGAGCTTTGACTTCAAAAGCTCAAGCTAGGCCCAATGGCTCTCTCTCTCTTTTTGTTGCCTGTGGAATTCTTGGATCTCAAGCTACTTCTCCAGCACCATGTCTGCCTATGTGTGGCCATGCTCCCTGCCATGATGACAATGAACTAAACCTCTGATACTTTAAACAAGTCCCATTTAAATACTCTCTGTTATGAGAGTTACCATCGTTATTATGTCTCCTCACAGCAATAGGACACTAAGACAGAAGTTATCCCACTTCTTACACCAAAATCTGTATCAGTCAGGGTTCTCTAGAGGAACAGAAATTATAGAATATATATATTCTATATATATGGAGAATTTATTAGTATGACTTATAGGCTGTAGATTAGCTAATTCAACAATGGCTGGTTATGAATGGAAAGTCCAATAATCCTGTAGTTGCTCAGTCCTCAAGGCTGGATGTCTCAGCTGGTCTTCAGTATGTGCTGGAATCCCAAAGAAGTAGGCTCTAAATGCCAGTAAAGGAATGGACTTGCTAGCAAAGAGATAGCAAGCAGACAAAGAGCAGAAGCTTCCTTTTTCCATATCCTTATATTGGCTTCTAGCAGAAGGTGTGGCCCAGATTAGAGACAGATTATCCAAGCTTGAATGATTCAGATTAGAAGTGAATCTCTAAGCAAAAATCCTCACAAGTGTGCCCTCCATTTTTGGGTTTTGTTAATTTCAGATGTAGTCAAGTTGACAACCAAGAATAGCCATCACAATAACCCTTCTTTTAAGGAAATAAAATCGTATGTCCTTGTGGCATAAGATAATCCTGACATTTTGATGCTTATCACTATGCTTGCTACATATCAGGTATCCAATAAATGTTAACTACATGAAATAGAGCCAAAAAATAGAAAGGAACAGATTTGGAAATGGAGAGATGGAGAGAAAATCAGGGTAGAGACCCCCCTCTGTGTGTGTGTGTGTGTGTGTGTGTGTGTGTGTGTGTGTGTGTGTGTACAGATAGGAAATAGGCTAGTGTTTATGGAAGTCAGAGGACACCCTTGAATATTGGTCCTTGCTTTTCACCTCCTTTTAGAAGTCTCTTGTTGACTGCTGTGCATGGTCTGTGAGCTGCTAGAGATTCTCTTGCCTCCACCTCCTATATTGCTTTAAGAAGTCTGGTATTACAGATGCATACTGCCATGTCAGACTGTATGTGAATCCCGGGGACCTGAACTCAGGACTTCAGTGCATCCTAACTCTGAAAAACTTTCACTATCCCAGAGTTAGTCAGTGATAATAAATGCCAGAGAGAAGTCAAATTACACGGGAATTTGAAGTGACTACTGGATTTTTTTTGCAATGAGGTAGCATTGGTATCCTGTTTGGAATAAATTCAATATCAATGGATAGGTCTGGAAAATGGCCACAATGGGCTGAGGTACAGGGAAAATGAGAACACCAAGGACAGTGTGTAGAGATAGCCTTGTGAAGAAACCTGGGCAGGGAATAGAAGAAACACAGCTGACAGTGAGTGGGAGATAAAACCTAAGGATCATGTCTTGTTTAGGACAGGAAAAGCTTTACAGGCTATTAAAAAGAAAGGAACTAGCATCTAAGAAAACTGAATTATAAACCAATTTGAAATTAAAAGTAATGGATGGATGAAGACTCAGCTGTAATCAATTGCTTCCAGCATATAGACAACATTAGTTGAAACTATTAAAGTACACACGATGTACATCAAACTTCATATCATGGTTCCCTGTGAAATATATAGTGGTCATGAGTTGGTTGGTTAGGTCCATTTATTCACAAAATGAAGTTGTATATTAAAAATATCAATAATTTTCAAATAAAAAAATCCACATTTTTTTGCCTTTCTTAAGATGCTAAAGATTGAAAATATGAATCGTTGCTTGGTAGACTCACAGTGGGAATCTCAGCAGCTGCTCTTTAAATCAGGGTTTGCAAATGTTTCCTCTAAAAAGCTGGATAATAAATACTTCTTGCTATAATCTCTAGCTATTGTGTCCTGCTGTTAAACGTTTGGAAACAACTATAAACAATGCATAAATGGACTTTGCTGTGTTCCAATAAACTTTATCTGGACAAACTTGACCTTCATAAATTTTTCTTAAAGTCATGAAGTAGTGCTATTTCTGGCTATCATCAAGAAAGCCAAAGAACACGTAACATACTGGCAATGTGGGGAAAGAGTGAGCCTTATGCGTGGCTGGTGGGAATGGCACCGCCACTGTGGAAATCAGTTGGGATGTTTCTCACAGAACTAAAACAAGTGCTGTTGTTTGACCTAGTTTCATCCCTGGTTGGCTATTCAAGGAACTTTTATTCACAAATAATATGTATATATATGAGATTAAAGATGAAGAGGGACTACGAGAAAGGAGGAAGGGTTCTAAACCACAGGGAGAGGGGGAAGGAAGGGATAGAAAATGCTGTTTGTTTCCTTTGATATGTGAACTCTAGATTTATATATATATATATATATATATATATATATATATATATATATATATATATATATATATTCATGTAAGTGTACATACATAAGTGTGTGTGTGTGTGTGTGTGTGTGTATGAGAGAGAGAGAGAGAGAGATAGTGGGGAAGAGGGAGGAGGTGTAGAAGAGACTAATGGGATGGGGTAGATCTGAACAAAGTACAAGGATATTGGCTATAAATATGTTGCAATGAAACCTTTTGCTTGTATAAAAAAATCTTAAGAAAAAAGTCAGAAAAAATTCTAGAATTTGTTTAAGCGGAAAGAGTAGAAAGAAAATAAGTAAGGCCAAATCTTTCCTGAGCTAGAGAACAAGTGCAAAGCTAGCCTGGACAACGCAGTGAGACTCTGAGGGTCCAGCCAGGGGAGGGGTGCTTGCCTAGAGCATAGTCTCCAGCACCACAAAACAGACAAGGAACGAGACCACCTCTGTCAGGTTCCTCATCAAAGCCGTTCAGACTGCAGTGCTTCCCTGACCCATGTCACTCCTCCACGAGGCCATCTTCTTCTTATTCTATTAGTTCCGATCCTGATTTCTCATCCTCCTCACCTTTCCTGAAGGCTGCCACACCACCCGCAGCACTCCACGTCACCACACCACCCGCAGCACTCCACGTCACTCAGGCAGAAACTGACTCCCGAAGAGTCAGGTAGTTGGAGGTTTTATGTCCCTCTTCTTAGGAAGCTCACTGTCTTCCTCCTGCTGCTCTGCAGTCACAGGAAAATGCAATATCTTTGTACCAATGCAATGAGGCTGTTCTTGGGTGGAAGGCAAACTATTGCTATTCCTTAGTGTTTCCAACTATTAAAAGATGTAATATTAATGTGTTTTCTTTTGTTGCCCAGGTAGAAGCAGGTGGGACGCTGGAGTTGAATGTGGTCCTTGATCCTGGACACTGCACTAGTTTCCTTAGCTCTTTAAAAATTTTTACAAAGGTTTTAATTTAATTTAATTTTTTCTTTTGTTTTGGATATTGCCATCTAGAAGATATGGATTCAAATAGCTCTGAGTCAAGTTGCTTCCTTCAAGTGGAGGATAAGTTGCTGCTTTTAATTTTGTTTTAAATTATATTTATTCACTGTATACTTTCCCTAGTTTCTTAATTTATTTTACTCACCTGTAGGTATTTGACATTGATTCTCTTATTGGGTGGCCAGCCATCTCTGACTGCCCTGGACTGCAAGATTTTCGACATTCAAAGGTATGAAAGTAGGGCCATGTGTGGTACCACTTTTGCTAGTTTGAATGTACTTGAGAGGCAGAAGTGGGTGGATCTCTATGAATTTGAAGCCAGCTTAGTCTATATAGTGAGTTCTAGTCCAGCCAAGACTATGTCTTAAACAACAACTACATTAACAACAATGATGCTTGGAAATACTGGACAGACCAGGATGAGCTTTCATTTTGTTCTGATTCACAATTTTTCTTAGTGCTTTGTCAGAAAGATATATTATCATTCTAATTAATTAATTTTACGTATAGTTCAGTTCTTTACAAAACTTTTAATACGCCTCATTGTTAAAAAAAAAAAAAGCAAACTTAAAAATAAACATCACACACACCAACATTAACAAGACCCAAAGTCCATGCATCTTGGTGAATTTCAATACAGTTCGAATAGCCATTATGAAGCTGAGGGGCTTCACAATAGATTTACACTTTTGCTATCTAAATACATACACCCTTTTCCCCTTGTGGTTTTATCATTGTAGTAATTACTACTAATAGTTCACTTCAACATATTTATTTCTTCCATTTCTGAAGTGGTAAGTTCTGTCTTTGCCATCTTTCTTCATAGAACTCTGCACAATGCCTGTGTGCTAGCTACTTTTCTTATCACCGTTCAAATGCCTGACAAGAAGCAACCTATGGAAGAAGGGAGTGTTTGGCTCACACTATGAGATGGTACAATCCATTATGGCTGGGAAGGCATAGAGGCGGGAGTAGTGAGACTGTTTGCTCACATCTCTGTAGATCAGAAGGCAGAAAGGTTGACTGGGAACTGCGACTGACTATAACCTATGAAGTGTCCCACCCCCACCCCGGCTAGGCTTCGTCTTGCAAAGGTTTCACAACCTCTCAAAATAGTTCCACCAGCCGAGGACAAGTGTTCAAACACAATGAGCCCATGGAAGACACTTCATGTTCAAACTATCAAAACCTAGCCCAGATTCTACTGAATGACAGTTGTTGGTTGGTCAATTTCACCTTTTACCTTCTAAAATGGTTAATATCATTATAGATAAAAATCCTTAGGCAGAGATGAAGATAAAATGGTAATTCAGAGGTCTCTATCTAGCTTTATCTACCTTTCTCTGGCTCCTCAAAATAAGAACTTTCTTTCTTCTGTGTACCAAAGTCACTTTCTCTGGGTCTCAGAACTCTCCTTCTAGAGACCTGTTTATCTGCTCAAACTCAGTTACTCATTAATTAGATGAGTCTCTGCTTTTTCCTAACCAGCTTGAATCTATAACATGACAAGACTCTAGCCATGTCATTACTCCCAAGCTTTCTCAGTTCCAAGAAAAAACATGAGTGTCTTGGTCTTGAATGAGGCTTTGAGGGGAGATCCAGCTCACTTCTTTTTGAAAATCGAATAACCATGTCACTGAGCTGAGCTAGATGAGAAAGGGCCACAGCTCCCGGGGATATGGTTGTTAAACTTGGGGTGGGGGTGGTTCCTCACTTGTAAGAGCTGGAGAAATTGGAGGGCTGGTGAAGAGCGAATGTGGTTTGATTATGGTACAATTTTCCTCCCTCTGGGATCATTTCAAGTGTGTTCTACAAATGTCAGGGAACCAATGACTCATCCAATAGAGGAGTGTTGCTTTTGGAAAAGGGAGAGGAAGTCACTCTGTGGAGCTCAGTGATAGATTTGCACTAAGGTAAGATCTCATCTCAGCAGAGGTCTGAAATGTTGGCAGCAATTCCTTGCTCTTTTCCAAGCCTGGGAGAGATGCCATCTGCCCCAGACTGTGAAGCCTCAATCCCCTTAGGACCTGGAGGAGACAACCCTTGCCTCTGTCCTACAACATTGGGAAATGTGAGGTTGGGAGAAGATCTGTTGCTTGGTTACTCTGGGCAAATACAAGTCCAGAGAGAAAAGCAGTCGCAATAGAGAATCTTGTCAGACCTTTCCACTCTAGGGTCTTATCTCTGCACCAACAACAAGGAAAAAGCACAATTACTGAGTTAGAAGCACAAGAGAAGGGAAAAAAACAAACAATAGGACAGGACTCCTTGGCAAAGAATGGAGTTCTTTTTGTAGCACTTACATCATATGAAGTCATGTTTCAGGTGACATGTGGCTAACAGAACTGTTATGTTAAGATTGAAACAGAACATCAATCTTTGCATGTATATTATGGCCATTTTCTTTGTTCATTTTTTATGAGAATCTGGGGCAAAAGTTTATAAACTTTCTGTCCACTTTCTTCTCCTCCTCCACTTCCTTCTTCTTCTTTTCTTCTCCTCCTCCTTCTCTTTTTATTTATTAAATTTATACAGAACTTGCAAACAAAGAAGGTCATGCATTTAAATAAACCAGATCTGAAGTCTATGTATTTCCACAAACACCTATGCCATTAGGATAGCCATTCTGATGCTGTGGAGCTTCACATCAAGAACTTACATGTCCACTATCAACTAAATTCTTATGCATCTATATACTATTCAAACCTGACAATTAATTTTATATCCTCTGACTGCTTTTGCATAGGACCCTGGCTCAGTTCCCAACACCTACATGGAGGCTCACAGCCAGGGGATCAAGTGTCCATTACCTGTATTCCATCCTTCCCATCATCTGGTAGTTAGCCTTTCTTGTTATCTTTTCTAGACATGTTGCTCTACCCATACATACATTTGTTTGTTTCTATATCCTCCAGAAAGCCTATACTCTTTCACTATTGTGCATTTTTCCAAGATATGTGTAGATGCTAGATATGGTTGGTGGCAACAAAACAAGTATGGATCAGATCCTGTGGTTGCAGGGCCTATCTCACCTTTTCTTGGTGAAGCCTTGTGCTGTGAGGGAGGCAGGAGCCTGGCCCTAGTTTGGGGCAGCCACTGTTGGAAGATTCCTGTAGAACATGACTTGTACCTGGCAACTTAGTCCTCAATTTTTGTTTCTAGTTGCAACTTGAGGATGTAAGCAAAAGGGCAACACGTGATCCTGTCACACAGATGTACAAAAAGGGAACCTTAGGAGGAAGTCACAGACCTGCTCTTATCTCTTTGCAAGCTTTCTTGCTTGCAGAATTTGGGGTGGAGAAGGTCATCTTGATGCAACAGGATCCCAGCCTTATTTTCTACTTCTTCTACATCTGTATCTGAATTGTGTGGTTATGTTAAAGAGAGCCACACAATAGAACATAGTAGTATCACAATAAATTCATGCCTACACTTTCTTATTGTTCCATAGGCTCCCCCTGACAATATCCATAGTGACCACCTTCACCACGTCAACATCTAGTCATCTTTCATGTCCCCTATACTCTGAGTTTCTGACTTCCCTCCAATCTTCAGAGGTAACTGATGCTTTGGACTGTATCTTCCTTAGGCACAAGGCAGCACGTCTTCACCAGAGAGTGACATTATTCAATGTCTCTCCTCCTCAGTTGATGCCCTCTTTGTGAGGCTCTTTTTCATTTTCTTTTTGAAAATATTTACTTATTTTATTCTATGCATATGAGTGTTGTCCTTGCATATATATTAAGTGCACTGAGTGCATGCCTGTACCCACAGAGGCCAGGAAGAGGGAATTGGATCCCTGGAACTTGGTGGCTAGGAACTGAACCTGGGTCCTCTGCTAAAGCAGCAAGTGCTTTTAACTGCTGAGCCATCTATCCAGTATCATCTTCTTCTTATTTATTGGCATATACTCATTATATATGACATTTCATAGAGACATTTCCAAATAAGTATATAATGTACTTTGGGCATATCTCCTTCCTCTCTCCTTTGTTCCTCTCCCCTAGTTTGGTCCCCTTATGGAATCTGACACTATCAGTTGGTACTCCATGAATCTTTACATAGATAGCTAAGCACTCTGAACTTCCTTGAATTTGAAAAAATTTATATATATATTATATGCATATGAGTGTTTTGTCTGCATATATATTAACTGCATTGAGTGCTAATACCTACAGAGGCTAAGAAGAGGACATCAGATGTCCTGAATCAGGATGGTTAGGATAATATATATATCTATATCTATATATCTATATCTATCTATCTATCTATCTATCTATCTATCTATCTATCTATATATATATATATATATATATATCTGTGTATATGTGTGTGTGTGTGTGTGTGTGTGTGTGTGTGTGTGTGTGTGTGTGTGTAAATGTGGGCATCAATAGTGCATAAACTTTAGGAGCATAGGGACTCTGGTTGGAACTTTAAGAAGACAAACGAAAGCAGCTCTAATATTTGATGAAAAGAATGGTATTGTGTTACACATACTCCAGATAACTCTAGTAGGATCAGAAAATATAACTGATATGCATAAGAATAAGATCTAAGAATCTCATTTGAAGTGCTAAGGAGGTGGCTCAGATGGTTACTGCTCTTGCAGAGGACTTGGGTTTAGTTCCAGGCATCAACCTGGGAGCTCATCACCATCTGCAACTTTGTTCCCAAGGGATCCAATGCCTTCTTCTGGCTCCTGCAAACACCAGGCACACATATGGTCAGTATACATGCATTCAGGCAAAACACCAATGGATGTAAAATAAAAATAAATCTGTGAAAAGAAACATATTTAAACAGGCATAGTGAAAAGTGAGGAGAACTCTGCTTAGGCAGTATCCATAGTAAAGAAAAGGAATTTGGAGACAAGAATCACCAAGGAGCTGGAAATGAATATGTTTGATGCCTAAGGAAGGACTGGATTGGGGAATTACTCATCAACAAACATTTTAACGCCAATTTTGTGCCAGATACTTTGGAGATTCTGAGGATAGGAAGGTGAAAGACTAGATCACCAACTTCAAATAATAACTACAGTATATGACAACATAAGTGTTCAAATAGAGGAGTGTTCAAAGGGAAGTGACCTTATAAAGAAGGCACTTTTCAGCTTTCCTTGGTTGCTATAGACAAGCATCACAGTGGAGCTGTGTGGCTCTGGACTGCAAGAAAGAAGACAGGTGGCTGGGAATCAAAGCAAGGCAGTCTGCATTTTATTCATCTTTGCATTTCCAGGGCCTGGAGAACAGAAGGATGATAAAACACTGGGGCCTAGCATGGGATGACGACAAAGAGAGGAAGAAATAATACAGTGATGTTACGAGGAAATGATATCAATGCAGGGACTGAATTTAAAGACTGTGGTGTCTACCACATCCTACACCATGTCTTGCTAGCCTCGAAGAACATTTCTTTCTTCCCCTTCCTTCCTTCCTTCCTTCCTTCCTTCCTTCCTTCCTTCCTTCTTCCTTCTTTCCTTCCTTCCTTCCTTCCTTTTTCTTTCTTTCTTTCTTCTTTCTTTCTTTCTTTCTTTCTTTCTTTCTTTCTTTCTTTCTTTCTTTCTTTCTTTCTCTTCCTTCTTCCTTCCTTTCTCTCTGTCTCTCTCTTTCTTTTTTTGCATTTGAATTTTACTAGCCACCAATTAGAAGAGTTTATACTTCAAGAGAATTTGACTCATTAAGCAGATTTACAAATTAATATTCTAATTGCATTCAGAAACTTTAAAGATATGATTATAATTTGGTCTGGGGGACAGAATGCTGATTGAAGAGCTTTAGGAGTTTTTCTGGAACCTTTTTGCTCATCTTTAATTGACAGGATATTTACTTTTCGGCTTAGTTTTCAGGTCAACCCAATTGTGCTTCTTTGTGACACATGCTCTCATTTCACCTTGGCAGACTGGTTTCATTAGAAATCATCCACCGTGGGGGTAATGCTAACATAATATTACTTCTAAACTAGGCACAGTTTGATGAGAGATTTGGATGTACTTGGTGGGTTGCTGTTCCAATTTCAGATATTTTGTTGGCATTCCCTGAGCGTCAGCCAAGAGCAAAGGATGACAGCTAAATGGGCTTTTCATACTCTGAATGTGGCACTGGAGTTTTAGCCATGTGATTCTCTTTAAAAAACCCCTGGGTCACTGATGATGGAGAGGTCCTGAACTCCACAGAGAAATGTTATTTCAAATCAGTTCTTGCCAAGTCCAAATTCACCAGTTAAAATTTTAAGATGAATTACATCATCTCTCACATTTATACATTGCTTAATCCAATTTGCAATGCAATAGTCCATGCATTTTTCTATTGGACTTTGTAGTAACCTTAGGCTATCAAAACAGCTTTGCTTTGCTTTATCCACTTTATGGATTTTACAGATGAGGACTAAGTTTAATGAAAGTAACTTGTTGTCCATAATTGCACAGATAGTTAAATGTTTTATGAGGTCTGGGAATCAAGTTGGCCCACCCAGTCCTAGTTTAGTGCTTGAACTTCATCATGAGGTCTTACTGGTAAAACTTTTAAATATACTTTTTGAATGAATGGCATTTCAGTCTTTGCAGTAGACAATGTTACACACCATAGATTTAGGCTCACCAGCATGATGAATAGAAGAGGAACAAGTTCAATGGCTTTGCTCTTCAAAAGTTGAACTTTAGAACATTTTCCTGTTAGCATGATAGGGACTTTATGGACTCACCAACTACAATGTTCAACATCCCCTAATAAAATTTCTGAAAGGATCTTTTCCTTGGATGTATATAAAAAGCCAGCATGAGAGAAGAATCCTTCTGAAGTAGATGGGAACTAGCACGGAGACCCACAACTGGACAATGTCGCAGAACTTTGTAGATTCAGTCCTAAATGGAATGTCTTCATTAAACCCCTCTCCTCAGGGCTCAGAGAACTATGTAGAAGAGGAAGTAGAATATCATAGAATCCAGAGGGGATGGATGACACCAAAGAAACGGGGTCTTCTAGACACAACAGAACTGATGCACATATGAACTCACAGAGACTGTGGCAGCATGCACAAGGTCTGTATAGGTCCAGTCCAGACAGGGTCTCAGCCCTGAGAGAGGGAACTGAACACAATCCCCCATCAACAACCAACCAAGAAGCTACATCCAAGTAATAGCCACTTGCAAAGGAAAAATTAATTTTCTCCAATGGCGTCTCATTGGGTATGTAAACCACACTTAAGGGTGTGCCCCATGCCCAGTAGTAGAAGGCCAAAATAAAACAACTCAATGTTATTTTGGAGATATTTTGTCTCATATTGCTTTGTTTGGTCATTGTTTGTCTTATTCGTCTTTTGCTTGTATATTATGGTTTTTAGTTTTGTGGTTTGTATGTGTGTGTGTGTGTATGTGTGCGTGTATGTGCATGTGTTTCTCTTGCTTTTTCTTTTTGTTGTTGTTGTTTCATTCTGATTTTTACTTGTCTCTTTTCTAAAGGAAAAAAAAAAGGCCTGGAATTTGATATGTGAGGAGGTGGGGAGGATTGAGGAAGAGTTTGGAGAAATGATACTGTGATCAGAATTCATAGTATGAGCAGGCTGCACAGAGTCAATGGATCAGCACTCTTGGGGTCCCTCAGAGCCTGAAGGGGAAGACAGGGAACCTGAACGGTATCCTAGATATGTTATGTGGTTGTCTGGCTTGGGGTTCTTGCAGAGATCCTGCAGGCTAGAGTATATGTGGGGGTTCTCTGATACTTTTGCCTGCTCTTGGGATTCATTTCCTCCAGTGGGTTGCCTGGTCCACCCTCAATATGGGGTCTGGTGCCTGGCCGTGTCCCATTTGTTATGCTCTGTTTGAGAGGTGACCTTGGGAGGACTGCTCTCTTCTATGGGGAGAAGTGGGGGGGGGTAGTGAGTGGGTGGGGATGGAGAGGATACATTTAATAGGAAGAGAGGGAAGATGGGGAGATGGAGGAATGAAGGGAGGGTAGGAGGGTATTGATATGTATTATATGAAAAAAGAAAAATAAATTTAAAAAGAAAATTATATATAAGTTAGGAAAAAAAGAATACATAGTAATGAAAATAGCTTATTTTCAATAAAAACAATTTAGGCTTACGTGCTCCACTTAATTAAACTGATTAAAATGCTATGTCTTGGAAGTCTAACAGCACATGTAAAGGGCCCGACTTCAGTTTGCATGATACTAAAGTTGATAGCATGCTAAGTGGCTTTTATAGGATGGATGGGGCAGATTCCTAGACTTGGCACAGCAATTCTTCAAAGTAGAGTGCTAATGTCTTTATTGTTTTCTGAGCTCCAAGGTGCTTCATGGATAATTGTTTGTAGTTATATTTCCTTAACTTATTCACACGAAAATCTTATTTCCGTGAAAACACGTTGTTTTCAAGGGTCCATAATGACCATGGAATCAGGAAGAGCTCGAACTCCATGCTCAGTTATTCTTTTCCATTAAATAGTAGGCCTTTGAACTTGTCTTCTGTCCATGCTTTACTCATTATGAGCCCTCTTTAAGGCCATTGGTGATGTTGTCTATCAGATAACCTCAATCTATGAAAAAGATCTAATGCTGAATATCAGAATGGAAAGTGTTGGACTCACCACTATTTCTATTCCCGAAAGTCTCTTAATTTCTACCTAAACTTTCTTATCTAGTCACTGTACTATCTTTAGTATGGCAGAAACTCCCAGCAGAGGCAAGAGTCAGCAAATGTCTTTACATTATTAGTATCCTTTTATAAGTCTAAGAAAGGCACCTTAAATGATTCTTCCTGGAACAGGAAAGTCAAGAATGATTATATGTTCTTCATATCTTTTACAAGCAAAACTAAGAAGAAATTAATGCTTTGTCTATTTAGGCAATGAGACATGCCTGTGTCCCAGACTATTTAAAAAACTGAAAGCCTTAATGTGACATAAATGTTTGGAGAATTTCTTTATCTTGGCATTTGCCATTATGAATGAACTAAGAGGGAATTCTAACAAATTATGAATGAAGAATGAATTTATTCCCATACATGTCTGGCTTTTAAATCCTACCAAAGCTGCATTATAGCCTGCTGTCAGAGACAGGGGGCAGTATGAATGGGCTTACAAATGAATGCTTAAAAGGGGAGGCAATGGAAAGAATGAAGGACAGGAAAAGACATTGGACCTCAGTCCAAAGACAGACAAAGCGCCTGAGCTGCCTGCTTCAGTTATTCCAGGCTTGGTCTGTGCCTGATATGGAAATGCTGGAGCACGTGGACTAGAGAAATTACTGTCACGAAGCCAGAGGTCACTAGGGATAACCGCAGTGAAACCGAGTTATCAGCGGTGGAGAAGTCAAGTCCAAAGTCAGTGTTGTTGGTCTTATCAGTTATGGCATGAGCTATCCTGTGGAAACACCACCAGTGATAACTGCGGTAGTTTTCTGGCTAAATTTGGTCTCTTTTTTAGAAACAGAAATCTGCAAATCCAAATCACACAGTTGGAAATTTGTTAATTGGACTATTATCTCTGATTGTGCCTCACACACATGAGTAGGTAGTTCTCTAGAACAGAGCAGAGAGCTCCGGGAAACTGAAAGGAAGACTGTATTATTTGAAGTCTCAGTAGGAAATAGATGGTAGCCTGTTCTAGAAGTTTGTTTTTAGTTATGTATAAAATAATTGTTTTATGCACTGTTGGGTGAGGGGCTGCCTGGGTCTTGGCATTTTGTTTGTTTGCAGATGTTGGATTTATGTGGGGGGGGGGGATGTTTGGTTATTTGTGATCTGCATGTGCTATCAGTATCCATTGTGCTATCAGTAGAACACCTGAGGAGTTCTGAATCAATAAAAATACCCAAGCTCAGATGTGTGGTACGTCTCAGATGTGTGTGCCTGCCAGTTTAGTGGTTCCCTCTGATGAGGTCTGGAGGGGTTTGTACCTATGAAAAAATGCCTCCTTCTCTTCCTGGATGAGCCACCCAGCAGCTTACTACTACAGTAAACTCCAATGGGGCATTTGAAGAGTTTAATCAAAGGTTTGTTTACAATATCATGTGCAGGGTTGCAGAAAACCAACAAAGGATGGAGAAGTATTTTAGGGAATGTGTAGTTGGGGGTTAGATCCTGCCTGGTCCCTTCTTGTGTTCTGTTTCTGATTTCTAGCTGTCAAGAATGAATTGCTTTGCTCCACACCACCTTTTTTAGGATTGAGACCTTGAAAATAGTACATTAAGCATAAAGAATTCTTTCCTTTAAGTTGGATTGTTAGGCATTTTGTCACAGCAGTAAGAAAAGATAACTAATGCTGAGCCTTAGCCAAAGCTCATCATGGCTGTGAGAGAGGGGTGAAGAGGCCGCTCACCTGTCAGCAGCCAAAAAGAAGAAAGAGGAGGCTGAAGAGGAGACAGAAAGAGGAAGAAGAGAAGAGAGAATAGGGATAAGATTGACCTCTTGATGGGACACACCAGAGACCTATGCCTGTGACTAGGACTACCTCCTAGTGTGCACCACCCCAGTACTGCGGTATTATGAATCTGTCAATGGATTGACTCATTGATAAATTTAGAGCCCCTGTGACCCAATCCCTTTTGATAAACCCCAAGAACTTTTCAATAAGAGTGGTGAGCTTTGATAAAAGAGTCCAGCCACTGCTAAGTCACGACTTTCCTGGCAAGTGCCAGGAAATAATTCCTTCATTCTCTTTTTCTAGCTGATCTCTACTTGGTAAATCCCACTATCTAGACCCAGCCCAAGGCTAGAAGATGAAATAGAACATTGACACCAGTTTTCTGGGGTAAAGAGCAATGAAGAAAAGAATAGAGCTGGGAAGTGCTGGAGGGAGAGGTAATTCTATTTCAATTAAAAAACACCATAGATAAATGTTTCTGAAAGCATAGTGTGTTTATAATTGATAGTGTCATAGAATTTATTTGGGAGCATTATTTTCTCTTTTTATCTTATTTTCCTTTTATTTTTGGCAGCACTGGGGACTAAACCCAGGGTTTCATGCACCTGAGGGAAGCCTTCTCCATGGAGCTCCATCTACACTCTTCTGAGGGAACGGCTATCTGTAGAGACAGGTTTTACTGATACCCTCATTTTGAAGAGTAGGAAACCAAGGCACATCAGGCTAAATAATTTGTTCAGTGTCCCATCTGCTAATAAGTAATAGATCAAGGATGGAAACCCAGACAATTGTAAATCAAATGAAATGTGCTGTTTCCTCTTAAGAATTTTAAAGAATAAATGATTATTTTGTATTTTAAAAAGGGTACAATGACAGGCATATGGAAACTCATTACGATTTACACTCAATTTTGCTGTGAATCTAAAATTGTTATAAAATTGTCAATTGATTTTTAATATTGATATAAAATGTCTCTATTTAGGTAATATTCATCAAAAAGATCATGTCTTTCGAATTAACAATAAAAGACTTCCTTTGTTTAAAAAGTGTTTAATTCAGGAATCTAAGATTCTGGGGTCTCTTTCTTAATACAACACCATGCTTGTTCACCGACACATGAATAGGAGGCTATGATGCCTCTTGGGGAGAGGGCGAGGATTAGGGATGTAAACCATACATAAGCTGAACAACGTGATCTATGATGGTGGTGATCACTACCCATTATCAAATTTGTTGTCATCAGTAACTCTCCCTGAGCCACGATGGAAGTTGTCTAAATTGAACCTTCTTCACAGGAAAGACCTTATTTGTCTTTCTTAGAATGGATAAGAGATATCTATAAAACTATGAATGTATCCTATTGTCTTGAGGTCCCAATAAAAACATACTTAAGTGTAAAGATATTATTAGAGAATGGATACTCCAGGAATTTTATAGGCCATATCTACTTACCACCTCGATTAAATATTTTTTATAGATCTATGGATTCTATGAAGTCTCAGCTATGACTGCAGGAAAAAAAATAGTGTGACTTTTAACAACATTTTGAGGAACAAAATTTGGGTTACCTCACTGAATAAATAATCTCAATTAATTGAAGAGTTCGTTGAAGGCAAAAGTAGCATAAAAGAGGGAGCAAAAGATAAAAAATACCCTAACTCTGCTGGATGGTGAGATATAGCATCTGGGGTACTCTTCATTAAAAGAATTGCTGCCAGCTGGTGAGAGACAGTTTCCAGCCCTGCGCAGATGGCTTACTTTCTGACAGCTGCCTCACCCAGGTTCTTTCCATTTCTTGAGGTTGGCTCATATGCAGTAACTGATCAGTGGGGCTTCAAAGGTTTGGTCATCTCAGCTCCACTTGGAACAACTCCACAATGTCACTTTAGCCCTCAAGGTCTCCATGGGAAGCTGACTGAGGCTGTCGGACTAACACTGGAACTTGAATAAAGCTTTTTCTTTCTGGTTCCTTCTTCACCCTACTAAAAAATATTCATTCCAAGAGCTTTTCCTTACAAAGGCATTCCGCAGGCTATTGTCCATCTCAGAGTCTCCATTGTGAAGTACCCAGCCTCTAGCTGAAGCTGGAGCCTCACTCCAGGAACAGCAATGAGGAATATAGGCTCAATCCTTCTTTCCTTGGTGGCAGTGGTCACTTCCCTTGCCTTCCTGCTCCCTATCTACACGTGTTTACCAGGAGATACTTATCATGTGTTGGCTGGAGCTGATTTTTCATTTGCTTCAAGTGATGGGATATCAGGAAATATGGTAGCCATCACACCATGAGCTAGTCAGGTGAGGCTTTTCTTTGCCTTCTGTTCAGGGGAGGAATTATGTCAAACAGGAGAAATGTTTTGGCAATGTTTAGGAAAGGAGGAAGATTTGGCTAGCTAGTGTGGTCTACAGATTAGTAATCATTTGGACTACTCACAGAAATATCTTGAGTATCTTAGAGAAAATTCTAAGAGATGTGGCAGGATATTCTAGGTACAGATGCCAAAGGAATGGGCCAGTTCTCTGCGTTGCTCAGCTATCCAGTTTGTAGAACGCTGATTGTCATGTTCCACATGTAGCCAATCAGATTATGAATGTCAGACTGACTGCTGAAGAACTTCGGCAAGTAAGACAGTAAAGAGTTATTTCTGGGGGCTCTAGAGATGTATTATTTAACAAAATGCTTGTGCACAAATGCGAGGAGCAGAGTATGAATCCCAGGCAGCCATGTAAGAAGCTGAGTGTGACACACATGTCTATAATCCCAGCATCTGGGAGACAGGGATCAACAGATCCCTGGAGTTTACTGGCCAGACAGTTTAGCTAAATCAGTGGGCCCTGGGCACAATGAAAGATCTTGTCTCAAAATATAAGGTTGAAAGGACTAAGGAAGACACCTGATGTTGACTTCTGACCTTCACATGTGTGCGAACACATGTTTGTGCCCCCCACCCCCGCATACAATTTTCTGGAGGCTAAGCAGAGGCAAGTGTTATCATAAGAGTCTGGTGGCTGGAGAACAGTGGTGGTATTCTAGGCAGGCCATTTCTAGAAAGACCTTGGCTATGTTTCCCTTGGTCTCTGCCGAGCCTGCTTGTCTTGTTCTCTTGCCAGTTCAGTAAGCTATCAGGCACCTGTGCAGTCAATTTCTTTTCTGCTCAAGTAGGCTAGAATCTGTTTCTGGACTTTTCTACAAAACCCTAGTTTATAGATCTTCCGGGATGTCCTAGCTCCCTATACACCTAGTGGGGTTGACAGCTAAACTCAAGGTCAAATCAGTGCAAAGTCAATGGAAACTGAGAGGAACAAGTGCCCCTTTGCTAAGGAGTCTCCCACGTAAAACAGCATTCTTGTTCTTTGCTCTAGGAAGCCTGGGTCTTTGCAGTAAGGGCAAGGACACTGATTGCTCAGCAAATAAGAACAAGTGATACTCACTGTTCTCTGAGGTCCCAGCTGTGCTCCATAGAGTATTTAGTTTCCATTTTCACCTGTGATACAAGGACACTTTGTCCATTTTATCATGAATCCAACCCAGATATTTCTCACTGTGTGAAGCTGAACAACAACAACAACAAAAATGTAACTTAATTGGTGGGTAATTCCCAATAAATCAAGGGTATGTAGAAGCATAGACTAGGACTGATGATTAATGTGGCCCCAGCCCATCTTAGAAGCTTTCTTTATAATTCTGTGGCAGAATCATTATCAGCAGATGTAGCAGGCACAGTAGAGCATAGACTTCTCTATCAGTGCAGCATCCTGATGTATTCATTTAGGTGCAATCTCAAAACTACACTGAAATATCTACAAATACCTTACACGGAGAGCAAAGAGGTTGCCTGGCAAACCATAATGTACTGCCAAGGCCACTACAAGCTGTTACTTGTTCCCTGTTGACTCTCCTAACATTCTCATTGCAACAAGTAAGCAATAAATCTCTTGTTAGATGTCAGATGTCAGTGAGTGCTATGTTTGTTTAAATAAACCCATGAAAGAGGAAGGTTAATGTGTAGCATCTGGAAGGCAAGGAATAGGCTAATTGCAGAGGAGTCAGGAAGGAGTTGAGAAAAGAAGTCAGAGGTCAAGAGTGTCCTAGAGACCAAGAATGAACAAAGCGGGACTTTCCTTGCAATCTGGCGTTACGGCAATGTTAGTCAAATACTAATCTTCCCTTCCAACGAGGGCCTCTCTTTGTTAGGTGGGAAATTACTCATTAAAGGGATACACTTTGAACAGGGCCTTAGGTTTCATACACACCTGAACTGTGCACCAGTCAATACTTTAGAACGAACCACCATCATATTACTACTATGATTTATGAAGTACCTACTATGTGCTAGCCATTGTACTCCATACTGCATATATGTTCTCTGTTTTTTCTTTCTTTTTTTTTTTTTTTCTAACAGTACTGTATCAGGTATAATACAATCTCTTGTTTATATGTGGTACTTTTAAAGAGATTATTTATTTTTATTTTCCGTGCATTGGTGTCTTGGCTGCATTTGCATTTGTGTGAGGGTGTCGGATCCCCTGGAACTGGAGTTACAGACAGTTAGGAGCTGTCTTGTGGGTGCTGGGAATTGAACCTGGGTCTTCTGGAACAGCAGCCAGTGCTCTTAACAGCAGAGTCACCTTCCAACCCCTATCTGTGGTACTTTTAAGTTTTCTGTTGGTTATATGTCACTGTGTGTTCCATTATGACATTGTCATATATGCCTGTAGTGCATTTTATCACATTCAGGTCCTCCCATTTCTCCTATGTCCCCCACTCCTGCTTACCCTCTTCCCACTCTCAAGTAGTCTTTCACATTCATGTCTTTTATGCACACATGTTCTCTCCATCATCCTTAGCCATGACTTGGTATAGCTTTTATTATATCCACTTTAGAGATGAGAAAGTCTCTTTCTTGTATGACAGGGTAACTCAGCATCCGTCTTTGGTTTCCTGGCCCAGTCTTTTGAAACTGTGTTTCTAGAGATGGAGTGAGACATCCATCAGAGATGTGTGCACAAGTTAGTGTTTTTTGTTTTTTTTTCCTGCTCTGAGCTGGTCCTTGTCCTTTTGAGGTTAACAACAACCAACGTGTTTCTTTACCACATGTCCCTGGTTACCAAAGTCAGATGCAGAACCTTGGGCTGCTGTGAAATTTGATCTGGCCCACTGTGGGATCTTTCTTATCCTTCTGTTCTTTGGTCTCACAGTTTACAAAAAACACTACATCAATCCAGTTTATGCTGGCTCGAGTTCTAAGAGAAAGTACATTGCCTGACATGCAAAGTGGAGAGAAGATAAGGAAGTTAGGTTAGAAACAAACTTTGTGAGAGCTTTGTTTTGTCACAAGGGCCCTAGTCATGTGGTTCCTTAAAAGAACTCAAGTCATGGAAATGAAGAGTGGTTTTAAGGACATACAGCATGAATCACCCATGTTCTGTAGGCAGATTGAAATTAAAGCTGAAAATGCCCTCTACGCGCATCTCTCTTCTCAGGAGTTGGGACAAACACTCCTTGACTCAGAGAATACCCAGTGAGATGAGCCAAGTCTCAGGGACTCCACATTTCTCTACTCTGCCAGTCAGTCACCTAGTGGTTTTTCTGAGATTGGAATTTCCTGACTCTGAGCTAAAGTTTTCCTTTGTTCCATTTTATCTTATTTTTCCTCCTTTATACTCTTGGGTTTCTGACTCATTCCATCTTTAGAAGTTTCCATTCTTCAAAAAATCTGGAAGTTTTAGGGACTTTTTCCATTGGAATTTTCCCAGTGGTTCACGCTGTTCTGAAGGACCATTAGTTCTTCGTCTGCTTCTACTGTGGGGACCTAAGGAATGAAGCTCGGAGTCTAGAGCCCCAAAACAGCCTAGCTGAGTTTTCTTCATGGCTCCCCCTCATAATTAGAATTTCTTGTGTGTGTTTGTGCACGTGGATGCCAGAGGTCATGCCTCTGTAACCATTTACCTTTGACTCAGAGTCTTTTACTTGCCTGCCTCTCACCAGGTAAGTGAGGCTTCTGTCTCCACCCCCCTAGAACTGGAATTATAAGCAGGTCTCAGAGCATCTAACATTTTTATACTGATCTGGGAGATCAATACTTAGCACTTTACTGGCTGACTTACCTCTCCAGTTTTTAGTATTTTTTGTTTTAATGTTGCTATTCACAGAGCTAGGGAGATGGCTAACTGAATAAAGAACTTGCCGCCAAAGCATAAAGATCAGATCCCCAGAACCCACATATAAAAACTTATGAGGCATTGGAGCCACCTGTAATTCTCAAACTTGGGAGCAGAGATGAGGAATCCCTAGTACAAACTGGCTAGCTCACTTAGCTGGACCCATGCGTAAGTTCAGTGGGTGATTACCAGGAAGACATTCAAAGTCAACTCCAAGACTCTGCATGCATACACACACACACACACACACACACACACACACACACACACACACGGAAAAAAAAGGTTGGGATAACTATATTCTAATGACAGAGAATGATGAACACCTATCTCTGAGGGATTTGCAGGGAAGGTCAACATGACTTGAGATTTCCTTGGCATTACATACTTTGCTCTACTTATTTATAACTTCCTTAAATCTGTTTTCTTTAGTGCAAAAGAATTTAAATCTCTGAGCAATTAAATTAGCCCTGAAATCGCAGCTCTGAAAAACCTTCAGATAAAATTGCCACTGAACAATATACCTTATTCTAAGCCAGTTACCTCCTATACCGTGTGATAAATTATAATGATAATGTGTATTCTAGTTAGTGGTATACCTTTCTAAAAAGTAGGAAGCTTCCTCAGAGTAAGGTGAGGGTGAAGGATCTAGAATGAAATGAGGGGCGAATGAGAACATAGATAGCACACACGTACATACTCTGGCTTTGGTCAATCTAAAATTGGAATCTAAAATCAGTAGGACTCAACTGAAGTTATTTCAGATCTTGGGTGCTCAGCTTCTGCCGTGGGATAATGAGGATAACAGACCTCTTTTTGATGTTTTAAAGTAGCACAGTGTTTAGTACATTGGCACTGAAGAAATTTTGCCTGTTTTTCCCTTTGTTTGGGGTAGGATTCTGGAGGTGATAGAGAAGAAAAGAAAAGCTATTCTTACCTCTTTCTGGGTCATTTATTTTCCCGGCATGACCTCCCTTGTTTGCTGGAACAGGAAAGATTTCCATCTTAAAAATCAGCCTCCACTTAGTACCCACACTAGTCCTGGCTAAATCATAAGGACCCTTGGGCAACATTGCGGACAACATTGTGCTGGGAATGGGCCGTGGGCATTTGTCACTATCTTATCTCCAGCTTTTGACTGGGGCTTACCCTTGGTTTCCTGGTGCATTTCAGTTACTGTGTAGAGACTGAAACCTCCTATCAATGTGGCATCTAGCCATCTGGGCCCAGCATCTGCCTAACTTTTATTAACCTTTTCATATACAGGTAGAACCCAAGCGGTGTTCTGGCCTTTAGAGATTACTTGCTGTTTTCATCATTTTACACCAACTGTCTGAATTTCCTTGTTTTGGAAGGCCTTGACATCTTCACTGTTCTGACTAACCACATCCCATGAATGTACTTACCGTGTTGATCTAAAATGTCCTTTTAAAGGCTCCTGCACTGAAGGCTTGGACCTTAGCTGATGGACCCAGGCATTGCCAGAGCTCATGAGAGCTCTGATAATCAAAGAGTGACTCCTTTGATAGATCATAAGACAGCATTGTTGGGAGATGGTGAAAACCAGAAGGTAGGGCCTAGTCAGAGAAGGTGGGTGAGTGGAGATAAGCCCTGGAAAGACACACCTTGTCCCAAAGTTTTCCTGTCCCTCTTTTGCTTCTGGTCTGTGATGACACAAATAGCTTTGTTTAACGCTCCTCACAATGATATAAAGGCCTGGAATCAATAGAGCCAAGTGACTATGGACCAAAATCTCTAAAACCATGAGTTCAGACAATTCATTCTCCCTTTTAAATTGTTTCACGAAGGTATTTGCATACATAACTGACACAACAGAAGTGATAACAAGTGATGAGCCAGGTTAAGTTGATTCTGAGTTTTTGGTGTCTGTATAAATACAGCATCTATGTTTATGTCTATATCTCCGTGGCTATGTGTGTGTGTGTGTGTGTGCGCGCGCGGTGTTTAGCCACCAACTCAGTGTCTAAACTCTTGTCTGAAGATCCTTGGCTGCATGACTGAAGTGAGAATCAGGACCTTAACCTCCTGCTGAGGAAGCTCACCATCAAATGTCTCCTTACCCTCACCCTTGGCAGTCTTAATTTCAGATTGGAGACCCAGTGCTACACAGTCATAGTTCATGGCTCAGAATTCATTCCCCAGGAACCTAGTGATTCCAAGTCAAACAACACCACCTCCAAAACAAAAACAAAACCGAAAACAAATGAACAAACAATGCAGACTAATTTTAGCTTTAGATCTGAGTTGCACGTCAAGACCCCAACTCTCCTTGCTCATTTTGAGCTTGTTTCTTAGGCCTGTCTATTAATTTCCTGAGGAAGTCCATTGAGTACATTCATTTTCCTATTTTCCTTCCCATAAATACTGTACTTAATGAGAAGAGGGTTTTTGTTGTTGTTGTTTTTCTTTTGTATCTAAAGACCCTGACTCAACAGATCTTGTCTTAAACGATGCCACCCAACCGGAATTATGCTGCTGCCACCTGCTGGATTCGTTGTTGAATTCGTTGTGGTCCTGGCCTCCAGGAAGGACTAAGCTGTATTTCAGAGGGCTCAGGGAAGAGAGACCCCAGGCAGACTGTCTCGGCTGTCTTTCTTGAAAGCTCAAAGCATGCCTGTATCAGTTCTTATCAGGGATAACTTTTGTCATGGGATCAAATGAACTACAGAGAGAGGAAGAAGAAAACCAAGTCACAGTACACAGTGTGCCACCTCCACTGACTTCAATGTGGATTTTGTTTTTTCCTGCTGGGATGTGACTCGGTAACATGCTTGATGAGCATGTATAAGACCACTGCTCCTCAGCACCACAAGCCATGCACGGTGGTGCTTTCCTATAATCTCAACATTCCGAAGTAAAAGTAGAAAGATCAGAAATTCAAGGTCATCCTCAGCTATATGGCAGGTTCAAGACCAATCCAGTCACGTGAGACCATCTCTCAAAATTAAAAAAAAAAAAAAAGACTAATGTTGCTCCTCAGCTAGTGATTCATCCACAGGTCAGAAGCATCCACAAAGCAGCCCCCACATAGGCCTTCGGGCTGTGTTGTCTGCATAACTCTGCTCTGCTTTTCATTTGGAAATAAGCCTCTCTCTCCAGTTTTCCAAGCCTGTATGTCTGGCCACGTTCTTGGCATACTACTTGATCACAGCTCAGAAATTTTAACCTGCCTGAAAAACACTGTGGATGGGTTTTCCAGGAATTCTAACCTAGACTTGAAAACAATGTTTGATCTTGAGTAATACTTTTTCTCTTTTTGCCGACTGTTCAGCACAGAAGATATCTCAGTATGCAGGTGTGTGTGTGTGTGTGTGTGTGTGTGTGTGTGTGTGTGTGTGTATTTGTGGCATTTGGAGACTGGAAAAGCAATTTCAATTGATTCATGGTGGGGGCAGGAAAGCGCCTGCTCTTTTGGCTGGAAAGTTTTGCCCTTGGTTTGATTGTTCCCAGATGTGATGGGCAAACTCATTATTGATAATGTGGAAAAATTGGCAAAGTATTAGACAACGCAGTAGCATAGACCCCTTATGAGGGCTGAACCTGGTTCTCAATCATGTGTGTTTCCTGCTTACTTGTCAGTCGCTCATGTTATTAATCAAATTCTCCCATCTTTATAAGTAGTGATTCCTGAGTGCCTACTACCCGGGTTAGGCATTGCTTACCTGACTTCTGGACATCCTTTAGCCAAAGTGCCAGAGGGCTAAGGTGGGTATTAATTGTCATCTCCGTTTTAAAGGCAATGGTGTTGAAAAATGCACAGATATCCAGTGGTCTGGACTTGACGGGAACTAATTCATGACTGGTGCCAGAGACAGCATTTACACTCAATAAAGCAAACTGTCTCCTCCTTGAAGGTGTTGAAGGTGTTTGCTTACTGGGGAGAATATTCTAAATTGTTTGAAGGTTTCAGCCACCCAACCATGGTTTTTAGTCCTTCTGGGGTCACTTGCCTGGCACCCATGTGCTTTAGACCAAATCTGGGGTGAAACTTAGGAAATAGAGAAAGCTTTAGTAAACATATATTCCCTCCCTCCCAGTGATGCTGGCTACCATCTTGTTTATTAGCAGTGGAGACAAGGATGTGCTCTGCTAAAAAGAGTTTTATGACATATAAAAGAAATAAATGTGCCTGTGGCCCTTTCTACTGCCGAGAAAAGCAGAAGCCAAGAAGGAGGGTGTGAGTCAACATCTAATTATCTTCTATTGGTATTTTAAATTTTATTCATTATGTATCTTACTTTCAAAAATAATTTTTAGTCTGTTTGGTGGTGCGCGGGTATAATCTAAGCACGTGGGGGGCTGAGGCAGAAAGTTTGTGAGTTCAAGGCCAACTTTGGCTCCATAACAAATTCAAAGCCAGCTTGGGAAACAAAACTAAAACCTTGATTCAACTACTATTTTAAGTGCCATATAAAAATTACATACACTGTTGGTGTACAATAAAATGCCTTGACTCACATACATAGACACACAGAGAAGCACACGCTGGATGACTAAAATTAACATGTATTGCCCCACATGCTGATTTTTGCAATGTGAATAATTAAGGTCTATTCTTTTGCAATTTTCAATAATATGTGGTGCCTTTAATCTGTTGACAGAGGCAGGTGGATCTCTGAGTTTCTCAGCCACCCTGGTCTTTATAGGCAGTTCTAGGCCAGCCAGGGCTAAGTATTAAGATCCTGTCTCAGATGAACAAAACAAAGAAAAAGAATGTAATCAACTGTTGCCACTAACCATAGTTAGCATGTTGCGCAGTAACTTTCTTGAATTTCCTTCTTCCCTCTTCTGTGGGATTTTGGACCTTCTGATCGGCATCTGTCTAATGAATTCGACCTCTGTTTTTGGCAACCATTGTCATCCTGCTCATTTGATGGTCCATGACTTCTTCCTTTGCCTATTTTGAGTGGACATTTTAATTAAGGTAATTTAGAAAGAGCTAGCACTTTCTCAGTAATATATGTTAGACAGTGGAAAATGAAACTTTCCTATTTTCTTAAAAGATCTGAGTATTACAGAGATGGAGTTACTTTAAAAATATTTTGGTGGCAGATAGCAAAAAACAGCACAAACTGATATAATCAGTAAATAAAATATATTAATGTCCATGATTATAAAGTTCCCTGTTAGGTTTGGTCAGTTTTATTGGTCAGTTTTATGCCTGTGGCTCAATGTAGAACCAAGGCTCATCTTTGGTTTTGTTTTTGTTGCTGTCTGTTAACATCTCTGCAAAATCCTTTCATAGTTTAACAAGGCTGTGAACACCAATAGAGGCTAAAGGTATTCTTAATAATATTCAGAAAGAAAGACTGAGTCTCATCTCCACTGTCAAACTGAAGTCCTTTACTTAAGTGTGATCAACACAGGACAGAGTATAGACACAAATGAACCCTTTTGTCATGAGATATAGCAGATGTTGGTTCTGTCTGCATGCAGTGTGGGTCATTTGCTTAAATCAGTGAGCATAACCACACTTCCCTTCTCTCAATGATCAGCCCAAGATTGTACATACAGGGCAAACTTGCACCAGGCTAGAGGAGCAGTGGTTGCTAGTCACTGGTGGTTGTCTATGGTGAATGGGTACCAAGAGAATGGTGATGGCCACCTAACAGTTCCACATGCTTCAGGACTCAAGTCCAACATCCATTTATCTACTCAGCACTGAATTTTTATCACCCAGGGAAATATTTATATATAAAAAAATTAGGTATAACAGTTTAAGACTTTTCAATTCTGTTTGCATGCTGTCTCTGCTTCTATTTGCCAAACTAGTTTAGAATCTCTTCGTCTATGTCCCATGCAGCATCAAGGTAAGTCACATGATCTGATCGAGTCTCAATTTCTGATCAAAAGATGTGAGGAACACCGCTGGGTTGGGGGGGTCATATCTTGCTTTATTCGGTACATTTTCCTCACTTAATTTCACTGCAACATTTTAAAAAATGCCACATCCACTTCCTGATTGCAGAGAAATGTGAATCCTAATGAAATTCTTCTTCCTCTGGTGACCAAGTGGTAATTGTAAATAATTTAATACTTCATTTTAACACCTTTTCCATGTTTATATAAAAAATGTACATATGCATGCACAGTTTTTGTTGTTTCTTTTTATTTGTAAAAATATCACTCATACTTATCAAAAATATCTTTCTTACTTAACATTGAGCCATTGATCTGCATTCCTGTCTGTATCTGCAAATATAACTTATTTAATAGACCTCCAGTGTGTATACACTGTAAACTGTATCCAGTCATTCTGCTGATACTAGACACTGAAGTCATTTCAGTTCTCTAGTACTGTAAATGGTGCTATTTAGTCTTATATAACCTAATGCAAACCTGCTACTCTCCTGAATCTTGGGATGGTATCTTTCTTAGTAATCTTATATTTGGTACTTAGTAGCATTTATTCAATGACTTTCCTATTGTAACAAGGACTTAGAGCATGTTGCTGTAAGCAAAGTATTGAGTAATTCACAAGGGGGCTTTAAAAAAAAGATAGAGTCTCATTATGCAGCTCTGGCTAGCTTGGAACTATGTAGACCAGGCTGGCCTCCAGCTCACAGAGTTCTGTCCACCTTTGCGTCTTGAATATTCAGATTAAAGTATGTTCACCCATACTCAACTCTTTCTGTCTTTTCTGGTAGAGGAGAGCTTCCACCTCCCTGTGGCCCATGAAGAACTCTTGGGATACAAATGCAACTGCTACCTTCTCTTCCCGTCTGCTCACTTCCTGGTCTTGCTTCTCAAAAGAAGGAGGGCCCACCACCCAGGGACCACAGGATGGGATGAGATAGCTTAGCTTTATAGACATTAAGGCAATGTTGTAGAATGTGACATACAAAGGTCAATATCAGCATGATAACCTCATCTAAAGAATGGCTTCTCAGTGTTGGAGAGATGGCTCACCAGTTAAGAGCACTGGCTGCTCTTCCAGAGGTCCTGAGTTCGATTCTCAGGAACCACATACTGGCTCACAGCTATCTATAATGGGATCAGATGCCCTCTTCTGGCATGCAGCAGCTGTACATGCAGATAGAGCACTCATATGAATAAAAATAAATAATCTTAAAAAAAAAGAATGGCTTCTTTAGAATGGATTTTTTTAAAAAATGTATTAATTATAGCAATTATACCCTACAGAACAATATAACCTTTACAGGTCAATATTTCTTTCATTCAAGATGTTTTATGTAGTGAGATCACAAAGATTCTAGTAAAAAGAGTGTATTTTCCCCTGGATTAAGACTTTAAAGTCATCAAACACTTGAGCGTATTTTTGTTAATTGATCTTCACCTCATCCCTCTGCATAAGCTCAAATAAGAAAGTGAAGGTCTGGTAGGCTGGCTGGCAGGAGATAGACAGACTTTCCGGTGTTGGAGACCCAGGGCTCACCTCAGGATCCTGGCTGCTACCAATCTGTGTGAGGCTTAGCACTGTGTGAGGCCACTTCTGAAACTCAGAGAATCCTCATCTGTAAAAAGCAGTAATAATGGCATTGTGCCAGTTGTGGAAAAATGGATGTGACTGGAGGTAATCATATCAAATGAACTAGGCCGATCTCAGAAAGACAGACATAGTATGTTTTTTCCCCTCATTTGTGGTTTCTAGAATTTTATAGAGATAAATAAAATAATGAATGCATATATGGCATCAAATAGAAATGGAACTGTGTAGAGGGACAGAGGCAGCTTATAGAAGGGAGGGGGCAAGAAAAAGATGAACGGGAGGGATGAGTGGGAATAGACTATATATTATACATATTTGTACAAAACTTTAAATTAATAAAAAAAGGAAAATTTTTTCATCATCCGAAAGTGACCAGATTTTGAAGATAACAGTCTTTCAGAAGTAAATATCTCCAGATGGAAGCCAGTGTATATAGTTCTACTGATTTTTCTTTCTTTTTCTCCAGTTTCCTATAAAGCACATTCTGGATGCTGGTAAACTTGGGGGGAAATAAAGACCTCTGTGAGAAAACATTGGGTTTCAAAACTGTTCCATGTGGTTCAAATATGCTTGAGACATTTGGTAGGAAAAAGTGTGGACTTAATCATAAGAGTGTGATTTGAAAAGGGTTTCTGTCAGCACAAAGCTCCGGAGTGTAGCTGGAGACTGGGAGGCATAATCTTGAATAATTACATGCAAAGATTGTTCTCAACAGATAGCTTCAAAGGAGAGAACAAGCTGACTGAAAGCAGGGTGCAGATGGTGGGGAAGTGGTCACTGGAGCGTGGCATGTGGGAAAGATTAGGGGTGGTTGTTGTGGGCATTTAATAAGGTCTCTTATGGACGGTGTGATGGTCGGCATTAATCATTAACATGAAAGTCTCTAGAATCGCCGATGAGATGGGTCTCTGGGCACACGTGTGAGGGGTTACCTAGATTCAAGTTAGCCTCTGAGAATGTCTGCAAGGGATTGTCTTGATTGTGTTAATTGATAAGAGAAGACCCATCTTAATTGTGGGCAGGACCATTTCCCAGGCATGAGATTCCGCGATGTGTGAAATGGAAGAATGAGCTGAACACACATATATTCATCCCTCTCTGCTTCCCCATAGCAGACATGGTGTGATCAGCTGCTTCAGGTTCTGCTTTCACAGTGTTGGGCTCTCTTCTCTTCAGGCTCTCTTCTCTAACTGTGTTGGGCTGTACCTTGAGCTAAGAGAAACCCTTCCTCCTTTAACTTGCTTTTGTTAGAATATTCCATCACTGTAACAGGAAGAGAAACTGATATTTGCACAAAGATTGCCAACGTCCAGGCTGTGTGTCTAGTAGAAGTCTGGTGGTAGGTACTTCAGTAGGGCCAGTTCCTTCATTTTGTCATGTTTGTGTTCAATAATGCCAAATATCTTCCATATCCTGGATATGCAGAGATGAATAACGCTCTTCAGGAAGGTTTCCACACTGAAGGAATCCTGGCTGTTATACGAATGAAACCTAACTATTTGACTTAATGTAAAGTCTTAGTTTGTGTTGCTATAGCAAAGTAACTTAGACTGGAGAAATTGCAAAGAACAAGAATTATTTACTCAGAGTTTGAAGGCTAGGGAGTCTAAACTCTAGGCATTTAGTAGACTTTCTGCTTACAGGTTGGCACCTCTTGCTCTATCCTCATGCAGTGAAAGAAAGAAGACAAATACCACGGTCTAATATGTCAGACGAGTAGAAGAGAGTGATTTTTATCCCTCATATCCTTTTATCAAAACCCCATTTCTGAGTGAGCTCTTGGCCTCTAGGATTTAATTGCCTTCCAAAGGTCCATTTCCGAGAACTATCTCAGAGGTCATACATATTACTGAGCTTCAGCTTGTGAACTTTCGGGGACACGTTCAGACCATAGACCTCAATAGTCATCTTGTTGAGTGTGGTAGACTTCTGTTTATGGCTGAACAGTATCCCACTATAGGCAGAATCACATTTTATTTATTCACTTATTTATCAGTAGATTGTCTCCACTCATATGAAGTACTCACAACTAGACATTTGTTCAAACAGAAAACACAACTGTGGTTGCCAGGGCCTGGGGGGGAGGGACACCCTGAAAAAGCATCAGAGAGCAGTCACACAGTATTGTGCTCCTAGATAACAACATTATACTGTACATTTATAGTTTTTTAAGGAGAGATTAGATCTTATGTTTTTAACCACAGTTTAAAAAATATTGCAACCTGGAGCCATTTTGGTGTCAGCTTTAGCAAGGAAAGAAGCGAAAATTGATGAAATAGGAGTTCTTGGAGTGTACAGGAAAAGCAAGGTTAGGAGACCAGCGAAGCCAGGAGGAATTGAAATATGAGGAAAACACGGAGAGGCTGAAGGGCCAAGGGTCACACTGAGCAGAAAATAAGAGAGCTGCCAAGATGGGAATTTAGGGACAGAGTGGCTTCCCTGACTACATGTAATTAGAGTTTAGACAGTCCTTGTGCTTGGAACATGTAGTTGTTCAGAAACCTTCTGTTCTCTGTTCTGCAACTGAGAGAGAATATTGTATGTGTTCAGCAATTTCATCCCTTCCCTAGCTCAGGATTCCTGTCCTGGTCAGTCAGTCGATAAATTTGTATTCCTTGTATTTAAAGTATAGGGATAAAAGCCAGAAAAAGTTGTTAGTGTAATTAGAAAAACAGAAGGAGAATTGAAAGTGTGAGGGAAAACTAAAAAACAAAAAACAACAACAACAACAAAAAACCCCACCACTTTTAGGCTTTCCTTTGTTATGAAGAATGTGTAAGGTATAACAGAGAGTCCTAAGAAAAGGGCAATACTGAGGAACCGAGCTCCTACCCCATATACTAAACAGCTATAAAGATCCAGCGGAGGTATTGATACACATGAAGAGAGAGAGAGAGAGAGAGAGAGAGAGAGAGAGAGACACTATATCCTGGTAGATCTGTGGGATAAGGAAATAGTAAAGAATGAAAGTGATGTGAAAAGTTTTGGACATGTGATACCAGAGATTAAAGGGTTAAGTGGGGGATGTAGTTCAGTGGCTAGGGGAAAATAGGCATTGGGGATAGATTAACCAAGACAAAAGATTATAGAAGTATCTCATGTGAACCTATTACTTTATAAGCTCATTGAAAGTAATATTTGAAAAAAACAGAAAGAAAGAGGAGTCTGAAGATTATATAGGAAGGCCTTATTGCTGAAGACACTTTGGTTGCAGGACATAGAAAAATCAGTCTGGAATGAGTGAAAGTGTTCTACCTAATAGCTTTCATAGTGCCTGAAAAATGCTTTGCAGGCCATTGGTGGAGAAGAGAAATCAATGGTCCTACCAAGCACTGGACCCTTCACGCCATAATACCATTTTGCCAGATGAAACAATAGTGGCAAAACTGTTATGCCATAACCTAGCACCTTGGAATTGGATTTAAGGTCTGCTCCATGGGAGGGAACTAATGCTTCATAGTATAAATCTGGTCAAAAACCCGTACTTGGAGGAGTTCATAGGTCCTAAGGAGGAGCCTGCCATTGTTGTCTAGCTAAATAGTCATCTTGTCAAACTACCTTCTAAGTATTTATTTTTATATCCATGGATTTGTTCTGGTCTCCACCTTAGGCAGAGAAGCTTCTTTTTGTATAGTGGGTAGCAATTAATGAATAAGTGAGTGGTGAATGCTCATGGATGATGAATGAATAGGAACTGCTGAATGCTCATCCCTGAATGGAGCATTCTAGATCAACCCTTGCATTTCTCAGGAAACACATAGAAGAGGGGGCAGAAAGAGTATAAGAGCTGGAGGATGGGAAAGAGCGTTGTGATGTGGATGGAGGAAGGTAAGCAAAGGAATCGTTTTTGACAATACAGGGATTGACATAGTTTTAAGTCTTTCAAATGTTTGATCTTTTTGACAACAGAAACCATCATATGGGTCCCACAGGTGTTTATTTAGTGTATAATCACCAGTGAATTGCTCTTGGCCATCTGGGATCTGTGAAAGAAGACTTACGGGGATGACATTACATTGCAGAGGTCACGATGAAGAGTCATGTGATTTTGGTAACAAATGAGAAAAAGACGTTGCCTACTAAAAAAAAATTCTACTAATGGTAGTTTTAATCATAACAAATTTTTTTTGTATTTGTATAGCATTGTAGATGTCTTTTATATTTAGTAGCTCTAATGTTTATCCCCACAGCCAATATCTTCCCAAACCAATTCACTTAGATGCGGTTAAGTGACTTGATTTCGGTCACCCAGGAAGTGTTGGCACCATGATATGAGCACTCAAATACGAACGCAGTTCTTGACTTCAAAGATCACAGCGTTAACGGAGTACTGTCTAGGAGTGGAAATGACTGTGCTTTAGCTGTGTGGAATCTTTATCTCTGAACTATATAAACAACGACTAAAATGTGATTAAGAACGGGATATTATTCTAAAACTGTGGATGGTATCAACACTTTGTAGATAGAAGGAGTGTGTATGCGCCTGCATTGCACGTGTGCCTTGTGGCATGAGGTATGGTGTGTGATTGTATGTGGTGTGATGTGGTGGTAATGGTATGTCTGTGTGTGCTGAATTTGGGGGAAATGAGTTATGCCTGGACCAGCTGTATAAAGAGGAATGGACAAGGAATCTTCTTTATCTGGGAATTAGGCCTTGGGGATATTGGAGCTATTGGAGCTTTGGTGTAGGGAACCTTCCCTTCTTTGTTAATAAGGGAGATGCTGGCTGGACCATGCTAGGGCTATGTGAACAGCCATGTGCTCAAATGGAGTGTGTGATTTGTAGGGTGGAAGGTCTTTGAATCAACATTTGTTCTTCTCAAATGTTATTTTGTTATTCTTAGGAGTGCTTTTTACTTCTCTCCCAGAAAACCACAGCCCTGAGTATTACTCTTGAATAATGTCTAAAACTCATTTGGCAATGATTTAGGCAGACTGCTGTTACAGATTCAATATGAAACAGTTACAAAAAAAAAAAAAAACAAAACCCTCACAGCTGTTTGAGGAAAGTGATCTTTAGACTTGGTCTGTTCTCCAAAGAGAGAGAAAAAAATAAGGCATCTCCCTAGAGTGGGAAAAAGTAGACATATTTTCTTTTGGGCCAACCTTTCATTCACCAAATACCCAAAGTTACCAAAGCAGAAGCCAGGGCTTCAGTAGCAGGAACGCAATAGCTGGCTCATTTTCTTTTCCACAATTCCCCCAGTGTCTCCAGCTCCACCCTTTCCCACTTGGCCAGTGTTTACAGAGCCTTAGGCACAGTCATTCTGGTCGGTTTCATGTAATCATGGTTAGAGGGATCAACAGCCTGTGTCTAGTTGCCTGGTCAGTAGCTGTTGACTACAGAGTACTCTGCTGGGCTCATCGTGGCCAGGGAGAGAGAAAAACACGAAATTATAAAGCTTCATTAGACACAGAAATATAAGATGCCATTCAAGTTCAAAGAGGACACATGGTCTCTGGGGCAGGTTACAAAGTCTAGAGCCTATATGAAGACAGGCAATGAAGTCATATAGGGTCTGTGTTTTGAGGAACAGTTTCCCATTGTACAAAGTGGCATCTACAACTGTGACTTCATAGAAATCAGTACGATTCGGGAGGATGGGGCTTGGGCCTATGTCCAAGAAGTAATAGAAATCTAGACTTTTTTGTTATTAAAGAAAATCTCCAAAGTTCTCACATTGACAACTTGTTTAAAGCATGAATTTTAAATGTGTTTCTGTAAATAAAAGACATACATGCATTAGATTGAACACATTGTATAGGCAACTGCTTTGCAAATCCCAAGGGCAGAGAGATGAGAGGAATGGCAGTCACAGAGCAGTTTGGTAAGTATTTTGATAGGAGAGGTCTGTGGGCTGTGTAAGCCCAGTGGCTAGGCCAGGGGACATTTAACTAAAGTGGCCAGCGACTGGACCGCACCTGGATGGTTAGAAGGCAGTACAGTGAAACAAACCCCAACTGCATAGCTTGGCGAATTCATGATTTGGAAAGTGACCTGAACTCTTGCAGTCTGAAGCTTTTGAGCTAGACTGATAACAGACTATAAGGATCCTTGACTATTCCATAAAGATTTCACAACATATTCTAAAGGCAATAGGATTTGTCAAGTGAATTTAAGCTGAGTTTTCAGCAAGACCAGATTGGAACTTAGACCTTTCTGATGGACAAAGTACAGAAGTAGAGCAAGTATGAATGATGCTGTTTGGAGGCTCATCAGCAGTTTGAATGAGAGACAAGTGTTATAATTACAATGACAGTAGAGATAGAGTTGGAGCCTTCATACCTGGCCTCAGTGTGACTTGCTAGGAGAGGTAAGGGAGACAGAGGAGTCCAGAAAGACTCCTAGCATTCTGATAGGCTGGGTTGCTTGTGTTCTGAAGATGGAGAGAGGTTTAGGTTGAGATTTAGTAACGAATGTTTAGGAGTTTGGTTTTGAACATGCGGTGAACAACACAGCTCTCAGAGACAATCAGGTGTTAGGAGAACTCCAGGCAGGATACACAGAGTGAGAGTTTTTGGCTGTTTGTTAAAGGCTGGGGTATGAATGCTTGTGATCACTTGGAGAATGAGAACTAAGCTACAGTGAAACCATGGACTGGATTGGGGAGGGCAAAGCAGAAGTAATGAAAACAGAACAGAGAGCTAAGTGGGAAAACCAGGAGGGAGGACTGCCCCGTGGTGCAATGGCAGAGCTTCTCAAGTTGGAAAGGCTAATACAGAGAGGCTGACAAACGTATGTTGTTGGACTCATGTAGCAACAGGATAGTCTCAGTTGATCTTCCGCATGGATGTTTTTAAGGGTGGTGATGAGAGAATCTGGCTTAAAACTGGGAAACATGAACGGAGCAGACTGAAGTCCTGAAGCCTTATAAGCATGCATCTTACAGATCAGGAATGTGCCTGATCCCTCAATCCAGAGTCTATTACCTAAGTCAGGCTTATCTCCATTCCTCTCTCTTAGTCTGTTATTGCTCATGATCCAAGAAAAAGGTTGCAAGGTCAACTTAATTTTCATATTTTTATGAAATTTTATTTTTCTTCTTATTTTGTTTACTCTGTCAATGGCTTGGAAACCATCCAAAATTCTTGTTTTGGGCTGGGATGTGTAGATAGGGTGATACCAGATTGCGCTTTAGATGACCTTGCTCAGTCTCATTTGGGGTCATTTTTACATGTTTCTTTTAGAGAACACAGCCATCTTTTCAAGTGCTTCTAAACAGAGGGAAGAAGTGACTTGAACCTCAGAGTGAGCCCTTGAATGGTGACATGAATGCTGATCATTTATTAATGCGTTACAACTTCAAATTAATCTCAAATATACATGGGATGCAGAACTAGCTGGAGGTGTAGGAACAACCCATCCCACCCTTGTTTTACTGGAAATTTAGAACATTTCCCAGTTTCAGTGCTCAGAGCTTTGGGGTTAATTGGGGCGTTGTGGTTATTTTCAAAGTGTTAACAGACAAAATCCTGTTCTTGTATCCTTTCCTGATCACTGTAGTGCTGTTTTATTTGTGTCCTGTAAGTTTTATAAATAGGTCTTTCTAAGTCCATTCACATATGATGAAGTCACCTTTAAAGCTGAGACTTTATGAGAGTCTATGAATGTAAACACACATGGAATCACCATCCCCATTCAGACACGTAATATTCCATTGTTACAGAACACTACCTCCCCTCCTTTTGCTCTCAGTCTCCTTCTATTCAAGGACACCACAAGCAACATTTTGTCATTACTGGTTTTGCTCATCTAGCAGTTTGTGTACCCAGAAACATATACACTATACCCTCTTTCATGTCAGGTTCCCTTTGCTTAGCATGTTTCTAAAGACCATGTTTTTGCTTTGTCAGTCTTTCCTTATTGTCTTTTCCCATCTTAGCATGATTTAGTGAATTATGAGTATACATAATTTACATTTTGAACATCTTATTTGGAAATAACTTAGACTTACAGAGAAGATGCAAACTATCCTGAAAAAAAATCTTATATGACCTTATTAACTTGGCATTTTAATAAAGCATTCTTATGAAAAGACTGAGGTTACCAGCATCGCAGAGCCGGTACTAAGAACATCACAGTGGTACTGAAACATGATGCCCGGGGTGAGCAACATCCACGTGCTTATGCCATGTTAATCTAATTTGCGCCACTTGTTTAGATGATGCCTGATAGATTTCTTAGGTAAAAATTTTCTATTTTCATATTCTGTCTGTGTCGCAAGTCATTAAGTCTAGATCACACTCAAGGTAAGGAGAATAAAGTTCGGACTCTGGGTGGAGAAATTTTAACATATTTTGGACACGTTAAAATTATCATAGTAATTAGTAAGACAATTTGAGGCTGTGCCAATTAAGACCGATAATCCTAATATTTGTCAATGAATATTTGTCTTCAGAAATGACTAGAATTCTAACGACTTATTTTTCTCATTTATTATTTAGAATTCTGTGAGGAATAGTCTTCTCTTCCCTCCATTTATTTATTCATTTTTGTATATAAGACTTGAGTCCTGGTTGTTTATATTTTAGTTTGGGGTATATTATTATTTACTGGGTCACCTAATTCTCTCTGCTTTTACTATGAGCTCCTTTGTGGGGGGTGCCTTTTAATTTTTTTATTTCTTTGTAATTTTCTTACTTTTTAGTGTCATCATATGCTCCAGGATAAATGTGTATAAATCATATTTTCATGCTTTAAGATTTAGATTGGATCATTCCTGTAAATCATCCAAACTCCTTATATGGGTGAGTAGAATTTAGAACCCAAAATGTGGCCATCAAATAAATGTGTTTGTTGGTACTGAGGTGTCACTACATGTAGGCTCTCTCAGACAGCAGGAAGGCACACTGCACACGTGTGTGCATGTGTGCACACACACACGCACCTGCATTTATTTCTCCATTTACATATATGTGTACAGATAGATACAAACGTACCTATAGATAAGGATAAGTTTTTAGATTCTAATACACACATATATGAACACAAATAAACTTGAGGTCATATCCGTACTTCTGACTCCAATGCAGGTCCTTCCTGGAATCTCTCCTTTGTTTTTGTTTTTTTATAATTTCTTTTTCTGACTTTGATTCTGATTCTCATCCTACACAGTTTATTTACTAAACTGTTCACTCCTGGTACACAGCCTGAAATCACTTTTAGAACAGTAAACACGAAAAAACACATGCTCTGATTAGAATATGGGGTGGCTTACAGTGTTTGTCTTTAATAGTGTAAGAATAAATGTTTTAAACAAGGGTATTAGGTCAATTCACTTCTCCTCAACCCTCTGCTAATACCACAGTCTCAGTTGCTAGAATTTTGAACTCTGAAATAGAATATTCTTGGTTTTTTTTTTTTTTTTCCAGGCAGAGTTTCTCTATTGTAACTCTGGCTGCCCTGGAGCTCTCTCTGTAGACCAGGCTGTCCTTGAACTGAGAGACCTACCTGCCTTTGCCTCCCAAGTGCTGGAATTAAAGGCAAGTGCCACTACTGAGCCACTGTTAGCTTTTTTTTTTTTAAAAATAACTGCTCTGCTTTGTCTTTCTATATAAACTTTAGAATAATTTTATTTAAATCTATTTAAGAAATCTATTTTGCTGTTGTTTTATTAGATCTCTGTGTCAGTGTGAGGAACGCTGTCACCTTTACCATGTTGAGCGTTTCCAGTTCAGGAGCATGTCTGTCTTAGTTACATCATCTCTTAGTTTTCGTATTTTGTAATTTTCCTCGTGGAACTTTTGCATTTGTTATGTTAGACTTATATTTAGTGTTTCTTTAAAACTCAAACCATGTAGATTGTTTTGTATTTCTGGTTTTGTTTTTTTCACTGTTGCACTTGGAAATGCTTTTAAAAACAATGCATGCATGATGTACCTGCACCTTTTCAGAACTCATTTATTCGTTGATGCAGCCAGATATCTACCAGCGAGCTGTATCCAAGCCTCTTTTTATTCTTTTACTTTACTCTGAGGGACAGTCTTGCTCAATTGGCCACTCGTTCTACACCCACACAGGATTTGCGTTTGTGACCTTCTGCCTCAGCCTTCTCAATAGCTGGGGTGACAAGCTTGTGTCACCAGACCTAGCTTGCTGTTAATTTTTATTTGAACTTTCTAGTGATGCTATCTGGGTTTGGCATTTTATTTGTGTGGGTTGTCTGCCTTTTTATTTATTAAATCTCTACGGTTACATCCTGATTTTCTTTTTGTCTTGAATCAGTGTTGCTGTACCTTCCTAAGAATTTATCCAGTCCATTGTTGTAATTTTTTACTAAACATTTCTTAAGAGTATTTTCTTGTAGCTGTTTTTGCTTTTTTACTTTTTGAGGGAGGGCCTCACGTAGCCCAGGCTAGTCTCAGCCAAGGATGGCCTTGAACTCTTCACCCTGCCTCCACTTCCCAGTGTCCTCACACTGTGCTCTGTCTAATCTGTACTTCATCAGCTTGCTCCAGTCCTTCTTTCCCTTTCTACTGAGTTTGGGTGCGGTTCATATTTCCTTTCTTTTTTCCTTTCTTCCTGGCATTGAACCCAGGACCTCCAGCATGCTAGGCCTTACCTACACCGACATACATAGTTCTAATTGGTTATGCGAGCCACCTCATGACACATGACTGGTTTCCCCAAGGACAAATAATCTAATAGACCAAAAAGGAAGACACCTGGCTTTTATGCTGTGGCGCTGGAAGTCTCTCACTGTTACCTCTGCCATTTCCTGATCTCACGGACTCTTGCCTACTCATGAAAATCCCCAGGAGACAATATGATGGAAAATGTTATCTTTTCATTTGTGGCTCCTCCATTTTGAAATCTGACTTGTTGCTTACCAGGTTGCGAAAAGTTGGGCAATTTTCTTTCCAAAATGTACGTCTTCTCTGTAATCTTCCCTTGAAGGACAGTATGTTTGCTAGGGGGTGTGTTGGGGTGGTGGTGGTGGTGGTGGTGGTGGTGGCGGCAGCAGTAGCAGCAGCAGCACACACCTTTAATCTCAGCACTTGGGAGGCAGAGGCAGGCAGATCTCTGTGAGTTGGAGGCCAGCCTGGTCTACAGAGTGAGTTCCAGGACAGCCAGAGTTACAACTGAGAAACCCTGTCTCTGGGGAAAAAAAAAAAAAAAGACAGTGTATTCATTGTTTGGGACACACAGGGGAATAAGGCTCAGGGTGGCAGAGCCTTGTCCCTGAGTCTTTTTGAGCAGCAGAGTTGCTTAATGACAGGAATTCTTTGTCTTTTTTTTTTTTTGTGTGTGTGTGTGTGTGTGTGTGTATGCATGATGAAGAATAAAATTCACTGTTACCTTCCTGAATTCACTTAAACTTGGAGTCAGTTTGATTTGGCATCTTAGCCAAATTACGTATGGAAGGACTATATTTGTGATATGCGTTACCTCAGACTCCCTAAATGTCAGGTACTATGCATGTGGCATACCTTGTATAGTGTAAGGTATTGCATGTGTGTTATAACTTGCTGGGTACATTGTTCTTTCTGATATCTAGAGATTCAGGTCTTTGATGAAAGTGGGATCAGTCCTTCCTGGAGCTTGGGCTTTCTGTTGTTATATACTAGCTTCCCTTAACCCTTTGGCTTTCCAGAATTCTGATCGGGTGGATGTTGTGTATTTTAGTTCTGAATTTGGCATTTTAAAACCTTTCTTTCATATCTTAATTTTTCAGAACTGTTTACTATATTTTACGTTGGTTAATCTTATCTCAGCTTTAGTTTAAGCCACTTAATATCATGTATCTGATGGTTCCAATATCTGAAGTCACAAGGGTCTAAGTTGTTGCTTCTGATGGCTTTGTCTCATGGGGGTTTATCTTACAAGTATGGTGTTTGATGAAGAGGTCATATACAGTTGGCTTTAATTTCCAGAAAGGCACAAATGGGAAACAAATGTACAGATGAGATGTACATTTGCTTCTTTTTGTAGGTAGGGTGGCTTCTGCTCTGAGGCCCTTGTACTTAATGAGGCCTGTATTGGTCAGAATTCTCTCGAGCAGTGGTCCTCACCCTTCCTAATGCTATGATTCTTTTGCTACAGTTCCTCATGTTGTGGTAACTCCAACCACACAATTATCTTTATTACTACTTCATAACTAACTTTGCTACTTTTATAAATTGTAATGTAAACATCTGATATGCAGATGGTCTTTGGCAACCCCTTTGAAAGGGTTGCTTGCTGTGGAAGTTTATATTTAAAATAATTGTTTTTGTGCACTGTTGGAAAGGGATGCTTAGGCCTTGGCCTTTTGTATTGTCTGCAGGTGATGGATTTCTGTGGGGATGTTTGATTGCTGATGATCTGCACCTGAGGCATCTGAATAAAAACACCTGAGCTCAGCTGTTAATCGAGTTAATCGAGTTATGGTGCTGGCCAGGATGGTGGTTCCCTCTGCTGAGGTCTGGCAGAGTTTCCACATATGAAAATGCCGCCTTGTCTCTCTGGAAATCTCTCAACTAACCTTCAGTATACGCTGGAATCCTGAAGACTTAGGCTCTAATGAGGACTTGCCAGAAGAGTGTGAAGGCAAGCAAGCAAAGAGCAGAAGCTTCCTTCTTCCGTATCCTAATATAGGCTTCCAGCAGATTAGGTCTGGATCAAAGGTGTGTCTTCCTACCTCAAAGATCTGAATTAGATGATCTTCCTTCTTCACGACAACCAGAAATCCCTCACAGGTGTGTCTTCTAATTGTGGGGGTGAATTTTGGATGTAGTCAAGTTGACACTCGAGAATAGCCATCACAAGGCCTCAGCCCTAATCTCAGCTTGGCCTATGCCTCTGCTTCTGTCTCGGCCTCAGCCTCAGCCTCAGCCTCAGGCTCAGCCTCAGCCTCAGCCTCAGGCTCAGCCTCAGCCTCAGCCTCAGCGTCTGCTTCTGCTTCAGTCTCAGCTTCAGCCTCTGCCTCTGCTTCATCCGCTGCCTCGGCCTCTGCTTTAGCCTCCACCTCAGCATCTGCTCCAGGCTATTTTACATGCCCCGCAACCAGCAAGAGATCTATCTACCTTATTTTAAAACTTTTATCAGGAAGAGCATGGAGGTTCCCTCCAGCCCACCTTTACTTTAAGGAGTTTATTTTTTACTCAGGACGGGGTACTGCGGAACAGACAAGCCTTTAGCAGCTGGCGTTTGCGCTGTCATTGTAAACGTCTGTGGATGTAGCCCTTCTAAGAGGTCTTTCTCCATCCTCAACACAGTTTCCACATTACTCTTTTGCTGCTCTCTCCATAATAAAACAGAGTGATACGCGCGGTTTTAGCTGCATCGGTCACCTCTGTGAAATGCATGAAGTGCCTTCTCTGTTTTTCTGTCTGAGTGTGAAGAGAGTGCTGTAGATATACACTCCATCCTATTATTCTGAACCTTCAGACTCTGAATAGGCCACTGCATGCCTGGTTACCGCGTTGGAAATTCTGCCTTCCATATTTTCTATCAAACTGGCTTATACACAGACTTGAAGATAAAGAGAAGATAAAGTTTGATAAACTGAGTTTGCTGGAGTGAGGGGGGCGGAGAGAAATCCAGTTTCTTCAGAAATGTCACAGGTATGAGAATCTGAGTAGATTTCGGGTGTTATGAAGATGAAAACAAAGAATAACAACTTCGTTTTCTATTTTGTTTTGAAAAATCAGAACGACTAAACAAATGCTGACAGTAGTTCCTTCTTGTTTTCAAAACTGATTTAACTGAAATCATTGACCAGTGTAGAAAGAAATGTATGGAACAAAGGCGCCCCCTGGAGGCTCTTTTCTGTCACAGCAAGAGTAATATTAAGGCGCCATCCTCCAATTATTTTATAGCATTCACCACTGCAGGCTGGCGGGCATGAGGGCAGGTAGGGAAGATTAACCAAAGCGTGTCCCGCCAGCGGCCTCCGGACCATGGACAGCCAAGGATAGCTATGAATGCAACCCAACACAAAACCCTAAACTTATTTAAAACATTATGAGATGCAGTGTGTGTGTGAGTGTGTGTGTGTGTGTGTGTGTGTGTGTGTGTGTAACTTGATTGTATGGTCCACTAGCATGAACTTTGTAGATGACAAAGTTATGTTGTGATGTCAAAAGGTTGGACACTCATGAAGGCGACCCTTGAGGGATACTCTGAAGGGGCTCTCCATCTCTCAGAGAGAGCAATGGATGGGCATTCTGGGCAGATGAGAACTATAAGACATGCATATGTGTGTGAGAGAAGAAATTCAAAGGTTGCAGTGAAAGTTGTGAAGTGGCTCAGACGAGAAATGCTTGGAACCAGAGTGGAGGCGATGCGGAGATGGACACGGGGACACTCAAAGTATACTTTGCCGGTAAAAGTAAGCGTAGTAAAGAAGTGTATTTGTTCAAAAAGTTTGATAAGTATGGAGAAAAGAGTGTGCTCTAGGCAAGGAGAAGAGGCCCACGAAGAAAGCTGAATAAAGCAAGATCTTCCGAGGTGAGAAGGGGAAGTGGTTTGGAGAGGAAAGCCACTTGCTCAGCGTGATCCTTAACTGTGGCTGCCTTCACTGTAATTCTGCGTGTACCTGCTGGGGTGTTTCAGAGCACAGTGTGGCACATGCATGTAGCTTTCATCCCTTTCATCCCCAGAGCCAAACTAGCGTGTGGGACCAGGCAAGGGTGAAAGCTGCTGCATTCTGACCTGGGTTCTGATACTACACGTATGATCTCATATAAGTCTCGTGGCAATAAGTCTCACGAGGCAGATTTATTATGATGCCTTACAGGAAGCAACCTGTGGCTCAGAGTGAATAAATGGCCCAAGCAAGGTGGCAGAGACCAGCTGGCACTCGGATCCAGGAGAACTGACACTGAACCCTAATGTTTTTGAAACAGAGTCTCACTATGTGACTTTGGCTGCTCTGGAACTTGCTATGTAGACCAGGTTGGCCTCTAACTCACAGAGATCCACCTGCCTCTGCCTCTGGAGTGATAAAATTAAAGATGGACCCCCACCACACCCTGTCCTGAAATCTTTCTTTTAATCACTCAGCTCCACTTCAGGTATTCAATTAATGTTGAGAGAATGAATGAATGGGTAAAGGGATTCTTCTTTGGGCTCTTCTTTTCATCACTTTTCAGAGCCCAGTGCCTTCAAAGCAGCCAGGTTGAGGCCTGCTTATTGGCATTCTTGGGCTGGTTTGACAATGAGGATGGAAAGTTTATCTCAAGCAATTTTCTGGACAGGTATTGATTCAGGGAAATCAGGGTCAGATAGGAACAAATCCAGCAAGATTTCCAACAGTGTCAGTGGCTAATAGACTAGGTTGTGACCGTATGTTAATGCTTATTTTGGAGAATTCTCAACGTGAGGGAAAGTGTGTGTGTGTGTGTGTGTGTGTGTGTGTGTGTGTGTTGTGTGCTCCCAGTGATATAATTAGAGGTCAAGAAATGAAAGTATGACTATAGATTGAAAAGCCACTTCATTTTTATCTGTAAACAAGAAATATCTGGTGACCTTGAGTTACCACAGGGCTAGGTCCAGGGAGTAATTTGTGCAGAACTGAGATAAGACATTGATCTGAATAAAGCTGAGTAAGCTTGAACGCAAGAGCTAGAGTTAGAGTGAGAAGGGCTGCAGGTCTTTGGTTTAAATGTGAAAATCCCCTCTAGGGAGGAATAATTATTATTGTTTCCACCCTGACTTCAGAATGATTAAAAAGGTACAGAAACTGGGTTGATTTTAAAAATAAGCTTTTAATTTACAGAATCCGTTTTGAACTTTTCTCATGTATTTCTCTGAAGTTACCTAGAATTTGAGTCAAAAAACTTGGTCTATAAATAGCGGTCAAATATTTTGGACTATCGCAATAGCAAGGGTAATCGCCACCTTAAAATGACAACAGAATTGTTCTTTATATTATCCATTTATTTATTTTTGGTGCTGGGACAGAACCACAGGCATTGGATGGTCTAGGTCAGGGCTGTACCACTGAGCAACCTCTCTGGCTCTGGTTTTTCTGAGAGAGGGGACTCACTATGAAACTCCAAATTGACCATGAACTAGCCCAGGCTGGCCTTGAACTCATGACCTTATTTTCTTTGTTTCTTGAGTGCTGGAATTACTGGCTTATGACACCATTTCTGACTTAGGTGATCCTCCTAGTGAAAATTTCCTCAATTCAATATTCCTTCACCTGATTGTCCTTAAGATTTTCTGGTAGTATTATTTACTATCATTTGAGTTAAATGACTGTGTTTTTAATGGGTAACTGACACCTAGTTTGGACTGATATTATGGAATACTAGAAACATTTATTTATCATAGTCTGTGTCTTAGTTAGGGTTTCTATTGCTGTGATAAAACACCACAACCAAGAACATCTTGGGAAGGAAAGTATTTCAGTGTACAGTTCACATTACAATGCATCATCAAAGGGAATCAGGGCAGGAACTCAAGCAAGGCAGGAACCTGGAGGCAGGAACTGATGCAGAGGCCATGGAGGAATGCTGACCACTGGTTTGCTCCATGTGGATTGCTCAGCCTGCTTTCTTTCAGCACTCAGCACCACAGACCAGGGTGCCGCCGCCACAGTGAACTGGGCTCTCCTATACCAGTCATCAAGGAGGAGAATGCACCACAGGTTGCCACAGGCCAGTCTAGTGGAGACATTTTCTCAACTGAGGTTTTCTCTTCCAAAATGACTCTAACTTGTGTCAAGTTGATATAAAACTAGCCAGCACCGTCCGATAGAGAGTACAAAGTTTGGGCAGATATGGAATTTAGTGAAGACTTGCTTCCTGATTGTGGATTGCCACCTTTCTGTGTGTTCCCCTATGCAGACAGAGGCAAGTATACAGAAGAGAGCAAGCTCTCTTTTTATAACGCCACTAATTCTGTTTATGGGCTGCATCGTCTTGACCTAATGGCCTCATTTCCAAATGTCATCATACAGTGGGGTTGGGTTTTAAGTTTGAATCTGAGAAGCTGCAACATTAGCAACGTAGCAACTTCCTAGGGCATTATTATTACGGTAGTACTTAGCACAGTGTGTGGGACAAGTTCAATAGCTGTGTGTCACAAATAGAATGCTGATGCTATGTCTTCTCACAGTGACGTTTCCAACTGTCTTGAAGGCTGCAGAGAGCACGCTTGCATATGCAAATTGAGAGAAAATAGAGATTCAAACTTGTCTTGTAAGGGTTGGAAGCCATTGCTTGTGAGATGAATCTGGCCTGCTGCCAGTTTCTGTAGGCTAAGGTTTTCCCCCACATACTACTTTTATTAATTATTTGAGAGTTTTATACAATGTATCTTGATCACATTCTCTTCCCATTCCTCCCAGGTCCACTCGCTCCTCACTGTGCCCTCTGAGAAAAAGAAAAAAGAAAAACAAACAAACAAATTAAGTCCAGCCTATATGGCACCACCATGGTTCTTGATGGTGGCAGGGAACTCAGATCACCCACCAGCATCCACATGGCCTATATTAACCTGAGACCAATTATGACAAAGTTCAACTCAGAGTTGGCCTTCACTGCCCAAATACGTAAGAACCTGGACATCATGCAGTACACCTGCACGTGAACATCACACAAGGCATCCAGGCCACACACAGGCACCCAGACATCATCCAGGCCCCTGAAATCACCCATATACCATACAGCCACCCAGCCACCATGCAGGTACCCAGACACCGTACAGGGCACTTGGACAACTCACAGGGCACCCAGACATCCCACAGGGCACCTGCATCTGAACATCCTACAGATACCCAGGCCACATAGAGGCACCTGAACATCACCCTGACATCCTGATACCACACAGGCATATAGACACCATACAGGCACTCAGGTATCCCTCAGGAACTCTGACATCATGCCAGAATGAGTGCTTCATGAAGCCAAGGTCAAGTGCCTGGTGCACTCTGATGGAGTTAGCCACGCAGACAGATCTGCAGTCTGTGAGTAGCGCTGCAGCCCATGTTCTCCCCCACCCCATCAGGGAGTGGCAGTGCTGGTCTGGCGGGTGGTGAAGGGGCCAGGCTAGTCTGGTAGTAGCCAGAGGACCAGTCCCTTTTCCACTTGGGTGTGCTCTCATGTTTGACACCACCTCCAGTTATGTATTTCTTTGCAGTGCTCCCTATTACTCTCCTGCCTGCAGAGTCCCCAGCTCTGTGTGTCTATGCAGCTCTATTCTCAATGACAGAATATCTTCTCTGTGTCCACGAACTGGTGAGGGGCTGGAAGTGACTGTATTGGGGGGGGGGGGGCGCAGCGGCCTCTGTCTACTGCCCCACAATCATCTTTGACTTCTGGATCTAGGTTAAGATTTTATCACTGGCTGGGAAGTTGGCTCAGTTAGTGAAGTACTTGCCTTGTAAGCATGAAACTTCAGTGTAATCCCCAGAATCCATTTTTTATATTTTTAGCCAGACATGAGAGCATGTACTTAGAATCTCAGCGATGAGATGATAAAGACTGGTGGTTACACTTACCTGAGGCTCGCTAGCCAGGTCAGACTAGTCTTCTTAGCCAGCATAAGGCTGGTGAGAAGCCATGTAAAATAAAGGAGATGGTGCCCAAGGAACAACTGTTGAGATTGTCCCCTGGACCCTGCATGCATGTGCATACACACATGTGAGCATGATGCTCCCAGATATTTTACTGGAATCCAGCTGTGCTTGTTGACGTAAGTTCTAACGCTGTTTTTGCATGGCAACAGCAGAGATGACTAGTTTCAATGGAAATCATATGGGTTCCGGCGTCTAAAATATCGACTGTCAGGCGTTTATAGACAAAGTTAATGTATTTACCCATGTCTTCCTGTGTTTTCATAACTTTTACTGTGTGAATTGGTGATCGTTACAAGAGGACTAGACTTTGAAATTACAAAAAGTTTCTTCGGTGGAAATAAAATGAAATAGGACAGGGCCTTTGCCATCTTAGTTAACTTAGACCACTGGGTGTCTCTCTTCCCTAAATTTCACAAAAGCAAATGTTGAACCAGACACTAGCCAACTGGGACTGTGACATACCAGACAAATATTGACAGTTGCTAAGGCAACCGGGGTAAAGTATTGGGCAGGGGATAATATAGGCGCCAATTGTGTGTGCCATATTTCTCACATAGGGGAGACACAAAGAAAGAAAAATGAATGAAAAAACATGTTTGGAGGCCTCTCTTCGACTGCGGCTTTGGAGTCAGTCACAGCTGATGTTTATCTTAACCTCCATCCCCGACGTTCAATTTTCTTGACCTTAACACTTTGGGGACTTGGGGACTCTTAAGTCAGCTACAGTGCATCGCAAGAGGGATTTTAACTTTTTTTGAGTATCAGTTCTTTTGTCCAGTTGTGTCTGGAATTAACTCTTCTAAATTATAATGGTAACTGTAAGGTCACGTGAAGTTTTGATCTGTCTGGTTTTGCAGCATGGGTGGTTTTCCCAGCATTTCATTATTACCTGTCCTCTGTCTGTAGACTTCTTTTAACTTTCATGTGTTCTGTGCTCGGCTCCTAAAAGGATGCAAAGAGGCAAGACAGCCCATTTGAAATGCGAAGGAGCCAGAAATACTGGCTTAAGAGACTATGGGGAGATCACAGGATGGTTTGGGGCTATGTAAATCCTACCTCACCTTCTACTTTTTCACTCTCGAGTTCCATGATCGGAGTAAGCGCAGTACTGGTGGGATTTTGCAGTAGGAGAGGATCAGTTCTCAGAGAGGAAGAGCAAGGCTGTCCTCTATCCTTCCGTCCCCTCGGTGCTGACCTCAGTGAAAGTGTTGAGTGTTCTCCGGTAGTCACATGGCTTTCCTTCTAAGAAGAATCAGCTTGCGTTTGTCTCCAGGTTCTCATATCTGCCCCTTCAACTTCCTCCTCCTTCCCAGACTGTGTCAAGGGAGTGTCTGACCCAAAGTCACTCATACTTGGACCGTGCAGGTCGGTGGAGGAGTCAGGACCAGGCATAGGTAGCCGCTGTGGTCTTTACAGGCTTAGAGCCTCTATCTCAGCAGTTCTCAACCTGTGGGTCACGACTCCTTTGAGGGTAGAATGGCCCTTTCACAGGGGTTGCCTAAGACCATCTGCATATCAGATACTTACATTACAATTCGTAAGAGTAGCAACATTAGAGTTATAAAATTCAACGAAAATAATTGTATGGTTGGGAGTCACCACAGTATGAGAAACTGTATTTAAGGTTCATAGCATTAGGAAGGTTGAGAACCACTGCTCTGTATGATCATCCACTCTTTCTGTTGAATAGCTTCGACCAAGTCATTTTTGCTCTCAAGGATTCTTCGTTTCTTCATATGTTGGAGTTGGTGAAGGATCTTCACAAGGCAGGAACACACACACTCCATCCTGATTCCCAAGGTCAAGAACTCCTCGCTTTAGAGTGTTTACTTTTGTTTATGAGATACTACCTAAGGGATGTCTTTATGAATTCAGCCATAGGATGGAGCAAGTACCAGTCACTGTTCTCTAGCTGTCATAAAATGCCACAACCAAACACAGCTTATAGATCAAATATTTTATTTTGGTTTACAGTTTCAGAGGGAGAAGAGCTCATTGATGGCATGGCAACACGTTGTAGGAGAAGGATCCTGAGAGATCACATCTCAACAACAAACAGGAAGCAGAGAGGAAACCAGAAGTGGGGGTGAGTCTACAAACCCTCAAAGTCCATTTCCAGTGAGATACTTCCAGGTTTCCTAAAGGTTTCATAATCTCCCAAGCAGTGCCACTAACAGGGGAATTGCTCAAATGCATGAGCCTATAGGAGACATTCCTCATTTAAACCACTGCATCCCACCCCACAGTCCATAGGCACATGCCCAGCTCATAATGCAAAATGTGTTTTTAGTCTGACATAAAAACTCCCCAAGGCATTTAACAGTCTAAAAATTTAACTGCCTAAAAATGCAAACCTCCAAAGTCTTCCACATTCCTCCTCAAAACAGCATGGTGAAAACTATCAAACTATCTCTGGCTATAACATATAATCAAAGAATTTCTGCCACCCCCTCAGGCTGCTGGCACTCCAGACCCGCCTAAGGATTTGAGTCCATGTCAGCCCTAACAGTGTTTTGTGCCTGGCTGTCTGCCTGCTCCAGAGAGATGCTGTTGTGGGCAGCAACTCAGAGATTTCTTATTCTTCATTATTAGAACAATTTGCTTGTTTAATTCTTTGCTTTCTGTAACATGATGAGTAAACAGTTTTTATCCATTAGACTTGAGCTTTTACCATTGGGTAAGCTTAGTCTTTTGCCATTATGCTGATTTGAGCATATCTTAAAGCTCTTAAAGTGACACTGTAGACATTTTGGGGACAGATAGTTCCTTTCTGTGAAGGAATATTGAGAATCAGATCTGGTCTTTACCCACTAATGCCAGTGACAGCTCTTCTACATTGTTATGATCAAAATTGTCTCCAGACATTACCAAATGACAGTTTGGGAGCAAAATCATCTCTATTTGAGAATTAGGAAGTAGCAAGATCTCAACCATGTCCTCTTTGGATTACCCTCAATTAGAACTAAAGTTTCAGATGCCAGTGGAAGAGACGGTAGAATTTGACTATCTAAATTGCAAAGGACAACATCAAGTTTTTTTTTTTTTTCCTCCAAGATTAAAAAGTTCAGGATTAGAATTAGGACTAAAGAGATAGTTCAATTGGTAAAATGCTTGCCACGTAAACATGACAACCTGAATTTGATCCCCAGCACCCATGTGAAAATGCCAGATGTTTGAGCAAGCCTCTTTAATACCAGTACTGAGGAAGCCGAGTCCAGAGGATCTCTGAGGCTATATGGCCAATTGGTCTATCCAGATCAATAAGCTCCAGGTTCAGTGAAAGATCCCATCCCTAGAAATAAGTTGGAGAATGATAGAAGAAGGCAACAGGTGGTATCAGCCTCTGGCTTCCAGTTGCACACTCACACACATAAACATGCATACATATACATGTACAGGCCAGAAATTTTAAAAAATACTGATAGGGCTTGGGGGTGTGTGTCTTCATCTGCATGAAGTGCTTATGCTCTTCTGGACACTGAAGCATTATTCAGGAAGGCCTCTGAGCATACCCAAACTTTGCTGTCTCTAAGTGTCTCCAGTGAGTAAGATTGGCTCTGTGAGTGTGGAACACATGGAACGGATTATGGCATGGCATCTAGGAAAATCCTACATCTGACATTTGTCTTCTAGAAAACCATCAACTTGTCCACTGGCCCTGCAGACTGCCCAGATTTTGAGTCTCTTCTGAAAGGCCGAGAAATTCCATTTTCCCCACTGGACAGGAGGGGCTGGCTGAGGTCATTATGACGATTCATAAGCAGCATGTTGAACTGTAACTCCCAAAGGAGCTTGAAATATTGATTTTATGCACGTCATGTTAAAGATTGAGCAGTTGTAGCTCTGCTTTGTATATTACTTCTCAAAATCTTTAAACAAGATAGCGCTGCCACCAACATTGCTGCCACATCCTAATTAATCTTTGTGAAAAGAATCTGACGTGTTTCAATGAGCTCATCCAAATAGCATCAGTTCTCTGCTGATACTGAGGCTAAATTGGAACAAGGCATGATTTATAGGAAATAGAAGTATCACTCCCATTTCTTAATTTTTCTTGGGTAGGTCAACCATCTGCAAAATGGGTTATGACTTAGAGATCTTGTAGAAATGTGCTGTAGAAATTAGATATTCCCAGCATAGGATGATTGATTGATGTACAGTGAATAGAGATCATCTTTTTTAAGTTCTGTAATAGACACTGAAGAGCTTTCTAGAAAAGGGCAAGTGCTAAAAAACCAAAAGGATGCCTTTCTATTCCTTTGGGAAAGTAAGGTAATTACAGATTTAAGTCATTGTGGGAAACATGACTGATGGTTCAAATGAACTTATAAATGAGTTCTTTCAAGTTTACAGATTGTATGAATCATACAGTTTTAGAATGAAGAAATGGCAAATGTTCAATACATATGTCAGAAATGCTCGATGTATTTATCTATGAGAGAAATGCAAATCTAAACTCTGTTATGATTTTATCTTACCCTAGCCGGACTAGCTACCACCAAGGAAAAGGAGTGGGGCAAATATTGGCAAGGATGTAGGAGAAAAAGACTCTTTATAAACAGCTGATGAGCCTAGAAATTAGTATACTACGAAAACCACTATGAAAGTTCCTCAAAAATTAAAAAAATGGAAATTCTATACAATTCAGCTGTAGCATTTCTGGGTATGTTTCCAAAAGAATTAAAGTCACCATACTATGGAGATAGAGAACTGTATATCTGTATCTATTATGTCACTATACATAATGCCCAGATTAATGATCAACTAGGTGCCCACAAGTAGGTAAATGGATAAAAAATGTGATATATTATGTATATACACACATGCACATATATATGTATATCTGTCTATCTATCTGTCTATCTATCTGTTTCTATCTATCTATCTATCTATCTATCTATCTATCTATCTATCTATCTATCTATCTATGACAGAGTTTTATTCAATCATTAAGAAGAATGAAAGCTTAGCAAAAGAACATAGGGGCACATATGCTTGTAATTCTAACACACTTGGGAGGCTGAGGCAGGAGGATCAGAAGTTGGAGGCTAATCAAAGCTACATACAGAGACTGTTTGGAATAACAACTCCCCCACCCAAAAAAACCCCACAAATTCAAGAAATGGGTAGAAATGGCTATGATCACACTAAATGACATAAGCCAGGCTCACAGGGAGAGATATGACAGATTCTTTTCCATAAGTAGAGTCTAGCAGGGATGAGAAGACAGGAAAGTAAAATAAAACTATTAGGAATGTAGAAAAGGAAAATGAGGAAAGTATGTAAAAAAATGGTGTGGTGGATATGAATACATAAGTTGCATACATTTATGGAAATGATATAATAAACCCCTTTATTTTAGAAAATTAAGAATTTAAAATGGGCATAAAATAATATTTGACTGTTACTTTTGTCCCAACTTGGAGCAACTTTTTGTATTAAGTATCCTACCTTGTACTAAAGTTCAACTCTTTTTGTCAACGCATCTGTGTCCAACAGTGCAATGCAAGGATTTATCTGTGATGGCTAGTACAAGACGGCAAGAGGTACATAGCAAGACCTTAGATAATCCTAAATTTTGGTTGGATGAAAGTAATAAATAAGCTGAGCGGTGGGTGGTGGTACATGACTTTAATCCCAGCACTCGGGAGGCAGAGGCAGGCGTGTCTCTGTGAGTTTGAGGCCAGCCTGGTCTACAGAGTGAGTTCCAGGACAGCCAGAGTTACAACAGAGAAACCCTGTCTGGAAAAACCATTAAAAAAATAAAAAAAAGAAAGTAAATAATAATCAAGGCTTCTTGTATAAACATTGCAGATTAATTTTAGAAATGCCAGTGAGGCTCTACTAAATGGAGAAATTATTCTTAATACATTGAATGGAAATCATTAACTAATTAATAACTTGGGCTTCCAAAAGTTGTTTGGCCATAATGACCCTTTTCTAAAACTGAGCTGGCTCATCAACGAACCTGTCTTTAAATCTTTGTATTTATGGTGCACCTTGATATCTCCTTTGGCACCCTGACAAAGCAAGTGGTCCTATAAAAATATCAGTCAAACTTGTTGATGAGTGAGAGGTTTAATGACTTTTTGCAGCCACTGTGTCTTGAGATATGATAGGTAGTGTTTTAATGTATACTCTTATTACTGATTTCATCACAGGCATTTATTCTGTGCTTTGAGAGACCAGACTACATCTGAAAGAAAGTGTTTGTCAAAAGACTTCATTGAGAGTACAGTGATTCAGAAACGTGTGAACCTGATAAAGACGGAGGAGGAAGGGTCCTTCCAGCTCCCCAGAGCTCACAGTCTATCATGTATAAAGGGTTCGGGTCTGGAGCCAGGTACTCTGGATATGACTACCAGTCTTATGTATAAATGGGACGATAACATTTATATTGGTGGGCTGTAGTGGAAGAAAATCAGGACACATAGTATTTACCACTCTATTACATTTAGCTATTTCATATATATTAGCATGGTTAGGGGCGGGCACAGAAGTTGCTGAATTGAACATTCTCATTTGTGGACACAGAAGCTCTAACAACAAGCAACCTTGACGAGGTTAATTTTGAAATAAACATTGACGTTTTGTGCTTTGCGTTTCAGAGAGAGAGAAGGAGAGGGAGAGGCAGAGGCAGAGGCGGAGGCAGAGGCGGAGGCAGAGGCAGAGGCAGAGGCAGAGGCAGAGGCAGAGAGACCTAAGTCTTGCAATTAATGAGTTCTGTGTCCATTGATAGAATTTTAAAATTTCATTTTGATACATGGATTACAGCTCATCTAAAAATCAGTGAAGCCTGCCATGTGATCTTTTGGGAACTACTGATAGTATTATCAGGGCTAATTAGATCATATGAGATATAAAAGGAGTTGTGGAAGGCTTCAGTATAAATATGGTACATTTTTTTTTAAAGTACTGATTTCATTTCTAGATTTCGGTAGAAGAGTGTGTATTTGAGTAAAAAAAAATTTAGAATTGTTTTTATATTTAAATAAATGCAAGTATGCTAAAGAGAAATCATAATTTATCTGAATCTTAAAGAGAAAATATAGCATGTCTCACAAACTCTGACCTGAATTCTACAGTTTCTGAGGTGAGATCTTCAGATGGCTAAGGCTCAGTATATTATACTGAATGATGTATTATTCTGGAAAAGATTGGGAAGCATCATGCGAAATATAGCTGGCCCTTGAAATCACAAATTGGAGTCTAGTAAGAGACAGATGTGGAAGTAGTAACAGGGAACTCCAATAATAATTGCTACAAGAAATAGTTGAACACAAAGAAGGGCCTGGGGCCAGTGAACTGGCTCTGTGAATAGGAGCACTTGTCAAGCCTGATGACCTGATTTTGATTCCTGAGAACCATATCGGGGAAACAGAGAACCAACTTCTGTGGGTTGTTCTTTGACCTCTGTTTAAGCTTTGTTTTGGTGTGTGTGTGAAAATAAGTTTTTTTTTTTTTTTAAAAAGAGAGGGTGGTTAGTTTAGCTGGGTGCAACTGTCTTTTGTAAGGTGAATATAATATAGCTTTATGAAACATGACTTTGAATCTGGGATATTTTTACAATTATTCTCTTTCCTGTAGTCTGTGTTACACAGATGAACAGAGAAGATTTTCACTGTTGAATCATCATAAGAACTCAACCGCCTTTTACAGGGCTCTCCTATGCCAATACCCTCCAAGGCTGCAGTGGGAGGCTTTGCTTCATTAGAACAAATCTCGGTCAGTCTGGAGCACAATGACCCATATTTAATCCTGGTTAAGAACTCTATAACCTCTTCCAAACTTCTGAAATGTTACAGGCAGAATCAACAACTTAGATTTTGCTAATAAAATATAAGTCCAAGTAACATCTTCTTCCTGGATTATAGAACATTTCTTTCTAATCTCCTTCCAGTGGAAACAGGAAGCTGTCTCTGGTATGAAGCCTTGCCGTTAGAATGGAGTTGCACATTGTATGTAGAGTTTTTTGGGCTGTCATCAGTCCTAAGGAGAAAAACATCCTTTGGGAAGAGTGGTCCAACATTGCCATCCTTACCCTTTACACCTCCTGATTATCCCTTGGACATCTGGCTTAATGTAACAGTAATTTACGGCCCCCCAGCTGGAAGGCTGCAGATATACTTCATTATCCATAGTTCACCAAATGCCAGCAGTGTTATTGAAGCAGTAATTGAATTTTGTGAACCTTCTGTGGTTCAGTCAGCATAGCACTGCCTGCAAGAACCATGTGACGTGCTCAAGATGAATACATGTCTAACGATAAAGAATTTTCAGCCAAAGCTCAATAGCACTCAGACAAAAAGAACATACTGATTTGATGACTTGACTTCTGACAGTGAGTGTTTTGGAATGGGGTCCATTCAGAAGCATGATAATCTGTACCTACAGGAAGGATATTTAGAGCAAAATCTAATACTTCCCAGAAATCTTTATCAAAAACTTCATTGAAAATTTCATCAAGCAGGGCTTCACATATGACAAATTATCCCCTTGTCTAGTCCAGGGTATCCTTGCCTCACTCTGTAATTGAATCCCTGTGTGGGAAAAGAAAATTCCTGAAATAAAATTTGATGATAGTTTTCAATGAAATGTGCCTTATCACAACTCCAGCAACCAAGGGCTTTCAAAGTGTCACACTCACAGAATGACCTCACACTCTCACTGCTTTGCAATGCTGTTTCTAAAAGAGAACATTTATGGTTTGGGAAAATAGTTCAGAAAATGAGAACTGTTGGAATTGTTTTGGTTGCTGAAAATATACTTGGCATCGGTGGCTGTGGCACTCTTGAAAGGAAACAGCTTTGGCTCTGAGCTGGGCAGACCCCGAGTTTGAATCCTCCCCCTCTCATGCACTCTGTCCTTAATAGGTCATTCAGCTTTTTGTGTCTCTTTCTCTTTCCTTGCAAGACTGAACACCACGGGGGCCGGGAAGATGGCTCAGGTGGTAGAGGGCTTGCTGCACAAGCACAAGAACCTGAGTTTGATCCACCAGGACCCATGCAAAAAGCTGAGTGTGGCAGTTGTACCCTGTAATTCTAGTAGAGAATGGGAGCTAGGAGGATCCTTGAGGTTTGCTGGGCAGCCATTCTAGCTAAATCAATGAGCTTGGAACTCCAAGTTCAGGGAGAGACCCTTTCCCTCCAAACAGTGTAGAAAGCAATTGAGAAACACGCACACACACACACACACACACACACACACACACACACACACACACCCCACACAAAATACACAGACATAGAACTCAATAATCTATATATACATTATCTACACAGAATAAAGGACTGTGCCTGTTAAAACAACAGCTGTCATTTACAAGCCTGCTATGTGACAGGCACAGTCTACTGCTTTGAGCACATACTGTCTTAACTCTGCTGTTAGTATGTAGTGACTGACTTTGCCTGAGATTCGCCTGAGTTTACAATGAGAGGTCTTGAGTCTTCACGCCTCAGAGTATGTTCTCACTTTACAGGGGTGGAAACTGAGACTCAGGCATGAACTGCCTCATATGTCGGAACTGGGACAGAGTAAGTCTGGTTATTCAAACCCAGGCTGCTGCTTTCTGCAGCCCTAAACATGGCTTAGTCAGTGTTAGTTTCCTTACTATGTTAGGAGAACATTTTGAACTTCACAAAAATTTGTACGTCAGATCGCATTTTTCTAACCTTTAATTATAATTTTCAGGAATGCATGTGTGAGGGGGTGTTTGTATGTGTTGGAGAGGTAGAGATGGTGATAATAAGAATGAAAGTCTAAACGGCTGGCATTTATTTCGGAAATCATTCTGTGTTTTGTCAATGCAGAAACCATTCATTAGTTCACTTATTTATCTAATAGGGAGGTATGTTGTGTGTAAGATACTTGGGGAGATACAATGGAGGCTAACATGCTCAAGAGTTTGCAATAGGAGCACGAAGAGTCAGTTCTAAACTAGTGCTAGAACTTTGATAATCGTGACAAGCCCTCCATCCCATGCACTGCAAGGACATTGCCCAGCTGCCCTCTCACGAGATGCTTGAACTACACGAAGCCATGTGGGCACATGGGTCTTCCTTGATACTTCTAGTACACACATTTTCTCTCTCTGACTCTTTCTCTCTCTCTCTCTCTCTCTCCTCTCTCCTTTATTTCCTTTTACTTTAGCTGCTATTTTTGACTGGAGGGTTCATCCTCTTTGCCTCTGTTATTTAGTGGCAATGTCAACTTTTCAGGAACAAAGTCACTGGCTATCTGTGCTGGATAGTCTTATGTCAACCTGACACAAGCTGAAGTCATCTGAGAGGAGGGAGCCTCAATTAAGAAAATGCCTCCATAAGATTAAGCTATGTGCAAGCCTGTAGAACATTTTCTTAATTAGTGATTGATGGAGGGAGGGCCCAGCCATTGTAGGTGGTGCCAATCCTGGGCTGGTGGACCTGGGTTCTATAGGAAAACAGACTGAGCAAGCCATCTGAAGCAAGCCTGTAAGCTGCACCCCTCTGTGGCCTCGGCATCAGCTCTTGCCTCCAGGTTCCTGCCCTGTTTGAGTTCCTATCCTGACTGCCTTTGATGATGAGCTCTGATGTGGAAATGTAAGCCAAATAAACTCTTTCCTCTCCAACTTGCTTTTTGGTCATGATGTTTCATCGCAGCAATGGAAACCCTAACTAAGACACTACCTCAAATTAAATTCACTATTATTTTGATTGGAGGATGTATGAATTCACTACCTAATATTTATCTTTTATATTCATTGCTTTTTTGGTCTAGCTTTTCCAAACAGTGTAAATATCAGGAAGAAGGAGTAACCTATTTAATTTATTCCTTGTTTTGTCTTCAGCTATGGTTCCAGGATTTAAAACAATGCTAGGCATATAAAAACAAACTAAGCATAACTAACCTAGATGAGGAAAATGAATTAATTGGCAACTGTTTTTGATTCTCTAAGGGACAGTTAACTCTACGTGAAGTCCTCGTCAGAGGATGACTGAAGGAACATCTTGATCCAGCCTTATTTATTTTTTATTTATTGATTTTTAGTTACAGTGATAGTGTATCCTTACTTTAAAAAGTGTTGGCAGTCATAAAAAATGTAAACAGCATTAAGACTAATCTTTTTAATCCTCACAATATTACACTATACAGAAAAATTTCTCCTTGATCTGCTTTGATTGATGTTCCTAGATGTTATTTTAAGACAAGGTCTTGCTATAACACTGGCTGGCCTTGAACTTGTGATCCTCCTGCCTCAGTCTCAACTGGAATTATAGGTGTGCCCCACCACAGCAGATTCTCAGATATCTTCAAACAATAACAAATTCCTCATTTTACATTTCTATACTTTGGGGTGTGTGTGTGTATATGTGCTTTATTTTATTTCTCCATTCTTATTTTAAAGATTGTTTTGTTTTGTCCCCAAATTGATACATTATAGTTTATCTAGTGAAATCTGCATTGTTGGATTAAGTCATGAAACCCATAGACTTAAACAGCCCCCAAAATAGATAATCCTGACATGGACTTATTCAGTAGCTTTAAGCATAGTAGAAACAAAGAGATGTTGGTTTAAATTCTAGAATCACTATCTTCTTTTAACTCTCCTCTCTCTCTCTCTCCTTCCCTCCATCTCTCTCTCCCTCCCTCTCTGTCTCTCTCTCTCTATATATAGGTGTGCATTATGTGGAGGCCAGACTTCAACACTGGGTATCTTCCTTTCTTCCTCTGCACCTTGTGTTTTGAGATCCAGTCTCTCGCTAAGCCTCGATCTTGATTGGCCAGTGAACTCCCGGGATCATTGTGCTGAGGACGCAGGTGCATACCTGCATGTCCAGCTTTTCATGAGTGCTGAAGATCCAAACTCAGATCCCATGCTTGTGTAGTAAGGACTTGTTCACTTGGAGACTTCTCCATGGCCCTTTCTTTTAACTTTCTGGTTTTTTAAAATTTTTAACTTTTTTTTTTTGAGTAACCAGAGGACATGAAGAGTACTGACTTTATGTTATTATGCAAATTAAATGACACAATGGAAACAAAGTGCTTAGTCCAATGTAAGTATGCAATAAATGTTACATGGCTTTGATAATCTCCTGTGAACCAACTCCTAGAAGTCCAATTTGCTTTCCGGTTTATCTTGAAGGCAAATATAAACTAGCTGTAAAGATGCATGGGAAGGAGGCTACAGTCTGAGGAAACGAAGTTGGAAAAAAAAATAGATTATGGAAGAACTGTGGGTCCGTATTGCACCAGCCAGAAACTTCAAACTATAAAAGCTCACATTAACTGCGGCTTGGCTCTTACATTAGCCAGATGGCAGCCCAGGTCATGGTCCTGCTTTGCATCATCACTGGAAATACAAATGCCTCCCAGTATCCCTGAGTCACCGAGTCCAGGATCTCCTGTGGAAGCCAAAGCCCACAGATGTTCAAGGCCCTCATACAGAACAGTAGTATTTGCACAGAACATGTACACATCCTCCTCTATACCTTATCATCTTTGAATTACTCATAATAGCCAATATAACACACTATGCAAATAGTTGTTACCCAGTTACCACTCTAGGGCAACTACATGGTACAAATTAGCTACAAAGCAACACTCGTTTGCCCTAATCGCTTTAGTCCATGGTTGGTTGTATCCCTTGGTACAGCGCTAATGGCTATGGATGGGTAACTGCATGCTTTTCTGGGCATGTGGCAAGTGCAAACTGATCAAAAGAATACTAATGATTTCACCTTGGCAACGTGAATGGGGGCTGGGATGTCTTTTAATTTGATAAGGTGGTCAGCGAAGTGAATATTGATCTTCAGATAGCAGGGTGGGGTGGGGACTTCTGGAAAATTGAATGGGTCTGAAGATGATGATCCGAGCGAGTGGCACAGAGAATATTTGAGACCTTGGTTGTGGAGATCACTGAACACAGTAAAAAGCTGTTGTTCATTTCCTTCTGATAAAAAGTTATGAGCCCATCACAAAATATCCATTTTGCTTTCAATAGATGCTACTGATTGATGTCCTATTTAATTCATGGATTTTTATTTTCAGTACACAACATTAAACTTGTAACACAAAACTGATACCAGAGTCACGCATTGATAACATCATTATTTTTAAAGCTGAGTCTGACAACTAGAGAAATTAAGAAGAATATTTTACAAAAAGTATAATTTATATTTTCATAAATACTTTAAGGAGATCAGTGGAACACATGTGTGGTGAAATTAGAGGACGTACAAATTGCATTTTGCTGCACATTTTGTGATCTTCATCTATTAGACACACATATGTACACATGTATAACTTATGTTTTCATAACTATGACCAAAGGATGTAGCTTGAGCAGGTCTTCATTAACTAAACTCTCATAGAATTAGTGGATTCTGCGCTTCTTCCTCAAAATTGCACTAAAAGCACATTTGAAAGTCATCGGACATTATAATTAAGTGGCTTGGGCCTCAGTGTACTGTTTAACTATGAGAGAATCCCTACTAAATTATGAAGGAGTGAGCCTCAGCAGCCCCCAGGGTACAAAAGATGGGCTGAGAGGCCCCGTCAACTTTGCATTGGGAATTTTTGGTTCAGCTTCTTTCGATTGGAAAGGAGTCAGTTTGTCTACAATGGAGAAAGTTCATGACACCAGTCCATTTAATTAACAGACATTCCACTAATGCAGAGACAGCTTGTTTCCTAGCATACCACTAAGTAGAAAGTTAATCTCTGAACTTTATGTTCAAGAGCTGTATGTTTCCTTTGATCTTAAACTTGGAAGTGCAGAGTTGACCTAACCCAAAAACGAGCTCAGTAGAGATCCCTCAGTATATGGCGACATATATGTACATGTTCAATGTGATCTTAGATTTCGCTGTGTCATTCATTTCTGTGACATTTATTAGGCTTGAGCTAGTGCACAGAAAATGAGTGTAATGTGACACATTCTACAAACTAAATCATCTATCTGACTTAAATTTTTACAAATTTGCACTTGCAATAAACACCACAGGGAAGCAAGTCATCCTTCCTAAGCCATATCCTGATCTTACCTTGATTCCAAGTTCACATTTGGAACATCATTCATGAATGAAAAAACAATGTAAATGATCTCATATGATCACAGAACACACATGGGAAACTTCTGCATTACTTTTCTTATATTCGCGTGATGGTGGGCCATGCAGCTGCAACAGTTTGCCTCCATCAGTGTGCTTCCATGGATAGCTCTTATATTTCTCCTCTGCTAGTCTTCAGCTCCAGCTCCTGGAGGAAGGCCTCATTGTTCTGAGGGCAGTTGGAGTGACAGGTGCAGGTTCCAATGACCATGACTGGTTTCTTGATGGTTTGCCCTGGGGAGCACTGAAACTCGACTTGGATGGTTTTGGTGTTGTGGGGGGTGCAGCACCGGCCGTCACTGCAGACCCCACAGAATCTGGGCTTATAGGTGTGCAGGCTAGTGCAATTCTTGAACTGCAGGTGAATGGCTTTCAGGGACTTCTTGGTACGGAGACACTTTTTACCTTTCTAAGAAAGAAAAAAGAGCGCTTCGTGGAAATCCTGCAACTATTCTGAAGGACCACTTTAGCAGGTACCCACCCAATGTCCTTTGATCTTTATATTTTTTTAAATAAATTATCAATTTTATTTAGACAATGTTGTCAGCGAAAATCATTTGCTTCCCCAGAGTACCTAGGAACTTGTGATAAAATTTGGCCAACAAAAGCATCAATCCAATAATTCTAGACATTCCTCTGCCTTTTGGACAATTCTTACTTGTTTCTTACATTCATAGTATTTTCTGCCTAGAAAATTGAACATAATGCCAAATATGCAGCACCCCCTATTATCTCTGAAGCTATAAGCACAAAGAAGAAAGCATCTCTCTCTTATTCAAAGCCATTATTTTTATTTAGCTAAATGTGTTCTTTGATATTATTGAGAGAGGGACCAAATGTGGCATTTTTAAAGTCTATTAATGTTTCAAAGATTTTTTTAAAGGCATTAATTCATTTAACTTCAACAATATTCATTCCCATAGGGAATAACTATTTATACAAGGCACAGCTGACCCAATATTATTGGGAAAATGTAGTCTCAAGGACTGAAGTGATCAGGAAATATCGAGTATTGGAATTTGTCTGATGAAAAGCCAATTCCTTCTAATACATTATGGCCTTGGAAATCCTAAGACAGTGAAATGTAAGACTTTCTATGAAACTTAATTGGGTGGCAGAGTTTATTCAATGTCCTGCCTGTTCAGATAACAAAGAAACCACTCCTATCTCATTAAATAAGCAAACAATTGACTTTTATTTCTTACTCCACTATGACTTTGTCACAGTTCTCCACTGCACACATTCATGGGTGAGGCTCATTGTAAGTAGGGTGATAATGAGGAATCCTTTTATGTCGGTGGTTCTCCAACCCTCATGCACATCAGCATCGCCTCTGGGGTTTGTTAGAACACAGACTGTTGGTCCTAACAACCAGAGTTTTGGAATTAGCACATGTGATGCAAGGCTCACAAATCTGCAGATGCTGCTGTTTATCTGGGGACTACTGGCTAAGAGCTATAGCCATAGACTTAAGAAATCTCAGAAACAAGAAAGAATTTAGTCCTATATTCCAAATACATTTCCAGAGACTTAATAAAATAGGTATACCATGTAAACGTATGAAGTATAGTATTCCCCAATATAGAGTGAGGTGTCAAGTTAAAAGAAACATCAATTGTGCAAAGGAACAATACAAAAGACCAAATTCTAGAAGCATTGTATAAAAAGGCCTTATTTAGTAAACAAGTAAGTATGTTTCATGAACATATCGAAGGGCCTTTTTCTCTGCTTTTGTAGTTCATGCTTAGGATATATTCTTTTCAATGGCCATTGAAAGCCAGAGGTAGCAGCATGAGTTGTGTGCATGCAGGTAAGTGTGTGACTGCTTAGGTGGGTGAATACTCATAACATGACAGAAGGTGCATTTCTAAGGTGTACTTTTGGAGAAAAGGTGTTTCTGAGTTTTTTTTCTGAATCTACAGAAGGAAAATAAAGTTGGGATAAATTTCTAAAATCATATAGCTGAAGAGCCACATAACCTATGAGATCATAAGGGACTCTTATCTGCATGAAAAAAAATTTAAATATTTGATGACTAATGTTAACAGAATATTTAATATATATCCAACATTTTGCAAATTCATTTTGTTTAATCTTTTAAAGAATGATTTATTTATTTACTTTTATTTCCTGTGCATTGGTGCTTTGCCTGCACCAATGCATGTCTGTGTGAAGGGGATCAGGTCCCTCGGAATTGGAGTTACAGACAATCGTGAGCTGCTATGTGGGTGCTGGGAATTGAACCCAGGTCCTCTGGAAGAGCAGCCAGTACTCTTATCTGCTGAACAATTTCTCCAGCCCCTATTTTGTCTAATCTGTATGACAACTTCAAGATAGATGTTTCCTTTCCTTCCTTCTTCCCCACTCCCTCTCTCTTTCTCTCTTTCTTCTGAGGCAGAGTCTTTCTATGTAGCTCCGCCTTTCCTGGAACACTCCCAAGTGCTGGGATTAAAGGCGTGTGCCACTACACCGAGCAAGAGATACTTTCAATGGTCACAGTCTATGTGGAAAGAATTGAAAACAAATTGCCCACGATCACACAGCTATGTGATGTTGAAGGAAAACGTTGTCCCTTGAAACATTATATGATCCTGCTTCAGAGCAGTGATACACAAGGCTTGGATTTCTAGGGGCTGTTTTATTTTGGCCTCAGGTTGATAGGAGGATCTAGGTAAGGGTTAAATCTGATATTCCATTTGCAACAAGACATGTTATGTCACCAGGAATCAATTAAGGCTCCTGATCTGCACACCTTATACCCAGTGTTAACATATTGTGTTGACATAATTCCAATCTTTAAAAAAAAAAAAAAAAAAAAAAAAAACGAAAAGAAATCCGAATATGCTGTTTCATTTGGCTCATGCTGCCTTACTCTGGCAAATGCATTATTTCTGCCAGGCTTTAAAAAAATATTGTTGATAATTCCCAGACATCCCATTAACATTTACTGACAGCTGTTTATTATGTACACAATATGTTCCAGAGTTCACAGTAGGATCTGTGGACTGCGAGGTGAATAAAGCAGACACAGCCTCTATCCCTGTCCTGGTAGCTTATACCTGATTTATCTAAAAACTAACCTTGCTAAAATCAGCTCTACTTGACAACTGGAGAGCTGTTTTTTTTTTTCTTTTTCTCCAGGTAGGGGATGGGATTTACTAGCGCCTCCTCATTTGGATAAAGTATTATATCTGTGAGTCCTTTCCTATTTGTTTGTAGAACCACTGTGACTTGCCTGGGGATATTTATGAATATTAAAAAAGAAAGACAGAAGACACTGCTTTTGATTTGGGCTGCTCCATGCCCTTTGTGTGGGTTAATGACCAGCGAGGGCAGACTTTTCAGTCAACTAGTGTGACAGTGACTTTCTGAAGGCCAGGCTTCAAGGAGACAAGGCCACTGCCGTAAATGTGATAGGTCTCCACTAGACTCCTACCTTGTCTGTTGGTTGCTTGGTCTCTTGTTCACAAGGCCGAACCATGCAAAGACGAGTCTGCTTCACCATCTCACACTGGTGATTCCTGTTGGTGACCCGGGTGGACAAGCCCATTCCACAGCTCTTGGAACACGCGCTCCACTCTGTGGTCTGCTCAATGCAGTTGATACTGGAGTCAGAGACTTCGACTCCTACGGTAGCTTCTGGCCTGTAGGCTATTGAAGGCACAAACACGGTTAATTTGAGTAAAATATGGGTATCAAAAAGTACTGTTCCCTCAGACAACATTAGCTGGTGAATTTTAATTCCATAGCTAATGTATACTGGTTCTTGTAAACCACAGAACTAGGTTTATTTATAAACCCCTGAACTACAATGTAGGATTTCAAGAAATCTTTATCCACCTGATCCTAAGAAGTTTAGGATAACTTGTCATAAGAAACTTAGTAATTTTATGAACATAGAACCAAATAGCATCATAAGCTGAATGTTTTCAACATGTGATGTGGTACATAGAAAAGTCATGATAACATTTTAAGTTTTTGTGTTCAGGTGTGTGTGTGTTCACATGCATGCACTCTTGTGAGCGAATGGGTAAATGTTTGAAGGTACAAATGCATCTGTATGCACATGTGTACCAAAGCCTTAGGTTTATCTCAAATGTTGCTCCTCAGGAACTCATTCACTAAAATTTGGAACTAACTGATTGGGTTAGTCTGGCTGGCCAGTGAACTCAAGAGACCTGCTGACCTGTGGATCTCTGCCTCTTCAACGTTAAGATTACAGACCATCTATCTATCTATCTATCTATCTATCTATCTATCTATCTATCTATACATATATATGCATATGCATATATATATGCATATATATATATTTTATGGGTGCTGGGGTTCGAACTGAAGTCCTCACACTTGCACTGCTATTACTTTCACAGTTGAGCTATTTCCTTAATGTTTCATTTTAATTTTGAAGAGCAGGTAAAGCCAGCCAAATCAAAAATCCAGAAAAAAAGGGGGGATTTTTACTAAGGGTCAATTAGGAGCAATAGAGTTAAAAAAAAATACAATCCATCCAATATGGCAAAAACGAAACAAAAGGGACTGATTCAACTGGGTCCTTTTAAAAGAGAGGCTGTGTTAGCCTGGTGGGTGGTGGTGGTGCACACTTTTAATCCCAGCACCTGGGAGGCAGAGGCCAGGACAGATCTCTGTGAGTTCCAGGCCAGCCTGTTCTATAGAGTGAATGCCAGAACAGCCGGAGTTACAACAGAGAAACCCTATCTTGAAAAAAACAACAACAAAACAAACAAACAAAACCGAGAGAGAGAGAGAGAGAGAGAGAGAGAGAGAGAGAGAGAGAGAGAGAGAGAGAGGAGGAGGAGGAGGAGGAGGGGGGAGGGAGAGAGGCGGAGAAAAAGAAGGACTGAGGGGGGTGCTGTGTGCATATTTCAGCAATCTAGCTCAGATTTACAATAGATGATGTATTTTGATATCAGTGGACAATCTGGAATCCACAATGGAATGTCTAGAAGCAAGCCAGCCTTTCATCTCAAATCCCAGAGTCACACACCTGCCCTGTGACTGCATTCACCCTAACTCCCTTGCATGTCTGCTGAGTTTCTCACCTGGCAGGGCCAGGCCTCCCAATGTCCCCTGCTCATTCGGGCCACAGATCCACTTCTCACAGCACTCTCCAGGAACCGCAACCTTCCTTGGAGCTGGACAGTCAGGACCTGGCAGTAGCACATCCAGCTGGCAGCGGGGCACACAGCCAATCTGCCCATCTCTGCAGGTACAGTGGTATTGACAGTTTGGTTCAAACTTCTCTCCGCTGCGGTAAATGACCCCATCGAACACACAGTTGTCTCCTTCCAGGACTAGAATATTCAGGAAGGAAGGCAGAGGGAAAAGGAGAGAGAAACATGAAAGCACAGTTCAACTGGAAAGCTGTGTAAAATTGTTAAGACATGGTCAGAAGTTCCTTTTCTAGCTCAGACGACGGGCTTCTTATATGTCTCAAGGAGAGACAGGTCCTTCTAGATATTTCCAGACCAAAGAGAGGGTACCAATCCCTCCTGGTCCTTATGAATGAATAAAGAGGTGTATAAATACTGCAGATACTGGACACTGCCAATATACATATTCTGGCTAATTGATGGCTTCTAAAACGTCTCTACTTCCTTTTGAAATAGTCTACCTTGAAATGATTTCTTTTCTAAGACAGAACAAAGGCAAAAACAAATGGTGAAGTCACACTCCAGAGATCCAATCTCCAAAGATAAGATCCTTTCCCAAGAACCGTCTTAAAATCTTCTGCAGTAGTTTAGGATTTAAAACCAAATAGGTTCACTGGTCAGATGGGAAGGTATTGAAGCACAGAAAGTCATCACTAGCTTTAAAAAAAAAAAGAAAGAAAGAAAGAAAGAAAAGAAAAGGCTTACTCCAAACTCTCTTACCAAGGGATACAGGGACAACCCTCGTCACAGCAGTGTACCTCGTGGGAAAATTTTCTCCCATTGATTAATTTTTATGAGCCTGGGTTGGCTAGTCGCCTGCATTTTATTTTACTGTAGTCCAGACAGAGGTGACATAGTCCTCCCAGGAGACAGGAGTTGCTTTGGCTCAAACAGGACAATTACAGGTGTGAAAACAAATGTGCTGGGCTGCAGTATGGGGAACTGAAGGGCAGTGAGTAAGCCCATGTTTTCATCACCCCAAGTGTTCCCCTGGAGATGGCCAAATAAAATGATTTCACTGGCTCTTAAGTCTGCTTTCGTCCCTTCTCTAGGTGGCAAGTGATATACCTGCACTGGGCACGTATCCCCTCAGTCTGATGCCCCGTACACAGTAAGCTCTCCATATATGTAACTTACAGTACGGTATGTACTATTGCTACAACTGTTTTTGCTTAGCACTCTCCGGGAAAGGGAAGAAGAGGGCAGAGGAAGGGAACAGTTTCACCTAGTCTCACCGGAGGAGAAAAGGTCAGATAGCAGAGGGGACAGGATTACCCATGCATATGCCAGTCTGGTTGCTGGGGTCTGCACTGCGGTCACAGTAGAGGCCGCTGCTCTGGTCGCAGGGCTTCAGCTCCGAGCAGCTCTCCCCGCGCTGGCGGGAGCACACCAGACAGCAGGAGCAGCCGTCCAGCACTGTGCGCACCCCGGGGGCGCAGGTCGGCGGTGTAGTGGGACACTGGAGCGGGCACGGGGACGGACAGCGCTGAGTTGCAGAGACCTAGGAAGGGCGGCGAGACAAGAAAACGAACCCTGGTCACCAGGCACAAACTAAGGCAGAGTGAGCCCCGGGACGGATCGGGGACAGTTCAGGAGGGCCAAGTCACCGGGGGGGGGGGGCATCTTAAGCGTGCGCCACTTACTTGACTTAAGAGATGGAAGAGCAGGAAGCCCAGGCAGAGGCTTCGCTTTCGCAGGAAGGCGCTCATGTTCTGCATGCTCCGCACGCTAAGGCTGTCACCGGCTGGAGATCGGGACTGCCCCTTCACCCAGGTCTGGCTGAGCTGCGAGCGCCACCCGTGCAGGTTTTATAGCGCGCTCCAGGGACGCGCACAAGCCGGTTGGCTGCGCCAGGAGGGGAAGGGGGGGGGGGATCAGCTGGGTGGAGAAGTGGAAGGAGCTCCGCGGTTACTATGGTGATGGGCCCCAAGGCCGCTTTCCTTAGGGCGTGGCGCCCAGCCTGCATGTGCCTGTGTGTGGAGACTGGCTTTTCCCAGAGCACCGGGAGGGGCTGGGTGGAGTCCCGAGGCCAAGACCCAGAGCCAGCTACAGCTCGTGGGAAGGAAACGCCCTCTTCCTCCAAGTAGTTGCTTCACCTTCCCCCAGGAGGAAGACACAGCTACATCCTCGCATCCTCCGCCTCAGCCTTTCTAACAAGGGCTACAAACGCGGAGCCCTTTTGACCAGGATGCCTGAAGTCTGGGGCCATATGAGCAGGGGCAGGAGGTTGGCCAGAGGCCCAGAGGTTTAGTCATAAGGGAAGCACATGCAAGTTCATCACCATTTATTAGGACACTCTTTGAAATGTGTTGAGGGGGTTAGAAGGAGGAAAGGACACACACACACACACACACACACACACACACACTTCATCAGGGGAAGCTATTCACCAAATGGACAAAGTCTTCTGACTGTAATCATTCCAAGTTTCGCAAAGTCTTCAGACCCAAGTTCTATATCCTCGCTAGGGACAAGACTAAAACAAATAAAAAGGGGAGGGGAAACATTTTGTGGTAGAGGAAAAGCCTCGAAACACCTGCTGTATCTCACCAAATGTATAACTGTTCAAACAGTCCAAGATCCTCTGAAAGCCCCATGAATTGGCAAGGTTTGCTCTCAGTGCTCCATGAATTGGCAAGGAGAGAGAAAAGTTCTTGCTTGACTTGACAGATGAATAGCTCTCCAATCTGGAATTCGCTTCCGAAAAGAAAAAGAAAGGTGGTTTGCTGTGGAATGTGTGTTTGTTGTCTCTCATGAGAAGGAACTGGTTTTACTCCTTCAAAGGTGACCCTAAGTGACAAATTAAAAACAAGTTGTCTCCTCTCTCCACCCTCTCTATATTTCAGTATTACTCCCAAGAAAATTATGTCCAGCTTCCTTGAGGATAAGTTCTTCTGAAAGACACTTTGTGAGCAGAATTATACTGCCTGTGATGTAACTATCCACTTTACAAAGAAACAAATTGCCCTTACATCACAGATCTTCAGCACCAGGGACACCACTGCCAACAGACAACCTGGGCTGTCTCTACAATGCCCCCAAGATGGTGAAGCCACTTCCGATCATTTTATGGTAATTTTCTACAGCTCGGAACTGCCCTGATGTACTCCCACAGCTGCAACAATTCTACTCTCTTGGGGTAAACTGTGGCTGAGAAACCCTCAGAGTTTGCACAGCTGTGGGAGAACTAGTTTGTACATCTGATTGGGGGTGCTCATATCCTTGTCAAGTTCATAGCTTCATGTGTCACCTGGCTGGGTGACGCCTCCATCCGGCTGCACATCAGAAGCAATCAGAATGTATATTTTCTAAAATTACAGATTCTTGGGCTTGACCTTTAACCCTCTTCATGGTGGGTATGATGAATTTTAGTGCCTGATGAAATGGAAGATAGCTTCAGGGAAATGTAGACACAGAGCAAGTGGGAGCAGAGTTAGTGGGGAGACAAGAGCATTGGCCAAGCTCCCAAAGCATGCATAGACTAAGATGGGGTGAGGTCAAACTGGCAGCACTGAGGTTAGGTGAGGAGGGGAAGAAAGGTGTTAATTTGAAGATAAGGACAAAAGTGGCAGTCACTGCTGTTAGGACTAAGCGGCTACTCAGGACTCCTGCTACTGAACGAGAAACTAAATTTGAATGAGTTTTGCCTAAAGGAGGGTTTTATTAGAAGGATGCTGTGATGTTTCCATAGTAACTGAATGGAAATAGTACAACTTGGTTTCAGGGCCTTGAAGGCTGTCAAGACCAAGTGTCTTTAATGGTCCTCACAGCTTCTATGTGCTGTGACAACATAAGCCAGTTTCTTCCCTATCAAGGGAGAGATGATCCTTCTACGTCTCTGATTTTATGACCACATCACCATAGAAAGAACATCCCTTCTCGTTAGACTCAAGAAATTGAGGCAAAGGGATCCAGGAATCATTCTGAGCTCATTCAAGGAAAGGAGAAGGTAAAGCGTGGTGATGAGCTGACACACATGGCTGGAAGAGAAAGCAAAAGCAGTTTCTGTTCTTTAGGAAGAGAGCAAAAGTGGCAAACAAAACAGTATACCGCTATTCTATGATCTACTAAGAAGATCAGAATAAAGTTCCTCACATTGAAACAACTATGAACTGAAGACAAGACCATCTGACAGTACCTGTGTCACCTCGGGGTGTGTTGTCTTTGGAGTAGGCCTGGTATGGCTTGGTCGTCCCTTATGTCACTTATAGTCAAGATTTTGTGAGAGCTGAGGTCTCTGGGAAGGGAGTCCTTGTTAGAAATTCTTGCTGAGTTACTGAGCTAGGCAGCCAACCAAGGTGGTGTGGGGTTAGAAGCTGAACCACTGATTATTTTTTTCCCTCCTTCCTCTCTTCCTCTCTGCATTTTCAATCCTTCCATATTTGACACCAGAGGTTCTTGTCTGTATTTTCTATATCCAATACAACATCATTATTTATCGGTCAATATTGCTTCCCAGAATGCACTTGGAGAACCTTTTTTTACCATTTGCATTTGAGATACTGTTGCATTATCTTTCTTATATATATATTGTTGTTTCTTTGTTTTGTTTTTTTTGTTTTTTTTCGAGACAGGGTTTCTCTGTTGTAACTCTAGCTGTCCTGGAACTCACTCTGTAGACCAGGCAGGTCTCGAACTCACAGAGATCCACCTGCCTCTGCCTCCCAAGTGCTGGGATTAAAGGCGTTTACTGCCACTGCCACCTGGCTGCATTATCTTTCTTATGATTATAAAAAGTTTTAGAGAACACTGGAACTTACTTCTACAGTAGATAACTAAACCAAGAGCCTCTATATTTAGAAATGGAATAAATAAAAGCAGTGGCTGTGATGTTATCGTCTTCAGGACAACACTCAGTGATCTCTCTTTCTCAGCCTTGCATTTTCTGTAAACCATCAGACATGCAGGGTGTTTTAAGTTAGTCATTCTTTAACCAAGCCCCAGGTGCTTAGCCAGTACAATGGGCCTCAGAGGACACTCTCCTGGCTCCTTAACAATTGTCTTGCTCCTTTCTGAATTTCACATGTGTCCCTTTTTTGGGGCTTTAGGGATTTGGTAGCAACATTCTATGTGCAGCAAGCCAGCTGCATATGATGTCCAGTTATATGAATAATTTCAATCAAATCCTCATGGTTTTGGGACAGGTCCTTTGATTTCTTGATTTTCTAGGAATATTGTAAAAAAAATTTTAAAAAATGGGGATGGGAAATAAAACATCAAATTTATGTTTATGGTCTGCAAAGATAGTTCAGTGGGTAAAGTGTTTGGCATGCAAACACAACAACCTGAGTTCAGATATCCAGCACCCACCTAAAAACAAGGAGTTGTGGTGTGCTTCTGTAACTCCAGCACTCAGCACTGGGAAGACAGAAACAGGTAGATCCCAGGAACTCAGTGGCCAGCCAGGTTCAATGAGAGACCCTGTTCAAAACAGCAATGTGGAAAAAAAATGATAGAGGAGAACCCCTAACTTTAACCTGTGGCCTCTACATGCATATTCATGCTTGTGTGCTTACACATACACACACCAGCAGCACGCACCCACACCCACAACACACATACACACACACACATGCACACACAACACACACACACACACACATGTCCATAACGCACACCCACAACACACACACACAACACACACACATACACACACAACACACACAACACACACAACACACACACACACACACACACACACTTTACATCTCCTTCTTTAACAGCATTTTTTTCTATTGCCTTACACTGTTAAAAAAAAAGAAAGACAGAATTTAATGAATTTCTTAAAGAAAAAAAGTCCAGAAATTGTGAGAAGATTATTCAAGTGAAAATTGCTGGATGTGTGAAAAATAAGTTAATTTTTCTCCTTAGCCAAGGACTTCCTTTTAGGGAAATGGTGCCAACTTTAGGTATTCAAATTGTGTTTTTAATGTTTTTCTCACTGAAGAGGACTCCATGTTTTACATTTAAGCCACATTCACAGCTCCGGGTTACCTGAACTCTCCTTCTTTATGACGACTGAAGTGGCTTTGGACTACTTGGCAGAGTGATGTCAGTCCTACTTCCAAGACTTGAACTCTTGAGACTAGGATTTGGCACTGATGACAAAGCACGCATGTAAGGACCACACATCATGTTATCTGATGGCCTGTCTACAGTGCTTCATACTGACTGACGGGAAACTCAACTCATAAATGCTAGGGTCAAAACATTTAACAAGGAAGGAAGCCATAGTTAAATATAGGCCAATTAACTTATTATTGTACTCAGAAAAAGAAGATAAAAATCACATTCTGTGTTTGAGAGAACTCCAATTTATATTTGGAACCTGAAAAAAACTTACATAATTTTGCCTACTCTAAAATTTCTGAATTTTCAACTGGGGACACTAGGAGATGGGTGACCACATTAGTTTGGGGGAAGTTGGCAATGTGAATGTTCACACTGTCCAGCCATTCGTAGGTAACTGTTTTATATTTCACAACATCAATCAAGGATGGATAAGATGTTTCGTTTCAAGGATTTTATAACTGAGTAGGAAAATGAAGTAAAAATAGCTACTGTGTGAGGCAGCATGTGGCAATTCCTATAAATAAACATAAGCAGAGTAGCATAGCAGTATAGAGAAGAAAGAAACGAATTTCTCTGTTCTTGGAATTTGAGAATGGTGGAGGCTGGCAAGAGAATGTTGGGAAAGGCAACTCTGCATTCATTGTCTTCCCACTCATAGACATTGCTCTGGAGACCGAATGTCATTAACTTGGACTAAGCTTGGAAACGTGTGTTGGTCACAAACAGTATGAGCAAAGGTATCATGAGGGAAATTCAGAACTTGTTCAGGAAGTCACAAGCGGTTGAATGTGTCTGAAGCAAATGAAGGTAGCAGGAAATGAGGCTGAGAAAGAGTCCACAGTCGTTTCCTATTGGAAGATTCTAAACATCTGATGACTGAGTTTGTGGTTTTACCATTATTCAGCATACATTCAGGAAAATCTTCTCCAGGAATTCATGCTGTCTTGCAGGAGAAGGAGGGTCAGGGTGAAGAGGAACAGCTGCAGCTGACATATTTATATAGTCCTTTGTCTAGGACTGGGGTTCCCAAAGCTCTCCCCCTTCGGCATTGGTGTGTCTATTGGTGTCATCTTTGTTCTGGGTCAACATTAACGTTCGTATTCTATGACCACACAAAGGTACTATTTATTCCCCAGTTTCCACCCCGGTGTCTTTTTCTGTCTCCATCCTTCTTCCTTCCTTCCTTCCTTCCTTCCTTCCTTCCTTCCTTCCTTCCTTCCTTCCTTCCTTTCTTTCTTTCTTCCTTCCTTCCCTCTCTCTCTTCTTTTCCTTTTTCTTTCTTTCTTCCTTCCTTCCTTCTTCTTCTTTCTTTCTTTCTTTCTTTCTTTCTTTCTTTCTTTCTTTCTTTCTTTCTTTCTTTCTTTCTTTCAAGATAGGGTTTCTTTGTTATAACTCTGGCTGTCCTAGAACTCACTGTAGACCAGGCTGGTCTTGAACTCACAGAGATCTGCCTGTTTCTGCCTCCTGAGTACTGGGATTAAAGATATGGGCCACCCCCTCCCCACAGATCACCCCTGTGACTTTTAACAGAATTCTCTAAAGTAGATATAATATTGCTTCTTGCTTTTTCAAATTTACAAATTTTGCATTCACTTTCCTTTTTTTGTGAGTGTGGGCTTAACTTTCTTACATCACACAAAGCATGATTCCATGCTTTTTTTTTCTGCCTCCACCATTTCTCCATTTTCAAATTTCTACAAGAATTTCTGTCTAAATAAATGCTACTTGGATTATTTGACAATGTTTATGTAAATTATAGTTGATAATCTGTTAAAATTATGTTCATTTTCTTATGAAACTCTTATCTCCTAAACTTACTACTTTTTTTTCTTCCCATCTGTATTAGTGTGTTTTGTGTCAACCTGACACAAGCTAGAGTCATCAGGGAAGGAGTCTCAGTTGAGAAAATGCCTCCATTAGATCCAGCTGAAAGGATTTTCTTAATTAGTGATCAATGAGGGAGGGCCCAGCCCTTTGTGGGTGGTGCCATTCCTGGGATGGTGGTCCTGGGTTCTATAAATAAGCAGGCTGAATAAGACATGTGAAGCAAGCCAGTAAGCAACATCCCTCCTTAGCCTCTGCATCAGCTCTGCCCCCAGGTTTCAGCACTAATTGAGTTCTTGCCCCGGCTTCCTTCAATGAAGAAAGTACAATGTACATGTACAATGTAGAAGTGTAAGCCAAATAAACCCTTTTCTCCCCAACTTGTTTTTGGTTATGGTATTTTATCACAGCAATAGAAATCCTAACTAAGACACCATCTTTTGTGAAATCCCTTTCATAAGGTCACACAACAAAGGAGGGAAATGAAACAGTAATAAGTCTTCTGACTTAAAAATAGAAGTCCAGGCCCAGAAGAATTCACAAAAGAATTCTAAAATATTTTCAAAGAACTACAGCCAATTCTTCTTAAACTCTTCAAAAATAAGAACAGAAGGAGTACTCCCCAACTCATTCTATTAAGCCAGTATCACTCAAATACCCAAGCCATGTAAAGACAAACAAAAACAACAACAACAACAAAACTGCAGGCTGATATTCCTGATGAACATAGACACAAAAATCTTCCATAAAATCCTGGCAAACTGAACACAAGCAAATATCAAGAAGAGGATTCAACACTATCAAGTTGGTTTTATACTGGAAAGGTGGGGTTTAATCAACATACATAAGTCTATAAATATAACAAATCATAAATGGAACCAAAGACAAAAATCATGTGATCATTTCAACAGATGCTGAAAATGCCTTTAATAAAATTTAACATGCTTTCATGATAAAGCTCCTAGAGAGAGTAGGACAAGAGGGAACATATCCTCAACCAACATTATCGTAAAGGGAGGAAAACTTGAAGCACTCTCATTAAAATCAGGATTGAGACACGGCTTACCACCATTCCCACTCCTTTTCTATGTAGTTCTTGAAGCACCATCTGAAGCAACATGGTAAGAGAAAGAAGAAAAGGAATACAAACAGGAAAAAAGTCAAATTATCCCTGATTGAAGATGATATTATACATAAGAAGTCTCAAAGACTCCACCATAAATCTCCTAGAAACAATCAACAATTTCAGGAAGTGAACAAAAAAATCAGTAGCCTTTTACCCACCACCAACAAACATACTGAGAGAGATATCATGGGTACACTTACATTTACAATAACATCAACATGACAAAATATTTTGGAATAAACCTAACTAAGGAGGTGAAAGAACTCTACAGTGAAAATTTCAAATCTCTGAAGAAAAGAATTGGGGAAGACACTAGAAAATGGAAAACCATCCCATGTTCATGGATTGGTAGAATTAATATTGTGAAAATGATCACCCTACCAAAAAGTAATTCACAGATTCAATGCAATCCCAACCAAAATGCCTACCACATCCTTTAAAGAAATAGGAAAAAAACCTTACTCTGGACAGCCAAAGCAGTCCTAAACAAAAAGAATACTAGAGGCACTGCTATTCCAGACTTCAATATATACATTAACATAATTAAGGTAATATACATTATCTTAAAGGAAGTTAAGATACACTTGGGCTCACAACGCTTCCCACAAGAACCATAGACTAACAAGAACTCCAGTATGAGGCAGGAGAAGCTTCCTTTTGAATTGTTGGTCAGGGTGTTCAAGTGACTCCCAAACCAATATAGATTATTGGTGTAGCCTGTGGTTGCCTCTTGGGGTTTGAGGGTGGGCCCCCATTACTGAAACATCACACACTTAGGATACAAGTCTCAGATGATTTAAGCTGGATCTGAACTGAAAGTCTCTCTCCTGCAGTCTAGCTTCCATGGTTCTAGAGAGTAATATTCAGGTTTCCAAGGTAGGGAAGAAATTAAGAAGTTCAACTTAGCTGCAAAATCTATGAACCACAACAATCACCAGCATGGCAAGATTTGCATAAAGGTGCAAAAAATGTCATGCACACGCAGGTGGCAACAAACAGTTGTCTAGTTAGACTTACAGCTCACTCAACAGGAGAAAAATTATGTCTGGTACTAGAAATCTTGATAGTTTCCTGGGGTTAGAGAGGTCATGGACCTTCGCAAAGGATCTGCTACTGCCGTTTCATTTGCCTAGCTCAGTTCCTTACTACAGTCTAAATCTTACCTTCATACTCACAGATACGTGTGGCTACCACCACTCAAGGACACCTCTCTTCACAAAACCACAACTGCACACAGTGCAGAAATCTAATGATTGCTGGGTACCCAGGCCTACTGGATACATCCAGAGCATAGCTCCTGTGTCTGTGACTCAGGAAACATGGCAGAAGAGGAGGAAGGAGGATTCTAAGAGCTAGAATACCAAGAAGTCTGCTGTAAAACAGTCTTTTCTAGAATGGCTGCATAAACCAGACCAGAACAATGACAATATCAAAGGACATGTTGCCACAGAAGGGTGATATTTCCCCAGGGTCCCACCCATAGACAAAAATGCAGGCAACTAATGACTCCTCAGAGATGGAGAATTAGCCTCTTGCAGGGATGAGTCCAATTACTTGTTGTCCAAAGCAGACTGGTCAGCCCTGAAACTCTATTCACAAAATCAAGGAAAAATGGTTTTATATATATGTATATGTATACATATACATATATATATGTATATATACTCATATATACTTATATACACATACATATGCATATGTATGTATATATAAACATATATATACATATATATAACCTGCTGAATATACATACACATACATACAATATATATACATATATCCATATGCATACCTATACATATATATGCACACATATACACACATACATGTATGTATGCATATAACATGTGTATGTGTGCAATAATAATAAAAATAAAGAGGCTATCAACTTGAGAGTTAAAGAGCATGGAAGGGGTTGGAGGGAGGGTATCCAGAGGGTTTAGTGGGAAGAAAAGGGGGGAAAAGTGGTGTAATTCTATTTCAATTCAAAAAAATTAAAATAAAAATTTTAGGTCCAAATCATAACATTCCTCACGAAGTGGCCAACGACATCCGATAAATGCCACTTTCCTTTTCTCTCCATTTGGCTATGCTTTGCCTGGGGCCTGCAACCTGTATCTCATGTGGTATTTTTCAGATGTGCTGATTTATGAGTTTCTACTGAGGCCACCCTGCATCTGGGAGCTCCTATTACCACACAGTAGTGCTGACTTTCCAGTTCTGTGAACCCCAGGCACGACTTCATCACAATTTATTCTCTCATTTTGGTGGAATGCCTCCTCTAGTAGATTCTGCATCTAGTGGCCATGCAAAATAGATATTTTTTTCCTAGAACACATAAGCCTTAAAATACCCTAGCAAATGTGTTTGGTGGACGGTATGACTGGGCATATGGTGTTAGGTTGGAAACTACGAACTCTGAATTTTGAAGTGAATTTTCTGTCACCTTCCAGCTTTCCGTTTTCCCCTTTACCTTTTTATATGGTATGTTATCTTTCTTCTCTGAAAGCTTCCAGAAACCTGTTTTCAAGTTTCTAGACTTCCAAAATTTCATTAAGCCATGGTTTTCTTGGTTTATCCCAAATGCATGTATGTATGTATCTACTTACTAACTATATATTATATATATCTATATATTATCTATCTATCTATCTATCTATCTATCTATCTATCTATCTATCTATGTACCTATCTACCTCTCTGGTTTCATTTGGTGTCCTCTGAGAATTCAATTATACCTTCAGTTTAGAAATATTTATGTTCATTTTTTGTGACACTGCATGGATGGTCAGGAACTGGAGGTAGAACCAATCACAAGTGGCCAATAATTAATTAATTAATTAACTAAACAAAATCAGTGAAATGATTTCCAGTGATATTCTGCTTTACTCATAGATCGGTGCCTAGCCCAGTCACCATCAGAGAGGCTTCCTTTGGCCGCTGATGGGAGCAGATACAAAGACCCACAGTCAACCATTAGATGGAGCTGGAGAACCCTGGAGAAGAGGGGGTGGAAGGAAGGATTGTAGGAGTCAAAGGGGTTGAGGACACCAGCAGAACACGGCTTACAGAATCAACTAAAAAGGGCTCATAGGGGCTCACAGAGACTGGCGTGCAACCACAGAGCCTGCATGGGTGTGCGCTAGGTCCTCTGCATATATGCTATAGTTGTCTAGCTCACCTTTTTCATGGGCCTCCTAACAGTGGGACTGGGAGTGTTTCTGACTCTTTTCACCGTTCTTGGGACCCCTTTCATCCCACTTGCTTTCGCCTTCCAGTCTTGATATGAGGATTTGTGCCTAACCTTATTGTATCTAGTTATGCTGCACTCAGTTGATGCCCCTGGGAGGCCTGCTCTTTTCTGAAGAGAAATGGATGAGGAGTGGATCTGGGGGAGAGGGGAGGTGAGGGAGGAAAGTGGAAGGAGTGGAGGGAGGAGAAACTGTGGTTGATATGTGTTGTACAAGAGAAGAATAAATTTTAAAAAATATATAAAAATTTCTTTCAAAGCTAAATGTGAAATCTCCAAAACTGGTGATGAAATTATAAAAGAACTTTCTAGATGTTTTTTTTTTTTTATCTCTTAGAAGTTTTTTGTTTTACTTTATAGAAAGCCTGTACCTTGACTTCAAAACTCCTACTAAGTTTTTATTTTACTCTTTTTTATTTTTTTTTAATGTGGGCTGACTAGGTAACTGTTTTTAGAGGCAAAGTCTCTATATACAGTTTAAGTTGGCCTAGAGCTCAGGATTTTCTTGCCTCCATTTCCCGTGCTGGAATAGAGGAGCAGCACCATACCCATTCGGGGGTGATGTTTTACGTTAAAATGTACACACATTTTTCATGCTCAACTCTGTGTCATCTCACAATGATTATGTAGCCATTACTGCAGAGGGACACAGAAAAGCAGTCCCGTCGCACCCCAAATGTTTTCCTACAACTTTTAGGCACGTTCTCCTTCCACAACCAGCCCAGGACCACGAGTTGTCCACTCTGTGTCTTTATAGCCTTCCCCTTCTAGAATGCCACGTGAAGCTCCAGCTGCTTCAGGCAGCTGCTCTCTGTACTCTATGCAAAGCTTTTGGCCAGGAGAGACAGAGGCTGCCAGACTTTGCCATGCCGACGGATGTAGCTATTTCCTCTTGAATTTAGAGAAATCATTATTTATTTTCTCCTGTAACATGTTAAATCATGTAATATGTTATATAAAAGTTACTTTTCTAGTCTTCCAAATGCTGAACCAATCTGGCATTCAAACAGAAATCTCATTTGGTCATATTTATAATACGGTTTTGGATTCAATTTACCGGTTTTTTTGAGAATTTTTATTATTATACTGATGAGAAATGTTGTTTTGTGTTTTTCTTGCTTCAAGTTTAAATTATTTGTCTGGTTTTGATAGCAGAGAATGCTAGCCTCAGAGACAGAACTGGGAAATGCCCTCCACTTTTCTTTGTATTAGAAGAGACTTTTAGAGTTGATACTGATTTTTTAAAATTTAATTGTTTGGTAGAGTTTATGGATAAAGCTGCTTGAACTTGGATTTTTCTTTAAGATTTATTTGAGTGGAGTCAGTTGTGCTCCTTGAAGTCTGAGGAATACTCTTTGAGAATTATATGGTACAGCGTGCCTACGGCAAGACAACAAGCTTGCAGAGTCGCTTTTTCGTACTAATCCATGTTGTCCCATAGTAATTACGGGTCATTTTAAGGCTATAAAGTTAGAAAACTTTAAAAGTAGATATTTCCTTCAACTCAATTAACTATCTGTTCAATTTTCTTTTGAGACTGTGCCATTTTCTGATCACTTACTTTTGCTTTCCTAACATTAAAGCTCCACAGAACCCGAAGGGATTGGCAGACCAGATTTTCCTTTATTGCTTGGATGCCACGTGAGCATCGCTCCGTCCAGATCCACTTGTCCATGTCATCGTTGTACCCAGGGTGGTACTTGCAGCCCATCAGTGTACTGAGTTTACGGAGGACATCATCTCGGTGAGTTCCAGTCATGTGTTCCAGGAGACAGGTAAGGTGGCTGCATAATTAGCCACCTCCACGTATTCAGAGCCAGCATTGTTAGATTGCAAAAAAATTATAATCATTTTGGTCAAGCCCTTAATGTCCTGTGCCGTATTGGAGGTATTCAGTACTGTCTACTCCCTTTTCCACACCCAGAGCTTCCTTTGGGTTGTAAAGAGTCATATTTGTCACTCACTAGTGAAGAAAGTTTTTCTTGCTTGTGTTCTTTACGTCCTGAAGATACAGGCAAGTCTCATTTCATGTGGATTTCTTTTCTCCTGAATTCAACTCTGCATATCGCGCGTGTACACAAGATGAAGATCAGCACATGGGAGGCAGGTACTCATGGGCGGTGATCCTTTCCAGCTTTTGTAATGACTCACACATTATATGCAGATAAAACCCTGGCTGTATGTCACTTTCAGAAAAACACAGTCACCACTGACAGACTATTCTAAGGTAAACTCTTGTTCGGTGCTTTCAAGTGTTCCCCAGGAGGCTTTGTACCAGCAGGTGTGTAAACAGGACTTCCAGAGTGACTGTTATCATCTTTGCTTTTAAGACCATCATCAAATTTTGCTAAAGTCAAGTCTCCACTAAGCTCCATGTTAGTATTTTTACTTCTTCTTGCTGTCTACGTAATTTGTCTCTGCTTCAGAAAAGTGCTGCGAGTCTAGTTGATTGCTACTTCTTTTGCTGGCTTGCTCTTTCAAATAGAGATTGTCGTCTGTAGTTATCGCCTTGCTGGATCCTGTCAGTATTTTGCTTGTCCTTTCACCAAGTGTAAACACGAGGGGTCTATACGACAGGGTGCATTGTACAGTGCTATTCGTTCAACCCATGTTTGAGTATTGGCCACTAGGCCTCCTGCACACTAAGGCAAGGAACCCAACATGCAGGTCCCAGGGGCTTTATGGTCCTATTTCACAGTTGGCTCGCTCGGGTTTAAGGACCTCAGGAGATATGGTCATAATGATGACTTTGATGAAGGATTGAACTTCTGGTTAGTTTGTAAAATTAGCAGTAGGGATACTCGGGCAACTTAGTTCCTACTAATTCAATGGATTTTGGTAGCCTGTATCTTTTAATGAGTTTGTCCATTTTCATCTTATCTGTTGAATTTGTGTGCACAAAACTGTTCACAATATTCCCAAAATATCCTTTTAGGTCTCTGCTTGCTGTAGTGAAAATTCCTCTTCCATTTCTGATATTGGTACTTTCTTCCCTGCTTATTGATCATCTGGCTAAAAGTTTGTAATCTTGTTGATGTTTTCAAAGGCCAAGATTCTGGATTCGCTGATTGTCTTCCCTCCTGCTTTCGATGACATTGGTTTCTGTTCTCTATTATTTTTCCATCTATCTGATTTGTGCTCATTTTGCCCTTTCATTTTCAGGTCTCTAAGGTAGGTCTTATGTTTTCTTTCTTTTTTTTTTCATTTGAATCTTTCTTGGTTTCTCTTGATGCTATTTTTTTCCTAAATACTGGTTTCACTGAATCACAAGTATTTTGGTAGACTCCCCTCAACTTAAATTATCAAATTTCTCTAGTGACAGTTGCTTTCACCAACAAATTACTTAGAAAAACACTGTGTAATTCTTAAATATTTGGTGACTTTTCCCAGGTTCCTTTCCGTTATTTATTTCTAGTTAAATTAGATATGGTTAGAGAATGGACATTGTATAATTTAATTATTTTTTTCAACTTCGGTATGTGTTTTACTTTAAAGAAATTTTTATCAGTCATAAGTTTATTTCATAGTATCATTATTCACATAATTAATAAATAAATAACCAGATTTGTTGAATATTTTGAAAAGAATAATTTTTCTTTTATTGAAAATAGATTTTTTTCTCATATAATATGCCCTGATTACAGTTTACCCTCCCTCTATATCTTCCAGTACACCTCCTCCCCCTTCCCTTCCCATTTAGATCTACTGCTTTTCTGTCTCTCATAAGAAAACAAACAGGCTTCTATGGGAATATAATATAATATAATATAATTAATATAAAATACAAAGAGATAAAAAAACACTAACACATCAGAATAAGATAAACAAACAGACGGAAAAGAGCCCAAGAAAAAAAGCACAAGAAACAGAGACAGATGCAGAGACCCACTCATTTGCACATTCAGGAATTCAATAAAAACACAAAATCAGAAGCCATAATATCTACTCAAAAAATCTGTACGGTAAAAGAAGAGAAAAAAGGAATAAAAAAGGTAAAATTCAAAAGAAAAAGAAAGAAAAAGAAAAAGGAAAAAAGAAAATCCCTGATATGACCTTTTGTGAGACAAGGAATCTACAAAGATGCCGTCGAGTTCATTTTCTGTTGGCATCTTCTGCTGGGCATGGGTCTACCCCTAAGGGTAGTTGTTTCCCCAGTGAGACTCCCTTGTAGGAAACTAAATTTTCATTTACAACTGGCTATCAATTGCTTTAGGGACACAAGTATGAATGTCTTGGTGACTATTTTGTGTGCACTTGAAAAAAAAGTGTTTACTCATTTGAAAAATGGAAATAATTATTAAATGGCCTCAAGGGTATTTTTGAAGAATAAGTGATGTAATGTTTATAAGAGTTTAAGGCAGCCTCACATATGGGAAGCACCAAAATAAAACAGAAAAAGCCCTCTGTTTTTATTGTTAGGATTGTTTTCTTCTCCATCCAAGAACACACTATGACTTAACTTCCTTTTTTAGTAGTCTTTTTTAAAAAAGTAAACATTTACCTCATTAAAGCCTATTTTTTTGCTGGTTAAATTTGTTCCTAACTATATTCTCTGGCTACTGTAATAAAAATATTTCATAAGAGATCATTTGTTACAGATTTGATATATGTCATCTGTAAAATTTATTATTAGCTCTCAATCCCTTTCGTGCATTCAGTGATCTTGCAGCTTTAGGCAGACAATAACTAGCTGCAAACCCAGGCACTGCACTGGATAGTTGCTGCTCATTTTCTTTCCCTCTTCTTGTTCTGTTGCATTGCTTAAGGTTTCACAACGGTATTAGTTACAGGGCTAGAGGCAGAGGGGTCTATTTTCTCTAAGATCCCCATGAGAATTTCTCTAATATTCTGCAACCAGGGTCCTATTGATTCAAAGAAAATGTTTTAAATTCATGCTGTTTGTTCAACTTCACTAAATCCATTTGTGCATGCCATTAATGCAGATTTGTAAGGATTACATAGATTTTTTTTTCCATTAAACTATGTTGCATCAACATTAATAGATCCTTTTGGTTATTAAATGATTTTTGTATTCTTGGAAAAAGGGTAAGTTGGTTATAGGATAAAATGCTAAGTTGATTTATTAGCTTTTATTTAGAATTGTTGTCTCTGTATTCGTAAGTGAAATGTTATCTTATGCAAATGAATTTGAAAGTTCTTTTTACTTTTTGGAAGTTTATTTTGCCTGAGGATCATGTTTTTCCTAAAAGTGAGAAGGAGTCACTGTAACTTTGCCTATCTTTCAAAGAATTTGAAAAGTTTATTTTCTAAGGTTAAAATCAGCATATATAATTAGCATCACTCCATGTTACTAACCTACTGTATAACAAATCTTTAAATACACTAATTTTGCTTGTGCCAAAAAATCATGTTAGTATTTTCCATAAGATTTATTTTCACCCTTTGTATATTTATGACCATTTTCAACATATTAAATGTATAAGACATGTAACCAATTTCTTCATAGTAAATTATATTCATTCTCCATGAAAATTTTCCTTTGTGCCTTTATATAATTTCTTCTTGTATTCTTTTTTTTTGTCTGGGAAAAATATTTCAACTCCTACTCTGTTTTTGCTTAACTGACATATTCTTGATGATTTGTTGATTTTATTCATTTTTGTTTGTGTGTACATATTTCTCTATTTCAAATTCTAGTTCTCTACTTCAAATAGCACACAGAAACAGCATTGTAGCTGAATTATTGTTCAACTTATTTGTAGAAACATTGCTTTAGTAGGTAATACTCGCATGTGTTCGTTTATTGTCAAATCATCAGGATTTTCTTTATGTATTATTTTGTTCTGCATGCTCTAATACTTGTGATGCTGTATTGTTTTGTTGCAGTACTTTTTCTTGCTTTTGTTTTCTGTAGATAATTTTGTTGTTACTTTTTAAAATCACACACTTTTCACAGATTTATTTGGAAATTAAGTTGCTCAGTTTATTTTATTAGTCTTCATTTTGAAATGAAAATATCTAGTTTGTGGCATGAGGGTAAAGAGTGACTATTTTGCCTTAAATAAAATAGATCATTTTGAATCCTAGGTTTTGTTTGTTGATTGCTGCATATAATTTCATATTATATGTTGCTATATATTTTAACTTAATCTCAAATATTACAAAGATACATGCACTCTAGGCAGTATTAACAATTGTGAGCAGCTGCTATATCTGGCAGCCTAAGCCACTGCCAGAAGGTCACTTTCCTTAGCTGTTGGAACAAGCTTCCTAGATGTAATTTCTGGAATGCAGAAAACATGCTAGTTTGGAACACCAGAGACTGTCTACACAATGGCCCTTGAATGAAGCACTTGTCATTCTAATATTGACACTGTCCATTGAGATATTTGTGTTGTATTAATTGCATTAATGTTTTGTATTAATGCTAATGGAGGAAATTTTGGGGTCCTCCCTCAACCTAAGCACTGGTCAAGGAAGACCTGACTGGCCTGTAAGATGGCCTCATGTCAGCCAGCTGAAGTTGGGGTTGGTGCACTGTGGAAGTTCTATTCATTAAGCAGTAAGGCCTGTGTATCGGTGGGCGGTGCTTCCCCTTAAATAAATACCTAGACTTCATATGCTCCGAGTCAGAGCCATGAGAAGGTTGGAGCCATGAGAAGCCGAGATCTGTCAGTCATGTGAGGCGAGACCCTCTGCCCTAGCTGTCCAGGTTTCCCATCTCAGAAAATTGCCTTTGCTCTTTATTGAAGCCTGTCGTAGATATTAATATTTCCTTTGCAATTATATTTAATGTATTGTTACACATTAGGCATAACTTTATTTTTATTTCTTGTTGTTAAATTGGTTTCTTAGCATAAAACTCACAGAGCTTTTAACATTCAAATGTATTTTTGCTATTCATATATTTTTAAATGAACTTTTTATTATAGATTATCACATGAAATTTTTATATATGTATACTTTTATGCTCTATATTGATAAACAAAGTAAAATTGAAAATTGTCATTAAGATTTCATTATAATATTTAAAATACTATAATACTCCCAGTCCTGCTTTGAGTTCCTTTATGTTGACTTATTTCTTAGATTTCTGGAGTAGAATATCAATATCTTTTTCAGGAGACCTGGTTGAATTATGTATTTGCTGAGAAGCTTTTGCATATAGAGACGTCCTTTACAGTTGAGGGACAATTTAGCTGGACACAGAATTCTTGGGGAAAAATGTTCACTTTAGGGTCTGGGGAGATGGCTTATGAATAATGTGCTTGCTTGCTATGTAAGCATAAGGACCTGAGCTTGGATCTCTAGTACCTACATAAAAGCCTATCATGACATTGTCTGTCTGTAGCTGAGTGATGGGGGGCAGAGACAGGTGGCTGCCAGGGACTTGCTGGCCAGCCAACCTTGCCAAAATAGCTAGCTTTAGGTTCAGTAGGAGACCTATCTGAAAGCCATAACATTGGGGAACTTATTAACAAGGCATCCTGTACAAACTTTTGGTCTCCACAAGACTCTCATAGTATGCACACCTGCATGTAATACAGAGAGAAGGAAGGACAGAGAGAGAAAAGAAGATATAGAGAATCATTTTAGAGAACACATTTCTACAGAGCTGTCTTAAGTGGTACATATATCTTGTATGTATCAACTCATTTGGAACCCATGCGAAATCCTGTGTGTGGTACTTTGGTTTGAAGATACTTCATTGGATGCACAAGCTATTTAGATAACTGGCCAAAGATGAATGACTGGTAAATTGAGATTTTAAACCCATGGGGTTTTGTTACAAAACTCTGTCCTAATAACTACTAGGCATTAGAAGGTTATGTGTTGATTATTGTCTCTAGGTATTTATAGATGTTAAACCCTTGTCTTTATTAGTTAAGTTTGTAGAAGTGATCACTGAAGCACGTTATTGTCTTTCAGTGAATGGGGAAGAACAGAAAAGAATGCTAACTGGAGAGAGCAAATGCATGAAGACCTCCAATAAGACAGACATAATGAGTTCTCGATTAAGTAAGGGACAATGAACCGTGGGAAACATACTGTGTATTTAGGAGCTAGATAAGTGAGTCTGTGTGGTTTGTGTTAAGAATTTTTGTTTTTTGGAAAGGAGAAGAATTGAAAGACTTTTACACAATAGATTTAGATAACTTTCAAATATTCTACCTCAAGAATGGGTTGAAGAAAACACATGGGTAGATGAGGAGCCCAGGTGAAAAAGTGTGCAGCTAAGAGATGATTACAGCAGGAGCCAGCATCCGTCAATGGAGATAAGAAAAGGCAACTTCAGAAGCAATTACAAACTACGTATTCTATTTGTATAGAATGGTCTCATTTGAATCCTGATGGTGGATTCTGAAGGATGTTTCCTAGTAAATGCCAAGATTCTGGGGCTAAGGTTTGGATGAAGGGTATCCATGAGGAAGTAATGACTTTATCTCTCGTGAAGCAATAGACAAGATGGACCATTGTGAGAGTATGAGAAAGTGGAAGCATCAAAGTTTCAAGGTTTGAAATAGCAATTGCAGGAATACAGAAAGGATAGAGAGTGTGGCATGTTATTGTTGAGGTACCAAGGGTTTAAGTATTGGATTCTGATGAAGATGGACATTGTATATTAAGGGTGAAGAGATTTGCAGAGACAGGAGATGTATGAGTTGGACAAATGCCATGAAGTAGGAGAGCTTAGGAGGGTTTGAGGTTCCATGAGAACCTGTGCAAGTTGAAGTTGCTGGTTGAGTTTGTTTTAACTTCACACTCAGCACAGTGCCCGTGGTAGCCACGCTGTATCCATATGCAGTTACTATCAGTAACTATATGATAAATGAATCTAGTCTTATCTGGGTGATAACTAATGGTTTTCCTTCATGATTTCAGTTTTCTAGATTAATTTTTGTAGCTTAATGATTGGGGATTTTTATATTAAAATTTCTTTAAATATTCAATGTCTTGGTTCTCCTTTCTGTAAAGTATGGATAAAATAATAAAACCTGTATCATAGGTATTTGTGATGTTTCAACCATGTTATCTGTATGAAGTGTTCAGCTTCTGACTTTGACTTAGTAGTCAGCCAATACCTAATATTAAGAATAGAATTGTTACATTTTTACTGTTATGGGCATCCTTCCAACCTGTGAGTGTATGTGTATTTATATTGGCTGCTTTTTTGTTGCTATGTCAAAATAAATGAGAGAAAAACTTTAGGTATGATGTATTGGGGCTCACAGTTTCAGAGAGGCCCATCTTGATAGTTGCTTGATTCTAGTCGTGGAAACATGTTCTCTACTTCATGGTGCAAAGGAAGCAGAGAACAAGATAAAGAAAGAGGCAGATCTCAAGAACAAATCCCAATGATATTCTTCCTCTAAAATTGCTAGCTGAAATTCATTCAACAAATATTTACTTTACACTTTCTATGTATGGATAATAAGTTGGTCCACTATTAATCCTACTGTTAGGTTAGAGCCCTCATAACCTAATTGACTCTGTAAACCCCTCACAGATATGCCCAGAGACATACTTTATTAATCTTTTAGACAGTTGTGATCACTGTCTAACCAAGACACCTTTCAATTTTTATTAAGCTTGGGCAATTTGGAAGACACCAGCAACCTCTTCCCATCTTGACTGTTCCAACACAAGTTCTCCTTTGAGAGGCTAACAACTCCCAATCCTGAGTCTATGTTGAGTGGGGTATATAGCTCCAGTTTCAGAGTAGGAACGTTGGAGAGTATATGAATGCCCGTATTTTATCTTTCTGATCATGGTGGATCACATGCCCACACAGAGAAAATGAAATTGTGAATTAATCTGAAACACTTAAATGAAAATACCATTGTCTCTCCTCTGTGCAAACTGTGGAGATTTTGTTTTTCCCTGTGATTGATAGTGTGAAGAGGGCCTGTGACATGTGTGTCCTTGGAAACCATTACTATCATAGGAAGAGCAAAGGAACCTTTGGAGCAAACCCAACAGGGGATCCAGCAGAGAACAGAGCAGAGTAATGCTTGGGTAGAATATTTTGAGCTCCTGAATTAGACCTCCATAAAGCGCATTGTATTCCAGATCTCCGATCATGTGAATTAGCACATTTCATTTACTTTAATTAGTTAAATTAGCATTTTGTTATGTGTACTGTGCATTCATAATTGATTTACAATTTTCATTAAGAATGTGATTTCTTTGTCTTATTGAATAAAGAAGATTTATTCTTTCAATAATTTCATGTAGAAATTCCATTTCTAGAATAATCAATAGATATTAGGTCATTAACTGCTACTTATATTATTTCAGGATAAATTAAACTTCTAGAGCAAAGTAATATTTTGAAGATTCATTGTCCTTTTGAAAGAATTATGCTATTATTCTCATCAGCTACGACCAGGCCAATTATATTTCTACATGCAAATTGGTTTTACTCAATGATTTATTTCAATTTTGAATACAAAACAAGTATGTCCCAGAAGTCTATTTCATTAATCATTATAAAGTCAAGTTCAACAAGTTGCTATTTAGTGTCCAGCATTGAACTTCTGTGTTTCTTCAGCCTTTAAAGTTGGAGAGACGATGTCTTTTATTATTCAGAGAGAACCTTTGAAGGAGAAGGACATCTAGAAGCAGGTAGATCTAGGTTCTTAACTCAGCCCTGCCACTGACTTGCTCAGTGAACCTGACTGAGTTATTTAACTCTGATTCTCAAGTTTTTCTTCCTCATTTGGGAAGTACAGCATAACTTTCCAGAGAGATATGCAATGAGGAACATGCAAGCATGTGAAGCTCCTAGTGCTTGGAAAGACACTTCAAAGCTCAGAGGATCCCATTCCTTCCATTGCCCCCCAATTAATATGCAAAATATTACCATAAAGGCACACCAAGCAGGTATGTTTTTAAATTAAAATTATTCAATGATTTCTTTATTAGATTTTAAATACCATATGAAAAGGGGCTAATGATAGATTTCTACATTAGTTCTTGTTTTGTACAGTTTTGTGCTACCTTTACGTTTGCTTTAAATTCTGTATAGTGATCGACCAGCATAGGAATGCCCACGTTTCAGGAGACACTATACATTTCCGAGGAGCACAGAGATAATTTTGAATTAATTTGTCCATCCTAACATCTTTACGTCAGTTTATTTGGGTTTGGTCCTGTTTTGTTTCTGTTGGAGGGTTTATGTTGCTTCATTTAGTTTTTGACCTCTTATTATTTTGTGTTGCTAACTGTGTAGCTCATAACAAGGAAATTGAAAAAATATGTGTGCAATGAAGCTGAAAACTGTCCACTTAATACAGACACAGAGAAGTACCTCCTCCTTTGTTTTACTCTTATTTTTGAAGCAATGTTAACACTTGGATCTGAAGTCTGGTGGAAGGGCTTTGTCTTTCATAGTGCCTTTTTGTCTGGCTATAAATGTCTTGGATGATTTTCACGTGAAGGAAATTTTACATTTTCCCTGAATCCTTGTTCTAACTTTGACAACCAGAAACTGTTTTAACATCTTCTATTTATCTACCATGCCCAGCAGCCTCAATGCTGTGACCTGCTCATGCCAGCTGGAACCTTTCTTGGTTCCCATCTGTAGTCTGAACAAGTAGCTAAGGAACCTCATCACACACTGGGATAAACACACCCAACTCTGAGTCCATCTGAAAACTGGTATAACCACCCAAATGACTGAGCTTTCCTTTTTATTGTGCAAGCTGAATCCAAGAGGGAGAAATTAGCCTTCGAAAGGCAGCAAAGACAAAAGTAGGTAAACAAAACAATGTCTTGTGCAATGCTTCTCTATGGGACCATAGTTACACATGATTAAAACCCTGGACCTGGTGTCTTGGGTTCAATTCCCTGGCTGTCAGTTACCCAGCATGAGACATTAGGAAGAGGGAGACCCTTTGCATACTGCTGTGATGCTGCAATAATGAGCAGAAGCAAAGGTAGATAAAACATAAGCACTTGTAATAGAGCCTGTCTCAGTACTTTTCTATTGCTGTAACAAAAGACGATGAGCAAGGCAACTTATAAAGCATTTAATTTGGGGCCCATGTTTTCAGAGGGTAGTAGACTCAGGATCATCATGATGGAGAGCATGGCATCAGACAGGCATGATGCAGGAGCAGTAGATGAAAGCTCACATCTTGAGACAACAAACATGAGGTGCACATACACAGACAGTGAGGGAGGGAGGGAGGGAGGGAGGGGGGAGAGAGAGAAAGAGAGAGAGAGAGAGAGAGAGAGAGAGGAGGAGGAGGAGGAGGAGGAGGAGGAGGAGAAGGAGAAGGAGAAGGAGGAGAAGGAGAAAGAGGAGAAGAAGAACACTAACTAGAAATAGCATGAGCTTTAGAATCCTCAAAATCCACTCCCAGTGATATACCTCCTCCAACAAGACATACCACTTAATCCTTCTCAAACAGTTCCACTAACTTGGGACCAAGAATTCAAACACATGAGTCTAGAGGAGTCATTTTCATTCAAACCACCAGAAAACTCAACATAAATTCTAAAAATATTAACTTGCATATTATTATATATACAGTGGATAGTCATTTCCTTCCATGTCACCCAAAATCTACTTTATGAACAATGTGACTGCAGCTTTCTCACCCGTAGTCTTACTGTTTAATTTTAGATTTTATCATGCTTTTTTTTTGCATTATTTCTACAGCATATGTTGTAGGACAAGGAAAGACTACAAAAATAAATAAGCACATCAAATTTTCAGAAAATAAGCAGATCCTTTGATTTAAAGGATTTAGAGGTTGGTTGGCCTCTGGTTGTCTGAAAGTTTTAAAACAAGAAGAAATCCAAGGCTATTGATCCCCAAAATGTGATTAAATATTCCAAAGATCAATGATGATTTAGAGAAGATGTATCTAATATTCCCAAGGGATTGTGTGCACTACTGAACAGCTCTGGCACTCGAGGTTGTCCCAGTGTAATCCTAAAAGTGTTTATCAACTGGGCACTAAAACAAACAAACGATGTTAGAGACACAATAGAAAGATAGAGTGACAAGGGCATAAATATTACTCAGCCTCAGAAAAGTGGGTCATCCGTAACAACATTTCTGAGTCATCTCCTTAGGGTAATTCCACAGTGCTCTAACCCACTATTTCTTTTGTATTAGTTTTTCCCAACTGGTCAGCATGGTCAGTCTGTTAGTAAAAGCAGTTCATTGGATTTCACCCATTTGTTCTCTATTCTTTTCTTTAGCAATGTGGTTTCACTTCTGTCCAGCCTCATCTATCCACGTTCTGCCTGGAACTTAGGATGTCGATTTCTCTGTGAAGCCTTTCCTGATCTTCCCCTTGATTGACAATTCTCTTCTGAACACTCTCCACCTCTTCCTCCTCCTGCTCCTCCTCCTCCCTCCGCTTAAATCTATTTGTTTGTTTATTTATTTATTTATTTATTTATTTATTTATTTATTTATTTATTTAATTTTCGAATGCTCTATCTGCATGTACACCTGCATGCCAGAAGAGGGCATCAGATCCCATTGTAGATGGTTGTGAGCCACCTTGTTGTTACTGGGAATTAAACTCAGGACATCTGGAAAAGCAGCCAGTGCTCTTAACTTCTGAGCCATCTCTCCAGCTCCCTGAACATTCTTCTCATCAGTGGCTGTACTCATTATTCTGTGATCCTCGTTATGATAACCTGCCAACTGGGGTTTTTTCTCATCCATTGGGGTTTAAGCTTCTTAAAGTCAAGAAAATTTTTTTGTGCTCCTTCTCGTGTCTTCCAGCAGCATTTGGACATTCAATAAGCATTTGCAGCATAGCAATGAAATGGCTTATGAATCTGGGGGGAACCTGGACTATTAGGTACATAAACATCGCCATATCCATCTGTGTTAAATTTTATAGAATGTCTCTGTCTTCTTTTTACTAGAAAGTTTTATTTTATAATCAAGATGATTTCTACATTCCTGGATATAAAGATCTTGAGTAGTCTCTGTACTTAGGCCCTGAAACTTTACAAAGTTGTGAGATATAAGATGTGTTGCCAGGAGCATAGACTCTGGGTTTGCTGTTGTTTGGTTTTGAGACAGGGTGTCATGTAGCCCAGTTTGGCCTCAAACTCCTGATCCTCATGCCAACACCTCCCAAGTACTGAGACCACAATCCTGTGTAGTCACGCTCATCTTGACGGCACGGACTCTAGGTCTAGACTGAACCCCAATTCAGCCAACGAGAAGCTGTGACCTGAGTAAGCCACTTACCCCAGCCAAGCCTCCTATTTAGTATCTGTGCTACAGATAGAGTAGCCATTCTCCTCTCTGGCTGAGGAGGGGTGGGGGTGGGGTTATGAGAGATCACAATAAATGAATATGTGCAAAATGCTTGGGACCATACCTAGTACGTGGTTAGTGCTCCATCGATTTTAGCTACTATCTTACTGTTACAAATATTAGTTCACCGAGTCATGTGTGTCTGTTTCTCTTTTGAACACATGAACTTCAGAGTGGTTAACATGTATTTAAATGACCACCACCACAGTGTCTGGTACACAGTAACCTCTGAGAGAGAAGAAACCGGAAGAAAACTACTCCCTGCCCTAGAAGTACACTTGCATTTCCTCGCTTCCCGCCATGGGGCATCCAACAACTTTCTTTGTTGCCCACATCGACTTCATATTTAACCCTGCTGTTTTTCATTTACTTTATAATTCAATCATGATGAATTTTAAAACCTACTCTAACTTCCAACAATCTCTAGGGACCTGCTTCATCAGTCTGACATCACATTCATTTACATTTCTGATTCTTTTTTCATTTCCTTGTATGAGATGTAAGCATGGTTCCAGTAAAACACTTTTAAGATTGCATTACGCATACTGTGTGCTATTTATTTCTGGCTACATGTTCAAATTAACAAGCAAGAAATTGCTTATGCTTTGGTCAGCTATTGCAAACTGTAATGTTATATCTATTGCAACTGAAAAAAAATTGGATTCTGACTATTCTTTTGTAACATCTAAGCTAACAGTTTAAATGGAAAATATTTACATGGAAGCATGGCCAACTGGAGTTCATGGAGAAGTTGATCACTTTCCCAAGCTGGTAAATTCTTCTGTAGTCCCCATGATAAATAATTATCTGTCCTCTGGCAGGATTGTTCTGGAAGAGTGAATACATCACTTCCAAAGACATCTTCCTTTGCTGGGTTATTTTGCTTGGTGGGAAATTGTTTCTTATGTTGTTGTCCCAGAGAACAATCTAGTGTTTAGTGAATCACCATCTTCTAAAATAGCCTCAAATACTTGAAAGTAGGTATTTCAATTTCTGATATAAGTCAGCAGATTATACTGATGGTCTGGATCCTGGAAAGCACATAATTTCACATGATTTTACAGGCAAAGAAATGAAATTAGAAATTTTAAAAGTTGCCAATTGTCACACATTTTTCCACTGAATTACTCTGTGTACTAATAACCAACTTAAGAAATTTGCGTTTTTAAGATAGTATGATAGAAAGCAAGGATGGGTATATGGGAATGGAAGAGGGAAATAGCGTTATATTATGATCTCAAAAATAAAGGAAATAATAAAAAAATTAAAGAAATTTGCATTTTTAGGGGACAGTGAGAGGGTTCAGTTGGTAAATCTTGCTGCCAAGTCTGATGACCTGCATTTGACCCTGGGAACACACATAGTAGAAAGAGAGAATCGACTCTCATGACTTGTCCTCTGAAGTCTACATGTGCAGCATGACACATGCCTCCTTGTCCCCAAACAAAAGAAATGAATATAAAAATTTACATTTTACATATAGAAATGAATATAAAAATTTACATTTAACATATAGAATTTTATAATGTATTATACAATACACAGTGAAAAGATTTATACTTTATTATGCAAACTCTGTTGAAGATCCTAGTGAACCAGAGCCAGTCCATTTTCTCCTCATTCTCCAGAAGCTACCACTACTAAACATACACACACACAGAAAATAAATAAACAACAGTAGCAGCAGCAGCAGCAACAACAATAACAACAAAGATCCAAAGCAAAACTTAGCATCCAAACAAATGGTGTCTGTTTGTGTTCTAGCAGGAAGCGGAACTATCTTGAGAAATATGGAATATCAGGTTTATTATGGGAATTAGATTTTTATGGTTGTGGGAGCTGAGCAAGAGGTAGAAGACTCTTGTTTCTGCCCTATATGGTTGCAGCCTGAAGCCACTGTAGCTTAGCCAGGCTGGCAATAAGAAACAATGTAGGGGCAAATGAACACATCCGTCTATCAATCTTTTACTGCCTCTAACCTTGATGAAGAGGTTACCATAGAAGGATGTAGGCCTTTTTGTCATGGACTGGTACCTGTCTTAGTTACTTTTCTATTGCTGATAAGACACTGTGATTAAGGTAACTTATATGTTTAATTGAGCTTATAGTTTCAGAGTGTTAGAGTCCATGATGGTCTAGCAAAGAAATAGTGTCAGGAACATTTAAGAGCACACATCCTGGTCTGCAAGCAGGAGCGAGGGAGGAAGGAAGGAAGAGAGGAAGGGAGAGAGAGAGGGAGAGAGAGAGAGAGAGAGAGAGAGAGAGAGAGAGAGAGAGAGAGAAAGCGAGAGAGAACAATAGGAATGGCACAAGTCTTTTGAAATTCAAAGTCTGCCCCCAGCTGCATACCTCTTCCAATAAGGCCACACACCCTAATCCTTTGTAGACAGTTCTGCAAACTGGGTACTAAGTATTAAAACATATAAGCCTATGAGGGCCACACTCATTCAAGCCACCACAGTACTCATACCTGTGATTGACATCTGAGAAGCTTCAGGCTGCTGGAGATGTGAGCATGCCTGTGGCTCTGTGACAATAAGGTCAGCATCGCTCATATACCATGCATAGGAGCAATTCAGGCTCCTGTTCAGATTCTAACCTCTGGAAAGAAAAGGGTGTGTCTTTTGTGCCTTTCAAGGGAATAGACCATTTGTCACCAATCTTAACTTTCTCAGTTTGTATTTGTCCATTTGTAGTGTGTGAAATGATTTCCTGTGTTTTCAAGCTTTGCATTAACATAGTGGTTCTCAACATGTGGGTCGCAACCCTTTGGGATCTTCCACAGGGTCCTAAGACCATCTGCATATCAGATATTCACATTACAGTTCATAACAGTAGCAAAATTACAGTTATGAAGTAACAAAGGAAATAATTTTATGGTTGGGGTTCACCACAACAGGAGGAACTGCAGTAAAGGGTTGCAACATTGGGAAGACTGGGAACCACTGCATTAATGGCATCACAGATGTGTTCTTCTGTAACTTCTGACCTTTTACTTTCTGTTGATGAGATTTAACTATATTGATAACTGTTCTAATGTTTTTATGTTTTATTTTATTCTGAATAATGTTGCATTGAAGAATGGAGCATAACATGTCCATAGTCTGTTATCAATATTGAGACTGCTCACAAATCTCCAATATTAAGTTGAGGCTGCAATGGTTTTCAACATGCCTCTTGAGTGTTTATGTTTTGTTTGTTTAGTGGGGGAGTCTCTCAAAGATAGATACACCTGAGAGTATGCTACTGGGTAAGGGATGATGAACATCTCAGCTTTACTTAATATTACAATACTTTATGTTTCTACCAGCCATATTAGACACTGGTGATCTCCATGAAGTGAGGGGTCAAGTATGTCCATTTGGTGAAATTAGGTAGTGTGTGGAGATGTTTGTCAGTTGTCACAGATAGCAGAGGCGTTCTCTAACCATCCAGTGGGATGACATGAGATCTGTGTGGTGAAAAACCCACAATGCAAAGGATTGCCCCCAATGACAAGGAATTACCTGCCCTATATGCCAATGGCACTGGTCAAACAGCCTTTTGTGGTTGATGCTGTCCTTGTACACCTTGGCCAATCTGAAGGATGTAACCCATTGTTACTTTAACTGCTAACTTCACTGAAGTTTAGAAGGTTTTCAAATATCCATTAGTGATTCAAACTCAGATTTCATATGAGATTTTTACTGTCTTTTTCCATTCAATTTTTTTTTTGTGTGTGTGTGTGTGTGTAAGTGAGAGAGAGAGAGAGAGAGAGAGGGAGGGAGAGAGAGAGAGTGTATTCTGGATGGCTCTCACCTCAGACTCAAAAGGCACTTCCAGTACATCACTGACTCTCTAGAAATTAGCTCCTGGTCTTAGAATTGTATACATTTCTTCCCTCCTAGACTATTTAGGTTGGTCTTGGCCATTTACATTTTGACCAAAAGCCTCAGAGTGAACATCCTAGATAATGTTCCACTTAAGGAAGAAGAGCCGCCCACCATTTCCAGTCCATATGAGTCAACAGAAGGAAACAGATAAGCAGATCATTGGTCAGGTTCCATTCAGAAACTTTAGATTTAGAATCATCAATTCTAAATTCTACATAGCTGTCCTGGATCGGCATTTAGCTCTGTATGAAGGCTCCCATGACCAGGCTAATTAGCAAGGACGATCTACAGTTGTCTTCCTATATCCTAATGACTCCAACCAATAGTCTATTGTAGCTGTTTTATTCTGTAGGACTGATGGCTTGGACTAGACATGGCCATATGCTCCTCTAATAACACATAAATGGTAAGTAGGTATTGACAAATGAAAGTCAGTGCAGAGCTAATATTGTCCTTATGAAATGAGATGGCATGCTTAATTCAGTGAGAAACACAAATAAGTGTTTAATAAATAGTAGTAAATAGTAATGTGTTTATTGCACCAGAGTTCTTAATGCTTTTAATTATGTGTTTCATAGTTAAATTATTTGTTCTCTAAAATAAACTCTGAGTTAGGCATAGTAGTATATGCCTTTAATCCCAGCACTCAGGAGGCAGAGGCAGAAGCAAGGCAGATGGATCTCTGTGAGTTTGAGGCCAGGCTAGTCTACATAATGAGCTCCAGGCCAGCCAAGACTGCACAGTGAGATCCCAAAACAAAACAAAACAAAACACCCATAAGACTAAATAAGTAAATAAACAAATTCTGGTGATTCAGCTTCATCCCATTGATCTAGTTTCACTTCTATTGTTATGATGAAATACCCCAACAAAAATAATTTAGGGGAGGACGGCCTTTATTTTTGCTTATAATTCCAGGAAGTCAAGGCAGAAACTTAAAACAGCTAGTCACATCCCAGTCCCATTGAAGAGCAGAGGGAAATGAATGAATGTGTGCTTACTTGCTTGCTTGTGCTCATTTCAATTTCTCTACTCTTACACAGTGCAGGCCCCCCTACATTGGGAATGGCGCCACCCACAATGGTCTGGATTTTCCCATATCAAGTAATATAATTAAACAATCCCCCACAGGTGTGCCCATAGATCAACCAAATGTAGACACTCCAAATTGAGTGTCTCCCCAGGTGATTCTAGATTGTGTCAAGTTGACAATTAAGCTGACATCATACATGCACAGACCAGTTTAGAACATTTAGAACAGTTTAGAATGCTACAGAAAGTGTTCTGTACTTGGAGACTAAGTGAATTACCGGAATCAATGCTTATTGAAAGTGACTTGATAAGACTTTTTCTTTGGAGAAGGTTTTAGGAGGAAAGGAAATCAAGAGAAAACTGGGCAAATAGAAACAAGAGTACTACCAGTGGGAGAAAAGTATTCAAATATCAGTCATACTATTTGCATGGATTCTGAGGATGTTAAATTGTAAGATGTTCTTCATTTATTTTGTAAGTGGTGTTGGTAGAACTGGCTAACAACTTGGAAAAAAAAGTAGAGTATATCTCTATCTAACATCATATGGTAAAATAAAATCCAGATGGATTAATCATTTCTGTGGAAAAAGTAAACCTACCAAATTTTGGAGGAAAATAGTCAGGAGTGAGTGAATAGTAGACCTTGAGCAACAGTTCCTAACGATGCCACCAAAGATGGCATTGTTCTGATAAGTTAGTCTGAAAACATAAATAGCCATTTTAATTTTAATTTTCTTTTGAAATTATAATTAGATCATTTCCCCATTCCTTTTCTTTCCTTCAACTCTTCTTGCATAATCCCCTTGTTGTCTTTCAAATTCATGGTCTCTTTTTTACAAAGACGTTTTTAAAAAGAAGAAAAATTAATTGCCAATGAAATCATGGGGAAAATGTGACCATTGGTGATCCCAAATTTCCAATTAAAACAAATAAATATTGGGAAATATGAGTAGGAGCATATATGTTGAATTTGAGGCCAGCATGAGTCACATGAGACCCTTAGAAAAACAAAAGAAAAACAAACTTTTAGATTCCCCTCCAACTAACTAACCAAAACCAAGCAAACCAAAAACTCATGACAAATATAATTGTAGTATTGTAGTTTTTTTGTTTCTTTAATTGGAAAATTCCCCCCAAACATCACTAATATGTTTTCTGTGAAATACATATGTTCAGTTATTAGGTAAGTAAGTTCCAAAGAGGTCTTGTAATTGATAGTCAATAATAATAATAATAATAATACGTTGTATAAATAATGTGTGGTATATTTGAAATTTGCTAAGACAGTAGAACTTAACTTATCTCTGTCATTTGGTTATGTTAGTTAGTGAGTCATCATTTCAGTGTAAGCTGTTAATACAGCTTTGGGAAAAGAGTCATCTCTTTGAACTGTGGTCACTCAAACATGGTGCCACCTTTCTGGGAAGAAATTTGGCAGTCTCCATCAAAAACCTTAAATATGAACTTATTTTTTTCTTAGAAAATTAACTAATATTTTATCTAAGATTTAACTCTAAGAGCACCAAAGTGTTCCTGAAGGGATTTTACAGTTATATTTCACAATAATGATGCTCCTGTAGTGATTTGTGTCTTGATTTCTTGGATGTTATGTACATCAGTGTGAGGCAGGACTAGCTAGTTTGGTTTTATACATTGGTACAATGAGGTTGGCCAATATGAGTGTAAGCTACATCTGGATTATGTAAAAGAAAATGTGTTTCTGAGTCTATAAGTCTAAGACTTCAGATTAGGAATATGGCAAAATCCCCAGTGTAATAAAGTCTATTCCAAGAATCCTCTTGGGACACAGCCAGACTCCCCAGATGACAGATCCTCTGCCTCTCCATCTGGCCAGCAAGGATAAATTTTCTCCTTATTGAAACTTCTGCAATGTACATTAGTTGTCTATTGCTCAGTAATCCAAGACCACAAGCTTATCAGCTTTCAATCCATGTACCAGTCAGCTCACAGTTCTTTGACACAACAGCAGAGTTCAGATGTTGTTTCTTTTCAGGGACTTAGCATCAATCCTGATAGGCTGAGAGTGTATCTGGAGGCGGGAGACAGGCCTATTTCCACAGGCATGAAGAATGCTAGCAGAATCCACGTGTTCACAGCTGTGAAACCAAGGCTTCTGTCCCTGCTGATTCTCAGCTCTCTGGTCCTTGTACACGTTCCCCTCCATTATCAGAATCACCCACAGCTAATCAAATACTTTTCTTGCTTTGAATCTTTTCATTTTTCCTTCTTCTACCAGTCTGAGAATTCTGGCTCTGGATTGATCGGATTCAACAACAACAACCAACTCTATCAAGTAATCAGAAATCCACATATTTGGGAAGATGAGGCCGGAGGACTGCCATGAATTCAAGACCAACACAGGCTATGTAGCAAGTAGCAGATCATCTTAGAGCTACACAGCAAGACTTGTCTCAAAAGAAGGAAGAAAAAAAAAACCACATCATAAATATTAACATTTTTGCCTTTTCTTCTGCCATCCCTCAGCTTTATGGTGTGTTGAATAGTGTTTTATACCCAAAACCATTTTCTTTTTTGTGACTATTAAATTTAGGGTCAAAACAAAGGAAAACACTTCATCAGGGAGTAATGGGTTTACCGTGCAGTCGGAATGAAAAAAAATTCTTCCTGATCCAGGCTCTCAGTGGCCACCATCCTTCCTAATCGATTTTTACACTTTTACTTCTTTTGAAGATTCAGAAATACTTGATCACAAACACAAATGATAAATCTCAATGGTTTGCCTTCAAATTTTGTGAATCGGTGTGGATATCGGACTCACTGTTAAGAGGCAATGTATTCAATGAGAGGCTCTTGGCTCTGTGGTGACTGCAAGCTGAGAGGAGTCTCATTTGCTCTTGTAGTGCTATGTAACTTGAAATTTTGAAATGCCTACATCAGTGAGACTTCTAAACTCAGGCAGTTAATATTCATGCAGCTTGACTAGAGACCTGAGTTCAGTTTTATAGACACACATAAGTGTTTTGGGGTCTTTCTTGGTTCCCAGAATTCAGTCTGTCTTGCACCTGCTGGACTTCTCACAAGCACCTATTCATTCACTAGATGCTTGCTGAAATGTTTGCTTGGTGATGCAAAAGGCAGGTAGCATTTCACAGGCAGCACAGTTACACAAGCTAGACAAGTGCAGAGCTGGACAAGCTGTCAATTGTAAATGCTACAGGAAGGACTTGGAAACAGCAGTGTAAATAACATGGCAGGCAAGAAGGGGAGGCTGGAATAGATGTGGAGAGTCAGTCCCCACATCTGTGTGCACACTGTCTTGTATACAGAAAAGAAAACAAATGCCATGTAACCATTTCAAATGTTTTATATTTCCATTCAAATTGATGACATTCCAGATAAAAAATTAATTTGAACTATCTGCCATGATTTCCTACCCCACATTTTCACAGAGATGAGTTTGTGGTAGGAGTAGAAATGCTCTTGGGTAGTTGGATGTTCACTAGTGGTCCTGCAGTGATGCTAGTCAACTGACCTCAAAGGAAGAAGTAACGGTGAGAGGGAGATACTGTTGGGTCTAGAGCTTCCAGTCAGAGAGTAAACGCTAATGTGTTGGGGGAGGTAGAAGGAAATCACCTATAATTGCCGTGAGAGTCAGTGCTATGAGAACTTGGGGTTCACATCTTTTTAACAGGAAGAGCTTCACTTCAGTGATTGTTGGCTTCCAGGTTGTAGCCATTAGTTCCTTCTAAGAAGCTTATGGAGGTACCATCACCCCATGTGTTGACCCAGGTAAGAGTCCTGCATCAGTTGGATCTGATATCTCAATGATCTGATTTTATTGACGGGAAAGTTCAGTAACTCTCTTTTGTTGGTGAAGAGATGTGGCCAAAAATGCAAATTATGTGTCATACTCATACAACCCATACTAAGGAGGGATTTGTAAACATCTGGAAAGGAAAGAGCAGAGAATAGGACTGAGTTGACAATTCTGAAGAAACAGTCACCCACGGAAAGAGAACAGGTGAAGTGGAAGATGGAGAAACCAGAGGTGTTTAGCTTTGACCCATTTGAACTGTTCTGCCCAAATTTTTCCTCCAGTGGGCATAAAATTCTACCCAGGAGGGTGAGTTACAGAGGACTAGGTAGATCATCTCTATGTGGTTTGTTTTAATGTTTTAAAATTTCTTACCAGACCATTGTGATCCATTTAAAGATTTTGTCTGGTCAGTTAAAAATTCAGTCTTATTCCATCATGTGATAACACTTTATATTATTTACCACCCCTGTCACTAGTATCTCCAGAATGCATTTTTAAAAGAAAAAATCTTCAAAAAGAATAGCTTAGCAGGTAAAGATGGAGGCCAAGACCAGATGGGCTTCTAGTTATGATCTCAGTGTTGCCGCCACTTACCACAAGGCATAGGGGAAGTCCTTTGATTTCTCAGAGACAGTTTCCTTATGAGCAAAATGAGAATGATTCTGTGAACGTCTACCTCACAGGGATATTGGGAAGATGAAAGAGAAGAAAAGCATAAATAGTTAAAAATTGTACAAGTCGAGGATAAAAGTGATTTTTCTTTTTGAAAGACAGGATCTCATGTAGTCTAGCCTGGCCTCAAACTTGTTATGTAGCTCAGTCTGGTCTTGAACTTCTCCTCTCTGTATTCACCCTTACAAGTGTGGGGATTACAGGACTGCACCCTATGCCTGGCTGAGTCATTTTTTTATGGCTACTTCAGTATTAGTTTTTTCTCTCATGCTATTTTATACTTTTAAAAAGAGGCAGCTATAATGAAACTATACACGGAAAAATAAGTGCTGCGATTACATTGCAAAACCCCCACAAATCATCCCAGGTCCTGTGCAGGGGTCATAATTGGATACAGCCCTCAGTGGTGCCTTCAAATACTGTATGACCTTGTGGTCTGGAGGTCATGGTGTGGTTCTTAGTGGCTCTGACTTCTAATGGAAGATGGTTTATCAAACTAAGGAATTCATCTTCATTCATAAGGAATTTCTGCTGTGGGAAAACCATGAATATCCTATTGGAGGACTTCAAAAGATAGGGAGAAAAAAACAAGCTTTAGATTGTAAGCAAAGTTCTGCTGTAGGGGATCCTACAAATTCTGAGTAGCATGTGTGCCATCAGTAGAACTCCTGTAAGTGTGACTAGCCTTCTCAAAGACTCCCCATTGCAATAAACATGAAATCACCAACCCCTTATTTACCCGTCTTGGACTCTTAAAATTCCCACAAAGCACACAGCTCGTTTAAGTTTCACAGGCTTGAAGTCATGAAAATACCATGAAGTCATCCACTCCCACCCCCAGTGCTGTAGATAAAGCAACCATAAACCCTGTCTATCTAAGGAAATGGTCATTACTTCATGTCTGTGGGTGGGCATGGCAGGGGGACCAAGTTTGTAGTGGGCAATGATTACTACCTTATCCATTTCTAGATCTCCAGTACTTTCCTCTCAGAGCCTTGGCTGGGATGATTACAAAAACAAGCACTTACTATATAAATGATTGAAAGAAGGCCTGACTTCATTGCAAGATATTCAGTCTCTAGAGTGACTCTGCCACAGAGAAGGATGCTATCATGCAATAGTAGTGCCTTTCGTTTAAGTAGGAAGTGGGGTATTCCTGAGTGAAAGCATTTTATTTGACTTGGATGTTTGTTTATAGCGGATGGCCAGTTGCAGTAGAACAGATTTCAGAGGTTCTGCATAGCTACAAAAGTTAATCCACTTGTGTCTCAGGCGCATGCATAGGCATACCTAGGGTATATATACCCTTAGGTAATTGTTTTCTATGACAAGTTTTTTTTTTTTTTTTCTGAGTCAACAACTTGAAAAGATCAGAGCTATGTAGTAAAAGGGAATTCATTCTTTGGAGTAATATGGTTTTTAGGAGGTTCTTCCTAAAAGAGTCACATGGTAAAGAAAGAATACAAATGGAATATAGTTGGAGAGAAGGAGATAACATGAATTCCTCTGTGGCACAAAGTGTTATTTAATGTGTACAAGTCAGAAACATGGACTTGGCTGGAAATGTTGGGAAGATTTTATTCTGAATTCTTCATCCTACCAATCAGAGGAGTGTGGCCAAGGTGTTGAAGCAACTTGTCCAGAGCGACGCAGGGAATCAGTGGCCACGTTGGGACTGTAAACCAGGACACCCGGCTTCTAACTGGTGTTCTTTCCACTTTCAGAGCTGGCTGCCTAATCTGGTGCAGGAGAAAGCACTCGTGGGGTTATTTGGAAGAGCGTTTGTCATCTGGCTGCTGCACTCACAGGAGAGCCAGACCACTTGATGGTGGAAAAAGAGAATGGAAATGCAAAATGCTAAGATGGAACTGAGAATTTTATATGGAAAACATGAACAAACTATGGTTTGAAATATTAAAAATAGGTGAAATTCAATTTAAATTCTATTGGGCACTGACTTTAGGGTTATAAACAAAATGTCTGGAAAAAATTTATTGGACAATATCCCTTTTTGCCTCTTGAGGCAAATTAAAAGTACTGTCCCCATTATCCATCAATGTATTTGAAGGCAGAAGAGATTAACCCTAATAAAGAAAAGGGGGTGAGTACATTCTCATCTTGATTATGTAGGACTAGCACCTCTGGTCTGGACACAAAATAAGTAGATCTAGTCCTTTCTAAGCCATGGCTTTATTCAGTTCACCAACAGTCTTCTGAGGTTCAGTTTAGTTATCTGTAACACGATGGGATTGGACTATGTGCCAGGAACAGTCTCCTTCAAATTGAGCATTCAAGGATCTATAGACATTAACTTTTCATGTGGGAGCTTAGAAGTCTATTTGGTTCCCTTTTTTCCTCATTTTTAACTGGTTGTTCGCTTACTGCACCCTCACTGTTGTGTGAGATGAGATTGCTCTTCTGTATCTCTTCCTAAGGTTGCATCTGAAGATTGCATCATGAGGGCTCCACTCTCATGATTAATAACTTAATAGGAGCCCCATCTTGAAATGCCATACACTGAGGATCCAGTAACATAGGAATTTTGGGAACACATGACAATTGGTCCTGATAACTTTTCTTTGATACTTTTTGTATGGAACGAAGGACACCTGTTTGTTTATTGACTACCTGGTATGCGTCAATCATTGTACCAAAGTTTGTGCATATGTGGTAAAAACAAAAATATATGGTTTCTGACCCATTGGAGATGATATGATAGATGGAGATACAGTAAATGAACAGAAAGCAACAAGAAACTATCTACTGGGGGGCTGAGGAGATGGCTTGAGGGTAATAAGCATTTGCTCTGAAAGCCTGAGGATATGTGTTTGAATCCCCAGCACTCATGTAAAAAGCTAGGCATACTTTCATGTGCTTACTACCTCAGCATTGGGGGCAGACACAGGCAGATCTCACGAGCTTGCTGGCCAGCCATCATAACCAAAACCATGACAAGTTTATGGCTCATGGACAGATCTTATCTCAAGGCAATAAGGTGGAGAGTGATAGAGGTAGACATCAGACAGCCTGCTCTCTCAATTCAGCATGGATGTGTACAGACACAAGCACCCATGTACTCATGTGCATACACCTCACGCATTCATATACTGCTCTACCTCCACACACAATGAGAAAGGTAATACCTGTAGGTATAACTGCATGCATACAGATGGTCCCTGTTACATTAGTTAGACATAGACCTTTTCTACTTTTTGCTGGTGCAAAAATGATAGATTTTCAATAGAAATCATACTTTGATTGTGATCTTGTTCAGTGATATATAGTCTAACACTTTGCTGCAATGCTGGCCAGCAAAAGTGAGATGTCTTTCTTAGCCTCAAAACCATGAGCTAAATAAATGGTTCTCTACATTGGACTATGTCCAAATAAGTAGATCTATATCCAAATATGTAGAATATCCAATCTGTTATTATAAAATAGACTTTGTGTAGATATAAATTCTTTTTGCAACAGTAGGTGATGTAAACATTCTGAACCAATTTAAGGTAGGCAGGGCTAAGCTAATGGTGTTCAATAGGCATACTAATTATATATTCATTATTTTTAATATCTTCAACTTATAATAGTTTATGTTGACCCTGATCATAAATTGAGAAACAAATGCATACTTATCTAGGCTGTATTGTACAAGAGGCCATAGTGGGTACAAGAACAAATATCAGGAGGGAATGCTACTATGGATGGGCTGTATTCATGGAAGGGTTGGAATCCTCAATATAGCATCTAAATAGCCATAAAAAGACTGATTCTAGTCAAGAGATAGGAGCATATAAAAGTCTGAGGTTAGAAAGAGCTGACTGTAACAGCATCTGTCAGGCCATATCTTCAGTGGGAAGCCATGGACACTGTTAAAAGGATTAGTGCTGTTTCAATTCAAATGGAAAAACATTACTTCCAATTTTATGTGTAGATAACATAGAATCCAGCATTACCTGATGGCAAGCGTCTTGAGTCAAATACCCATGTCTTCCCATGAGTAAACCTGGTCTGTCTTCCTTAAGTAGTTTCCCAGTATATTAGTAATGAACTTTATGGTGGCATGTGGCACTTAACAACTGGACATTGTCTCCCTCAGCAGAAGATATCTGCCTAACATTAGCTTGAGGTACAACAGGTACAGCTTGGCTTCAATTGAGTTACTCTACCTTGACCATTATGTAAACGGCCTCTCTCAGACTGAATTGCAGGGTTTCACTGCCACCCTCGGCCACATTTCTATCAATATGTCCACAAAAAAAGCTGTACCCTGTGCTATCCTGGATCTGTCAGCCTCATTCTTCAGTTTCTTGACTCTGCTCACCTGTGGCAATTGGTTCTTTTACACCAGATTTTCTAAGAATAGAGAATGTACTGGAAGGGTAGAATGACAGAAGAGGCCCCAGGAGAGAGTAGACAAGAAAGACAGCAGCTTGGATGAGGAAACATTCAAGTTAAAATATGTTTTATAGGTTGTGTTGACTAGGCTTATTGATCACTAGCATGTGTCAGGTGGGTAAAAAAGAGAAATCAAGAGTGAGGTAACCCAGTCCCACAAAGACAAATTTGGCATGTACTCACTTATATGTGATTATTAACTGTTGAGCAAAGACAAAGGTGCTGTGATCCACAGACCCAGAGAGACTAAGCAACAAGGAGGGCCTCAGTGGGGACACAGGGATCTCCCTGGTAAAGGGGAAATGGAACAGATGGCTCAGGTGGGCTGGGGGAGGGTAGAATGGGAAGAGAAGAGATCAGGTATGGGGAAAGGGATGGAGGGAGAGAATATATGGAGGGACAACAGTGTGGATCTGGAGACTGAGGACAGTGGAAACTAACTGGAATCCACAATGCAAGGTAGACCTTGGCTAGGACCTTTGGCAATGCAATATGGGAAGCCTGTACAGGCCATCTCCTGTAACCAGCAAGGTTCCCAGTGGAGGGACTGGAACACCACACCAGCCACAAAACCTTTAACCTATAACCTATCCTCCCTACAGGACCCACTGGGACAATGGAAGGGCAGAACCCATAATTGATTCTGCAGGGTAGGCCAGGAACTAGAATGGATAGCCAGGAGACTATTTCTAATGATATCTTGTTCCTGTTCTACTCATAGATCAGTACCTAGTTCACTCTCTATCAGTAAGGCATCTGTCAGCAGCTGATGAGAACACTTGCAGAAGCCCAGAGCCAAACATCATGCAGAGCTCTGGAAAACTTACAGAAGAGGGAGTGGAAGAATTTTGGGGACCAGAGGGGTCAAGGGCATCAGGAGAGCAAGCCCCACAGAGTCAACAGATCAGCACTTTTGGGGTTCCTCAGAGCCTGAAGCAGCAGACAAAAAAACCGCAGGGTCTCCTAGATATGTTATGTCTGGCTTGGTATTCTTGCAGAGATCCTACAGGTTAGATAGTATGTGAGGGTTTTCTGATAATTTTGCCTGCCCTTGGGACCCATTTCCTCCATCTGGGTTGCCTAGTCCACCCTTTATGTAGGGACTTTATGTAGCGCCTGGCCTTGTCCCATTTGTTGTGCCTTGTTTGAGCAGTAGTCCTGGGAGGACTGCTCTCTTCTATGGGGAGAAGCAGGGGTGGGGAGAGTATATAATAGGAGGAAAGGGAAGATGGGGGGAGCTGGGAGGAATGAAGGGAGGGCAGGAGGGGTGTTGATGTGTTTTATATGAGAGAAGAAAAAGAAATAATTCAAAAAATTTAAAAAGAGAAATCAAAATGAAATTTGATTTGCATATCTGAATCACTAAGTGCTATTTAGTGGTATGGTATGGTGGTGTGGGGAAGACTGAAGCAGCTGCTTGCTGAGATAGCGGAAGGCTGGAGTGTTTTGGAAAAGGATTCTATGGAGGTGGATTCATTAGGAGACAGACTCAGCAGCTGTCTATCCTTGCCAACTGTTTTATCTTTGCAGTGCTGAGGACCGAACTCAGGACCAGTTGCATGCTGGGAAAGCTGCCACTGAGTGACACTTCCAGCCCCGATTCTATCAGTTTTATGTTATAGCAAATAAATGGGCAGAGACATTCCAAGTAGTAAGTCTGAAGGTCAAAGGAATGATCTGGGCAGGAGAGTCCTAGAGAGGAGAAGACCAGATTAGAATTAAGGCCATGTAGAAACGGTGAGAAAAGATGAGAATAGTAATGAATGACCAGGAATTGTGGAGTAAGCAGTCTATTGAAAGCTGAACGCAAGTCATCACCAAGGTAGAAAAAGGACTACAACTTGCATAAGCAAACAAACATCAAACAACAAAAACAAAAGCAAAAACAAGCAAGCAAACAAACAAACAAGTAACCCCCCCCAAAAAAAAACAAAACAAGGAGAAAAACAGTCTAGGTTTAGGGTGAGGACTTCTGAGGAGCTGAATAAAGTCTAAACTGAAAAGTTGCTTTTAGATCTAGAATCAGAGCTCTAGACCTTTAGAAGAACCTTTCTGTGTTAGCATCTAGTGATGGAATGGAAACCCCATAATATGATTTGAAAAGCAAGTAGAAGATGAAGCTGTGGGATTAATGAGAAAGTTTTCTGAATTTTGATGTGAAAGTCAGTGGAGTAGTGATACAGGATCTGGAAATACTTGGGGGTTCAAAGGCAATGAATTTTTTTTTTAAGGAGATAAGATGCTAAAGGGTTGTCAATCATTTACTGGGGCCGAGAGATTAATAGTGCAGAGCAAACACTGAAAAAGCAGGCCTCTCAGGCCATATTTGGCCTAAGGTATAATTTTGTGTTATAGAAGATCGAAGTTTTGCAAGCTAAGACTAGTTTTGACATTTGCAAATGGTTCAAAAACCTCAAAAAATAGTATTTCCTGACATGTGGAAATCTATGAAATTCATATTCTAGCATCCATAAATAAACTCCCTTGAAACTCTGTAATACTCTCTCACTTATGTATTGTTCCGTACTTTCATGCTCTGATGGCAGACATCTAGGGTCATGACAGAGTCTTTGGCCAAGAAAGTCTAAAGTTTTTACTAGCTGACATTTTATAGGAAAGGCTTGTTGATCGATGGCATGTAAGACGAAGGGTTTACGTGGTGAGACATTGGGATGGCAATGAGGCCGCCAGGCTAGCCTCCGCAGGATGGAGCCCAGGAGGACGTTAGATACGAGTGCAGATGCGCAAGGTGGCTTGAATTTATGGCTTTCTCAATGACAAGAGAATGTAGTGTATATTCAGCCTGGGAGTTTGACCTAAGCTTTCTTGTCCTCCAGAAAGAATTGTCACCATGAAGCAGACATCGTGGTATACAATGCCTGACTTCTAAAAGCTACATCTGATTAAATTTCTTTAAACTTGAAACAATTTTCTAAGCTGGGGAAGGAAGGAAAGACTGAGAGGAAGCGGAGATTGATGCTTGATGGTTCTCTGAAAGGCTTATCCGGTCTGTTTTCCTGATAATACTCAAAAGAGGGAATTATAGACCTCTTAGGTAACGAGGTAATTTCAACAAAAAAGGGAGGTCATAGTTTCTTTTTAAGGTTTTCTCCTTGAATTCTGGGAACCTGCAAAAGTAAATATATTTTTCCAATGATTATAGCACAGGAAGAGTAGAGGAGATAGTATTGGGGGATATATGGGGGAGAGGAGGAAAAAGAGAGAAGAGAAGAGAGAGAAAGAGAGGGAGGGAGAGAGAGAGAGAGAGAAAGAGAGGGAAGGAGAGAGAGAGAGAGAGAGAGAGAGCGCAAGCACATAGCTGAGGTCTCTGCAGTTACACAATACTGTGTAGTGCAAGGTCCATTCATACCAAGGAGCTGTAGTTGTCAGAATTGTCACAGTGGATGAAAGAGTGAGCCACAGCCACAGAGACCAGGTGTAAGTGTCAGCAAATAAGACAAAGGACAACAATTAGGTCTGTGCCGAAGCCCAAATCAAATGGGGCTTTATAAACTTTTATTGCAGTTACTGAGTTGATTGATGACTTCAAACCAGGTGGTTTATTGTGCTTGCTAAGTTACTATGAGGGTCTCCTGATTCTTGGAGGCCAATGAAAACCATGGGAAGCATTGAACCATAAATTGTATCTTCTTGGAATTGACTAAGAAAATCTTAAGTGGCTGAAATTTCACTTGAAATTGCAAAATTCTTTTTCTGCTCTAGGTGCCATAGGAGTTTTGGATAGAAAAGAGGGAAAAAATACTTACATATTTTGCATGCTTTAGTTTTGCGGTTTGAAGATTCCAAATCTTAAAAGAAGTTTGAAGAGAGGGGGGCAGATTTATAAATACTCAGTTTTTCTTTCTGAAAGGGAAAAATGTTTTTGTATTTCCCCCCTAATGTGCTGGATTTACTTGTTTAATCATAGTTATCATGTTAAAGGGCTGAACATGATACATAAAACTTTATATGCACCTTTGACCCCATTCTTGTGTTATTCCATGAGGTATAAAGAATTATGATCATTTTACAGATGAAAAAACCAAAGAGCCAGAGTGTGTTAAATAACCTGCCAAATGTCATAAACCGAAGCCCGAGGCTGCAGACTTCTCTTCCTCATCTTGCCTTCTAGCTTTTACCTCACCCAACCAAAAACTAACGGGGTTCACTTTGACACTTTAGGACAAGATAATGAGCTAATTGTTTTAAATATTTATTGTTCTCTTCACATTTAGAAAATGAAAGCATTTTGGAATGTTTTATTGCAAATCACTGGTTGGGTAATTTGGAATAAATTACCTAACATAACCGAGCCAACTATTAAACACTAGAAAAAGTTAACATCCAACTCTGTTTCAAAGCTCACATTATACTTAATTACACTAATGCCCTTCTTCCTTCCGCTTCTCAGACAGCTGAGGATCTATTGCTCCTACGAAATCTTTTCTAACTAGCAAATGGCAAGAAAGGGAATGATCATTTTCTCTCATGTTTAACTTAAAGGACACATACATTGACTATCCACAAAACATGCATGACCCCTCCTTCTTTGATACGGCCATGTGTAAGGAGAGTGGAAACATCATGGACCACTTATAGGCCTGGACATCCATCTTCCCATGCTTTTTCGTAGGCTTCTTCCCCCAACCTGGAGGCTGGATAATCAAATGATGAGATCAAAGTATGGGATGTCCATCCCCAGAGAACTGCCTCTTGTACAGGAGTGTTATATCAGAGAAAAAAGATCGTCTATGATACTAAGTCATTATTCAGTTATTTTTGTGTATTTGACTCTGGCTACAGCATTCTAACATATGCTAAAGAATTCAGAGGAACATCAGGGTAAGGGTAACAACAATAAAGCAACTACATTTAAATTACACAAAAAGCATAGCACACATAATTATTAACACTTTACACAGAGAACCACAGACTATAATGCAGTTTACATGGGAGCAAGCTGTGAACAATAGTAGGAGTAGGAAGAACAATTAAAGAAGCCATAGTACCAATTTACAATATGAATGATGTACTGACCTGGAAAGATGGAAGATGGTTGACAGATTTGTTACTTTAAGATGATAAACTCAACATGCACATAGTTGATTGTATGTAGACAGAAGAAGGAGACAAAACTAAGGATGATTCCTATGCTCTGGATGGGATGCTGGTGCCATTTGCAGGCATATGTATGATAAGAACAAGGGCAGGTTGATGGGGTAGAGAGGAGATGATGAGTTTAGTATTTGATGGGTTGCCTCAGGGAATCAGAACAGGCTTGACCACACAGCTCATGAAGAAAACAACATAAAGGCTTACCTTTAGGTTCAGATGCCATTTAGTTGATACTTAATATTAAGGAAGAAGAAAAGATGATTCCCGATTTTATGTAACAAATGAGATACTGCAATTTCCTTACTTTAATCTCGACTCTGCCACTTCCTGGGGACTCCACTAAAATGTAAGTATCTCACCTTTAATCCTAGTTCTTTTAAGAAAATCTGTATGTTGAGGTTTTTATTTTCTGGCAGCCAATGAACTCATACATTGTCTTAGGGTTTTGTTGCTGTGAAGAGACACTATGACCATGGCAAACTCTTACAAAGGAAAGCATTTAATTGGATCTAGCTTACAGTTTAGATGTTTAATCCATTATTATCATGGTGGAAAACACGGTGTCTTGCAGGCAGACATGGTGCTGGGGAAGGAGCCAAGACTTCTATATCTGAATCAGCAGGCAGCAGCAAGAGAAAGGTAACATTGGACCTGTCTTGAACTTCTGAAACCTCAAAGTCCACCTCCAGAGACACACTTCCTCCAAAAAGGGCACACCTCCTAATAGTGCTACTTCTTATGGGCCTATGGGGGTCATATTCATTCAAACTACCACACACATACACTTGTGCAGTTGTATGTGTGTGAGGCTATCAATATGATGAGGTAGTATTGTTCAAAACAAAATAAAGAGGAAGACTATGGTTATACTGAGTTGACCTTGGTCAAAACAAGATAAGTAGTTTTACCAGACTGCACAAGAATAATGGGTTGGAAGACTTCTGTTTTTAATACTACGACCTAGGTAGACAGATCTTTGATGTCAACTGGGATTTGTGTTGGTGCCAAGAGAGACTAAGCATTAAGCCCTGGGCCTTCTGGAACCTTGATACAGACCTTAGGATCTGAAGATGTACATCAAAGACAACAGTGTCACCACTACAGGCTGCACACAATTGAGTAGGTGACAGTTTCATGAAAGTTACCACTTAGGACACTGGGCCTCTGTCATAGTCTTTCTTGACCAGATAAATCTGGCTTCTGGTACTGACACAGAGTAGGAAAGTAAAGCACCCCAGAAATGAACTTGGAGAGCTTGCTAATCTTAGAGAGTACATTTCCAACCAGATTTGATTTAACGTGCATTCAGGGACTGTATGGAGTAATTTTTTTTTTTAACCTACGATTTTAAGAGAACATCTGTAACTACAGAAACTAGAGATAAAAGAGTTTCCCATTTTCTCTAAAATCATATAAACCATGTGGTTTTCCTGGCCAAAGTTCTTTTCACAAAGATGAGTTGAAACAAAATTCTGAGCTTTTAAATCCCTGGCCCTATTTTTGCTCTGCCCTACACTGACACAAAGCCTTCAACTTCCCTGGATTTCAACAGTGCTCACAAGAGAGGGTAGGAGAGTTATGCACAGAGGCAGCATTTAGGTGGTCAGGGAAATTTGTAATGAGGCTTCACACTGCATGGAATGTGATTCCATTCTGTAGGATTATATTTCTGATTCATAATATTGGCATTTTCAGAATTAGCTTTCTTTCTCACCTGCTGCATTTGGTGCTTGGTTGATATCAGTTGAGCTCCCAGAATCTGTACAGTTGGCAATGACTCGTGAGGCTGGATGGGCAGCTGAATTCAAAGCTGTCCTGGGTGACCTGCCCTGCATGGGCTGCTATATCAGGGCTCAGCAGGATCTCTTGGGTTTCAGTGATGCTGCTGACAGCCAGAGACTGACTAGAATACCCAGTTACTCATAGTAAGAAGGGGAAATGCATGTCTCACTCAGCAAGAATGTGGCTCCATCCTTGGTCTACAGTGCAGTTGTATCTGAAGTTCAGCCTTAGAACTCCGTGGCAATAAAAATGGTCGTGATTTATAGGAAAATGTCACTCGGCTGTCTCCTCCATAAAAGCCTTTACAACTCTCATCGAATATAAATCAGTATATATGCAGCCAACAAAATGATAGTTTTGGCATAACATTTTTCAAGATGAAAAGAAATGGACTAGAATTGTCTTGGCTTTTTATTGAAGACAAATATTACAAGAATTTATAGCTGGTCCAAAATCAATATGCTTGTCTTTAAAAATAGATATTAGTAAATTTATGTCTTGGTGAAATTCCAATCAAATAAATTAATTACAGCAGACTGATGGAGTTTATCCACAGATCCTGAGGGTGCTGTGCTCTGGTAGCTTGGAATTTACCTGAAATGTAGTTTTTCTTTTAGGTTTTGTTGCTAAGCTATATTCTTAGATACATTGCTTGAGCATAATTAAGCCATATCTCATTCTAATTGGGGAGCAAAAGGGTCATCCTTGAGTAGGATTGATTCCAACTTGCCGAATTTCAACTTGGAGATGTTCAAGGAGCCATGTATTGTATTCTTCTCCAAATGCAAACATGATGGGGAGGATGTACAATTGAACAATGTAAAACTATGTTTGAAATGTCAACCTTTGTTGTATTTTTGCATCTCAGAGCACTCAAAATAGAGATGAAGATAAAGAACAGAAGATATCATACAAGACCCTATAAAGAAGACCCAGTTTTGTGACAAGACAGAAGAATGTAGAGAGTCTTCAGGTAAAATGTCTTGGGGTTAGAAATAGAAGATGCTCTAAGATCTGGAAAATGCATTTATATGAATAGTCATGGTGGGGTGGGCGGGCTCTGAGAAGGCATGATAGCAGCTGGTGCCTTTTGTCTTTCCTTCCAGGACATGGTTAGTCCCCTTACCTCTCTCACGCCAACACTTATCTTTACTGTGCAGCAAATGATATGTGAAATATTCCTTTCACTATGACACATGCCTTAAGTGACAATCAATAAAGGGACTAATAAAGTCAATTATTTTTGAGGCTGATGCAGGAGTTAGAAATGTTTGTTCTAGGAAAGGAAAGCTTTTAAGAATGTTGTACTTACTGTGTAGAAAAGGAAATGTTCATGGTGAGTAAATTCTCAGTGGCTTAATGGGAGCCAATGGTATGAGTGGGGAGATATTTTATTATGCACTCTGTAAAAATGAGCACAAATTGCTGTAAGTTAGTAAGAATCTAACTGGGAACACAGATCAAATTTTGATTTAATGTGAAGAATAGCATTCTTTCACTCCCTAGTCAATATAATTGACTCCAAGTAAGGTTCTTTAAAATCACTTGCTCCTCTCCATAGCCAGGGTTCCTTTTCAGTCTTGATTAGGTACAGAAATAATGTCTGTTGTGACTGTGAGGAATAAATGCATTTCCACACCCAACTTTAAAACTTCAATGGTATCAATAGCTTTCTAAGGCTATGTGGTGTGTGCTTTGCAGTGATGGCTACACAGGTTTGACTTAAGAATCAGTGGGTCTTCTCTTGTGGCACTTTCTAGGGAGAACCCAGATTGATCAGAAGAGATACTATAGAAATTACTCCAACATTTATAGAGAGGTTGTTTTGAGATGACATTGAAAAGAGCACAGTTTGAAAGAGTGATAACTCAGGAGTGTTGTCTTTGTTTATGAAGTACTGTATAATAGAACAGCAGTCCAAACACAATTAAAGAAGTTTCTGTTTCTCCCATGTCCAGCTGTTTAATGATACAGTCTCTTGGCTCATCTTTCAATGGTTTGGGATTAATTATGGCTTCTGTTTTTCACAGTTATTTTCTAAACACTAGTATGACATTGTCTTCCTAACATCCGTTCAATAATACCTCTTTTCATGTAGAGATTCAGTAAACTTGAGATCTTTCAAATGCATTGCCATACTTACGGTAGGTGTTATAGTAAGGTTCCTCAAGGAATAAACAAAATACCTAGATAAATAGAACTAAGGTTTTATTTCACTGACTTTCAAACAAAAAATTTGAGGACAAACTTGAACATTGAATTATGGGAAAGTTGTACTAAGAAGGTAGTCCAAATTTTTGTTAATTTTTTTTTTCTGACTTGCACTTAGAGTCTGTGATTTCTATAACATTATCAAAGCCAAGAGTTAAAAACTAATACTGAATAAAATTTATAGTTTTACTAGCTGCATATTTGACTCTTCTTCCAAGTTACCCCAGGATTATGAAGTATAGAGGTTATTACAACGTAGATTCTTGTACACATAATATTATCAGATAATACATATGAATTGTGTTAAACTTTTCCAATGTACACATGGAAAATAGAGAAGAGACATGAGAAAAGTCAGTGTCATGACATATGCCTTTCCTTGTATTTTAGGAAGTAAAACAAAGAGCCAATGATAAGAAGAAAACGCTCAGTGAGGGGGCTGAGGATAGGCAGCACAGTTGGCTAACTTCTTGCCTATGATGCATGAGACCAGGTTCGATTCCTGTACTGTATCTACCTGTAGTGCTAGCACTTGGGAAATTGAGGCAGGAGGATCAGAAGTTCAAGGTTATTTTCAGCTGTATAGGGAGTTTGAGGATAGACCTCATCTCAGAACCAACCAAGCAAACAATGCTAACTAAGGAACAGCCATGCTCTAATTTTTCACATGTGATGATAGGAGCAGTTGTGTATCTAACGTTCAATCACTACAAAGAGTACAGAGACAGAAAGCTAATAGGTAAAACTTTGTATTTCTTACAAATAACTGTCCCATCTCCAAAGCCCACTCATGGTAATTTGGGAATTACCATGAGTAAACTGGAGCAGGGGTGTGTAAGTGAGAAAAAAATTAATAAAAGAATCTTTTACAAAGAACTATGTGGATTTTGGATCTTAGGAAAGACAGAAAAAATAACCAAGGGTCATCACACTTCCCAAACTGTGGGAAAATGTGGGAAAGAGAGCTTGCAAGGATTATCCATGCTCCATGATCCTTATTGGAAGATAATGAAATCATGAAAATTTGAAAACTCTGTACAGAAGGAGAAGCACCTGAGAAGCACAATAAAAGGTTGTCCACAAGATTAGCAAGTGGATTCATCTGCACTCAGACCTCAAAGTTTCCAAGATGTGGGCAAAATAGGTCTCCTATTCTACAAACAGTAGACGATGAAGTCATGCATAAGAAGATCCCTCTCTAAAATTGCACTCAGATTTCATTAGTGCTGGAAGTTTTATCCAGAGTTTTACCTATACTCTTGAAGAAGGAGAAAAATAAAGACTCCCAGTAATGATACAGACAGACAATAAATGAAATCAGGGGTGATTGAAGGGAAGAGGAGAGAAAAAAAGGGGAGGAAGCAAATAGGAGATAAGAAGGGAAGAAGTAAGGGATGGAAAGAGTGAAAGAGGAGAAAATGTAAAAAGAAGTGGAAGAGAAAAGAGGAGTCATAACAGAAAGTCTCAAAGATAAATGAAGAGACTGGCCTGCGCAAGCTGTGGTAGCTGACACCTGCAATCCTAGTGCTTGGGGTCCTGGGACAGAAGGATCGTTGTCATGTCTGGATTATAGGGGTGCCTTTTGTACACCACACATTCACAAAGGCCACAAACACATGTACTGTACCCAGCAGAAATTCCAGGTACATAATAGCATCTGCAGATGATGTGGTGTATATATAGCCAGCACAGATTAAGTAGTGACATGAGGTTGTCATCAATTTGTCGAAGAAAAGTCAGAGTAAAAGAAATCGATAATTCTTATGCTTTCCCCCAGATGCTAGAACTCATCTAGGACCAAGAGTATGATTTAGGCTAGATAGAAGGAAGTGCTTTATTATAGTCATTGTTATCTAAAATTAGGATTTAGTTTTTGTATTGTGATTGCCATGAGATGTGTTCAAGATGATGCATAATGATCCAACTGGCTCTATGTTAGACAAGGTTCTTTTAATCATTTGGAAATCTAAAAAGATGCATTTAGAGTTTCTTTTAATTCTCTTGCCGATGGTATGACATGAGTTTCACTGATAAATAAGCTTGGTGGACAGAAATTCTCGTAGCCTCTAGAGGTCTATGACTCTATGGGGGAAGATGCCCTCTTCTCAAGGGTCTGTAACTTGCACAATGATAGCATCTTTGTTGGCAGAGTTAGTAGAATTTGAGTGGACTACAATTTTCCTAGACCACAGATCCTAACCCAGATGACTCTTAGTTACTTATGATTTCTTAGAAATAAAAGTATATGGAAAGGCAGATGGTAACATTGAAAGCAATAGTGGATGTAAGGAAATACAATTCTGCTGCCTTTTCCAGCAGCACCTATTTGTCAAAAGCTATTGAAAGGCATGGTGTCGTTAACTTTCTAGACATTTCTTGTACCCATCCAACTAGGTGGGCTTAGAGAGGCTGATATCAGACAATTTAGTTGATCAAGTTTTAAGTCAGGAGTATAATTTCCTTGACATTTATACAAACCATCTCATTCCATCTTCTACATCCATGACACACTGGTCTCTTTACAGTCATGTGGGCCCCTGTGCTTCTGCCTCCTGAATCTGCTGAGCTCTGAGCCTTCTTCCTCATCAACCTTTCCCAATGAAGATGTAGAATATAGTTCCCTTTTCTATTCAAATGCATTTCATGTAAGAATTATGAATGGAGGAATCTATTTTAACAAATGCCCAGGAAGGTGAAGAATGCTCTCATTATATAACAAACACATGTCGAAATTGGTGAATGTCTTTTGTGAAAATTCTTTTGGTCATGGTCCTAATAAGGACTTTCCATGAATAATGTTCCCCTGTAAGCTGAAGGCTACTGCTTTGTTGTCTAATTTCTACATCTGCTTTACTTTTTGATATTTTCATTATTTATTGCAAAACTAAATTCTAGTTAGGCTACAACAGCATCTTCTTTCACTCAAAATCATCACATTTTCATCCTTTTAAAGCATGAACTTTCTTTCTGCACGTGTACTCTAGGTGCCAACTATTACAATTTATTTTCCTCTCAGTGTCTGTTTGTGGTTGTCTAAAAGGGGACTCTCAGTAACTGTGTGTTGTAAAATCTGGACTATTTGTTACTTAAAGCAGCAGAGGTAGGTAGAAGATATGTTAAACTTGAAGTAAAAAGATTTAGTATTTTATAGTTTTTATTTATGTGTATTTGTATGTGCACATGGCCACAGAAGCTAGAAGAGGCATTGCCTCTTCTGGAGCTGGAGTTACAGGTGGTTGTGAGCTGTCTAACATGGGTGCTAGAAACTGAATTTGGATCCTCTAGAAGAGCAGCAACTGCACTTACCTGGTGCTATTTCTCCAGTCTGACACTGAGATTTGTGTTTGCTTGTCTTCCCAAAGGATGTGTGCATTTAATGGATTGGCACAGCCTGTCTACATTGCTTTTGTCATTATAAAATGAAGAGAATTTCCATCTTTGAGATTAACTATGCGATTACCTGTGGGTATGCATACAAATTATCCATTAAGTACTTGGCATACAAAGCATTCTTATTCTTTCTTATTTTATTCTTTCTTATCAAATTCATTCTTATTCTTTCAAGCTTTTCTCCACTATTTTATAACCATGTCCTCACCCATAGCTTGAAAAACCCTGGACTTATCTATGTCACTTAATTTATAGAAACCAATGGGACAAAAGCAGGCTATTTTTATAAACAAGTGCTAGCTAGCCTTTTATTTACATACTTTATGGTTAAATTCTGCACTGTAATGCATTAAACACAGGAGTTGAGAAATTAGATTTGAAAAGCACTGAAATCATAAAGTCCAGAGACAGATAATAGACTTAGGGACCTTGGAAGCTTTTCAATTATAGGACAGTGGGGAACTATTGTAAACTAGTGTCACATTTAAACTCAGTTCTGTAGAGGAACATTTAATCCTTTAGTTTAGGAGCATGGCTGCTCTAGAGTAGAAAAAAAATGTTAGTATACACCTTTAATTGCAACATAGCACACACCTTTATACCCAATTCAGAGGGCAATGGTGGCACATGTCTTAATCCCAGCTCTTGGGATATAAAAGGAAGCAATCAGTTAGGAAATAGGTTTCAGTTCGCAGCTCTCAGTTCAGAGTCACAGTCAGTTCAGAGTTAAGAGAGAAACAATAGAGATTGAGAGAGTGGAAGGAGATTGAGTCAGAGCACACTAATCAACTGAGAAGTGGAAAGTCAGAGGCGGTGAGAAGTATAGAGTGAGTACACGCTTTTAATCCCAAGTCTGAGAATGAATCATGTTGAAGACTTGGCAGAGTGACATCTGTGATGAATCAGAGTGAAGAACAGGCACAATGATGAATCAGAGAGTTAGCAGAGTGTGTAAGAGTGAAGACATGCCCAACTCTCATAAAATAAAAGCAGACTCTCAGTTCAGAGATTGAGGCAGTAAGTTAGAGAATCTGTCAGATAAGGCACAGAGACAGTTCATCAGAAGGAGAGTGAGTTTGGGAGAAAAAGTCACTGAACAGTGAGAGTCAGTTTGAACCTTAGCAGAGCAGTTTACTCAGAGAAGTTGTGGGTGTCAACCAGAATCAGAAGAGTTCAGTCACAAACAGTCAGTCAGCTTCAAGAAGAGTTTGAGCTGGGATAGCAAATGAATTGAATCAGCCAGCCAGAAAAGTCAGTTGAGTTCATTATAGCTCTGAGTGAGCTCAGTCAGCAGTAAGTCTTTGAGGCTGAAACATTCTAGGTTTAGATTTGAAGATTAGACTGTACAGAGGCTGAAGCATTCTAAGTCCAAGCTAACATCTTGAAGATTAGATTGTATGGAGGTAGAAGTTTTCCAGATCTAGATTTAAGATTAGATTGTAGGGAAGTCAAAATATTCCAGGACTAGGATCTGGGATTGATTTAGTGAAGAATAAACTGTACATCTATGTCTACACAGTTCTAAATAAAAATGCACACTCGTACATGGAAAAGAAGAATGAACAATTTAATTTGCAGTTGAAACATATATGCTGAGACCAACCTCTGCATATTAGGATGCTTAGTATGTTTTCTTTTTGTGTAGGAGCTAATACAGCTTTTTTTTTTTTTTTTTTTGCTTAGTGTTTTCTTTTTAGTGGAGAAAGATGTCAAGTAGGGTGAAAGTTTAAAAAGTAAGCAAGCTACAGACATGGACTTATTCAGTTTTCTGGAAATCATGAGAGTCTGATAGTACAAAAAAAGATGAGTGTTTATAGCTAGAGCTAAAAAAATTATGTGATTTTTCTCCATTTCGACAATTTTATCTTTTACAGATCTTTCCTGTCTCCTACTTACTGAGTGGTTGGACATCAAAACAGGTCGTTTTGGATTTCCATGCTAATAAAATACACTAATGTAATGAGATATGAGAGTTGGCATCAGAGTAAATCTTTGTTGAAAGGCACCTGAGTTATACTTGGAATAAAAGTGAAATAAAACCGGTTTTATGGCATGGGCTTACGGGCTCTGGCTTGTCCCGTTTACAGATTGGCCAAGACAGAAAATATCAGAATCAAGACTGGTCCCAGCAAATACATTTCAAATCTTGATAATACAGGGTAATTCTCCCTTTTTAATACTTGTATTTTCATCTTCATGTAGAGCCGAGTTTAAACTTAGTACTGGGTTAGCTGACATAGCTGATATGATTTCCTAATTGTCTCCATCGTGACCCACTTAATCTGCAGTTTCTCAGTAACTCCTCTCTAATGCCACTTTTTCCCATTGTTGTCAATCCTCTATTGACGTAGTATCTCTAAACTACATTTGAACATTCAGCAATTCAGAAGAGATTCATCTGGGCTGTAAATGTATGCTCAAGATCAACATAGCTGATTTCAGGGTTTCTTGGATCTATTTCTTGGATATGGTGTGTGAGGTAGTAAAGAAATATATAGGGTTTGGTTCTGGACTTTACATTTTAATCTGTGTTGTGATTGAGATAGGGAACAGTTATGACCTCCAGGGTGTTGCCAGATTATCACTAGAGGGCGCCACACCCACTTCCTTCCTCCCTTAGCCTCTGGTGTCTTCATTGTTTCATGATGAAGACTGAAGCAGTTATTGGGGAGTTAATTTTATTTGGTTTAGAGGGAACTTGAAAGGATCCTCGTATAGGAAAGGGATATGGTGATTTCTTTTTACTAGTGGAGATATGAAGAAAGAAATTCCTCGTGGTAGACTAATTCTTAAGATCTACGGTATCAAGACGTAAGTGTCACAGGGACAAAACCTGAGGGACTTAGTTTACTGACTTCTTAGTTAAGAAATCAACCTCTTTCCCCTTTCTTTCACAGTGACATTTGCAGAGGAACTTAAATGTGACTTGTGAAGGAGATTTGAGAGGATAGTAGTTCTGTTGCCAGAAATTATCTCTGGTGCTATGTTTAGCTCTAGCAATTGTGTTGAACACTCAGAATTCAATTTTAATAGATATCCAGTATATGGAGTTTTGGCTGTGGAAACTACAAAGCATTCAAAGTATAAATCGCATTTTACTGTCTAACAGTTTTAGTATCTACTATGTTCACATTCATGTGTCTGCATGTTGACTATAGGTTGCCATCTAGAGAAGTGACTCTAAAGGAGTCCAGAGGAGAAAGGCAAGGATTCTCAGAGTGAAGTGTTACTTCTTATCTGCTGTCCAGGTCCACAAAATCCAGAATTTATGCCAAGGGGCTCTGTACAGCCAGAGAGATATTTATCTTTTCAAAATCAAATCCAGAGCCTAATGGTTAGTGCCTGTCTCTCTTTGCACACTAGTATGCTGATTCTAAATATCAATAAAGTTTAATATCATATATATGTATATATAATGTATATATATGTATATATATCAAAAGATAAAATAGAGTTAAATTTTTTATGACGATCACTTAACTATTTAAGTTAAGGGTCTCACCCAACACTGAATAAAGGAAGCTGCATGCTGTTTGTACATACGTACCCAACAAAATGCAAATACACAATGAATTTTAGTGTAATGTTCCTTTTACAACAAGGTTACTATAGTCAATAAGACTGTTTACTTCAAATGTGATGGGAGTAGATTTTAAGCATTTCACCACACAGGTGCACACATATTCACACACAAAAAATGTCTTAGTTAGGGCTACTATTGCTGTGAGGAAACACCATGACCAAAAGCAAACTGGGGCTGAAAGAATTTATTTCACTCATAACTCATCATCAAAAGCAGCAGGGCAGGATCTCAAGTAGAACAGAATCCTAGAGACAGGAGCAGATGCAGAAGCTGTGGAGAGGTGATGTTTACTGGATTTCTCCTCGTGGTTGGCTCAGTCTGACTTTTTATAGATCCCAGGATGGCACCACCCACAATGGGCTGGGCCCTCCCGCATCAATCACTAAATAGGAAAATTCGCTATAGGCTTGTCTACAGTCCAATCTTATGGAGGCATTTTCTTAGTTGAGGTTCTTTCTAATTACTTCAGTTTGTGTCAAGTTGACATAAAACTATCCATCGCAATTGGTAACTATGGTGACAATCTGTGTGCTAATTAATTTGACTATGGAAATCAATATACAACGTATGCATCAAATAACCATGCTGTACCTCTTGAATATACGTAATTTACACTTGTAAATTATATTTCAGAGAAATTAAATGTCGCTGATGTAACAAACATATAAAAATGGAAAGAAGAAACAAGGACAAGTAGAAGACTATGAATTAGAATTCCCAAGGATAATTATTTTTCTTTTTTTCTTTTTTCTTTTCCTTCTTTTTTTTTTTTTTTTTTTTGAGACAGGGACTCACTATGTAGCCAAGGCTGGAGCCTCAAACCATAATATTCTTCCTGCTTTACCATCTCAAGGTGAGACTACACGAGTAAGTCACCAGTCCCAGCTTAATCAATGATCGCTTATTATCAGGGATACATTGTGCAATGTTTTCATCAGTGTGTGAACATCAAAAAGGCACTTGTTCAACCACGATGGAATAGGTTAGTGCAACAGGGTTGTTAGTGCAGTGAATATGCACAAGGAAGAGAAGAGATACGAGGCTGTCACTGGAGCAAGATGACGCATTGTCTCAAACATCTTAATAAGTAGGAACATTCTAGAAAATAACAATAAAATATAGCATAATAAGTATAAAATTCACACTTACTGCTCTTAATTGAAGGCTGGAAGAGGTGTGTACAAATACTTGTTAATTTCATAAAACACATAGCTCTATATGGCCTTTTGAGGTGTTGCTATATATATGGTCTTTTTGCTATTCTTTCCATGGGGAGATGTAAATAGTGTTTAACTCTTCCTTATCAGGTCCCAATTACAAATTAAAGTACAGTTCCACCAATGCTTACCTTCGGGTTATAGAACATGTATGAGGGGTCACTTACAGGAGTGTGAGTGAACCCAAAGCAGCCATATTGCAAAGTTTGACCCAGCATGGATGATGAGAAAATGGAGTCCCTCTTCAGTTAGCCCCCTCCATCATATATACTCTAGCACCTCCAAAGATCCTGTGACCATGTGGAGTTAAGGTGGGAGTACTTACAAATGGCTTGGAGGAGTGTCTGGAAACTCAGGTGAGGGTCCAGTAGCTCTCTGCAATCCCTACTTCTATGAAGGAATGCCAACAGTCAACAAGTCTGATTGATGGTGATGGACTCCTACAAGCAAGCCCAGCTGACCTGATGAAGTTGTATATTTTGTAGGAGAACTCCATTCTAGAATACACTTCCACCTGCACTCAAATTCTTTCCATATACCTCCTCACCAATGGTCTGAGCCTTGGAAAGAGTGCGATAGATCCCCCATGTCCTCTTGTCACACACTCTATAAAGATTGGCCAGTAGTGAATCCCAGAGATATTTACTCTATTATAACAACAACAACAGCACAAGTGAGAAAGGGGAAAAAAGGGGAAACAGAAACAGGTGCTGTATTAGTTACTCTTTGTTGCCATGATAAAACACAGTGATCAAAGGTAACTTACAGAAGGAAGAGTTTATTAGGGCTCATGGTTCTAGAGGTACAATCCATAATGGTGGGGAGGCATGGCAGTATTCTCCTTAGCAGGGAACTAAGAAGTCACATTTCCATCCACATGCAAGAAATGGAGCAAACTAGAAGTGAGTCAAGGTTACAAACTCTTAAAGCCCGTCCCTCGTGATCTATTTCCTCCAGCAAGGTTTCGTAATCTTCCCAAACAGGGCTAACAACCTGGGATTAAATGTGCAAATATGTAAATCTACAGGGGACATTGGTCATTCAAACCAACATAGATATTGACAGCTGTAATAACCCAATGGCCATAAACTCAAATACTTGGAAAGTGTCCTAGCTGGAACATCTCATTCACTTAACAATACAATTGCAATAGTTCTTCCAAAAGTTCTGTAACTTCCCTAGCATCAGGGAATTTTGTTTAGGGGAACTTGTATAACCGCCATCTTATGGCATGCCACTGAAGAAATGTTGTTATGTAGCATATGACTCTATACCAATGTCCACTCTTGATGCTTATTAACCTCAGGGAATGTTTTCTGGTTGAACCTGAATTCTTTGAACTCTATGAACTAGAGTATCACCAATGACTAGAAGAGCTCAACAAAGATCAGTTGTGTATCTTTGTAAACATTACTTATTTATGTATTATATGTATATATGTATATGTATATGTATATGTATATGTATATGTATTATGTCTGTATGTACAACTGCACACTAGAAGAGGGCATCAGATTCCGTAGGACTACAGTGATAGATGGTTGTGAGCCACCATGTGGGTGCTGGAAATTGAACTCAGGACCTTGAAAGGGCAACCAGTGCTCTTAACCACTGAGCCATCTCTCCAGCCTCCACTTGTGAATCTTTACTCACTATTTCCAGGTGATTAGGTGTCTTTCTTAATCTCCTCATCTTCAATAGTTTGTGGCTCCAAATGGCTGGTACAAGTATGCAAGTACCTGGCACACAAAGAAAGGAGCCGTGCAATCTCTTATTGGAAGGGAGTCTAAGGAACTTCAGCATTCAGAAAATCTTACGTGGTGATAAACACTCTTCTAATCACCTCTAATTCTCCATAACATCTGACTCTACCAGAAAAAATATGCAGAAATGTGAAATCTAACCACCTCCTGCAGTTGTCAGTTTCATTTATGACATCCTATTTATTTTGGTTTAGTTATATTTGGTAGAATTCTGTCTCTTGTGAACACCTCTCCGGGTCCTAATGATTATAATTTGAATACAAATAGAGATAGAAAAGCATTGAGGATTCTTGGGAAAGAGCATTTTTTTTTTCCAGGGGGCTGGGTCCTCTGATTTTAATTTACCTGTCGATCCCTTCAATTCTCTCCTTAATTGCCCCCAGTAGACCTTTCAGGGCAGAATATGGAGCCCAATGCAATTAACAGATGCAGAAGGTTAGAAGGACATGGAGAACTGCCATGACTAGACTTAGGAGAGTCATAGCCAGGGCTTATAGCCAGAGACAGATGAGTTTGATTTCCCACCTCTCTTTGATGTTCTTGTTGACAGATGATGTGAAACTGGCTCCCTTGAGCCTACTTTGTCCGCATTTACTAGATCTGCAGGTGTTTGGCTTCATCCCATTAGTGGAAAATGATATAAATGGTCTCTCAAGGCATGCTCAGGGCAGAAGGAGCTTGTGTATCATAGAAAACTAGAGTGAGCAGGAACTTCAAAGATGACCAAGACTCTTCCTCATTTTAGCTGTTATTTATTTGTTTATGTGTTTATTCATTTATTTATGTTTGGTAAACCTCAATTATACAGTGCTGGCTTGGTGGTGTTCTCTATTGTTCCATGCTATCATTGGTCTCAACACCTTACTCTTATTTCCTGTCAGCAGGTCTTAGCTTAGCGACACCTTCCTCCATTCTTTCCATCCCAGGATAAGTACTGTCATGCATGGAAAGATGTACGGTTTCTTGGGAAATTATTTTTTATCCACACATGTGCTCTAAGTTTTTAAAATGCAGAATTTCTCTAATCTTATGTTCTTAGGCCTTTCCTTTTGTGTGGTTGTGCTCTGCTCTGATCCTAGCAGTTGCTTCGTAAACCTGTGAATTCTCTTCACACTCTCTCCTGGCCATCCACCTGCCTGTGGAGAGCTCCACTAGGCTGTCATTCACTTCTCATTTCCATATGCAACGCTGGGATGAATGTCTTAGATACACCTCCTCAGGGGCCTGTGGCTAATTTTCTTTGAGCTAGACAGTAAAAGGGGATTTTTAAAGGTTTAATGACACTTGCTTTCATTACACGTTTTAAATGGCTCTTCATTGTGACGTCATTAGGATGTGCTTCCATATGCAAAGGAGATTCATAGCTACTATACACTGATCTAGTTGGTATTACTTTGTTTCTAATTGTTGCCAAACAATGGGTCTAAAGTATGTGAAGTAGTCTAATGGCATTTTGAATCATTTTTCTCTAATTATAGCTCAAGGATCACATTGTATATGCTTTCCAGGTTTTGCTTCCTGGATACTGCTTATTAATAATGTTCTTGGCTCATTTTTCATCTTATCTCATCCATCTTGAATTTGCAAGGAATATTAAAATATTCTAAGGCGGGTGGTGGTGGTGCATGCCTTTAATCCCAGCACTCCTGAGGCAGAGGCAGGAGGATCTCTGTGAGTTCAAGGCCAGCCTGGTCTACAGAGTGAGTTCCAGGACAGCCAGAGTTACAACAGAGAAACCCTGTCTCAGAACAACAACAACAACAACAACATAACAACAAAAAGTTTAAAAATATTTTCTAGATCTAACCTTATGCTGGTTTTCTAACATTGCAGACGCCTATGCTGAGCCACACTGATTTATTTAGTCTCTTAGGTCTTTTTTTTTTTTTTAAATAATAAACATCCACCATTCTTATGTATCGCATATATGTACTCTGGGGGCATAGCACTTTGGAAGCTTTTCCTATTGCAAACTATTTTACTCGGCCTTATCTTTTTAATGATTCATCTTTCCATATTCTTTAGTAAGTGCTAATTCAATGACAAATCAGTTCCTTGTATTCTGTTCTTGGCTTTCCGTCATGGTTTCTGTATCTAATTTTACCTCGTTACACTCCACACTGTGACCTGATTCTATGGCTTGTGGTAGTTTGTCACGTGTCTGCCCAGACTAATTTCCTCCTGCTCCTTATTTTGCAAGTATTTGCATAACTTGCTATTTTTGCCTAAATTTTCATAAGAGTTTGTGTGCAATATTGATTGTAATAACATTAGATTTGTAGGTTACTTTCAAAACATATAACACATTTATTTATAAAAATTAGTGTCATTATTTAATGGGCTATATTACTACCATTTTGTGTAAATTTTCTTTCAAGCAATTATAGTTTAAGTATTTCTCTGTGACTACTGGATTAGTTCTCATAAAGTAGCTGATAAGATTGCTTGTTCTTTGCAGAATATTTTACTTTTGCTTTTTCAGATAAGGTCTAGTGTAACCCAGGCTGACCTCAGACTCTCCAGGTAACCATGGCGTATGACCAGAACTCTCTGAATCCCCCTGCTTCTAGTGCTCCAGGGCTGGGATTACAAATGTGGGTCACCACACTCAGCTTTATTATTATTTTTTTTAAATATTTTGTTGTCGACAGAGGAAACTATCTTCTTAGCCTTAAGTTTGATTTCTTTAGATGAAACTTACATCCTTAAATATTAAATTTTGAACATGAGATATGTCTTGATAAATTCCATTATGTCTTCAATAAAGCTGTAATGAAGTCAAACATTTTTTTATAAAAATAAACAGTTTTTGATGGGTACCCATATAATGCAATTTTAAAATTCGATTATAAACCCAGTCTCTCTTGAAATCCAGAACTAGTATGCTCAGATTTTTCTGTTTCAGATCAATCATAAGGCCTAACCCAGTACAGCTTATGAAGGAACCTTGTAATATATTAACTTTAAAGTAACTGTTGCTGAATAATAAAAAATTAAATATGACATGTATAATGCATTTTTTAAAGGTAAGTAATATAAAATAAATTCAGCTAAAAATAACAAACTTTAGAGCATACTGAAAAGGATTTTTTTTATCTATGAAAGAAAAATGTATCTAAGATATGGAAATGAAATGTAACAGATGCAGCAACAGTAGCTATGTCTGGATTATGGCATTATTTTTTCATATTCACATTTTTTCTACATTAAAAATGTTACTCAAATAAAAAGAAAATAACTTCAAAAAATAAGCACACCGTTAGGCAATTAAACTATTCATGAAGTTCCAAGAACATTAAGTTCCATTTTATTCTATTTATTTCCAGTTTAACAGTCCTTTATTGAGCAAAACACCATGCCAAATACTAGGAAAGAAACGGAGATGAATCAAACACAAGTCATGCCCCTAAAAGACTTTACAATCCGATATGTAGCAGTAATGTGAGAGAGAAGCGCTGACTGTGCATATCCACACTCCTGACCCTCTGCTTCCAAATTGGAATCCTGGCACTACACTTGAGCCTTTGAAATTTCCATCCCAGGAGTGTGGTTGACATTATTCCTCCCTGGACCAAAGCAGTGCTGCTGTCTAGGAAGAACACTTAAATCTTCCTGAATGGAAGAGAGAAAAGAAGATATGGAGGGTGGATTGGAAGGTGACTTGACGGTTCGATGGGCAATACGATAGAGAACAGAGAAGAAGGAGAGCATGGGCCTGTGCTGTTGATTTAAAAAAAAATTATTTTTTTGAGAACATGTTTGTTCTAGTTAGTTTTATGTTAACTTGACACTAGCTAGAGTCATTTGGAAAGAGGGAACTTCAGTTGATAAAATGTCCCCATAAAATTTGTCTCTAGACAAGACTGCAGTTCATTTTTTCCCTCCCTCCCTCGTTCCTGCCTCCTTTTTTTCCTTCCTTCCTTCCTTCCTTCCTTCCTTCCTTCCTTCCTTCCTTCCTTCCTTCCTAGTGAATTCTCTTGATGAATGATTGCTGTGGCTAGGCCCAGATCACTTGGGGTGGTGTCACCTCTGGGCAGGATGATATAAGAAAGCAGGCTGAGCAAGGCTTGGAGAGCAAGCCAGAAAGCAGTGCTCCTTCCTGGTGTCTCAGTTTCCCCATCCAGACAGTGAAGATGAGACTGGGGAAGAAGGGGTGAGGAAGTGTTTAGAATTGTGCAAATCCAGCAAATATTTAAATAACAGAGTCTCTGAAACTCTACATTAGAGGAGATTGTGAGAGATCACTTGGCCATTCTCTCATCTGCAAACAAAACTCAGTCTTTATGATAGAACAAATCTCAACCAAACCACCAAGTGTTTACTAGTGATTTCCAGCAAGGATGACAGGAACACGTTGATTCATCACAGACTGTTATTATCTCCAAATAATAACAGTTATCTGACTGTTATCAGACTGTTGTTATGCTCTAGAAAAGTTAGTGAGACATCAAGGGGCTAAGTAACTTGCCCAGTGTCACAAATAAGAAGAAGGGAAGGGTGTCACAAGATTCAAATCCAGGTAGGATCCAGAATCAAAGGTGCTGTCGATTAGGTATTTCATAAGATCTCTGAGTCCTTCTACCTTTCTTACCATCTTACCCAGATGTTTGTTTCTGGAAAGGTCTTTTCCTCATGGTGGCACTTCCATGAGAAAAGAAGCAGCCCTTATGGCCTTATGAAGGCCATCTCTGTTTCCCTCTTTAACTTACCTTCTAAATTTCCCACCATGTCAGTCCCAGGATGGAGCTCAGGCCATCATACTTGATGGTAAGGATCTTTGCTATACCAAGAACCATTTCATGGTTTCTAGATTACAATCCTTTACAATTTTTGCCAGCTCCCCTTCCCGCACTCCTCAGTGTTGGGGAAGTTTATTTTTAGTTATGTTTGAAATTGTTTTATGCACTGTTGGGTGAGGAGCTGCCTAGGTTCTTGGCATTTTGTATTGTTTACAGGTGTTGGATTTCTGTGGCAGTTGTTTAATTAAAAATGATCTGCATGTGATATTAGTATAACACCTGAAGAGTTTTGAAAGAATAAATACACCTGAGCTCAGATGCTCAGGGTTCCACTGTCGATCAAGTATGGCATTGGCCAGGACAGTGGTTCCCTCTGCTGAAGTCTGACAGGGTTTGCAGTTACTAAATATGCCAGCCTGCCTTTCTTGGTGAGCTCCCACAGCAGCATACTACTACTACAAAATGGCACATCAAAGTAGGGCAGGACACCATGACAGCTAATCTAACACGGAGACAAGGAAGAACAAGAAAAAGAAATTCTAGACCTCGCAGAGTCTATTTTGTTTTGTTTTCCTTTGTTTTCTGCAAACCTGTCCAGTTACCAGTGAGGCAGTCTTGACAAGACACATCTGCTAGGGTTATGAGAACTCTACCCCATGAGGCAACTCTTCCTGGAGACAAGGACTAGTTATTTTTCCTGCAAACCAGACTCTGTCTTAAAATCTGGAAATATTTCCTCAGGGTCAGCACACAGAAGCTGTCTTCCAGAACTGGCCAGGTTTGTAACTCATGCTGGCAGCCGAACTTGGTACTGTAAGAGTTACCCCAGGTGGTGCTTTTTTTTGAAGGCATGAAGGGGTCATGGAAAGCAACTGAGGCTTGGCACTATGAGAGTTCAATAAAGTCCATTAGTGAAGGTGCAACCTCAGTAGTAGTTGAGAGCCCAAAAGGAACGGTTCCTGTAAAAAAGTTGAGGCTTGGTACCATGAAGAGAGCCCAGGAGAGGCCATTAGTGAAGGTGCAGCCAAAGTAGCAGTTGAAGGCCCAAACTGAAGGGGTCATACAGAGAAGTTGAGACTTGGCACCATGAAGAGAGCCCAGAAAAGGCCATTGGTGATGATACAGTCTCTGTAGTAGTTGAAGGCTCAGATTGGAGGGGTCATGTAAAGAAGTTGAGGGTGACACCATGAAAAGAACCCAGGAGAGGCTATTGGTGAAAGTTCAGCCTAGTTGCAGCAAGAGACCCCAGTAGTTTTTGAGATGCCAGTACCATAGGATGACCACCAAGAAGAGCAGCAGCAGTGGAGTAGAGATAGTCAGTGCCTGGAGGATAAGCTGTGTGTGCTGCTGAGGGCAGAGCCAGAGAAGTGATCTAAGCCCTTTGGAGGAGCCCAGAAGATCGTGAGTGAAGTTCAGATAATTGGACATTGATAATGATTTTTTGCTGTCCAAAGACATTGTAAAAAGCCTGATAGATGTTTGGTTTCATTTGGTCCTGTGCATTAGCAACACTCATGATTATTCCTCTTGTAAATAGTTTTGCTGATATAGTGTTAAATTATGTTGTAAAAGCAAAGCAATTTTTTTTTATACAGAAAAGGAGAATGTTGGGGAAGTTTATTTTTAGTTATGTTTCAAATTGTTTTATGCACAGTTGGGTGAGGAACTGTCTAGGTTCTTGGTGTTTTGTATTGTTTACAGGTGTTGGATTTCTATAAGTGTTGTTTGATTGCCAGTGATCTGCATGTGCTATCATTAGAATACCTGAGGAGTTCTGAAAGAATAAATACACCTAATCTCAGACTCTCAGGGTTCCACTCTTCTACCAGGACGGCTCTTGCCATGATGGTGTTTCCCTCTGCTGAGGTCTGGCAGGCAGGATGTGCATTTATGAAAATGCCTTGCTGAGCCACCCAGTAGGAGTACTACTTCTTGAGTACTACTTCATGAATTTTTGTTCTGTTCACTTAGAAGTTAAATAATGGTCAGCAGAGGTTAGTATGAATTCTGTGTATACAAGTTTTGAGCTTCTTTTGGTGACTATGAAGCAATTAACAAGCTGTATTACAGAGTAAAAATATATAAGTTTTTTTCACAAGCAGTGAAGGAAGTTCTATGTTCTACATCCTAGCTGCATTCTGTTCTGGCATCATCTATGACTCATTCTACACTCCAAATCTCTAGTGGCTGATTCATGGTATCTCAGTTTGAAGCTTATGTTTCGCTTATGGATGGGCTGAAACATTTTGCTTCTATTTGCCATTTCACTATCACCTTAGGTGACATGCACGTTTTGCACATTATTTAGTCAGGCTATTCAGATGGCCATTTGTTTCTGAAGTATTCAGTAAGCGATATCTGTGTACGGTAGGCATTTACCTTTCTTTCATGTCATTTTAATTTTTGCTCAGCACCAAAATGGAACCAGTGTTTATAAACGCCATTTGACTGAAGCATAAAGGGGATGTGTAATTTGTATAAAATTCTTAGAGTCTCATTGTGTCTTGCAAATGAACACATCCAGTCTCTCCATGCAATGCTAGATTCTAAGATAATTGACTCTTTGACTGCTTTATATCATGGAAGAATCATTGGGGGTTATTATACAGGTGGCTCTTAATAGAGCTTCTAAGACCAGAGGATCAGGGCTATTTTGCAATTCTTATCTTGCACAGTTAAATACTATGGAAAATATAACAAAATTTCAATGAGCAATGGGATTAAAATAGACTGATCTCAGGGAGCACAGTTTGATAGCATTAGCTCCCACAGTCATTCCTGTACTAGGTAATAACCATTGCAGAAACTTTCAAAGTTGGCAGAGCTTCATCAAGGATGTGTTTCCTGCAGCCTTGAAGGAAAAAGGGTGTGGGCTCCCAACCTTCAGAGGTGAGAAATTAGGGGTGGAGTGAGTAGATTTTATTTGAAATTTCTGTTTTGGAGTCCCAAGTGTTGGCTGGAAAGATGGCTCAGAGGTTGAGAGAACTAACTGGCTGCCCTTTCGGAGGTACAGAGTTTAATTTCCAGCACCCATAAGGCAGCTCACAACGTGTTGCACTCTTCTGATGTACAGATATACACGCAGACAAAGCACCTATATACATAAAATAAATGAATAAATAAATCCTTAAAAAATATTCCCAAATGCATTTCATCTTTGACATTTTATGCTACAGTACAGGGAAACTCTAGCATTTAAATTTTTACTTGCCATAATGATCCCTTTAATTAAAAATAAGAGCAAAATTATAGCATAAAAATAGTTTCTGAAAGACAGATACGGTGTGTTCTTTTATATAACTTCAAATGTGCAAAAGAATTAGGTATATTATTTATAGACAGAGACATATGGGACTAAGTTTACAAAGTTCCAGGGTATTAATTTTATCAGGGAAGAAATGGAGATCAGGAAGTCTCACGTAGGAAACTTCCTTCTCAGGTTGTATTTCTTTGAAAATAAAATCATTTTGAGAAAAAACAAAACAAAACACTGAAGCAAATATGTCAAAATGCTGATATTTAATGGGAGTAGCTACAGTGCTTGGAGGTTGTTCTCTTATTAGAAATACGCTTGAAATGTCACATATTATAAGGAATATTTGAAATAACAAAGAACAGTCAGGCATAGTGGTGTATGCCTTTAATCCCAGCACTTGGGAGGCAGAGAAATCCCAGCACTTTAGAAGAAGGTGGGAGGATTGCTTTTAGTTTGAAGCCAGCACAGTGTATGTAGTTAGTTCTGGGACAGCCAGGGATGCATAGAAAGACCCTCCCTCAAAAAACACAAAAGTAAAAACAAGCTAACAAAAAACCATAGAGTTGGTAGCTTATGTACTCTAGACTGAGTGAGGGGTAATGGCAAAGTCATTCAGTGTGGTTTTCAGAAGGCAGGGCAGATCACTAAGAGAGGAGAAAGAATTAAACTTCAGATTGGTTGGCTTAGAGCACCAAAATGGCTATTCTCACTCTACACGGTATAACCCATTCCTTTATCTTTCTTTTCTTATCCTCTTATTTTTAATGAGTTTTCTAGATAGCTAGGACATACGAAAATGAATGACCTTGAAAGACTATGTCTAGACTTTGGTAAAGAATGCCACGAAAATTTTTATGCTCCTGGAAGAATAAGTGGAGAAGTAAAGACAATAGAAGTCCAGTGTGCTCTGTGTTTTGAATAGGGACAAATTAGATGGGTGTGCTACTTATAATTCATTTTATTAGAACCTTCCTATTGCAAGCGATAAGAAAGATTTCATAGACTAGACTTCACAACAGAAGCTAAAAGCTGACATTTATTTAGTGCTTTCTTGGTGCTTTGTGTGTTAATAAACCCTGATTATATTATCATAAGAACCCTTTGAAACTATTATACTGTACTCATTACACTGCTGCGATATTGTGATGTAATAAGCATTATGTATTTAGTCTCTGATCCTGATTCCCATATGGGTGGGGGTGGGTAGCATGGGAGGGGTGGTGTTACAGCACCATCATCCAAGGCAATCTTCAAGAGTTCAACTGAGTCTTCTCACAAAAGATTGTCACAGCTGGTCCAGTTTAATGTTGACTTGAACCCACAGAAGAAGGGGGTGGGGAGGGTCATTGGACCTTGGGTCATGGGTCTGCCACTCCTCCCAATCAAAACTCCACGAGACCTTAGGGTCATGGGAGAAAGGCTAGAGATATAGATGGGGAAGGGTGGGAGGAGGGGGCTCCATCTATGCAGTTTGGAAAAACATCATCCCCACTGGGTTCAGACTTTCTAGTATGGCTGCTTTAAAGTTACCTGTCCTTATACCTATAACATCTTACTCATTGTTCTGTAAGCAAATTTAATAAACTCATTGATTCTCTTATGTGTATTTAGGTGAATTGTACCTCAGTTTGTCATTGGGAGAAGGGCTAGATATTGTTTGTACCTACTCCATGGAAGGAATGACAGCAACAGTGTATGTGTATGTTCAAGTGTATGTGGACATCTGTGTTTATGTGTGTGTATGTATATGTGTGTGTGTGTGATGTTGAAATACATGTGTGTGCTTGCATGTGCTCCCCAAGTAAGTACCTCTGGAGACCAGAGGTTGACTTGCAGTGTCTTTTGTTCTTCATTTTATTTTTTCAAAAAATTTGTATTATTTTATTTTATGTATATGAATATGTTTTTCATGTTTTTTGTTTTATATGTGTTATTTTTATGCATGTATGTCTGTGCAACCATGTATGTACCTGGTACCTACAAAGGCTGGAAGAAAACAGAACTGGAATAGGGTTATAGATGGTTGGAAGCTATCATGTGAGAGGTGGGAATCAAACCCAGGTCCTCTGGGAAAGCAGTCAGTCCTCTTAACTGTTAAGTCATCTCCCTAAACCACTTCATCTTCTTATTCCATATCAGCATCTCTGACAGAACCTGAAGCTCACCATTTGGCTAGGCTGGCCAGCAAATTCCTAGAATCCTGCTGTCTCTAACTTCCAAAGGTGAGGTTGCAGAACTGTGCCTCCGTGCATAACTCTTACATGATTGTTACTGACTTGAATATAGGCCCTCACACATCACACACTTTATCCATCAAGCCATTTCTCTACCATTTGCTCCTGGTTCCTGGCACTCTCTCCTCAAACCTCCAGAATCTCAGCGATAAGGCTAGCTTTTGCATGAAAAAGAGGCAACTTGTAGTGAGGGCTCCTAGTAACTTCATGGAGTAGAAAGCTTTTCATCAGAAAGACCAAATCATGATTAGGAGGTTGGGACTTCCAGTCCCACCTCTACTCTCCACAGGTGGTGAAGGGGGTATACCAATGATGTAATGAAGGTTCATAAAGTTCCAGAGGACAGGGCTTGGGAAGCTTCTGCATAGTGAGACGCAGAGGTTCCTGGAGGGTGGTGCACAGGGAGAACATGAGACTGCATACCTCTTTCTCCATGCCTTACTCTGTTGTCCCACTCATCCCTTCCATGTGGTGATCACATATAACCTTTGTGAGTTCCCTTATAAATAGCTAGTGAGCGCAAGTGCTTCGGGGTGTTTTGTGAGTTTCTGTAGCAAATTGAAAGAACTCAAAATCAGACATGGGAGTTATAACCTTGAGTTTTGGATTGTTATCTTAAGTGGGGGACAGTTTAGTCATGACTAGAAGTGACAGTATCTCTTGTTAAATGGATCAGAATTGATGTGAATTATAGGACACACAACTAGTATTTATTGGAGAACCAGTCGATGTGGGAGAAGTACCGGCACATGTTAGGAACCAGCACTGAAATATTTTGTGGTAACCAGTATGTGTTACAAGTCAGGTTAAAAAGGAGTCCCCATCCTATATCTCTAGAAGAACTAAGAGGACATAGAGAGCTCTTTGTAACTTGCTAAGACTGTTAAGTAGTTTATATACTTTCTGGCTTAATTGTCGGTTGCTAGGTGCTGCCCTGAGAGGAAATATAACAAGATGGCGGAATTTAAGTTTCTGTTTCCCATTGACTAACCCCATGGTCCTACAGAAGAAAATTGCTCTACTGCTCAATGTTCTCACTAAAATTGACTACAACAAAAGCATCTGTTTGTAAAAAAAAAAAAAAATGAGGGAATGCTCACAGATCACTTAACACAGTTCCTTGTATTGTTGAATGTTGGCGACAGCACTACAGTGCAAAGCAATGATAAAGGTGAATGATAATGCTGTGGAGAAATATTTTTGCCTGGGACCTTTGAGATTGACTTGTCTATTTCACTCCTATGTTTAGATTCACTTCTTGCTAATCACAGGAGGGACAACATGCATGAAGATTGTTTTAGGATGAACTCTTGTTAGCAACGATAAAGTGAAGAGCTAACTTCATCACCTTCTTTCTCTTGTTCAGAGTCTGCTAAGTTAGAGACAAAGTTCATTTTGACTTTGGGAGGGAGGTGAAAAAGGATAACCCTGTTGATGTGTGATATTATCACATACTTTTGGTTTTGGACAAGCAATTAACTTACAGTGGATGTTCTGTCACTGTTAAGCAGGACATAGCGGGAAATCTCCCAATAGCTTCGTGACAAATTCTTCTCTCAGGCAAGGTTGCCAAGCTTCCTTGGACCCAAAGGAACAGTTAGCACACAGCCAAGGAGAACAGCTTAAAGCACTTAAGAGGCTTTTAAAATACAACTTTTCTCTTCATAAATATAAAATAATGTTTATTGTAGAAAATTATAAAACAGATGCTGTGAATTAATGTGTCCACTAAAAGTTCATGTGTTAGAAACACAATCCCCCAAATCACATGTTAGAACTATTTAAAGACAGGCCACTGGAATGCAATTTAGGATTAAAGTCAGAAAAGCAGGACCCATATGATGGCTTTACAAGGAGAAGAAGAGAGACCTGAGCCGACACACATGCTCACTGGGTTTCCCCTTTCACCATATTCCGATACAATATGGAGCCCCTGCTCAGATTCTAAGCAGGCACAAGCAGAGTGACTTTGGCTTTTTAGTCTTTAGAAACATGAATCAAATGTATTTCTATTCTTGATAAATTACCTGGTGTGGGACATTTGTTTCAGCAAGAAATAATAGATGAAGAAAATAGACTTCCTGTGTATATTAAAAATAAAAACAACTTAAGTCATAGTTTTTGTTATAGATTTATTGGAACTAAATGCAGTTAAAAGGAAAGACTATTATTTTGAGAATCAATTTGCTAGATGTTTTTATGGCGGCTGCATATTTTCAAGTTCTCCGTGTTGTGAAACTTCTTTATGGCATGCTATAAAGATCAAGTCAACATAATATAGATCATTATCTGCCATCTATCTTTTATATCTACCAATCGACTGATAATTTATCATTATACCTATCAATCAACTGATCATCTATCATTTGTCCATCATCTTTCTAGCCATCTATACATATTTTATCAATTTTTAATCTCTCTTCTATCATCTATATCCATCATTTACTTACCTACCTATATACCTGTCTATCATCTCTGGCATCAGAGAATCAGACCCATCTTTCAAGAATGCAAGAATAGGTGACTTAAATCTCAAAGAAAGGAAGTGATAATTTTTCATGGGAAGCCCCAGACCAGAAGATGGTATATCATACAGTAATTATAAAACACTTGGTGATGATTAGGTCCCCTGAACAGCACAACTGTTCAGAATGACCTCATTGCTTGTCGTTCCTCTTAGTTTCTTGCTTTAAGACAGGATACTCCAGTATTGCATTCAGATTGGTACAAATACTCAGTTTTCCTTAAGCTCGAGAGGATTGGTCCAAAGGTACATGCTTTTAAACTTATCTTCCAGCAATTCTTCTTATTTTCCAGCAATTTTAAGTTGGGAAACTAGAAATTCAAATCTTTCTTTCAGATAAAAAGCTTGTTTTCTATTGGGTCACTGACCCTGGCTGCTTGTCTACTCTAAACAAGTGATGGGTAGCATCCAGGGTCACTTGTCAGTTATCAAGGGAGAAAAGGTGCTTTCAGACTTGGCGATGCCATGGGCATGTGCTTTGTAGAAATCCAAGATTTTCTATTTTACCCAGTAGCAAAAAAACATGAGTCAAAAAAATGTCAATATATAAGTTACATAGGGCAATGTTAGGGGTCTCTTGGAGGCTTTGGGGAAAAAGAAAGGGAAAATGAGTCACTGAAATAATTTTAAATAACTTTGTGGTTCTTTTCACACTTTGTTTTACCTGGAAGTATTTCTTTTGGATGACTAGTTGGTCCTCAGCTGTGTCTGAAGGGTCTGTGGAGAAGGCTATAGCAACTGGGGAGTTCTGTTGTCACAAAGTTTATTTGTTAAGACTTTGCTGAAATCCAAGTCCCATTTGCTTTTTGAAGAGAATACTTGAACTCTATGGCTATCAGTGGAAGAGAATGGAAGGACAGAGATGAGGCTGCCATTTTTAATTTCCTGCTATTTTATTTTAAGCTTTACCTTATCTCACATCAGAGTCTTTGAATGATAGGAAGTGTGAAATGAAGTACATGTAGTAGCAAAATGAAAATAGGTGTCAGAGCAAATCTTTTGCTGCTAACAACTAAAATGAATGAATAAAGCAAATGAAAGATAAGAAGCATCTGGGAGCTCCTGAGGCAGTGAGGTTGTATGAGTCCTTGGCAAGAGAAGGGAGGAGAGCTCAACATTAAATGCCACTGTCCTTTGCATCATTTGTGACTTTGAAAGCAGCATTGAGGATGAAGTACTGAACAGAGATTGTTTGATCATGGGGCTGTCAGGACCATCACTGGAACCTGGAACTCAGTTGGTTATGACTCAGATACAGACTAACTCTCCTAAGACAGAAGCCCAACTTCGAATTTATTCAGTGCCCAAATAGACCAAATAAGATGCAAGCCAGTGATGTCTTTCTTCTAAGTAGATCCCAAAGAGGCCAAGACCAGCACTTCCTCTGGCTCTGCAAGTTACCTTCTCTTCAGCCCACTCCATGAGTTATCCTTTCTCCTTCCTGTACTTACAATCACACTGTATTACTCTTTTTGTTTTTCAACATTTGTTTTAAGATTTCTTTGGTGAGTATTATAGCATCCATTTGAAAGGAGTCTTAACTATTTGGTATTTTTGATTAGCCCATAGTTGCTCTCAACCTCAAAGATTTGCCACCTCATACTCCTGAATGCTAGTGCTACAGGGATGTGTCACCATACCTGGGCATAGGGACATCTATTCATCTGATCGTCACAAAAATGCACCTTTCAGTAGAATGGCAGGTCAAATACACACACGACTTTCTCGGGGCTGCCTTTTCCACCTCTTCTTCCCAAGATGATTTTCTCATACATGTTTCTAGATATTATAGCATGCTTAGAATCTTAATTAAACATACTGGTGGACTATAACTTTTTGATACCATTGCATATGTGCTTAGCACTTGCAAGCAAGGCTCTGGGCTCAATTCTCAGCATCAAAAACAAACAAACAAAAACAAAAAATGACAACTTCCATGTTCCTCTCAGTAGAGACAGTGTGTTCATCCTTCATCACATTGCATATGTTTTCATAAGGCAGATGGAAGGAGGGGTGGACTGGGCTGTGCTAGCTCTGCCACTGTGAATGCTTCCAATGGAATATCCCCACGTCCTTCAGTTTTCCTGCTGGACAAAACTGCAGTGGCTAAAGCACACAAAGAAGTTATTGCTTAATTATTTTTGCCTCAGTTCTCATTTTGAATGTTTGTCTCCATTTGAAAGTGAGTATTTAGATAGCAGTATTAACCTTGAATGATATGACTTGCTCAACAATTAATTCACAGTATTATGAGGACTGGATGGTAATTTTGTTGCTCATAAGCAAGCTGAGGATTCTCAAAATGTTAACAAAGTGGATGACTTACTATCCTCCTGAAGATCAAGGCCAAGGCACAAAAGCAAGCTGTGTAAATTTCCAAGGCCAAATCAAATACCAGTGTGTCCTTGTGTGATTAACTGTGCACATATACTGAACATCTTGAGTACAATTAACTTTACCTATCAGTACGTACGTAGCCAAAGGAGTGGTCCGATGTTAAAGAACCTCAGTCTTCTGCAAGAACAACATGTATTCTTAATTGATGGGCCAACTTTCTGGCATATATATATATATATATATATATATATATATATATATATATTATATACACACACACTTATACTTTTTGTAAATTATTGTAATAAAATGTTTATAAATATTTATATGTAAATATGTTAAATAAATAAATATGAATACATAAATAATATATATGATTTATTTATTGATTTTTCTATGTAGTTCTTGCTATCCTGGAACTTACAAAGATCTACCTCCCTCTGCCTACCAAGTTCTGAGATTAAAGGTGTGTGCCACCATGCCCGGCTCCATATCTCTTACTACTTTGGTCTTTCTAAGTTTCTTTTAAATTCTTTTACATTTATTTTTTTATTACCTTTGAGAATTCCATACATGTACACAGTGTATTTTGCTCATATTAACCTCTTTTCCTTCCCTTTTAATTCCTTCAACAAGTTCTCTCACCAACTCCATGTCCCATTTCCAGAGCTTCCTCCCATTCATGCTGGAATTTGACTGGCTTAAGCAGGCAACAAGGACTGCTGTTCATGAGTCTAACAATAGCATCACACCCATTCCTAATACTTCTCTCCATCTTCTGGCTCTTACATTCTTTCCACCTCCTCTTCCATGATGTTCTTGAAACACATGGTTTGAGTCAACACTTTCTTAACTGTGTACTTTTTGGGATCATTGAGGCCAGTTTTAACAAAGTTGCTTCATGTGTTCCTACAAAGAGGGTTATTATTTGTTGTGGCAAATTGAGTTGGATCATTTGTGTCATGATTTACAAATCTACATTTTTGACCAAGAAGTTGCTATAGAACTCCAGATCTAAATCACTAGTTACCTGTGGATTTCTTCTTTCCCTTTCCTTCCCTGGAAACAGAATTCCAGGGAGACTGTTGTCAGTGGACCATCTCAGTTTGTTGAAGTAAGGGTGGTTACATTTATAGGAAAAAAGGCAGGGGAGGGTCTTTGGTACCCAGGGATGGGGGCCATTGGTTAAGACAGGGATACTGGAGTAGCCCCATTTGCATTTCGGGGGCTCATCATCTAAGGGTCAAAGTCTTACAAAAGCACCTTCTGCACAAGGTGTGGTCCCACTGGGAAAAGAGGAAGACACCCTATCAGAAAATGGGCCCAGCCCTAGGCTTCCAGCTACAGTATTCAGGAAAACATCAACCAGGCCACCTTCCTTTGCCAATGACCTGTTCTGAAGCAGGCGGCATTTAGAATTTAACTGGATTTTTGCCAGGGCTAAGAAAATGGGGAACAGCTGAATGCTTTCTGCTCTCAGGGTGAGAATTCCTGGGTTCAAAGCATGCTTCAATTCACTCTTAGCTCTCAGACAGCCCCGCAGTTACCTATCTACTTTTATCACTATGAAGATATCACAATACTGCTCTTGTTGAAGTTTTCCTTCCAGTGAGAAAGTCTCCACCTACCTAATTACACGAGTTTAATATGCAAGAATTTTCCATGAAGTTTCATCTTTATCTCACTCATTTTCCACATCTAGTTCTCCATCAAGACTTATGTTTCCATATGATAAATTTTCCCACTACCCCATTTCTCTCTACTTCTGATTTATCTTAATTTGGATTATCACCTTTTGTCTGGTGTCTGCTCTTCTCACATTTTGAAATGACCACCTCTAAAAGAGTCTCATCTGGAACTGGAAGGATACTTTAAATATTTAGATCTGATTATAGAATTCTCCTGATTTAACCTTTATGGTTCTGTATCACCTTTAGAAGAACACACCAATATGAGGATATTTTGTCTCTGTCTACTCAGTCCCATCTCCCTCCCTCCCTCCCTTTTTCTTTCTTTCTTTCTTTCTTTCTTTCTTTCTTTCTTTCTTTCTTTCTTTCTTTCTTTCTTTCTTTCTTTCTTTCTTTCTTTCTTTTCTTTCTTTCTTTCTTTCTTTCTTTCTTTCTTTCTTTCTTTCTTTCTTTCTTTCTTTCTTTCTTTCTTTCTTTCTTTCTTTCTTTCTTTCCTGCCCCAACCATTCTGAAACTTTATATCAATTTCTGACTAAACTACACCCTCTCTCTATCAACTCTAAGGCTTCTTACAAATAGAAATTCTGAGCAAGAAATCTCAACTCAGTGATTTGTATATTTGAGACAATTCATACTTTCCCAATAACTGTTAGTCAATATGTTCTGTTGAACTCTATCCCTTCTGGGAAACAAGAAATCTAATGATATCTAAGTCTAATCAATAACTTCATATTTGCTTCTTAGTAAAACAACCTCAATTCGGAGTGTTCAATTGACTATCTGATTTCTTGGGAAGATGTTGGGTAGGGCTTCTGTATGGCGTATTTATTGGATAATGCATTGCTGTGGGTAGACTGGATGCAATTGGAGTCTTTGCCTTTTCTTTGTTTTCTTCTCAGTACCTGTTGTACTGGTGATCATTCACAGGTGTGTGTGTGTGTGTGTGTGTGTGTGTGTGTGTGTGTGTGTCTGTCTGTCTGTCTGTCTGTCTGTAGCAGTGGGGCAGAGTTGTATGGGAGTACAACTTTCTTTGCCTATGCTGTGGTCTCTAATAGTCACTATTTATTTGCTTTGTGGTCTTATAATTTGGTCTTATAACTTGAGGAAACTAGCTCCTTGGGTTATGGCTATAGCCAGATTTAACTTTTGAAATGTCCTCTACATAAATCAAGGACTCATTTGTCAGTAGGAAATTAGAAATACAGGTGGTCTTTATTCATTGATTGACTCTACTCATGTACATTTTTTTGGAGCCTTGAAATCACCTCAAGAGTAGAGCCAATTTTCCCATCAAGACAGTGGACTGATTATATCCAAGCATTTTATAATAAATAATAAAATAAATAAAATAAAAAGACAGTGGCATGGTTTGTCCCCTCTGTTGTGACCTGACTCAAGAGTACATACCTCACCTTCAGAGGACTCAAGTTCAATTCCCAGTACCATGTCACATGACTCACAACTGCTGTAACTCTAGTTCTAGGGCAAAACCTCTGAACCTATACACAGACTTACACATAATTAAAAAAATAAAAAATATATAATTCAAAAAAGGTTAGGCATAGTGGTTCATGCCTTGAATCCCAGCACTCAGGAGGTAGAGGTAGGCAGATCTCTGTGAGTTGGAGGCCAGCCTGATCTACATAGCAAGTTCAGGAAAGCCAGGAGTACATAGATATATCTTGTCTCAGAAACAACAACAACAAAAAACAAACAAACACAAACAAACAAAAACTCACCATGATTCAAAAGTAACTTGAAGAAGAAAGGGTTGTTTTACTTACCTGTCTACATCACAGTCCATCAATGAAGGAAATCAGGACAGAAATTCAAGTCAGGAATCTGGACGCTGAAACTAAACTATGGGCAATGGGAAACTACTGATTACTAGCTTTCCCCCAAAGACTTCCTCAGCCTGCTCTCTTATAACACCCAGGACTACCCCCCCATGGGGTGCCAGCACCCACAGTGACCTGGGCCCTCCCATATCAAGCTTCGATCAAGTAAAGGTCCAAAGACCAATGTAGTGTGGGCATTTTCTCAAATGAGCATGTGTCAAGTTGACATAAAACTGTCCAATAGTTGTGGGAATTCCTTGGACTACTTGAGAAAGACAACAAGTTTCTAAGGATATGAGATGGAGGCTTGAGAATTTTGCTTTTGAATTAATGGAAGTTAGTATCGTGAAGGTTGGAATATCATGGAACTTTTAGAAGTAGAAGCCTAACTTTTGGGAATAGGTCACTAGGGTGAACCATTGAAGGTTATAGCCTGGCTCTGCATCTGGTGGAGCTTGTTGCTTTATGGTCCACTGTGATTTGAACAGCCTCTGGCACATATACCTGCCACCATGAACTAAGCTATTCTCCTATACCTGTCTGTCAGGACAGACTGACATCTGATACCATGGGTCAAGCAGAGACTTTACCTCTCTGGTCAAGTATGATTGTCACAATGATGCAGTCATAACTCATACAAGGCATATAGCTGCCTTTGTAAGAGCTGTCCACCACCTCTCTTCTCTACTGATCTCTCTCCCACATTTGCATCTGTTTTGTTTGTATCTCTCCAGGTTTAGTCAAAGCTGTCTGTGTACCTTAGGGCTAGAGCCTAAAGGTTACACCAGTGGAAACAAAACTGAAGACAGTTGGTTTCCTAATACCAGAATCCATCAGTAGCCTATAGTTCAGCAATGAGGGGTAGGGGCTCATAAGCCCTGTCTCCATCTATATCTGGCTATTGAAGAGATTCTCTTCTATAGATCTATAGCTGCAAGTTCATGATTGCATTGCTTGTGTCTTATCCAGGGGGCAGAATTTTAGTCTTTCTCCTTGTCTTCTGGCTCTTACATTATTTTAATCTCCTCTCCCACAGATTTCTCTGAGCCTTCGATGAGTGGTATAAATCAAATGAAGCTGAAACCTCATCTGTCACTTATTCTCAGTATCTTTGGCAATCATGAGTTTCTTTATTCACTGCAGCTGACTGTAAATAGCATTTTGATTAAGGATTGAGAGTTGCTTTTGTCAAAGGCTATAGACATAGATACCTAGAAGACAGGTTGATATGATTTCCTTTTAGCTAACTGTCAGTAGTAGTACTTTCTCTCATAGGGATTATTACCTTATGAGGCATGGGTTTGTTTGTTTTTAACCAGGCTTTACCTTTTTAAGTTTTTTGTTTCTATCCTTTAACTTTCTGGTGGCTCCTGATCTTTCTTGGCTTGTGGTAGCAAAAACTCTAAATTCTCTGTCCATCTTTACATAGCCTTTACCCCTAGGTCTTCATATAATCTGTTCTTTAAAAAATATTTACTGTATTTTGTGTATGTGGTATTGGGATGATGGCTAACATGGAACAAGTATTGTTAGAAGGCAAGTTGAGGGAGTTTTCTCTCTCTTTCTATCATGTGGGTCCCGGGATTGAGCTCAGGTGGATTCAGGGTGATTTCTAATTCTTGAGAATGATTTCTTATTTTGAAGTATGTATGTCAGTTACATTTAAATGAAGCCTCACTGGCAGATACCAGGAATTAGGACCAGGATGTGATTTAGAGGACACATTTCACCCTCTGTCCTTTCTAGGTTGTGGATTCAGCATTCCCCTACTTCTACTATGAACCCAGTGTGTATTCCCATAGAACAAAGTGGTTTTAACATGTTTTAATTGTCTTTGTACTCATCCCTAGATTAACTGGGGTCATAATTTGGGTATTTACAGCTCTACCTACAGGACAAATTGCCTGGAACATTGAAGAAAATCAATAAACATTACTAAAAGAATGAATTTCGATCAATACGTAGTAACACTGAGGAGGTACCATTCAGGCTACAGAGTATACAGAGAAAAGTTCTGTTAGTTTAAAGTTAACTTCAGTTATACATTGATATTTTGTGAGCCAAGGTTAACATTGATGAGAAAAAAAAATATTTCCTTTGCATAAAAACTCCTCAAAATATAATATGAAAATATACATTCCTAAACCAGTCTGCACAAAGAAGGTAGAGTGTGAACTGATCTCTGTTACAAAAAGAGGACTGCAGGTTATTAGCTGATAACCACAACAGCAAGACAGAAATAATGAGAAATAGAGCTGACAGAGTAACCAAGAGAGACAGTGGCAGACCACAGAGTGAGCAAGAAGACAGGCAGGGGAAAATTAAATCCTTTTGTTGCCTATCGATAAGGGTCTTTTAAACTGTGCATTCAAGTTGCTATCCAGTAATTCTGTCTATTTTGAGTAAAAAGTTTCACAAAACCCTTTCCATACTTGGTGCCTTGGGAAATGAAATAAGGTTAAGCCATGCACGTCTGTGCCATAATTATGTAGCAAGTTGATAGCAGATTTTGTGAACATCATGAAAAGGAATCCACAGTACACTCAATTTACGTAGGCATTAAAAATGGAGGAACCAGGAGTCTCCTAGACCCACAAATACTGTTTGGCATGTGGAAGAAAAACTATAGCATTGTAAACATGTGCAATAAAAACTTGAAACACCTTGCTTCTGCATCAGTGGGGATTTGTATAATGGAAATTAGCTACTAGCAACTTAAGACAATTTATGGGAACATGGTATGGTCATGTGGTGAAACATACCCCACTTCCCTGTATATGACCAAAAAGAGAGATGCAGAACCCTGCTGCTAGGGTATCCATGTATTTGCTGCTGCTTCAGGAATGTTGACCTTCTTAAAGGAAACCCCACACAATCCTTTTAAGTGGTGATAGGATAGATTAGGAAAAAAATGTTTTAGTTCGGGTTTCTATTACTGTGAAGAAACACCATGACTATTACAACTCTTACTAAAGGAAAACATTTAACTGGGGATAGCTTACAATTCAGAGATTCATTCTATTACTGTTATGGCAGGAAGCATGGTGGTATGGAGGCAGACATGATGCTGTAGAGATCGCTGAGAGTTCTACATCTGGATTGGCAGGCAGCAGGAAGAGCGAGTGACACTGGGCTGAGCTTGAACATTTGAAACCCTAAAGTCCACCCCCCAGTGACATACTGCCTCCAACAAGGCCACACCTACTCCAACAAGGTCACACCTCCTAATAGTGCTACTCCCTGTGGGTCTATGGGGGCCATTTTCATTCAAATCACCACATAATTGGATTGTCCCACACATTCTTACTTAACTTTTTCCCTTCTCCCTCTTTTCAGTATGAAACACAAGGTGGACATTGCAAACACAGAGATTAACTCATTTTACTGCTGCTCACAACTACATCATATATGCTTCTCTCTTATTAATCAATGATTGGGTTAGTTCTAGAGTGGTCTGCCATGTTTTGGGGGCTGAGCTTACACTCTACTGATAGACACTTCTGGATGGGAGTTTTCCCAACTCAAAGATGCATTCTTTCTTCTTCAGTGCTAGAGACTGAACATAGGGTCTCATTACTTGCTATGTGGGGATGTGTCTTGAGTCACACCCCAACCCAAGATTCATGCTGTTGGCATTTAAATATCTATTATCTATGCTACCTTGGTTCTAAAATTCTAGGGCTCAATGCAATGCAAAGTTACTTTTTAATTTAGGAAGATTTCATTATTTATGTAAGTCAACTCTCAAATGAGGTAATTTGTGGGGAATGGCTTCAAAACGGAGGATGTACTAGACTTCCATGCATTTAAACAAGGTCTGGTTCATCTTGTGTGTAACTCTAGATTGTGATCTGTGTATAGTGCATTTGCTCTTAGTGTTTCTCTGCTTCACCCTCTGGAACCTTCAGTTGGTTTGAGTTCTATATACAACGATGCCTGGTAGCTGTTCCTTCCACACTGAGCAGCGTTCTATATTAGCTTGCTCTCAGAGAGATTCACAGTGTTCTACAAGTTCCGCCTGGCATTCAAAACAGACTTAAAATAAAGCTCCAGATGGAGACACCTACATGAATGTACAGAGTGAACAACTAAAGAAAACAAGTAAATGTCACACCAACTTATATGTTGAAAGTTCTGTAAAATATGCCATTGGAAATTCAAAAGGGCTGACACTGAATCTACAGATTATTCTATGGATATTCTAACAACATTAAACTTTCAACCCATAAACATGGAATGTCTTTTTACTTATTTGTGCATTTATTCACTTTTTCTTTACCAGTTTTATAGTTTTCAGTATATGATTTCCCCCCAATCTTTGGTTAAATTTATTCCTAAGTTATTGGTTTTATTTTTTTAACTATTGTAAATGAAATTATTTTCTTGACTTATTTTTGAATAGTTTATTGTTAATATATAGGATAGTTTATAGAAACATGGTAATTTTTTATAATTTTGCTATATTTATTTACTAGTTGAGAATGAGAGAGGAGGGGGTAGGGAGTAGAGAGAGGGAGACAGAGACAGAGGCAGAGAGGAGTCTTCAGGGTTTCCTATGTGTGAAAGTGTGTACTCTTTACAGGTAATTTTATTCCTCCTTGTATACCATTTCTGCTCTGCATCTGGCCTCACAGTTTGAACTAGGACATCTAGCACTATGTTGACTGTAACTGGCAAGAATGATCAGCCTCTTTCTGATTTTAGCAAAATAACTGAACTTTTTATCATTTAATATGATATTAGCTGTGAACTTGTCCCATTTGGATTTTGTTAAGGGGGAGGTTACTGTTGGGGCCCAGGTTTCCCAGGCTATGAAATGCTTTAGCTTGACAAGGTTCCTGAAGCGAATTCACTGCCGGGAACTGGAATTCCCTAACTGCCTTGCTCCTTTTTTGTCTTCACTGTACGGTGGCATATGTTCTCTCATCAATAATAAAATCTGTATAAGCCAATAGTAATAGCAAAATCAATCCCTGAGCTGGCTACTGTGGGCTGGAATGGAACACAGCCATGCTATCCAGAAGTAAATTGCAATAATACAACCCAGGTTTATTGCAAAGATTTAAGAAATTTAATACCCAGAAAATTCCCCTAAGTTAGTAGTTATTAGCAGCTTTTCCACACCACTCAGCAGGGATTCTTTCTTCCCCAGAATACCCAGGCACCATTGCGTCTCAGGTGCAGGCGGCTCCTCCCACACCTGACCGACTGAGGAACCAATCAAAATAGCCCAAGACCAGGGCTCCGGGGGACCATATAAAAAGCCCTGGACGGGGGTCGCTCTCTCTCTTGCTCTTGCTCTCTTGCCCTCTTGCCCACATCTCCCGCCCGTGTGCGGCGGCCGCCCCAAGCCGCCGCACCTGTCCCAAGCCGCCGCGTGCGCCAAGTTCATTTAATAAAAAGGCCTCCTGCGGTTTCAACAGCCACCAAGACTGTCTCGTGTTTCTTTGGGGTTTACCATCCTTCGTGGAAGAAAGAACCCCCATTTTCGCGGGGGCCAGAGCTGGACCGCCAGGACCCCCGCAGGTTACAGCATTTGGGGACATAGCAGGAATGAGAAAAGCAGCATTGAAAAATGTAGGAAGGAGAGTTTTGAATTACTTGTGTTATGGCTCCCCTTATCACAGTAGCACAGAAATACACCCTCAGAAGGGAATGTAATAAGACTTTGCATTGAACTCTAAGTCTGATGTCATCTCAGTAAAACTCATTAGACAATCCCACATCTTAGCTGGTCTATAAAGGCAGAACCTCCAGACATATCTCCTCACCATGCTTGATACTGTAGCCTACTCTAGTCCTCATCCTTGCACAAAACCAATCCAACAAACTAAAGCTCGAGACTGGAACCCCTAGTCCCAAGAACCACACGGTCACCATCACCACAGAATTAATTGAGCCTGTGGTCCATGCGCAGGCCAGTAACATGAGCCCATGGCAGGGATAGCGTGGTAGCTCAGGACGCTTTGTCTCCAGTGGTAGCAGCGTGAGACAGTAGCTCCTCAGCTCTTGGCGGATCAGGAAGGAGCCAGGAACAATGCACTCAAGTACGTACTCCAATGACGTACTTTCTCCAGCTAAGTCCTACCAGAGGAAGGTTCAACAGCTACCCAGAATAGCATCACTATTTGGGAGACGAAGTTCAATTCATGAGCCTTTAGGGGACATTTCTGATTCAAACCACTTCACTGAATATGTGAGAAAATAATGGCATATTTGTATTTCTCCCCTTTCCCACTGCTATCTTCTGTCATAGTATACTAGTCTTCCTCTCAGTCTCTTTTCTGCTCTTTCTTTCCCTCCCTCCCTCCCTCCTCCTCCTCTTCCCCAACTCGTGTATGTGTGTGTCAGAAGATTGTACATATGACAAAAAACAGGTGCTGTTTGTCTTCCTCAGTTTGGCTTATTTCATTTGCCATGATGACCTCCAGTTCCATACATTTTGTTGGCAAATGATATTACTTAATTCTTCTTTACAACTGAATAAAACAGCATTGTGTTGAAAAATATATGCATCAATTTGAGAAGTAATTTTGTTTAAATTCTATATTTTCAATGAAAAAAAAGCCACACTGTGAATATATACCACACTTTATTTATTTATGCACCTATTAATGGGCATGTAGGCAGATTCTACAACTAGGCTATTGTAAACATGAAGCAATAAATATGGAAGTTCAGGGATGTCTGTGATTTTTTGGAAGCAGCCTGTCCTTGTAATCTAAGATTTATTTTTTTAAATTTTATGTGTATGCTTTGCCTGTGTCTATGTGTAGGTGTGTGATATCCACAGAGCCAGAAGTAGGCACCAAATTCCTTGGAACTGGAGTTAAGGACAGTGTGAGCCACCAAGTGTGTGTTAGGCATTGAACCTGGGTCCTCTGTAAGTGCAAGGAGTACTCTTAGCTGCTGAGCCATCTCTCCAGTCCTGTCTATATTTAGTTTTTTGGAGAACTTCCACACTGATTTCCATAGTGGTTTACCAGTTGCATCTCTGCCAGTTGTGTATAAGGGTTCCTTTTTCCCTTCATTTGTCACTGTTTTCTGATACCACTTTGAACTAGATTAGGTAGATTCTCAGTCAATAAGGATAGTGAACATTTTTTCAAATAAGTTGTTGGATTCTTATGTTTCTTCTGAGAACTTTCTGTTCAACATTTTTTTGGTAACTTCTTTTTAAAAATTAATTTGTATTTTAACTTTTAAATTAAAATACAATTGCACCACTTCCCACTTCCCTTTTCTCCTTCCAACGCCTCCCAATTCCAACATATAATCTCAAAGTGATAGCCTATTTTTCTTGATAATTCTTGTTACATGTACATCCTTTCAAGCTGTGTATGTCAGTTTTCTCTTTACCTGTTAAAGTTTTTCTACTTATTGATACTCATCCTTTTCTGTTTTTCAATCAAATTGTCTCCAATCTCGAGATATAACTCACTCAGTTTGCAACTACCATCTAACTTCTATTCTACAGAGCAGCACTCCTGCCTTATTTACAACCAATTCCCTGCTATCAGAATATGTGAAGCCTGGCATAATTCTCTCTCACGATGATCCCAAATCCTGTAAGTTAAGTCACCTGAGCCGTATAGACACTTACCTATCATTAGTTGAGAATGAGAAACTTAAGTCTAAAATTCTTCATGTCTACAATAAAATCCTCCAAAACAAAACGATCCTAGGCTGGTATTCTGACCTTTTCTACGGCAGCTTTCATGAAGGAATGCAAAGTATTTTATGGTGATGAATTGTGGTAATTAGACTTGGCACTTTAGACAAATACTGTAGGGCTTATTTTTATGAAAGGATAAAATGTTGAGCCCTGAGCTTGGGTAATTCATCCAATACTTAAAGTAAACTGGCAGCGGGAACTTCTATGGTCTTCCTCTGACCTCCATTTTTCCACCTCCCTCCCCCTTTCTTTTTGAGAGTTCAAACCACTATCCCCCTTTTGAGACCCTTTTCATTGGCCAGTTGATAATGAGAGCTGGATGACTGGAAAGTCACAGAGAGAAGTCTTGGTTCTATCTTGCCTCCTAGATGCTGCTGAATGAGGGCTGTAAATAGCTTACGGGTTTGCTAGTCACTCACCCTGCAGCCAGGTCCTCTACTCTGCAAGAGGCTTACAAAACATGTTTGTGGGGTTTGTTCTTGTTCTCAAGGAGAAAGCCTATTTTTCTTTTCTTTTCTTTCTTTCTTTTTTTTTGGGGGAGTGAAGTACATTATAGTAGAGGCACTACTTCAAAGGCAGCAGTTGGATCAGACTATCCTGAAAAATCCCTAGTAACCTGTCATAAATTTAAAACTTGTGAGTGCAGTCAATATTTTTCAAATGCTAAAGATAGAAAATGTGGCAATTAAAAAATATTTAAATGTAGTCCCTAAGGAAGGCTGTTGCTTTCTCCTCACTTGTGTCATTTTGTGGGATCCTTGTCTTAACAATGAGGATGAAAAGCGTTGATATATAGAAGCTATTCAGACTGAAGAATCAGATAAGCATTTCTAGGTTGCACATGTGGATAGACCACCTTTGTTATTTTCAGATCTATTGGGCATATGGACTCCTTCTAAGAGCTCAGTGCACCAAGGCACCAAGAATTCTGTTCTTGTTTTGTTTTTGCCAGACTGTAGCTATTTCAACCTAATAATTCTAAGGAAAATCCTTTCTTAACATTCTTTCAATGAGAGCAACATGTATAGGAGTTAAAGAGATCTCTGTAGAAGTAAATTTTTTTAAACTCAGGACAAGCAAATAAGCTTTCTATGAAAATCAATTAGCAACCTTGGTCAAAATACAGATTATTTTGTTCCAATATCGGATATTCCAATCTAGTGATTGAAACGTAGCTAGGTCTGGTGTTACCTTGAAGGATGTGAAAACAGAATAATACTAGTGATGCATATGATTCAAAAATGTGTTTTATTTATTCATCATTTCACTTATCTGTACTTATCGATGTGTTTATTAAATCTCTATAAATTTTTCCTATATATTAAAAGTACAATGGGATGATAGCTGTTGCACGACTGTACATCACTGTGTGTTAGGTGTCTGTCTTGGGGTTTTTATTGCTGTGAAGAGACACCATTAGCACAACAACTCTTAAAAAGGAAAACATTTAATTGGGGCTGGCTTACAGTTCAGACGTTTAGTCCGTTGTCAGCATGGTGGGAAGCATGGAAGTGTGCAGGCAGACATGGTGCTGGAAAGGAAGCCAAAAGTCCTACATTTGAGTTGGAAGGCAGGGAGCAGAGTGTGAGTCACTGGGTCTACCTTGACCTGCTGAGACCTCAAAGTGACACCCCAGTGACACGCTTTCCCCAATTAGGCCACAGTTCCTCAAAGAAGGCCACACCTTCTAACAGTGCTATTGCCTCTGAGTCAATGGGGGCTGTTTTCATTCAAACCACCACAGCATCCATGATCATATATTAGAGAAATACACAATCATGATGCAAGAAGAGGAGTAGCTCTGTAAAGCTGTCCACTGACCTCTACATGGGCACTATGGCATGCACATACCCCCACAATAAAACCATAAATAAAGTAATAACAATTTTAAAATAGACAATCATAGTGCGTACTGTTAAAAGCAATGTGAGGGACATATACAGAAGTACAATGGGATCCCTGGCAATAGCACTGAGCATATTCATGCAATTGAGTTATTCATTCTTCACCCTTCTATACATTCCATAGATATTTGTCCTTTTTCAACTAGTAACTATTTAGTAACTGAACAGGCACTCGTCATGGTGATGGAGATACCTCAGCGAACAAGAAAACAGTTTAGATCCTTTAATAAAAGGGAATAATATACAAAAGTAAATAAATCATCTCTCTCTCTCTCTCTCTCTCTCTCTCTCTCTATATATATATATATATATATATATATATATATATATATATCATGATAAGGGTGTAAAGGAATTTAGCAGGTAGCTGTGCTATGAGAAAAAATAATGTATAAGATATTAGAGTATCAAGGAAGATCTCTTTGAGAGTATCCTATAGTCCAATTTCCAAAGTTATTAAAAGAGCTTTCTAAGAACAGGAAAGACTTGTACAAAGGCCCTGAGGTATGAAGAGCTTGACAAGTTCAAGACATGGAAAGGGATATGATCTATGTAAATAGAAATAAGGAAGCAGAGTCAGAGAAGCAGTAGATAAGTATTTCAGTTTATGTTTTCAGCCTCTCTTTCCAGTGAATAATCATGATTGTGGATGCTCATGGCTATAGAAGATGCTGGGGATACATAGTGAATATATGTCAAAAAAGATATCTACACCATCTGCTCTAAGGCTCTGGGAATACTGAGGAAGGGCTGGGAGAGAGACTCTAAGAGCCTGAGGATAGGAGAAAGGACATGAAAGGCCATCTTCTGGGTAACACACACACACTGCAATCATGAACTCAGAGCAGCTGCAGATGCTTGCACTGGAGCTGGCCAAGACTGAGTGAGAGTCAGGAGAGGATAAGGAAGCAGCTCTCGGGGGCCTACCTCTCACTGAAGAACTATTTGCTACTGATAGATCTCGGTAGAAGGGGAGTCATTAGCTTCAGCTGTGCACCACTCATGACCTCATCAGACACCAATGGATACTTCTGATCCAGTCTCAGAGATGGACCTGCTCAAGCGAAATGGGTCATAAACCAAAACCCAGTCATGTATCTGGGAAAGTGACTGGTAGGACTGGGGAAGGATTGAGAGGGTTGGGAGAGAAATAAGCAAGGGTAGGAAGGAGAAAATTATCACAGTACATTGTATGAATCTATAAAATTGCCAAAGGAAAAAAATTAATCAATAAATAATAAAAATACAGAAACAAAAATAGAAGGAAGCAGGAGGATAATATGGAAACTTAATAAAAGAAATGAGGTTTGTTTTCAATAGATGATGGCCTCCATCAGTCACTACTGGTATCTTTAAAAGTCCCTGGTCCTTTTCTTTGAAACCTGAAACTGCTTGGTAGCCTGCGATTTGCCTCATCTGGCCAGCTGCACATAAGAAGATTTACCTAGTTCACGTGTTCCCGCAGAGTTCCTCCCACTCTTCGGAGAACCTGAGCAGATACTCTCTCTATGCAAGCCAGCTAATTACTCAACAAAGTGTCTGAATGTGTGGAGATGGACATGTTAGATATCTAGCTTTCCCCCAGGGGCTTCTTATAAATCAAAACTCTTCTTTTGGTTTATAAACTCATGTGGAGTTGAAGGCAAACAGTCTGGTGCTTCTGACTCATCTGCATTTAACTCATTAACATGTTATTCTTTTACAGTGGTTTGAAGTTTAAGAAATCTCTTGGGACTTATTTATTTAAACAAAAAAACCTATTTAACTTTAAAAGCCCCTTTTAACTTTTTCATCTTAAGAGCAGGAAATTATGATTTCATAAACACAAATAAATGAAGAAGCCTAAGTCCAGAGTTCAGTTGGCAGCGTAATGATTTATGATGCTTGTGTAAGTCTTAAATGAAATGAATAGATTTCACAGATCCATGACACAAGAAAACCAGTCTTGATTCCCACAGTGAATGGATGTCAGTTTGGTAAACTGGAGCGCATCACAGGGACACAGTTTGCCAACTTTATTTTCCCACTTTGTTTCAATACAAGTCTATTCAACTTCAGAGACTTCCAAAGTATCAGACCTGTAAAGAAAGACAGTCAAATCATGATTTAAACCACAGTAACATGGTCTGAAGAGACTTTATAAAAGGCTTTTTCATTGGTTAAGTCACTTTTGGTTGTAAGAGTGGGCTTATGAAAAAAAAATTTTCATTGGTTTATCTGACTCCAAAGCTCACAAGTAGGAGGAAATCCAGGTCTAAGAGAGATGGGAGATCAAATAAGCATCTCAAATTTAGAAGATACTAACAGCATCGGTGAATGATGTCATGTGATGGCAAAATGGTTAGAGTAACTCGAGTCTAGATTCTGCCAGCTTCCAGTGAAGGATTATAGGGACTTGCACATGCTAGTCTCTCTGTAATTTGAGAATGTCAGATCTCAGACTGGGCCAGGTGACATTCCTAAACCTAGCACTGTTCTGAAAGCTTTCAGTCCTCTGACTGGCCTGTCCTCAGCCCTTCTACACAGGGGTCTGGTGGATTGAGTGAGCATCTCTTCACCCACCAGGATGGAGATGGAGAAGGGACATTAGATAGGAAACTCAAGGCATTGTTTCTAGAAGAGACAATAAATACTGAGTAATAATTTATCTAACAAAGCTTGATGAAAACATCCATGCTGAAAGTCATAAATTAGTAAACAGTTTTATAAATGCCCATACTGCACCCATTCATCTGATGTTTGAATCTTGATGGAGAAAGTCAGACAGCAATTTGGATCCAAGTCTCCACTTTGTCATAAATTACCTAGTCGATACGGCCAACAGCCTTCATTTCTCTGTGCCCCAGTCTCCTTATTTCTAAAAGGAAGGCCTTGAACTCAATGTTCCCTCCAAGTCCCCCCCTTTCCCCCCGCCTGGCTCTCAAATGGTGATGATCCCCAGCTTGCCAAAGGGGAATGGGAAGATTCTCCTGGCCTAGGATTTCATGGAAAAGAAAACGGAAGCGGGCCCAGGTGCAGGGCAGAAAGAGGAGCCAACAGCCCCTGGGCCATAAAGTGAAGGAAGCAAGCAGGATGCCCAGGGGAACGAGGTCAGCCTCAGGGCAGGACATCTTCCTGAGCCGAGGAGCACCCTCCAGGCTCCTTGGGGCTCTGCGGAATGAGCGCACTGGAGCAGTGGCTAGAGTTGCCATAGAGAGAGACAAATAGACCGTTGTTTGGTGCAGTAACTTGGATCCTGCCAGAAAGCTTCTCACACTCAAAATAAATATTGTATATGGCTTCCATCACTGGTGCTTCATCCAGGAAGAAAAACATATACCGAATATTTTCTGAGGTGTTAGAGATATAATAATTTGGGGGCTTGAGAGATGGCAGTGTGCTTAAGAGCTCTCACTACCCTTCAGGAGAATCTGAGTTTGATTCCCAGTACCCACAGCAGGCAGCTCACAAGTGCTTGTGTCTCCAGTTCCAGGGAATCCAAAATCCTCTTCTGGCTCGCACAAACACCCCTACACACGCAGACACATTCACATAAATACAAATAAAACATTACTCCAAAAAAGACACACACTAATTTGACATGCCCATTTTGTAGTGTAGAGTCCTTGAAATAATATGCACCTTTGGAACTGAAATTTTTTTTGGATGTTAAAAAGCAGAAATGTATCACATATGAGCATCCTGTGCATAACACGTACGCGCATGCACACACACACACACACACACACACACACACACACACACCGTTATTTCTCCAGTAAAATGTGTAATTGCTTCTTTCATTGAGAGATATAAAAGTTATGAATAGCAGCTTTTGGTTCAGGTTATATTGGAGTTTGGGAATAAATGTTTGAAGGATTTTTAGGATTTTGGATGATAGGTAAAGATCTATGGGTTTTACATACCCCAGTTAATTGACATCACACCAAGTCAGGTTAGAAAAGAGAGGGATAGAATCTGGAATGTCATTGAATGAATAATTACTTTTCCCTGTTACATCAAGGTAGTATTCACAGAATAGAATTCATTACCTCCCCTTTCCTCTCTGTGTGACTTGATGGTGCTGGAAATGAGCAGGTTCTGTCCCTTCTGTCACACTGCCTATGTTCTCTTCTCATTACCCCAGCCTCACTGAATGGCTCACATCAGTCTATGAACGGTTCTCTAGCATTTCGTGGGCTGAGCAGTCTCCTTGGCATTTGTATTTTATTTTATTTATTTATTTTCTCATACAGTGAATCCAATGCTCGGTGGGGACCCAGCCTCGCTTCCCTCCACTACTCCTAGCTCCCCCCTCTCCCCTCCCCTCTCCCCTTGATCCACCCCACTACCACCACCCCACTTTCCCTCAGAAATTAGCAGGTTTCCCAAGGTTACCAATCGAACAGGGCATAACAAGATGGAACAAGACCGGGCATGAGCCCCTACACCAAAGCCGGTTGAGGCAGCCTCACAGGAGGAAAAGGATCCCAAGGGCAGGTAAAAGGGTTAGAGACCCCCTACACTCCAACTTTTAGGAGTCCTACAATGACACCAACCCAGACAAACATAAGATATTTGTAGGGGACATAGCACAGACCCATGCAGGCTCTGTGTCTGCTGCTTCAGTCTCTGTGAGCCTCTAAGTGTCTTGGTCATTTGAATCCATGAGGCATGTTCTTCTAGTGTCCTTGAACCCTCTGGTCCCTGCAATCCCTCATTCCCCTCTTCTCCAGAATTTCTCAAGTTCAGCCCCATATTTGGTCATGGGCCTCTGCCTCTGCTCCCAACAGCTGCTGGAGGAAGTCTCTCTGATGATTGGGCTAGGCACCAATCTATGAGCATAGTGGACTATCATTAGGAATCATCTCTGGTTTCTGGTCAGCCCTGAAGTGTCAGGCCTGGGCTCCCTACCTCAGCATGGGGTTCTGCCCCTCCATTGCCTCAGCAGATCCTGCAGGTGGGATAGGTTACAGGTGAAAGTTTTGTGACTTGGGTGGTGTCCATTCCCAACATTGAAAGCTTTCCTGGCTGTGTCTTCAGTGATTTTTATTAAAGCCATGTTGACTCTCTGTGCATGGTCTTTCTTTATTTTTATTGGCCTACTTTTCCTCTACCTGCTCTGCATTGCTGTTACTCCTGTCTTCTTCTGCATGTCTTCATTGGTGAGTTAATAGAGTGCCTACTGAGTTTATCAGCTTTCTATGATTCTAACAAAATACCAGAGATTATCAACTTAAAAGGAATTTATTTTGGTTCATAATTTGAGAGATTTTCGGTCAATTGTTGGGGTTGGTTGACTTGTTCCTTTTGGGCTTATGGTATGCAATCTGGAGACAATACTCTGGAAATTTGTGGTGGTTGGGATGCCACTGGGGAATAAGGTCCCAAAACTCCTTTCACAGGCATGTCCCCAATGACTACAATTCCTTCCACTCTACCCCATATTTTACCAGCTCCTAATAGTACCACATGCTGAGGACTAAATCTTCAACATATGGGCCTTCTGGAGACACTCAAAATACAAACTACAGCCTCTTTCTGGGTGTCTTCTGCCATTAGCATGCACACATCTCCAGCTTGCATCTCTGGTTATACAAATATGATCAGGACCTTCAGCTATACCAATGAATTTAAATCAAATTTATTATACTCCCATTCCTTATGTCCATCCACTCTCTTCCCAGACACAAACATAGAAACACACAGATACAGACTGACAGAAAGACAGACAGATAGACCACACGCACATGCATACATGTGCATAGCAACTTAGGAATAACTATCCATCTATATACCCAAGAGAAACTCCTACATTCAGGCCTATCAATTATACTTTGTCTTATCTTTCCTAGACACTTCTCTTCTCCATAGTTTACTTTCCCATCATCTTAATTCATAGCTTCTTCATCTGCCCATGTCACTCAGCAGCCTTGTGCCTCCCTTCCCTGCGCTCAAAAACCTCTCTATAATCCGTTCTTGCAAGTGCTGTTAATGCTTTCTCAAGATGTGATCAAGCTGGTACTCTGCTTCAGTGTGTGAAGGACTGAGGCCATAGTTCTTGCACAGACAAGATGTGAAGCTTCAGGCTACTAAAATCTCCTTCTGGTTCACCGCTGTGTGGTCCAATCACAGGAGCTATTATTCATAGTTCTCTGGTCAAGCCTCACTTTCCTTGTTCTTTTACAGCTGTTATTGTCTTCTAAAACTACTCATTCTCTCAAAGACTTCATTAATTTACATTTATGATTCAAATTCAGCACAGACATTTGCTCCTCCAGGAAGTTTTTTTCTGATCATGCCCAGTTAATTAAAAAAAACAACTCAACACCGCCCCCCCTCAGTGAGTTCTAGATCAATATGCAGGACCAGTTCCTCCTCCGCATACCCAGAAAACTGTGTTTATGATCCTATATATTATGGTTTATAATGTTCACTTTCTTTTACTAAATTCTAGATTTGTGTGCAAAAGCCAGGAAGTTCATATCTCATTGCCAAGACTCATCATTGCCTTTATTAAATTTGGGTTGATTGATGGAATAAATAAGCCCATGCATATGCCTACACACATGCACTATGACCACCCCCATATTAAGCCTTCACTACAACATCCAATATGTTTTTATTGGACCACGAACTCTAGGAAATGATGTTTTAACTTTTCATAATTCCAATGACTAATTATTGCTCATGATAGGTCAGGTTATTTTCTAGTGACAGTTCATCATCTCAGAGGCCATGTAGCCTCAGATCATTACATGGTCCCAGGCCGGACAAGCCCAGTTTGTGCCTAGAATTATGAAACAGTTGTAATATTTGCCAATCAGCAGAATCTTAGAAGTGAAGACCTTTGTCTTTCTCTATACAGGGCTTTACATCAATGAGAAAAAATACAGTTTAATATCCCTCACATGTTGAGTTTCAAAAAGATTTCCAGATCAGTGTGATCCATTTTTCCCTCCTATATTGGCATTGTGAAGCCTTAATTCTTTGGTCTTTCAGGTCCTTTCCAGGATGATTTAATTATACACGTGGGTAGAATGTAAAGACACAATGCACATGTACGGTGTGCTGTCACCAAAACAAGAGAGCAGGTGTCTCCATTCCCTGCAACAGCTTTTAAGTTGATGATCATCAACATGCACTCATTGTACTCACTTACTGAATAGGGTGTGATATTCGAACCCATGTATAGTAGGCATTGAACAAACCAGGGCAGGGAGAGTTCTCCATCTTCTTATCATCATTTTGTGTTTGGATACTGGAGTCCCTCTCTTCTAGTTAGTTTTAAGATACATAATAGATTTTTGTGAACTACGGTCTCTCCACTGGGTGTTGTTTCTTTGATCTAACTGCTGTTCAGCCTCTAATCCCTTCAAATCATCTGCTGAGCCTTTCGATCTTAAACCCTCCCTGGCTAGCAGATACCCACCCAACAGAGGAATGCTTCCCACCTCTCATTTCCCTGCCATCACCTCCTTCAGTCTGGATGGTGACACAGCTTGCTGCTGGTCCATTTCTTTTCCTTCCTTCACCTGATACATTGCACCTAGAATACTCTTACTAAGATTATCCCTTTCCTTACCATGTCTCTTATAAGCTCACAGAATTAAAAAGGAAACCTATAGCTTATCACCCAGTGCTGGCTACGCAATGTTTCCCAGCTCCATTCTGACATTATTTTATTATCTTCCTGGGAAAGCCTTTGGATCATGCATTAGACCCTCCTGGAGCCTTTTCTTTCTTATCTGTCCTTATGTAATATAGACAACTACTATCTCTTAGGGTTGCTTAATGATTTGAAAGGCCCTGGTCACATAGCATGGCACCCAGCCTGCCCTTCGTATTATTGTGTCACACTGATAAAAACACAAATTATACGTTCCTGACACTTTTGTTAGCATCTCATATTGTCAGCATCCACACAAAACACCAGTGTCATCGTTCATTCTCTGGGATTTGTTGAGAAGAGAGAGTTTAATAGCTGGCATACAAATACTGAGCATTCATACCGGAATGCTCAAGGAATAGCCAGAGCTTGGTTCTTTGCAATGAGTGTCTCCAGTTCTTATCACTCAAATGGTGACAGGCCCTTACAGTCTTTAGTTTTGTTAAGTTTCACTGTGACTCTCAACCATGAAGCAGCTGCTCTGAGGTTTCTATTAGCCAAAAGATGAACGAACCTGTTTTAGTGGCTGCCAGCTTCTCCTTGTGGAGCTACTTCATTCTATCAGTTTTTTTTTTCATTAGAATTTTCAAAACCTTTGGTTACCCCTTGTTGAGGCCATCAGGGTGAGTTTGAATCCAGTGAATTTCAAAAGTGACCAAGGGTATCATAGCACGTTCTGACACGTTTGCTGAGGACAGGGGTTGTACACTTGCCCATCGTTTATACATTCATTCAGACTTAATTGCTTGTAATGGGGCTATGAAGATGGTGTGATGTTGTACAACAAATATTGAACAAGTAAGTGTAGAAATCTGGCTCTGAGATTTAGTGGGCCCCTCAGTACATTGTAAGTAATATCTGCCTCCCTTAGTGGCTGTTGCAAATAACATATGCTTGTAATAAAGTTTACATTTACATTGAAAATTTTACTTCTGCATATATTTTACACATATGTAATGCAATATGCAATATTTACTGATGACAGACTTTTCGTATACTTGTGGTGTTTACTGAAGACCTTGTCTGTTTGAAATTTTTAAAGTTAGATTTTATTTGTTCTGTGTGCAAGTGTGTGTGCTTGTGTATGTCACAGGGCTCTTGTACAGTTCTGAGAACGACTTGCAGGAGTTGGGTACTGGAGCTTGAACTCAGTTTGTCAGGCTTGATGGTAAGTGCCTGTCCTCTCTGAGCCTTCTTGCTGGACCAGAATATTATATAAGAATCAAATCAGATTCCCTTCTAAAACACAGCTTGGTGTCAACTGTTGGTGAAGTTAACTTTTAAAAATTGTTTTTGTTTCATTTTTCTTATTTTCAGAGTTAGCATTCCCAACAAGGAGGGAACCGTATGGACGTGCTGTGTTACTTTTATTGAAAGGTCTATTCACCCTAGATAGGGAAGGCATTGACAGACCAAAGAATGGCTCTATTTAAGCCTGACTTTGTGACCCAGTGAATTGAACTGGGGTAACTTAAAGGATTATGGGTAAGAGGTTACTAACATGGTAGCTATGCCACCAGGGAGAATCTCCTGCTTAAGGCAATTTTTAACTGCTTACATATCTTTGGGGAGAGCCAGAGCCTCATGTGCTTTGTAAGCTGCTTTGTGAGCTCCCTTCCCCCCAGAAGGAAATGCTAGTGGAGTCAATCCTAAGAGCTTATCTATGGGTGATCACAACTGCTCTGACATGAAGGCTGAGTGAGGAGGGCTGCTTGGGCAAAGGCAGCAACATGAGGACCTGAGTTTGGATAGCCATCACCCATATAAAAATCCAAGGGACATGGGACATGCCTGTAATTCAATGTGAGAGAGGAGATAAAAGACCACCCCAGAGACTTGTTGGCTTACTAGTCTAGCCAGGTGATGAGCTCCAGGTTTAGTGAAAGACCAGGTCTCAAAAAGCAAAAGAAAGCGAACACACACACACACACACACACACACACACACACACACACACACACACACAGAGGGAGGACACCCCATACACAGAAGAGAGAGCTCCACAGGAAGAAAAAAGAGAATTTATGGGAAAGAGGAAATTTGATGTGTATTACAGTTTTAGGGGAGAATGAGAGGGAACTTTGACTTTTACACCTTAGAAAACTAAACTCTCTGGACTTACATTAACAGCAGCAGAAAAAAGCAAAGGCCCAGAAAACTTTGGAGGGAGTCACTGGTTAGAGCCAGGCTGGTTTGCTCAGAGTGAAACACAGCTGCGGTTCCTACAGCCCAGGCAGATCAGGGTAAGACTCATGATCTAGACTGCAGACAAAAGTAAACTTTAAAAAAAAAAAATCAAGAGATTTGTCCCAAACCACATTCCTGAGCTAGAGTGGAACGTGTTTTAGCTGACTCCCAACTCTGTTCATTTTCTGAAACCACCAGACAGAACTACCTAGAGAAGAAATGACTTTACTCACCAAGACAGACAACAGGAAGTTTGCTATGGAGCACAGTGCTTTTCCTTCTGCATGTACTCCTCTTGGGGATGCACGATGCCTTTCGGAGTGGACTGTTAGTAACTTCATCACAGTGAAGGTTTTAGCAAAGGTGGAAAAAAATAGGAGACGACATGTTTTGTAGAGGAAGCCCAGAATATATTCTCCAAATTGTATCTGGGGGAGTCACAGTGAACCATACGGAAAGGTGTTGGAAAGCTAACTCTTCGTGGTGATGCGTGGGGTGTCCAAGAACATACAAAACACTGGTATCTCCAGTCTCCAAGTCTCTGCCTCCACCACCACCACTTTCTCAGTGCCCTGTGAAAACAGGCATCCTAGTATTGCTTTTCAACATTCAGCTCTGGTTTGTGCCTTAAAAGGGGCCAAGGTACTTGGCGCTGACTCAGAACAGCATGTTACATACTGCCTTAAACTTTGGATGTTCATGTTACCCGGAGGAAAGTGACCAAGAATGGAAAATATTCCTGAAGTTTCCCACCCTTGAGCTGCTGCCTAGAAAAGCTCTAAAATGTATCCCGAGCGCCCTCTTCTGGCTGGAGGGAAGCATTGCTTAAGGAACAGTAAGCGGCAGTTTTACTGTTTGGTTGTTCTTTGACCAATTTGAATAGAAATGAAAATTATTAAGTGATCAAAAGAGAAAAACGGTGAGGCCTAAGTAGGAGTCTCACGTGTAGCTTTTCAGACATAAACTTTACAAATATAAACCCTGCTTAATGGGTTCCATAAAAAAGCATTCTCATGGTGACCTGAAGTCTTGTTTTGGGACATTTCATCAGTAGGCTTGATCAATACTGATCACAGACAGTTACTATGGGTAATCAGAAATCATTTAAGTTCTAGGTAGGATTGTCCAGGCTTCAAAAATTGTAAAACAGAACTCAAGGAAAGCTTGGAATGCAATGTCACATTTTAAAGAATTCATCTATTGACTTGGTAGCTCAGGGCCCATTAAAGTACTTCAAGGAAGGATGGAAAGCTTACCAGACTGGGGCGTGAGAGGCGAGGTAGATGGAGATCCAGGGAAAGGCAGTTTTCATTGTGAAACCTCTTGCCATTCCTTCCTCGGATTCATGGTCTGTGGTGAAGATGGGTAAGTCTGTCTGCTTAGCTACTCACCACTGGTTCAGAACTGTTACCTTTCAAAGACTGTTGATACCACTGCTTGCTGGCTTTGGTACAGCACTTCATGAGACTGATGTGGCTCTTTTCTTAGTTTCTTTACTGTCTTAATTAGGGTTTCTATTACTGTGATAAAATGTCATGCATGACCGAAAGCAACTTGGGGAGAAAAAAAAAGGGTTCATTTCATCTTACACTCCACATCACAGTCCATCACTGAAGGAAGTCAGGGCTGGAACTCAAGGCACGAATCTGAAGGCAGAAACTGAAGCAGAAGCCATGGAGGAGTACTGCGTACTGGCTTGATCCTCATGGCTTGCTCAGTCTGCTTTCTTGTGTAACTCAGGACAACCTGCCTAGGATTGGCACCACCCATAGTGGGCTGGGCCCTCTCACACCAATCATGAATCAAGAAACTGTACCATCGTTACTTTCCATAAGTCTCCAAGCTTCTCTGAGACTTGTTTCCACATTGGTCAAACGGTGACCAAGAGAGAACATCCTCGTAATTGTGAAGATTAAATTTAATGTATGTGAAATTCTTAAATTAGTGACTAGCACATAATATATGCTCAATAAATGCTATCAGTTAATGTTACTCTTCAGCCAAAAGAGAGATGCCACTCACTTACTTAAAGCAAGACTCAGTAAAGAAAAGACAAGATTGCTCTTTGCAATCAACATGTATAACAGACAGCAGAGAGAGATTTAAAAATATATTCTGATCTGTCAAATTCTTCCCAAGAGTCACACAACACACAAATGCAGTTGTGATTGGTAAAACAGAGTACATTCTTTTTTTTTAGTTTTCTTTCGTATAACTATACCCATCTCTGAGATACACTATGATATTTGAACATACATACATAAGGCCTGATAGTTTCAGCAGGGAAAGTAGTTCATATATCAAACGTACTATCTTTACCTATTTTGAAATATGTAATTTATTATTGTTAATTGCACTCTCCCACTGTTCATGAGAACATCAGAACTTTAATCCTGTCCAGCTTTTCCTCTGTACCCACCGACCAACTTCTCCCAATCTTCCCTCTGTACACTCTGCCCCTGGCAAGCACTATCCTACTCTCTGAAGTAAATTCTTTATTTAAGTGCCTTCAAATCGAGTCTCCAACAGACAGCTCAAAATGTCAGAACTGATTTGGATTTTATAGGTTAATGGGAAATTTTGAAGAGGGTATAATAAAAATCCCTGTGATGGATAGGGAAAGAAAGCTACATTATTCAAACTGAAGGAAAAACACGAATTCAAAGTAGTCCAGCAATAATTAACACCCCACTGGCTTCCCTCACTTCAGAAAGCCATTCAACATTTGCTTCCTTTCATCTAGCATCGATCCAGCGGTTCTGACTACAGAAGATGGTACATTTGGTCATGTGACATCTAAGATGAGCAAAAAAAAAAAAAAAAAAAAAAAATTGAAAAGTAAGAGGGGCTTCAGGCTTTTCTTCATTTCAGAAAAGGGAACACTGTAAGCCGTAGAGTTGTCATATTAGAATATAGTTCACAGAACACCTGCAGATTACCAGAGTGTTCTGGAGCCCCTTAAGATAGCGCACAGTTCCTTAGCCTGACCTGGGTGGTTAGCCCCTGCTAACAACTACAGCATGAGTCCTACAGGCATCGTCTTCTTATCCTCCATGCACCAGCCGAGCAGAAATGCTGCCTTTCTAACTACAATCTCTTCTTCTGAGCCTTTACAAGTGGATACTGCTCCCCCAAACTGCTCCCTCTTTGCATCTCTCTCTTCAAAGACAGCTGCTTCATGGACGAGTTTGCACCAACATCGTACTCCACCTCGTGTACAGTGCCTGATGTCATTAGTTGTTCTGAGTGATTAAAAAAAAAAACTTCCCCAGTTTCCCTGAAAATCATGCAGAACTTCCAGTTTAGAGTTGATACTGTACCTTTCTGGCAAAGCGACCCTCTTGGCATTGCCTTAAAGAACCCCCAAACTCCGAAGGTTGTCAAGTCAATTACCAAAACAGAACTCTTTCTTTTTTAGAATATTCACTTCTGCTATATAATTTACTGAGAGGGTAGAGACTAAGCTGCTATCCAAGAATGCGAAGGACTACTGGCCACCACTAGAAGCTACAGAGATGCAAGGAAGGATGCTGTGGGTCTTGGAGTGAGCCACAAGGTTCAGAGCCTCACTCCTCTGAACCTTGATTTTCCACTTCCACCACACAGAATTGTTTGTGTTGTTTTAACCATCGGGTTGTAGTAGTCTGTTACTATAGCCCTAGAAAACTGCTCCAACACTCAAAGTCTAATCCTGTCCCCCTTCCAAACCACCTCCTCTCATAAGGCACTAAGTACTTTCTTCACCCTTGATCTTAATCGTGTCTCCCCTCTTTTGTTCCCAGGCTGTTACTAATCCATTGGTATATTTTGTTGGCTTTACATTTACCTTTGTGCCACTTCTACTGCTGCCACAGTGGAATAATACATCACATCCAGCTCCTGGATGACTGCCAGAGTCCCCGTGAGTGTCCTGCTTCTTGCCATTAGCTTTCTATAGCAGAAAGCACCACACACACACACACACACATACACACACACACACACACACACATGTATTGGGGATTGACCCTAGGGCCTTACCCACACAGAGCAGTATCTCTACCCGTGAGCCATTAAATATATCCCCTTATTTAGCCAGAATCATTATTAATCACAACATTCTTCAGTGGCAACATAGAAAGACTCTTGGCATTTGATGAGAATTTTTCTGGGATCTTCACCCACACACTGTCTTTTGTTTTTTATTTATTTTTTAACCTTACCTCATCCAGCCCTTCCATTCCTGTTCCTCTGGCTACAAGGCCATTTCTTGATGAAGTGAGAAAAACCACCAGGTGGTTTCTCAACAGTCCTTCATAAGGAGATGTCCTGTGTGCCTGATTGATCTTTACTCCAGGCCAGGTTATTACTTTCTCCTTCAGCTGCAGGATTCCTCTTTTTTTAATTATATGTTAGGCTTTCGTTCCCATCAGAGGCTAGTAAAATCTGTAAATTCCCTGCCCCTGGCCCTCCTATACTCTTTACTTATTTAAATATTTTCCCCCTTAGAATGCACAAACATTTAGCACTTCATAGACGATAGCCTTCTTTTGGTATCCATAGGAAATGGCCCATGACACTTGCTGAAAACAAATCTTCAGATGCTTAAGACTTGAATATAAAATGGTAGTATTTGCATATAACCTATGCACATCTTCGCATACACTATAAATCATCTCAACATGACTTATGCATTAAAATGCTACATGAATAGTTGCTGCATCATATGGTGCAAGGGAGACTAGCACGGAAGGGTTTGCACATGTTTAATTCAGACATAATCGATTCCTTTAGTATTTCTATCTATGGTCAGTTGAACCTGCAGATATACAGGATCTCAATCTACAGAAGGACAGCTATGCTTTGCATGTTTTTTGTGCCTCCTTGCCCTTAAATGAAAGTCCCCTGAGAACTGTACACCATTTTCTTCATATCTCGAACACAAAGAGTACATACAGGAGTTCAATAAACATTTCTTAAATGAATGGATGAATGGGAGAGCGCTTAAATCTTCTGCCTTTTTCACTGCAAACAAATGGGAAAAAAACACAGTTCCAAACAAATGCCTAAGTCTTGTCATTTAAAAAAAGCACGTATACTCAGTACTCTAGCAACTAATTTGCATGGCCCAATTATCTGGGTTAAACTACTTTAGCAATTTCATATTTACTTGAAATGAGCGATAGATTCAAAAGTAGAGGAGCTGGAAGCAGAAGGAGGATTTCTAGATAAGCCAGGCTGAAGTGCTCACTATTCGGGCATCAAATGAGCATATGTAAGTAAACAGAACTGAGTGAAGAACATAGGCTAGCTCGAGGAGGGCCATTCACGCTAATTTGAGGGAATCTCTGACAATATCCCTGTACTCTGTTTTAGTTAGACATATGATTTCCTTCTCTATATTGGAAAGGAAAATTCTCTCAGATCCCTTCAGACTGAAAAAGAAAAAAAGCTAAAATTAGTTACTAAAAACTCAATAGATTTACGTGATGCTCTAGGTGAAAGGATACTTCTTTGGTTAATGGTAAGCACACTTAAAGATATATATATATATATATATATATATATATACACACACACATATATATACACACATGTATACATATATATGCATACACACGCACACATATATTCACTGAGATGAGATAAAATTTTAAAAGCTCAAATATCTTATTGGGTAGACATAGCTATTGTAATAGGGAATAGCAACATGGGAGGGAGAACTCCTGCAAGTGTCATGATCCAGACCTTGGAAGGTTTAGAGGTGATGTTTAACTGATATTCTAGAGAAGGATAATAAGAAACTTAGAGTTAACAGGAGGGAAAAACAAATGTCAGCCTGCTTTATAAAGAGGATCCTGGCTTTTGGAGTAAAACAAGCAACACAGATAAAGAACAAGTCCATGATCTGACAAGTTCACTGACATCTAAGACAGCATGTGCTATCAAAGCAAATACACAATCCTAAACCCCGTGCCCTGGCAGAACCCTGACACATGGGATGGGACATCTGAAGGATGAGGGCCCACTGAATCATGGGCACATGATTCTATTTCCCCTCAAAGTGTTTTGAAGAACTCCCAAATCCTTACTCTACAGTAACTAGCCTTTTATAAGCTCGCCTGGAATACAAAAAGCTCTGATTTAGTCATTTTCCTGTAAAAAATGTAGCCATCCATCATCCCACTGTTGCCAAGTGATATCTCACCCTGGCTTTGGTTTGATTTGCATTTCTCTGACATCTAATCACGTGCTTGCTGGTTAGCCATTCTTGGCTCTGCTTCGGAGTAGTTTTATTCAAGTTCCTTGATAAATTTCAAATTGGGTTGTCCGAGTTATAAAAACGCTTTGTATATTCTGTATACTACACCTTCAGGAGAGTTTTTTCCTTGTCTGTAAGTTATCTTTTCACATGCTTATAGTGTCCTCTGCTATATAAACTTTTCTTCTACGTAACCTTAACTTTAAATCTGAAAGTCTGTTTTATTTGTTTCTTTTTTCTTGCTTTTGGTGTACTTTCAGTGCTACACAGTAGAAGCTAAGTCATTTGCAAGGTCATAAGGATTAGTTTCTCTTTTTTCCTTGAGTTTAACCTTATACACCATTTGTGGAAGAAAAAAATGTCCCAAAGTGAGAATATATACATTTGCAACACAGTGGGCTTCTAAAATCTATTACTTGCAGGGACACTAGACTCAATTCAGCATCCAACAAAGATGATATAACCATGAATTTTGTCATCATCACATCAATAATGTATCTTCCAGAAGCAGCTGCCTGAGTTTTGGAATGGTCCACTGAAAGTATGAGACATCAATACAGACTTTGAAGTTCAAGTGATGTTTCTGAATGCCATATATGCCTACTGAATTGAGATTTCTATAAAGAACTATGTTTCAAAATGAAGAACCCATAATGTTGGGGGGAAAAGATGAAAATAGAGGTCACTCCGTTTACTCACACTACCAATGACTTACCAAGGACTTGGTACTTTGTGTCCTTGAAATTTTGGGTTTTTTCTTCCTAGTGAACAGAATAGTAATTTGCTCATCAGCTTTGGCTGATGGTGAAGCATTCTGGACCCTTATGAATCAGACAATAAGAAGACATTGCTCTCTGTTTGCGGGTCATCAATACATACTGGTAAGGAGGACAGCTGTTTCAACATATTGGATGCAAAGGGGAGTATGAACAGACTCAGTTCATCCACCTGGACACCTTTTTGGTACTTCCTTGCTCAGTTATGGCTATGGATAGACATGCTTAATGGCCTCATGTGCAAAAGATGTCAGAGGATAAGACTCCTTAGGAATAAAGGTTTCAGGCACACATCAGATACTTCATGAAGAATTGAGTGACAGCCCATAGAATTCAGAATTGATTATTAGGGAGGGAGATAATGAAAATCAGTTGTGGTTCCACAACCACTACAGTCCACAGTGATGTGGTTCAGTTTACCCACCAGTGTCTTTTTAAGTCCTTCCCTCCTGGTGAGAGACTCACTGAGAAATGGCTTCAAGGATATGTATGGAGAGGTAGATTTGGCACAAGAGACAAAAAGCAAAGTTAGAAATTGGGTTCTTCAGATTTCCAGCAGAGACCCAGTCACAGAGGCTACCCTTCAATCTGACAGCTTCTAGCTACAGGTACCTAGGGGATCCTTATGTTTTTGAACCAATGAGCTGAGGTTACACATTTTTTGACTAATTCATCACCAATGATAGGTCATGATGATGGGATAGGGCTCTCCATGTTTAGGTGTCTGGGACTTTCTTGTGAGCAATCTTAATGCTGGAGATTATGGAGACCATGGCTAGCTCAGTAAGACTTTCTCAGGAGAGCTCAGGCTGAGACTCTTCCTACCCAATCTCATCCCTTCTGCCTTCACAAGAGCCATCCCTGCCTGTGGGACAGGAAACTTTCCACTTGTGTTCATTTCTTATAGTCATTACCTCCAAAAGCAACTTGTTCTAACTCCATCCTGGTTCCTCTTTCCAAAGGACCTGCTCAGAGACTTGAGTGGTCACTAGCGGGTGATATGGGAGGTTCAAATAAGTAATTGCAATTGCCACACTGCTGTTAAGAGAAATACGTTTCTTTTTAAAAAATGTCCCTCATATTAAATATAACTAGAAAACTATGTCTACACTATGAGAAATTTCCAGATTACCACAGAGTATAACTTTTAAGGTTAAGATACACAACCGAAAATAAAATATATCACATTAGGAAAGAACACAGAATCCTGTTTACTCATTGGAGTTGTTATTTGCTCCATACATGTTTGTCAAAGACCTACTGAGAGAATTTAAATAATTTTATCACTATAAAAAATGGAGTAACTATCATCTCCTTTGGAAAACCAAAGCACAGTATTCATGATAAGTTAGGACCTATGGCTGCCAGCCCCTACATCATACATTTTACTTAATTTTCTTATCCACAGCATCCATCAAACAAGCACAAGACATCAGGACACTTTTCTGACTTTGATGTTTGACATTACACCCTAGAAAGGTCTGTGAAAATCAGTTCTAGGGATCACTATGCAATCATGACTATTTGGAGAATAGCTGACTCAACATGAGGTAATGAAGTTCACTGAAGCATTTCCTGCCCCCTTTAACCTAGCCCCTTACACATCAACATTAGGAGATTAGAGAACAAGGCAGCCAAGAAATCCTGGGTCTGTGCAGAGTATAATTGCCCAATAGTACCCTTTCTATGCAGACTTGGCTTAAATTCCTTTCATTTTTTGAGACAAGGTCTTACATATCCCCAGCTAGCCTGGAACTCACTATGTAGCCAATGATGACCTTAAACTTCTGATACTTTTGTCTCTAGTTGTTGAGTGGTAGGATTACAGGCACACACTATCCTAGTCTGTGGTTCTAGGTATCAAAATCAGAGCTATGCATACGAGGCAAGCACTTATTCCAACTGAACTACATCCCCAACCCCAACCCAATCCCCTGGCTTGGCCTAAATTAGTTTAGTGAAAATCGTGGTTCTTATTTAGGACAATAGTCTAAGAGAAGATATTATATGGCTAACCATTCTGCTACATACTTTTTTGGGGGAAAGGAAGTCAAAACTTGGGAGAACAGAAGTATTTGGAGAAATAAGGGGTTGAGCTTTTGAGACAGGTTGCAGGCTGTCTGAAGGTTCTGAAGCCCAGCTTTCTCATGGCAAGTGGGGGACCCTGGCTGTCATCCAAAGTGCTTTAGTTCCTTAATCTTTAAAATAAAGTAACAGCATCTAGGTCTTCCAGTAGTTATGAGGATTAGGTGAGATGATTATTTTTTTTAAATGCTGACACACAGGACACACAGGCCGGGTGCTTTTTCAATAAAGCAGAGTGTACCCATTTAAATTTCCCTTTAATGTTACTTCCCTAGGTTTTATCTCATGTTCTCCCCAGAAAAGATTTACTGACATTTCCTGTGAGACTCCTTTTACACAGAACTACCTAAAAGAGAGCTCACTCATGGGCCTGGAACTTCAATCTGCGTTCTACTAAATAAACTACATGTCAAAGTGAATGGCATTAAAAAAAAATGGGTGACCCAAAAGTTTATCAAATGAATACTTTATTAGAGTTATAACACTTATAAAATAAATTTATCAGATTTTAAGACCAACCAACACTTTCTTGTTTTTACAGCTAAGATATGGAAAGAGATTCTTAAACGCCATTTTTGTTGAAGTGTTTTGTCACTCAGCTCACAAATCTAAAACACAATCTACAGACATAAGTATTTACACTTAGTAAGCTTTGGGTTTGGTTCTTACTGCTCCAGAAGCAACCCATTCACAAAAGTACCACCAAGGCATTTGAATGAATTCATTTAAGTTAATACCGCATCAAGATCTGTGAGATCTTGGGAAAATAAAATAAAATCTCAACTAAATTCTAGTGTACTACATTTTAGTGATTCCACGTAGATATACAATGTATCTTTATGGCACATTTGTGATTTTATAATATATAGTTCATAATAAAGGTTTTAGGCGTGTGGTCCAGAGCTGCAAAAAAATGAAGGAAGTCAGGCATTATAGAAGAGACAAGACATGGTTCTTAAGACTTGAAAGTCTCAAGGTCATAAGACTGATTTCTTTGAGCTACATATTGAAGTACATCTCTTTCTTTTAGATGTATCACAAATTGAGCCCCAAGTAGGTTCTTTCTTCTGGGAGGAGTATTAGATAATCATCACTTGATCACTGGGAATTGGTTGTGCTATTCATGAATATTTTTCTGTATTCCATGAAATCCAATACTCCCAACTGTGCATGGCACTCTTAGGTAATGGGTCAGCTAGAAGGCACCCCCAACTTCCCTTTTTCCAGAGGCAGCCCTGTTAAAGCGACAGACAAGTAGCTTGTATGAGAATGTGATGGGAACTGTGGCCTAGTTCTAATTTGTTCTCAATTCAAGCCATTTGTGGTATGTTGCCCAGTCCATAATGTCTACAGGTGGAAAACTACAGGATTGTTTTCTGTACTATTCAGCCAGAGATAGCTTTTGTATTAGCTGTTGTTTTAAACTGTTTTAATCTGTCTGATACCAATGTAAAAACAACATAGATATCTGGGCTATTATCAAAACATTTAAGAATCTATAGCTTTACTTTATAGTTAATATTTTACTCAAATTTAACTCAGAAAGCAATGCAAAACCAATCAGAAGTAAAAACTGAACTCTTCAGAGAGCTATTTGGAAAAGCTTTACATATATAAATATTTATATATTCATGCACAGGGCAAACAGTCACATCCTATGGCATAAATAAACCAAAGTGAGATATCAGTAGCAAAATACCAGTTTCAGTAGTGATTAATTGCCTCTGGGGATCTTGTGTTAAGCACTCTTATGTGAGAGTCTTGCTGAGATGTTAAGAGATTGTTAGTTTGGAGTTTATTTCATATTGTATTTTTCTCCATACCCAAGATATGCTGGGGTTGGCTTGAAAGACTATATGCCCTTCCAAGTATTTGACTATTTAAAAAAGGCAACGTGATTATTGCATAAGAAAACAAAATAATGTGGCTTTTCTAAGGAGGTTGATAAACTTTCATGATTAGCTCAATAAAATGCAGAACACCTAAGGTTTTGTTTTTTTATGGCAGTAGTTGGTAAAATTACAGTTTGTGGATCCAATCCAGTCTTGCTTCCTTTTCGTAAATAAAGTTTTATTACGATATAGACATACTCATTTATTTACATGCCATCTATAGCTGCTTTTATGTTACCACAGGAGAGAACAATTGCTACGGAAACCATATGGCCTATTAAGCCTACATAGTGATACCTGGCCCTTTTGTAAAAATGTGTATCATTCCCTGTTTGACATTAAAGATAGAATTAAATGAGAAGACTGCTTGAGATGAATTGTTTTGGTTATTTACTATTATAAAGTTTGGGTGACTTAACAAACAAAATGAAAGTTATTGTTTTGTGAACCATGTCTGTATATTTAAGAATATATAGGGGAAGTGTATTTAAAAGAAAAGAGATGAGAAATGAAAGGCTGCTTCTCTAATGTCGGAGTAAAATTAAAATGCCCCCACTATGTAACAATCTACAGCTTTCAGTTAGGTTCTCTCTGTACTAAGCAAATGATGCTTGGAATGTTATACTGGGACAAATGGCACCCAAGTGATCAGACATATAAAGCAGACAATGAAACTAGCACACAACTGTCAGTTTCCAGGGAGTGTTATGGTCGCCATCTTCTCAAAGCTAGACCCAAACTGCAACCATAACAAGCTGTCGTCATAAAGGCAAAAACCTAAGGAAAAGGAAAGAAAAACTGCCATCAGATTCATAACAGAGACTTTCAGAAAATGCATCCAAAGAGACCATTGGGTAAACGCTGGCCAACTGGCCTGAACATGCTTCAATATAGAACAGTATTTTATAGCGATCTATGTTTTGATGACTTTGTTTTATCTCCTCACAGTACTGACCTTCCCTTTGTACACTATAGCTCTTAATTTTCAAATCTACAGCCAGGCTTATATTCAACATTTGCTCACATATCAGTCTCACTTGTTAAGTATTTATGAAACCCCAGGCATTGTATTAAAAAATTCAGTCAGAGTTATCTAATCATACAGTAGTTTTGCAGCTAAGAAGACAGTAACTATCAAACCCCGAGGACACATCAAATCATCTCTGTGATGTTAGAACTCAGTAGACAAAACTCACAGGAATGAATCATGAGTTTGGCTCTTTCTAATGTGGGAGACAGTCCACACACATAAGCCAAAGCCCTGCTCTGAGCTGCTGCCTTGGTGTCACCGAGGACTTCATTAACGCCAACTGTGCATATATCACTGCAGTTGGTGCAGATAAGCAAATAATCCACATTGTCCTCATGTGACATTGAGAGGCTCATGATACGAAGAAGATTACAAGACAATATAACTCAAAGTGATAAAATATTACTCTCTAGGGCAGAGATTCGTAGCCAGGAAACTGCAGCTTGAGAAGGGAGAGCAGCAGAGCCACCCACAGAAATGTGTCACAGTTTCATCAACTCTTCCCATGCTGCTTGTCTCGTAACGTATTTCTAATGTAGACAATGTCCTCCGAGTGAGAATAATTGCTTTGGAAATCTATTATTAGTGAGAAGAAATTTCCCTCATTCTCAACTATACTGATCAGAAAAGAAAAGTGAAAGATTTAACCCAGTGTGACACATGAATAGCTGATCAATTTTAACTGTTGAATATTCAGGAGCGAGAGTTCTGATTGAACATGAGTGGGTGGGTTAAAATGGAATGTCACGGAAGACTCGAAACGTTAGTCCACACATGGAGGTGGCTTCATTCAGGCAGAGGGAGCCAAAGACAGGCTCCCAGAAGAGGCCCATCTAAAGGAACAATCTAGAGAACTCTAAAGGTTGGGCTCTTAGAGGGAAAGGACTAAAGAGGAAAAGACCCTTGGTTCACTAGCACACTATAGGAACTATTAAGTATCAATCAGTGTATTTCATTTCAGAAAGTAGTTTCTAAGTTTGGTATTTTTAAAACACTATACACACACGCACAAAAGAAACAATATTTCTTTGCATTATTTAATACAAAATGACAAATCCACTACAATGTATGAATGAAAAAGGACACATTTGTTAAAGTCCCCTTTAACAAACAGAAGGCTTTCTCCTGTATCCTATCTATTAAAATGGCTGGGTGAATTCGCCTTCCCACTCACCTGCACTGACCCCAGCAACAGGAACAGAAACTTATTCATGTCAGCCTGATCCCCAGAAAATCAGCTCCTACTTGTCAAGCCCATGGTAAATATGCAGCCAATAATACCATTTAAAAATAGGCACAAAATAAAAAAGAGCAAAGCTAGAAACAAACCACCCTCCCCAGGTATGAAAATTTAGAAAGCGAGGACACTACAGTGACTTCTTACAAAGTCAAGTACTAGAGACTCAATGTCATCTCAGATGATGTCAACATCTTTGGGCTGCAGTCCAGTCATACACAGCAATGGGAGTGATGACAGTACTTTGCTCACAGGACCACTGGAGAGATAAATACATAGCTATGACATGTTTAATTTTAAAGGCTATGAAAGGACGACCACTGCCAGAGGAGTCTCCTGGACACTTGGTGATAGAAGGATAGCGCTCCCCTCACAGAGCACTTACTGTGGCTGCCACGTTGATGTTGTACTGGTTATCATTCAGGAGCGGCTGCACAATCATGGTTGTGTTGCATTGCAGGTCATGCAGGGAAGTGGCTGCTGCTTCCAATAAAAAGGCTCCAAAGTAGAAGACAAACATTACGAAATGGTAGGCGAAATCCTGAAAGAGCCAAGAAAAGGCATTTGTAGGTAAAAACTTTAAGATGTTTTCCTGTTCTTTATTTCAAGTGAAGTTTCAGATGGGAAAGCTCAGTACATGTAATCAAAGTATCTTAAATGTAACCACTGTTTATTCTGACTGCGCTAGGAAAATCAAGCAGTTAGAATCTAAATAAGCCTGCCCCACAACTGTAGAGGCATGGCGATTGTTAGCCTCTGGGAGAGGAAAGGTCACGTTCCCGTGGAAGACCACATGTCCAAAAACATCTGTGAAGTACAAATTCGTCCTGAAGCACATTTTTAAACAGGAGATACAGAGTTATGTGGCTTGGGTGAATATGATCAAAACATATCATATGAGAAGCTCTGAACTCTCAAGGAACTCATAAAAATATCAGCTATCGATTGTATTTGGCACAACAGTACCTTTTGTATATATTGAATTTTATAATTAAATATAGCAGTTTAGATGAATATGTAGAGATACAAATATTAGTTAAAATAAGACAAAAGGTTCTTTATTTTAAATTAAAATTAAAACTAAAGTAAATGCCATCTTAAAAGTTCAAGTAAAATTATATTTTAATTATATCCTTTTATCAATTTCATATACTTAATATTTTATTTTGACTACTGGTTAATACAATTATAATTATATATTATTCTATAGTCTGCAAGATAGAGACTTAGTGATATAATTTAATGACATACACATTTATATTTCATTAAAAACAAAGAATATATGTACCTGAAGAAATAATTATTTATTTAGGTTGTTTTGTGTATTATTAGAATTAACATGAAGCATAATCTACCACAATCCAGTTTTACTTGAATTGATATATTATCTACATATTATTTTATGTTTACAGCTGCCACATTCAAGTTATTTCATCTGTACAACTTCTTATCCTTACAGTTATCATTTATTATCTCCTTTACAAACAAAATTACATCTTTCTTTTCACACAAAGGTCAACTTCTGGTGATAGGATTAGTACCATGCTTACCTACTTCCAAAGTAGACTTTCTTTCATTAGAAAATTAAAATTAATTAACAAATAGCAATCATATATTTATTGTATATATGTTTTAAAGTATGGATACATTATGAAATAACTAAATTGAACTACTTAACAAGTACATTATCTCACACACTTACCTTTTTAACAGTGAGAACACTCATAATCCACTTAGCAATTTTCCAGACACATTGTCCTTAGCTAGAGTCTAAGCTATAGAGCCTTTGAAAGTACACTTCCTTGTTGAGATACTGCATATTCTTTGGCAAATTCCTTACCAACTCCCTCTCCTCAACAGCCCTCATAACAACCATTTTACTCTCTTCTTCTGTGAGTTCAACTCTGACACCTTACACCTACCACTGAAATTATATGGTGTAGGACATTTGGTGCCTGGCTTATTCATTTACATGTCCTCTATGTTCACCCACCTTATTGTAAATACCAGGATTTCCTTCATTTCTAAAAAGACAAATAGCATTATGTATACATGCACTATATTGTATTTATATTACTGACAGTACCCACTTACCCATGAAGACTTAAGCTGATTCCATAGTACTGAACCATGAGTACAGTAAATAATCCTACAAAGAATATGTGGGTGCTGACAGCTCTCTGACATAGTGACTTCATTACTGTTGGATCTACATGTAGTGAGACTCAAAGGTCATATGGTAGTTCTATTGTTAAGTTTTTGATAGAATGTCATACTGTATTCCATAGTAATGATACTAATTTATGTTTGACCAACTGTGTTTGAGAGTTCTCTTCAAAGTCTACTTTCCCCCTTTTAAATGGTATTACAAAATTACAAAAGGGAATGTACTGCCTTTGTAAATGTCCACTCAACAATGTTGTTCATAGAATTGTTCTTAATATGCCTAGAATGTTTGCTAGGTCAAATTTAATCACACATAATGTAAAAATGCTTTCTGTGAAACACATGTTATTGTTAAATGACCCACATACTTTCAAATGACTTATTAATTTACATACTGACCACGTGTCTAAGCCATAGCCAATGCTCAGATACATGTGGTCATGTGATTAATGTTCACTGACAAAAGTAAATATTCAAATTGGAATGTTAGTACATTCATGAGATAAATGTATCTGTTTGGGTTATTAATTATTAATAGTTGTAAAAATTGAAGTGTATTGATATTGATTATTAAGCACTCATTTAATTTACCAAAGACTCACATTTCTGGATTCTCAGAAATGTTTTGTTTTACCTTAAAAGGCCAAGCTAGGGGCTGGGAGACAGTTGAGTCAATAAGGCCCTTGCCATGCAAACTTAAGGACCTGAATTCTAACCCCAACTCTCATGTTAAAAAGCTTGGAATGGTGGCATGTGCTTGTAATCTCAGGACTTGGAAGGTGGAGACAGACGTTTGATGGAGTTTGATGGACAGCTAGTCTAGATGAGTTCCAGATCCCAGAGAAGGATTTTGTCTCAAAAAACAAAATGGATGGCTCCTAAGAAGGAACAACACCCAAGGCCTCACAGACACATGCATACACACGAACACACACTCATAGCTACACATACACCTGAAACCTTTTGTACAGAAAGACAAAGTTGAGTGATGTGACTTGCAGCTGTTGATATTTCCTGCTTGTCTTTTGCATGACTCCAGATCATCAATTTCTGTGACTGGATTTTGGTTCTTAGGGTATTTTGTTTCTTGGGCATCAAGAGACTTGGGACATGCTTAAGTGTCTGAGCCAAAGACACATTCTTCTTGGACGGCTCTCAGAAATTCATAGGACATTTGGTCTGAGCCTAGACTAGACACTGTGCTCAATGCAGGATTTCAATGGGCAGGCTGTGCTGTGGAGCTTCTCCTGGACTTGACACCGCATCATGAATGAGGCTTCTCTTATTTATTTTACTTCCTTCTGCATTATCTAATACAGGTCTTTGCTCTTTCCTTCCCATAAAACACACACACACACACACACACACACACACACACACACACACACAAAACCACCCAACAACAAAATCTTCTAAAAATCCTTCTTAAAGACTGTTACTTAGTGGCTTTGAGATTACTTAGGATTTTTTTGTTGTTGTTGTTTTTACTTCATGACCCTTATGTAGTTGTATTAGCTAAGTTATTAGCTGCATGATGATTCTTTTGTTACCTTGCCTACTGCAGGAATGTTTTGAAAGCCTCTCACAGGTCTATTTATTCTGACCACTAGAGAGCTACACACGGACACCTGTCCACCCTGGTTGTCTTATTCCGGTTCCTGCTATACATGAGAGCCACACAAGATGTCTTCTGCAAGGTTCACTCACTGTTTGGAACACTTGTACTACACAGGAGGTTCTCCAACATTGGAATGCAGCAGAACTATCTAAAGAATTTACTCAAGCACAGATGATTGGGCCCCACCTCCCAGTTTTGGACTTAGCAGTCTGGAGAGGGTGGGCTGAGTCTATGCATTTCTGACAGGAGTCAGGGGAAGCTGATGCCTTGGTTAGGGTCTACCTTTTAAGCCACCATCTGTGATGGGTCTTCACAAAGGTAGCTCTAGTTCTGCTCTGAGTCTTCTTCACATGCTCTTTCTTCCAATTAATCCTTCAGCACTCACATATCCAAGAGCTCTGCCTCTTTACATTTTTTATCAGACAACCTCAACCTCAAACATCGCTTGAAATTTTTTTCAACCCATGTGACCCTTTCCTAAATTCTATTCGTGAGTCACCATTCAGCTCTTTTGCACAGGAATGAACATTCACTAGATGTTCTTAAAGAAAGAAAGAAAAAAGGAAAGGAAGGAAGAAAGGGAATAGGAGAAGAAAAGAGAGAGGAGAGGAGAGGAGAGGAGAGGAGAGGAGAGGAGAGGAGAGGAGAGGAGAGGAGAAGAGAAGAGAAGAGAAGAGAAGAGAAGAGAAGAGAAGAGAAGAGAAGAGAAGAGAAGAGAAGAGAAGAGAAGAGACGAGAAGAGGAGACTCGCTGTATGGCCCATGGGGAATCCTGGTTACACAGCAACATAGAAAAGGGAAGATAGCCTCTAAAACTTGAGTTTTATTCATGGAAGCACACACCATAACCCCAGCACCCAGGAGGCTGAGCAAGGAGGATCACTAGTTTGGATTACAGCTTGTTCTACATATACGTAGCAAGACTATCTCAAAGGAAAAAAAGAACTGTCCAGGTCTAAGCAGCACAGAATATAGCTCAGGTCATTTAAATTATTAAGTGATTCTCATAGCAGTAATCTGGTTAAATTTATGCCCACTAGACTTCTGGAAACTCAAGGGCAACTTATTTAATTGTATAAGATAAAAAGAAAATCTCTTTCTGTCCCGGAGAGATGGCTCAGTGGTTAAGAGCACTGGCTGATCTTTCACAAGTCCTGAGTTCAATTCCCAGCAACTGCATGGTCGCTCATAACCATTTATAATGGGGTCTGATGCCCTCTTCTGGGATACAGATGTACATGCAGATAAAGAACTCATATACATAAATGAACAAATCTTAAAATAAAACCTTTTTCTTCTAAAGCATATCTCTTCTTCCTTAGCATATCTCCTTTAACAAGGGAGGGATATAAGCATGGGATTTCTTTTTTAAACTTATGCCAAAGCAGTGCTATTCTCACATATGGGGGCAGGGAGAAAGCCACCCCAAGCTATTTCAAAATCAAAACTGACTTCCTAATAGGGTAGTTAATACAGACCTGTGATCCTAGCCACATGGGAGGTTGAGGCAAAAGCGAGTTCAATGCAGTCTGGGAAAGTATGACCTTGCCTCAAGATAAGAAGTAGAAAAGGACTGGAGATATAGCTCAGAGATCAAGAGCTTGCCCAGCATGCAGAAGACCTGAGGGTCAATCTTCAGTACCACACAAAATCAAAAACATCTTGCCTTTCTTCAAATTATATTGGAGAAATAGTCTTATAGTTAATGCTTTTACTATACCAGTATTATCCAAAATAGGAAGCCTGCAAAAAAATTACAGAACATATCTTGTACTATGAATGTGATTTTAATCACAATTAATGAAAAATAGAAAAAAAGTGCTGGGTAAATGGCTTAGTGGTTAAAGAAATTGCTGAGTAAACATGAGAACCAGAGTTTGGACTCCCAGGAACCTACTTAAATGCCAGGTAGGTATGGCGGCCCACCCGTAGCACCAGCTCCAGAAGGTGGAGATTGGGGATTCCTAAAGCAAGCTGGACAGCAAGGCCTGCCCTCCAATCAGTGAGCTCTGGTTTGAGACACTGCCTCAAAGAATAGTGTGGAATAGTTATTGAGGGTGAAAACATCCTGATATCACCCTGGGTTCACATGCATAGGCACATATATTCGCGCATACCCACACGTGTTCATAAACGTGCACCACACACATGCACACCGTGTGCACACACATGAATATAAAAAATGAAAAAAATATCACCCTTAGTATTCTACAACAAATACTTGTAGAGAGTAAATTGTTTCTGAAATGTATTCCTACTTCTCTCAATCAGAGTACAGAGGTAGCATTAAATTATTCACAGGGGAAAATATATTCTTTAGCAGTTAATGTCTACTAATTCCAGAATGAAGCAATTAGAACTTGTACCGATTTTGTGATGATCCCAATCCTGAAGTACCAGTAAGGGTAGAGTGGAACACACTTGCCTTCTCGAGACTGACACGTGAAGGACCTGGTTTCCATTAGTAACTTTGGGGATCAACTGATTCATTCGCAGACCTTCTCATGAGAAAGTCAGGCATTCAGAAAGTGGAGATGGAACATCTATCTGGATACTAATCAGGGACTGTGGGTCTCTATCACATGATCAAGTGGCAAATACTGAAATTAGGGAAAATCTCAGCAACCTCATAGAACTAGAACTTTCAAAGTTCTGAATACAAGCCTCAGGCTTTAAGGAATTAGAATGAGCCTCGATTGGTGATTACGACTCACACACAAAGCTAAGCACTACAGAACTCACCGTTTCTATTATTCTCTAATGGCATCTGAGAAGGCAGTTATTATTACTTATTACATTACTACTGCCATCTTACAGAGGAGGAAATTAAAATTCAGAGAGGCTAACTATTTTGTCCAAAGCAAACTAGCCTTCTCATGCAAGCTTGTTGAGGGGTGTGGCCATTAAACAGCACTGCCATTTCAGCTTGATCTAACCCATGCCACCACTGGCCTGTGTGCTGTCTAAAGGGCGTCCCCATTTGCTGGATGCCACAGCTTTCCTTATGTTTTCTGGAAAAAAACATTTCCCTTTAATATTTGCCCTAAAGCTTCTGGGGTAAATGCTATTATACTCAAAAGGAACAGATAAAGATCAAATGATGGTCTGTCTTAAGTTTCAACACATCCAGGTGTGATTCCAAACCTGTTGGGGGTTCCCATGAGCATCATTAAAGCCCTGTTCACCGTGGATTGGAATCATACCCACTGGTCTTTCCGAATTCGTCCCAGAGAATGAAGGACCACTGACATGGAAGAGAGGCTCCATACAACACGTGGGAAAATATGAAGTCTGCCGATGGCAGTGAATGGCGTCATTGAGTTTATCACTGTGTTGTCAGTTTATCTTTCAAGACTCACTATTTTAATTAATTTTAGATAACTGATTATAAAATATTCTCTTTTGAAACATGTTGGAAAACAATATGGAGCTACTCATTTTCTGAAAAGCTTGGACAGTCTGACCTTCTTTGTCTGTAAGCCCCTAGTTTGCCCTTTCTGCATCTGTGCAGTCCCTGTGTATAAATTCAATCAATCATGCATTGAAAATATTCAGGAAAAGATGTGTCTACACCAAACATGTGCAGATGTTCTTCTCTTGTCGTCATTCTCCAAATAATACAGTATAAAAACTATGTGCAGGGGCTGGAGAGATGGCTCAGTGGTTAAGAGCACTTATTGCTCTGGCAGAGGACCTGGGTTCAATTCCTAGCATCCACATCATGGTTTTCAACCATCTTCTGACCTCCACAAGCACTAGGAATGCAAAGAGTACACAGACATCCATACAGGCAAAGCATTCACAAATAAAATAAAATAAAATAAAAATATTAAAAAACTGTATGCCCAGCATTTACATTATATCATGTATTCTAAGTAACCTGCAGATGACTTAAAGCTTATAGTATAATGTATGTAGATAATATGTGAATTAATACTGAATCTTTAATTAAATATACATATACTTACATATACACAGACATATATATGATTTGAGAGTCTATAGATGCTAGTATCCCAGGTGTGGGTGTATGTCATGCAATCAACACCCCCCCATATTAAGGTATGACTAAATCCATTTAAATATCTAAAGAAGAAATGAGTGGAAAATTTCAAGACACATGTGACTCAGTTCCCAATGGCATTTGTTCTACTGTTCGATTATAATGCAGTTAAAAGTTGCACGGTATATGAAATAGTTTTTGAATTAAAAAAATCTAAATCATAAAAATAACTATAATTTTTCAGTTCTATCAATGTGAGGATTTTACAAATGGGGCTCCTGTTGTCCACCAAAACCACACCTGGACAACACAGGGTTCCTGTCAAACTGACCTTAGATACAGCAGCAAAAACAGCAGGGACTCGGGCATTTCTGAACAGAATGAGTTATTTGTAAATTTCTTACATTTTCTTGCAATAGACTGACAATAAAAATCTCTTACCAGGAAGTTCCAGTTGGCATCAATCTGAGTCACCATACCAGAAAGGAACAAGCCCAGGAAGAGAAGGGAAAAGAAGAAAGCTGTCACAGACACAAACATGACCCATCCTTGTAGCAGAGGTAGAGGAACATTGGAGGAGGCAACCAAAATCCAGACGAGTCCCCCAAGCACCTGAAAGAAAAAAAAAACCAGGAGAATAGTGGCTTTGCTCTAGACCACTCTTTTTGTGCCACTGAGGTAAACACATTTGCATCAACTTCACTCTCCAACTTCTTTCCCAAGGACGCTGTACTCATCCTCAATACCCCATTTATTATTGTTTGCATATCATTACATAAGCTGTGCTCTTCCCTTAGGTGCAAGACCAGCTCTACCCAGGGCTTTAGTCAACTCTGTATCTGGATTTTTCACATTGGATACTCTTCTTTATCCAAATGTTCCCCAGCTATGTACACATACCTGCAGTGTTCCCCAGCCATCCACACACACTTGCACCTGCAGTGTTCACTGGCCATCCACACACACCTGCAGTGTTTCCCAACCATCCACACACATTTGCAGTGTTCCCTGGCCATCCACACACACTTGCACCTGCAGTGTTCACTGGCCATCCACACACACCTGCAGAATTTTCCACCCATTAACATATACCACCTAGTAATCCTGCTGTCTCTTTAAGCACCACCCTGTTGGATTTTTCATTCCAGCCAACATCATACACACTGCATGGTCTTGATTTCCTCTCCTTTTACTCTCATTGCTCATTACAGAGTTTCTGAGAGAAGAACAGCTGTAACTCTCTAATTTCCCACATGCAGTGCTCATCGCTCTGTCTTCATCACAGAGTACTTATACTTTTGACATCAGTTCTTACCTGTGAATCACAGCTCCAAGTGTTGTTCGAGAGAGTGAGCAATACAAGCCACCAGCATGTACTACTTACCATGTTCAGGAAGTCAAGTTTGTCCCTTAGATTCACCTAATGTTGGATAACTACCAGACTCCATGCTTGGTGCTGGGGATAAAAGCGAGCTGCACTGGCCCCTGTCATCACAGAACTCATAGTCTATTCTAGGAAATGGAAGCTAAGCAAGTGATGAAACACTGCTGAACTAATGCCAGAGTTGGGGGGAAACTGGGCTCTGCACAATAACAGAGTAAATGCTCTAGACGAAGATCAAAATCTGTTAGGAAACTTATCCTAGAAGCCATAAGCCTCAGGACAGGGCTGGGATGACATAGAAGGAATCTAGGCAGGAGATGAGTCGAGATGATCAGGTGGGAGCGAAGATAGCACCTAACACAGGTAAAGAACACAGATCAGCAGGATGTGAGACTGGAGCCTACTAGTAAGAAGCTACAGGTCTTGAGGACAGGCAGGGAGATGCAGGTCATACAAGGGCAATGGAGACCATGCTTTTCTTGAGCAGGAAGTAGCATATTCAAAACTTGCACTTAGAAAGTTTTTCTGGCTAGAATGTAATAACGGACTGGAAGAGGAAAGATGTTACTCTGGGACAGGATCACCTTTAAGGCCCTGTGTGATAGACATTTCATCTTTGATCTGGCAGCATGGCTGCTCTAGGGTAGAAAGAATGTTAGTCAGGCTAATCCTGTCCTCTGTGCTAATTCTAAATGAAAAGGAATTCTGTGGTTCTTCCTCAGAGACTAACATGGAGAAATGAGGAACACCCCACATCTCTCAGTCTGACTTTCACTTAGTGGCAGCAAGATTGACTGGCTTAGAGTTTGGGAAGTGAATTATAGGATTCTCCTCATTAATGCAAAATAAGACTTTGTATCTGAAGGCAAGTTAGCACATGCCTTTAAACCAACTCATGAGCCAATGGTAGCATATGCCTTTTAACTCAACTCAGAAGGAAGTGGTGGCACACACCTTTAAACTCAGCTTAGAAGGAAGTGGCACATGACGTGAAACTCAACTCTCAGGATATAAAAGGAGCAGTCAGTACAAGCTGAGAGAAGAAGCTGAGACAGGAAGCAAGGTAGAAGCAGAGGTAGAAGCAGACAAGCAGCAAGAACTAGAGAGAGGAAGCAGATAAACAGAGAGTAAGAGGAGAGAGAAGGCAGAGTTCAGAGTGGGAAGCAAGAGAATCAGAAGCAGGAGATTGAAGAAGCAGGCTTGTAGTGAAGAGGCAATTCAGAAGGCGCTAGTCAGAGTTCAGTTCAGTCTCAGAGGCTGAATCCCTCTAGGTCTAGGCTTATATCTTGTAGATTTTATCTCATTCTTCCTTGAACCCCCATGAACAAAAATATTTTTACAAAATAGAGAGGAGGTACTGGATTAGATAGGGATTTATAAATAGAAGATGACAGTGCTTGATCAGATATAGGACAGGACAGGTAAAGCATGTAGGGGAAATCTCCAGATTTCTAGCTCGAGGCACTAGGATGGCATGAGAGAACAGAGAAGGAGAAATAGGTGAAAATGATCAGTCTTCTCCATCTTACCCTGAAAGCAATAAAAATGGCATGGCCTTTGCAAGACACAGGAGGCCTTTTGTGATCTTACCAGTCCTTTTTATCCTTTTCTTATGCTATCAAGCTCTTCATATTTTTTATATTACGGGAAAAAAAAATCCACAGCTCAAAAACAAAGCTCTTTTGCATCTGAGTAACTGGCACTGCTGGTCCAGGGAGTCACTGGAGCGTGCTTGAGTCACTAACTCATACCTAATTGAATCATTATCTAAAAAAAAAAAAAATCTTGGCTGAGTTCTACTCATTCCCAACTACCTCTGTTCTGACACTCTCCCTAGGAGGGATTTGTTGCCTTTCTGACATACATGAGAATTGAATACCTTGGCTTTTTCTCTTCCTCCATTAACAGATCTTGGCAATACACTACTTCTTATATCTCTGTACCTAAGTCATTTATTAATCCTATGATAATTCTTTCCTAACTACCAGTTAGAAACTATGCTAAATTTGGCAACACAAAGTTTGCCTCAAAGATGCCTCAGGCAGATAAGACTCTTCCTCTCTCATCCACGCTGTTCTCCATATTTGCCTAGTGCTTACGAGAGCAGCCTGAACTCCAAACCCGAAAGGCCAACAGGCAAAAATATGTGGTTTTATATGCACCTAGGTATTATCCAAACTGCACAAATTTACAAAAGATAAATAAATTCCATTTTAAGACAAAGGGCTCAGCCATATATTTTGATGTATTAGGAAGAAACATTCTACAAACACAATAAATTACCACTTGTGTAATGATAGCCCAAGTATCCTCTTACTAAGCTTATAGCTGTGATAATGTATCTCAATTCCTATTACTTTCAAATAAAAAATGAACAACTGCCAATATTTTAGAAACTAAATTTAAGTAATTACTATTAATGCATATTAATTTTTAACTGCTACTTTATCAGTGATCATGAGAGTTAGAATAAACTTGTTCCTGGAAGAGATTATCGCCTTTCTTATATCATTTAGTGCATATTTGAAGTCAGTAAGAATGTCTCTAATGTATCAATCTCTTCTTGCTTCCCAGTCTTCTTCATACTAGCCTTTTCTTATTCTCTACCTACGAATAATTTATATTACTTTAAACACAGTTTATGAATTGTAAATCATTATTAAATTCCAATTAATTCAAGCACCATTTATTGAGAAGCTATGTGCAAAGGTAAAGGACTAGAGAATAACTGGTCATCATTTATTAGAACAGACAAACTGAACAGACTAACAGTCACATGACTCAGGCATTGTGATAAGTTCACATCACTAATTAATCCTTCGGAGTGAGAGTGGTGTTTAATAAACCTGAACTAGCTCTCTGATAGGTGAGGCCCCAAACATAATGCTAGACATCGAGCGAGAACATTCAAGAAAAAAACCGAACAGGTGAGGCTCCAGCTCTCAGTGTCCTAATGAAGGGAGAAATGCACCCCATTAAATCTGATTTGGGAACAGATTGTTGCAAGTGCTATAAAAAGAACTCAGCATAGCGAGTTTTGCAGGATGGGAGAGGGAACAGAAATGTTAACAGGAGGGGTTCTGAAAGGCGGGTAGCAAGGCAGATAGATGAGTTGAAGTCAGACTTGGGCAGGGAGACTAATATGTACAGGAAAGAGTATGGGTCACTGCTCTGTCCAACTCAAAATTATAGCCTTTCCCGCATCCCAAGCTTTGAAAAAGAAACTTAGTATTTAGAGAAGAAATGATCTGATTTGGTCTCATTTGTGGTGTGTGGGTGGCATGGCAACGGGAGAGAGAAGAGGGAGTGAGTGCTGGTTCCTTCTTTCTCAATTAACCCCACACACTTCTTTCTCAATTAATTCCACCCACACACCTACCCTAGGCATCTATGTGTTATGTTAGTTCTACTCATGGGTTAGCTTTGAGTGACAGTGGATGAGTGCAATTAAGCTCTCATTTAAGTGAAATGAGTGGATGGCACAATTAAGCTCACGTTAGCCGTTTTTCCACTTCAAAGGTATCATTGATTAGCATCTGCAGGGCCCTGGGTTCGATCCCTGTTCTCACATACACAAAAAGAGTATCTTGCTGCTGTAGAGGTCACTATGGCTTTGATATAGGTATCACCTTCCTTCTTCATGATTTCCTTTTGATGAAAGCTTACAGAATTTGCCCAAACAAGTGATAATAGCCAGTGCTCCCATTTAGTGGAGGGAGTCCTGCTTTTAGGGATGAGCACCAGAACACCAAAGTGGTTAAAATCTGAGGGAGAAGCACTGAGGAAGTATCCTGGCAACAGCAAGTGTGCATACTGCAAAGAACGGTATTGAAAATGCCACGGTGCACCCACGTTCTCCTCTTGGATCTGAGTCCACATTCTGACCTCACGTCTACGTCTGCCTGCCGCTGCTCACTAGTGTTCTGAAAAGCATGATAACTCTGTTTAAAATGTGCTTTCATTTCAAATTTCTGCAAGGTACTAAATCAGGGCTCATGGATCCAAGCCTCAGACTTTCAAAGAAAGGCTCCTCCACATCTAGGTTAATACGAAAGAGAAAACCTCCTAGAAACATCCACCAGCTTCCCTGTGTGTTGGCTGCCCTTATCTTCTTGGCCCAGCTTTATGAGTACCTGGTGCACGTACCACACTTGCTCAATTATGTTCTGAGGTGAAGTTATTAAACTGTTACCTGTTATGCTTTGAATGTGCAGTGTTCTTCCCCAGGTTGTCTTAGATGGTTGTGGAATCTTTTGGAGGTGGGGCCTACCAGGAAGAAGTGGATTACCTCAGATCATGCTTTGAGGTTATAACCTAGTCACCTTTCTGACTTTCTGGTTAGAAGAGATGTGAGGAGTCCCACTTGTACAGAAATCCACTATGTCTCCCCTGCCAGGATGAACTGTACCTTCTCAAACTGTGAGCCAAAGTAAATTCTTCCACTTTTAAGTTGCATTTTTCAGGTATTTTAACATCAAAGCTATGGGAAAAGTAACCAATACACTACTCAATTCTAAAATAACAGATTCTTTTTGTTGTTTAAAATATGTTTGTTGTTTACATTTGGCACCTGGAGACTAGAAGGGTACAGCTTGCCTAGAGCCCTTCTCCCATGAGAAAGCCAAGAGAGTGAATATTCATCTACAGATCACACTGCACTGAAGCCTCACAGTTGGAGTTGAAGCATGTTTTCCCTAGAAACTGTCGGCTGGTAAAAACATACAGTCCCACAAGAAAACATGGCCCTGGCAAGGAAGTGACACTTGTGATTTTTGCTGTGTGGATTACAGACTTCTCAACCCGTCTCCTACTTGGATGGCTCTCCTATGCTCCCAAAGGAGGGCTGTTTCCAAACATCTTTCTTTTCAAAAGACACTGATGTCCTGACCAGCTTTATTTTTAAGCACATACTCTGACATTTTGTCTAATAACTTTATGACCTACCTGACACTTCCATCTTTGGATACCTTACTATTGTAGTAAGTAAGCAGGTTCATTTCTATGAAGACTGATTTTCACTAATGTTTGAAAGGAGAATACACTTGAGAGACAAATGACAAGACCAAATACCCCTAGAGAAAAACAATTATTTAGAATTTTCTGTGTTATCTTGTTATCCATACAAGTAACTGGTCGTGCTGTCTCTCTTCTGCAAGGAGACTGAACAACCAGCAACCTTGAGGGTGGGGAATATAGGTGGCTTACAGAGTTAGTTTGAGCATGACGTTGGTGGTAATACAATAACAGAAATATTGGCTAACATTTATTGGGTTTTTATAGGCAAGTCTGTTCAAGAGTTTTATTTTTATCAACTTAATCCTCAGAGAGACTGAGAGATGTCATGAGCCCCCTTTTATAGAGAAATTCGTTGAGGGGCAGAGCTAGCAGTAACTTTGCCAAAGTCTCCCAGTTAACAAATGTTACATGTGGGATCTGTACTTGGCACTGGATTCCAGAGCTTATGTTTTTGTCAGTGTACTTTTCTGTCTCTCTAAAGTTTAGTGTTCATTTTAGACTTAGATTTCCATCATCTTTCCAAATGACTGCCTCAAGTCATGTAAGACTGGCCAAATGGTAACACAGAGAAGTTTTACCCAAAGCTCCTGAACTCCTCACCTACTTGTTAAGCACTTCTGTTTTAATGGATATTTATTTACTAGGTACTTGTTCAACATTATAGTTATAAAAAATGTTTAAAATGTATCAACTATATAAGGAAAGAATCCTAATTAACTCCATGTTACATACAGTTTATATTCTAAAAGTTTTTTTTTTTACTTGGAAACATACTTATATCAAGAGATAGAATATTTGGCTGGTAGACACCTTTACAAGACAAGCCATAAAATGCAAATTCATTTACGATGTAGCTGTGCCCAGTGGTTGCTATACTAGAGGATCTGGACACCTACCACCTTAAACTTCCTTCTTTCTGGAAATATTCCTTTCCCAATCCCTTTTGTCTGCCCTCCAGCCTATCTTCTCATCCTCTACCAACAGAGAACTAGTGACTCTTGTCCAGCATACAGCAAATTACTGTTGAGCTGACCTGTGGTACCTTATTTTTCAGAAGGACTTCTCTGGCTAGAGGCCAACCTCAGTGTTTCTGTCATTACTGATGCATGAATCTTTTTGACCATTTACAAGATCTAGATTGAAATCGTGGCTTCGCATGCCTTTCACTCACTGGGCTGTGAAGTCAGAATTGGTGACATTTTCTCAAATGTTTCTGAACACCCGGAACCCAGGGGGTACTTTCTACATAAGGTGTTCACTTGTGTCCTGCTCCAAAGGGACAGAAACCAATCAGTGAACAACGAATGGCTCTAAAAGAAAGTGTGAGAAGTACAGCTTGAGATGCCAGGAACACACGGCTGTCTGGAGTCTAGCCTATTTCCTGGCACACGATGGATGCCAAAAAACAGGTAAGAAGACTACTAAGCAGAAGCATGTCCTTCTCAATTTTCGAGTGACTACTAGCAACTAGCACCATCTATCACAAGAGCTTCAGGTGCTGGAGAAAAAAAGTGGTGAAAGACAGTCATTTCTTGCAAACGTACCTCACCAACACCAATTTTCAATCTTCTTTGGTCCCCATTTGCCCAGATGCCCCATTAGTACTACAACTACCACTGTAACTTTGAGCAGGCTAGCCCCTACGCATCTGCCCTCCCTCCATCAATATCCATTTGTTCGCTAGCCATGCTGACATGCATCCAGATTTCTCCTGGATTAACGTGGGTACAGGCTATGGGTTACAGATCGTACTAATGTGAAGTGTTAACTCAGCAAAAAATTGTTTTGTTTGAATTAGGGAAAGAAAGAGTGAATTCTGGGAAGCAACAGCAGAAAAGATGTATGTAGACTTGGTCTACGAATTGCAAAATGAGTTTTAGTTTCTGGTTTGTATTTGAATTATGTTTGTCAGTGTTACAAAATTATGCTTTTACCTCCTCATCAGACTCAAACTTCTACGTCAGTTTTCTAGACGGCTAATACAAACCCTGAAACAGAAAGCAAATAATGTAGACGAGAAATGAGTTCTGGCCTCTTTATGTTTGTGTTTATCACTACGTTTGGTTTCTGAAATCTCCTGTTCATGTATGTAGGTAACTCACTATCCTGTTGATTAAAAACGCCAGCCAGCATGCCAGTGTCCTGGCATGAACTGGACAGATCACTACCTCCTTACTTTCTTTTGGTCACATTCCTCCTGCAAGTCCTTATACAAAAGTGAACAGGCAGGGTTACTATGAAAGGACTCCGCCCTCTTTTATAAAACAAGTCAACCAGAAATTCAGGTCAAACTACATAACTGGGGAAAATATTAGCATTTTCAGTCTTAAAGAACATATCTGCTCCCAAACTGCTTTTCTCAACTCACCAGTTCTTCTAGAATATTCTTGCACACTGTTTGAAATATAAGCAAATAGCATAACATTTGCTGACTTATGCACGTGTGTCATACTGAGTTCACCAGTGGTACCAGTTCCTCACTGTAGGGTCCCAGCAGACATGTCAAGCCCACAGCTTTTACTACCAGGCATATTTTTATACAGCAGCATAAACCAAATCTCCTCCCCTTGACTTTTCCCTTTGTAGCTCAAGGCCAATCCTTTCACCAAGTTGGTTCAAAGTTTTCAAAATTTTAGTTCATATTTCCTACAGGGCTTTGAGTCAGGGAACATGAATGCTGAACAATGAACTCTAGCAGGGGCACTGACTTACTTTTCCTTATAAAAACTTAAAGGCTCTTTTCCTGTGATTGGAGATTGTTAACATGTCGGCACAAGGTGAGGGGGGGTGGAATCTTATGTACAGGATAAAGACCCATCTAGAGAGGCAAACACATTGGTTGCTCAGACTTCTGATCTACTTCAAACAGTGTCTCTTTACAATCAAAATCTATTTTCTGGCCAGAGAAAGAAAGCTCTATATTCCAGAACATTTACTTGTTAGTCAGACTACACTCAAAGCCATTGGTTGAAAACAACTGGAAATACCTTTCACAGAGTCCTCTGCACGACTGCACCCCTTCTACTCCCATCAGCCTTCCCTAGTGCTCACTGAAGATACATCTTCTATTTCAGTCTCGCCCAGTATCACTTAAGAGAACAGCCAAGCTCATATATTAGTTGACCCACTAAGCCTCAGGCTCTTCTCCTTTATTTTCTCCATCATTCTGCTCTTGGTTTTATTTCAGGGTCTCATAGTACTTTCATAAGCTTATCTCATCACTTCACAATACCATAAATGCTTTTTGACCTCTATATCCTGCTTCATCTTTGTTTTTTTATTTTTTTTAGACAAGGTTTCACTAAGTAGTCCCAGCCATCCTGGAACTCACTATATAAACCAAACCAACCTCCGACTCAACAGAGATCCACCTGCCTGGGCTTCCTGAATGTGGAAATCAAAGGCATGCAGGAGTATGCCAGGCCTATACAACTTCTTTTAAGGGGAAGGACTATGTTAGTTATCAGATTCCCAGGGCATAAATAGAAGGCACAATGAATAGCATGTTCTTTAATACGTTGTTATGTTAAATAAAAGAAAATAATTCAGGCACTAAAACACTATAGTTAGAAGCATGTGGAAAATATGTTCTAGAATTCTTCTCGTAAAGAGTACCATAAATAAACAATTTGAAGGTGTTTTCTTAAACACTGAAGCTGTGAGATTCACTGAATAAATCAATGTTATTGTTTTTCACAGTTAACGGTGTTATGTTTGATCTTTCTTACACATTTTATAAAATAATTTCACTGAGACCAGGACCCTAAATATCTTGCTTAGTCTGAGAGTAAAGATACTTTGATATTATTACAGATAGACCTGTTCAGAAAATGCTTCAGTTGTAATTCTTCTTTCATGACAACTTTTAGAAATAACTAGAAAAATACAGCTGGGTGGTAGTATATACCTTTAACCCCAGCCCTCAGGAGGCAGAGGCAGATGGATCTCTGTAAGTTTGAGACCAGCCTGGTCTACAGAGTGTTCCAGGACAGCCAGGGCTATTGTACAGAGAAATCCTGTCTCAAAAAACAAAAAAACAAACAAACAAACAAACAAAAAACAAAGAAAAAGAAATAACTAGAACTAGTTATATAACTTTACAATATATGATATATATGATATATAATATATGATATATAAATAGTTATATAACTATTTTTATTTCTAGTTATTTCTATTTCTATAGAAACAGAAGTGACTATTTTATATATCCTGTTAACTAAATTGCAAGGGCTTTCAGGTGAGGATGCATTCAAACAGCTTTGTACACAGTAGGTAGTCAATGAATTTTCACTCCAGAAACACCAAGAGGATTTGAAAATGGTAACTTTTTGTTCATGAGAACAAGTGTGGGCATTGCATGGCACTGTGCTGGTGTGGATAACCTCACTGTCAGAGCTTACCTCCCACCTTGTTTGCAACAGGGGCTGTTTTGTTGTTCACTGATGCCTAGGAGAGGTTTGCTGGCCCACGAGCTTTCAGGGATTCTATTTTCTGTACCTCCCATCTTATGCAGAGGCAATGACTATGAACATATTTCAAGCATTCTGGAGATTTGAACACAGGTCCTTACTTTTGCAGTAAGTCCTTTACTCATCGAACCATTGTCCTGGCTCCTGAACATGATAAATTTGGAATTAATGCTTTCAGCCTGAGCTAAAAGGCTTGGCTTTGCAAATACTAACTTAGTATTAAACTCATATAGACATATGGTAAGGATACATTGGGTAAGGATAGCTTAGGCCCAATCTACAGGGATGGCAAGTTAGAAAACCAGTGTAGAATATACCTGTAAGGTATATACCATGAATACAAAGTTAAACAGTCCCTACTTATGAAACAAGTGTTGTAAACTGCTTTACTTGGTTATGATGGGCAGGAACTATTTACAGAGAGTCATGAGTGCAGTACAGTACCAGAAACTGGAATTAAATTCCTTGAACAAAATTTACAGTTTACAGTTAGTATGAGAACAGATTTTCAAGATCACAGTCTCATTAGCTGTGTCTCCTACTGTTAAATGAAACCATCTTCCCTGAACACAGTTTGTCTCGTTCCCGAGAGTAACATGACACAAAAGAAAGAAATCTTGGAAATAAGTGGACTTTGATGGAAAGTCAAAATTTAAAAGGAGTTTAGAGATATCCAGAAACATTAACAGAAGCTAAAATAATTGGTTCCCAGGGTGGAGTTCACTTAGTATTTGAGACTGTGCCTGGGGAATCCTCACATTTAATTTACAGGGAGAAGAATTACTGAAAAGCAGCCATGGGAGTGACTTAGGAATCAAAAGGGATCAAATAGCCTAGGGCAATTGTAAAATTTAGGGATAAAGGTGCTTCAAATGAGTTACTTAGCTCTTGTCTGTACATCACTTACAGTGGGCATTCTAGGCTAAAGACCGCAAAGGTGGCCTGCTGGCTGCTCTCTTAATCTAATGATCCAGTATCACTAAGCATTCCAGAAGGATGAGAGCCAAGAAGGAACTGTTGCTTTGGCTCAATGTGGCCTCTCATTTCCCTGAGGTCACTGGTTTCATTGGTAGATTTTGATCCTCCCCTTGGGGAGAGGTAACAGAAGGTTCAGGGATGGGGAAAAAGATACCTTCAACTTAAACTTGGAAGGATGTTTGGACAGGAAAATAAAGATGTGGAGCTAGAAAGGTAGCTCACTCAATAAAGTGCTTGCACTTTAATCCTGAAGTGCCTGACTTCAACTTTCCGCCCTCCATCCCCCACTCACTTAAGAACCACTGGGTGTGGTGATGTGTGCTCTCAGTGCTAGAGGCAGGGACAATCTGATCCTTGGTCAGACAACCTAGTCTACTAGGTAAGTTGCAGGTCAATAAGAGACCTTGTCCACGCCCATCCTCATGATCAAATAAGAGTTGACAGAATAGTGAGATGGGTCAGTGGGGGAAAAGTGCTTAAACGCAAGCCTGATAATCTGAGTTTGACTCCTAGAACCCACATAGCAGAAGCAGAGAACTCGTGTAAGTTGTCCTCTGACTTCCATACAAGCATCGTGAAATGAGCACCTCTCCTCCCCTCAATAAATAAACAAAATATAAAAAAGAAAAGGTAGACAGTTTCTGAGGAATGACATCCAAGGTTGCCTTCCAGCCTCCATATGTGCTTGCATACACACGCATGAGTCCTCACACACACATACATTCACATGAACTGCACATGCATGTGTACACACACACACACACACACATACACAGTGCAAATCCAAATGGCTTTGGGTAGAGACTCTTCTCTCTTGATGGGAGTCTGAGCATGTCAGGGTTAGCAGGTAAACTGCCAGAGGAGGAGAAGTTAAAGAAAGCAGGAAGCAGGCCACCTTTGTTTATTTCAAGTGTGTGGGATCTTTCCCCACACTTCCAGGATCTAGTCATCCTATCTGTTCTAACAAACAAAAACATTCACATTTGTGAGGAAATTCTCTTTTCTATACAGCCTGGCTCAAAGGCTCAAGCAGTGGGTTACAGCTATACTGTGATTTAGAACCTCAAGGGAAGAGTTAAAAAAAAAAAAAGAGAGAGAGAAAGATAGAAAGTAGCTGACTCTGGGTGCTCCCCTAGAGATTCTGATTTAATTAGTCTGGGCTGGCAACAGTACTTTTAAAAGCTGCCAAGTTATTAAGTACAGCAAGAGTTGAGAACTAACTACTGTGGGAGATAGGGAAAGGAGATATGGAGCTGGGGGAGTTCAGTAAGCCACTTCTTTGGCTTGTTCACCTTCAGATCTAGTGTTCCAGGTGTGGCACATCCACAGGTGGGTCCTGAGTACCATTTGATTTGGTAACATGTGGGTAAGATTTCCATGCATATACTTCTATATATATATATATATATACACACACACACATACACACACATAAATAAATACACATATATATGTATATATACACACATACATATATATGTACATATGAATATATAAGTACATATATACATATATAAGTACATATATACATATGTATATATACACATTATATTGTATAAATATATTTGAATAGATTATTAGAAACCTATAACCAACTTATCAAAGTTGAGATTAAATGTACACTACTGCAGAGGACGAGGCTAACTTCTGAACAGAGGTTAGGGAGTGAGTCTATGTGTATGGATCTTCTGTAAATTTCAGGATAAGTAGGAAGTACGTAAAGACGTGGGAAGAGCTCCTGAAAAAGGAAGCGAGCATGTGGGACTTGAAGAACATGGAAGGAAAGGAGGCCAGGATCTGTGAACCCTCCCTCTCTGAAGCTTCCTGTTTTAAAGGTTGTGTCTCTCCGCAGCCCCTCCTCCCTGTTCCTCCCATGTGGATGCCTGGGACTCATGCCAGTCATTCCCATGCTGCTGCTGCTGGGCTCAAACCTGAACCCACAGCAGGGCCTTTTCCCTTCTCAGTCATCATCTGATGACAGTGGCCACAACCTGTGACTCGCTCACTTGGGTCTCTCTCTTTTTTTTTTTTCAGATTCAAATCTGAGCTAAACCTAAGGTGGCTTGGCCTTAGCATAATGGGGCAGAAAACCAATGCTCACGGGGTTTTCAGCTCCACAGTACAAAAGGGAAGCCTGTGTGACCCAGATCCAGGTTATGCAAACTCACAGGAGAGGGTTGATGTGAAAACCCTAAACAGAGCAAACAAAACCGGCCTGCAGGAAAGGCGCTGCCTTGCTAACATTTCTTTCTATTTGACATTCTCGAGGCATGATGCAACCTCAGTTGCCCAATTTGTATTTGCACATTTCTCCCTTGTCCACAAGGAGCTTCAAAAGTGCCCAACTCTACAGCATTCTTTTCTTAAGTTCAAGTGTCTGGTTCAACAAGGCTGTAGGGCAGGCCTGTGACATCAGCTTTACTTGGGCTTAGCAAAGTGTTCTGCGGAGGTTTGGAACTCTCAGGTAAACTGAAAAAGGATAAGGTGTTGTGGCCGACAGCCCCACTTCCACTTTCCCTAGCGTTCTCACACCCACTTGATTACACACTACCAACTTCACCTGCACGCCTCACCTCCCTCCCTGCCCTGTACTTCCCCAATCCAAAGGGCACTGACGATGGCAAGGGTGAGTGAGGTGAAAACCATACCCAAGCTTCAGCCTCCTCCTTTCCCTGGCGCGTCCCGCCCAGTCTTTCCATATCCTAGCAGCTTCCAGGCCACCCAGTCACCAGTACACCTTTGCACCACCCAACAAAATGGCAGGTTAGCCACAGGAGAGGCCGAGGGCGCTGGTTCTGTCTCTGGCAAAGCGCAGCCCGCGTCCAAAGTCCCGAGTCCCCCAATGTCTGCTACAAGAGCAAACACCTCATTCATGGCCAAGTCCCTAATCGCGGGCCCCTTGCCAGCTCGCTCTCTAGGGGACAGTTCCACTCCAGGCCGGCGAGCAGGTGTCCATGTAACAGGTGCCAGGCCCGGCGCAGCCTGGAAAGGACCCCGAGATCGACCGCAGGCAAAGGCCACTTCTACAGGATGGAGGCTGAGGGAGGGCGCAGAGGGACCAGCCCGGGATTGGGGGCAAGGATGCTGCCCGTCCCTGCTCCCGGGGCTCGATCGTCACCTATGCTACCCTACTTACAATCTCCAGGCAGACGAAAGCTCCCGAGTAGGTCCGCAGAATGTCGGGGCCAGCGGGCAGGGTGACCCGGGGCGCCGGGAAGGACACGGCGGGGTTTGGGGGCGGCGGGACTGACGCTCCGCCGGCCGACATGCTGCCGCTGCTACGTCTCCGCGCACCGCCGCCACCGCCTCCCGCGTCCCGCCTCCGCCTCCCGGGCTTGGCCGCCGCCGCCGCCGCAGCCGATCCCGTCCGCGGGGTCCGGGCAGGCGACGCGCGGAGAGGGCGTGGCCACGGGCCTCCGCCGACAGAGCCCCGCCTCGTCACGTGGGAACAGGTGAGCGCGCCTCCGCCCCTGCGTCGGTGAGGGTCACCCGCACAGGTGCCCCTGTCTCAGCGCCAGCTTTTCAGGTCACCCGCTGGCCAGCGTCAGCTAGCTGTCCACCGGTTCCCACATGCCCATCCCACCCCACTCACCGCCGGTCCTCACGCACTTCCCCAGTTGGGCAGGAAGACAGATGCTGTGACTCCTAAGACAAACTCCAGGTCACCGGGCACACCTGGAAACTGGGGTGCCTGTTTTAAAGGAGACTCTAGTGTGTTCTTAAACACACCACCAGGGTCGCATGGGACGTTGGAGCCCAGGGCCTTGGGTCCCTGGAGGGCTGCTCTGAATCTTGCCAGCTCTGTTCAGGAAAATCGGGATGAGGATGTCCGCCAGTGATGGACAGGAAGACTTCGGTGTACAGATAGCGCTCCTTAAACTGTAGGATATAGGACCGCAGCTATTTTCCAATTTTGAGTTCTATATCATTGCTCTATCTACACGCGAAGTTACTTGCATGACGTTTCCACACAGAACCTTTTCATTTCGTCCTCAAAAATGTATTCTGCCAGTGACTTTAAAAAACATTTAATAGATATTAAAAACAAACAAAACAAAACAAAACCAAAAAGAGCAGGGTTCTATGTGTGAGTCCCCTGACTCAGTTTATCTCCGTGCATCCCCAATTTATTTTTGGTTTTAGTGTTAACTGTTTGTAACTGGAATAAACAAAGGGACATTGCTCAAAGATCATCTGATGATAAGTTAAAATGCACACATCAGCATACGAGTAGATAAAGTTAAAAAAAAAAAAAAGCTAACCGGGGCATGACAGTGCGTGCCTGGAATCACAGTTCTTCATACAATGAGGCCAGAGAATTGCCCTGAGTCCGAAGCCAACACAGGCTGCAAAGGACAGTTAGAGTTACCCAGGAAGACCCTGGCAAGCAACAGGAACAACAACCAAATATATGCATACATAGATGTGTGTCTATTAAATACATATGTGTGTGTGCCTGTGCGCGCGCGCGCACACACACACACACACACACACACGCACACAGATGCCAACCTCAGAGATTCTCCACATTGAGTCTTGTTCTGGTCTATCAAGTTTAGGTCTTGAGGAACTGCATGGATTGTCAGCAGGTTTTACCCTGTGTCCTTATTGTTTTAATAAGCGAAACTCATAGGTGTGGTGGTGACACCAGAGTAAAAACCACAAAGGAGGGTGTGGATGAAACCTTTGGTATGTTCCTGTCTCCCCCACCTGTTAGTCACCACTTTCTGGTACTTAGTGTATGCTGTTTATCTAATAGGAAATCTGACATGTTCTGTATTGATTTGTTTGATCAATGAACTTTTCTGTGTCCAGACCCTGAGTGGCAAGAAATCTTTACGGTTTATTTTCTGCTTAGGAAGCACTTAAAGGATGTTCAAAGGTGAGGCTGCCTCAGAGACTGTGTTATGGAGATGCCCAGTGACTGTATACAAGTGCCCAAAGAATTGGGATGAATGATCTTGAAATGATCTTGGAGTTTCCAGACCTGTTTGTGACTTAAAGCCTCAACTATGTTCATTTTAAAGTTGTCACCAAAGAGAAAGGTTGTCACTACATCCTTTCCAGCACCTGCCTTGCCATGCCACCGTCCTCTGCCGAGATGTATGTTGGTTTGCCTTCCTGTTTTCAGTGTGGTCAGCAGAATGAAAGAGAATTCTGTGCACCTCTCGTCTACTGTAGCATACCTGCTTGAAAGTGGATGCTTTTCTGGAATGGGCCCCCTTCTCATGATCAGTATCTATAGCAGTTTTTTCTTGATGATACCAGTTTTCTCTTCATGGGGGCAATACCTCTAGCACCCCCTCCCTCCACTCCCATTTCTTTCTCTACAAAATTGACTCTGAGTTCTTTGTTAGTGTCACCTCTTTTGCACTTTTATTATCCATTTCGGTGACCCCAGCATGACTTACTTTGCTTGTAGATTTTCTCTGAACCTCCTTATCAGACTGTTAATGTTCTTTTTTTTTTTTTCATTTGCTGTACATGTTAGGCATTGAGTCTGGAGCCTTACACAAGCTAAGCAAGCACATCTCCACTGAGATGTGGAAAGCTACTTTCCCCCTTTAAATATTTTGTGACTGAGTCATGCTTAAATTGCCCAGTGGTATCAGAGTTGATTTTATGTTTCCTCACCTCTAAAACAGCTGGAATTATAGGACTGCTCTTTCCCACCCCAGGCAATGGTCACACTGATGACATTTTTCGTCATTCCTGCTTCACAGCTTTTCTGCTGTCTCTATAAAGAGCAGTCACACCTGTAGACACTTTACTACTGGGAAATTTGTGAGTACTACACTTTCTACTATTCATCTATTTATTCTTCATTACCAGGTTCCTCGGTATCCAGCTGTTTATCCTGTACTTATTCTCTGATTGGCCCATTCTGGCATTTCTGGTTTGTCTATTCACTTGATGGCAACTGTATTAGTCTCAGATCCTGCTCTCTACCTTGCTTCTCCCCCCGCCCCTTATTTTATGTTCATTGTTCTATGTTTTTCAGCTTGTGTTCAGTCCAGCTTCTCCATCTGCCCTCTCTGATGTTAGCAACACACTTCCTGGGGTCACTAAAAGGAGACATGGAACCACGACTATTGGCTTCAGTACTACTTGTGGTAGTTTACCTTGGTTGTGCCTTATGGATTCCTCTACTCCACTCCATTTCTCTTGGTTATTATGCCATAGCTTCTGATTTCTTTTCTGTTCTAGTCTTTGTGCCTGGAACACATAAATGGTGGTGAATGGATGGAAGCAAATCTAGGTCATTCAAATCTTTCTGACTTCTCTTATTTTACAAGGTGTCTTAGAACTTGTAGCTAATAATATTTGCTTCATTGGAAACACTGCTGTTAATCCAGTTATCCAGGACAAACACCTGGGCATTTCTCTCAATAGCTTCTTCTCACGCCACAGCTTTGATCAGCTACCAGATCTGACAGGTCAATGATTTTCCTCACTGTGATATATCCCACGTTTCCTTATTCTTGCTGCATCATTCTACTTCATAGGGTGCTATTTCTTTCCACAGTGAAAACACCCTACCCATCTTAATTTCCTCACCTGTATACTATATTCTGACATCAAAATGATTTCTAAATGCAAAATTGACCTTGTTCAATTCTCTGCTTTTTACTACTCTAGAGTCCCATACTTTTTTCTCTGGGTCAATTCCAAACACCATGGAGTGCAAGTCTTTCTGTGACAGGCTTCTGGTGAGCATGCTCACCTCCTAGCTCTATTGATCCCCTTACAATTTCAGTAACGGTGATGTACCCTGCCATTCCCACATGCTCTTCCTTCTAATAGAACATCCTGTCTTTTGTACTACTTCCATACCCTAAAAACTCTTTCCTAGAATATTCCTTTGGGATAGCACATTGTAGCAGCTTCCCCTTGTCCAAGGTTTCACAGGACCCTCAACTTCAAATGTGTTCTCAGAACTTGCTGTGCTTACTCGTAGAGCCATTACCTTGCTAAACTGAAGTGGTGTTCACTTGTCTCTTATCCCTTAGCTAGAGTTACATAACAGGATATTAATTTCAAAAGTGCAGTGGGGGCGCTGAGATATGATGAGTATCAAGTATTAAGGTGAGCGCTGTATGAGACCCATTGCAAGCTCATTGGACAATCTGTGAATTACTCACTTCTGTTCCAAATATTTAAATCTCAGGCATGAGAGGGTTTGAAAGAGGATCGTTTTAGGAGGAAAGATGGAAGAATCACGCTTCTGTTCTTTCTCTTCACCACTCTCTCTGCCTAATTACAGGAAGTTATTAACCTTTAGTCACATTGTGTAATACAGGTTCAAGTACCATCATCAGCCAACCTAGTGAACTCTGCGTTTAAATCTCTCTGCTTCTTTGTCATTACTTGTTTTCTTGCTGTTTCTTTTCATAGGCAAAGTAGAAGTTCATCTCAGCTTTTCGTTTCCCTCATTACATTTCCTTCTGGAAATGAATCCTCTGCTTTGCCTTTCTCTTCTTTCACTTTCCAGTTTCCACTCAGTCAATCAGTCTTTCCTTCTGTATAAATGTGTCCAAATTTCCCTTATTACCTAAGCCAGCAATGTCTGATTTCTACTCTGAACAGGAAAACTAGCATTTGTTATTCTGAATAATAGGAAACAATTAAAATCCAAGAGAAAAATATGTGAAATCATGGTTTGTAGGTTTTGCATATCACACAACGCAGAATTGTGGTTACATAGGGAAGTAACGATAACAGCCTTCTGGTTTTCTGAGGTTGAAGAATTTTCAGAGCGCAGGAGAGACTCCTTCTTGAGATCTGCAGTCTCTTTTGAGTTTAGGTGATGGAAGCTTGAAATTTAAGGAAGCAACAGGGTTAGAGTTCATGGGGTACTGAAAAGAAAGGCTGTTATGTCAAAACTGGGGAGTCACCAAAAGTATCCCTGAAATCTTCAGGAGAGTACAGATTAGTCATATTGGTACATGAAGGTCAGATATCCCCGCAGAGCCAGAGCAAGAACACTCCAAAAGAGCAGAACTTCATACACGGCCAAGAATAGTTCATGTTTTCATCATCGATTGTGGGAAATCTCCTGGTGAGTTGAGTATTCAGTTTTGCCTCAGTACTAGGGCAAAGTCTAAGTTGGTTAAATGTCTGTTCTAGTCCAACATCACAAATACTTTACTAGTATTTCTTTCTTTCTTTCCTTTTTTTAAAAGCTGATAGTTTTGGTTAGCCTTGAACTCGTGATATGATCCTCCTGCATCAGTTTCCCAAGTGCTGGGATTACAAGTGTGAGCCAATCACACCCAGAACAAATCCTTTAAAAAAATGCACCAAAAGGCATAACTTACTCCATGGTGTTACGGAACAATGCTCAGGAATTTTATAGGACTGCAAAAATACCCAGCAAAGAGCAAGGTAAAATTCAGTGTCTGATATTCAATTAAAAAATTGCCAGGTTATATGAAGAATAGGGATAATGACATATAACGGTGGTATAATCAACCATCATATGGAGACCAGAAATTAGCTAGGTGCTTTATTCAGAGGGAGGAGAAGTAAGACAGTCATTATAGATGGATTTCATATGGTAAAATAGAAAAGGGAAACACAGCAAATGGAAAGACAGATTTTACCAAATTGAGCTGTATATGAGGATTGTAACTGATAGATAAAAAATATGCTGTAGAGGATTACAACAGGCTGGCTACTGCAGAAGAGAAGACTATTTAACCTGAAGATGTAGAAGTAGAAACCAGTGTTGTATACACAGTGGGAGAATGACTAAAATAATGATCAGAGTGTCCATAAGAGATGTAGTTGAAATGTTTTAATATATTTGTAAATAGAATCTCAAAAAACAAAAATGGGAGAAGGGGATTATTTAAAGAAACAATAACTGAGAGATCTAATTTCTAAAGAAATTATACGCACAGATCTAGTAAACTCAACAGACTGGAGGAATTGGAAACATGAAGAAATTTAAACCAAGTCACATGTTAATCAACTTGCTAAAAAACAATGATAAGAATCTTTAAAGTAACTGGGAAAGAAACCCATTTTGATGGACCATTGATAGGACCAGTCTTGAGCATATTAACCACAACTCCAGTAGTTAATGAATACAAAGGATACATCATATCCAGAAGACAGTGTTGTACAGTACTCCTCCCCATTCTCCTGGGGTTCACTGACCCGTCTGACTGTCTGGCTGATGGAGCTCCAGCAGTCTGCCTGTTCCCACCTCTCCAACACTGCTTATAGATACACATCATTGTGTCCGGATTTTTGCTTTTATTTTTGTTTGTTTGGTTTTAAACAGGTTCTCACTGTAGTCCTGTATGGCCTGGAACTCACAATGAAGACCAGTCTGACCTCAGACTCACAGAGATCTGCCTTACCTCTGCCATCTGAGTGCTGGGGATTAAAGTTGTGTTCCACTACATTAGGCTTGTGTCCTATTTTTTATATAGATGGTGAAGATCCAAACACTGGCCTTTTTGCTAATATGGAAAACACTTTACCCTCTGAGTTTATAAAATATCTGAGTCAGCCCCTTAAGATACCGTAAATTTAAAAAAAATAGTATTTTAGAGTATAATTGCTAAAATAAAAATGACAATAATATAAGATTTATAATGGATGTAAGAAATATAGTCTACCTCTATAAGATCACAAAGGTCTCGAGATGGAAATACCACTAATAGTGTCTTGAAGTCCTCTGCGTCACTTAGACTGATTGACTAGTATATGAAGTTAGATTATATAAAGTTAACAATGCCATGTGTGAACTTTGAAGCTATAACAGAAAAGAAAGAAGTTATAGCTGATAAGAAAACAAGGGGCCACACAGAACTCATAAAAGATACACAGTTAGTACAAAAGAAGCCATGCAAAGACACAAAGGAGACCAATAATCAAGCAAAATCCATCTACAAAATCTTACTTTAAATACAAAAATAAAAATATATTAAAAAGCCAGACAGTGGTGGTGCACGCCTTTAATCTTAGCACTTGGCAAGCAAAGGCAGGTGGATTTCTGAGTTTGAGGCCAGGTTGGTCTACAGAGCCAGTTCCAAACAGCCAAGGCTACACAGAGAAACCCTGTCTTATCACACACACACACACACACGCACGCACACACACACACACTTGTATCTGTGTGTGTGTGTAAAGTGATAATTTAAAAAAGCTCAGGAAATGCAATATTAGACTAAATATTTTCCAATGCCATGAAAGCTATCAAGAATAACATGAGTCACTGAATAATAATAAAAGGGTCAATTTATCAAGACAGCTTAAAATTTCCAAATTCTTATTTTATAGTTTATAAATATATGACAATATATATAAATTTTAGAATTATATATTATAATACATAATAATTTATAAAATAGATAATGTATAAATAGTATTTATGAATGTAGAAAGAAGTATAGAAACCCACAACTGGAATCAGGGCTTTTATCACCTCCTTTCACAGTAATTGAAAGATCAGCAACAGTATGGAAGACTTATCACCACGGTCCAACAACATGTCTGGCTCTCCAGAAGTACATTTTTGTGCAAATAATTAATACATAGCTGCCACTGGGGAAGCCTGGAATAGAAATGAGTAAAAATCAGGCAGGGAAACTGAGGTAGGCCAAGAAAGAGCATCTGACCTTAGACCAAAGTCAGGCTGAGGATGATGAAAAGCTGGAATGGGTTTCTGAAGATGTCCTTGGGCCTCTCAATCTGTCAGACTGTTGAAACAATGAACCCCAAAGAAATGGGAAATTCCAAGGAATCGAGTACTGGGAGAAGGAAAGGACATAGCACCAGCAGTGGCTCTCAACCTGGGGGTCGAACCAGCCTTTGACAGGGGCCACCTAAGACCATCTGCATATCAGATATTTACATTACGATGCTAACAGTAGCAAAATTACAGTTATGAAGTACCAACAACAATAACTTTATGGTTGGGGTCACCACAACATGAGGAGCCATATTAAAGGGTCACAGCATTAGGAAGGTTGAGAACCACTGCTTTAAAGAATGAGTCTGAAGCCCAGACAAGGATGATCAGTGCTCGCCCAAACCACACCTTGATGAGGACTCCTTAGATATGAAAATCCTTGGCCTTCCATTTAAGCTTTAATTTCATTTCAGAACTCCAACGACAGATTTGGGGGTTCAATGGATCTTCCCCCTCTGTTTTCAATGTGGCAAATTGGAAATCTCCTTTCTTTATTTTTACTATCAATTTGCCTCTTTTTATTGGCTTATTGAGGAAAGGTGACCAGACCTGGGGTTTTGACCCCAAGTTGGTTAACACATTTTACTTGACAGTCATTGGAAAAGATGAACGTCCACCTCTCCCAGTCCTCGGCACAAGTGTTCCAGGCAGTAGTTTAGGGTACTTCCGTGGAAAGAAGAAAGGCAGAAGGAGCAGGCAGTAACCTAGGGTACTGCTGTGGAAGGAAGGAGGCAGAAAGAGCACAGAAGCTGTGAATAAAGGGATTGACCTGGGGGTGCAATGATATCATTCCCTAGCTACACCTCAAACTCTGACTTCTCTCTCAAATTTCAGGCTTCTGTCTTTTGGAATTCCCTTGCCACCAAAGCTCAACTTGTTCTACAATATACTTCCTTCTATTTCCTCATTTTTCCTTTGGTTTCTTTGGCTGCTCTTGCTATTACTATATTCCCACTTCCTCAGTTTTGAACTTAACTTTAAAAACAAAAACACTTTGTTGTATTGAACTTCTTATTTCTAGGCAGTTTTTGAGTTATTGCAAACCTTCCTCTTTGATATTTCATATAAAACCCATTCATTAATTTCCATTATTTAGAAAAAAGGCCTGTTGCTGCTCCTTTGTAGTATATATACTACAAGCTGCAAATATCAATGTACATCATCTATTCTTCCTATTCTCTGGTAAATTTTAGATAATTCTCTGATGCTGGTTTTATTAAAACTGGTCCTGACACCTCATTTTCCCTCCCACTAGCTTCTGATATCTGCCTGCTACACCCTAAGCAAACAGGAACTGGAAGACTTTGCACTGTCTCATCCCTCCTCCATATCCCTGTGCCAATCTCTCCATTTATTCTCTCCTGTGCGTAATCCCTCCTTCAGCTTTTGCATATACAGATTTGATTTGACTCTAACTTCCTGCCCAACAACCACAATGCCTCCTCCACTTGAAGTTTTCCCTCTTTCCAACAGTTTGCACATTTTTGTTTTATATAGCAGCCATCCACTAGTTCGTACACATATGTATACGTGCATTCAAATATTTATGAACATGCAAACTCACAAACACACACACACATATATGTTTATATGCAGAACAATAAAACAATTCATTTTATAAATTTCTTTTTTACTGTAGATCATGATTACTTTGTATGCCAGTGTTTTGCATGTTATTTGTTCCTTTGGGGGTATTTATTTGTTAGTTGATTGATTGGTATTGCTTGGATATTTAGCATAAGGCCACATGTATGCTGGGAAGCATTCTATACCTGCACTAATTACAGTTGATGATGACAATGACTTATTTTTCTTTATACCTTTTGTTTTGAGACAGTGTCTCAGTAATTTTCAGGGCTTGGCTTAAGTTGTTCTTTTATTTCTCAAATTAATTTTCTACTGTGACTGATTTTTCCCAGGCACTGGAGATTACTGCACGTATGATTGACAGATGCCTACTCTTCATCAGCATTCTGGTTTAGAAGGAGAGCAGACATCAGTGAAACAAACATTTATTTAAAATTATGATAAATATTATAAAAGGCATTGGTCAGGGTTCTAAATTGGCATGCAACAGAAATTGAATGTGGGTAGTTTAAATAGAAATACATTTTATTGACAAGACTTGTAGGAATTCATAGACTTGGCAGGCAGTGTAGAAAACTAAACTCAGAAAATGACAGAAAAAAAAAGAGCAGATCCATAACTGAAGTCACAAAGTCACATACAAAATTCAACTATAGGGGTAGTCTAGTGTTGATGACATTTTTTGCTTTGTACTAGTACACCTACGAGGTGGCTCAGCACAGAAGACATGGAGGCATTTTTCATACATGCAAACTCTGCCAGATCTCAGCAGAGGGAACCACCGTCATGGCCAATGCCATACTCCACAGTGGAATTGTGAGCATCTGAGCTCAGGTGTTTTTATTCCTTTAGAACTCAGGTATTCATTCTACTGATAGCACATGCAGATAATTAGCAATCAAACAACCCTCACAGAACTCTAACACCTGCAAACAATACAAAATTCCCTAGATAGCCCCTCACCCAACAGCACTTAAAACAATTATTTTTATATATAACTAAAAATAAATTTCTGCAATCCTTATTTTTTATTAGTCAAAGTCTCTGTAGTACATTTTGGCCTAGAAATTATTGTATAGACCAGGCTAGCCTAAAACTCAAGCTTATCATCGTGCCTCAGCCTCCTCAGAGCTGGAATTATGAATGTGACTACCATACCTAGCCAGGACACTACTTTCTATTCTACTAATCACCAGAATTCATGACTTCCACTCTTGTCATAACTAGATTATTGATGCCACCATCCACACAGTTCCTTTGCCAAGCAGGTCTCCTTAAAACTGGATGCTGGTGGAGCTCCTGCTGCTGCCTGGAATATATATCCTTCTAAACTATGCTGCATTGAGTTGTGTGTTCTTATTAAAGCTGAAGCCAGTTCATATGACTTGCTAAAGCTGGTTTATGTGCCTGTAGTCCCGCTGAAATGAAAATGAGAAATATGGCTCTTTTCTAGATTTACATAATGAGAAATAGTTTCATGGCTCACTGTAGCATAAACTTTGGAAAACTGGCCAGATAAATACTTGCTTTGGGTGCTGAGTTGTTTAGAAGACATTGACAAATGTAAGACAATGACAAATGTTCTTTATATGGAGAGCATGCAAATGTTTAGCAAGTATTTTTATCCAGTGTGGGAGATGGAGGGGTGTTATCAACAGAGGAAAGGGAATGTGTGAAAACAAAGTCGAGATCTGGTCACCCAGAGCCTTCCATTTCACAGTACGTATGATCATGAACTTTATATTAAGAACTTGTAAGGGTATATGCCCAGGAGTGGAATGGCTGGATCTTGATGTAGGTCAAGTTCCAATTTCCTGGGGAGTCACCATATTGATTTCCATTATGGTTGTAACAACTTTGCATTCCCATCAGCAATGAAGGAGTGCTCCCCTTGCTCCACAACCTCACTAACATGAGCTGTCATTTGTGTTATTGATCTTAGTCATTTTGACAGGTGTAAGATGGAATCTCAGGGTAGTTTTGACTTGCATTTTCCTGATGGCTAAGGATGTTGAACATTTCTTTAAGTGTTTCTCAGCCATTGGAGATGCCTCTTAAGAATTCTTTGTTTAGATCTGTACCCCGTTTTTGAATGAATTATTTGGTTTGTTGATGTCTAGATTTTTGAGTTTTTTATATGTTTTGAATATTAGCCCTCTATCAGAAGCAGAGTTGGTGAAAATCTCTTCCCATTCTGTAGGCTGCCATTTTGTCTTATTGACAATGTCTTTTGCTGTACAGAAGCTTTTCAATTCATGAAGTCCTATTTGTTAATTGTTGACTTTAGTGACTTTAGTATTGGTGTTCTGTTCAGGAACTTGTCTCCTGGGCCAATGTGTTGAAGGATATTCCCCACTTCCTTTTCTATCAGGTTCAGTGTATCTGGCTTTACGTTGAGGTCTTTGGTTCACTTGAACTTGAGTTTTGTTCAGGGTGACAAATATGGGTCTATTTGCATTCTTCTACATGCAGACATACAGTTTGACCAGCACCATTTGTTGAAGATGCTGTCTTTTTTCCAGTGTGTATTTCTGGCTTCTTTATCAAAGATCAGGCACTATATTGACAGTAGTGTAGAGAAGGGAAATTTGCAAACTTTTAAGGGAACACACTTACTCAGTTTTTTTTTTTAGATTTATTTATTTATTTATTTATGAGTGCTCTAGCTGCATGAATACCTGTATGCCAGAGAGGGCATCAGACTCCATTATAGATTGTTGTGAACCACTATGTGGTTAGTGAGAATTGCACTCAGGTCCTTCAGCGCAGCCAGTGCTCTTAAGCGCTGGGCCATCTCTCCAGCCCAGATTTACTCAGTTTAAACGAATCATTTAACTTCCTGAGGCTAATTTCTTACCCATAAAATAAGTTTTCCTCCCATTTTTACCCAGCTTTGATGTGACAGTAAAGCAAATTGAAACAGAGGATAAGATTTAATCAAATAAAGCTCACAAATAAGGACTAGTAAAATATTTAGTGATTGCTCAATTATTTTGATAAGCATTACAGAAGATAAAAATAATAAACTTTAAAGGAAAGTCTAGTCTGATATTTCAGAGAGCCCATTTGTTCCCATGTGTCTCTGGTCTTTACAGTCTATGCCACATCTCTGTAGGGAGGAGGTACTATTTTGCATAGGGGCTGGTAGATGTGTGCAGAAGGTTCAGTACACACAGTGAGCATCTGTTGCATGCTAAACATTATTAACAATAACACAGGCATCACAGAAAAAAAAGTCACACCAGTTTTGTATCTGACACTTCCCTAATTTTATACAATAGACAATTATTTTAGTATGCACAAAATAAAGAAATTGATTGGTGTTTGTACATGTCTATACAAGTGAGAATGGGTGTTGCCAGGAGTTTTACTGAAGAAAAGCCATTTCAAATGGTCAAGCTTTATACTGAGCACTCTGTCACACCAAAAGAAGAAAAATGTTTCCGTAGGGATTCATGCTATTGATGTTCTTTAAGACTTAGGCATAAACAGATTTTACCTTGCTAGAAAATTATCCCATGGTAGATATGGCCTATTAAGTTAATTCTCTTCTAATTATATGACATTTGTAAGTAGAGCCTCTAGGCAGATCTTAGCAGGGACCAGTAGCTTCAGACGATGTAAAATTGTGATTCTATTAGAACAGTTTTAGGTTCACAGCACAACGAGTGGCAGGTATGATGATTTCTCACCTACCCTCAGGCTTCCACCCAAGCCATCACCCTCAGCCCATGGTTAACTGCAGAACTCACCTTGCTGTTGTACATCCTGTGGATTTGGACAAAGTGACGATTAATACTCTTCACTGTAGTATCATACAGAGGCGTTTTGCTGCCTTGAACATGTGCTGTGTGCCATCTGGGTATCCTGCCTTCCTCCAAATCCTTAGCAACCATTACTCTTCTTCTGTTGCCGAACTTCTGCCTTTTCTAGAATATCATATAGCACACAAACTTTCCAGCCTGACTTCCTTCTACAAGCAATGCACATTTAACTGTTCCTTACATCCTTTCATTGCTTAATAATGTTTATTTCTAGTGCTGAATAATATTTTATTATCTAGCTTATAGTTTGTAAAAAGAATATATGCTTAAAATATCATTTGCAAAGTAAGAAGAAAGTTTATTGAAAAGTTGGGTAAAATGATAAATACAGAGCTTGTGTCATACTACTTTTAAAAGATTTGGCTTGTTAATTATCTGTATATACATGTTTTGCTACAGAAACATACATGCACTGTGTACATTTCTGATTCCCAAAAAGCCAGAAAAGAGTGTTGGATCCCCTGAAACTGGAGTCACAAATGGCTATGGGCCATCTCCTTTGGAAGAGCAGCCAGCACTCTTAGTGGCTGAATCTTTTTTTTTTTTTCAGCCCAGCACCAGCATATGATTTTGTTAAACCCTATCATCTTTCTTAAAGCACGTGGTACTTGGGGAAAAAAATCTAGTGTTCCTATCTCACATGTGTTGGTGACACACATGCACACACTCACACTCACTTACACCACACACCACACTCACACATACACACACTCACACACAAAACACACACACACAGACACAGACAGACAGACAGACAGACACACACACACACACACACACTCACATAATCTCACAGTTTTTATGTTATCTAAATCTGTTATTTTGGCAGTGGATTAAAAGGCAGGAAAAAAGCAAGACTTATTTGATTAAGAAAAGAAACTTCTAGACCAGAGAAGGGTTAACCTCTGTGGATTAACTTCTCCTATCTCTTTAGTTTCTTGGAGAACTCTGGCTATATGTAATAGAGAAATAAGTATAAACTTGGCTAAGAATGGTCTTTGCCACAGAGCCATAAAACTGGCCGTTATTGCCAGGGTGCTTCCTTTAAATGATAATAATAAGCCAGTATATTTCTCCTGCTCAAACTTCCCTGCAGCCTTTGTGCTCATTGTCTTCAACTATTTTGGAGGCTGTTACAACCTGGTTTATTGTGTGTATAAGCATTACGACGCAGACTTCTTTTTAATTAAACATATTCCATTACAATAATTAGTCTACTGTGTACTCATTAAATGGAATTATCTGTCATTTTTCTTCCTAAACATTGCGTTTGTTCACAGCCTGTTTAAGCTCCTCCCACGCTGAGTACCCATTAACCTTCTTTCTTTACATGAATCCTCACTTGAACGTTAGTGAGCTATCTTCCTTTCTTTGGTTTTCACAGCGGAGCCGATCTTACCCAGAGACACACGTCTACCTAGTCTTTGTGTTCCTGTGACAGTTGAGCTCTGGTATGTTATAGGAACTGGTTTTTCAACTGTTATCACCAGTAGATATCAAAATACCAGCTGCGTATGACTGAAATACGAGGACATTTATATTCTCAATTTCACACAATTGCTATTTTTATACCTACTAGTAAAAACTGTCGAAAAAATGAGTTTCAGTGAAATTGTGGTGTTAAATTTTACATATAGAGTGAATATCTACAACACTATATCAACTAATCAGCCATATAATCTATATAGGATATATTTTACTTATGAACTATACGGCATATATTATGCATGTATAGATACAAACATATATGTACCCGTATATACTACACACACACGTGTACACACATATGTGTGTGTAGTTAGGGTGAGAACAAGAGGGGATAGTCAATTGGCAATAAACTGTGATAGTTAAGCTGGCTATTAACTTAAAATTCCAGAGTTCCATAAGGTGTGAGACTTCAGGCAAATATCTTTACCTTATGGTTCCCTAGAGTTTCTATTTCATGGAACAGAAATATCAATGTCTCCTTCCTGTAAAATCCATCATTAATTAATAGTAGCATGTAATCAGGAAATCAGGAACCTCGTGACTCTTATGGAATATTGAATAAATGTGGGAGTAAGAGGGAGATAAAAGAGGATAATAGGTACGAACATAACCACTGTAAATTTCAGGAGGAAACTGTGGAAAAATAAGTAAGAATTAAGAGGAAAAAACCTGCAACTGACAAATAATTCTGCTTTAAAAAATGTGTCTAGGCATTCAAATTTATACAGTCATGGGACAAACATGCAGAAGTAAAGCTATGAAAAAAAATATAAAAAGTTGTTATGCAACCCTGCCTGAGGAAGCGGGTGGGCAAAGTCCAGCTACTGTAGAAATGCATGGGCTGTGATGGGTTGCTGTGGCTTCTGTGAGCTCTCAGGGGTGCCCTTTGAGAGACGTGTGATGTAGTTGTATTACCAGATAAACTATGGATGAATCTCAGTCAGAGTCAATCTGAATTTCAGATAAATGACACATAATCATTTGGTGTTAAGTATACTCGAAATATTTACACTTTGAAAATAATTTCTCTGTAGTTGAACTTCAAATGTAGCTCCACGTTCTTATATTTGTATTGGTTGAATCTCACAGCCCTATTTTGTGGCCAGTTCTGGTCAATATGGCCAGTAGCTGGAACAAAGAACAAGGTATGATTTAGGGCAAGTCTGGAATAGATCAGAACTCTTCCTAGATACTGTATTTCTCACTAATATTTGCCTGGAGGTTATGTTTTGCTTCTGATTTCTCAGGTATCTACCTGATTAACTATGCTAGAATAGGTTCATATGTTCACATATATCATAGAGTAGGTGGTGCCTTTGCTTCTCTGGCCAGCAAGGTCTGTTCTAGCAAATAATGGGAATTTCCACAATGATGATGCCTTCCATTTCTCCATCCTCTCCTCTCTTTCCCCTGTCTACCCTCACCCCATTTCTTACCACACACATTTCTTTCCTGTGATATGACTGCAACTTCTCTCCTAATTGCACCTGTACACGATGTGATCTGCTAACAATGCTAAGATTATCCTGAGCTGTACAGCAATGGTTTGCCTGTTTACAAACTAATTCATCTTTTTGGAAAGAGGACATTACATCTTTTAATGAGTTATGACTCCCTGTCTCAGTCTATGCAGCTACAGTGGGTTAAAAGTCCCTTCCTGCCTGCAAGGTAAGAATACAGAGGAACCTGGTCTGTCTTCCTAGTCATTCACAATTCAGATTGACTCTGTGAGAATCTCCAGCATCCATTGTTCCCACCAAGCTACCACACTTGGATAAGGCTTTCTTTTTCATTTTCAGAATAGTTATTTATTTCATATTTATGAGTGTTTGGCTACATGTATATGTGTGTTTCACTTATGTGTCTTCAGAAGCCAGAAGATGGGAGTTGGAATCCCTTAATGGAGCAACTAAATTATCTCTACAGCCCTTAGTCTTTTCTTTTTAAGTGTGTGTGTGTGTGTGTGTGTGTGTGTGTGTGTGTGTGTGTGTGTGGTGTTCCACAGGTTGCTTGGGGAAATCAGAAGACATCTTTGGTTCTGATTTCTTGCCTTCTATCTTGATCAGACACTGTCTCTCACATTGTTTTGCTTATTCCAGGTGAGCTGGCTAAAGAGCATCTGTGCAACTATTTTGTCTCTGCCTCCTGTCTTGCCACAAGAGTGCTGAGATTACAGATGTGCACTGCTGCATCTATCTTTCTACATTGTAGGTTATGAGGATTGAACGCAGGCCAACAGGCTAGGATGGCAAACACCTTTACCTGCTGATCTGTCTTCCCGGCCCAAGACATTCTTGATATCTGGATCTTCCCAGGACGAGCTTATGGAGTTAGCTATGTCAGAAAGCAAAGTCAACACAGAGCTAGTATGGAAGGAAATTATATCATAAATGCATGTCACCTCTTAGATCTAGTTTTCCATTCATAACTTCCTGTATTTCTTTTTGTTTGAACTAGTTTGGTTAGACACACATATGAACCCAGACAAGGTGGGAACCAAGACATTTACTTGGCAATGCTATAGGGAACTGGTAAAAACACAATGCCTGGCAGATTACCAAATGACATCTAAATTTATGCAGTAAATTTACTGTATAAATTTGGTTACTTTACTGTAAATGAATTTACTGTAATATTTTTTACTGCAAATAAATTTACATTTTTTACTGTAAATAAGTTTACTGTATAAATTTGCTTACAAAGGGAGAAAAAAGGAAGTCAAAGGTGTTGGGTTTCTGGCATACCTTGTGATGGTTTCAGACATATATATTTACTTATAAACTAATTAGGTTTATATATTAGCTATGCAATATTTTGTATAGCAAAATGTTTAATACGATGAAACATAACATGATTTAAAGTTTAAAAATAATCCCCAAAGGAAAAGAAAAGCAGCTAAAGTACGTATTCCCTCCAAAGTGAGATGAATAGAAACAGATACCTAGTTGTGGAGGAACTAACTCTAGATAATAGCTAAGACGAATTCTATTTTGTACCTCTCTTCTGAAGCAGGATAAAACACTCGACGTCATAGGAAACCAAAAGGGGCAAGGAGAGACAATGAGCAGGCAAGTGGTAGATGGCCTCAGAGCTATTCTCAGAGACATTCTGTCTCATGTTACTGGAGAATTGTATGTTCTGTCAAAACTATGAAAAGCTGAGCTCCAGGGCTTTGTTCATATGGATACATGCCTGGCCTCCAGTACCATGCTATACTTCTGTAAGACCCTAGTAACATATCTCTGGCAGTGGATATTTGTCTTTTTTACTATTAGTAGAGGAGTCTCCTCCCCCAAATTAGAATATCTCCGTAACTTGAGATTCAGCCTACTACCCAGTTTAGGCACTAAATATTCTAGCTACTCACTACCTGTTCATGTTGCAATCTCCCTCACAACTGTGGATAAATGGTGCTGCACAGGACCCACTGTTGAGATGGGTCTGCTTCAGAGTTTGGCACAGACTTTAGTAAATGAGCCTGAGAAGACACAGAATCATTCTGACTGGGTGGCCATTTTTGCCCTGCTGTGCACATATCCAACATGATTGGCTTCAGTGGTCCTTGTTTCAGGGGCAGCTTCATTGTGAAGCCAAATGCATAAGCTGAGCCCAGGGGAGGCAGCAGTGTCTCCACCAGAGGTTCACAATGACCCACAGATTTCTTGTTATGTTACTTTCCAGCTTTATATATAGATTCATTGAGCTATATCATGTGCTTTAATAAAACCATTTTATGTTTATAACAGAGAGTGCTTCTCTCAGAGGCAAACATGAATCCATTGATACATCTCCCAAATTTCTTTGATTTGCCTCCCACCTACCTCTTATCTCTTAACATCTGTGTTTACTCCAGGTAACCATGTATATAGGATTCTTGATTCTCAAGTTCTATAAGAACTGAAGAGATGCATTTCTAAAGTATGGCATCTTAATGATGTGTGTAAACCGGCACACATTCATTTGAGTGTATTGCTTACTTTTCTATTGCTATGATAAAACACCATGGCCAAGGCAACTTGTAGAAGAACAGATTTATTAGGCTTCCCATACCAGGGCGATAATCGTCCATGGTGTTGGAGCAGAAGTAGCAGGCAGCAGGCAGCTAGAGCAGCAACTGAGAGCGCAACTCCAGTTACAAATGGGAATCACAGAGGTGGGAGGGGTGTTGGTTACTGGGGTAGGTGGTGCAGAGGATCACTGAAAGCAGCAAGTGGTTTTTGAAACCTTAAAGCTTGCACCCTGTGACATACTTCCTTCTGAAAGCTATGCCTCCTAAATCTATCAAATAGTGTCACCAACTGGGAAGTGAGTTTTTAGATACCAGAGCCTATGGGGATATCTCATTCAAACTGAGCAAATACAGAAAACATACAGGTAAACCATGGTTACCTATAGTCACAACAACTGGCATTTCCTTTCATCCCATTTGTTTTTCTCTATGTATTTACACACTGATGCTAACAACATCCCAACAACCTCTATACTGGCTAGTTTTATGTCAACTTGACACAGGTTAGAGTTGTCTGAGAGGAGGGAACCACAAATGAGAAAATGTCTCCATAATATTGTGTAGGCAAGCCTGTAGAACATTTTCTTAATTGGTGATGGATGGGATGTGAGGGCATCCTATCCCCTGTGCTGATGGTTATGGGTTCTAAATGAAAGCAGGCTGAGCAAGCCATGATTAGGAACCAGAAAGCGGCACCCTCCATGACCTCTGCAACAGCTTGTAATCCAGGTTCCTGCCTTGTTTGAGTTCCTATTCTGACTTCCTTTGATGATGAACTGTGGTGTGGAAGTGTAAACCAAATAAAACCCTTCCCTTCCAAGTTGCTCTGCTCATGGTGTTTCATGGCAGCAATAGTAACCCTGACTAAGACAAGCTCTCTCATTCTCTGTTGTGAGATATTATAATTTTAACAAATTCAGATTATTTTTTTCTGATTGTGGTTTTTAGATCTTACACTGTTATAAAAATCTCTGAAGTTAAATATTTTTATTGATAAGATCTTTTTCAAAAGTCATGTTGTCCAGTAAAAGGTGTAGAGCTGCCTTGACACACATTTAGACTTATTACTCAAAGGGCCTTTCATGGGCTGTGTGTTTGGTCACTTGTGTTAGTCAGTTTTTGTTGCTGGGATCAATTACCTGAGAAAGTCAGCTCCTGGTATTAGATGAGTCCATGGTTGTCTGGCTCCATTGCTCTTCAACCTGTGATGGGACAAAAACATCATGGCAGAAATATGTGGCAGAGGGAATCTGCTCACTGCAGTCTCCCGGGAGGCAGATGAAGGAATTTATGATTTCAATATATACCATTAAAAGGCATCGCCCCAGTGAATCCATCCAACTAAGAATCCATCAAAGTAAAAGCTGGACAGTGGTGGTGGTGGTGGTGGTGCACACCTTTAATCCCAGCACTCAGAGACAGGTGGATCTCTGTGAGTTTGAGGCCAGCCTGGTCTACAGACTGAGTTCCAGGAGAGCCATAGCTACAACAGAGAAACCCTGTCTTGAACCCCACCCCCCCAAAAGAAATCCATCAACATATTAACTTATTGATTAGGTCACAACAAGTTACTTCTCAGAAACCGGACATTACATTGATAACCAAGCCTTCAATACATGAAAAAAACAAACAAACATGACAACACTTTAAAAATTACCAACTCTATATTTAAAATTATGTGTAGGTAACAAATGACAAAAGTGAAAACAAACAGATAAAAAATATTGAATCTTACTATTGGTAAAAATTCACTGGGTATGGTGGTGCACGCCTTTAATTCCAAAACTCAGGAGGCAGAGGCAAGCAGATAGGTCTCTAAACGTTGGAGGCTTGCCTGCATAGTGAATTCTAGGGCAGGTAAGGCTACAAGGTGAGACCCTGCTTCCCAAAGAGGCAAACAAAGGGCTGGTAATAAAAAGTGAAAATTATACTAATATTTAAGATCTTTTGAAATGAGGAATCTTTGAACCACTTGTTTCTCCTGCCTGCCTGTACCTGCCTGGAAGAGAAATGTGCATGATTTTTCAGTGTCTAATTAATGAAAGGAGGGCCTGTGCTCAGGTCAGACCTCACTGTACCAGGTGCCTGAGCCCCATAACTCTCTGCTCATTTCTTCTTGTGTAGTGACTTCGGGTGTGTGGATTTGCTTCTGATTCTAAGTGTCTCACGGAATACAACATGGGATGTGACTGAGACCTGAATTCTACAGCAGCAGCTTTACTTTTCCAGATCACATTTCTTTGCTGAGCTAGCATTTTTCTAGTTTTAATAGGCCTTCCCCCCCCCCCCCCTGCATTGGTTGCTTTCTTCTTGTTGCATAGCTGTTAGATTGTGTTCTGAGTATGTGCTCTTTCTCCTTCGGAAAATGTACTGTTCCCAGTTTCTTTTCCTTCTTTCCTTCCTTGTTTGTTTCCTCTTTCCTCCTTCCCTCATTTCAATTGCTATTCTTTAATTTTCATTCTCATTCGTATTCTCACTCTCTTTTCTAGGAATTGAATCCAGGCTGTCCCATACGTTAGGCAAGCATCCCACCTTTAAGCTTTTCAAAGTTTAACCTTTTCCTCTTACACATACTAGCAGCCTAGAATTCCCTTAGAAGATAGATTTTCCAGGTAATACTTAAATTTCTCTCCCCACCCCTGAATGATACAGGATCTCATGTATTTCAAGCGGGCTTCAAACTTCCCGTGTAGTGAAGAGTAACCTTGTATTTGTGACCCTCCAATGCCCCTCTCCCTGGTGCTAGGATTATGGGTATATAGCGCACAAGGTTTATTTGCTGCTTGGGACTTAGTGTAAAGATTTTGCTAGCTGAACTATTACCCAACTGCTATATTTAAATTATTAAAATAAATTGCCATGTTTAAAAATGTTAAAAGGGGGCAGAAGAGAATCCTTAGTGTTTTAGAGTACTTGTTGCTCTTCCGTAGGACCTAGGTTCCACTCCAGTATCCACATGTGGCTTCATAACCATCTATAACTCCAGGTCCAGGGGTCTCAATTCCCTCTTCTGGTCTCTTTGGGCATCAAGCATGTCTGTGGTCTACAGACATACATGCAGACAAAACACCCATAGACGTAAAATAGAATTAAGACAATTTAAATGGTGAGAGTTTATCCACAATATTGTATTTCTGCTTCTTTCTTCAGGAAAATGTTGGAAATCCTGGAACAAAAGGCTGGTATTCTTCCAAGTCAAGAATGGCTGGACATACATGGTGATTGCCAGATCCCCTCCAGAGTAATCTTATTCTCCTGTATTGACTCTGGGCCCTGGACAGTTTATTTCCTTGTTTATAACCATTTGCAGGAAGGAAATATGGGTTCACTCCCAAGCCACGCAGCCTGGTTGTAAAACTTCCCTCAACTTACTCGCTAATTGTGTATCCCTGGTGACTTCCTGTAACTTCAAGTGTCTTAATGCTCTTTCTACAAAGCAGAGTTAAGAATGCCTTTCTTCTAAGGTTGAGAGAGCTAAATACATTTATGAAGCTGTTTAGACTGGTGCCTACATGTATGTGTTGCATAAAGTTTGGCTTGTTATTGTTAAGCTTCTGGACCTTGTAACAGTGGAGTTTACAACCGTTGTTATAAAGTCTGTAATATGGCTTGAGAGTGCGCTGTTTTCAAAACTATCACTTTTTATTTTTATTTTTTTTGAGGACTGTCACTTTTTCTTAGAGAGGAATTCACTGATGTTGCTCTCTCTTTATACAATACACACACAAAAAAAAAGAAAAGAGAGAAAGAAAGAGATGAGACAGAGATACATAGAGATCCAGAGAGACATAGAGACACACAGAGTAACAGACAGAGACAGAATCTCCAGGTGTCAGGATGAATGGCAGCAAACTGCTAGACAGCCTGAGAGATCTCAGAGTAAGTATCTTCCACCAGTGCCCAACAGCTGCCTATAAACTGTGAGCTAAATCCAAAGGCCAAATATCTGTTCTTTGTTTTCTCTTTATTATTTGAAAGGTAGTTCTATCAAGACTGAAGATAAGTCAAGCATAGTGGCTCATGCCTTTCATTTCAACACTCTAGATGCAGCTGGATCTCTGTGAGTTTGAATCTACCCTAGTCTACATAGAAAGTTCCAGAACATCCAGGGCTACATAGAAAATCCCTGCTCAAAAAGCAAAACAAAATGACCCTCTACACACAAACCTGAACACTAATCCCCTTCCCTTCCCCAGATTATTTTCATGTCTTTCAGTATGAGCTCCCTTGTACCCTCTCTCTACACTTCTCCCTTTCTCTCCCTCCCTCCCAATAGGCAATGAAACTCTGTTCTCTGCAGTGATTACTTGGTAGCCTGAAACATGAGATTTGATCATTCACGTCTTATCTTGGACCAGGAAACACATTATGGTTAGTTAACAAGTTATTAATATTAAGAAATACCAAAACTCGAACTGTGCTATGCAGTTAGGGTGCTACTGTGGGGGTCCCTAGTAAATAAAAAGATAGAAAAAGCAGCTAAGCAGCCAAACTTTAGTCAGGCTTCTAAGAGCACCAAAATTGTGTAGGCCCAAGTCAGGGGCAGTGTGACCCAGAACAGTTCCCAGAGTTAAAGAAAAGCAATTTCTGTAAGAAAAACACTTTCTAAGACAAATAAGACGGCCTTGGGCTAAAAGAGTTTCCCCATGTAGACAGCCCATGGCCTCAGGCTAAGGGTCTTCCCCCCACCCGCATTGACTAACACCCTAAGGTTTACATTTCCTAGTGCCCGCGACCTTACTGTACATGCCAGCACCAATCAATTTAAAGGTTAATTGGCCCTAACCTATCAAAATGGGAAAACAATTTGGGAACCAATTAACTTGTACCAATTTGGTTTGTGCCCAACAACTGTATAAAAAGCTTCACCATTTGTTCCTCGGGGCCGCTTCTATCCTGTGTGTTAGAACGGTCCCAGTATACTGGAATAAGTCCTCTTGCTATTTGCATCAATATCCCGTCTGTGAGTCTCTGTGGGGGTGCGGCGTCCCGGTTTGGGCCCCTGGGGTCTAACACTACACTGGAGTTTTTCAAATTAAGCACCTGCTTCAGGGAAGGCTACCTCCTATTGTAAAAACTATTCAAGCCATTATTTTCAGAGGTGTTGATATGCTTTCTTACATATGACAATCTCTAGTATGAGCAGCCCTAGGTTAAAGATACCTTAAATAGATTGTCTCCTGACGTTTGAAAGAACACCATGTGTCCTGAAATCTCTTTCTCTGTCTCTGATTCTCTTTCTCTCTCTGTTCCTCCCTCCTTTCTTGTCTGTCTGTCAATTTTAATTATGTTCCTACTTGAAGGGAAAAGGCGAGGTTAATGGCCTTTCAGAAATCTCAGACTTCCTATTCTCTGTATTTTTCTGACCTAAATTTACTCATAGGCTTGATTTTATTGTGTGTGTTCAACTTGCAAGAAATAACTGGACTTAACTGGATCCTGCAACTTTAATAAAAACAGAAAGCATTAATACTTCGTCATGAGGCTCTTTGTGATTTAATTTAGAATTTGTTTTAAAATGCTCAGTGGTAGAGGAGGAGAAAACAGAGCATGCTCTGAAGATCTCTCTTATTGGAGGGTCTGAGAATGATTGACAGGCCTTTGATTGGGAGAACAGCATACAGGGATTTGGAATAGGAGTCAGGGTTCCTAACTGGGTGGTATTTGGCAGACAAGAGTTATTTTGGGGGGAGGGTGCAAAATGGAATGAAAATATTGAATCCAGGTGAGCTGTTTTGAGTTGGCCATAAACCAAAGAGGAAGTGTACCCAGGTGGGCAGTCAGGAAGCAGGAGGCTGCAGACACCCAAGGGCAAAGTAATATGAGGACTCACTCCAAAGTATGACTGGGCAGGCAGCCATGAGCCGGGAATGCCACAGGGTGGGAAAAGGCAGGGACAGCAAGGGAACCAGAAACGGGGCAAGATGCATGCACTGGCCCTGGTAACTAAAGACCTAGATAACAGGGATGAAACCCTGTTCAGGATATAGCTAGAAAGGCATGAGCAAAGACTTTGTCCTCAGATCCCTCCCCAGCCAGGCACAGTGATCCAAGACAGATTTCTGTGGCTCAGCCTAGTTCCCGTCACAGAGGAAGTGGAAATGCAACACTCAGAGGCTCAATGTCTCTGTCAGAACGGGGTTTTACCTCCCTTATTTTGTAAGGATCAAAATGAACATAGTAACAGTAGCAGTACACACCTAGCTTGCCTTGGAGCAGGTGCTCTGTGTGAAAACATTAATTTTCCTTCTCTCCTCCCTCTCTCTCTCCCTCCCTCTCTCTCTCTCTTTCTTTCTTTCTCTCCCTCCCTCCCTCCCTCCTTCCTTCCTTCATTCCTTCCTTTCTTTTGAAGGTATATAGAGATAGAGTTTCTCTGTGTAGCCTTGAGTGTCCTGGAACGCACTCTGTAGACCAGGCTGGCCTCAAACTCAGAGATCTACCTGCCTTTTCCTTCCAAGGGCTGGGATTAAAGGTGTGTGCTTGCATCACTAGACTCTGTCTTCTCTTTTTCAATACCACCTTCCATATTTGCTTGTGGCTGAAGCAGAAGTCAGAAAGTAATGAAAACAGTCAAAGGGCTGTGGTTTGAGAAGGACTCCCACTGACAGAGGTGCCTGGCATTTGGCCTGGGAGCTAGTATGTTTAATGTCTAGGCACTTTTAGAAGCAGCTTCTAGCTGGAAATTCCCTTGGAGACTGTTTATGTTCTATTTTGGCCTAAAATAACTTACTGCTTTGAAAGAGTCTTATCACTTTTCCTTGACCTTATTTTGTTGTCTGTAGGTTGCTTATAGGTGAAGAGACAGTCCCTTGGGAAGTGTATAGTTACTAGTAACAGCAAGCACAGAGAAAAGAGAACTAGCTGGAAGCTGTTTGCAAAGTAAGTATACTATTTCTAGTTAGATAATATTATTTGGAGTGCCATGATAACTTTCACCTACACAGGTTATCTACAGTTAATGAGTAACCCTCTCACTCCCTTGGTTATTATTCTCATCCATTCTACATCTCTGTCTTCACAGACCCAGTGCCCTGACGATAAAATCCAAACTCCTTAACATGGCGGGTGAACGTTTAGAAGATAATCTGGGTATACTGTGTGGTCTCATTGGCCACCTCTCTGTAGGGAAGGGTATAATTGAGAGGCAAGAAAGGAAATGGGTCTTTCAATATAAGCCTGGTCTAGAAAGTGCCCCAAGAAAGGAACAGAAGAAACAAAAAACAAAAACAAAACCAACAAACAAAACCAATATTTTTCTGTCCCCAAAGCGGAATGGCACAATTGTGTGGCTGAACAAAATTAGTCAAAACTCCACGCCAAGAGTTGCCCTCATTTGCATGGCTGAAATTGCATAACTAGTTGCATACACATTTGTTCATCTAGAACCATCTAGGATCAAACACTAACTAATCAGAACCAGCCTAATTTATGTGGCAGGAATTGCATGCTGGGAAATTCTACAGCAGAGCGGCTCATCCTACTCGTGGTAGACTCATTTAAATGGAAGCACCATCCTCTTAGACTATAGCTGTCTTCTGGCTATTCTTTCGTCATTGTCCCTTGGCTGATCTATTGCTGACTAAACTCCCCTTCTTCCTTCAATAATCTAAGGAGTGAACTCTTTCACTGACGTGTATTAACACTGGCCTGAAGCCAAATCAACATAGACATCAAACTTCACCAGAAAGCCTCCCTTACTTCTTGTATTTCACTTTCAATTCTTTTCTCATTAGGATCTAAATCTCTTTAAGTCTCTTCTATCTTTGATCACAAAATCACAACAAATGCTCTTGCTATGAGGCCTCCTTTTTGTTGAGTGTTTCTTTCCTTCCCATTGCTAGAAACCTTTAGAAGGAGATGCTTCTGTTTCCTATTGTAAGGTCTCAGCTTTATTCTTCTTCACCCATTTCTATCTGGATCTTTCACTCAGTGTTACACTGCATCTGTCCATCTATGCATCTATGTATCTATGTATCCATCTATCTATCTATCAATCTATCATCTATCAATCTAGCATGTATCTATCTGTGTATCTATGTATCTGTCTATCTGTCTACCTATCTATCTACCTATCATCTATCTACTTATTTATGTTCTTACTTTGAGACAAGATCTCACTATATGGTCATGGCTGCCATGCAACTCACTATATAGACCAGGATGGCCTTGTACTTCTGATCATCTTCCTATCTCTGCCTCCCACAAACACTGTTTACCTGGGCTTCCACTGCTCTCCTTAATGTCTACAGTCACTAAATGAAAACATTCAGTTTTTTCTTTGTTTTTTTTTTTCTACCTCTGATCCATTTATTTCTGTAACTTCCTTCCCTCTTACCCTGTGATCCTTCTTGGCTGTGTAGGAACTATGGATTTCCATGGTTTTATTACTGACCTTAATTTTTTGGGGGGGGAGGCAGGAGCTTTCTAAGCAAGACCATTCATTTGCATAATTCTGACAGCCTTAACCCAAATGCAAATATTTTCCCATTTTATATTTCAAGCCCAGTATCTTTTTGAACTCCTATGTATCAGCCTGCCATGGCTATCTATTTTGGATCTTTTCCATAGTCCTCTTAAAATTCTTGGTGGTGGTGGTGGGGGGTACTGGCTAGTTCTATGTCTACTTGACACAAGCTAGAGTCATCAGAGAGAAGGGATTCTCAATTGAGAAAATTGGGCTGTAGGCAGGCTTGTAGGGCATTTTTTAAAAATTGATGATTGATGTGGGAGAGTCCAGCCCATTGTAGGTGGTGCCATCTCTGAACTGGTGGCTGTGGGTTCTATAAGAAAGTAGACTGAAAAAGGCATGAAGTACTAGCCAGTAAACAGCACCCCTCCATGACTCCTGCCTCTAGGTTCCTGCCCTGCTTGAATTTCTGTCCTGACTTCCTTTGATGATGAACTGTGATGTGGAAGCATAAGCTGAACAAACCCTTTCCTCCATAAATTGCTTTGGTCCTGGTGTTTCATCAAAACAATAGTAACCGTAAGATGGGAGGAGGGTAAAATCCAAATCCAAATGATATTATAATAAAACTTGGGCTTTTCAAGGATATAAAGTCTCCACTAGTGTGTTTGTGTGACAGCTGAGAAAGTCCTGGAATCGTGTTTTCTCACTCAGTAGAAAGCACACAAGTGCAGCTTCCAGAATGTGGGTGCTTTGGCTTTCAGGAGGCGCAGCTACCAAGACGCCACTGCCATTTTCTTGAATCCTTCATTGAATTTCTTACTAACCTGGTCTTGTATCTCTTTACTGTTTTGCAGCCTGTCAACATCTCCTTAATTCCATTTGTGGTTTTGTTTTAGATAAAAATCATTGCCATCTTTAGTTAGTAATTAGATTTCCTTTCTATCTGTGTTCATCCTTCCCATTTGTATCTGGTGGAGGAAGGCTTATTTCTTGTCCTTTTGGGTTCAGGGGAGAATGTCATTCTTTTTCATCCTTTATTTTGCATCTGCCCCTTTACTTTCCTTCAAACTCTGAAACTTTGCTATTTTCAAAGCCTCTACACACTTTCCTCACTTTTTGGCTAAAGAGTCTTACCCAGAAAAATCCCCGAGCTCACTCTTTAGTGAATGGTTTCCTTGACACCCTCATGAAGCATTGTTTTCCCGTTTACTATGATTTCTGTTCTCAGCTTAGGCGTATTCATTCATTTTATTCTTGCAGGTGTGGTGATACATCCTGTGTTCTAAGCAATTAAATTTATCTCAACTGGCTCTGTTCTCAAGAAACCACATTATCATCTGTTGACAGGACAGTTTCAAGGTCAAAGTTCGAGAGGAAAATAACCCCACTGAAAGCTAACTCAGGTGATACTGCAAAGATGGCAGTTTGTGTGCCTTCAGGAACTTTGTTAGTGACTCTAGGGTGAGCAACTCACTGTAGATGGTCCTTGGCACTTACATCACAGTGTGCTGCCTCTCCCTCAGGGTGCAGCCACATGGGGAGATGCTGTGAAAGTTTACTTTTAGTTGTGTTTAAAATAAGTGGTTTTTGTACACTGTTGGAAAAAGGGATGAATAAGCCTTGGTGTTTGTATTGTTTGTAGGTGTTGGATTTCTGTGGGGATTGTTTAATTAAAAATGATCTGCATGTGCTATCAGTAGAACACCTGAGGAGTTCTGAAAGAATAAATACACCTGAGCTCAGAAGCTCGGGGTTCCATTGTGCAGGACAGCTCTTACCATAATGGTGGTTCCCTCTGCTGAGGTCTGGCAGGGTTTGCACTTATGAAAATGCCTTCTTGTCTTTTTTGGTTAGCTGCCCTAGCAGTAGCATACTACTACAGGCAGAAGCTTGGTGCCAGCTCAGGCTCTTTAGATAGTACTAATGCTCTTTGGTAATCTGTCCCAGGGCCTTCTCTTGAGGACTATGGTCAGTTTACAGAAAACGCTCCCCAGAAATATGAGAGTTAATAGTCAATGAGCTGACCCTTTGTCAACCCAATCTTCATTCTAGTTGATAAATTTTCCTACCTCCCATCTTGAAAAGTTTTTAAGGTAAAAAGAAAAAGATTTTCTTTAGTTATCATGCAGAGTAATTGTTTTCTCTGGGGCAAATTCTTTTCTTTCTTTTTAATTTTTTTTTTTTTTTTTTTAGTGTTTTGTTGAGGCAGTATCTCCCAATCATGTAGCTCTGACTCTCTTGGAACTCACTCTGCTGATCAGGATGGCCTTGAGCTTACCGAGAGCCACTTGCCTCTGACTGAGTTAAAAGGCATGTGCTACCATTTTCACAATCCACTGCTCTTTGTTGATTTTCCTCCTCACTGCACTCTGTACCCACTCTTCTGCCATTTGTACCCCCATCCCACTTGCTCCTTTCTACTACATGCCATGTGTATTCTACGGGGGCTTCAGGCCTAGGAACCACAACAACAGTCTTGCAAACACATTCATATTGCTTTCATTTCTCTATTTTATTTTTCCCACTCTCTCCTTTCTGCTCCTTGAGAAGTCCAGTGAATAAACCACTGCTTCAAGCCCTGGTCTCATTCTCTGATTGTGTGGACATTTAAATGATGACATCTGAGAAAGTACCGTGGATCTCTATAACTGGTAGCTATGTACTTGAGCAACCTGTTCATGGTACTAGCCTAGAGATGATAATAATGAAGATATCAGGAGAGTAATAAGGTTATATATATAGCTGAGAGAGCAGGACATTTTGGATGAAACTCAAAAGCAGTTCTACTACTTTTATTCCCGCTACTCCAAGGAATTTCTTAACTCTTACTTACTGATAGTTTTAATGAGAAAAACAATTATACATATTCAAGGTTTTTTTTTTAAATTTTTGTCAGTTTCTTATATGTATTGTGATATAGTCACCCCTATTACCCTTTGACACCCAACTTCATTTTCCTCTAAACAACTTCTTTCCACCTAGTCCTCCAGTAGCTATATCATTAGAGAAAAACAACAACCCACTCTCCCAGTAACCAATAGCAGACATTAGCTCTACAGGAAGAGATGTGGACTCATGGCCATGTCCTTAATCCATGATGGAAAGTTGGAGGACCCAATATAAGGGTATCTGTTGTGGCTGTGTGTACACGGTTGCCATATCAATGCCATATCTGGATGGTAGCACCTCATGACACTCTTCTCCATCACCTGGTTAGATTCTTTCCACCTTATCTTCTGTGTGTCTCTGGGTCTCATGGGGAGAGGAAAATCAGGGGTCCCATTTAAGGCTGAGCAATAACCAGTCACTTGTTCACAGCACTTTGACCAAACATGAGTCTCTGCGTTAATTACTATCCTCTGCAAAAAGGAGCTTCTCTGCCTGAGTCTAAGAGGAGATCGAATTTATGAGTATAAACATGAATATTTGGAAGTCAGTTTGACAACATATTCATTTAGGTATGAAACAATAGTGTATTGTATTGGATAGTTTTATGTTAACTTGACTCAAGCTAAAGACATCTGAGAGGAGGAAACCTTAATTAAGAGAATGCCTCCATAAGATTGGGCTGTAGGAAGGTGTGTAGTGCATTTTTAAAATTGATGATTAATAGGGGAGGGCCTAGCTCATTGTGAGTGATGCCATCTTTGGGTTGATGGTCCGGGGTTCTATAAGAAAGCAGGCTGGGCAAGCCATTAGGAACAAGCCACTAGCAGTACTCCCTTACATCTATCCTCAGCCTCAATTTTTATCTCTTTTCCACTTTTATTATGCTCTATGACTATCAGTGAGTGTGTGTGTGTGTGTGTGTGTGTGTGTGTGTGTGTGAACATGTGCCAGAGTGTATGTGTTGTGGGATGTGTGGGAGTGTGTAGATATGGAAGTCAAAAGTCGACATTAAATGTCTTTTCAACGACATCTCTATTTTTGAGACAGGCTCTCTCCCTGAACCTGGTTGTCATCAGCTGGTTATATTTATGGACTAGCAAACTCCAAAGTTTCTCCTGTCTCTGCCTCCCCAGTGTTGGGATTACAGGTGCATGCTGCCTTGCCTAACTTTTGATACGGGTGGTAGGGATCTGAACTCAGGACCTCAGGCTTTGTAAAACAAGCAGTTTATTGATTGAACCATTTTCCAGCCCTCAGAAACATCCTTTTAAAGTCTTTAAGTATGCTATTAATGCATTCTCCCTCTGTACCCATGTTAGTCCTGAAATAGGCGTGCAGCTGTAGCTGAGTTTTATCAATTTTTTTTCATGTGACAGGGTTTCTTTGTGTATCCCTGGCTGCCCCGGAACTTGCTATGTAGACTAGACTGGCCTGGAACTCATAGAGATCCACCTTCCTCTGCCTTTTGAGTGCTGGGATTAAAGGCATGCACCACCACTGCCCTTCTCAAATTATTAATTAAGACATTCTTTAAAGTCAAAATGTTTGTGCAAGTATAAGCTATGTAGGCTAAGATATTTTTGTTGTTGTTGCTTCAGTGGCCCCCTAAAGATGTGCAGGTAGTAATCCCTGCAGTCACCACCTGAATCATCAGCTTTGTGAGGAAAAGGTCTACTGTTGTTTTGTTTCTTTAGACATCTATAACCCTTTGCCTGAAACACAATATTATATTCTATTATATGGAAATGCCAATATCAGACCACTGTCCAGTTCATATGCCTTAACCTAACAGGTTCTCAATAAATGGATGCTGAAAACACAAATTTGACTAGGGGCTTGTAAAAATTCTTTTCTTTTCTCCTGCTGTTACCTAAATGGGGTGAGTGGGGGTGGGGGGGTGGGGAGGGAGCAGACAAAATGTGGGAGGATTAGCACAGCTAAAAGCTATTTTCCTTCCCTCTGATTTCTTGCCCTGTGAATGCAACAGCCACACCTGGAATATAAATAATGCCAGAGTTAATGAAAATAAGAAGAGCAATCCGGTCTTATATCAGGAAGTGCTTTGCTAGAATTATCCCCTTTATCCTGTCAAGATCCCCACAGGTAGATGCTACTCTTTATTCTCATTTTACCAATCAGGAAATTGAGAGAGAGGGAGAGAGGGAAAGAGAGAGAGAGGGAGAGAGAGATGGAGGGAGAAATTAAATTGTGATTCAAGCTTTGAAGGGTGGCTCTGAACTCTACCCTCCACTGCCTTGGAGCAGCAACAGTCCTGACAGAAGCATGATGGTATAGGTTGAATTAGAAGCTACTTGTGTCTGCCCGTGCTTGTTGGGATCAAAGTTTCTGAGCCATGGCATGCTAGGCAGTTAATATCTTGAAATCCATAACAGTTTTGTGGAAAAACGGTTCTGCTGATCATAACTTTTGCCTGAAAGAAGTAAGTTATGTTTTCTGCAAAGACTGGAGCTAAAACTTCTTGCCAGAGCACAGGCGTTTTACAAGACCTATAAATTTAAACAGTTTGTGAAGGTCATGGAAAACAAGAAGCAAAGAGAAGGTTCAGTTAAAATAAAATAAGATTGCTCAGTGGTTAAGAGAACTCGTTGCTCTTATAGAGGACTCAGATTTTGTTTACAGCACCCAAGTCATGGCTCACAACCATTCATAATCCAGTCCCATCTGATGCCTTCTTCCAACTTCCCCAGGTGCTGGACTCACACAGGGTACACATACTTAGATGCAGGCCAACTGAACACATAAATACATCTAAAATATAATACTTCTGAATAAATTAAAAATGCCAATAGTCTATTAAGCATATTAAAGTGTTATCTTGTTATATGTGCCTTAAATAACTTCACATTATAGCCAATTTCCAAAACTGTCATTTTAGTAAAGCAAATATTTGGGTGCAAAAATGATAGACAACTTTTGAATACTAATGTTGGCAGATGTATCAGGGTCTTACTTGTAACTTGGATGTAGTAATAGAGAATTAACGTTAATTTATAATGGACTCTGATAACTTAGTTTTCTGAGATTGTATGTGTGATGCTCACTGTAAACACTTGACAGAAATTTCTAAAGTGATTGGTTTTTTTTGTAGATTTTGTAAAACTTCTAATTGTTTGGAGACCAAACTTACATGGTGAATGAAAGAGATTGAAGGTGAGATGCTTTATCTTATCTCACTCCAGAGTAATATTCTTTTTATTATTGAAAGCACCAGCAATGTTCAGGCTTCCATTGCAATGCCCATTTGCAATTTCCTTACCTATCACTCCAGAAATAAGACAGATGGCAAAGAATCTAGAGATCTCCACTTCCAAAATGAACAACACTGTACAAACTAAATGGAACTTTTGATTCAATTCATCCAAAAGTGGTCATTATTGAAAGGCAGCTATTTACAAGACACGTTGGTAGTCCCTGCAAATAACTAAAGCTGCTGATAGTTTGCTGTTATTCAATATATTCTTCTGAAGTGCATCAAAAGCAGAAAGGGCTGCTTCTGAGGGTTCTATCAGAGTGAGATTGTATGAACAATTGAGAGTTGTCTATATTCAACAGTTCACTCAAATGAGTGAGTTCAGTAAATATTCACTACGTTGCTATTCTGTCAACACAGGTCCCAAATAATTTATCCAGTGGCCATTCAACATGTAATTACAGAATTCTTTCCATGCACTAGATACAGTGTTGAGGGCAGGGAACTCAATGTAGAGCAGCAAAGATACAATCTCTGCTTTGTTTCCAGTGGTAAAATGGTAATAGACAAAGACAGCAGAGCCTAAGATCAAGTCTATTTCCAGGGCTGCACATTTTCTCATCCAAACATGCTTTCCTCTTTTCTTAACGCTGCTCTGCACATGGGAGGCTGATCTGTAAGTTCTCCGTAAGAGACCCTCTTTTCCCTTCCCTGCCACACTGTGCTAATGGATGAGCACCAAGAAAACATGGAAGGTAGAGGACAGCCTGAGGTTAACATCTTCCCCAGGAGGTTGTTACAGACTAGCAGAATCCTACATCAGCAAGTTTTATAGTTCCTTTTAGGTAGTCCTGCCCAAACTGTTCCCAAACTCCAATATCTCTTCCATTCTTGCAGTTTTCTTTTTTTTTTTTTTAAACTTGTTACAGTTTGAACCTCTTTGATTGTTTTCTTTTTGAACAGTATCATTATGTAGCTCTGGCTGTCCTGGAACTATGTAGATCAGGCTGACCTAGAACTCACAGAGATCCTCCTGCCTCTGCCCCATGGGAGCTGGGATTAAAGGTGTGGGCCACTACGCCCCACTCAGTTTGAATCTTGACTGGCTCAAAGGCTCATGTTGTGAGCCCTTAGTTCTTACCTACTGACACTATTTTGAAGGCTGTGAAACCCTTTAGAGGTAGAATCTTGCACGCAGAAATAGGTCTCTAAGAGAAAGTTTTGGAGGTTTTATTTACTTCCTGTCTGACATGATTTGAACAGACTGCTGACTGCCTTATGTGTCTGCCACCATGAACAGAACCAGTCCACCTTGCCTTCCCCTCTGCAATAAAATTCCTGAAACGGTGAGCCAAAATAAACTTTCCTTTATTTGTTTGTGGTATTTTGTCACAGCAAAAGGGACAGTAACAAAGAAAAGAGCTTAGGTTTGTTCTGCTGTTATTAACCATAATAGACCATAGTAGTATAGTTTTCACAACTGTTTCCACACCTTGGAAATGAAGAGAAACCCATTCACAGACTAAAGTTTAAACCCCACAAGGCCAGAGTGTAGTTCTTGTTAATTGATATCCACAATACTGTCTAACATAATACTTTTCATAAAATAGGTGTTTTAATAATAGGTGAGTGTCTAGATGTGGAAAAGATTGAATAAGAGTGACTTCTATGTTTGAATACATGATGGAACTGTTTGGGGCTGATAAGGAGGTATGAGCTTATTGGAGGAGGTGTGTCAATGGGGGTGAGCTTTGAGGTTTCAAAAGTTCATACCATTCCCCTTAGTTAAGGCTTTCTCTCTCCTTTAGCTACTGTTCTAACACCATCCCTGCCTGTCTGCTGCTGTGTTCACTGTTTTTATATCCATGGACTTACTTATTGAAACTGTAAGCCCCCCACTGAATTGTTTCTTTTATAAATTGCCTTCACCATGGTGCTTTGTCACAGCAATAGAAAGGTAACTAAGACAAGGTGAGCCTGAACTGTGGAAAATATTAGCATTGACACAGAGGGTGAAGAAATATTCATACTAGGAATAAATGAAAGCTGAGTGACAGTAACATTACAATGCCTTTGAAAAGTCAGGAAAAAACTGCCCTCCCAGTTCACTTCTATGTGTCAACACTCAGAAGTTTGAGCTCCTCAAATGCTAGAATCAACCACCTTCATCTACATATGATCATCTTCATAATAATAATAATGATAAGGTAACTGGCCAAAATTGTTTCATTTGCATTAAGTAATTGATATCATTAAGTAATTGATATCAAAAAACCTTTGAATAAGGTTTATACACTGGAGATAAGTCAGTTAGATCAAGTAATGTTTTTATAGATGTATGCTTTTGACTTCAATTAAAGGGATATTGGTTGTGGGTGTCATTTTGCTTGACAAAATGATATTCAGAAATCAGAAATATGTAATAAAAATATCTGGAAAGTAAAATGAAAAAAATTGATCAATATAATATTGGTCAGAATAATTTGAATCCTTGATCTATATAGAATGTGCTCATGTTGAAGAACAGCATCAAGTTATTTTCTTGTACAGAGTCATTTCATTTTCCCAGTGCTATTCAGAGAATGCTTTTAGTGACCAAATTTATACTTCAGATCTAGATGCAATCTAGGCTTGGGGAATATGAACAGATAGGGAAAATGTCTCTGATTTCATCTTATTTTCTAGATCATATTCATTTACAACTTATCATAAATCAAGCATAAGCTTAAACTTGCATTGGTAATGTCAAATTCAGATTAATTATTTTGAGTATCAGTACCTGGATCAGTGAATGCATTTCAGATTTATGATTTAGGTCACAGAAAATTGTATAAGGCAAGGAAAGGAAAAGGAAAGGCAAGTTTCTCCACCGGGGAGTTTTAGCATGGGAGTATGGGGACAGAGACACGAGAAAAATTGTGTGGGCTCTAGATCCTGCAGAGGAACTTAAACTCTGCGTCGATGATCTGCTGTTAGCTACTTTACAAAACTGTTGTTCAGAGGTGACTTGTGATCTCTGCCTAGTGTTCACCGTAGCTGTCACTTCCATAACAAAGTTATCTTGAGAATTGATTTAAAGTTTTGAATGGAGGAATATATCAAAATTAGTCTACTATACTTAGATTGAAAGAAGGACATGAGCTTGTATGTTTGAAGTCAAGTGCAAGATTATGATAGTGGATGGATGTTAAACATTAGAAGATATGAAGGGTCTCAACAGTATTCTGTGGGTCCAAGTGAGTACTGTGTCATCTTTCTTCTTTCTTGTGTGGAGCTAACTTGGACAACTGTTGTTAGAGTGCATTAGCATTTAATCAGGAACCAGTATCCAGGAATCCTTCACTCTCTGTATATACTCAGTGGATTAAAAGAGGCATTATATCAAAGGGATAATCTTGGAAAAAATCATGCTGTTTATTTCTAAAAGATTTTCCACCAAATCCCCATAGTGTCTTCATACCTCATGACGCTATGAGAATCCTGTCAGCATGTACTGTGCTCAGCAGGTGGCTGGTCTGCTTGGCTTCATTCTCTAGACCTACACCCTAATCTCTGTTTTCCACTTTAACACAGGATAGTGAATAAAAATTGACCTAAAGGAAAGAAAGGAGAGCATTTATTTATTTATCCTTGTACTAAAAATTCAGTAATTTGATCTGAATTCCTTGGACTTATTCTTGTAAAGCATTAAATCTCTTTTGTGCAGTGGAACAATAGAGATGAATCCTAGACACCACATGCTATTTCCTCACAATCATACAAACCCTGTTTGTTTCTGCATCATTCCTTTGCCAAGAGAATATAAACAGGGTTTCAATTCCAATTCGGTTCTTACTAGCTATATCATCTTGATGCTATTACTTATTATCCCTGAGTTATTATCTGCTTGAGTGGAATTGAAGACCTCTCACATCAGAGTAACTTGTGGGAGGAAATAAATGATTATAGAAGAAACATCTGAAAATTGGCTACTCTTCACCTACACTAGAGTCTCCCACAACACTTTGTTCAGATATACTTGTTTCTTTTTCTTTACACTTGTCACCTTGATATTAAGTAAACTCTGATACAAACAAAACACAGGAATCTAATACGTTAAGGAGAAAGGTTAAAATATCAACTGTTATACGTCAGTTTAACAGAAACCAAGCATTTCCGTGTTTGCCTGGAAGAGTCCTGCCTTCCTTCTTGTAGAAATAGCTTCTGGAACATCACTCTCTTTCTAGGAAATAGTCATTTTCCATATGCAACACATTAAGAATGTGACCAAAGAAATCTAAAGTGACATTACTGCCTGACCTTACATGATAAGAAAAGATTCATGTCAAGGGTTTTTAATTTAGAGAAAGAGATGACAGAGATCAGTCATATTTTGATGATGACACAGAATGATTGAAGAGACCAGGGTTCTTTCTGTGGGAAAATCTTTTGTAAGAAAATGAACTCAACACATGGAGAAGGCACAAAGTACATTTAGAATACAATGTGGTTTCCTCTCCAAGTTGGATCCTGGCTGGCATCTGCTCTTTCTGTTGTTAGGAATATTTCAATAAATTTATAGTTTTTTTCCTTTGCCTCATCTAGTTGATGGTTGGCTTGATGTTACTTTCTACTAGAAAGAAGGTTGGTTTAGGAAACATATTTTAAAAAGTAAAGATTCCACAAACCAGGCAAACAGGAGGTACAAGAATCTGTCTAGAGAGAAGGTCCTGAAGTTGGAGCTGATTCAGGTGTGGATATTGTCCTTGTCTGGATCTATTTAGAACTGAATTAAAAGAAATTGAAATGAAGGACAATAGAGAAGTTGGGGACTAGGAGGATACCCAAATTAAACTGTTGACCATTAGAAGGCAGTCAGAGTCAGCACCAAAAATAGCAAACTCTTCCAGATGTAGTGGTACACACCTTTATCCTCAGCACTTGGTGGGTAGAAGCAGGAGGACCACTGTGAGTCTGAGGCCATCCTGGCCAAATAATAAGTTTCAGTTACATTAAGAGGCCCCATCTAAAACAAAATACAAACAAAAAACCAAAACAAAACACAAACACACAGACAAAATTAGACAAAGCCAGTAGGTCTTCAATGGAAAGTGGATTCAACTTAGTGACTAAATAGGTAAAGCAGGAGGGGTAATTATGAGACAGGTTGTACAATATAGACGTAGATGTTCTGGTATAAATGCTAGCATTAAATGAGTGGGTAATCATTACTCTGTCTGCACAAAGGAATGTTGCTATACTGGGTAATATTGGTATGGATAAAACATTTTACTACTCAAGACACTGAGACTATTCAAAGAATAGTGTGTTAATTCTTCATTTATGTCATCTCTTGGTCCAATGTAGATAATTCACCCTTATGAATGAAAATCTTAGGATTAAAAAAAAACTAATTAAGCTAAATTCTTTACTTTAGAATACTAGTCACGTGAAATTACAAATTTATATACTCTTTTAACACTGAAGGGTCTCTTATTTCCACCAAATGTGCTGCATTTACCACAGCATTTCTTTAAGCAATAGTAGTCTCCTTCCACTATAGCTAAACATGAGTCAAGTTGCATGAAACATCTCAGAAAAATATCTTGTATGAAGAAAGAAAAGCAAATAAGCACGAATAAGTTTCCAAAGGCATCTATAATCTTGCAATGTTTCGTATGCTGTTCATGATATATAAGAATTCAAGGGTTAGGTAGAAGCCTATCTCATCCCAGAGGTGTGATATTTACTTTACTATTTTATCAGTTCTCAGATGTTCTCTCTGTTTACTCATTCTTACAATCAAAAGGTTGTAGACTCCTTAAGTGTGACTTTAGAATGTACCATCCAAGGTCATGAATTCACTAACACTATAACAAGTATAAATATATGGAAAAGAATGACCATTATTTCTCAGATCAGAAAGATCCTTTAGAATTGAAAGCATTTACTCACTTGTTATATGTAAGCCTTATTACAATCCTGAAAAACAGATATTATTAGAGTCTTTTAAAGAAAGTCTTACCCAGTTTTGATAAGAACATTAAATAACTTGTCCAAGGTTCTATGGGAGGACTATATCAGGAAGCCAGGGTCTGTATTACATTCTTGTGAAAAAATTCATTTACAATATGCTATAGCTGCTACACAGTAGAACACCTCGTCTGTCCTTGAATGAGCTGTCTGAGAGATCTTGTGAATGACAGTAACAGTTCTTCTTCAAGCATGACACTGCTTAACTGGCCCAGGGTTGAACTTCTTGGGAATTGTTCAGAAATCAAAGCCCAGAATGTAATTTAGGCATAAAACTTTTCTTAAAGCTTATCCTGTTGTCAGGTAAGTGACAGACATACCTCTCAATGCCTATTTGGTAAATTAGCTACTGCTCTTTACTCAATGTATCTAGTGAAATTTGCTTATTTTACAGTCAGCTTAAGTGTATAGAGGCCTGAGTAGAAGCTTTGAGTTTCATCTTTCATGAATAAGTCTGAAAAGATATTATATTATTGAGCCAATATATAGGTACATGGGTATTTTACTTCATTTTTAGATATTTTCATTATATACAATATGAATGCAGAGTATATAGTTATTATTTTATAATTGTATGTTTGCCTTTATGAGAAAAATCACAGGCTGAAAATCTACTAGAAAATAAAGATAATCATACAGTATAATGAGATACTTTTGTTTTAATTTTGGATAATTTGGGAAAGAACAAAATGCATTCAACCTTGTCAGAAATACAATTTTCTGGGTTACTCAACATTGGAGAAAGTTAGAAGGGTCTCATAATTTCATAAAGAAACAAAATGGAGAACCAGTTTAATAAATAACTTGAAAAAAAAGGAATTGTTTTCAGTCATTCAACTTCAACGTACCAATTTGTCTTTCTCAACTGGGAAGTTGTAGTTATGCAGGAGAAGCGCTTAAATGAGGAAATAGATGTTACACTTTCTTTATATGTTTTTATGCATATTTATAAGTCCAAGATAATACTAAGATGAAGCACTCAGTCACTTCATCCCAGAGAATGTTGAAGGGCAGCTTTCAGCAGCCTTTGATGCCTAAGATTTACGATAATACAATCATGATAGTTTTAGTGCTGCTTAGATAATTCTTTAATGGATGTGTTCTATCTTCAGATAACTCAAATTGGCAAGAAGATAAGAAAATCTTGTCCGCATAGTCTGGTTTTAGTAGTTGCTTTCAACATAAACTCACTGTCTGCAGAATTGTTTGCTTGGGCCACTCAGTTCCATCAGTGTATATGAGCACACGTTTGATTCATTACTTCATTTTAGAATTATTTACTGGTCTAATTGAACAGCAAGTATGCCATGCTTTGAAAAGTCCTCTCATAATGGCTATTTTCAGCATAATAACCTTTATACTTAACCACATCTTAATGTAGAAAATCAAAGCCTTTCACCTATCAAAACAGATATTCTCTCTAGTCACAGAATGATGTCAAAAACTCTATAGTTATGTATGTTTAGTGTACACAGGTTGTTAAAGAATTTTTTCACAGACATTAAACGTATCTTCATGGCCTTGAGGTGGGTGTCTCTCAATGGTTACCATCCAGTTTTGGAACTATAATCTATCTTGGAATGAGATTTGTGTAGGTTGGATTCTAAATGTTAATGAAGTTGCCTAGATACCACATTTCAGCCGAGGAACAAAATTTTGACAGCATTTTGCTGCATAGCAAGTTTACTAAGCCTCTGTTGAGAAGTAGGTGGTGGGGAGTTTGTGGTTTTCATCTCTGTGTCCTCTTAGGATGAGACTAACTGGTGTGAGTGTTTAGGTGCACAGTATTTTCCCATTACTCTCAATTCATATCAGTATTCAGTAGCAGCCTGTCTAAACTGTGGATTAGGAGTTCATCTGTAAAGTCAATGAATGGATATTTTTGAATTTTTATTATGTGCAAGGACAAAGCAGGGAATTATGATATGAGGACGTGTGAAACCTGGTTCCAGAAAGTGGAGACAGCAAGGGCAGCTTCATCATGGAGGGGTTCACTAACCTGAGGTGAAGAAAAAAGAAAGGCCCTTGATGACAGATACTCTAAGAAGTAGAGCAGAGTATGTTAAAGAATCTCAAAGAAACATAAAGTTAAGGAAAAACTGCATGGAGGAGAAAGACACAACTCTCGGGCCAATTCATTCGTCTTAAATATGGTTTGGTCTTTGTCCTAAAGAAAAGAAATTGCAAATTATTAAAAGCCATGACTACACGGAGAGAAAATTGTTGGTGATTCAAAGAGGCACCATTAGATACTGTAGACTAGTTAGAAGGATATCATATTTTCCTTCTACTGCTACCCAAAGAAGATATTGAAGACACAAAAATAGGGCGGTGTCCATAGGATGGAAAAGAAGACTGAATCAAGAAATATTTCAGAGGTACAACGAATGAGCCATGAAAGGTGAATACAGGTAGAGAGAGGACAAACATTCTTTTAGAGGCACATGAGAAAAACAAGAGGAGCAAACATTCTCTTTTCTTTTTTTGGTATGTTTATTTATTTGTTTGTTTGTTTGTTTGTTGTTTATTTGTGTGTGCCAAGGCATATATGCGGGGATCAAAGAACAACTTGTACACTTTGGTTCTAACTTTCCACCATGTAGGTTTGGAAACAGCAAGAGCCTGTTTACTGCTGAGCTATCGCTATAGAGAAAGCACTTTTAAAGAAAGCTAAATTCCATGCGATTTTTGTTTGGGCAGTTCAAACAGACACACCATTGGATTTACAGGACAGAGACTCAGACACAGGGGTGGGCTATAGATACATGCAAAACAGAGAAAATGAGAGTGGAGGTCGTTGGTTAGAAGGGGAGTTGGTGTGAGCCCCAAGGGATTCTGATGGTCAATTGCAATTTGGAGGAATCTGATTCCATAATGAAGACTTGTTTGAGTAGAGAGATCCAAGAGAAAAACCACAAGCAGAAGTGCCAAGAGTTCCGAATGAAATGTGTACTTCAAGGATAAAAGAATTCCCCAGTTGAATGAGGCCGTGCAATAGATTGAAAAGGGGCTGATAGCATACTTTAGAATGGTTTACTTTGGAAAGTATACTTTTTATCAGTAGTTAAAGTTTAGTGACTTGGCAATGACAGTGTTAGTAGAATGGCTGGAGCAGGATGCTAATAGTGTAGTGAGAAGTGAAACTTTGGGAAGGAGCAAGTGAGATAACTGTGAAATGTGACTGTGGAGAAAGACCCTGTTTGTGTTTGCCATGTGCATTTGTGTGTCTGCGTGCACGTGTACCTGAAGACATAAGTAAGAAAGATTATCAAAATAAGGAAAAGTACAAAATACTGATTTTGAACTGAGGTTTTAAGTAGTTTTCAATACTAAAGATAATCCATCTGATAATTTCTCTCTTTTTTTTTTTTTTGAGACAGGGTTTCTCTGTTGTAACTCATTAAAGGCATGTGTCACTATTACCTGGTGACATCAGAGGTTTGAGACAAAGAGTTTTGTTAGGAGAATGCCTTAGTTCATTCATGTTACTAGAACAAAATACCCAAGACTGGATATTTTGTCAAAAATAAAGTTTACTTTTTTTTTTTTTTCAAAGTTCTGGAGGCTGTAAACATAATCAATCTCCAGTGTCTAGTGAGGGTCTTCTTGCTTTGTCTTCATCTGGCAGAAGGCACAAAAACTCACTCAGCAAGTTCTTTGAAGCTTTTGTCACAAGGACATTTCCCGCTCACAAGGGCACAGGCCTCATGGCTAGTCACCTCCCAAAGTCCCACACCTCTTAACACCATCACACTAGAAATGAGATTTCAACCTGTGACTCTAAGAAACATGTTCAGACCATAGCAAACGTGATGTGTAGAATGACTAGGGACGTAGAGCTGTGTTTCCAAACCATACTTACTGCTGAGTACTAGACACAGACTCTTAGCAATATTAATTTGCTTGTTAATTGGAATTTACCAGAAGTATTCATTGACCAGAAGCCACCACCAGAGTAGGTTACTACAGGTTTTGGTGTTGGTTAGCTATTTTGCCACAGAGAAATAATGAGAAGAAAGAAGAACAAAGAAATTTTGGCTATTAGCCAAAATTATTGGTGGAACTAAAGGCTGGAACCTAACCTTGAAAAAGCTTCCTTAGTTTTTTTTTCTTTTGTAGCCTTAAGGGATGAAATCCATTCATTGAGCCACAATGAGAAGACATCTCATTTGTAGAAATATCAATGACCACTTACTATTTTGCTTTGGATATCTTACATAGCTCATGTTTCTTTGTGCAATAGCTTCCTCTAATAAACTACTGACATATGCTACAACTGTGGATTTTGGAGAAAGAAGAGGTACCACTCTTTGCATATTTTTCCATGTTCTTTTCTCACTGTTTGCTAGCTTTAAACTCTCATGTGACATGATTCTCCTTCCTCTCAGGATAAATAGAAGTTTGTTTCATAACATGTATTTTTGTTGAGAGTACCTACCATTATGTACTCATGAAAAGGTCTTGTAAACAAAATCTATGATTCTGTATATGTGTCTTCTTGTGTACTCACCAACTAAGACAATGAGTGCTTTGCTAAAACGTTCAACTCTTCAAAAACCAAATCTAAATCCTCACTCTATAAGCAAACACCAATATCAAGCATGTTTGAAATTAGAATGAATTGTTATATACTCTCTGAAGCTTGAGCCTTTTTCTTATTGTTTATATCCATTTTCTCTGTCATGGACAATCTCTGATTTATACTACCTTTGCCTGGTTCCCATGGTTATAGGCACAATGGCTTACTAATGTCTATAATGCTCCAATATCTTTCACTGGTTTTACTCAATTTCCTCTTCTGGGTATGAAAATGGGATTAAAATGCAAAAGACTCCTTCTCCTTCCCATTTCTAATATTATCAGTCATTAGTTTTCCCATTTTATATCATGTATATCCAAAAGCATAAGGGAGAAGAAGGTAGATTGAATAGGTTAGTTTGTGGTCAAGTGTATTGTTTCGCATTTTAGGAAGTTTTAGTTCATGATAAATCTACCAATAATTGGTAAAAATATTTTATGTCTGTCATTCTCATGACTTAAACATAAATATGTATAAACTTTTACAAATACATCTATCTACATATTGATCTATCTATCTATCTATCTATATCTATATCTATCTGAGACAAAGTCTCCTATAGCCCAGGCTAGTCTTAAACTTGCTCTAAATCTGAGGTGACCTTCAATTTAATGATCCTCTTGCCTCCACTGCCTAGACATGCACCACCACAACCAGTTTATGTGATGGTGGGGACTAAACAGAGGGTCTTATGTATGCTAGGCAAGTATTTTACCAATTGATCTATATCCGTAGCCATGAAAAATGTATTACATTTCAATGCAATATCTTTATCAGAATATTTAACCATCTTTCTAATATGAATACAAAAATTCTAATAGAAAATGCATAGATTTTCATTGTTGAGCCAATTTGAACACAATTATTATATTACCCAGAAAAGAGAAAACTATCTTGATATACAAGGAGAAAGAGATGAAATTAAGAAGTATTAATTTTCCCCTTCTGTCACTCTCAAAATATTTTTATCGAGTCTTCTAAATCCCACTTATATAATCCACATTACTGACTAATTTCAATTTCCATAAATAACAAGTATAGGAAGTATATGTATAAAAACTGTTGTAGGAGAAGCCCAGCTAAGCAATATTGAACAAATGGTAAAATTAGAAAAATCACAACTGCATAATTCCTAATCAGGCAGAAGAACCCTTTGAGGTCCATATTTGGTTTGTTCCTGCTCTCTAGAGCTTGGACTCCTGCAATCTCAGGGCTGATGGGAAGGGGATTCTAGAGCAGACAGATGTGGTTCATCTCTGAAACCATCACTTCTTAGTGATGTGATCACAAGTAACATCTTCCTCAGTTTTCTTCTCAATTAAATGGTACTGTTAATAGGTTCTGTCTCTAATGAGGGGTTAAATGGTATAAATCATAGTCTGTTTAATTTTCATTCAAATTTACAAATGCTTCTGCAACATGTACTCATTTAATACCCACTTTGTTATATACATGGCTCTAGGGACAAAAATGGACATGTATTCAGGACACATACTCCCTCGATTTATGGAGCTCCTAGGGCAGAATAAATCAAAACAGTACAAAGACAAATTAGGATACATTGCAACAATTGCCATAAAGAAACTGTCTAATTTGTGTACAGTAATCAGGGAAGGTATCCCTGAAAAGATGGAATATAAGCAAAAAATTTAAAAGGGGTTTGGAATACAGCTCAGTTGGTAGAGTGCTTACCTGTTATACATAAAGTTCTGAGTCTGAAACCCAGAACCATACATGTTAAGAATGGTGGTGCATGCTCATAAATCCAGTACCCAGGAAGCAGAGACTGAAGGCTAGAATTTCAAGGCCATGTTTTTTGAAGGGTAAAGCTTTTTTTTTTTTAAATATGAATGTTTATACTCATCCTTAATAAATGGTAAATTATGTGCATAACAAAGAGCTGTTTTAAATTCCATTCTTCCATTCTGCCTTATTATCAGTAATTGTTTGATTTTATAACACGTTATATTTCCATATACCTGGGATCACATAAAATTTTTAAGGTAAAAGGAGTCACAAGTTAGAAAATAATTAAGAATCATTGGTTTGAGAAACCCTGTCTCAAAAAATAAAAACAAACAAACAAACAAGCAAAATCACAAACAAACAAACAAACAAAGAGAATTGCTGGTTTATAAGTTGTAACTTTTTAAAAATAATTTTTCTAATCTTTTAAGATTATAATCAAACAAAAACAACAACAAAAGTCTGGTTGTGGTAGCATACACCTCATATGCCTTTAATCCCCAGCACTCAAGAGGCAGAGGCAGGTAAATCTCTGTGAGTTCAAGGCCAGCCTGATCTACAAAGTGAGTAGATCAGGATGGCATGGAACTTACAGATATCTGCCACCACCTTCTGGCTTAGGACACTTTCAATATGCTATGTGAATCCAGATTGGACAAGAGCTGAGGGAACCAGATCAGCAGAGTGTTGTTACAGGAAAGAAATGGGTCATTTGTTTTTAAGGAGAGAGAGAGACAGAGAGAGAGAGACAGAGAGAGAGACAGAGAGAGAGACACAGATAGAGACACAGAGAGAGAGAGAATATGAATAAAAACCAGGACAGAGGTGTAGTTGATAGCAATGGGTGTGAAGGAACAGAAAGAGAATATAGAAACCACAACTGTGTCAGACATCTAAATTGTTGGTAAGGTAAATGAGGAGGGGGCAGATATGTAAGAAAAAAAAATTGAACCAGCAGTTTTTCAAAGGACCTGTCCAATTTGAGATGCCTATGAGAAAATCAAGTGTACTGTATCTTAAAAAGAGACTGCAGAGATGTTCTTACTTACAATCAACTTAATAAAATTAGCAGATGGAATTATTTTGGATGGAGTATCTTTGATAATTCATCAGTGATGATTCTCTTTTGGCTATGCATTTCATCACAAATTCAGTGCTGCCCTTGGTTCGAGCTAATGCATTTGTATGATGTTACAAATTACTCAGCCTAATTGATAAAGCCAATGGTACTAAATGCTTTTCTTTGCCATCCAAAACATCTAATCTAAATCTTTATAAAATAGATGTGAACCCACAGTGTAGCTCAAAAATGGAGACTCACAACGTAATGTGAAATAATTCAAAGTTCTGATTCCCTCAGTCACTTGTGTTCAGCTGATACTCCTAGTGCGATTAGAATAAACCATGGTTACAACACGGCCATGGTGACTGCTGAGCAATTATTCCTGAGAACCAGATAACTTCAAGGTTATCATTTAAATATTATGTCATTAATGCTTTCCTTACTTTTCAAATCAAGTGAGAGGAAAACATACTATTTATCTGTGTGTGGACTATCTTTGTGTATTGTCAAATAATTGGTAACTGTGCATACTGTCAAAAGACTGCGCTCTTGGTTTAAGAAATGCTTACTTCACATGTTGATATTGATGTTTCCTAGCAGAGTGTCAACTTACATGGAAAGTCCACTAAGCATGTTTTAAACTAAACTTACCTGGATTCTGGCCATGTAAAAAGAGGCTGAACATCTGATCCAGATTCTGTAGGATTCATGGTGATTTGGGCCAAAAGTGAATTAAGATTTTTCCTTCCCTAAAGTGAGTCTGAGTTAACTATGGTCTTTAAGTGGGGAAATTATTGATTTGGATGTGCTAAAATTTGTAAGACTCCCTGAAAGTCACCTAAAAATGTGCTTGGTTGAGGTACCAAATGCCTATAGTCCCAAGACTACTGAGGCCATGACAGGAGAATGAGTTCAAGGCCAGTCTGGGCTACATAATGAATCTTTAAAAACTCATTTAAAAATTGACTATGGGGCTGCAGAGATGGTTTAGCATTTAGTAACCTGTACCAGTCATGATTCTTTAGAGGAACAGAACTTATAGAATGCAAACACACACACACACACACACACACACACACACACACACACACACAGTTGTAGCAGTATGCTAAAATCTTTTACCCTCTATACTAAAATCTATTTACCCTCTATATAAGAAAAGATAGAAAGAAAGCTTCACTGCTTTTACAAGCGACCTTGATATAGAATGAGAGAAAGACAGAAATCTTCACAGGCTTTTTAAGTTGTCCTAAGCTTGAAGAGGACTAGCTGACAGTGAGTCAGACTAGTGTCTCAGTTCACGGTCAATAAACTTAATCTCTCCAACCTTTGTTCTTTTAGGAATTATCACATGAATGACAGCAATCCAACCAATGAACCACCAACCAATGCTCACATGACTCTCAGAGCTTCAGACTTTTTTATACCCTAAGTCAAAGGTTCCCAAAAAACCATGCAGCACCCCCCGCCCTCAAACAAGCTACAGGTGCCAGAATGACTGCACCTAACCAAATTATAGCCACCTGCATCAAGCATTCCAAACCCAACTCGTAAACAACTATACCATAACAGCTTGGATAGGAACACAAACCTAATACAAACAACATTTTGTGTTTTTATAGAAACCAAAATAACAAAAACTTCTTCCAAGTGTTCCACTACACAAAGGATTTATTAGAATGACTTAGAGGCTGTGGTCTAGGTAGTCCAACAATGGCTTTCTACCAATGGAAGGTCCAATAATTCAGTAGTACTGATCTTCAGGATAACTGGAATCCCAAAGACGTAGGCTCTAATGCTAGTGAAGGAATGGACTTGATAGCAAGAACAAGAGCAAACAGGCAAAGAGGGAGCAAGCTTCCCTCTTCCAAGTCCTTTATACAAGCTGCCAGCAGGAGGTGGCCTAGATTAAAGGTGGATCTTCCGACCTCAGAAGATCTGGGTTGAAGGTGTATCTTCCCACCTCAAAGATCCAGATTAGAATAATTTAATTAAGAAAGATTCAAATAATTTAATTAAGAAAGAATGTCTCGTGGGTGTGCCAAGCCATTTGGGTTTTAGTTAATTCAAGATGTTGTCAAGTTGACAGCTAAGAATAGCCTTTACAGAACCTGTACTGCTCTTGCAAAGGATCTGAGTTCAGGTTGCAAAACTCACACCTTGCAGCTCACTCAGCCTGTTAACTTCAGCTTTAGGGGATCTGGGGATCTCTTCTTGGCCTCTACAGGACTACATTCATGGGCACATATTCCTGTCATCACCACACAAACAAAATAAAAAAGAAATGATATACAAATACATTAATTAAAATGCTAATAATTGATTATGTCCCCCCAAATCAAAGGCAGGATGGTGGCACGTTGGAGGCCAGCCAGCCTTGGTTAAAGGGCATGATCTTGTCTCAATAATGAAAGGAAAGGAAACAAATGGAATCTGCTGATTATGAGATCTTAAAAAATAAATATTCAGCAATCTCTAATAATTTTTTTATGTTTCAGGCTGGATAGTGATGGTATATTCTACCTTTTATATGATTGGTATCTCAGGAAAATTCACAAAATAGATCCTCTATATATCCTTGATTCATAAGGTAGGGGTTGGTCAAGAAAATAAAGAGAGGCAGCAATAATCATGGGAAAAGGCATTTTCTTTTTTTTATATAAAGTTCTCAAATTTACATGAAAATGGGAAATCACTGTAATATAACCTTATGAAATATTCTTGGAATAAAAATACACGAGAAAATTTAAGTCCCAAGACTAAGCTGATACAGGAAGTTATATGAGCCAAATGAAATAGCTGGGTAATAAAAGTATTTGCTTAGTTAGAGTAGGGTTTGTATGATCACAACAAAGCCTTACTGTAAGTCCATCATTTTCCTTTTATTTTTTTTTAAATAAAGAATTGTTATTTCATGTATTTTTCAATTTTTAACTGAAGCATCTGACTTTAATACAATGAAAATTAAAGAAAACATTTGCGTTCAGTTCCTCTTCATTAAATTTTATAAAGCACATAAACCAATCAAACCAGTTAGCCTGCATTCTTGGTAAAGCATTACCTGCTTCTTGATACAAGGAAGTAAAAATACATAACATATATAAAGCAGTATTGGATCACGTTCATGTGTTTTACTGCCCATACTGTCATTTAAAACCGAAGATCAGAATTTGTAGACCTTTCTGCAAATTCAGTTTTATCTATGAGGCTGAGTGAATGAAGATGCTAATAATGCCTATAAGATAAACGTTTTAGTGTAAGCTCAGGAGAGGAGCAATACAGAAATGTCAGTGGGTTGCCCTTGACATCTTTTCAGAGCAGGGATAGCTTCAAGCTACTGCACAAGAAAATTAGATGTCTGATACGGAGGAACTGGGATGGGCGTTTTGTGTAAGAAGGCTGCTGGTGTTGCTTTGATTTGTCTGAAAAGTAGTTTGGGATACCACATGTGTCTCACCATGCCAATTCTATCCTAATTCTAAAACATCAAACATTTCATAATGATAGGTGTCTTCTGATTATTCAAAATTATATTCATTATAAACACTCATTAAGAAGCAAAATTATGGTTTTTTTAATTGATTTAGGTACCTCCCAATACACACAAACACATGTCTTCTTTTTTGCCCCCTACCCTGCTTTTTAAGAACAATACGTTTAAAAAAGATTTCTGCCTCAAGGCATCTTGTAATTGGGAGTTATAATTAATTAGGTCAGTAAAAATTACCGTGCCCATTCAGATTGAGTTTGAAGAGATTGTATGCTATCTGTGCCAAGGTATTATGAGAATGAATGCTGAAATGGTAGAGAAAACATACCAGTGTCCAGCTGCTGCTGTAACACACTTCTTCAATGACCTAACTCAACAACAATTTTTTAGCTTCCAGTTTAAATCTCAAAGATCTGAAATGGGATTTCCTGGGCTAAATTGCAGATTGTGGCTGTGCTCCTTCTGAAGGTTCTTGATGAAAACCCTCATCTTTGTCTTTTCAGTTCTATGGAGCTGGTGCATTCCTGGGCTTGGGGCTCCTTTCTTTGTGTTTAAAGACAGCAGTGTAGAACTTTCTCAGACTCTGTCATTCCTACCTTCTTCATCCTTCTAAGTTCATTAGACCCACCAGGATGATATCTCCATCTTAAGAGTCTTGAAATAGTCACATCTACAAACTCCATTTTGCCATAAGCTAAACAGTCTCCATTCTTTGAAATAAGGCATGGGTATATGTGGCCAACTATTCTTTTGTCTACCGGTAAAAACCGTCACAGTCCTCAAAATTAAGACAACTAATATCAAAGATTGGCAAATGTAGGATTAAAAAGAAAAGAGTAGATCATTTTATTTCTGAAGACATAAAGGAACAATCTCAGTTGATTTTAAATAGATGAATATTAAAAAGCAAATTTAGAAACTTCTAGGATTTACAATCAGGAAAATTGCTGAAATAATTTTTCTTATTAATGAAACAGGGACAAAATGTATATTGTATCCTCATAGATACTGAAACATCAAAGAAAAGTATCTGACAATATTTATAAATGAGTTTTGATTTTAAGAAGTCAAAAAATAAAACTATGGAATTGTATAGGATACATGTCCATCAGCCAAAATTCTTTTACTGGATTCTAAAGGCGGACTCACTGAAATTGATAATAAAGAATACCAGTTTTCATTGCTATTATTGGCTACATCATAGATAATATAAAATACTTAGCTGCCAATTTGCTTCAGAGATTACCTGAATATACAGGAATATTTAATCCTTAAATCCAGCAGTGTGTCTGCTCTAGCAAAAGATCACATTGAAAGGCCTGTATGACAGCTATGAAGGGATCATATCCAAAGGTCCTACATGAAGGGATCACATTCAGAGGCCTGGGTCATCTGGATGTAATGCAGAAAGAATGTCATATCAATCCTGTTCTCTGTGTTAATGCTTGCTGAAAGGGGTGTCTGTGGTTAAAGCAATGCAGTACATACCTTTAATCTTGTACATGCCTTTAATTCTGCACACACCTTTAATCACAACTCTCAGGATATAAAAGGAGGCTCTCAGTTCACAGGGGTTGGAGTTAGTTCAGACAGAGGTAGAGCTCAGAGAGTAGAAGCAGAACTCAGAGAGTAGAAGCAGAGCTCAGAGAGAGATGCAGAGCAGAAGCTGAGTGTGGAAGCCGAGAAGAGCAGAACTAGAATAAGCAGAGAGAAATCAAAGAATCAGAAGCAGATTGTTTATGATTTACAGTTTGGAGTTTGCAATACAGATCTGAGTGAAGAGAGGTAATTCAGAAGGTAACTAGCCAGAGTGAACCCAGGCAGTAGTAAGTCTCAGAGGCTGAAATGATCTAGGTTTAGATTCACAGATTAGATTGTACAGAGGCTGAAGCCCTCTAGGTCCAGGCTTGCATTTTTAAGATTAGATTGTACAGAGCTTTTGTAACCTCAAAGCCCATACCTCCTTCACCAAGGCCAGACATCCTAATTCTTCTTGAACAGTTCTACCAACTGGGGATCAAGCATTTAAATATATGAGCCAATGGTGCCCATTCTCATTCAAACTACCTCTGCTAAATAAATACACCTGATTTAAAAAGAGGAGGAGAAATATGCTAATAGGTAGACTTCAGCCTTTCATCCAGGCTTTCCAATAATGATGCTTGAACTAAAAGCAGGATTTGTCTCAGTGGGTAAACATTAAAGTTAATTTTTATAAAATAAGGCAAACTGAATTGAAAATGATGGAAAAGCTATACAAGGTAAACACCAGATTTAGAAAGCAAATATGTCTGTAATAATCTGAGATGAATCTATCAGTTCACTATAAAGGATAAAAGATTAACTCATGAAGAATATAAAAGATAAACACATACATAATAACAGAGTTCCAAAGTACACAAAGCACAAATGGGCAAAAATAAAAGGAAAAATACACCTAGAGTATTTGAACACTCCTCTCTCTTGACTGATAAAACAAATAGATAAGAGTCAGTAAATGTATGGAAGACTGAATAGGGATTTTGAAAATTCTCTCCTTATAATTGCTGTAGCAGATGAAAGTCAGTGGATATATGAAGAGTCTGCAACACTCCTCACTCATAACTATTTTAACAGGTAGATGAAAATTGTAGTAGTTATCTGTCTTGATGCAGGAACTAAATATATGAAAAGACAATTTAAAGAAAGAGTGTTTAACTTCACTCAGAGTTTCAGAGAAATAAACTGTCATGACAAAGAGAGTGTGATAGCAGGGGCAGAAGATGTCTAGTTACATTCCATACACTGTAACCAGGAAGCACAGTGATGAATACTTGTGCTCAGCTGGCTTTCTTTCTTTACATTTAGTTCAGGACTCAGCCCATAGAATGGTATAGGGTGGGCCTTTTCACCTCAATTAGGATAATATAGAAAATCCCTCATATACATGCCAAGAGATTTGTTTCCATGGTGATTGTAAATCTCATCAAAGAGACAACCAAGATGAATCCTTAACAACAGTCCTGAAGACAGGGAAGATTTCAAAAACATTCTCAAACTTCTGACGTAGTTGGTGGGGCACACCCACAAAGCACAGGAGAAGTTGTCAAGATAGTTTGTATTTCAGGCCATGCAACAAGTCTCACTGGATTCAAATAAGTGAAATTTTACAGAATGTGTTCTGTGAACATAGCCATTGATATGTTCATAAAGTCAACAAAATTAAATTAGAAGTTAGTGAAAATAAGATATGTATAAAAGTTCCACACTTTAGAAATTGAGAAATGAACATTTCAAATAATATGTAAATAAAGGAAGAAAACAAAAGGAACTAGAAGTAAAATCTTTAGTGGAATGATAAAATCATGACATAAAATAATGTGTTGTGGTTAGAGCAGGACTCATTGTGAAATGTGTCACTTCAAATAATTAATATTACAAAAGAAATGACCAAATGAAGTAAGAAATTTCATTAATCTGTATCTACATCAAATTAAACCAAAGAGAGGAGAAAGGAAGCAATACATATGAAAGATGAAAAAACAGAAAAAAAAATCCATGAAGTAAGAAGTCAGATCTTCAGGGGTCTGAGGTACAGATTAGAGGTTGAGTAGTTATTGTCATATAGGAGGCCTTAGAGTCACTAGAGAAAAATCATACAAACAAAAAGACCAGATAAATCAATACCAAGATTGCTCAAAGTAAGGAAAAAATGAAAAAAAGGAAGACGTATATACATATGCCAACAGAAACCCAAATACTGATATTCAGAAAGAATGTAGGGCTATTTCTTCATATTTTTCAGATAACAAAAGGAATATGTTGAAGAATAATTTTCTTGCCCGTTTGAAAATTTGCACAAAGCTGTAGCAGTAGGCTGCTGTAATAGCTTACCAAATGGAACAAGGAGGCATATTCATTGGTGCAACCTCTGCCACACCTCAGTAGAGGTAACCACCATCATGGCCAGTGCCATACTCACAGTGGAACCCTGAGCTTCTGAGCTCAGGTATTTTATTGGTTCAGAACTCCTCAGGTATTCAATTGATAGCAAATGCAGGTAATTGCCAATTAACATCTCCCACATAAACCCAACACTTGCAGACAATACAAGACTTCATGACCTAGGATAGCTCCTCACCCAACAGTACATAAAACAATTTCAAACATAACTAAAAATCAACTTCCTCAACACCAAACAAATTTCTAAAAAGCAATGTATTAAAATTAATAGCAGAACATATTATATAGCTCTTACTCATTGAAAGTATTAAATATTCAAGAAAAACAAACCTTTCTACAAAGAATTTCTAGGCCCATTTGGTGAAAGAATATATGAATTTTGTTAGACATTTTGGGAGGAAGTACTACCATGCTACAAAAAACATGCACAGTAATAGACATAGGGTTGGAGAATTGACTCAGTGGTTAAGAACGCTTGTGCTAGACTATGTTGGTGCACAGGTTTAAACCCGGCACGTGGGAGGCAGAGGCAGGTGAATCTCCAAGTTTGAGGCCAGCTTGGTCTAAAGAGTGATTTCTAGAGCAACTAGGGCTGCACATCTCTGCCTTGGAAAACCAAAAAAAAAAAAAAAATCACTTGTTACTCTTGAAGAGGATCTGGGTTCGATTTCCACCACAGCACTCACAGTTGTGAGTTGCAGCTCTCAACTGTCTGTAACTTTATGAGGACCAGAAAAAGATGTCTATTTTCAGTACTTCTACCCAGCATTGCACTGGGAGCCCCAGCCAGAACACGGAGGAGAGAAATCAAACCCTAGAGGTTAGGAAAGAAGGAATAAAATTTTATTCATGAATAAGAATATAGAAGGGACATGGGACCCTATGAATATGAACAAATGTATTTAGAAGGGACACAGGAAATATCAGAGATAACAGGAGATACAATTCTTGAGCCATGGACAACTATAAAATATATTTATAAAATACTATCATTTAAAATAAATTAAAATCAAGTATCTTGAAAAAAATCAACAAATGTTTATTTTGTTTGCTTATATGTAACTTATACTTGCTTACAGTTATTCAACTAACATTTCATTTGAAACCAAGAATTTTATTGGGCTGAAGAGATGGTTAGGTTGGTAAGAACACTTGTCGCTCTTGCAGAGGACTGGGGTTCAGTTTCCAGCAACTACATGGTGGTTCATATCCATCTGCAACTCCAGTCACTGAGGATCCAAAGATCTCTTTTGTCCTCTGTGGGCTTCAGGCATACATGTGGTGCACAGACATACATGCAGGCAAATCACTCATATGCATAAAAAATAACAACATAAAAAAGAACACGTGAGTATAAAAGCTATGTAACACGTCAGAAGAGTAGATAATGCCTTGAATAAATCAAGCATTGGTTATGGGAAGAATAACAACTCTAGGTGTCAGTGATTTCTGAGGTCCCTTTCCTGTTCTGTTTATCCCACCCTTGGAATATTCTCCCACTCTGTGTACTCACTCTGGATATTCCCCTTTCAGTGTCCCAAGCTACAACTCTCAGTGTCTTTTTCTCTGACTGTCACTCCTACCTCTTTGTTCTTGTGGGTAACTTCAGCTGAGTGACAGGTACCTCAAACTCAACCTTTTAGTACTAGGAATAAGTAATGAGTGACCTCCCAAATCGAAGGACACATGCTTGCTTATCACGCAGGCCAGGATACTAACAATTCCCCTTGCTTTCCCCTTTACCAAAGTAGCCTTTACCCCACAGGTGCCAGGTTGTGATCACCTGAAGAGCTGAGACCAAACAGGTGCCTTCGGGTCTCGTACTAGCCCACATCCTGTAGTCGGTAGCCTACCTGCTTCTCTGCTCTCATCTTGACCTTCATTGTGTTTGCATTTGGGCCCACTGCCAAAGTTACTTTATCAAATGCAAGTTAACTTTTGAGTAGGATAAAGAACAGTGAAACTAGCTTCTATTTCCTCATGTGTGCAATGAGGAAATGACAACACAACACCAAGGGTTCTTGAGAAACTTGAATTATCCAGTAAATGGTGTTTGCCTTGTTTGAGGACTTAACTATATTGAATTATTGTATATAAATATATTAAACATATACAATAATATATACACATATATTCATCTATATGTTATATATAATGCTTTAACATTACTCTCCTCTAGTTGGCATACAAAGCTGTTGTCTTTTATTTTTGGTTTTAGTGACTGCTATTATTTTATGATGTGTATATGGAGTGTACATTCCACAGCAAGTGGTAGCCATAGGTCAGCTTTTGGGATTCACTTCTTTCCCTCTGCCGTGTTTTGTAGGATTAAACTCAAGTCCTCAGGCTCATCCTGTGAGTGCTTTTACCTGCTCATTATCCCACCTGACAGTTGCCCCCTCTTCTGATTAACAAAATTTATTTAGCTTATATGTTAATTATCTCCAGGGCTTCATTTTCTGCAAGGAGAAAGTTGGAGTTTGTGTTTATGAAGGGCTGTGGACAGAGCCACTATTCTTGATCTTTTTCTGTCACAGGATTTTATATTTACTAAGTGTTTTCCCCAAATTCTTTAACATTATCTGGAATCTTTGTATAAGTGAGTGCAATTCACTGTGTTCTGTTTACTCAGTTACATCTTTTTACCCAGAACAACACATAAAGCAAAGGTAGGGTTTGAAGGAATGAATCATGGGTGAAATATGCTGCAGTCTGTGTGCTATAGAACCACACCCACCATGCTCTCTCCTTCCTGTGACAGGTGATGTCACCCAATTTCTGAGTGATATGTATTGATGTGGACTCAACAAGTTCTGGCCAGAAATGGTTGCACCCTCTCTCTCATTCCTCCCTCTCTTTCTCTCTCTCCTTTACTCCTCCTTCCCTCTCTCCCACCCTCCCTTTCTCTTTCTCTCTCTCTTCCTCCCTCCCTTCCTTTCTTCCTTCTCCTTCTGTCTCTTTTCTCCCTCCTCTTTCTTACTATCCTCCCTCCCTCCCTCCTCCCCTCCCTTCTTTCCCTTCCTTCCTTCCTTCCTTCCTTCCTTCCTTCCTTCCTTCCTTCCTTCCTTCCTTCCTTCCTTCCATCCTTCCTTCCTTCCTTCCTCTCTCCTTTCCTTCTTTCCTTAATCTCTCCCTTCCCACCTCCTTAATCTTTTATTTTTCTTCTACTCTCTTCTCCTCTCTGGAGAAGCCATTCAAATTGCAAAGACATCATTTTCCATTGATTTCATAGTACCTGAAGGATGAAATGATTTCCTTATTTTTAAACTGATGTTTAGCAAACAGGTGTATGAGTTAATGCATGCAAAGCATACATCACTGGCTTCATTAGATCATAAATGTTCCCTTAAATCCATACATTTAAGACTTGGTCTTTGGCCTATGACAGTACTGGAAGGTGGTTGAACCTATGGATTCTAGTGAGAAGAATCACTTGGAAGTATGCCTTCAAAGGGGATCTTTTCTCATACAATATATCCTGATTACAGTTTTCTCTCCCTCTGCTCTTCCCAGTTCCTCCCCACCTCCTCTTCCCTTTGTATCCATGTGCTTTCTGTTTCTCAGAAAAGAACAGGCTTTTAAGTGATAACATCCAAACACGACAAAATAAAATTAATAAGATACCAAAAAAAATCCCATTGAGGTTGGACAAGGCAACCCAACAGAAAGAAGAGTCCCCAAGAGCAGGCACAAGAATCAGAGATCCACTCTTTTACATACTCAGGAGTCCCATAAAAATTCTCAGCTGAAAGCTGTAATATTCACAGAGGGTAATACACCAGAGGGTCTGGTGTAGAACTGTGCCAACCTCATGCTTGCTGCTCCAGTCTCTGTAAGTTCATATGAGCCTTGCTCAGTTGATTCAAAGGGCATTCCTCTCCTGGTATCCTCCATTCCCTCTGGATCATATACTTTTCCCACCTCCTCTTCTGTGGATTCAGATGGGAAGGATGCAATGAAGGCATTTCATTTAGAGCTGTGTGTTCTAAGGACTCTCTCTCTGCATAATGTTTGGCTGTGGATCTTTACATCTGTTCCCATCTGCTGCAAGAGAAAGCTTCTGTCATGATAACCGAATAAGGCATGACCTATGAATATAGCAAAAATATCATCAAGAGCCATTTAATTGATGCTTCTTTTTTGACCAGTAATGTATGGTTATACCCTAGTTCTCTGGACTATCTAGTCTCTGGTTCCTGGTCACTCAAGCAGTTTCAGGTATGGGATTCATCTTGTGGAGATGTTCTAGTGTCTTTGGTGAGGGAAGGTACTCTGCAGGCTACCAAAAGAGAAATGTAAACACCAACCTAGTCACAAAACATTTGACCTACAATCTTTCCTGCCTACAAAATATAATATGGCAAAGTTGGCATAGAACTTGTGGAAGTAGCTAACTAATGTTTGGTTTGACTTAAAGCCTACTCCTCAAAAGTTGGGGTCTTTGATCCATTTGGATGTGAATTTTGTTCAGAGTGATAAGTATGGATCTATTTGGATTTTTCTGTGTTCAGCCATCCAGTTTGACCAGCACCATGTTGAAGGTGCTATCTTTTCTCCAGTATGAATTTCTGGCTTCTTTATAAAAAATTAGATGTCCACAGATTTATGCCTGAGTTTTCAGTTTGATTCCATTGGTAACATATCTGTTTTTATGCAAGCACCATGGGGTCTTTGTAGCAGTACACTAGTCTTTTACCCTCAATTTAGGGAAGGAGAAAGGAAAGATAGAAATCTTCACCACTTTTACAAGTGGCCTTAATACAGAAAGAGAGAAAGGTATTAATCTTCACAGCCTCTTTTTAGGCTGTCCTAAGCTCGAATCTCTCTAACCTTTTTTCTCTTAAGAATTATCTCACTGGCTAACAACAACAACCCAAAAAACCAACCACCAACCAACACCCACCCAACTCTCGGGGCTTCAAACGTTTTATGCCCTAATCCAAAATTCACATATCCCATGTGACACACAATCCCAAAGACAAGCTACAGGTGCCAGAATGACTGCACCCAACAAAATTATAGTCACCTGCATCAAGCATTCCAATTCCAACTTGTAAACAAGGATACCACAGCTGGTGTGGGAACACAAACCAATTTTTAACATAAAAATTCCAAATGTTCCTCTACAGATCTTTATTACTATACCTCTGTAGTATAACTTGAAATCAGGAATGGTGAGAACACCAGTAGTACTTTTATTTTTCATGATTGTTTTAGCTTTTCTGGGTTTTTTGTTTTTCCATATGAAGTTGAGAATTGTCCTTCCAAGATCTTCGAAGAGTTGTGTTGGAATTTTGATAGTGATTGCATTGAATCTGTAGATTGATTTTGGTAGGATGGACATGTTTTACTATGCTAATCCTAGTGATTCATGAACATGGGAGATCTTCTGATATTGTCTTCAATTTCCTTTTTCAAAGACTTGGAGTTTTTATATGCAAGTGTTTTACTTGCTTAGTTAGTTACTCCAAGGTATTTTACATTATTTGAGGCTATTTTGAAAGGCGTTGTTTTCCTGATTTTTTCTCAGTTTGTTTGTCATTCGTATATTGGAGAGCTACTGATTTTTGTGAGTTAATCTTATATCCACCTACTTTCCCGAAGGTGTTTATCAGCTGTAGAAGTTCCCTGGTGGAATTTTTCAGGTCATTTCTGTATACTATTATATCATCTGCAAATAAAAGTACTTTGACTTTTTCCTGTCCATTTTGATCTCCTTCAGTTGTCTTATTGCTCTAGCTAAGACTTTAAGTACTATATTACTTATAGTACTTAAATAGGTGTGGAGAGAGTGGGCCTTGTGTAGTTCATGATTTTAGTAGAATTGCTTTGAGTTTCTCTCCATTTAATTTGATGTTGGCTATAGGCTTGCTGTAAACTGTCCTTATCGTGTTTAGGTATGTCCCTTGTATCTCTAATCTCTTCAGGACTTTTTATCATGAAAGGGTGTTGGATTTTTGCCAAAGGTGTTTTACTGAATCTAATGAAATGTCATGTGTTTTTTTTTCTTTCAGTTTGTTTATATTGTGAGTTAAATTTATTAATTTTCATATACTAAACCATCTCTGTGTCTCTGGGATGATGTCTATTGATCATGGTGGGTGATATTTTTAATTTTTTGGGGGGGGAATTCAGTTTTCAAGTATTTTATTGAGTAACTTTGCTTCTATGGTCATAAGTGAAATTGTTCTGGAATTTTCTTTCTTTGTTGAGTCTTTGTGTGGTTTGGGAATCAGGGTAACTGCAGCCTCATAGAAGGAATTGGGTAATGGTCTTTCTGTTTCTGTTTTGTAGAATAATAGAGGAATATTGGCATGAACTCTTCCTTGAAATTCTGGTAGAATTCTTCACTAACACCATCTGGCCATGGACTTTTCTTAGTTGAGAGACTTCTAATGACTGCTTATTTCCCAATTTGTGTTATAGGTTTGTTTAAATTACTTTTAAACTTCAGTTCTGACAGTTTACATAGTTGTACCACCAAATATTGTGGAAATAAACAAGGCTCAGACACCATAATTATACTGCACTCTTCAAAGATACTATAATGCTTTTCTGGACATAGGTTCTCTTACTGATACATTTTATTCAAGACTCAGTAAATGGTTTGGGTTTTAATTCATTGAATAACTCAGGAAAGATTTTTTTCTAAATGTATTCGTGTATCCATATCATTATTTTTCTGTTCAGCCAGGTGTCCAGCTATGCATTTGAGTTTCTACAAAGTTGACAGTCATTATTTATACAGCTTATTTTAGAGTACCTGCTGCGTGCAATGCCAGACTTGTCAGGCTGGTCTCTGGGCTCAGTGAGTCATGGTTATGACCTCAAAGCAATTCTCTAAATATTATAAAGTACCTTAGTATTCCAATGACTCGAAGATGATGAAGGATTGAAACTTCTTAGTTCCATGACTTAGAAGGACTGTAGAAAATCATCTGGAAAAAAATATTTATTAAAGCAATTAAAATATTTTACATATTTATTTTTTGTTTAACTGTTTGTTTTTTCAAGGCAGGGTTTCTCTGTGTAGCCCTGGTTGTCTTGGAACTCACTCTGTAGTCCAGTCTAGCCTTAAATTCAGAGATCTTCCAGCTTCTGCCTCACAGGGTTTAAAGGTGTTCCCCACCGTGCCTGGGTTTACATATTGATTCTTTTATGGTTAGAATTTAAAATTCAATACTATCATTTTAGTCATGAAAGCTACAATTTCAGATGCTTTCGTCTTGATTTTTTTTTTCATTTTCATTGGTACAGATTCAAGTACATACATATAATTATACTTATTTATTACTAAATAATAAATGAAAATGTTTTCCTTTAGACTGCATGTACGTTTTGTATCTTGTATATGACTACTGTACATGTGCTATGATCTGAATGTGTACTGTGCTTAGACTCATCTGTTGAGGGTCTATTCTTAGCCTGATGGCACTGTTTGGGAGGTCTTAGGAACCAGCTCGAGAAAGTAGGTCATTGGGACTGTGTTCTTGGTCACTGTTTCTTGTCTTGAGTGGGTCCTTCTTTCCCTTTGCTTATATCTTTCTCTGTGTCTTTCCTCTCCCTCTGGCCATTATGCAGCACATACTCTTATTTCTAATGTATTTTACCTCATCTGAAGTCCAAAGCTGATCTTGACTGAAATTTCTGTTGGAGCCATGAGACCAAATGCATTTTTACTTCATTAATTTTTTTCCTTAGGTGTTTGTGACAGTGGCAGGAAATTCTTACAGCACCATGTGTATACACACATACATATGCGTATATATAGTAGTCAATATATACTCTAACACCAAATACCAGGGTGTCTCTGTATTCAGGGATAATAAGATACCCTAGCAAACAACACAGCTTAGAAAGCCAATTAATTCATTGCAGGATGGCTTTCTGCTTTTACTCCTTAATTCCAATTTGTTTGCAATTTCTCTTCCTTAGCAAATAAAGTCTCTAGAGTAATAATGATCAGCTATTAAGAGCCTAAAATGCTAAGACAATAATACGTAAGACTAATAACTCAGTACAAAGAAAAATATTAAAATTCAGGCATCAAAGTTCTGGAAAGTACAGATACTTATGATCAATAAGAAACCCTACTTCGTAAGTTCCCATCTCTCTCCTACTTTATAATTCATAAGAGCTACTGTCAAAAATATTTTTCTTTCTCACATATTCTTTGAAAAATTTTAACAATCAAGTTTATAAAAAACTCCTCCAAATATTAAACATTGTTTAACAACTGAATCGTGAGTAAGGCTAGATGAGGCTAGACACTTTTAATAGTTTAATCCCTACAACTTTAAATAAAATTATCACTCACTTTTACTGGGATTTAATTCCCTGACTTTTTCTCTAGAGCTTCCATTTAAATTGCCACCTGTTAGTAATAAGACTTCCTTAAGTAACTGCAACCTTTAAAGTCTTAATAAACAAAAGAATTCCTTGTTAGATAGTGGGGTATCACTTTAAGCTTAACATATTTTGTCATCTATAGTTACAATCTTTTTGGAAATTCTTACTATAAACTTAATTTCAAACCGTTCTATGGTTAGAAATATGAGTGTACCATGGTAGTTCTCTTTCAGTGTGTAATTTCTTTCATTAATTTGTCACACTTTTGTTAATGCATCTTCTTCTCTGAATGACAGTGGAGATGATTTCTTGGTGCTAGAATCCTAGAACTTGAAAGTGTAGGACTTCATAATTTTCTAAAAAAAAAATGTATGGTCTTTTCTGATCTATTTTAATTCTTTAGACTAATGCTTCTCAGCATGTGAGCTATGACCCCTCTGGGCGTGGAATGACCCTTTCACAGGGGTCACCTGCATATCAGATGTTTACATTATGATTCATAAGGATAGCAAAATTACAGTTATGAAATAGCAATGAAAATAATTTTATGGAGTCACTACAACACGAGGAATTGCAATAAAAAGTCAGTGTTAGTTGAGAACTACTGGTTTTGACAAACACCAACTTGGTTAAAACTGAGTTTTCAATCTAGATTTGGTGGCTTTTCACTTAACAGTTTTCATTTTCTTCTTCTAACTTAAAATTTGTTTTCTCTACTGCCATTCATGTTCATCTTTCCTTCTCCTGTTATCTCAGCTTTCTTCCTCTATGGGCTTCTCTGAATTTCTCTACCAGGAGATGTTGAAAGCCCCAAGGGCTAATGTTAAATTAATATGTATAAATCATATGGACAGACAGACATCTAACAGAGAAATGCATGGCAATGAAGGATTCTTTCACGTGCTAAACCTGACTATGAGTTATTCTCCTGAGGTCCTATTGTAAGCAGCTCCTACCTCTTCAGAAGGAAGTGTGACAGGGACAGGAACTGCTTCACTGCATTTTTTTTTACCAGTAATCACAGAGGAAAAGAGATATAGAGTCTTTCCCAAAAACTGTATGTTAAGTAATGAAAATAATGACATTGGCCTGGTATTTGGGTTATATAGTCTTTCAGAAACCAATCAGAGTGGTTAGGGATAGTAGTTGATCTGACTGGCTAGCCTGGAGAATATATCTGCCCAAGGAGGAAGAGTCAGGTACTTACTTCATGACCAAAGGGAAGCAGTAGTATTGAGTAAAAAAGTTTAATATAAAATATACAGTAGGGTTCTATTTTAATTCCTTCCTTCTTTCCTTCCTTCCTTCCTTCCTTCCTTCCTTCCTTCCTTCCTTCCTTCCTTCCTCCCTCCCTCCCTCCCTCCCTCTTCTTTCTTTCTTTCTTTCTTTCTTTCTTTCTTTCTTTCTTTCTTTCTTTCTTTCTTTCTTTCTTTCTTTCTTTCTTTCTTTCTTTCTTTCATTTATTGCAAGCCAAGTGCTTCATCCCAGAGTGACAACCTCAGCCCTCTAGTTTCATTTGTGATATTGAAGACATAAATTCTACTCTAAAAGTGATCACTTGTGTCTAAAGCTCATTGTATAGGCATGAAACTTTGTACTAAATGTCTTTGTTTCCTAAATTGAACATGATAAATTGTCACCCTGAATATAGATTGACTTTTGAAAAATTCTAAATATATATGTCTATTGATAGTGCCTAACAATGACAGGTAATGACACATAAACAAGGAACATGCAAGTCAAGATTGCCTAAGAGCAGAGCCATGTAAGAGTGGTGAAATCTATTTAAAACCCATTAGAAGGGCTTCAATAGGTAACAGTAATGAGTTTTACAGCACTCAGGTCAGAGACACCAAACAAGCTGCAAGTTTAGCACGTAGGATCCATTAATCATCGAGTTGCCTGCAGAACTGGTCTTTTAAAATGAACCATGCCTGTAGAGGGGAAGATGCTGATCAGACAGAAGTCCACACAGATGTTAACCACCAGTGACAGCTTCCATAAGAAAATAAAGGTTGTTGATACCACAAGGAAGAAAATATTGGGAAAAATGACCAAAAGTATTTTAGCCAGACAAATAATTCTTCATTTTTGGTACTCCCCCAAAAATAGTTACATGCTCAGCATAAAACTGAACTTCATGCTCTCTCCCCTGCCCTTCAAATCTGACTGGTTGATTTCACTGACCCTTTCTAATGGCCTAAAAATTCTTCCAGAAGAAGGCATCTGTGTTGCACCTGCATGCTTCAGCTAGTGTCCACTGATGTGTGTGCTAACTCAGATGTGTCTTGTTCTAGAGCCTGTTTATGCCAGTTTACTTGTTACTGTAACAAAATAACTAAATATCAATGGGTGTGAGTAATATTTATCTAAAAAATAGTAGTTTATGAGAAATTTTAGGTTACATCTAATATAAAATCTAATTTAAAAAAAATGCGTTGTAGCATTGAAGGAATGTCTTCAGTACCTTCTTAGTTGGTCTACTCCATATTAGCTCAAATATCTTCTGATGATATTCTTTTCCCAAGTTAACTCTTCTGTTCTCATCCTCTTCTGGAGTTCATGAAGCTGAACTAGGAAGACTAATTAATTTATTAACAGGCTCCCTTGCTGTCTTTGGCTTCTACAAGTTTTGGCCAAGGATGTTTGGTCTCCTTCTCACACCTTCCTTGTGACTCCACTAAGTTAAAACCCTGGACCAAAGTTCTCATTTGGTGACACACAGACATTTTTCTCTGGTGACCACACCCTCTCATTTCTTCTCAGGCGTATAGATGGTTATGCGGCTCCATGATGCTAGTCCCTGATCCCTGTGTTTCTCTATTCTTTGCCTGAGTTTTTATTATCCATCCCCTGTTTAAGCTTACTCACTGTAAGTGTTCCTGCTGTTGCAACCTAGCACTCTGACAGACACAGGACCTTGAGAGAGGTTAAAAAATCAAACAAACATGAATGTTACCATGAGACAATCCTGGTGGCAAATTTTGGCTTCATCACTTTCTCTGCTGATAGAAGAGAGAACATCAAAGAAAACTTTTCAAACTCCAATTTCATATTCATAAGAATGTGGTTAATAAGTTCTTCACAGTTCTGTTCCTACTGCCACAGGGGGAAATCAATTATTTATAGTTTTGTTTAATTCAATGTCTGGCACCAAATCTAATAATTACTCATTACTGATACTTTTTAAAATTTAGTAAAACAATAGCTTAATTTATGATTAAAGGCAATATTATCTTTTCAGATGTATGCCCTGATAAAGTCACCAGTCACTGCTAGGTTAACTTCTCCATGGGATTTAGAAAGAATGTTTGTTAGACACACCAGATTAGGTCATATAGGAAAGTTTATTCATGTCTCCTTACATCAACAGCAGTGATGTAGAATACAGCATGCAAATTTGAATGTGTTAAAACAAGTCATGAAAATGCATGTTATTTTGTCATTAGAGCCACATGAGTCATGGTTACATAAATTCGTGTGTGTATCTATGTGTGACTTCAATATCTATTAGAGAACATTATATTTGCTAATTATTAGCTATATTGGGCACTGACCTTTCAACGTTTTTCTATTTAACACTTAAAAAATACCTTTGTGTGTGTGCACATGTATGTATTCACTTGCAAGTACATGTCATCAAGCATGCCAGAGTTCAGGGATGAGCTCAGGTGTCAGTCCTCATCTTCCACCTGGTTTGAGACAGGATCTCTTCTTGCCCATCACTATGGATGCTGGTTTAGTTGGCCTGAGCGCTCCAAGGGTACTGGGATTCTCCTTCCTCTGCATCCCATTTTACCACAGAGGTCTTGGGATTTCAGTCACCAACTACTACATATGGCTTTATGCAGCTTCCTGAGATCTGAATTAGGTGCTCGCACTTGTACAGCAAGCATTTTACCCACTGAGCCATCTCCTCAGACCCAAAATGATGTGATGCTTGAAAATCCACATTAGCAGTTAGTACATACCATACATACTTTTCTCATTACTGTATATGTATACAACTTATGACCATGTAGTGTGTCAAGTCTGTCATCATTTTTATTTAAGGGAAGGAACACAAAGCAGAGAAGTTGAATGATTTATTTAAAATCCCCACTTGTGCCCTTAGCCTGGAGCTTTTAGTACCACTGCTGTCACATGCATGGCACAGTTTCCCTTTTCCCACACTGTCCACAGAAAGGTTACTTTCCCTAGGTCATCCAACACAGAGAACATTTAGCTTTGTTCATTTAAAGCTCATATGATTTTATCTTATTATTTCTTTTGAAACAAGATCTTATGGTATAGACTTGGCTGTCCTAGAACTCGTGGTGGTGGCCTCAAACTCACAGAGATCCACCTGCTTCTGTTTCCCCAGTGATGAGACTAAATGTGTGTGCCACCACACCTGGCCACATAATTAATGTTAGATCAAATTCTCTTTTGTGGAAAGACATTAGTAAAAGTTCTTCCTGTTGCTGGGCATAATGGGCCATTCAACAACAATATTTTGTTTCAACTGATAGAAATAAACATTTTTCATCTCAAGAAGTGTCATTGGAGTGTGTGTGTGTGTGTGTGTGTGTGTGTGTGTGTGTCATATAACAAAGAAAAAGCCATGAATTTGAGAGGAATCAAGAATGCAGGGGGTGGGTACATGGGAAAAGTTGGAGGAAGGAAATGGAAGAGAGAGAATAATGTAATTATATTTCATATTTTAATTAAAAAATAAAGTAGTGTCACCTTGATAATCCATAGGAGCCTAATCTGATTTTTACCAAGGAATATCCTTCTGTTGGGCCTGATGATGGATCCTATGGTGGAACAGAAGCAATGGACTAACACCTCTTCTAGCACTTACCTAAAAAACACTAGGTGAAGCCTTCTAGCTTTTTCTTCTTTTTCTGTAATAACCTTGGAGCTTAAAGGTGGTATATTGGACCCTTATGTTGTGGAAAAGAATGCCTAATCTGTACTCAATTATAAAGTGAGTAAAAACAAACTTTGTGTCATGAAATGATTGGAGACCACATTTGTGTAGATATCACGTGACATATCCAGATGAAGAAAGAAATTGGTACTTTGAGACAAGCTATTTTAAAGAAAACTTATAAAATGGAATTGCCTTCATTTTTTGGCAACAAGGAGGTCCCTATCACACACTGAGATATTTAAGAAGCCAGCTCTTCATTTTATTCTGTGATGCATAACTAGAGAGACTGTTGTCACTAGTAACCAGAGCAGACTAGGTGCTTTTAACTTGAGGCTTTGAAAATCGCTAGGTCGACAAGAACATCACTGTGTTTTGGTAATTATTGGCTGCTTTGGCAAGCTGGTTTTAAATGCATGTCTCAGAAAGGAACTGAGCAGTCCACAAGTGAGTCAAGAGGAGTCTTGCCATGTAAGATGCCAAATCATTGATGATGAGGAGCCACAAGAAATTGAAGAAGGTTCTAATATAGCAAAGATCAGAAGGATGTAGACTCGGTACCTATGGTTCCAGAGATTCTCCAAAAAGAATCATTGGCTTGAGAGAGGCTGTAGTGACAGGGTGGGTGAGGCACGTTCTGAACCAGGAAACAGATATGCATAGGGTCTGTGAAAGAACCCAATGCCTGTCCGAGGGACCAAAAGCAAGCAGATCAGAAATCTACTAACATCTAAGGGTTTATATTGCTAAGGAAACCACAATCATGGTCTTTAAAAACCCTTTGATCGTATGAGACCTCAAAGTACTCTTCCATCCCAAAACCTTTGAAGAAAAAGAGCCGAGCTTCAAAGACTGCCACAGCCCAAGTATAAGGCATTGTCTCCAATATTCACATCAGATGGAGCCGCGAAGGACAACAGACAAGGGGGATGGCCCTGCAATAGAGCCAGGGCTGGCAGAACGCCATGGCCGAAGGCAATCTCTCCTCTCAGAGAGGAGCTCGGGTGATGCTGTCAGCAAAGTGAAAGTGCGCATACGCACTTACTCAAAAATCCCAAAACAAAGTCAAGTTCTCAAATTGACAGTATTGTCAAGTTTCCAGAGGTAATGAGTTGTCTTAACAGCAAAATGTTGCTTTAAGTAACAGAAACAAACATTGTTTCATCCCTGAAATGTCAGTTTGAAATAAGTTTAAATAGACAATAAGATAACTGTGGGCACTGTAACAATTTGAAATACCTCATAGAGCTTGCATGCTTGCTCCACGGAAAATTGTAATTGCTAGCTCCTCATTTGGGAAACTTCCAGTAACTGACAAAATACTCAGGGAAACTAAAATTTCAGTGAATTTCAAAGTGATCATGGCCTAATAAGATTGATTTCTGGCCAACAGTTCCATCCTTATGGTCCTATTCTGTTTGATTTTTGTGCACATAGTAAGTGCAGTCTTGCTGGCTGGATTGAGGTTCAAACCAGAGTGCCAAACAGGGGCAGAGCAAAGGGAAATGTCACCCATATTTCTTTACTACCAGCTTTATTTTAAGACTGAGTGGACTCATTATTTTACGCTAAAATAAATGTCCTGTGCTGTGGAATAATAGATCAAATCTTTTAGAAGGAGTCTTGATGAGATGTGTAACTGCAAATGAATTCATGCTTCCAGCAGTGGTATCTGACAGTCTCCTTGGGCTGAATCACTTGGCAGGAACATGTTAACTGAGAACTCGGGGGTGAGAGGGAACAGAAGGAAAGAAGGAGCGTAGGAGGCATTCTACAGTTTAACAAGATGGCTAGTGATGCCTTGCGATAGTTATTTATAAAGTCCCTCTGGTCTTAAGACTCTGGGTAGAAGAACTAGATGGTGACAGGTCTGTTAAGATAGAAAGCACTGAGTAACTATGATGGGGAAGTCATAGCATACATATACCAGTTAATCGCAATTCATAAATTTACCTCCCTCTTATTCAGCTCTTCATTTAAACTCAACACGATTCAAATGCTAGTAAGCCAGATGAGGAATAATGTATCTATCTCTAGATAGATAGAGATAGATGATAAATAAATGATAGATAGATACAGAAAGGTGAAGAGAGATGCAGAAATCCATCAACTGCCGGAGCTAATGAAATCCCCCTTCATACCATCAGACTTGTGATGATGATGTGTGTCGGAACATGGTCCAAGTTCCAAAAATGGAGTCATGTGAGGAGAATTTTGAGTGCTTGTGAGAAAACTCCAAGAAATCAAGACAGGAGCTCTGTGACCTTAGTCCCTGCAGGAACACAGAATTGTTCTTGGGATGCGTTTTTGTGCACCTTTCAGGTGTAGCCAATAGGAGTGAATTGACTCCAGATTATACAACTGGCAATTGTTATTTGTTTATGTCTTCCATACAAAAAAACACTTTTTTGCCACATGTGGCTTGTCTGACATGTGCAGGTGGTCCTTGTGATTGCACACTTTACTCTTGTGACTCTTCTTAACCCTAAGAGTATAAATTGTCTGCAGCTCTGAATAAAGCTGACTACTGCATGAGATTCTAGTCCACCTCATTTATCGGCTCCATTCTCCCAGGTTCCACTGCCTCTAGGGTGGTGACAGTGATGAACATAGGACCAAGGCCAAGCGCTTCGGAGTAACCACAGGTCCTCACGTCACCCTGTAGGATGCACCGTATATTCCCTGACCTGATAAGAGGGAGGATGGGAGTCTGAACTTACATGTATCATTTCTCCTGTAATAGGGCAAAAAAATGAAAAAAGGAGATGAACAAAGACTAAGAGAACCCAGGGAATAAAAAACTCAGAGGTGTCATAGGCCACTCATGGCCCTGCCTCCTGGCTCCTTCCCAGTTCCAGTTAGTGTGAGTGGTGTTTCTGTCTCTTGTCACCAAAACACTTATAACTCAATATAGTCTCATATGTTTTCTGTCACATTAGGTTTTTATCACTCTTTCCAGTTTTTAGCTCTGAGCCATTTTAGGACTGCCCATATTAATCTCTGATGTCCACTGTTTGCTACTCTTTGGATTTCCAAGCTCTCCTTTGTTTCTATTTTTTCTTGATTTGTTTTTATAGGAATATTCCTCATAGGCAAAGATTAGCCTCTGTGGGCTGAAGAAGAATGTCTGGAGTTTACTCTGTTTGGACATTTACTTGTCTCCTTAATTTTATCTCTGTCTGACTCTACCTTGCTTAGACACTCAGGAGGCTGGATTTTATGCAAGAAATGGATGCATTTACTACCCTCTGGCTTCTGTTTTGAAATGGTCAATGTGAAGCACATACTGTGGAACAGAACAGGAGATTTGGGACAGCTGGTGAGCTTTTGCCTTCCCCCAACCCCCCCCCCCCCGACTCAATGAAGGATATTTTCTTACCTCACAGGCAGTGAATCTCAGGATCCGTATGTTATCCCAACTACTAGCCCCACGTGTTGTGATTTCCCTATGCAGTCATTATCCAATGGAAAATTTCCTCAAGACCTTTATAAATGAATTCCCTTACTACTCTTCAGAACTACCTTGTTTACTTGGATCACATTTCTCAAAGTTTGTAGAGTAGCATCTTGCACAAAGTAGGACCCATAGGTAATGAGTGAATTTACATTCTATTCCCAGCTTTATCATTTATGCGGTAGCTATTGGGTAAACATGAATTTATTACTTGTTATATCCTGGACATTTTGGTTTGACTTTTGTGCTACAAAGACGAATGTGGCACCATGAGAAGTCATCCATTTATGAACTCAGAACTGAACATTCAACAGATATGAATCTGCAGCATCTTGAATTTGGGCTTCATAGCCTCTAGAACTATTAGAAATAAATATCTGTTGATCATAAGACTCATAACTTTTTTATTTTTTGATTTTTCAAGACAAGGTTTGTTTGTGTAACCCTGGCTGTCCTGGAACTCATTATATAGATCAGGTTGCCTCAAGCTCAGAGATCCCCCTGCCTCTGCCTTCCAAATGCTAGGATTAAAGTCATGCACCAGTATGCCTGGTTATAAGCGACATGATTTATGGCATTTTGTTATATCAACCCAAGTGAACTAAGAGAGGAGACAACAGGTAACAACAGACAAAGCTAATAAGCATAAATCAGAAAGGTGAGCTTACTGTGAAAACTACTAATAGATATAGGTTTGAAAATTTGTACTTAGCAAGGGATGATGAATGATGGGGGTGAAATTATAGGCAGAGACCATGTTATATAGAATGCATCTATCTACCTGTCGGTCTATCTATCTATCTATCTATCTATCTATCTATCTATCTATCTATCCATTCATCAAAATGTACATTTTGCAGATGTTAAGAGTTCACAGTTTTATCTTGTAGACCTATGTAACAGAGGGAAAATGATTGCCATCATGAATAAATTAAATGCTGCCTTATATATTAAATAGAACCAGCACAGATTGGTACATACATTTAGTAAAAGAGGGACAATAGTAAGAGAGTAATAGTAAAAGAAGGAGACTAGCATCATTTTAGACTGATGAGGGTCACTTTTGACTCTATGATACTATTTCTACAGTAAAGGACTTATGAGGTTTTTTTTTTTTTTTTTTAATCTAAAACAATCATTCCTCAGCCTTTCAGCTAAGATCAAGTGTTGAATCCCAAAGAAAGGATCTCATGTCCTTACCACTGTGTACCTATAAGTCTGTACTTCCCTCCAGTAGCACTCACAGTGCCCTTTAAGAGGGCCCTGTGCTCTCCATCTTTCTGTCATACCCTTCTCCAGTATCCCATTGCTGTAGCCCAGGGGACTCCGATACATCATCTTCCCTATTCTGTCTGAGCAGTCGCCTCTGAAGTTCTTTTTAGAAACTTTATCATGTCTGACTTTAAGTGTTTTCAACCAAGTCCCCTCAGAACACTCTATCTCTATTAAAATCAATTCCTTTATGTAAGGCTGTATTTTTACTTGCCTTTTGAGGGACAGGGAAAAGAATAATCTTCAGAATTCTTGAAATATCTATTTGTTCCTTTTGAGGAATGGATGAAATGTTCTGAAGTTTTAAACCTACCATGACTGATGGAAATGTCGTGAAGTAGCAACGTTTTTGTGCAGTTTTTATTCTCCCATATATCCATGAATAGATGTGCTATACATGCAAATAATAGGCTTAGGAAGAGCTGAGCAAGGTCACATGAAACATGAGAAGCCAAACCTAAGTATAAATTTTTAACCTTGCAAATGCCAGTTTGCATGATGAGACAGAATAATGCAATGACTTACTAAAACTGTTGCACTGAAATCTTAACAAGGTGACCTTAAGGTGTTATTTAATTTTTGTGACTCAACTTTCCTTATATAAGATAATGATAATAATAAAACATGTATACATAGGGTTATTTGCATATTTAATGAAAATTACATGTAAAGATGCTTAGAACCATGTTCATATGATAGCAATCATTACAGTAACATCTCCTCATCTGTTGGTTCACTTCCTATCATTTCAAATGCTTAACATGGTTTACAAACTTTGGATGGAAAATATCCAGAAATAAGTAATTCATAATTTAAAACTGCTTTTATGGTTCTGAGGAATGTAATGAAATCTTGTGTGCTCTCTCTCCCCCCTCCAACCCAGAACATAAATAATCTTTCTGTAAAGTGTATCCACACTCACATTATCTGCCCATTTATCACTTGGCAGCCCTCTTAGTTATCAAATTATCACTGCTTGTGTTCAGATAACTTGTATTTCACTCAATAATTGCTCCAAATCATGAGGTGATGGATTCTGGAAATTTGGATACCATGAAAAGAGACTGTAAATTATTGCCTTTATGTAAAAAGGGTGAAAATTCTGTACCTAATAAGAAAGAGAAAACACTGCCTGCTGAGGCAGCTTTGGTAAGAATCACTGTTCTGTCTATGAAATTATAATACTAATACCGGTTTTGCTGCTGAACCTTCAAACTGCAAGTGTTACGACTATAGTACAGAGTAAGTGCACGGAAAAGTCATTGCACTTGTGGATGTGTGTGGTGGTGTGTGTGTGTGCTATAAATTGGGTTAGGTATTATCTTTGCATTGAGGTATTTCTTGAGGTCTTGGAATGTAACCTTTGGAACTGAAAGGGGACCCCTGCACTGTCCTCTGCCATGTCTAGGCTTCATTCTTGATTTTGTTACTTCCTCTCCTCTCTACAAGCAAGTTTGCACAGAATACTACCCATAATTCTTCCTTGACTATGTACAGCTCATTTCCCCTCCAGTCTCACTCAATTTTGTCTTCCATTTCCATTGTAATATTGACAAACCCAATAGATACTTTAAGCATTTTTATACTTAAATTTCCAGAGGCATTCAATGTGATTGACTGTTTTCTCCTTGGAACATTTTAGAATTTTATATTACTGCATTTCTGGCTACCTTTTAATGTATTCCAAAACAAATATTCCTCATTTTTACCTTTTTATACACCTGACAGAGGATCAATGCATCTCTCAACCCTCATTGGAGAAGCTTCTATTTGTAGTAGATGGTGACTACAACAGTGACCCACCACTGGCCTAGGTGCAGAGAATAAGAGACTGCATAATGCTCAACTCTAAATGTAACATGTGTACTGGACATATACATACCCAGAGGCTCAGGAACCATTGCCAAAAAGGGAGCCAAAAAGACACATTTTCTTCTGGACACAGCAAGGCGGTGGTATATACGAACTTACAGCAGTTGCAACACAACACGCAAAACCTGTGAAAATCCAAGCCAGACCAGATCCCACCATGAAGAGGGGATTTAGGTACTCAATCCCACCCTTAGTCACATAGCTATTAGCAAGCATTGGCTTCTAGGAGAGGGAGACACAGTCTACTCTTCAGTGGTAGACCATGTATCCAAGAATATTCGGGCAGCACAAATTGGTCTTGAAGGATTAAAAATAACACATAGAATTGGGTGGGTAAGGAAGGGGGTGGATCTGGGAAAAGTAAGGGGAGATAAGTGAAGATGATCAAAATTTCCATTGCATGAAACTCCCAAAGAACTCATAAACAGAAGTAACTCAAATCTCAACTTACTTTTTTAAATTCAACATCATTTCTTTAGGCAATCCCACTTACAGCAGTACCACCAAGTCCTAATCTATGTACATGGTTTCTCTATAGTACTCTACAGCTAAACTTGCCCATTGGGAAGTACCAGAAAGAATTTAAGTGGCAACCATCTAGGTTTTATGATACAAGCTCATATAATACAAGATTGCAAAGTTGACACTAAAAAAGTGTGAAGCTTCAGAATGTGGTCTGTAGTTATATGTGACATGGCTGCTGAGTAGCAAAATCAAAGTCTTTTACGTGATGCAAGTTGATTCTGACAAAGTCTTTTGAAGAAGAAACTTGATCGCCAAGGGCTTTTCTACCACAGTGTGCTTCTAGTCTCATGTGGGTTTGCTGAACACCGTGGACGTGAGTGAATCCTAATGAGTAATAGACTCTTACTTGCTTAGATGTATAATTTGGTAGATATCACTCTTGATTAATTAATCAAATGTGCATGAGTTTTCATTTCTTCAGCACTTTAAGTCATTCCTTACTTCTTTGATCTAGGTCTAAGACATTCTTAGCTTATGAGCTAGATAGTAAAAATAATCTAATAGCTGATTGGAGATGAAAGGGAACAAATATAACATACCCTCTGTGTCAGAGTGGCATAGTGGGAGACGAGTCAAAGACTTATTGGGTACACTCCACTAAAGAGGAAAAAGGACAGTTATCTTGATATTCTTCAAAGGCGGATCAGAAACTTACCATTCTCAGCTGCCGTGGGATAGTTGGAGAGGACAATTCCAGCACAGAGATAAGGCTCCGAGGAGGGGAAAACAGAGGTCTTGTGCTCTTCAAGTACATCAGCATCGCACAGAATTGTTCTTTGAGCCAAACTGCCACCATCTCTGTGAGATCAACTGTGCGCTCAATCACCAAAACCCATCTGAAGAAGCCAGGTATAGTGGTATACCTTAATAACCCTGGCACTGGGCAGAGAGAGACAGGCAGATCTCTAGAGATCACTAGCCAGCCTGTTTAGCCTACTGGCCAGTTTGAAGCCATTGAGAGGACCTGTATCAAAAAACCAATGTGTTTGTCTCCTGAGGAACCAAAGATTGTCCTCTGTTTTCCACATGCATAGAAAAGTATATTCCTCCTATATATCTGCATATGTCGTGTGTGTGTGTGTGCGCGCACACACACACACACACACACACACACACCAGTTTCTAAATGAGTTTGAAACTATTATTTCTGAATTTACTAACCCTAAAAATCTTACATAGTGAGAACTTTTAGAAATTCAAGAACTTAAGATATATTTTTTCTCCCTCTCTTTGAAAATAAAAGAAAAAGATGGTATTGGGGCTTCTCTTCTTTGAGATGATCAGTGTCATAGGGCCAGGGGTGGGCATTATCAATATAATATTGTACAGTGAAATTACAAAACAAAGATTGTGTTCTCTGATCACCACAAATAGACCCTCAGTTCTGAGTGGACAGAAATCACTGTGTATCTGGGTCCTGCTATTCGAAACCTCTGGGACTCTTTGCTGTCAAGTTCTTTGCACTCCTGATTAATTTGTGAGCTTGAAGCTCTGAAGCATTCTTGCTTTTATAATAACTTTTCTTTGCCACTCATTCTTGGGCACTACCAGCCACACGGCTTGAGAATATCCTCAGCTTTTGCAGGAGTGTAATGAGCATGGACCCGTTGTGCTGGTAGGCTCTAATTTCCTTTCCTCTTGACACAACTTCTCTTTGTTACCAATTGAAAAAAAAAAAGTATAAAGGACACATACTGTGATCATAGGAAGTCAGCCCCTCCTCATTTAGGTTTATAGACTCAATGCCTACTTTTGTTAAAGGACTTTAGTTTAAGCTTTTGAACTAATGAATCTCCATAACAAATTCAATAAAGTCCACCTCAGTTCACCAACCTGGATAGCTGGTTGGTACTTTACCAAGTGTCTGTGTTTGGGAAGAAAGTAAATCTCACTTCCTTCTCAGATGTTTTTTGTCAAACTTCTTCAGGAAGAGCATGGCTGAAGCTACATATTATGAATAAAGGAAACTACTCCAAACAGTGGTAGATGCCAAAAGCCATTGGATACGGTATCATTCTATTTTCTCTGGAAATTTCTTCAGAAACTTCATGTTTGGTCAACTAGATCTCCATTAAAAATAGCTGGTAGGCCCATGAGCCCATCACCTAGGTGGATAGCAATTTGTCAACTGTCCCATTTGATTTATTGATTGGTACAAGAACTTTAAGCTCTTGGGGGGTGGTGATGGTGGCAGGGCAACTTCTTACCTCATCCTTGCAAAGTCTCAGACATAAACCAAAGTTCGATTCCACTAGAGTTCAGCATGGGGGAACCAATATATACATTACTGCTACTTACAAAGTATGAGTGAGGGTTATGGACAAAAGCTTGGGAGATCCTAAAGCCAACACACCGGGAAGTATGCACCTGCAAGGATGCTGTTCTTTCTAGGCTCCTGACTGAGCTGATATAAAATCAAACCAAGTGCTGCACACTCCTTCTAGTGTGCTGCCCAGAGCCATGGCTCCTCAACTATAATGGAATGTATGAGTTCAAGCTTTCAGACAAAATAAATCCTTCCTGTCATAAACTGCATTGTCACGAAGCTTGTCACAGCCATGAGCAAAGTAGCATACTCCCTGTGCTTATTAACCCTTTTCTTTGTATTCTAATCTCCTGTAGGACAAGCACCATGTCTGTTATGCAAAATGAAGAGCTATGAGGCATACAAGTAGCAGTAGAGTAGTCCCTCGGGAGAGGGACTGTGTGTGAGTGTATAAGAATGTGAGTCTAACCATAGGGTTAGAAAAATCAAAGGTAAACTCTCCAAAGAAATTTGAGGGAAAAATTTTTAAACATTAGCATTTTCAGAAAGCGTCCACTTCCAAAACATCCTTTCTGCTGGTGAGCTTCCTCTAGGGTTCTATTATGTGAGTTGGTTCAGGAAAAAAAACACACACAACTATGTAAAGTTGTGACCGCCAGGGAAAACCCTCTCACTCCCTAGTTTCATAGCATGCAGGCTGTACTTTTCTGTTTAATATTTACATTAACCTTATTGGATTGAAAATGAATGTTACTTTATTTTCCCAAGATTTGGCTGTGCTTCTGTGACTTCCTGGATATTTTACATACCATGATTGAAGTTATGAGTATTCTTTTCAGGAATGAAATTCTCTTAATAGATCAAAGGGGAGACTGTATCCAGTTCTCATCTTTAACCCAGTCCCTGGAGGCATACTGACCAGATATACACAGAAACGCAGAAATCAACTATTGATAAATTAAGCTAAGATGCATAATGTCTACAACACATATGCCAAAGGGTTATATACTTTTAAATTGTGTTGATGCACAGGAATCTTCTTTATTTCCTAAACCGAATTATTAAATTTAGGGTAGGGTCTTGATAATCACAACTTAGTCCATTATAACACTAGTGTATCATTTCTCTCCCCACCTTCATATTTCAGTATAAAACTGACGATCTGGGGTAAATTGGAGTTTTACTGACTGCCAGGTATAAGTCAGCAGTATGATGAGGCAAGAAACATTTGCCACTTGTCAATGTTCATTCATGTACAAACACAAGAATATATTCTATTTTGTAAGAAAATAATGTGGGTGGATGTACACACTGACATGGGAACTTCATGTTCACATAAAAATGAGTAAGCCAAAATAGATGAATTAATATACTAGAACAGATGTGTCAATGTTACTCTTTGAGAAAGGGTGATGTAAATCCTCCTACAAAAATTCTTCAGCCAATTTATTTTAGCATACTTTAGAATGGATATTATGTTATAACAACACAGATGTAAAAGCAGCATGTCTTTATATAATCTTGGCAACGCCTTCAATCTTGAACCTCATTATCATAGGCTTGATGTACAAAGAACCTGAAGTAAGTTCTGCTCATGATGCTGGAAGACTAAACTGTTTTCTCCATGGAGTTTCTGGTTCTCAACATGATACCACCTGAAACACATTAGACATACCGTACTATGGATGATCGGTGCTGAATTAATGAATTCTGCTGTTATCCTAAACACAGCTTATTTAACTGCCTTCAAATGGAAGCCTCATGCTTTCATTCACATGGACTCTGATTTGGACTTCATTCTCCCCTGTTACTGGACATCTGTCCTTAACCCCTCCTATGGGCTTTGAAAACCATCTATTTATAGTATCTTCCCCAAGATGTTAGACCCTGTATAACATACACTCACTCCACCCAAATAAATTATCTATGATTGAGATGTTCCTGTTGATTGAGTACTCCTCATACTTTTCATCTCTGCCTCTTGTGACTCATGAACACAATTTGAATTAATTGGATATGCTGCACACTATTTAGGATTTGAGGATGTCATGGTATGGGATATCACTTTGATGATGTTTGACATGGTAAAAGCAGTTCTTTCTCCTGAATTTCCTTTCCTTCAGAGCCTGCTGTTGATTCTCCAGATGATCTCAGGACTAGACTTCTCAATTATAAACATCAAAAGACAGAACAAGGACAATGGGTGTAAATTAGAGGAAATGTACTTTAGTTTGCTATAAGGACTTATTAAATTACAAAAAAAAATTCAAATACAGACTAAATGAGAATCTGTTGGAGCTACAGTGAAACACATTTCTATAGTATATAAAGGTTTATGTATACAGGATCAATGGAAAATGGTTCTTTCTCAGTCCCCATTTGAAATGATATAATAGATGTTTTCCTTAATATATAAAAGAATTCAACTGTAGTGTAAAGGCCTAATAATCTAATGACAACACAGCTAACAGTTTTAATATTAAAAAAGGATTTATTTTACTTTTAAAGTTATGTGCCTATATGTATATCTATGTGGGAGACTGTGACATGTGAGAATAGGTGTCCATGGAGTCCAGAATGAAGTGTCAGATCACTGGGAGTTGGAGTTTGGACAACGATTGCTAGCTACATATTGTGAGTCCTGGGAACTTAACTAGGGTCCTCTAACAGAGTAGTGGGCTCGTAGCCACCAAACCACCTTTCCAGTCCCCAGTTATTTTATTTTGATGTTTCAAAACTCATATGTTATGTAATTAAATATATTGATGTATATACACTTAATTTTTTTTTATATATCTCAAAATATTCTTTGTTTCTCTCATGCACCTCATAGCACATGTAGCTATTAGTACTGTCTAATTCTTGTGACACCCATAGAATGTGTCTAGCTGGCACTCCCAAATACACCATAATTCCTCCTTAGTTGTCACGGTTCTCTACAAAGAGAGGATGATGAGGAGACAATATAAAGAACATTTATGTTATTTTCATAATATTGCTAGAAAGGGTCACAGTCATCAATGATGATTATGCAGCCATGATGCCAGATCTAGAATTTGAACTTTTGAGCAATGTTGTCACACTGTGTTACCCTGAAAGAAACCATACTATCATCTTCTCATCAGCGATAACACCTGCAAAACTTCAGTCTCTCTGTGCGTAGTGCTGAGACTAATGCCACTCACCTAATTTCTCCTCACCCATAGGCATCTTGATTCCTTCCAAGCAAGCAATCCAGAGAGATGTCAGTTTGGACCAACAGGCTAGAGCTTGCTTTTTTTCTCAAATGCACTGATTTTGTTAATATCTTTGCTTCCTTGAGCTGCAGTATTTCCATTAGAAAAATGGCAGTGAAAATTCCTACCTTTTATATTTCTTAGATGTTAAGGATCAAATGAGGAAGGAGGTGCAAAGGCTTTTATAAAACACAAAACACTTTGTGTTTTATAAAAATGTAAAAATACACATTTTCAGCTGGCCATGGTAATGTACATCTGTCATCCCAGCACCCAAGAGGCTGAGGCAGGAAGATTAAGAGTTCAAGGACAGGCTGGGGTGTATACTGACACTCTAAATTGGAAGAAAAATTTAAAAAAACCTGTGCATTTTCATGTAATCCTAATTAAGCATGCAATATCTTACGTTCTTCCAGGCAAGACTATAGACTGGATCCTATTCTTTGATACCACTGTCTACTCTTAGAAGCATTCCCCAAAGTAAAATGAGTTATCAAGAGAATTGTTGTTAGCATTATGACATTTATAATAGAGACGATAGCATTTGCCCTATGTTCAAAATATTCAGACTTCAGGGGACTCAGAAAGATAGAGAACATGGATTCCACAGGAGCCACCCTAGGCTGTGTTTGCTCTTGGCTGCCTCCCTTCTCTCGGTCCTGTCTTTTCCTCCACATGTCTCTGGGTGTTCTAATTCTCAGAGATCTTGGCTAGTATTTGGCATGGTGCCCTGATTTTTAATTGTAACAGCCTCATCTGTCTTAAAAATATACTATGCCCCATTCTCAAAAGGAACTCTGTAACTAGTTTAATAACCTGATAAATGTCAAAAGATTTAACAAATTTCTCCTTTTGAGCCAAGCTGAATATGGCATTCATGGGAGACCTGACTTTGATGTCATCATTTCCTAATGACATCTGGCATAATTAGAACTTTCAGAACTCTCCCCAGAGATGGAAATGGAAAGAGCACAATTTGGCCAGCAGACGTCTGTAGGTCTTAAAATCCAGGTTAGATATTGATTAATTGTCAACACTTAAAAATATGGAGTTATAAAGTTCCAGCCTTCTGACTTCTGTTCAAATGTCAGGACACTGGGTAGTAGAGATGCTAGCTCCCATGTGGCAGCAACAGCAGTAGCTAAGGAGTAGTTGGTTCCTTCAAAGAGCAAGCTGTACTTAGTGAATTGGGGCTCACCCCTTTCAATTCATCCATTTATGTCATCCCTCCGGACTCTATGGGTGAATCTCTAGAACTAACATCAGGAAATACCATCTCACAACCAGTTAGTCATGGGCAAAGTCATGAACAGATGGTATAAGGAGAACATATGCTGTTTCTGTTTCTCTTATTTCATTAACTGTTTTGCCAGCATTTTAAACAATCTAATCACAAGTCACAACCCGTAAGTGGAGGGTCAGTTTATAAGAAGATAAGCTAGAGTTTGGTTCAACTGTTTATTTTCAAATGCCAGGTGACAGCTGCTTTGAGGTTTGATCTGCAGCTCCGGGTAGAATGTTGCCAATTCAGTAAATGAGGATTCTATTCGCATTCCAAATGCTGTGCCTGATGTATCCCTGTGCTGTCAAATAATAGGAAGGGCATCTCCTCCAGCAACATTAATTTGCAGAGGGAAAGGCCTCCCATGGAACTTCTCCATGGTGACATATGAGATGGAAAAGGGAGGGGCCTCAGGAAGGGTACCACTTTAATGATTTTAGAGTTTTCTGAAGACTTACCTTCCCCCTTCTCTCATTCTCTGTGCCGAAGGGGAGAAAACTCTACATGAATACATTTATGAAAAACGAATCCATTAATAGCAAGGAGCAATTTAACAGAAAGACTGCAACATGATTTATTTGGGAACAGCCCTCCCCCTTATCCTTCTGAGTTTTAGAGTCTTCCTTCCGTTAAATCAGAGGGTTAAATAGAGATGGAAGAGAAAGATACCCAGGAATGGTCCAAGTAGACATCATATACAAAAATGTCACAATTGGCACAGAAGATAGTGGAGGCAGGGTCCTTAATTCATTTTAGCAAGTGCAGTATAATTAGAGAAGTAATAATAGACAAAAGTAACTAGGAAAAGAGTGAGCATAGCACAGCAGTTCTCAACCTGTGGGCCATGACCCCTTTGGAGTTTGAATGACATTTCACAGGGGTTTCTTAAGACCATCTGCATATCAGATATTTACATCATGATTCATAACAGCAAAGTTACAGTTATGAAATAGCAATGAAAATAATTTTATGGTTGGGGGGCATTGCAACGTGATGAACTGTATTAAAGGGTCGCAACATTTGGAAGGTTGAAAACCACTGGTGTAACATGAGGGGAGTTATTTTTTCTTCTTGGCAAACTCACAGACGAAATACATGGTAAGATGACACTCTGTGTCATTCCACCTGCCCGAGCTCAGCATCTCCACACAGTCTTCATGGCCGTAGGGGTCACTAGGCTCCCCCTCTTTCCAGTTGCTGTAGTTCTGCAATGGAGTGTTGTCTGTGAACACATACTGCCCCTCCCTCTCAAGGTCATTCACCCCAATGAACACTCGGAAGAAGCCACTCTTGGAGACATAGTCAGCAATAAGGGTGTTAACGACCTCGTCCTTGGGCATGGCTAGCATCCCTCCCCGGATCCTGCAATGGGTCAGGGATTCCCTGTAGTTCTTCTCCTCCTGCACGATGTAGTAGAATTTCTCTTCAGTTTCTCGGATCCCTGCTATGACTGCAAGGAGGAGAGGAAGATTATTATAATGTATCTCAAGACAAAGAAAAGCAAATACTTATATAATATTCTCAGATTTCAATGCACTCAGCATTCAAGAACTGTTTTGCGGGGTCATCATAAAGTAGTCACTCATTTAATTTCTTATGTGGCTTTCTGTTTATCAAGAGAAGAGGGAAAGTCTACCATTTTCCTCTCTCCCCTTCCTCCTCAGCTTCCCACACATCTGTCCAACAGCAACCCTAGTAACAAATCTAAGTTAACATGACCCGCTACTTGGAGCATCTCACCATATACGATTTTCAACCTAGCTTATGTTTCCAGTATACTCTGTCCCTTTTATTCAATGCGCACACCTTTCATGCTGGGGAGACCCCACTGGAACTGAACCAGGGTTTTCTGAAAGAGCATTACAAGCTCTTACTGCTTACCCATCACTGTAAGACACAGAATCTTATGTATGACTTACAGCTAGGATGTTAAAACCAATTAAGTTGCTTAGTTAAGTTTAATATTTCCTATGCCTCTATCATGACATGGTGACTCTGAACACAAGATGGTACTTGTGTGCTTCCACTAATGTGCAAAACATTCATCTAGATCCAACTAAGTAGAAGTTCAGCCAGATTAAATCAGCCAGAATAGTCACTGCATCAGTTCCTTTAATAAAACTGTCTCAGCAACCCCCTTTCCAAGTTGTGGACTTTATTGCTCATTAGTGTGGGAAAAATGTATAAGGGGAAAGAGGAATGGAAAAGTTGAAAAAATGTAGAGAAACATGTAAGACCTGTACTGAACGTGTTATTAAAAGAGGCATTGGGAAAACCCTACCCTACTGTCTGTATCTACAGAGGAGTTCTCCAAGCTTTCAGCTGACTCACAACTCTTGCAACATAATAATAAAGAACGCTAAATGCTATATTGTCATTAGTTATGTGCTATTCCAAATACTCATGGAAGTAGCCATTGCTACTATTCATATTTTCTGAGACGCTGTTTCTGTTCGACTCTTGTCTCCCTTTATTCTTTGGGCATAACTTGCCCAACTCTGCTCTTTTCTCCTTCCCCTCTTTTACCAAAGTCCAGTTTCCTACCCATGCACCACACACAGGATTGAATATGTGCAGTGAAATTAAAAAACAACAACAACACTGGGATCTGAGAGGATAATCAGATTTGAGAGGCTTTTGTACTGCAATACTTTGCTTGACCCAAGGTATAACCCAAGATATTTACTGCTAAAGAAATGTAGTGTTGCAAGACCAAATTAACGGGCAGTGACGGCACATGCCTTTAATCCCAGCACTCAGGAGACAGAGGCAGGAAGATCTCTATGAGTTTGAGGCCAACTTGGTCTACAGAGTGAGTTCCAGGGCAGCCAGAGCTACGCAGTGAGACCCTGTCTCATCCATCCCCCTGAAAAAAAGATAGCTATATAAATAAGACCAAATAACTAGATATGTAAAAGAACAAAGTGGTGACTATGTTTACCATTCTTGATGAACTTCATAGATGTCTTAAGCCGAGCGACACTGATATCCAGTTGTCCAACCACTTTCCGGTACCTCCCACAGTCACAGATGGTACCTTGTAAATGACAAAACTGTGAGTTCACATTGAAGTACATGAAGACCAGTTGGGGAGAGCCATTTCTCTCTCTTCAGTGTTTTCTATTATTTTCTAGCTTGGTTACATCTGTTTCTGAACTGCTGTATATTCAACTTTTCATTTATAGAAGACTTGCAATATACTTTATCTTTAAGAATTCATAGAGTATCTTTCAAAAATGTTTGGAATGGGTTAAAAAAATACAACTCTCAATTAGAGTTTTACAAAGAATAAAATGACACAAACCACAGCACACACATGGTGGGCCATTTGGCATTTTTGTTGAGTACAGAAATGGTCTGCTGAATTTCAGAAGAAACTTTTTTGCAGCTTCTTTAAAACATATTTGCAGCCAGGCCTCTCTTCTGTTACTGCATTATTCACGAGCTCACACAACTCTCTCAAGATAGAAGAAACTTTTCATGATTCAATCACATGTTAAGTCTGATTAACCATGTAAAGTATAGCTGTCAAGTTTCAAAGACTATGTTTAAATACTGTGAATAGACGCAGTTTAAAATTTAAAAGGCAGCTGTCCAGCTTGTGAGTTAAGTATTATTTTAACTTGTTGCGCAGCTTGGCTCACCCAGCTTTCTAATTGCCTTGTGTTATAGTGAGGAGAAGCACAATAAAAGAAAATGGTGATAAATTCAAATGATTCTCTTTTTCTGTTTAATGGTTGTGGTATATAGTTTTCTATTTCTTTATTACTTGGCAGTATGAAAAGTTAAGCTAATTTTATTAGTCAAATGGAAAAACATCCTGTGCTTTAATTCTGTGTACACAGACAAACACAAGGACTATAAGGCAGTTCTTTGAATGAGTCTTCATTAAACCACTGTGGACAGAAACAGCTGGAATTTTCCCCAAATGACCTACTTCCCTTCTTCATATCAAAGATTACAAGCTGAGTTCTCTGAGGACTGTCCCAGCTCCTGCAGGGCATGCTCTGTAGCCAGGGAGCCTTAAAGGATCCTCACTGGAAGCCAGTCACAGGCCAGTGTTTGGTACAGATGCTGGGGATGCAAGGCATGGCTGCAGATGTAGCTTCTGGTATGGACTTTCCTCTGGGCCCCAGACACCAAGCTCTGTTCCCTGCTATGCTGGCTTCCTTCTCAGGGTGAGCATGGCAGGCATGGAATGTGCCCTCATTCCCTTCCCTAGGGCTTGGAAAGTCACCAGCAGGCAAACAGGGAAGTTCTCCTCTATGTCCTCTAAACCATGGAAATAAGTCTGAATACATGGAAAGGAGTTGTGTTTTCTTCAAAAACAGTATAGTTTTGAGCTGGACACATTTGGAGTGCTGTCAGAAATTAACACAAACAAAAGGAGCATGTCGTTCACACCTGCCTTGCCTTTTTCTCCAGGAATCCCAAGCGGACCCTTTCCTCCTTTGTCACCTAAATGGAAACAGCAAAAAGGCACAATAAGCAAGCAAGCAAGCAAACAAACAAACAAACAAACAAATAAATAGTGAATAGTTTCACGCTGACAACATCCTGTGCCTCTAAAGCAGAGCAAACAGCCTCCCAAACTTTATGTCCATCATCTCCAACTCATATCCCTTGGCTTTTTATAACTGATTTGCTTTGGGCTGTTCACAGGCACAGAGAATCAGGTGAACCTCAATTTATTTAGATTTATTGTTGAAATTCCTGCGAGACATGTAAAGAACATTTGGATTTGTGGTGCTTGTCTAACATGGCCTTTGCCTTAGCAACACAACCAATACAATGCGCAGCTGGTTTTAATTTTAAAACAACAATTGCTTTGCAAGTCCGTACCCACTAATTAACACATGGAGCTGCAGGTAGTAACTATTTTCCAATTCATTCTATGTGTCCTTGACCTTGGGTTTAAAAAGAAGCACGGATTTTCTTTTTTCAAATGAATTCAACAAATATTTACTATTTACTTTTTGCAAAACTAATGGCAGCTAGGTGCTAGGAGAAGACATACAGAAGGACAAGATTAAACCTCTGACTTCAAAGCATTTATAGTCTTTTGGAGAAAAGAGACACATGCAAATGTCAGCTCTGCAAAGTCATATCACATTAGACTGAAATGTCAACCTTGGTAATTTTTCTTTCTCTTCGTTTTTCCATGGGACCATTATCTTTCTCAGTCAGAGGCCTCTAAAAATAATTCTCAAAGAAGTAGACTATTTGAAACAGAGAGAAAGAAACAAAAAATATTACTTAAAAAAAAAACTTCAAAATAACTCCTGAAGCCCACATCAGACACAGTAATTGAAAGGAAAAGCTTTTGATTTATAAGAGAAAATGTTTGACTTAGGTTCTGGAGGATCAAAAGAGAAGACACTGAGAGGGGTGAAATAAAGTTCCATGCTTCAATGGTGATTTGGCAGTATAAGAAAAAAATTACGAAGGACAAACAGAGGCTGAGTGTCACCCAGGCTGGAGGGGTAGGAGTCCTACCTGGATAAGAACTAAGGGAAGGCAGGGGGTTAGGTGTACAATCCAATAGACAAAGTAAAGAACAATGTAGTCTTCATTGAAGCTCTGCTTGATGTCATCCTTCACAAGGCCACTCTAGAGCCTATAGGATCCCTTATATCATTGCTCTGAGGGTGTCATTCATTGTTCTCACCACTGTTTGCTGAGTGCGTCTCTCAAGAGTTTCTTATATAGTGAAGAAAGCAAGTTCAATGGGATCCCATGGATTTCCCAAGCTTCAATATATAATCACAGGGTGATTATTGTCAAAAGTAAAGTCTTCTCTGCTTCCAAATAGCTAGGGGGGGAGGGATCTTGAATATTTCACCACAAAAGAAACAGAAGTGTTTGAGGTGATGGATAGGCTAATTCCATTGGACCATTCCACAAAGTACATATGTATCAAAGTATCACATCATACTCTTTAAGTTTGTATAGTGATGTCAGGTAAAAAATCAAGCAAGAAAATTTCTGAAAGAAATAGCAATCTGTGCCATCAAAAAAATTCACTTAAAAGATTACAAATACAGGTTTTGGAGATCCAAAGGCACAATCAGTTAGTGCAGTACTTCTGTGTATGTGGGTATTAATTTCTTATAATTTATATTTTGTTTTCACTTGAAACTTTTTCAAATTGATATGGATTGAGCAGAGAATCTGATTTGTTATGGCACCCTTTCTGGGTAAGTCTCATAACAGACATAAAATAAATAGAGAGAACAATAATTTCTTCTTCCTAGTTGCTTTGATTTACAAAGTTGTAGTTCCCTGTGATCAACCACAGTACAAAATTATTAAATGGAAGCTCCAGAAATGAACAATTCATGAGTTTTAAATTGCATATCATTCTGAGTACCATAATATGATCTCCTTTTATTTTCTTGGAATATGAATCATCCACTTGCATTATAACCACTCCACATCCATTAATTAATTGTTATCTCCATTATCAGATGAATTGCCATATTACAATTCATTTAAATAACCCTTATATAGCATCATGATCCTGTGATTTGTGCCTGTGTACTTGCCTCTCTTAGTTCACTTTTGACATCACAACATCCTCACAAGAAGCAGGTGCACACTGTGATAAGATATTTTGAGAGGGGAGAGAAAAGAGACCTCATTCACACAAATTTTCTCATAATGTATTGAGATAATGTTTCTCATTTAAATTAGCATTGCTAATCTCTTATTTTACATGATTTATTAATTAAAATTTATCAAAAGAATGTCTGAATCACAGAAAAAGTTCATAGTAAAGGCTCTGGATTACTATCTGCAGCTTTAGCATCCATTGCAAATCTTGGACATTTTTGCCAGGAATAAGAACAAACCATATTTGCTTTGGAAGATGGGTGGGCTTTTAAGGAAATAAAAACACACAAGAGAACAAGGAGATTGACACCATGATGTTCTAACATTTCAGAATAAACTAAAAGCCTGGTAAGTGGTGGGAACAGGAAAAGGACCCTGTGAATCATAGCAGAAAGGACTGCATGGAGCCTCAGTCTAGTCTGATTTCGTGTGGGAAGTGGCTTCTTGAATTGATATGTGGCTTTTCTTCTGAGAAGCTGTTTGCACCATCGGTACTTTTCAGTGTTTGGACATAAAGTCCTTTCCTTCTGTGACAGACTGGAAGACAAAGCTGTGGAAGTGAAAGTCCATGGGTTCAAACCCTGAGCTTGCTGCTTTGTGGGCAGGCTGCTCAATTTCCTTAAGTCTGGATTTCTTCATCTCCTAAATGGAAATAATGGTACCTATGATGAGGACTCCATTAGGGGAGAAAAGGAGGAAATCCCATCTCATAACAGAATCCACACTGGCCTCCACACAGAGGATGCTGAGCCAACCTGAGGCACAAGTCAGAGCAAAGCAGTGCAAGTTGTGTCCTCAGCTAACTCACAGAGGATTTGGGATTAGTATATCTGTCTTTCCAAAGCTAATTACGATTTCAAGTCACCCACAAAACCTTATTTTGGCCTGTGAGTGGGAATATGTCTATAACAAGTGTCTTAAGTAAAGAATAGAGGTCACATTTAGAGGAACAAAAGAAATGAGAATGCTTTCAGTGTGAAAGGATGACTGGCCTTAAGGAAAAACATTTATTTTGTTATGAGATTGGATTTACTTGCACTAAATCATTCTTATTTCTTATTCCTAAAATAAAATATTGACATCTGGAAAGCTACCTTAACCATGCAGTTGACAGCATTAAGGTCAGCCTTGAAAGAAAGTTCATATTAATTCAAGCAGTGAAAAACTTAAGAGGGCCATGGCCAAATAAGGACTATAAATTTCAAAGTACAGATCAAAGATGATATTAATCCAGCTGAGCCAAAACACTGCATCTCCATTTTTCTTAAGATATGATCATAAATTTTGATGGTACATCTCTAAAGGGAAAGGACATCTCAGCAGCCAGTGGTGGAATGGGTAGTGTAGAAAAGTGGTACTTATAAGAAGAATAAAGAATAGAAAATAAGGCTACCTTGTAGGAAACAGTATGTTTTATCATTCAGATTTTACTTATGCCTATGTATACCTGTGAATACCTATGTGTGGATAAACGTGTGTGTGTGTGTTTCTGGGTGTGAAACCCAGAGCTTCTATGCTAGGAAAGCTTGCTACCATGAAGCCTTATCTGCAGCCATGTTTCCTTCATTAATACAACAAATAATTAGAAAGCAGTTACTGCGTTATAGGCATAAAAGTAAAATTGTAGTCCTCAGGTAGTTTATATACGTATGCACACACTTACAGTTTGTGGATGTATGTACATATGTACATATGTACATATGGTGTATGTACACCTGCATGTGTGGGTTTGCATGCATGTGTATGTGTGTGCTTGCAGAAGCCAGAGGAGGACACAGAGAGTCTTGTTCTTCCATTCTTTGCCTTATTCCCTTCAAATTGGGTCTCTCAATAGACCTGGAACAAGCAAGCCCCAGTGATCTTGTCTGAACTTCCCCTCCCCCTCTCCACAATTCTGGGGTTTCAGGGGCCAGTTGCCACATCATCTTTTAAAGTTGGTCTTCGGGATTTGAACCCAGGTCCTTGGCTTATTCAGTAAGTGCTCTTACCTATACCATGTTATCACTCTACCCGCTTGTTTATATAAGTCAACAGATCCAGTAAATATTTCATACATATCTTACCCTCAGAAAGCAATATTTTACAGGGCCAAATAAATCAGGCCAAAAAAAAAAAAACAGACATAGCAATGTATACAATGATAATGTTATACTCTCCATGCTGCATACCTGAGTATTGAAGGATAGGTTGGCCCGAAGGAGTAAAGTTTAGTTAATCATTTCCAAAATTAATTATTCAACATTTTTGGAAGTCCATCCACTTTGGGGCTTACCTAGTCATACTAAAGATTTGTCACTCTTCCTTGTCTCTGTCATCTACTACTGAGTTTCTTAAATTGTGGATTAGGACAGAATTCCCAACAATTTCTGAAATGATCCTAAATCCACTTCTGCCACTTGTATTATATATCTATACAAGACAGCAAGCACCTTTACACACCGAGTCAGTTCACTGGCCCAATTATTGTTTTTAAACATGAATATCCAGCTAACACAGTACCATTTAGTGATAGGCTGCTGATTTTCCACTGAAAAATAGCATCAACCTTGCTAAATCGAGATTAGATGTTTTTGGATTCTATTCATTTCCATTCATTTGTTTATTTCAATATTATCTTAATTCTATAATTTTACAATAAACACTTAAATTTAGTAATTTCTGTCTTCCAACACTTTTTATATTATAAGACTGTCTAGATTATTCTTAGTACTTTTCATTTAAACATGAATTTTGCACTTGCATACTGATTTCTAAAATAATTTCTGGGATTTTGATCAAAATGCTATTGAATACAAAAATCATTTCAGGAGGCACTGACATAGAGTCTCATAATCTATATGACTTTAGTTCCATTTCTCAGATTCCCTTTAGGTCCATTACCAGTGTGATATGGTTACTGTGGAAAGCTTATATAATTTTTATTAGATTTATTCCTAGGTACATGATAACTTTGATACTATGATAAATGATGTGATTTTAATTTCTTTGTTTTTATGTAGGAATTAAATTGATTTTTATTTTGGAATCCTAAAATATCTCTATATAAACAGCTTGTCTGCAGCTTATTTAGAATTTTCTGGTTTTACAATAAATCATCTATATATAATGAATCTCAGACTTTCGTGATATACTCTTGTGATTCCTAATTATTTTTTCTTGAATTTGTGCTCTGGATAAAAACTCATGAGAAATGTTCGTTAGAATTGGTGATAGAGGGCTATGATAATCTTATTACTAATATTAAGGTGAGAAGTTTTCAGCTTATTTATTATTATTATTATTATTATTATTATTATTATTATTATTATTATTAAATGTCCTAAAGTAGATTTTTTGTTTATATTATCTTTTTGATAAAGTATTTTTTATATATTTAGTTTACTATGTAAAACACATGAGTTGGTATACGTTTAATTAAATGCTTTTCAGATTTTCTGGAGTTATAACTAAAAATATGGAGCATTTTCCTGGGCAAGCCTTCAGAATCAACTGAGTCTGAACAACTTCCTATTCAAACCTCAGTCTCTTAGCACTGCCTCTCTCTGTTCATGGGGCACTGGGAATGAATTGGTGAATGTCTTAGGGAGGAATTCATTCAGAATGCAAGATGTAATTTTAGTGTGACCCCTTCTGCTCCAGAGCATGGCTGCCATGGTCCTATTAACTTGGGCAGTTCTCTCACTCCTTTGAATATATATATATACAGCCAGTCATAATTTTCAGAAACATTAACCTGATGCAGGCTGCAGTCTCTTACCTTATAGCAAAAGTCAGAATTTTTTTATTCTTAACTGTATTAATGTACTTTGATCACAACTTATTATTGATAAGATACACATGTTCAGATTACCATCAAGTTTCAGAGCAGTTTCTGGGAAACCTTTGTCATGTATACTTGAGATATCTGATTTGGAAAACTCCACGTTATCTCTGTCTCTGTGTTGGTCAATCGTTTTTCCCCATCTGTGTCTCCACATTTCTTGTGCTGGATGCCCCTGGGCACAGCCGACATTTTCGTTTCATGACTTGTGCTGGCCTTCTCAGTAGGTGGAGGGAGTGTTCTTGGAGGCCATTCCTACACTGTACTTGATAGCAATAACTTAATGTTTATGGAAGTAACTTCAAACTACATAAACATACCACCTTAAGTCCAAACTAAATGTTTTTCTTCACTTGAGCTTGTCTCAGTTCACTCCCTGAATACTTGTGTCCACTCCCAAACCATACAATGCAAGAATGATAGAGGGGAATTAGAGCTGGAGACAGTGGTCTCAACCCATGCTTTGTCAGTGGCAATATTACCTCAGGGGTGGAAAAGGCTTAGGGGTTGAAAAAGAAACATACTTCAATACATACATATATATATATATATATATATATATATATATATATATATATATGTGTGTGTGTGTGTGTGTGTGTGTGTGTGTGTGTGTGTATGTACACATATATGTATATATATGTGTGTATGTATATACATATGTTTATATATACGTATGTATGTATATATGTATATACATATATATATACACATACATTATATGTAGGTATACATATGGCACATAAGGGAATGTATAGCATTAAATTAATGATATTAAATTAAATGATAGTATTAAAATTTCATGGAAAGAGGCAATTGAGAAAAATGTTTCCCAAATGCTTGTTGGAAGGGCAGTTCAACAAGGTGGAAAATCTCTATTGCAGCTGATAGAGATAAAATGTCTTAATTTACAATTTTCCCCAGGACATAAGGCCATGTAAACCCATGCTAGGCCTCCTCTCAGGGTTCTGGGAAGGATCTGTTCAAAGGAAGAGCTCCAAAACCAATGTCTCTCAGCTTTTTGATAAACCATCAGCTATAGCAGGCTGCCTAGACTGTGAGGAGTGTGTGTAGATTTCACTAACTGTGAAGGTTTCAACCAGCGGTGAATATTCAAGAGAGATGCCCTTCCATGACTTCAAACGCAGCTGAAGGAAACTCCTTAAAGAGCAAAGTGGAAAAGAGTGGGATGAAAGGGATAAAAGGAAGTACAGAGCCTCCAGGTGAGACTAGAGGCCACAGTCTCAGCTCAGATTCCACTCTGGTAACCTTCCTGTTAAAAATCCATTGCTTGGGGCTGGAGAGATTGCTCAGCAGTGAAGAGCACTGGCAATGGTCCTGAGTTCAATTCCCAGCACCCGTATGGTGGTTTGTGACTATTTATAATGGGATCCAGTGCCCTCTTGCATTGTGCAGACAGATATGAAAACAAAGCACCCATATACATTTTACAAAGAAGGATCCAGTACTTAGCACCATGATACACTTAATCAGTTATGCAAAGGCTCAAATGTTTATGAATAATGGAGAGTACACAAAGGATACATTATTGTATACTCATGGCACTGAGCCTCTCCCAATCTGAACCTTTGTAGAAGTATTTTTTGCATTTCCCTCAAATATCTTTTCCTGGTGTATATAAATATGTTGCCATTCCTTAGGACCTATTTCAGTTTCTCTCCATCTCAATCCTGCCTTTCTTTCCCATTTGGTACCTTCTGGTACTTGTGTTGCTCAGGCTTATAATTCTTCTTTAAAAAACCGTATCTTTAGACGTGATCTCTGAGCTGCTGGCAATGCATTTTAATTCTCCTTCAGCTTCATATTTCCAGCCAAATGGAAAAATGCCTGTATATATGAACTGCTGAATGTGAGAACAACTGGGACTTGTTACCATCACGAGGTTTTATGAGAAGAGGACAGTGAAACAGAGATTAGGTAATAAAAAGTAACTGTCTTTGTTTTCTAATACTGACTGCAGTTGAGTAGTCTGAAGAGGTGGACATTTTATATATATATATATATATATATTTATTTCAGTTTCCTATCCTGCTAATTAGATTATGGAGACAGTATTATCACTTATACTTGTCTAAATTTTGTTTTATGAGCAATCATGACAGTATTTGAATCGTGATATCATTGGATCATAGCAGGAGTTAGTAGCTAACCATAGATCCAGCAAGAGAGTTCACTATAGAGCCTATCAGAATTTTGTGCTTGATTCTGTTCTGAAATCTTGCTTAATTTTGCTCCATGTCTTTCTGTTTCTGAGCTATGAGATATATATTCATATAAGACTCAAGTTAGGGAGACAGACAAACACCAGTTAAAAGAAAGGAAAGAGATCATTTTCATGACGTAAAATGTTAAAAATATGTTCACTGTGTGCTTCCTTGTTTAATTTACTCTGGAAAATACTATGCCCAACTTACCCTTCTTGCCAATGGGGCCAGACTTGCCAATATTGCCCTGGGCTCCCATATCACCCAGCTCTCCTTTAACTCCTAAAAACAAAGCAAGCCATTATTATAGCATGAGTTTTTTTCTTTCCTTTAAGGATTGACTAATACCTAATTGTGATGGTTAGTTTTCTAGTTTTCTCAACTGTTAGGTTGGCCTGTAGGCATGTGTGTGGGGGTTATCTTGATTATGTTCACTGAGATGGGAAGACCCATTCATTTGGGTTGCACCCTGGGTTTGGGTCTGGGATTGTAAACACACATATGAAAGAAGACAGTGAGCTGGGCACACACATACTTGCATTCTTTGATCTCTATTCCTGATTATGGATGTGATGTGTTACGATCCCTCAAGCTTTCGTGGCTGTGGCTTCCTGTCTATCATGGGCTGTGACATAGAACCATGAGCAAAAATACTTCGCCCTTTAATTGCTTTTGTCAGGATATTTTATCAGGAAATGAAAACAAGTCACTAATATGTATCCTAAGTTTAGACAGAGTTAGAAAGTATCTATTGCCTGGCAGTGGTAGCTCATGCCTTTAATCCCAGCATTAGGGAGGCAAAGGCAGGTGGGTCTCTGTGAGTTTAAGGACATCTTGGTCTACAGAGTGAGTTCCAAGACAGCCAGAGTTACAACAGAGAAACTGTATCTTGAAAAAGAAAACCAAAAAAAAAATTAAAAAGAAAGTTTCTATTAATTGGAATGTGAGTGATTCTGACAATTCTAGGCATGATGATATTAAAATATTTATGGCAGCAATATTCTCGAATGTCCTCAGTGAGGGATTTGTAAACTAACGGATTAGATAAGGGGCAGAGTGGGGTTCTCGTACTTTGTTCTAGATCTGTTCACCTCTACATACATTTCTGGATTTGCTTTAGGATTGATTTTTCTCTCCACTTTCAAACAAGCTTTGACAGTTTTAGCTACTTCAAAACAAGGAAGAGGTTGGTGCTATAGTGATGAAAGAGACATCAGAAATTGTCTTGCTGAAGTTCTGTTTCTTGTTTTTGTCTTTTGAGACAGAATCTCACAATGTAGCCCAGACTGGCCTGTAGTTCACTGTCTGCCAGGCTGACCTCAAATACAGAAGTTCTGCCTCAGCCTCTTGAATGCTGGGATTGCAGATGTGATCCACCACAGCTGGTTTTGTTGTTGAGCTCATAATCCTAAAACTTATCATCAGGGACCACTACAGTATTCCAAAGTTATTGATTGCTTTATCTATCTGTCTATCTATCTATCTATCTATCTATCTATCTATCTATCTATCTATCTATCTATCTATATCGTAATAAGGGCTGGCATTGTGGCTCATACCTTTAATCCTAGTAATCAGGAAGCAGAGGCAGGTAGATCTCTATGAGTTAGAGGCCAGCTTAGTCTACACAGCAAATTTCAAACCAGTCAAGGCTACATAATGAGATTACTCATAAAAAACAAACAAACAAAGAACCAAAACCTAATAAATAAGTAAAAAAAAATGATAATATAAAAGCATTTACTAGTTAAAAATCTTTGTTTCGTGAGAATAATCTTGCAATCGACATAAAGACTTTTAGAATGAGCTTAAATCAGTATTTCTCAGATTGAGGATCTAAAGGCTGAAGAGTCATTTCAATTCTTCAAATTCTTTAAAAATTTTAAATGAGTGGCCCATGGGAACCGTTTAGTAAGTGGTAGGAGCAACTTGGGTATTTAGCAGCTACCCAGAAACTTTTTATTTATTTAATTTTAGTAAGGTTTATTCTTACTCTTAGGTTTATTTGTGAAAACATCTAAACAGCTTTTGTGTGACTCTCATCTGATTTCCTTCAAACTCCCTGTAGAACCTTCCATCCTGTTACTGTTATATCATTCCTTATTATAAGGAAAGGGGAGTAAAGAAATACAGAAATTGGGAAAAGATGAGTATTTCAAAGGACCAGGCAGCCCTCTCTATGAACACAGCTATGCTTCTTAAAACTCATCACCATGTATTCTCTCAGAGACTAGTACTCTCTGGACCACAGAGTGTGACCTTCTCTGACCAGCCTTAATGATGCAGTTTAAGAGAAATGACAAAGCCTAACCACCATGCAAGCTCATAGGAGCCCAGGTAACTCACACCTGAAACACACTCTATGTATCTCTGGGGTAGAAGGCATTGTAAAAATACTAATTTCCAGGACAAGGGCCAGGAGAGAGAGAATATTTGCACATTTGAGTGGCAATTTCAAACAGATTAACCTACCTTTTGGCCCCCTGCGTCCCACTTTGCCATCCTTTCCTTCTTCTCCTGGATCTCCCTTTTCACCATCATCTCCTTTTAAAACAAAGAAGGAGAAAGTACATAATCTCAGAGAAAGAGTAAGCCCATTCTCCCCAGGAGAAGACCATATTAAAAAATGCCATCACAACTTGGATATGAGAATGTACCTAGGCCACAAGGATTGGTCAGCTGAAAAGGAAAAGCTTCTGTTGCAATCATCACAGCAGTTGCAGTTCCTGCACTGGGCCGGAGAAAGACTGACAACAATCTGCCATGGATGGGAGAGGGACTCATGGAACCCTGTTCCTTATTGGTGAACTGTTGGCTATTGGTGGATGCTGAGAGTGGGGAAGGGGTCACTGTCTTCACCTTTGAACCCACTACTGATCCCTGAAGACTTTAATAGATAACTCCAAAGTCATGGTCACATAGAAGGCATTGTTTAAACTCAGTATGTCACAGAACACAAAAAATAGACGTAAATGTGAGAAATGGATTTGTAGGGAAGATGAGAGGCAGAGAGGGGTGGGGGAGTAGTTAAGAGATGTTTGGGCATTAGAGTAATTATCATGTCTTTTCCCTCTCTCTCTCTCTCTCTCTCTCTCTCTCTCTCTATATATATATATATATATATATATATATGTATATATATATATAATAAATTAATAAAAGAAGAAACTTTCAGTATATTTATCCTTTCATTCTTCTCCTGTCAACATTAAAGGGACCCCACAATTTGATGCATGGACTGGGAAGCTAAGAATAGGAGACTAGGAGTAGCAAACTGTTGACAATCAGTCGTATGTGGCAATGATTTCCTTAGTTACAGATGACTGTGGTGCCAGTACCTTGAACAATTCAAAATGAATGAATGAATGGCTTAATGAAAGGTGGCTTTTACTGGGAGTTAAAAGTTGCAGATTATAGTTGGTTCTAATGACTAACCGTTTGAACAATTGATAAGTTGGTGATAGAGCTAATTGCTTTTAGGGGAAGACAGGTCTAGACTTGAGTTCCAGTTCCTCCACTAGCTATCTAGAGAAACTTGAATATAATACCTTTTATTCTGTGTCTCACTTTTCTTTCCTGAAAATTGAAACAGTAATACCTACTTGAATGGGCTCCCAAGAAGTTTACATGAATGAATATACACAGAAGACTAGGGCACAACTAGTGTGTAAGGATGGTGGCTACTATTACTTTCTCCTGTATTCTGTGTTTCCTCATCCTTAGCGTAGGATACTACCGGCGCTCCCTGACTTGCCCAGTTGTTTTAGAATCAACAAGGCAAGAATGTGAATGTATTTTGGAAATAAAGAGCATAACACATACTATGTTGTGACTAGATACTCACAGTATCACCACGGTAATCTCAAGAGAGTGAAAGCACAAGGAATGATGGGAAAGTTAGATTCCAGGCTGTGAAATTATCCAAGCCTCTGGCTGTTTTACAGGAGTATCCACAGGATCCTTCTGGAATTGGATTTTATAAAGATCTAAGATGGCTTCTGTGGTCAGAGCAGAGGAGTTAGGTTTGGACTGGATATTAATTTCCAGTGTTGCTGATGTCCATTTAACAATGTTAACATGTGCTGTGCACTTGAGCTACGGATTTTCACATGAAATTGTGGTGATTCCAGGAGGTAGCAACTAGTCTTGCTCTATTTCATAAATAAAAACAAAATCCCACTAAGAGCTTGTGTGGTTAAGGTTCTTGTGAATTATCACAGAATTTCTGTGTACCCCAATGATAATTCTTCCATGTCTGTTTCTGTCCTCCGAATGTAGATTTGACACTTTCATCATAGGCTTCCGTGGCTTACAGCAGATGGTAGATTTTAGGAAACTTGGCACTTTGTCAAAGTTTTCAGAGAGAAAAGAAAAAAAATTTGTCAGTTTGTATTACTTTTTAAACAAGAAAAATATTAGGGATCATGTTATTATTCCAATGAGTTAATTCACATAGAATGCATCCTTGAAGTAGATTCATTGAGACATGGGTTTACCACTCACTAGCTGAGGGATTCTGTGTCCTGGGAACCCTTTCTTATTTGTGAGTATTGTTTCACTCAGTGGTGGAATAAATAAAATAAGGTTTGTGTGTGTGTGTGTGTGTGTGTGTGTGTGTGTGTGTGTGTGTGTTTTCCGGAAGTTTTATCCACCCTTCCATCTCTTATTCATTTCTTTCCTTATTTTCCCCTAAAGTGACATTATATAGAAAGATATTTTTCCTTTACCATTAACCAGACTGAGCCAAATTCTTCTGATTACCTTTGTTGTTTAAAATACCTCTTTATCCTGCACGTGTCAGCTCATTTCTGCTTAGAACATACAATCAGTCCTCTGTGAACTGAGAGATAGGCTGCCATCCTAAACAAATTTTGCTTATACATAGAAAATTTAGCACAGCCTGATGCCTGAAATGTAGCAGAGTTGGCTATGCTTTGTATGAATCACAGGGCACTTTACAAATGTTATGATAGCATTATTGAATATTATGCACCAAGGTGTCCATACTACCCGACATACAGTTAGCAATTCTATCCCCACGACAACCTTTGAGAAGGATGCTCTTCTCAGTTCCGTTTTACAGAGGAGCACATGAGGTCAAGCGGAGGTAATGCAACATTTGTAAGGCTGCAACACATGTAGATGGGAAAGTTGGGATTCAAATTTTGGGTGTTTTTCTTCAAAGCCCATGTCTGCACAAGTGGGATGATTTTGAATGAATTCTTCTTCTCCCATTCCTGGGATCCGGATTGCTGATCCAAGCAATGAGACTAAAGAGTCACGTTCTGCTCAGTAAAGGGCAAGATCATAAAGCCATGTGGTTGTGAATAGTGGTGCCCTTATTATTTCTCTTCCTTCCTTTCCCTCCCAGGGATCTTTCCCATTCATTTCCAAGCATGCGGCTCACTGGAGGATGCAAGGTGAGTGATTTAGTCATCTGCTGCTCCCTTGTGGCTCCTGCTGGGAAGTCCTGGAGGACAGAACTGGGATTATGGTTCTTGTGAACAGTATAACTGCACCCGGCCTGGCTCTAGAGCGAACTGGTGCTTTGCCTTCCTCTTGGGTCCTGGTTATTTATTGGAGAATAAAGTAATTGGAGAATTACTTTAATGAAAGCAGAAGGGAGACAAGCATGGGAAAGGACTCCCACTGTTGTCCCACTGTTGTCTTTTAGACTCTTAGAAATATTTTATTGAACTGTTGGGGACATTTAGACTGTATTCCCTTCATCTGAAAAAAAAATAGCCACTTACATTAAAAAAAAACAAACAAACAAACAGATGAATAGCTAAGCTACCATAAACTAATTTCAAGTTTCTAAAAATCATTTGTTTGGGCCCCTCCAGTCCATCAGCATAATAATCTCTTCAGGAGAATTCCACCAGAGCACACAGTTGACCATATTTTCTTAGGGAGAATTTATTTGAAATTAAATAGCTGAACTCAAGTCTCCTCCATGAATTCAAAGGGAGAGAGTATTTTTAAAGAAATTATTGCATTCATTTTGAAAATGCTAAATAAAGTCACTGGAAATTGTGTTAAAGTAAAGTAATCATATCTTACAGACAGGAGAGATGTTAGCAACCTCTCTGCTGATCACCCTTAGAACTGAGTGGGACATGTGTGCCATGCAGACCCCATGAAGGTGCACTTGGTCCTAAACTAACCTCTTTGCCACCCTTGCATTCTGTTTCCAAATTCACCAGTTCTATCTCTTGTTTTGAGGCTTTCAGTAGAAGGACTAGTTATTATCAAGATGGTTCATGTGTCTCTGGGAATGAGGTTGTTATAAAGGACCTTCACTTTTCCTTCTCCGGGCACTTTGCTGAACTGTGTGGGCTGTCGTGTGACCTGCAATCATCTGTCTTGCACGTTCATCTGTTTATCATTCTCTCAGTGCCTTCATTCGCCTCCCTGTCTGCCTCGAGTTCTTTCAACTCAAGTCTCTCTACACAGCTCTCCCTATGCAGAGGGGCCACGTTGAATTGTTGAAAATTCTCATTTCATCTCTTTGAGTCTTAGTTTTCTTATCTGTAAACTGGGAAAAAATCCTGCCTACTCCATAGGACACTTTCAAATTAAAGATATCTCAGCCAGTGGATGAAGAGTATTCAGTTACTCACTTGGAGTGCTCCTCTATTTGTATTTCAATGAGAAGTTAAAAAAAGTGGTGTCACTATTTCAACTATTTTTTCTGATTTTTTTTTTAAATTCAGTTGAAATCATGACAACATATCATCCTTAAACATGTCAATAAATGTCTCTAAATGGTAGGAACAGCCTCCTACATAAGCAAATTACTGTTATAACAGCATTGCTCTTTAAAAGGTTTCAAGTGTCAGCTTCATAGAATTCTGTGGCTTCACTTATTCTCAGCCTATATTATTATGCTATTGCAGCCTAGTCTAGTGAGAAGGAGAAATGAACATTAAAAAGAAAAAAGCCCAAATTTACAGGAGTGAACCTGAATTCTTTGAAAACAAATCATGAACAATAATATTTTTTTTTTCTGCTGAAAATTACTAATAGACCAAAGGGGACTTGGGGGAAGGCAAATTCCTGCTGGTCATTTGTAGAAAGAAGTAATCCTGAGAAGGTTGGGTATGAACTGATGAAGTCCATAGGCTTTAATTTTACATACATCGAAAGGTCTAATTCCCACTGTCTCATTTGCCAGCTTCTATAGTTTGAATGTAGAGTCTCCTGAAGTCCATGTGTTAAAGACTCGGGAGGCGGTGAAACGTTTAGTAGCTGGGACCTAGTACAAAGTTCTTTGGTCCTCAGGGATATTTCCTTGCATGAGATTTAGGACTGTAGCCCCTTTGTTTTCTTCATTCGCTTCTTGTCCATGAACTAAACAGTTTTCTCTTCCATTGTCTCTGCCATTGCACGACTCATGGCCTAAAAGTAATGGGTCTGCTCTAAAGCTAAGCATCAAAGCAGACCTCTTTAATGCTAGTTATCTCAGGCGTTCTGTTACAGTTATGGAAAGCTGACTAATATTCAGACTTTTGCATCTTATGTGTACTATTCAACTTCCCAAACTCTTTGTCCTCCATCCACATTGGTAATATGAAATTTCTACTGTATTTACTTGTGCTAGACTCTCCTATACTGAAGGCAATTTCGTCAATCTGCAACACATGACTCACTTCACAGCTTTAGGATGAAAACTGGCAGCAGAGGAAGAAACCAGTCAAATGGTTTCCTATTTATTGCCAAATGTTGTGCTGAGTATGGCTATTCTTCTTGGATTGCTATCACTGATTGCCTCAAGGAGGGGGATCCTTCAACTGTTTAAAGGATCATGAACTTTAGAAGTGGCACCAGTCAGTTAACAGGAGTCAACAGAAGAAGTGATGTGTAATGTAAAGTAGACCTTAAAATCAGGAAACAGTTTGCTAACCTCCAGAGAGAGTAGAGGATGTACTCTGTGGGGATTGTGGGACCATGGTAATGTTTTATCACAATTCTCTCTAGGTTGACACTCTGAGGGGAAGTTTTTCTCACATCTCTCTTCAGAAAATCATAAAAAAGAAGCATGATTAGAAAATGAAGGATGAGTTTCAGAGGCTGTAGTTCTGATCTCAGTATCTCTGCATGGGAACTTATGTGTACAATAGGGAAAGCTAAACCTTGGATGCTTAAGAACAACAAACAATAATGTGCTGCCCAGAAGCAGCCAGAATTTACCTGACAATGGGGTGGGAACCCTCTGGGAGATTTCCCCAAGATTCTTATCTAACTTTGCATTATGAGTGTGAATGAATACTTGGTTCTGCTCACATGGAACCATTTACAAAGAATTTTCCTCACACAGTTAAAATATTCCAAAAATATTGATTCTTCTGCACCCATAGTACAAATGAACCAACCACGTTTTAATTAACTGGGACTCTTGTGCTTAAGTAGGAAGGATGTTCCTGGGAGAATTTTATAAGACAGATAGCAGTACTTTAGAAAGATGTGACTTTGCCTTATCAGTTCATGAAAAACAATGGTCTTTGCATGGACAATGATAAAATCAAAATATTGATGAACTTTGAAAAATGTCAATTTACAGACTTAGGTATCAATGAAGAATGGAGCCATATGGGATCCACAGGCTTAAATAACTTGTTATGTGAACAGTTTTCTTGCTTTGGCTTTGTCCTTCTCAATAATTGGATTGAAGATCCATTGAAGATGCTTGGTGTTTCGCAGAATTGAATCTTTAACCAATTTTAATTTTTTATGTACAAATAAAGAAGCACATCTTCTAAAAATGATATAATTTGCCAAGGGTTCCAGCTTTAGGAAGCCCATGTTTATTAAGTGCTCGGATACTCATTCAAATATGTGCATATTGATGTACATTTATGTATACTTTAGATATATATGCATATAGTACAATATGTACACAGACAGGTTCAAACCTTGAATTTCCCAAATAATAGCTCTTTAATCATATGCCAAATACTGCATACTTCACTTCATTTAAATCATTGTGTTTGATAAATAATTGAATCATAATTTTAATAAATAACTTGTCAAATTATTTAATCAATTATTTAAATTTAAATTAAATCTTATACTAAACAATTAACTTTCTTCAGAGTGCTTCATTGAAAATGGAGATAATGCCTTTCTTATGGAACTATTTAAAGATTATACGAGATTATGGATGATAAGACTCATAGTAGAGTCTCTGAATCAAATGTGCTCTACTTCTAATTATTGTGTATGTAGTGAATGGGCACCCATTGATTTTACTTTCTTGTTACATTTTCCCTAGGATTCTGATAACAGCTTCATAATGTTCTGTAGGAATTCACACTCACTCATTCTGACATGGTTTGGACAGTAATAGATTCAGTAAATTGGCATGTGACCCACTAAGAAAATGTGAGTCTCAACTTACGGATTTTTTAAGTAGAACTTCCAAAACCCAGAGGAGAATCAGTCTGTCTTTAGGTGTTGCAGAGAAGATTTTGAATATATCCTGACAGCACAAGAAAGAACAGGCTTTATACTGAAGTAATGATGGAGGAGAACAAAGCCAAGGCAAGAAGACTGGGCCCAGAAAAAGTTGCTCAAGCGTGTGGATTGAACATGGCTCCATTCTTTCCCAACACATAAGTCTGTATATTGGCATTCTCTCCTCTGTTTTGTTTTTTGTTTGTGTTAGATTCTTTTACTTGCTAACACAAGTTTCCCAATAATATAATTACTAGATGGTGATTAAGACAGCAACACCCTTCTCCATGGCAAGGGCAGAGCCTCAGAAAGTCAATAATTACTGTAACAAATGCTAAAACAATCTGTTATAGGAGCACAAAAGAAATGGCTCCATCTGCCCAGATCTCTGGCTTTCCCTAGGAAGAAGTAGAATCCAGGAGAGGACTTCACCAGAGTAGATTTACATCTAAGACAGGTACACAAAAATGAACTAACATAAAATATTGTCAGTATATCAAGGCAAACATGTGCCAAAACATCCTCATTAGTAAAAGTTCATGTGAATTTCTATTCTCTTTTGGATGTTGTATTCATGACAGACCCAGGCCAAGAGTCTTCTAGGTACAGGCATGCCTAGGTCAGATGTATTCATCTTTAGCAGAGAGAATTCATGGTGCTCCCTGGATGGTATTCCCCTAGCACTTCATAGGTGCCATCCAGGATTAGACAGATCTGAAATGACATACTGTCTTCATTTTATTCCTAGCTTGATACCATGTCTGAGCTGCACTAGGTGCCTGCTCAATAAACGTTCTCGAAATAAAAGGAGTAACATCCCCAAAGACAAGATGGATAAATGTGAGCTTAATGACAATACAGTCAAATGAATTTGTGATTGATTGAAATGTCATTCTCAATACTGGCTGATTAATGAGTTGGCTTCAGTCTGTGGTTACAGCCTATAAAGCAATAAGGCAGCCCAGGCGAATACACAAAACACCACTCTTGCTACTGCCCTGCAGTGCTTTTGTTTCTTCCTCTAATTTATTTTCTCTTCCAATATTTCTACCATGCTTGAATTTCCTGGCTCAACAGAGAAGCCAGTTTTGATTATTTGTCCTTTCACAGCCCATCTTGATTCTTACTTTTTCTCATTTTCTACCTTTATTTTTTGATGCAGAAGTTTATTTTTACTTGTGTTTACAATGGTTATTTTGTGCATTGTTGGGTGAAGGGCTGCCTAGGTCTTGGCATTTTATATTGTCTGCAGGTGTTGGCTTTATGTGGGGGACGTTTGATTGTTCATGGTCTGCACATGGTACCAGTAGAACACCTAAGAAGTTTAAGTATCAATAAAAACTCCTGAGATGAGAGGCTCAGGGTTCCACTGTCCAATATCGTGCTTGCCATGATAGTGGTTTCCTTTGCAGATTTGCACCTATGAAAATAGCTCCTTGCCCTCTTGGGTGATCAACCACAGTAGGTGTACAGCTAAACTTTTCCCTCTTGTTCTTGTTACCTCTACTTACACATACCTTCTTCATTCCCCAATTCTTGTCAATTAGAGGTGGTTCCTAAATGACATTCATGTGCTTAATTAATTGATATATCAAACACAATTAGAACAGTTTCCATTCAACAAACAGTTGAAATAGTGTTTACATAGGTCTAAATTTTGCTTTATCAAACCATCTTACAAATTAATCTTAAAATCACATTTTTCACTGTGTTTCTCTTCATTCATGTTCTAGCAGTTATCCATTCAGAGGCAAAGGCCACAGTTATTAATCTTGTACGCCCTTTTAGACTGAAGTCAAGGGAACTTTCCCATCTTATTTTCTGGTCTTGAATTGTATAATCTCTTCTTGTCCAAGTTATTTTTTTCCTGATCATCAATATAGCCTTCATCTCTTGCCGTCACTGAATGGCATACATGTTTTCTTTCTATGTGAAATTCGTCCACATAAAGAAGAAACCAAAAGTCATTAAAGACAGACTAGGCACAATGACCTGATGAGAGTTTAAAGTAAATATACATAAATCTACAAAGTTTATAAACAAATAAATGGAAAAAGAAAAAGTGAATACTAGACATAAGAAACAAATAATTGTCATAATATACAAAGAATTTAGGAAAATTCCTTTGCAGAAAGGCAATGAATGATTTTAAAAAATCACTTGCAGGTTTAAATAACAAATACTTGGTAAGAAATGCACAGAACATATATTTCTCTATAAATATCTACACTATATTTCACATCAGATCCCAAGATGATATAGTAGAGTTGATGATTCTCATTCATGGTTCTTGACAATGGAAATGCATCTGGAAAATATTCTGAAAGTAGGATTAAAATGCATTAAATCTATAGACTTGTAATTCCAGCTTCCCTGGAGGATAATAGAGAAGTATACAAGTTTAAAGCCTGCCAGGCTGCATAGTGAGTTAAAGATCAGCCTGAGCAACTTAGTGAGGCCCTGGAAGAAAGATAGGCCAGCAAGATGGCTCACTACAGGCACATACTTCAAAGTTTGAGGACTTGAGTTTCATCCCTAGGAACCACAATGTGAAAGGAGAGAGCTAAGTGACTTCTGAAAGTTAATAATAATACTCTAAAATAAAAAAAGAGAGTTGAGGATGTAGGTACATAGTATAGTACTTGCTTAGAATGTGTCGTGTATTAGGTTCAGTCCCTATTATTGAAAACAGAAAAAATCTAAAATAGAAAAAAAATACAGTACTCTAGTTTATCTTAAGGAACTTCTTTTAGACACATAATTAAATATACATACAAGAATGTTTAGGGTTAAAAAACTGCTTTTTTACTGTTAAAAAAGTGTTTGCAGAAAGTGTAAACACTTGAAAATGTGTCATCATGAGATTGGTTGAAACAAACAATGATTAACATGATATTCCAGTGATTATACTTGTATTAAAATATAACACAGCTTTATGCTGATAATAAAAATGATAGCTTAGAGAGAGTGATCTGGATCACAGTATGTAATTCATGTCTCTTAGGGAGTATAGCATATGATATAATAATATATAGATAATATAGATAATAAATATATAGAAACGCCTCTGTGAGAGAAATGGGTCCAGAAATAGAAGGGAGCAGTAAAAGGAAAGATTGTTAGCTTTTCTTTATACATCTTCACTTTGAAATGCCTTCACAATCTGAAAATATGCTAAGTATAATGTAAAAATATCTACACTCTTTCTCTTCATTTATAAATCCTACCTGTAAATTCTGTCTCAAAACAGATCAGTGGTGGAGCATGTCTTTAATCCCAGCACTCGTGAGGCAGAGACATGTGGATCTCTGTGAGTTCGAGGCCAGCCTGGTCTAAAGAGTGAGTTCCAGGTCAGCCAGAGTTATAACAGAGAAACCTATCTCCAAGCCTCCCTCCAAAAATTCTGTCCCAAATTAATTTTTACATATCTGAGTTTGTTAATAGCATTGTTTCCTTGGTTATTTACCACCTGGTTCCATGTTACTACTTTTTAATTGTTGCCTTGACATATTATTTAAGTAATATGATTTTATTTAATTTTATATTAATGTCAACTGCTTAATTTGACTAGATTTTTTTTTTTTGTGAAACACTTGGATGTCAAGTGTCATTTACAATCCCAATTTTACTTACTTATTCATTGAACAAATACCTGTTGCATTTCTGCTTAGTTGGTTACGAAGCTCTGTGTTGGGCCCTAAGCTATTGAACGTTATTTTAAACAAAACATGATATCTGCCTAAGCCTTTGGTGAGAAGCTCTGAATAATGTCTTGCAATGCTGTCTAACAAGTGAGTTTTTGTAAAGATCAATAACCCTGATCTTTAGGAGGTTGTTTTTTTCTTATCATAGACAGGTTCAATATAGTTGAGCTCCTTCTCAAAGATCATTTTTCACCCTACACTCATATTTCTTGTTATATTCCTAGAATTAAAATAGAGTATATTGGAGAATATGCAATGGTAGGTTGACTTTAGAGTGACTTATTCCCAATTAATAAAAATACGTGGACAGACACAGAGACTCTGACAATGCTGGACATTAGCTGTACATATACTCATGTGTTCAGAATTAAAATGTTAGAGAATCAGGAAGAAATAGCAACAGGAAACCACGTGTTAGTGCAGTGTGGACAATAACATCGGAATGGCATTTCTTCCCCTGATAATGGCGAGGTAAGAAAAATACTACGGAAACTATTAAACTGTGAGTTCATCTTTTTTTCCATTTTACTTTTATTAAAAATAGATTTTTTTTCATGCAATATATTCTGATTAAAATTCCTTCTCCCTTAACTCCTCCTAGATCCTCCCACTTTTCTACCCATTTAAATCCACACCCTTCCTGTCTCACCTTAGAAAACAAACAGGTGGCCTGGCTGTGGTGGCACATGCCTTTAATCCCAGCACTTGGGAGGCAGAGGCAGGTGGATCTCTCTGAGTTCAAGGCAGTCTGCCTAATCTACATAGTGAGTACCAGGACAGCCAGAGTTACAATGAGAAACCCTGTACCAAAAAAACCAAAATAAATAAATAAATAAAATAAGAAAGAAAGAAAGAAAGACAGACAGAAAGAAAGAAAGAGGCCACTCCAGAGAAGCAGACAGACAAGCTAACTGTAGCTCTTCAACTCTCCTTCAGCTCCTCCAAAACCAGTACCCCATTTTGTCTGCAGTTCTGGAGGAGAGCATCTGTTGCAGCCTCCCCTCAACACCTGCTACCTTCTCCAGTGGATCACACAGATCTTCCCCTCCTTCCCCCCACCCCCATTGTTTTATCCCAGCCTCAATTCCAGCAGGCACTCCCTGGGAACCCATAGACCACTCTGACCAGGAAAACATGTAGGCTATTCGCAGATCTTTACCTATAACTCTTCTCCAAATCCAATCCCCCAGTCTAATCCTTAGCTTTACAGCAGACCACCTGGACCTTCCACTCCCTCTATCCAGTAGATAACACAGATCTTCTCATCCTAACTTATTTTTCCCCACTCATTACTTTATTCTAGCACCCAACCCCAGCAGGCCACTGCAGCAAGGGAAGCAGGTAGGCTAACTATACAGCTTCACCTTTTCTTCTACTCCCCCAAATCCAGTCCCTCAGTCTCATCCCCAGCTCTGCAGCAGACCATTTGCTGCGGCCTCCTTTCTTCCTTCCCTGTCTGCGTATTTCTCCAGTGGATCACACAGATCCTTTGAACTGTATTTAACCCATTCATTGTTTATCCTCGCCTCCATCTCCAACTCGCATTCCCTGGGAACCCACAGGCCAGCGAAGCAGGTAGGCTAACTGCAGATCTCACCTCTTCATCTCTCTCTCTTCACCTCGCCTCATTTCACCTTTCTCTCCATTTCTCCACGTCCAAACCCCCCAGTCTTATCCCCAGCTCTATAGCAGACCACAAGTTATAGATTCTCTTCTCTGCCCCATTCCCAAGGCACTAAGGGTATCCTGGTAAAACACTCTGCTTTCTTCCCTCCTGTAGATGTCCTCAGTCTCCCTCTACAGTTAATCCCCATTGTAGGTGTCAGATTCCAGGCATTTTATCTGGAATCCCAAATGGCCACACATACCAAGATCCCAGAAGAATTCCCTGCGAAGCAACATGCAACTACCACTCTCTCCTAAGAACTAGACAGGGCAACAAAAAGCAACAAACAAAAGACCCACCAAGCAAAGACAAGACCAGATATTAGTACCTGGAATTACAATCTTTCCAAACCCAGATGCCTAGATGGCAGAATAAAAACACAATCAACAACAGCCAGGACAATATGTCTCCACTAGAGCCCTGCAACCCTACCACTGCGTATTGTAACATACCTGAAGCACAGAAAAAGATCTTAAAATAGCCTTTATAAATACGATAGAGGACTTTAAAGGTGAAATAAATAAAACGGTTCAAGGCCTGAAGGAGAAAATTGAATCAATAAAGAAAACCCAAACTGCAGGAAATCTGGAAATGAAAAATTTAGGGACTGGAACAGGAACTTCAGAGGCAAGCCTCACCAACAGAATACAAGGGATGGAAGAATCTCAGGCACTGAGGATGCAATAGAAGAAATGGATCTCTCAGTCAAAGAAAATGTTAAATTTAAAAGATCCTGGCATAAAACATCTATGAAAACCCAGACACTAGGAAAAGACCAAGGCTAAGAATACTAGCAATAGGGGAAGGAGAAGAAACCCAGGTTAAAGGTTCAAAGGACAAGAAGCATACAGAATATCAAATAGATTGGACCAGAAAAGAGAGTCACCCCTAGCTCATAATAATCATAATAAACTTAGAATAACACCAGATTTCTCAATAGAGACTCTAAAAGCTAGAAGGGTCTGGGCAGATGTTCTATAGACTCTGAGAGACCACAGATGCTAGCTGAGACTACTATAAATAGCAAAACCTCCTATCACAAAAGGGGGAAGAAAATAAAACATTCCATGATAAAACCAAATTTAAACAAGATTCATATACCAATGCTGCCCTACAGAAGCACTAGAATGAAAACATAACACAAAGAGGTTAACCATACCCAAGAAACACAGGCAATAAATAATCCCAAACCAGGAAATCAAAAAAAGGAAACACACATACACCCACCACCACCACCATCACCACCACCACCACCACCACAACAGCAATAAAATAAGAAGAATCAGCTAACACTGCTTATTGCCATCTCCCAACATTAATGGACTTTATCTCCCAATAAGAAGACACAAACTAAGACTAAAACAGTGGATGCAAAATTAGAATCTATTATTCTGGTGCATCAAATAAACACACCTTAAAATCAAGGATTGACACTACCTCAGGGTAAAAGGTTGAAAAAATTCCTCCAGAAAAATGAACCTAAGAAGCAAGCTGCTGTATAATTTTAATATCTGACAAAATACATTTCAAACCAAAACTAATCAGAAGAGAAAGGGAAGGACCCTACAAACTCATAAACAGAAAAATCCACTAGGAGGACATTTCAGTTCTTAACAATATTTATTCATGAAAGACAGTGGCACCCAAGTTCATAAAAGAAACACTTCTACAGCTTAAATCACATACCAGCCCTCACACTCTGATAGCGGGAGACTTCAATACCCCACTCTTACCAACAGACAGGTCATTCAGGTGAAAACTAAGCAGAGAAATTCTAGAGCTAACTGAACCAAATGGAACTAGCAGATAGTTACAGAACATTTCACCCAAACACAAATAATTTAACTTCTTCTCAGCACTTCATGGAACTTTCTCCAAAACTGCCCACATACACAGAGCAAATCTCAACAGATATAAGAAAATTGAACATCCTATCTTACTACCATGAATTAAAACATAACAACAGACACCAGTGAAATCAAGAGACCATCAGAGCATTTTACATCCTTTAAAAAATCGTACTTCATCAAATTGTAAAATCTAAAAGAAATAGATAATTTTATTGATACATACCACTTACCAATGTTAAATCAAGATCAGATAAGGTATTTAAACAGATCTATAACCCCTAGTGAAATAGAAGCAGTCATTAAGTCTCCCAACCAAAAAAATCTCAGGGCCAGATGGTTTTAGTGCAGATTATATCAGACTTAGTAGAGAGTTAATGCTCCTCAATATTCTATGAAATAGGAACAGAAGGAACCTAGGCCAATTTGTTTCATGATGTCACAGTTACCCTATACCCAAATCACATAAAACCCAAGAAAGAAAGATAATTACAGAATTATGAATTACCTTGTGAACACAGATGCAAAAATTCTCAACTAAAGCCAAGAACACATCAAAAAAATCATCTACCATGATCAAGTAGGCTTCATCCCAGAGACAAATATGGTATGTGTTTGCTTATATATGGATATTTGCTGTTAAGTCTTCAATAAGCAAGCTACAATGCAAGCTTATCTTAATTTGGAAAAGAAAATGTCACCTTACATAGTCTGCAATGTAGTAAAATAGATCATATTCCCTGCACTGTGACTTTGCTACCTTCCCAGCAGTGATTTGGTCTATGTGTTCAGCACTGGCTTTGTCACAGATCCCTGTAAGACTGTCTGCTGTGTTCCTTGAGGAATGAATTTACCAACAGAGTGACACTGATGACTTAATAGTTCCAGAGGTCTTTCTTCTGAAGGGGACTTTCAGTTTGGCTTCCCACGTATCGCTATGCCCACCTCATTCCATCTCTTAACTTCACATAGACATATGACTCTCCTAGCTTTCATTGCCTTGTCATTAAGTGACACAGCACATGGTTCAATGACATAGAGATGACGTTGTTTCAGTTTTTTTCTCTGAATGGCTTTGTTTTCCCCAGATACTGGTTCTTTTTAGGATAGGTGAAACACCGCTATTGAAAATACTGTTTTACTTTATCAAATACTATTTCTACTATGTCAACACTATGGATTACAACTAATAAATGAATCTAGAAGATCTTGAGTGCAAGGGGCAGTAGATGTCGCCTCTTCAAAGAAGTTGGTATCAGTGGTCCATCTTCTCTTTCTTACTAAGGAAGGGCCAGTTCTCCTGATGTGACATGATTCAGTTAATAGATGCAAGGTCTAAGTTATAAGTGATAGTTACAAGAGGGAAATGGATCACTGTATGAGGGAAAGATTATAAACCGGGTTTTATTTCTCTTCAAAACACTTGCCCATTGTAGTTCAGTGGAACCATAAGCAAGAAGAGTGTGCCTGAGATTCCTTCTCTTTAAAACAGCAGTAGTGATCTCTATACATGTCAGCAGAGCTAAAAATGAAATAATGAATGACCTTTTTGTAAACTCTAAAGTGATGTACATATAATGTGCTAAAAAGATACAAGTATTTTCAAATGGCCACAAGAGACCTAAAATGATGCTTACTGAATTCTCAAATCAAACACAATCACAGTAAATAACACAAAATATTAAATTATTTAGTTGCCATTTCACTTGAATATCCGTAGTCCAGAATTTTACTGCCTGCATTTACAATTCATTCCTAAAAGAGCAACAATAGCTATAAAATATAATTTAAAAACACTTTCATGAAACAATAGGAGATTGCGGATAAAATAATTGATGCATAAAAACATTCAGACTCATTAGGGATGAAATGACATGAGCTATGAAGGATTGATAAAAGCATTTTAACAGAGTTACCTGGTTATACAAATTTCATAGGCTAAATCAAGGAAAGTAAGAGATAAATAAACTGTTGTCTATCCTCTGCCTGCCAACAACGCCTTGAGGCCAGCACAGTGTGTTGCATGGGACAGATGATAGCTTCTGATATGTTTCTTAAAGAAGAAAAAAGGAGCAAAAATACTAGTAACAGTGTCATTCTCCTTTGGCTTTTACTAAATCTCTTACTTGGTCACATTTACAGTCCCCAAGGTTATGTCAAACATTATGCTAAGTATTTATGTGGCTCAACTCATTCTTCCTCGCCATGACACCGTGAAGTAGTTAGAAAATTCTCTTCCCCAAGTTACAGGTGAGAAAATCCAGACTTTAAGTGTGTCCTGACATTCATTATGTCTCCACTACAAGCTCCGCCATATTTATACCACTATGATTCCCACTTTAGTAGTAAAGGACGAAAAGCCCAGTTGGAGAGCTACAGAAAGACCAAAACGTGAATGAATGGAAAGGGAGACTAAAAGTGACTTTGAGGTGGGACTATGAAGTGTCAAAAGGGGCAAGAAGTGGTGGTCTTTCCCATGTGGAGTTGCATTTGGAGAGCCAGTTTGGCAAGCCTATGAATGATTTTTTTTTTTTTTAATGAAAGTGAAGAGAAAAGAAGCTATTGTGACCAGTAAGAGCAACAGAAGGTTACAGAAGAAATGATGACAGTTAAGTTGTATTCTAGACTTGTTTTCATTTAAAAATAGGCATTTAATGTGTGTGATATCCTGTTCTTCCTTTTGAAGTTGAGGTCACCAAAGATTTAAGATAGCATAGCTAGATAAATTGAAGAGCTCAAATTTAAATGTATCATATATATATATATATATATATATATATATATATCTGTATATATATATATATGTATATATATATCCTGTGAGTTTTATCTATGTACAAAAACATCCCAAGCAGCGATTTGCACATAGACAAATAGTTACATAAGAGAATTAGGGAGAGGGACATAATAAAGATAATGCTTTTAGTAAAATGAGATAAATAATTTTAAAATTGTTGTCATTTGCTAGTCTCTGATTAATCTTTACATTTTTATTGGACTAGGGTTTTATACTTCTCCTAACCTAGCTTTGAAATGTTTTCTTGACATCTACTCGTAGGAAAGAGAGGAAAAATTATTCCAAACACCCACAAAGTGGGATATGCAGCCTAAAGAAATCAAGCTATTTACTTAACTTCTCTGTGAAAGTCACCTACAAAGAACTGACAGCTTAATATATGGAGGTGACCTAACGATTGTGATCCTGTACTGTGTTACACACTTATCACACAGATCTGTCTTTCTAATGCTAACTTGTCAAACCAAGCAACCACGGAAGACTTGGATAAGAAAATAGGGTGGGGTGAGGCAAGTCCAGGATTAGTTCTATTTGTAACTTGGCCACTAATGCCCATGAGACTGGCAAGGTGTTACTGAGCCTCATTAGACCTCAGATTCACAAAACTGGGGACAAACCATTGGAAGTTACCTGGCAAGCCTTTAAATTTGAATGTGAGAGATTCAGATACTCCTGGGCCTATCTATCTATATGAGGAAGCACAAGAAGCCTTCTTTTTAGTGGGGATTGAGAATTATTTGGAGAAATAAACAAATTTCTATCAATTCTGCAATATAGAGCCATGTCAAACAATAAAAACGATATATGTCCCTTTTCTTGTGGTTAATGGATTTTTTGAGGAAGGGTGGGTGTCTTCCTCCTGGTAGGGGTATTCTCCACCTGTTTTCCTTCACAGCCTGGCCTCTCTTAGTAAAAAAGCTTGGGACAAATTGCTTTGTGCTCAGATATGTGCCCTTATCTCTCCATGCATGAGTTCTACAGGGGCCATGAGAGGTTTTAAGGAAACCCAAAGCAGCTAATTTCTGGCCCATACAATACTATGTCACATTCAACATGGCTTGAGGCTCCTTCTTGCTAGCTAGAACATTCAGCAGTCTGACTGGGATAGAGAATGCAAATGGGCTGCGGTGAAGTCAGTGACATTGGACTAGTGACACAGTAACTATGAACCTCACATTCTTTATATGGCCAATAGGAGTTAAACGCCTTTTGTAAAGATTACTGAGATTATTAAAATGCACTATGGTGGCAAAATACTTACATAGCTGCAAATGGCAATACCTGATTTAACACGTTAGACTAGAGTAAAATAGTGTGCACTTCCAAATAGCTGAAATACCAGTGTTATTACAAAGACCATATTCATCATTTTAGCATACTTTAGTGTCCAATACAATAAATTAGCTGAGATGCATGAGTTCAATGTCCTGAGATAATGAACAGCCAGTTATTATTACCAGAAGTTAGCCAGTGGCTGATGTTTGTTTTTTTTTCAACCTTTATTATTGATTTTAGGACTTTATTCTTTATTTTCAACTTTTCAATCAAATGATGGATGTGCATTAATCTGGACCAAGGTTATGAAAAGTACATAACTGAAAGCTTGTAGCTGTGCCTTCTCATAGGCTATAAGCACCGACTGTGCGAGAAATCCAAGGGAAACAGGTGGATTTTTACATTATTCTCTTTCTCCTTTAATTTTCTAACAATTTATTAGTATAATTCTGAAACTCTGACAGATTGACTGCTTTCCTGTTGAACTGAAGCTCCTGCGCCCTCTACTCTGCCTCCTTCCCTTCGTGGTCATGTTTATTGTTTATTATTATTACTATTGAAAATAGATTCTTCTCTCATACAATACGACCCAAGTGCAGTTTTGCTCACTCCACTCCTCCCAGCTCCCCTGACCTTTCCTGTTTCCCAGATTCACTTCCCTTCCATGTTCCTTCAGAAAAGAGCAGGCCTCCACGAGACAACACCCAAACACGGCAAAACAAGACACAGTAAGACAAGGCAAAAGCCCTCACATCGAGGCTGAAGAAGGGAAACCAACAGGAGGAAAAGAGTCCCAAGAAGGGTCAGAGACGCATCAGCTCCCACAGTTAGGAGCCCCACAAAAACACCAAGGTAGCAGCCACAGCATATGTGCAGAGGACTTGGTACAGGCCCATGCAGGCTCTGTGCTTTTTAATGGCTACATTTTTAAGCATAAGATATGACTAACGCAAACTAGTGTGTGGCATGGAATAACTAGACCTGGACCAGAGGACAAGAGGTAAAGTTCAAGAAAAACTAACTGTAGCTCTGATTGAACTTGGGAACTCCACTTGGCCTTTCTAAGAGTGTATGCTAAGGATATTGATACTAGATATGGATACTGTGAAAATTAAACAATGCGATGTTTTCTAAATTTTCTTGCAGTTTGTCAAGCATCCTCCAAATGTCCCTTACAGATTTAAGTCTCTATTTTATTTTATATTTTTTAAAAATTTTTTCTCATTGATGTTGTTTTCAACTAAAACCACCAGAGGTCAGAATTTCACATAAGTTGCTAAGAGAAAGAGCCATGGTAGGGAAAAAATCAAAAGAGAATATTTCCTGCTAAGCAGTATAAAATAAACATTTCAGGTATAGAAAGAAACTTATAGACATTCAGCCAAGGAGTCTTGGAAACTGGGATGCTTTACCCCAGAACTGTTACTCGGTGCACTTGATAGGCAGATAAAAGAAAGAGAGGCAAAATTTGTTAAATTATATGTGAATTATATCTGTACAAGATTGGCTTATGGTGATTATTTTATCTTAAAAATAGGAAGCATGTATGATGAAAGACTAATTTTCAAATAGAGAAGTTGGAGCATAAGTAGAAGCATAAATAGAATCTAATGTTTTTTTTTCTCTGTTAGGATGTGCTTTGGAAATGAGGCCGAAAAGCATGTTTGTCTATTGAACGGCGTATTCTATAACTGGATAGTGTTACTGAGTTTTCATCTGCAAGTCTGAATAATTTATTTAGTTTCCACTCTCCCAAACAAATTTAGAGTTAAGTTCCTTTAATTGTCTGTTTCTCAGAGTATCTGGAAAATTCTGAGCGCAGTAGTGCTATGCTGGTAAACACAGAAATGTGATGATTAGCCATGGAGAAAAATGTGCACTGCTCTGATTGTAGGGAAAAAAAAAGATTCCAAAGAAAAAGCTATAATTTCGTCCTTTAAAATGTGTATTTGGCCATCTAACTTTTTTTTTTCCCTTGTGAGGAGCTCAGTCTCCAGGCCTGCCTTCCTTGGAGTTGGAGAAGGAAGGCTGTTGCAGTTCTCACAAGGAAAGGAGATATGGTTTACATCTGAAAGAAAGTTCCTCATCCTGTTATTGTGCATCTACCCTTAATATATGTCTAGAACGTAGGAAAGGCAGCAGTAAACATGCTCAGGTTGATGCACTGTGAAGGCAGTTTATGGCAATACCAGTCAACTAGAAACTCAGCCCCCGAGCTTGCAATTGATTCACAAGCTTGCTAGGTAAAGACGAGTTCTAAGACAGGGCTCCTTCTCTTAGTTTCAAACCCAAGTCATCTGATATGGAACTTGGGAAGTATTCAGTACTTTCCAGAATGATGGAATCTTTACTAAGAGGGGAACTTAGAATGTCTTTAGTGCGAAGACCACATCCTGCAGAAGAGGAAACCATATCCTTATTTGTAAGAAACACAGTGTTCCAAAGCATCTCTCTCAGTTTCTCCTTCAAGGTGTGCTCACATATCCATCCTTCCGCGCTAGTTTATGATATGCTCAAAATTCTCCCTGGGCTCAGGAAGAAAGTTAAGCTTCCATGGTTTGAAACTGTAACTGAATTTCTAGTGAGAGGACTCAAGTTTTGCACTATGTGAAGAAAAGAAGACTTATGGAGACTACTGATTTTCAATAAACACTCTGTACAGATTGAAGTGATAAAACGAAATAATGTAGTTTAGGTTTTTAAAAGGAAGAGGTCTTGTTTTTTCTTATAAAGACTTTCTTTTTAAAAAAAAAATTGATTCAGTGTTCACAGGTAGACAAGTGTGATCATGAACTTCCAATTCCTGGCTTTAACCTCCTGAATACTGTGATACCTGGCTGATTTTGCAAAGATTTAAGATTTTAATACATATTGCATAAAGCCTTTGATAAGCAACAGTTGATGAATGCTTTTCCCAAGCTCATCCTACAGACTTGCTCTTGTCTGCATGAATTTTGTCCTCATCTGATCTACAGAATCACACCTAAGCGTTGACTCAATACATTCTCAGAAAACCCATGCAAAACAGTTTATCTCTTTATTTCTCACAACACTAATATATTATTTAGTGTAATATTCTGCCTAAAACAGGGCCTGACAATGAATAGTCAATGTCCATCAGTTGAATTGCAAGAGACATAGTTGTCAGATAGGAATGTGTTGTGTTTAGGGTATTTAATTAAAAGCTTTTTGTGCATTCTTCTTCCAGTGTGAGAATTGCAGCTATTCTTCAAGGAAAATAAACCTTAACATTGTTATTCTCAACTAGATTATCTCATTTACACAATCGAGGAACCATTCAATATGCAGTCTTCATGACACCACAAGGAAAACACAATTTCCTTGTATCCTAAGAAAAATCCAGTAATGGGTTTAAGTAAATACTTTATTTCTAACCCAAACTTTCTTTTCTGAACATTTGCCCTTACATTATTCATTTATTCACCCAAGAAACTATTTGGAAGCCCCAAGGTCTCACTGTAACTCCCTGCATTTATTTTATGGTATCAAAGGTTAGAAGTTGGATTGCAATCTTAGGAGAAAATTAATTCACTGATTAAGAAAAAATGCACTTTAAGCAATACACATTTAAAGAACTGACAAGAATCGAGCCATGTGTCTTTTCTTTATTTTTTTAATCCATTTTCTACTTGAGATTTTAAGCAGCTACAATTCTTCCATCCAATAGCCTGGGGAAGCAAAGCATGAATTACTAATAGGAGAGGACCGATCTGCAGTATAGTGGCCACTTTCAGAACAAAGAGATGTGAGCTGAAATCAGGAAAGCAGATTTATTTTAAAAAGAAAAAACAAAAACAACCAGTGCTAGAAGGACATTTGGACCTTAGACCTTGACTCTACTAGGGAAATAAAAAAGCAATATCCTATCATTCTCCAGCCAAAGGCAGTTGACATCAAAGACTCCACATGCAAATAAAGACATACTCATTCATATACTACTTAGATCCTTAATTTAAAAAAAAAAAATCTTCCCCACTGGAATTCAAGAGCACATTAATTACAAAATACATACTCCAGAATAAATTTTATTTTTGACCTTCTAGTTAAATTTCTTTATAGAATCAGTGTGAGCGAGGAAAGAGAAGAAAGGCAGCAGCCCAAGAATAAAGGCAGGTTGGTCTAGTCAAAGAGGTTATGAATCCTCCTCTCTCTCTAGGGTGCAGTGGAAGAAGAGTTTCTCTCTGTCCATACTGATGGTCATCAGACTCGTATCCCAGGCTTCCCCCCTCCCCCACCTTTTCTTACCTGCTGCCAAGGGAAGCCTATGGTAAGTAACTAATAGTTCATTGACTTTCAACATAAAGGAAGTCAGGGGAAACTGGGGAGGAGCGGGAGAAAAGTCACATAGTAGCTAGGGCGGGTTTGAGGTGAGGGTAGAGATCCTATATATTACATCAAATTTGAGGTTTCTTCCTCACCTTTAGGTCCTGGTGAAATTGTGTGTGTGGCACAGACTTCTGCAGCAGGTCGACTATCAATATCAAGACCCAGACTCTGAAACTGCAAGAGAAATAGCAGCAGCAAGATGAATTGGTGGCTTCGAAGCAGGACTCTAAAGCCATCCATGTCTGTGGTTCTTCAAAAGAGGATCACCAAGATATGCTAAATAAACAGCATTATTTTTAAGTAAAACTTTCTGCTACAAAGCAAAAATGAAGTATCTGAGAAGTATATTCCAGAAATGGCTGCAAAGACAAGCAGAAGGAATTCTCTTGGTTGTTTATTTTCTCAGGATCCCAAATGGGCCATACACTCTTCAGGCTGTTTCTTTTCAAGTGACAACAGTTTATTGAAAATTATCTCTAAACTAAACACAGGGATGGAAACCTCCCCGTGAGCAGAGAGAATAGAGATGACTGCTGCTTAAACATTGAGCTTAAACATCACATTCCAGGAGTGTGGGGAGAGGTTGTGACCTGAGATTTCTGCACATTTTTGCAAACAGCATGCATGGCTTTGAGCTTTTCACAATGCGAGGCTCATTACTGAATGTGACAGTTGACTACAAATGCTCTCAATATTCCTTATGACATAGCTCCTTCTCTGGATACCAGAAATTACCTTGGGAGTAAGCTCCAAATGAATGAATAACTAGATTTTCTGCAAATCAATCTGGTTGGAAGTATGAAGGTTATTAAAAATGCTTATAACTTTGGTTTAGCAATTGCCCTTCTAGCACACTATGTCAAGGAAATAATATGACACAAAGACAGCTCTATTTGAAAAAATGTGACAAAATTGGAAAGGATATGATTTGTCTTTCCACATAGTAATAGTTGACAAATTATGATAAAATAGAAAAGTGTGAGTATGATGTTTATAGTAAGTTCTTTACTTAATTGGGGAGAAAGTGTCCAATTATATTTCTTAAAAGACAGAGAAGATTTTTATATAGACTGTATGGATTTGATATAGACATGTAGAAATGATTATGGGGATTGAGGTATCTCTATTTCTTTATGTATCTCTATCTCATGTATCTATTTTATTTAACTTTTATGTATTGGAAAATTGGAATTAGTCATTTACATTGGAGAGATTCCTTATGTTCTATTTTGTTTTCTGTCTCTCTTTCTCATTCTCTTTCTCTTTCTCTCTCTGTGTACATGCATGCAGGTTTGGGCACATGCATACATGGGTACATGTGGAGGACTGGGGTCAACTGTAGCTGCCAATTATTCTCTACCTTATTTTTTGAGATGATGTCTCTCACTGTACCTGGAACTTGCCAATTTGAATAGAGTGGCTGGTCAACAAACTCCTAGGATCTTCCTATCTCTACTTCCTGAACACTGAGATTACAGGTGTATGACACTATGCCCAGTATTTCTTTATATGGGTGTTGGGTATCAAACTCAGATCCTCATGCTTGTATGGCAAGCATTTTACCAACTCATTTATCTACCCAGAACATTATATTGTTTATTATTGAACACATATGCTGTATAGAGTTGGATGAAAGATATTTTCAACCCATTCTTCTTCAGTTTGGAAATGAAATTCCTCACAGTTATGACTAAAAGATTGTCCTTAAGAGACATCATTACAAGTAATAGCCAATCTAAAAAAAATGTATATATGACACTTTCTCAGTGCTGTCAAAACAAACCACCTAAAATTGAATGCTTAACCAAGAGAAATTTGTACTGTAGTACTTTCTGGGTAAGAGGGGAACATTTCCTCACAGTAAGAACAGGTTTATAGTGTGAGGAGTGAACTGTCCACATCATGAAATACAGAGAAGAGGAGGGAAAGGAACTGACATTGATGGAAGTATCATTATATACAAGAGGTGACTGATGTCAATATTACCTCATTTCAGCCTCAGGTCCATTGTGTGAAGCAGAAAATAAGCTACTCATTTTGCAGGTAAAGCAGCTGATGCTCAGAAAAGCTAATTAGTTGTGTAAGAGTAGCCATTGCAGAAGCCAAACAAACACACAAGATCAAATGCAAATTGTTTCCAAAAATCTTTGCTCTTAAAATAACAATTTGCTTTCCCCAAATGTGAATACTCTCAAGTTTTGGCGATGCATTGATTTTCATAGTCACTTAGGATGTCCAGAACGGATGTAGTTATCAGTTAGATGGTGACAGAAAGGAAGTAAGGACAAATATAATGATGCTAGAAATTTCGAATTCCACATCTGTCTCTAGTAGATACACGACAGAGAAAAATGACTCGATTTCAATTGCCATGCAGTAAGTAAAGTGAGCTTTGACTTTATATCTAATGCTCTTTGAAAATTGATGCCCTTTAAATTATTTAGCCTAATCTGAATCTCTTTCACTTCTTTTGTTTCTTTCAAGGATTCCCAGGAGCACAGTGAAAGCAGAGTTGTTACATTTATGCATAGGTATGCTCTGGTTAACACTCGGAAGGAAAGGCCAGTACTTAGTATCTTACCTTGGCATAGCTATTTCTTCTATCTCTAATCACCACCTTTTACTCAACAGTGCACATAAGTATCTTTCTACATCTATTGATACAATGTTACATCAAAATTTAAGTTGCTGCATATTATTCACATACTTTATATATAAAATTATAATTAACCAATACAGTATTGGGGCATTTTAGACTTTATTGGTGTTATCAATGTGAATAACACTGTAAAGGACACCTTTACTATCTTTGCCGCTAGTCTGTGTCTGCTCTTTTGACCCTTAAGGAAGACAAACATACATGGCTTGTGAATTCATTGAATGTTACAAACCATAGATAAAAAGAAATAACTGAAGATGGCTTCACATTATACTCATCTCTCTCACGCCATTTGTTTTCAGGTTTGATTCTTTTTTTGTTTGTTTGTTTGTGTTTTGTTTTTGTTTTTGACCTGGAAACTATAGTTCTCTTTCTCACTGGTAAACACGGGAGCTTATAAATATATTTGAAGAAGACTTTTATGTATCATAGAGGACTCCCATCTTTTAGCTAGAAAATCTACCCTCCCTCAAAGTTACTCCATGGCTTTAGTTTGGAGGACATGAAGACTTATTATTCTTGCTAAGTGTATCTAGTAAGGAATTACTTTTGAAGTAAGAAGATTTAGGCCTTTTGGCCTAACCCTACAGGTTCTTTGCCGCTTCAGGCTCTGAGGGATCCCTAGAGTGCTGGTCCGTTGACTCTGTGAGACTTGTTCTCCTGATGTCCCTGACCCTTCTGGTCCCCAAAATGCCTCCTCCCCCTCTTCTGAGAGTTTCCCAGAGCTCTTCATGATGTTTGGCTCTGGGCCTCTGTATCTGTTCCCATGGATACTGGACTAGGTACCGATCTATGAGAACAGGATAAAATTAGAAATCATCTCCTGACTATCCAGTCTCTAGCATTTTGAGGACTCTAAGCAGTGTTTAAATAAGAACACAATTAAAACTAAGCAGCACGACAAATCAATGGAATCAGTGCTGATTTCTTTAAAGCTTGTTGATGAATAAAAAAATAATAAACTAAAAAGGATTGATAGGAGTCTACTTGGGCCTCATTTAAGACAGCAAGTATGTACATGAAAACTAAAGGCATGGTACCCTTTGGAAAAATAAAAGGCTTTTCCAAACTCCTTGATGTCCCAATAAATACGGAATGACAACTTTTAAAGCAGGAGAACTTTGAAATTGTCAAATTATGTTAAATGTGCTTTCTTTAGAGTGCTAAAAATACCCCATGCTGCTCAGGGAGTCTTCTACTGATATTTCTGAGACTTCACTTTCATTTATCCCCAAAATGAAGCAATTGAGAAATTCAAGTCAACACTGGTTTTACCACAGAACATAGTTTTGTAACAGAAAACAAGTCTAGCAAGTTTACAGCTGCAATAAAATTGGAAGGAGGTTAAAACTAGATCCCCAAAGAGAAGAATCCATAGCTGGTTTTCAAAACTGTCTCCAGAATTCCACATTTGCTTGGCTCCTTTCTTCTTCCATTCTCCAGGACAATACATTTCAGGCTTAGCCTTGTCCAAATATTGACATGCTACTAAAGTGAATAGCATGTTATTTTTCTTCCTGTTATTCTCCTGCATGCTTTCAATGGGTTGGATGGCAGTATTCATACCCTAACCTCCTGAATCTGTGGATGTGACCCTATTTTGCAGAAGTGTTTTACAGACGTAATTAAGCAAGAAGTTTTTTAAATGAGATCATGGATTATCTAGATTGACCTTAAGTCCAATGGCAAGAATCCCTGTAGGAGACACCCAAACAGAGAGACAAGGACAAGAGTAGAAACATATGTAAAGACAGAAGCAGGAACAGGAATTAGGCAACCATAAGTTAACTGACAGCCTTACCCCTGTCAAGAGATGTAAAAGGCTTGGAAACAGTCCCCCCATGATCCCACAGAGTCAGCTCATCCCTGCTGACACCTTGAGCTGGGTCTTTGGCCTTTGGAAGCATGAGGTAATAAATTCCTGTTGTTTTAATCCACCAAGCTTGTGCTAATTTGTTACATCAGTCTTAGGAATCTATAATGCCATTCTTATGATTTTTGTGTACAGTTACTGGAAGAAACGACACATGAAAACATTTGCTCAGTGCCTGAAAGAGACCTAGAAACATCCGTTCTTGTGCATTATAATTATCACGCATCCAGCTTAGATGGTACCTGGAGGGAAAACCAAACCCAAGGTATGAAATGAGTGTACCCTAAGGCAGAAGGGTTTCGCCAGCACAAATAACAAGCAGAGCAGCCACCTCGTCTCTGCAAGGAGTTTCCTGACAATTTGATAGAACTTGACTTTGAAACTAGCTTTGGTTTTGTCCATTAGTGTAAGTGCCTTGCTGATTTGAGTTCTCCCTTTATTTTTTGGATGCAGTTTGGAAGCAATGGAAATCAGTAGAATGGCTTTTACAATGTGTATCTAGAATATATAAACAGAAGTTTACTGATCTCCCTTTTCCACTCCTGATCATTCTTCCCACAAGGAAACTCTTTCAACCATTTCACTGTTTTATCTCCTCTGCATTTAAAATAACAGATAATTACGACATTTTAAAATGTAGATACTTATTGGCTTCTTAATATGGAAGATAGAAAATTCTTTTCCTCTTTCACCCTCCATCTGTCCCGTACATATTTCCTCTGATTTTATCATCATGACTTAATAATAGTATCAATTTAGAACAATAGTCAATGTTCATATTATGATAGCTTCACAAAATTACTCACAGTCAAGTCACAGACTACATTATGATTACATTTTGCTCCTTGTACTTTTTTCCTGAGTTTAATGATTGCATTATTTTCTTTTGCATAGATTTCTATGTACTGGTCTTAATATGCACAAATTCTTTGAGATTTGTCACTCCTATGGAAATGTAAAATATTCAATTAGTTTCTACTGGTTTTCTTAGATATATCTGTTTTTGAATCCTTAGGTTTATTGCTTTATTTAGGCTAGTATGTTGTTACAGAGCTGTTATGTTGCAATTTCTCTGTCATTGTCTAGGGATCTGTACTCTAATCCCTTTTCTGATATTCACATTTTTTTTCTCTAGGTTTCATCTTTCACTTTTGTGAAGTATGCCCTATAGTCATTTGCTGGGATAAAATGAACTGTGGATTAAATTTAGAGACTATATTTCTGAAAAATAAAATAATTCTACCTTTATATTATGTGACAGTTTTGCTGGGTATAGAGGTGTAAAGACATTGTTATGGTTTTGCAGTAGAGAAATTTGTTGTTCAAGTTCTCTACACTTTGTAGAAAAATTTTTCCTTCTATCCTTGAATATTTTGAGTTTCTTTTTATATCACATGTTCTGTAAAGTCAGCATTGTGACCTTGATGTTGGCCTCTGGACTTCCTTCACCAGGTTAGCTATAGACCATTGAGTCTTAAAATGAAGATTAATCAATGTTACAAGTTTTCCTGTGATACTTTTAAATAATTTCCTTGCATTCATGGTCAGTCATATCCATATTTATTTTTCTCTTTCTCTCTATATTTTCATGGTTATATTGAGTAATTTAGACGTATACTTTGCTTAATATCTCAACCTCTACCTTTTAATTCCTCTGCTGAAGATATCTCTTATATTTTCTATTGAAGTATTATAAACTAATTGCAAACATACATCTTATGCTATTTAAAGGATTTAATTTATTCAATACATATTTACTGAGTACTTAACACATGTCAGTTATGCTATTTTAAAATTATCTGCAGGAATTGTTTTTTCTAGTACAGGTGATTGAACAGTCTTATGAATTCTAGGGAAGCTCTCCATCCCTAAACTATCTCCTCAGCCTTCTTTTTACCTTTTGTTTTGAGAGATAGTGTTACTCAGCTTCTCAGGCTAGTCTTAAGCTTATTCTGTAGCTCAGGTGGGCCTTGAATTTGTGATCCTCCTGTCTTAGTCTCCTGAATTACTAGAATTAAAGACTTGTGCCATTAATCTTGGCTGTGACGCCTGTCTTTGTTTCAATAATTTATCGTCTTCGCTTTCTATTATTTATAATCTTCAGAGAAACATTTTCTGTTTGTTAGATTGTCCTTATTTAGTATAAATTTCCTAACTTCTGTTTGCTTTAATTTATGTATTTCTTATCATTTTCTCTGTTAAAAATGTCTGGCCACCCTACACTAATTCATTTATAGTTAAAAGCTATGAAATGTTATAAGAAAGCTTTATTTCTATTAACGCCATTTATTAAGTGTGACAGCTAATTTTATTTTTTGGTGCAATTAGAATCACCTGAAAACAGAGTCTCAGTGAGGGATTGTTTATATTGGACTGGCCTGTGTGCATGGCTATGGGGAAATGACTGCATTATGTTCATTGATGTTGGAAGAACTAGCCCATTGTGAGCGGCACCATTCTCAGGGCTTGTTTCCTGGACCACGTAAGAGCAGAAAAATGAGTGGTCAGCATGCATGCATGCATTCATTTATTCTCTTTTGACTGTGAATACAATGTGACCAGCTGTATTAACTTCTTTCTGCTTTAACTTCTGTGTCATGATTAACCTGAAAATGAGAGCTAGCATAAGCCTTTCCTACCTTAAGGGTTTTTGGTTTTTTGTTTTTTTAAATCAGGGTGTTTTATCACACCAACAGAATTGAAATTAGGACATTAGCAGATTGCAGCTACAGTTAATGTAGGGTAAAATAATAGTGATGTCCTAATTTATGAAGAGTCATCCTTTCTCATAATTTTAGAGATTTTCCCTGACCTAAACAATTAATGGAGAATAATCTTTTGTCCAGTGTGGCATACACATCGCCCTAATTGCATTTGATTATGGGTGGGATTTAAGAATCTCTAGGTTGACTTTTAACATTTTCTTTGTCTTATGTGGCTCACTATAACCCCAGTTTTCCCTGATGTCTCCTAACATAGACTCTTTCTTGTTCAGTCTCCCTTTATGACAGAACCTCAGTTTTAAGATCAAATATACGAAGAGTATCTTTCTAGACATCCAGAATGATTTGGGAATCCCAGAGGAGAAATTACCTTTTAAAGGCTTCCCTTATCTACTAATTTAGGCCCATTTTGCCAGCAAACTAAATAGCATCTTGTAGCTCTAGTACCCGATTTATGGTGTGTTATTAAGTTAGATATTTTTGTCACTCTTGGTGATACATAATTTTCATGTCTCATTGGTCTGTTAAGATTGTATTTTCAAAATAACAGTGTCATTTTCCCGGTTGCTTCACCTCTTTTTTTTCTTTCTGTCATTGAGGAATATTTTGCTCTATGATTACTATTTTGGGGACATTCTGTAGGGATCAGAGAATAAACATGTAGATTCAATCTACCATATGGACACAGATGTTCCAAAATTACTTTATGATATAATTTGATGGAACTCCTATGAGAAAGTGTGCTGAACTGAGGTCAAACACATATTTTTCCCCATAAAATCAGAACCAGGGAAAACATTCCAGCAATGGCTGTGTAAAGTGCTCAGAATATTATTCTCACAAATATCCATAACATTATATGACATTATAAAAATCAGTCATTCTAGGGCTCTACATATTGACCAAAGTAGGCAAGTTCGTATGTATTCATTTTTGCAAAGCTGCCACAGATTTGTTTAATAACAGTACAGCTTAAAGTCTTTTTTGTATAAAGTAAGCCTACCACTATGAGCATCTCAGTTGCTGAGAACATCTATTTGAAGAGCAGGATGGCCAGAATATACAGCGGTTCTCTTGCTACAGAACAGACTCAGTATAAAGTATGGTTTGAAAACAAATGGTTATCATAAGCAACTTGTAAGTACAGAAATAAACACTCATGGTAATGATTAATTGGTTGTTAATACTGTGGTTTGAATGGCAAGTATCTCCAGTCTCATGTGTTTGAGTAAATGGTTCCCAGTTGGTGCCGCTGTTTTGGGAGGTGATGGGATTGTTGGAGTGGGAGGCATTGCTGGAGGAGGTATAGCTTTGAGGATAGGCCTGTGAAGATAATAGATTGGGCTCATTTTGGACCAAGGGTTTTGCTTCTTGTCTGCCACTGTGATATGACTGATTGCTCTTTCCAACCAGTAGTGGAGCTGCTACAGCCACTACATTACTCACTATGATGGAGCGAATCCATGAATCTGTAAGCCAAAGCAAACATTCCTTCCCTCCAGGTGGTTGTGTAAGATAATTTGTCATAGTAACTTACAGTACCTAAAAGAATACCAAAAAAATTTAATGGATTAAATGACAATCTTGTTAATAGTTGGTAGTGGAAATAATAATTAAATAAATATAGAATCATATCCCACTAATGCAGAAAATACACTCAAAATAATAGAGTAAAACATAAAAAGTTCTTCATGATCTTTACTTAAAGTATTCTTATTACACAAAATAATAATTCATGAAAAGTTAAAAATTATTCTACAGAAAAACCAGAAACATTGGGGGCTAGAGACATGTCTCAATGGTCAAAGGACTTGCTAGTCTAGCAGAGGACCTGGGTTTGGTTCTAAGCACCTATGCTGGATAGTTGACAACTGTCTGTAATTCCAGTTTCAGGAGATCCAACACGCTTTTCTGACTCCTCATGCATTTGTGTGCATGTGGTACACACACATTCACTAAGCATTTATACATACATATATGAGATAAATAAATACCTACATACACTAAACACATATACAAACACATAAGTCAATAAATATTTAAAAATAGAAACATTATTACAGAAAAATACCACTTAAAATAAATATGAATAGACAAGATGCAGATTGAAAGAAAATATTTGCAAACTTGTATCCAACTACATAAAAACAGTGTTTGCAAGTTATATATTCAATAGAGGACTTGTACCTAGCTAAACAGTAATACATATGACCAACTAAAAATCAGAAAACTATTTGTACAAACATATCAACAAAAATAAATAGCTGAGTTATATATATATATATATATCACATTGATTCATTAAATTCCAAATAGACAAAAGTTTACATCATCAAAATTAATCCGATACCATTTAGTGTTGGGCAGAGTGAGGTAACCTAAAGTAATCACTGATTGATTGTTGTGATATATAGTGATAGAGTCCCTTAGGAAAGCAGTTTTCTAGCTTCTTAGGAAAGTTAAATGTGACCTTCAGACACAGAGCCAAGCAGTTCAACTCCTAGCTATCTATTTAAGAGAAAGAAAGATATGTGACCGCACAAATTCTTATAGATAAAAGTTCACAATAACGTTGTTCATAATAATAAAAAACTTGGCTAAAATTTCAAGAATACATCAAGTAGTGAATAGATAAAAAAACGTGTCATCTCTTTCCAGTAGAATGTGAATTAAGAGTTATGTAAGCTGGTTAGTAATAAATAAAAAAAATGGATAATATCTCTTCAAACTGTGCTAAGTAAAAAAATGACACAAGTACACATTATATGACTCTCTTAAAGAAGAATTTTATCTAAAAATTAAGGGTGTTTGGTTGCCTAGAATCCAGAGTAGGAGCAGGCATTGATTGCAAATAAATGCAACTTTTAGAGGTGAGGGCTCTGTTATAAAATTGGATTACAGCAATGCATACACAGCTATGTAAATGTACTAAAACTCTTCACTGAAATTCAGTTAATTGCAAAATATATAATTCATACCACCATAAAACCATAAAATAACTATCATGAAAATTGCATTTAATGTTCTTGGAATGATTATGAGCTTTGAGTAGTATTTATTAGCCCAGAATCAGTCAATCAGACAAATTCCTATTTTTGTGAAATGTCCTTGTAGAAGCAGTAAGTCAGAAACCTTAAATTTGTTTTCAGTTCTCTATGATCTGATTCATTACACTTAAAACTTCTCTATAAAGAATTTTGCAGTCAAGCTAATTGATATGAAATAGATAAAAGAGAAGCATTAACACGGACATACAACTCAAAATTTATGATTTATATCTAATTATAACATTAATTACAAATTAATTATATTAAAGATCGTAAGATTCTCAACCACCTTTACTTATAGACGGATCAATATCTTCTTCAGATGCTAATGGAGTTGGAGGTAAGTCATTGATTCTCATTATTGTTGTGCAGTGATTAATTGCATAGCAGTATCTTGACTTATATTGCTTGAGTTAGCATGGATAATTATATGGACACACAATGAGAGTTTGATTTTGAATGATAGATGTGTGTAATGATAATTCCTCCATTCATCCACATAATATTACTTATTAGATAGCTTGATAAGTTATGTAGATTTTATTTACAGCAGTGAATAAAAGTCTTTCTACAAGAGATTATCTTCATCTTATTGAAGGTCCAGAGAAAGATAAAAGAAATTGTTATTAGTACGGGGCTTACTTTTTATGAATATAGTATAATATATAGTATTCTGCATTTATTGAAAATGAATACTGGGCCTGCAGTTGTTGTGAAGACTTAGAGGTGAGGTACCTTACCTAGTTTTGGTGGATCAGGTCACGTTTCCTCTGGGATTGTGGAAAACCTATTGGACTTTGCTGGCATGATGAGGAGAATAAAAGAAATCTATTCTACATAGATAAAAAAAAGCACACGTGACGTTCATTTGAGGGATAGGAGGATGTATAGGGGCAGCTGGAGATAGTTCAGCAAAGCTAGCATTGGAAACTTGAAAGGGTCAATGGGGTACAAACTTGAGTAAGAAGAAGATTCTGGACAGTGTTGTCCATGTTGCTAAGGAGTTAGAAAGTATCTTAAGAGCAACAAGGACCTGTGATTTTAAGAAAAATATGTCACTATTAGAAGTGAAAGAAAGATTGGGAAAGATGCATCGAAAATGGAACTTCACTGTCTTCTTGAAATAGAAGTCAGAAAGAGGTTTGGAGTTGTAGCTTGGTGTGGAACAATTGTTACATATATCCAAAGCCCTGAGTTAGCTCTCTAGCACCACAAATAAAGACAGAAAAGAGACTCAGAAAGAATACATAGGTGGATTAATAAAATTATAGGTGTTTTATTTACTTTCGGTTTTGATATTGTTTGCCTTTCCCTCACATTTTATTAGTTCTTTGAGAATTTTACATAATGGATTCTGATAATATTCACCTCCAGCCCTAAGCTCCTTCTAAATCCATCTCCATTTCTCTATCCACTCAACTTTGTGTCCTCTTTTCTTTGTTGTTGTTATTTTAAACAAAAGTGCAATGTGTGCTTCTCATATACTCTGGGATGTGTGCCCTCCACTGAAGCATGCTCAAATTACCAGGGGCCATGCTTTTAAAGAAAAGAGATTTTCCCCTTCCTAGCAGCTCCCAATAGCCTCTTGGCTAGACACGGCACTGGGACCTCATGCCCACGTCCTCTCTCCATGTCTTGAGCTTGTGCTGGCCTTGAACATGTTATCACAAATGCTGTGAGTTCATACATGCAATTGGTCAGCTATGTCTGGGAAACATGGTTTTCTTGTAGTCATCAACCACCTCTGGCTCTTATGATCTTTCTACCCCTTCTTCACTATTGACCCTTGAGTCTCAACAGGAGGGGGTATGATATAGATGTCCCATTTAGGATGGAACAATCCATAGTCTCTCATTCTCTGAACCTTTACCAGATGTGAGTCTCAGTGCTAATCACCATCTACTGCAAAAAGAAACTCCTCTGATTCTCTGACGATGGCTGAGAGATGCTCTAATCTCTGGATATAAGGTTAAGTCATTAGGAGTCAGTTTGACACTATGCCATTTAGCAGAGCAATAGTAGAAGCTTCTTCCCTGGGGCCTTTGACCTGTTTAACTACAGGTTCTTAGCATTGATAATATGCCATGTGTAGGTTTCAAATTGTGGGATGGGACTTAGATTCAGCAAGAAAGCGGCTAATTACTCCCATGACTCCATACTACTATTGCACCAGTGTGTTTTTCTTGCCAAGGGAATCATTATTTTAGCTCATAGGGTTCACAGCTGAGTAAGACTGCTGGTTACTTTTATCCTTTGGTAGCATATATAAACACTTTCCAGCACTGGGAAACCAAGGAACCCAAGTCCATATTTTATAACTTGGAAATTCTCTGATGCATTTAGCAGCATGAAAAGGAAACTGATGCTTTACAGCACTTTTTTTTCTTCTTCTTACGTCTTTCAAGGTATCTTTATTCTTTGTACTTAGCTTCAATATGTGATAACTTTTAAATTGCTTTATACTCTCCAGGACAAAAAGACAATTAAATTGAACTTAATAGACATTATGTTTAACAGTAGATGTGACTTGAGATAATAGAGGCTTGGACCTAGTTTTCAATTTTATCACAAAGTTTGCTTCTTGGATGGTTATTCTTCTACACCTTAGCTTTCCATTTTGCTAGTAGGTATGGGGACTGAGGCCTGTGATCTCCCTACAGAGAGAGTTGAAACAAAGGTTCATTGTGCTGGACTCAGAACAAATGGATAGATCAAGGCTGAATGCTAATGAGCATCCTCACCTTTCTGCTAGCTGTGCATGGAGGTCAGGGATGAGTGTCCTCCCAGATAGTAACTGTTATACTCTTCATCCACTGCTTCTGAGAAGCCACAGACAGTGGGGTTTCCACACATTCCAAACAGTGTGAGACTGACCCTCTCTGTTTGATATTCAACACAGTGGGAGTAAAGAGGCCATTAGGCATTTGTTGAGCTGATAAAATTCAGAGGATAACTGATTCCTGGGAAAATATTTTCTGCCTTAAGGAGATAAATATTTATCTCAGCCCTTCTGGGAAGCATGTGCTTAATAAATGATGTTTCTTTTTCTAATGGTCTGTTTATTTTTTAGAGACTTCACATCACACATTAGAGTATCTCCCATCATATATAACCCTCAAAATGTATTTTTGTGAAATATTTTCAAGAAGATTGGAATTTGCTTATCAAGAAAACATTCTTCAGTTTCTAAATTCCCATAAATGGCTCAAATTTTTACTTCAGAGCATGCCTAGATGGCAATATCTTTTGCTCATCTAATTACTTTTTTTTTCCAAAGGACCCAAAAGCTTTCAAGAACATATTGCAATTTATTTATATCTGAGGGATAGATTTTATTTAAAAATGAGCATTTTGTTGCAAAAGCTTTATTGTTTTTGTTTTAGCATTGAAGATTGAACCCAGAGCCTCACACATACTAGGCAAGTGAATTATAATCCTGGTCTTGAATTCATTCCCCAAGCAGGCCTTGGACTTGCAATCTCTCTGCTTTTGCCTCCTAAATAGGTGGGATGATAGCTGAGTCACCAGATCCGGCTACAAAAGTACTTTTAATACCTCTTACAATGCTAATTTCTAATACAAGAATATATCCTAGGAAATGGAAGCTAGCTTCTATGAACTCTAACCAAAAACCCCGAGTGATTTTGAGCAGGCATATGTTTTAGGACTATTAACACTGAGCTGAGTTCAGTTTGGGTTTTGTGTTCCATTCTTCAAATAAATCCCAGATCTTGCTGTCTTGCTAAGTAACTGTCATACACTTGCTGCTCAAACATCTTCAGTACTCATCTTTCAAAATATAAGTGCCTCTGCCTACCCTGTGCATAATCTGTTTGCTATGGAATGGCTTCCCTAGTGAATAATTATGTTCAAAGTTGCATCCTTGAAATACATGCTTTCAACGAGATCAGTAAGATCTAGACAGAAAGAAAGAGTAGACGTCATTTTGTAAGATCTGCTGTGTACAAGCCATCACACAAGGGCCTTTGTTTTCATTTTTATTGCCTACAATTCTAAAAGGCAGGTGTTATCTGCATTTTACAGGTAGGGAACTGACTTTACAAGGGTATAGTAACTTCCTTAGGGATACAGGTGGGGAAGAATGTTCTGGACCCAGCACTGGCTTACATGTTGCAAAGCACCTGCTAAGAACAATTTGCACACCAACTTCATTTAACAAGTCTCTTCATGCTATAAATGGCTGATAAATATGAATCTCAAGTCTTGAAATTTCCTATTTGTGAAACCGCCACACTATTCATGCTTACATAAAGGCTGTTTTGAGCCTTCCCGGTGTAAACTTTGCTAGCTCAGTGCCCATGGCCCTGAGAATTGTCAGTCTGGTAATCAGCCTAATTGCTTGCTGCTCACCTTGTTCCTTGTTCCAAGCCTCTAGACTGTGTCTTCCTGCTGTTCCTTTTGGCTCTTGAAGCTGCTCTCAGGTAGAGCACACTCCTTGGCTTCAGTTTCTTGGAAACATCACCAGCATCAGGAAGTTTAATGTAACTTGTTTTCTTCATTACCCAAGTGCTGGGAGTAGCACAGAGTGGGGAGTCTCAGAGCACAGCTAAGTCAATCAAACTGAGGTTTTGACACCCTTGCCTGCAAAGTTCTCAAGCCAAGAGCTTCCACTGCTCATTTTCTCATGGATTTTCTTCCTCCACTTTTAATCTGGAATCTTGCCTTTTCTTTGCTCCTTATGTTTCTCAGGTCTCCTTGTGAGTGGTCAGAGAAGTTCCCACACACAGCTGTCGTTTGGCTTGTTTGCATTTCCCAAAAGTTTAAGCTTTCTTCTTTGACTTCTCTTAAATTTGCTATAACTTCAGATATGAAAATCTCCTCCTTAAGATAATTATTTCCACATGAACATATCTTTAAATTAAAATGTGATAATATCTGTTTTTCTCCCCCAAAACATAAGATAACACAAAAGCACCAACAAAAACTTAGCTTTGGAGATGGCACTGTCTTATTTTACTGTGTGTGTGGTTTGTGCCTCTGAGATTACTTTAACACCATATTTTCATTTGTTCCACAAAGAAATAGAGACTGGAGCACTTTAATATACACAAGAAATTTGTATAGCTTATAAAGTCTATAGCTAGAAATTGAATTTGGATCTTAAGAACTAGGTCAGTAATGAGAGCTATGACAGCTTGAAAAAGTAAGTGAGTGACTTACAAAAAAATAAATAAAATTTTGGGGGGCTGGAGAGATGGCTTAGCATTTAAGAGCACCAATTGTACTTCCAGAGTTCCTGCATTCAATTCTCAGCAACCACACGGTGGCTCATAAACACCTATAGTGGGATCTGTTGGGGGCATGCTGGTGTATATGCAGACAGAACACTCAGGGAACAAAACAGAGCAAGACAAAAACAAATAAACAAAAAAAAAATGTGAGTTAATTCTTGGGATAATGAAAGAAGCTGCCATGTTTTTCAGTCTTAAAATACTTATCCAGCAGACAGAACTTGTAATCAACTATTACCCAGCAACTCTGTCTCACAAGCATTGATTTAGTTCTTGTGAGAGGTCAGTATATGCAAACGTATGGTCTGGTTACTATTCTTTAAAATATGGACAGCATTTGACTTCTTATTAAAAAAATCACAAATATTTGGTACATTCTAGTTAGGACAAAGAGATTTTACATGGCCACATTAGCTAGAGGTTTTGCAGTCACCACAACAGAAAGGATGTTTATTTTGGGAAGACTTAGCTGTTTCTTTGGCTGCCTGGTGCATCATAGTAAAATACTTACATGGAGGCATGGAGTTTGTGAGCAACTTGCCAGTATCAGCCAGAGGCCAAAGTACAGATCTAGGATTCAAGTCCTAATCTCTACCAAGATCCATTCTGACCCTTTACCTCTATTTTCTGCCACTAGCTGCAGGGATTTATTCATCACTCTCCATGTTGCTCCAACATTTGAAACAACATGGAAGCTATATAGCTAAGAAGCCAGCATGCTAGTATCTCCCTCCCTATTCAGTTAGCCAACAAAATCTCCCTATTCAGTTAGCCAACAAATTTTCATATATATATAAATATGCAAATTTTTATATATTCACTTATTTATGGACATAAGGAGCTAATAAAAAAATAAACTTATAGGTTATATGTTTGTTTCCTGTCTTGGACAAGTATCTCCAATTTTCCCTTTGTCTCTACATTTGTGAGTATGGTTAGCTTTGTAGCCAAAGCTTCAGGTTCAAAACCATATTGGCTCATCTTGCAGTAGCTAATTCAGTTATAAGAATACTGTATTCCTTGACAAGTGAAGAAAATTGAGCTTTTGGATCATTGCATCCTTTGATCATGACAGAGACAGACTGTGATGAGAGAAGTCATAGCTCAGGTAACATCAATGCTGAGATGACATATATCTTTTACAGGACCAATCACTCAGTCTCCTACAAATAATGTGAGGTTTATCAGGAATTATTAGCACTGGTTTAGTTACATTTTGTCAGTGTGACAAAATAATCTGGGCACATCAACTTAAAGAAGGGAAGATTTCTATTGGCTAACAGTTTCTGAAGTTAGTTTACAATGGGCCAGCTCCATTGCTTTAGGCCTGTGTCAAGGCAGAAGCACCACACAAAGGAAGAAAGCAGGCTACTTTATTTGTAGCCAGGGAGCAGAGAGAACAAGAGAGCAAGTGGCCTGGGACAAGATATACCCTTCTAAGGCTTATCCTCCACCATAGCTTGCTTCTTCCAACTAGGTGCCAGCTTCTGAATTCTACTACCTGCCAACAATGCCATCAAATTATGACTCTATTAGTTGATTAAATCAACACTCTCCACAATTCAGTCACTTTCTCAAAGCTCCACTTCTGAGCATGCACTGGGGATCAAGACTTCAACTCATGAGCTTGGTCTAACTCACAAGAAGTACCTATTAAGTTTTGTGAATTTGTGTAAAACTTAGAAATTGTAGCATGAGATGTAACCTTTGAACTCTCCTAATTAAAAACCATTTTAAAAGAAATAAAACATCGAAAATTATGGTATTATTCTGTTTTATTAAATTAATATGTTAAAAATAATTTCTTTCTGTGATGACTGAGCACCAGAGGTTTGTGGGTAATCATATAGACTGATGGCTCCTCCCTGATGGTGATTCACAAGGGTATGTAGAGAAAGATGGATTAAATTAGTTCAAACTGGAATTTGTCTTGAAATCCGTTTTTCTAACACCCACGAGAAAAACATATTTTACTGATCTCTCTGAATAAAATAAGGCAGCTCAAACTTCATTTATTTTTATTATTGCTGAGGGCTGCAGTTTTATTAATTAGTTTTTTTTACAGTAATTGGCATGACACCCTTGACAATGAATACTCAAAAACGTTTGTTACATCCTATTAGCTTTTAGTTCTTTTTATACCAATAAGATGCAGAAAACTGGGAGGTTTTATAATAGAAAACAAACAATACTTTTGAGCTAGTGCATAGAATATTTTTATATTTGCACATAAACATTTTCCAGAGAGGAAGCTCATTATTTCAACTGATAGAACTTGGTTTCAGAAAACGTTCACACACAGACACAGACACACACAGACACACACAGACACACACACACACACACACACACACACACACACACTTTAATTATAAATGATGACAAATGAATAGTTTACTGTGACTAGCCCTAAAAGTGAAATACCCAAGTTGATCTTAAGTCTCTTTGTTTCTACTTTGTAACCATTACAATCTACCTAGAGTTCATTCTCTGGTACACCAAAGGAAAAAGACAGCCATATATGGTATAGTATATGTTGAAAATTGCCATTGCTTACTGAATACAACAAAGTCTTCAGACAGCTGAATATGGTCATGCTTTCAGCTTGGAGATGTGCCCTGAATCTCTACAGCTGAAGCAAGTCCATGATTTTCTAGATGCCTAATCCATTACCCGTGTGGCAAGAGAGAGAATGTGGTAACCCATTTCCACCAAGGCTCCATTATACCTAAGTTTCTTCCCTTACACATGGATACAAATACATTTTTATGTGCAAGTGTCTCTACCTTGATGAATGGTGCACTATATTTTGAGATGGAGCCTATTTATATCTATTTGTCCATATTTCAATTATATATAAATACTATTATTATATTATTATATTATATATCAAATATTATATTATATATTATAAATATCTAATATCTAATAATAAAATATTAATTATATTAATTATAAAATATAATAATAATAATAAATATAATAAAATAATAATAAAAATATTAATTAATATATATATATATATATATATATGGTATGGTAAGAGTGCTTAGTTACTTAGGAGAGCTAAGCCAGCATGCAATGGCTTTCCCAAAGACCTGTACCTCCCAGGCTTCATAACCTTCTTAGCTAAGTTCTTTGCATAAACATCATTTCATATGAAAGCCAAAACAATTTGATTCTTACATAGACAGTAACATGCTGATATCCATTTTTGGTTTGTTTGCCTTCAATTTGTTAACCAAAACACATATTATATTTTAACAGAATCATAAGATATTGAACAAAGCAGCCAAACTTTAGTCAGGCTTCTAAAAGCACCAGAACTGTGTAGGCCCAAGCTAAGGGCAAGATGACTCAAAACAATTCCCAGAACTAGAGTAAGAAAAACAATTTCTCAGGCAACCGAGATATGGCCCACTGACTAACAGTCTTGGGCTAAGAATCTCCCCCCACCCATGTTGACTAACGAGCTTATGTTTACATTTTCTAGGAGCCCATGACCTTGCTATATGCCAGCACCAATCAGTTTAAAGGTAAATACTTACATAAGCATGTAACTAACAGAATTGTGCCTCATACTCTATTGCTAAGCTCTGCCTTTGAAAAGCCTATATAATCTATACTTAGAGTATGCTAGGGGTTGCCTTCCATTCCTTGCTTGAGGAATTTCTGAGGGTGGACCCCAACGTGTTGGAAATAATCCTCTTGCTTTTGCATCGATCTCTAATCCTGGTGATTTCTCGGGGTTCTCCTTCCGTCTGCCCCTAACAATATTAAGGTTAAAATTACAATAATTTGGCTATCCAAGTCATCTTCTTTTCACATTTGGAAGAATTCTGACATTGCCACCTTTGTCATAGAGAGTAGATGAATAGGATGTAACATTCAAACTTTATATTGTTTCCTTAAGAGGTAACATAAAAGGAGATAAGCTTAGACACAATAAAATATGGGCAAAGCAAGCATTGAAAAAACTTATTTGGATGATAAATTCATGTCAAGGATTTCCAATTTACTGTACCTCTATGAGCCTATGGCCCCCAGCATTAATCACGGTCTTCTTGCAAGAGTCTATTATAACCTACACAGCATCACCAAGGTGACAGAAGCAAGGCTCAAAGAGTGGTTGCTAGGATGAAGGTTGCCAATTCCAAACAAAGAGGAATGACACAGGTTGAGTAGGATAAATCTACAAATAGCCTAGAGAGACATCAGACATTAGTTCAGGTGACAAACTAAAAGAGACAGGGGCAAAAAAAGATGGAGACAGACATGATGCTAAACACTGTTGAACTGCATGATTCATTTCCAGAGAAATCAGTGTTGAGATGACATTTTTCCTTCTTCAGAACCAATAATGAGCCTCCTGTAATTAAGCAAACTCTCTCCCTCCTATCAAAACAAACTGTTAAACCACAGTGAAGCCACTGACACATCTATCCTTCAACCAAAGCTATAGTATTTTAATCTAACTACAATGCAAAGGTTCGTGAGTCAGTCTACCGTAAATTTTCAGCAAATAGTGTGTCATTGGAAATAACTTCGGCTTTTCCGAAGACCATAGATTTATTCTGTAGGAGTTTTAGAAACAAGCAACAATAATTTTAGCTAAAGCAATTCCCCATGTTCACTAAACCATAACCGTCTGAAACTAGTTATTTCTAGAATTACACAGAACTAAAATAGCAAACATGTAAACAGAGCTAAGGGTTAGAATTCATCAAATGAGACAAAAAATGTTTAGAATTTTAAGGTATAAAATATCACATCTGTTAAGAATTTATAGATGTCCAATTTGAGTGCATACTTCAAACACTAATTAAAAACATTCTCTATAAATAGGAATCCAATTTGCTGTGTGTGCAGATTGAGTAATGTAAACAGCTTCCCCTAGATATCAGTTTTCTTTCCATGCAAGTAGTCAAAAAGCAATTGACCTTCAGACTTCTCATCAAGACGCAGCAATGGAGGCTGGAGAAAAAGAAGCTGGGTCTATTCATGCCATCAAGCAAGGGTATAGTCAATCTAATTCCATTGTTACCGTGTTCCCTGGTGTCAACATGACTTGATGCGTTTACTGTTTCAACTAGTTGAACAGAAAGCAGAGTTAAACTGTGTCCCCATGTCACACCTAATACATTATCTATATATAGGCAGACTCTTTGTTTACATTTAGATGACAAAACAAAACGTAAGTGACATTGGCTTCTGCTTGAAATTGAACTGGAAAGATGCTCCTCTTTGGTCTAGTTTATATCAAGGGATTATACTAATGCCAGAAGGAAATTCCAGGAGGTTATACTCTCTGTGTTGCTTATCTCTCTTGCCCTCTGAAATTTCTCAAGAAATATTTGTGTCATCAAGAATTTGGGACTAATTTGTGGGTGGTATGTAATATATTTTCTTGAGAATCGATAAAATTGTGGAAATCCCTTAAGAATTGTGTTAGTATCTAATGAATTTGAAACAGATAAACTAATTCATTCCCCTTATTTTAGAGATAGACAAGACAAGGGCTTGGGCCTGGGGCTGGGACTGGGGAGATGGCTCAGCAGGTTAACAGCCTTTGCTGCAAAGCATAAGGACCTGAGTTTAAAATCCCAGCAGCATGTAAAAAAACAAGGCTTGATTGAAATTACTTGTAACTTCAGCACTATAGGGGCAGAGGCAAAAGCATTCCTGGGGCTTTTTGGACACCGACCTCACTTCCAGTTCAGTGAGAGACCCTGTCTCAAAGGAATAAAGTGGAGAATGATAGATCAGGACACTCGACATCGCATTCTGGTCTCTACATGCACACACACACACACACACACACACACACACACACACAGGTGCTCACAGTTTCTCAAATCTATACACACATCCCACACAAACACATACATAATAAATCTTAAAAAATAAAATAGTATAAAGATAAAGACCAAAGACATAGAGCAACTAGCTTCAAGGCGTTGATTGCTGAGACTGAGCTCAGGAGTCTGAACACACCTCCGCTGTGTTTTCTTTATTTCAAGACAGCTTTATTCTTCTCTCATATAATTCATGCAGCTTATTAAAAACATGAAAAAAAAAAGGAGCACGATTCTCACTGAAGACTTTTTGCAATGTTTCAGACACATGTTGACATCTTTCTGGCAAGGATGGGGTCTTAAGATTCGTTGAGTCTTGCTCATGTTCACACATAGAATGTCACCCTCCTCATTTAATCTAAACCTTTTATAACCCTCAGTATGTACTTTTTTAATGAGAACCTAAATTCCATATATCCTTTTTAATTTCTTTGCATGTAACACATAGATCTTGACCTTCAACAGAATATGTATGCTGAAATTAGTATAAAAATATGAACATATACAGTTTCTTCCAAGTTGGAATATATTTTTTTTTCTGGAGAGAATTAAGATGGTACCATTGGTTATTATAATGGGACAGCAGGAGCACACTTGATTTATTCTTAACAAACTCAGACATGCCTCCATACTTTAAGGGTTTTTAAATTCTAAAATAGACAATTTTTTTGTACATTCAAGTATTCACATTTATGTTTTGTGAGTGTGTTTTAATGGTGCTTTGGCTATTTACTTATTACTTAGATCTAAGAGAGGCCATACTATGTATAGAGACAAAAAGAAATGGCAAGAAAAGGGAAGTAAAGGATCAAATTTAACTTTTAACTCTGAAGTCTTCAACAGCATTGTTGTCTGCTATTTTCAGTGTTGGAATCCATTTATGAGAGTAGACACAATCACCATCAAACTTCTACCTGTCAAAGTCTAGAATTTCTATGGCCTCCAAATATCTATTCAATGTTTGTGTATGCATATATACATCTATACATCGTTATCTACACATCCATATTAAATCTACAGGTTGATTATGGAGATGCTAATATTGTATAAATATCAAATAAGAAAGAAACAAGCTACGGGATGTATGCAGTCTGGAATGTACTATTGTTAATATTACCTTAGAAACGAAAACAAAATGAATTAGCTCTATTGAAAGGCACACCCAGAGACATAATGTCATAGCAACTTGGCAGTTAGTGAGAGACAAACTTTTTTTCATGTGTCTTTGGGAATTGCTTTAGTTGTGGATACTGATGATGTAACAGGGTCTTTGAAGCGGAAAGTCACATCAGACTATCTAGTTGCTCTTAGCTACTTCCTGCATGACTAATCTTCAGTTTCTAGGCACAGTCTCTAGATTCTTGCTTTTGGAAGTTCTTTCAATTTTTTCCATGTCTCTTGAAAGCAGAGAATGAAAGACAAAAGGAAATTACAAAGCCAAGTGTAACTTCAGAGGTGTGAAATATTAAAACATAAAAATGGTTGGCTAAGAAACAGGAATAAAATTCATCATACATTCTAGATTCCTATCTCCTTTAATAAACCCTTTCTTTTGAGTTGAAAATGATAAGCCTTATCTACTTTCCACATACATTCCAGGCACAATTTGCGTGTGTGTGTGTGTGTGTGTGTGTGTGTGTGTGTGTGTGTGTGTTTATGTTGCCTGTCTGAACTTTTACATTTTAAAACTTCTTCAAGTCCTCTGGTTGAATGTAATTACAACTTAAAAGCATAATCATCCCTAGGCAAAGCACAGTGGCTGGATTAATCACAAATACTGCAGGCATCATTTAACAAGTGCCTTTGCTCCTTACCGCCTGCCACATATCTCAGTCTATCTCTGACTAATCTCAGCATTTGACATCCCCGTAAGTTAATATGGGATTCCTTCTGTCTTACTGTCACTAGTCTGTGCTTCGTACTAAATGATGATATTCTACAGGCACAGGAACTACTTTTTCTAATTGTTTTCCATGAAGTAAGTGCTCAGTACAGATTTGATGAGCAGAAGCAGAATATATTTTTGCCAAGTCATCTAATAACATTTATTGATACATAATATTTAATACACATCAGGCATCTTTAACACACACACAAACATACACACACACACACACACACATATATATATGGTCACCTACTCCCACCAACAATCTTTGGAGGTGAGCATTTTATCCAGTATTTACAAGTGAAGAAAACAAGGTGCAAACAGCAGTGGTTTTCCAAGGTCACACTGTAGTAAGGAACAAGATGGATTCAGAAAACTAAGACTCTTGATTCTTCAGCATTTAGCAGCTCTGGGAGATGGTATCCTTTGCCTCTGACCCCCTGGTAAATGTAAAATGCATTCTGATGGTGGTTTTGTACTAGGTTACTGGATTAAGCATTACATGTAATAAAGGGAAACCTGAGGTATAATCTTACTTTTCAGTTCTAAATGACACTCATTAATTCAAGGATCATTCCATCAAAAGTAAAATGATGCTTGAGTGGTTTCTCCCTCAAAGATAAAGACCCAGTGTTAGGCAGTAAATACAGCTCTGGATTTGGGGCAAAAGAATGTGAGGGAATGCTAGGTTTGTGACCAGGTCCATTCCTGTTTCTGGCAAGGACCCTTGGAAGCAGAGTCTTAGACAAGCATCTTCATGCTCCTTTAGATTGGCATCATTAGATGTGACATTTCACCAGGTCTGGGGGAAACCGTATGTCCTACATAAACTTTAGCCCCTACATTTGAGTCTTACTCTGTGTCTTAGTTACTTTTTTATTGTTGTAACAAAATACCATAACTAAGGCAACTTATATAAGAAAGCATTTAACTTTGGGCTCACTGTTCCAGAGGATTGTAAAGTCCATGACTATCATGGCAGGGAGCATGACATCAGACAGGCAAGGAATAGTGTTGGAGAAGTACCTGGAAGCTTACATGTTAGACAAGCATAAAGGAGAGAAGGAGGGGAGGGAGAAAGAGATGGGAAGGAGGGAGGGAAGGAGAAAGGAAGAGAGAGAGAGAGAGAGAGAGAGAGAGAGAGAGAGGGAGAGAAGGAGAAGGAGAGAGAGAGAGATTGAAAGAGAACTGAGAATGGAATAGATTTTTGAAACCTCAAAGTCCACCTCCAGAGATACACCTCCTCCAACAAGGCTATATCTTCTAATCCTTCCCAAACAGTTCCACCAACTAGAGACCAGGCATTCAAATATATGAACATAGCGGGGACACTCTCATTCAAACCACCACACCTGGTATTAATTATTCTCTATTCGTATCGTTCTTATTAGGTCTCATCACAATTTTCTTACCCTGTTGTTTTGCATAAAAGACAGGAAACACTGGATTGAGCATAAGTATCATATCTGGACAATATCTTTGCCTATTCTCAATGGCTACAGCTCCCAATCCTTCGTTCAATTTGCTATTTGTTGTTGTTTTGATGTTTGTTAATGTCTTACCAACTCTTAGTGGTTACTTTAATTCTGCCCATTCATCTCTGTACATTGTCCTTTCATTAATTCTTTCTAAACTTAAAATTCCTAATTCACATTTTTCTTTGCTGGTAAATACATGTTTGAGTGGATATTTTGTTATGTATTACAACAGACAGGGAAACCCAACATACACCCAACTACTTTCCTCCTCCTTTCCTCTTTCTCTTCCTCTTCCTCCTCATTGTTTTCCTTATCCTTCCCTCTCTCTTCCTATATACCACTGAAACACCAAAATAGATATATTCTTCACATCATATGCTGAATTTTACTCCTTATATTTTAGAACAAAGCTCAGTTCTCAGTATTCCACTTTGATATGCCAATATATTAATAAAGAACTGAGAATTTTTTCTTTGAAGAATGTCTGCACTATTATTATACTCATGGTAGAACATAAAAAGCAAACACAAAGTAACAGTGAGCATAAGAATCAAGTATAAGGAATCACTTCACTGTAGTTAGAAACTGCTTTCCATTTTTCTTAGATATGTTGACTCACAACTTCTATTTGTTATACTCACATATGATTTACTTGAGATAAAGGAGCAGAATATATTTGTGTTACCATTTAATATTATTTGGACTACAGATAGAAAATACCAATGTTCCCATCACCTTAACTTTACTTTTACTTTATAAAGGTGAGTGAAGAGTAATATGTTTATGTTAAGTAGAATAATGGGTCCATGAGATATCCATGTCCTAATCTTCAAAATCTTGTAATATGTCATGACACATGGTAGAGGGGCAATAGGAGTGTAGATGAATAGAAGTTGCATTTTTTTTTTGGAGATCAGGTTTCTCTGACTGTCCTGAAAGGACAGTCTGTAGACCAGGTTGGCTTTGAACTCAGAGAGATCCACCTGCCTCTGCCTCATGAGTACTAAGATTAAAGGCATGCCACACCATGCTTGGATGAAAGTAGCAATTTAAATCCATTACATCAGGTTATACTAAAAAGAGAGATTTAACCTAGGTTGCCTGAGTGGATCTAATGTAGTTATAAAGTCTTTAAAGGAAGAAAAGAGAAAAGCTTAAGAGAGTCAGAGAAATGGCTTGTAAGAAGGCATCCAACTTATTGCTGTTACTGAAGATGGAGAAGGGACATATCTACCAAAGGTTCTATAAGCTGGATCCCCTTCAAAGCCCACAGAGAGACCATAAAATAAAATTAATTCCTCGACTATAGCTCATTTGGGCTTCCTAAATGCTTAAACAATAAGATAATATTTTAAATTATTAATTTATTTTAGTGGTAAAAAAATAATATTACATATCAAATATATTAAGGTCTTTAACATAAATTTTTAATCTATAATTATTTGTTGAGCATCTTATATGGGCTGTTTGTTATGCTGGATGAAAAATATGCAACAAGAAACCAGATAGACATAGTTACTTCCATTTTGGGTCTATGTAAGATTGTGGAAAGCATCAGAAATTTATAGACATATTAATAGTCAATTGGGGGAAGCATATGCACTAGAAGTGTGTTGTCTTGCAGTGATCTGGCAGACTTAGTGAACAAGGTCAGAGGGCTTCTGAACATGATTGTTTTCAATTGACTATTCTAGGATGGGCAGATGAACCAACCCTGGAAATACTGAAGGAGCTGGGATTTAGCACAAGGAGAAACACAGCAGGAAGAATAAGTTTCATTGCACCTCAGGCTTGCTTAGCTCAAGTGATGGTTTAAGAGAAAGAAAAATGAGTAATAAGGTTGTTGAGCATGAACAGAGAAGTACATGCTAGAGATTGCGGATTCTGATCTGATGAGAGCAAACTTTGATGACGTGACTTAATAGTATCCATAAGACATCTATGATTCTATAATCATTTATATTGTGGTTCTGTGAGCATGTGCTCTTTTTCAGGAGCATACAAAGCTAAGTAGTCATACAAAGTGACAAGGAACTCAAAGAAGCCAAATGAGAGAGATAGATGGACACTACAGGCTCATTGAGACTGGACCAGACGTGATGAGGCTAGGATGCTGGCTGCACAACCCAGAAATAAGAGGTTCAGTAAATGCTGAGGGCAGGCTAGCTCATGGGCAAAATATTATAATCCAAATAGGCAGATGGCACCAATGAATAAGAGTGGGAGATTCCCAGGTGCCACACTTCCCTTCAACACCAACACTGGTGGCTCAAATATGTTCCCAAAACAAGCTTAAAAGTCACATTATATATATTAAAACGGGTGATGGGTTCACATAGACAGTTTTGATTTAGTCCACTGAGTTGTGTTTTAAATTTCTTTGAGAGAAATATAGCATAGTAGTAAGATTAATTTTCTGTATCTCATGAGTAAGAAGGATTAAAAAGAATGTTGTCTTCCATTATATTATGTGTCTTTTCTAAAATTGCAGTGTGTCCGAAATCCCCTTTCATTCAAATGTACTGGTTCATTCTTTTTAATGTGAGCACAGGCTCTGATAATTCTCCAGTGCAAGGAGTGAGGGGAAGGGAAGCTAACATTATATTAAGTGCCAGTGAGTTGACATTGTATGTAATCCTATTACATATACTCTCAAATCACAGAGAAGTTGAATATTGCTTCAGGTCATCAATGGCAAAGCTGAGATTTGAACTCATATTAGGTTCTTTTCTCCTCTTTTTTTTTTTGTTAATATTATAGCCCAAGTTTCCACGATCTTAGTATGTTGCTTTTGATGCTCTCGGTTCAATGGTGTAAAATAGTGGGAATCCACTTTGTTACTTCAACTTAAAGTCTAGGGAGATCTATGGCACAGCCTTAGAAAAGGAAAAAATAATGTTCACTGAGAAACCTCAAATTCAGCTACTTATACCTGCACCATGTGTCTGACTGTACTTGTGAATATCACCATGTGAAAGACTGGGAACTACTGAGATGGATCATGGCCCATCTTGGATCATGGCCCATGGTTAGGGGTGCTAAGGAAACTGTGGGAGCTAAGTGTAATAATACTACAGTTTCCAAGATACAACACATACACATGAAAAACAGAAACAAAGCACCAGCAACTGTCATGAACCTATTTTCATAGAACAAATATTGTGTATATGAGTGGATCTACATATAAAATTTTTACTTTTCTTTACTTTTAGATACAGAGGAAAAAAGTTGAAAGAGTTGATTTGGGGAGAGACAATAAAGAACCATGACCCTGATTCTTTCTGTTTTCCGTGATTGTTTCTGTTTGAAAATCATGTGCATGAATTAATTTTATTATACAAAATAAAAATACCTAGGAATACGCTTACCCTACTAGAGGAATTCTGATTTCCAAAGTAGAAGTTGCTCAGAGCAGAAATATACCTTTCTAAAATAAAGTTGTAAGAAACTACAGCAATACTTTAAATAATATCACTGTGAAACCTCAAAATGAAGCATTTCATTCCACTTATTTCACATGAAAATCTATTGAAACTGACTTCAAAGGCTGAACCGCACAACCATGAGAGCCACCAAGGGCCTCTTTGCATAACCTCTGCTTGTTTCCTCTCTTATTATTTTTGCAATACAATTATAACAACAAATCCCAAACCATGTAATTGTCAACTACCATTTGGAAAATGCAAATGCTTTACCCAAAATATAAAAGAAAGGTCCTTCCAATCCTCTCTGAACTTTGTGGTGGTCTTCAGATACAAATGACCTAGCTGGAGTAATCCTCAAAGATGATTCAAAGAAGAAAACAATTGTTATTTCAGGAAGGAATGTTCTTTGGACATCAAAGGTCACTGAGATAGGATCTGTATAATTGTTTCCTTTTCCAAGAACATGCCGGCATGCATCCAGGGTTTTCACTACAAATTAGCATCGGCATGTGTACAGATAGGTTTCACATCTGAGCTCAGCTGGTTCAGTCATTTTCATGCAAAACATGTCAATATGCTGTTCATGCCTTGGCTGTTATCTTATTAATCCACTAACATTTTATGGCTTTCCCCCTCCTATCTGCTTTTTAGAACTAATCACAACCAACCTTAGACTGATGATGATATTCCTGAAAGTATGCAAAAATATGGCTAATATCCATTTGAAACCTTAAACTCAGCTTTCCTTCTGGACGAACTGAAGTCATATGCATTGTAAATTCTGATAATCCCATGAATGCAAACAAATATACTGCATTAATTCTTCTCCATTCTGCTTTCTTATGGAGGCAGTGCCTGTTGCTTTATGACAGCTGGTAATGCTAGGCAAGGAAAAGGGTTTCCTACGATCTTATTCAATGAGCAAGAGGTATGAGGGTATGTGCCTTACTTCTGCTACCTCAGAATAGAAACTTTATTAGTTCGCAAAAATGCAATTAGTTTTCGTTTATTAAGCTTCAGTCTGCTGTTGAACTAAATACTTACATTTAAGTACTTCATATGTATGATTGAATTTAAAATTTGTGACACATTTATGCAAAAAATATTTAATTAATTTTTTAATTTAATTAATAATTAATTAATTAAATTTCTAAATATATATATTATAGGTATATAAATATATAAATTTATAAAAATATAAAATAATTAATTAATTTAATTAATTCTTGTTTTACAAATGAGAAACGGACATTCTAGACCTCTAACTAGAAACACACAGTTAATAGGTGGTGTAGCCAATGTTTTAAAATCAGTTTTTCTCTTCTGAACCCCAAGATCCAAGCTTAAGACTAACATCATACACCCTTAAATAAGGAAAGGAGCCATTTTTACTTACCTTTCAAAATCTCCACAAAGGGTAAAGGATAATTAGAAAGCTCCAGCAACTTTCTATAGGCCCAAAATGAACCAGCAATTCAAACACCAATGGAAAGACTGAAGTTGGAACTGTTACCTTCAAACACTTGCCATCTACAGCTTGAAAAGATCCTTCCTTCCAAACCTTGAGCTGGAAGGACTTTTATTGTCTCTTAATTTTTGAGGACCTAACTACAATGTAAAAGAGAAGCCACAAAATTCCAGGGAATGCAACATACAAAGTCCCTTTTCAATTTGTTTTAAAATCAATACAGTGGCAGAAGAATTTTGTGCATTGAAGGACAGCTTTCTTCTCTGATGAAACTGTTCTTACTCCCTTTCCTAAAAGCCAATCCTAAATCACAGCCACGATAACTCAGAGAAGTCCTCTGATAAACATGTGCACCAGACTAGTGGCCAGACCAGTTGGGCATTTTCCATCTTCCTTTTAAGAGTGTCTGGCTTTTCAGTGTCTTCTCTGTATCTGTCACCACATCCCTTATTGCTGAGTCAGTATCAGAACGAACCCTGTCTATGCACAGTCAAAACAATAAAACATTAAAGCTTGAAGGGGCTACAAATGCCTTTCATTTCTATAGAGGAACATTTAATCTTTTAATCCAGCAACATGGCTGCTCTAGCAAAGAATCACACTGAAAGGCCTATGTCATAGCTAGGAAGGGATCACATCCAAAGGCTTCACAGTGAAGGGATCACATTCAGAGGCCTGTGGGATTCAGATGGAATGCTTTGAAGACAATGGTAGTGATGCCTTTAGTCCCAAACTCTGATATTGAATCAGAGTGAAGTCTGAGATTGAGTCAGAGTTAGGACATGCACAATTCCTTTTATATCCTTTCAGATCACAGACAATTTAGTTCAGAAAGAGAGTTGGAGAGTCAGAGAGCTCATAGACAGTTCAGTTCAGATGGAGAAGCCAAGAAGAGCAGAGCCAGTCCAGAGAGAGCAAAGAGAAAGCAGAAAGTCAGAAGCAGAGTCAGAAGGTTCATGATTTATAGTAGTTCACAGTAGAGATCACAGCAAAAAGAGATAGTTCAAAGATAATTAATGAGAGTGAACCCAGTTAGTAGTAAGTCTTGGAGGCTGAATTGTTCTAGGTTTAGGTTTTCAGATTAGATTGTATGGAGGCTTGAAGCCTTCTTGGTCCAGACTTGCATCTTGAAGATTAGATTGTGTGGAGACTGAAGCATTCTAAGTCTAGGCTTAAAATTAGAATATATGGAGGCTGAAACCCTCTAGGACTGGGTATTGACTTGGTATTATTCTTAGGTCTTAGGTATTACCTAAGAATAAACTGTCTGTTTCTTGCCATGAAACCACAAGAACAATATAAAAAAAAAAAAAATCAGCACTTACATCTACGCCTAGATATTTCAACATTTTGTTCTGTTTTTTTTTTTTTTTTTTTTTGGTTTGTTTGTTTGTTTTGTTTTGGTTTTCAAGACAGAGTTTTCTCTGTTGTAACTCTGGTTGTCCTGGAATTCACTCTGTAGACCAGGCTGGCCTTGAACTCACAGAGATACACCTGCCTCTGCCTCCTGAGTGCTGGGATTAAAGGCGTGCACCACTACCACCTGGCATGTTTCAACTTCTTAATGATTCCTGGTCTAGCATCTCACATCTCCACTTAACCTTTACAGATGAACAAAGGTGATGTGGCTATTGCCTTGCTAATCAACAGCTAAGCTTGGACTCTTAGCCAGATTTATGGACTTTCAACACTTTGTTCTTTTCATGTGTCAGGTCTGTATGCCAAGCCCTGGGTATTTTCTGAAGAGTGAAGAACTAACATCCCCAAGTTGCTATTCCAACATGTATAAAATAGAGGAAATATGGTACTTACATTGTAAATTATGCTGTGAGGATAAAATGAAAAATGTCTGTGAGAAGCTTATTCATATACTAGTTACACAGTAAGTGTCAAAGTAATGAATCGGTTCTAATATAATATTTTCAAAGATTGTCTTAAATTTATGTTATTTCATTTCTTATATGTATGAGTATTTTGCCTTCATGTATGCATGTATACCACATGCACAAAGTACCCAACAGGACTAGAGGGGGGCATCAAATGCCTTGGAACTAGAGTTAATAGATGTGTGCAAGCTGCCATGTGGGTGCTGGGAATTGAACCCAGGACCTCTGGAAGAGCAGCCAGCTCTCTAACCACTCAGCTATGTCTCTATCTGCACCTCCAATTATTGTTTTAGTCTCTAACAAATGCTGATTCATATGACTATAAAAGCTGTATTTATTTTCTATGAATGTTTCATTTTTATTGGAAGTTAAATTTTGTTCAGGCAAAATAATAGAAAATGATAAAGAACTAGCTCCTATTTGTCTTTCTCCCTAACTGGCAAGAAAAAATAATTCTAGACAACTAGCTTAAATATTTGCAACCAGATAGGAGGAATAGGTGCCACTTTGGAAAGGGTCTTACCCTTATCCTTTACCCTTTCTACAATGTTCTTTCAACAGCCTCTCTCACATCGGGGATCAGCCTCAGAGCTCACTAGCCTATTTACTTCAATCAGAAATAGAACTTGTTTGGCATGATATTGTGTTGTTTGATGATTAACTTCTACTTGTTCTTTAACATTCAGCCAGAGTGTCACTCTGATGGTGACTTCTGATGGGTCCAACACCAACATTTCCCCACTATCTACACCTTTGACTTTTACATACCTATGCTATGTAATGATATATTTTTTTTCCTAACACTGACTTGCCTCATTCCTTCATCAGTTTGAATTGTTTTGGGCAGATAGTTGATGCGTTCTTTTTTATTGGCATCCCCATGTATATCATAGTAGTTGGTAGACAGTGTGTGCTCAGCCTACCAGCTTTATGAATAAGGGTCTTTCATATTCTTGGGCATAATAATCATTTATTGGTATGAGCTATTTCATTTGACTTACATGTTTCAGAGATAGAATTTTGGAGGCAGTCCCATGTATCCTTGATGGAGCAGTGTACTCTAATAACCATAAAATAGGGTGTGTACCACCACAGCTCCAGAGTTCTTGAATCTAGTCTGAAATAATATGCAACATTGTCATGACCCTAAATATTTCTTTTCAAAGAATACATTGGACCATTGGATATGGTTTCTATCTGAGCTGATGATGGGGAATGTGACACTCTCTTGGAGTTTCTATCCATCCGTCTATCCCAGAATTACTGGTGAAATTTTAGAATCTTCCAATAAAATATAAGATTAACAATTGCAATTTATTTTCTATATAATAAGTCAGAATTATAGGTAAGGGGTAGAAGAGTGGTTATTTTTAATATTAAATAAGGTCCATTCCATAGCTATGCCTTTCCATGTTCAAATATCCTGAAGGCTGGGCCAACATTTTATTAAACTCCTTCAAAAATGATAGTGCACGTGTGTACTGTTATTCTAAATTTATTATATATATTTACTCACAGAATACTGCCAATAACCCCAGTGAAATGGCTATAAGATTACATCTATCTTAATGGTGAAAATTGAGGCACATAGGCAATCTACTTTTTTTTTCACAGTTAGCCAACACTAGAACCAGGATTCAAGGTCTAAAAGAAAACACTGTCAACTTCTAACATAATTTCATAATGGAGAGCACACACATACACACACACACACACACACACATGCAGATGTATACATACATATTTACACACACACAGATATATACATACATATTTAGTTTAAAAACATTTAGGGTACGTTTCAATACCTAGGTCATCACTGATACACTAAGGCTAGTAAAAAACTGGATTTTATAAACACATCTCTATTGAAGTGAAAGCATTATGTTCAATAACTATGTACCTAATATACTTAAAAGTCTTGTTACAAATAACTATAAGGAAGATACCTACATAGTATTCAGCTACAGGGCTTCACTCTTCCACACATTTTATAGCTTATTGTCTACATTGTAACAGATAAGTGGCTTCAAGCAACTGATTGTATAAATGGGATTTGGATTCTACAAAGGTCCAGTCAAAAAACAAACAAACAAACAAACAAACAAACCCCAAAACATAAACATGGGTGTATTTCTGCCTTGTAAATTACACATATAATGATAAAGAAATTCTAGCTCAATGGTCAACCACTATGGCTGGCTATATACTTACACTGGTCTGTTTGGAACCAAAAGGATACATAAAGTCTTCCAGTCTATCAACAAGGGCATGAATAATGTGTAATTAGAGGAATAGAAACACAACAGCCTTATAGTCAGTCTTTATTCTTCACTTTCAATCACTCTACATGGAGTTGTTTTCTTTAGCTAGATTAAAAGTTTCTGAGGAATAGCATTCCTATTTCTTTACTCTTGCCCTCAGGACCTGTACAATCCAAAGTACATGAATTGGGCTCTGATTAGTATTTAGTGAGATTCACTTTTGTGAGTTAAAACTTTTTTTACCTTTAAGGAGGAACAACAGACAATATGACTTTTCTAGTATCTTTCACACATAAGGAAATTTTTTTCTTAAGTTTTCAAATAGTCCTTATCGTGACACCCATGGTCCTTATTCTCATAACATTATAGTAAACATCTTTTAAAAGACAGGGATTAGTGAATGAAGATACAGATTTAAAAAGTGAAACTCTGGTTGCCCAGATGCTGGTGGCCTCCACGATGAGCTTCCTGGTCCAAGTTTCTGTGGTGAATAGGTTATCATTGGTCCTATTTTACAAGTAGAAAGAAAATTCTCCCAAAGACAGAGAGCTATGGTAATAGTGATGGTGACATTCTCCTTTCCTGTTAGGATCAGGAAACATTCTTTTAAGGCTGACAGTACTGCCCTCTGGCAACCCTCAGCTCTCAGCCCCATTAAGGAAACAGCATGTTACCCAAACTCATTCCACCCTTCCAGAGTAGCCATGTAGCCAATGACTGATAGATGAAAATATTCACAAAGTTCAAAAAGTTCACCTCTTCTCAGTTGCTGATAACTCAATAAGGCTAGTTTGGTTGAGAGTTCACACAGCTCACTTTATTGTCCAAACCTACCTCCTTCCATAAGCCTCACCATATAATCTTAGTGGGGTGGGGTGAGGAACTTGAATCTGACCAAAGCATATATGAAACTTTTAAATAACAAATAAAAATCTTTAAAAATAAACGCAGTATTTCTTGATAAAACCCTTACAAGTTAATCTCCATTTTAGAGACCGTTCTCTGATGATCCCTTTCTGAACAGCTACCAGGTGAACCCAGACAAACTATTTTTTAACAGCCATGTCTATAAAACTTTTCTATATAGCTTCCTTTATACAGAAAACCCCAGGGAAATGGCCAGTGCTGCAAAAGTCATTCACAAATTGACACATGATTGCTTCTACCTTTTATAGTTGTTCACAGTAATCACACTATTGTCATTTAATAAAATTTTCATTAAATGAAATGGATAGAGATATAGAACCAGGTAATGTCAAAATTAAGATAAAGATGGCTTTGAAGAAGCTGGAACTAGTCAACCACATCAAATCATGAGGGAAAATTAAAAGACGTAAAGGCTACAAAGTCTTCAATGGCCTAGGAGGATTGAATGGCTTGAACCATTAATTCTCCTGGCATGATACAATGCAGGCAAAAACAGTGTTGCCATGCTCCAGAGAGAAGAGAAAGTGAGGATGTAGAGATGAGGCTAATTGCCAAACATGATATCCATCATTTTGGCTTTCAAGGGAATCAAGATATTGTCTTAATGTTACCAGTATTGCTGTCTGTCAAGGTTGAGTCAGGATTTATTTATTGAATATAGACAGAGAGTCCAAATAATATGGTGTCTTAGTTAGGGTTTCTATTGTTGTGAAGAGACACCATGATCACACAGAAAGTATTGAGGCTGCCTTACAGTTCAGAGGTTTAGTTCATTATCATCATGGCAACATGCAGGCAGACATGGTTCTGGAGAGAGTCAAGAGTTTTACATCTGGATCAGCAGGCAAGAGGAAGAAGGAGACACTGGGCTCACCCCCAGTGACAGACTTCCTTCAACAAGGCCACACCTACTCCAACAAGGCCACATCTCCTAATTGTGCCACTCCCCATGGGACTATGGGAAACATTTTCATTCAAATCAACACCTATAATTTGTAATAAATTTTAGACAAGCATTTTAACCTATACATATCATGTCTGCTTCTTCCTACTCAATGTCTGGAGATTTTTCAAAATACACACTTTATTATGGCAGGACTTATGCTTAGCTATTTTGTGTTCAGAGCCCATAGTCTGGGTTTTATGAAAACTGATGTTTTCCCTCAAGTTTAGCCTTCCATCACACTATGAAGAACACCAGGAACTACTTCAGGAAAGAAGTTCTTGACCTAATGCTACAGAGGTGGATGGCCCCATGGAATTAACCACAGAGAGTGTTCTCCACAAGCCCACAGAGGACAGAATCCACACCTGAGATGCTGGTGTCCTTCTGTGCTTATTTATTCTCAGCAGAGAGTAGTAACCAGGCATTATGTAATAGAAGCTGTAGTAGCTAAAACTCAAAAAGAAATAATCTCTGTGGTTAAGTCTGAAAGCAAATGTTGAAGACTGGAACATTTCAGATTTTCCACTCAGTAGATTGAATTGCCAGATACTCTAGGATCACTTTCTCTCCATTTAGCTTTGGAAAGCAAAGATCAAATGCATGACCTTGAAGTCAATTTCCACATTCTGCAAAGAATAGACTCTGCAGATTGAAGCTAGAACTGGAGCTCTGAAAAATGGCACTGTGTAGACACACACACTTATTACCAGAACTGAATGAATAATTTTTAGAAAGCAGCATCTTTGTTAGTCATTGATAATCCATGTACATTCCCAGCTCACTGTAATGAGGTGATGGGAATTTCATGTCGATTATCTTGCACTGGATTCTTGTGGGTTATGAAAGAATAATGTAGGCAGGTGGTGGTGGCACATGTCTTTAATCCCAGCACCTGACAGGCAGAGGCAGGTGGGTCTCTGTGAGTTCCAAGTCAGGCTGGTCTACAGAGTGAGTTCCAGGACAGCCAGAGTTACAACAGAGAATCTGTGTTTAGAGAATTTTGAGTTAATGAAGTCTGTATCTTCCTTCAGCCCTGAAAACATCCTCTCTGCAGCAGTGGTGGTCAGTCTCTTCCCCCAACAGCTATTTACTGCTTCTGCAAATCTGAAGAGGGTCTTCAAGTATTCTGCCTTCCCAGGAATGTGACATTTGTTTACTTTATAAGTCTCACCAGCCTCCTCATGCCTCCTGGAAGGAATGTTTTAATTCAGGAAAAGCTGCTATACAATACTAGCATCTCAAGATGCTCCATGAAGCCATTTCCATAGAGGCCACCCAAAAGCACAGGCTCTATGATGAACTCCATTGTTAGAGAGAAAACTAATAAACCAGAGAAACTCCAAGGATAATTAAAAATTTCTTATATTTTATTTCACTTTTAATTTTCCAAGCATTGAAAATTTTCTTCATCAAAGGCAAGACCAAAGTCCTTACATAAAAGGTGGGTAGGAAATGAAGACTTGGTGCTTATGAATTTTGGATTTTATCAAAACTGTACAGCCACCCCCTACCCAACCACGAGCACAAAAACATAAGGATAATACTTGTCCTAGAGTGGAAGATGGAACACCCAAACGATCTTAAACTGTAAGAATATTCTTTTTACCTCCTAGCTCTTGTCAAATTAGAATGTAAGCATGTTTTAGAGGGTAAAACCAGCTAGGAGAAGTGCACTGCCATAGAAGTTTTAATTTACAGTGCCTAGCTCTGCACAAAGAAGTGGGTAAGAATGGTACACATCCTTCTAAAACAAAAAAAGCAACCTGAATCCTGTTGCTGTTTGTTATGGATCTATTTCCCGTTTCAAATAATCACAATTGCAGTTTTCACGGAGTATGTTGACATTAAGTGGGTTGGTTAAAAATTAAATATGTAATGTAAATTTTTTTGGTGGAATAATTTAATAACCAAGTTAAAACTTACGGCAAAAATAATGTTATCATGCGGTTTCATTAGATGTTACCCACTGTCTCAAAATAACTACAGTTTAAAATCAGAATGCCTTTCAATTTTCACAGGAAGTACAGGTGATAGTGAAGAGGAATACTTAGTGTGTTAGTAAGGTCCTGACCTAACTGGAGGTGAAAACATGTCTTTGGTACTAGTTTTAGTTCTAGCAATTACATTCTCTTGTGCCATTCCTCTTTCTGAACTACCCTTACCATCTCCACTGAAAAAGTATTTTCTTCCAGGATTTTTATATTTCTTTATGGGTTCTCTTGAAGTTGTGACCCTCAGAAACATTGGAATCAGGTAGGGGGAGATCATTCATCTACTCATTGTGAAAATGCAATACATGAATGAAAAAGGTTGTTACAAATCTTTGTATCCTTAGAATTTACATATGAGAATGAATGGAAGGTGGGTAGTAAATAAGAAGCATAAAAAATTACATGGAATATTATACCCTAAAAGAGCTACAGGGGGGAAAAAATGGAACAGGGCAAGCAAGACCAGTAACCAGAGTGGGAAGGAAATTTGTGTGTGAAATAGGGTGGCCAGAATGAGCTTTAATCAGTATTTATATTTAAGCAAATGAAATCTTGAAACATGAAAGTATAAACCAAGCATTTATGAGGAAAAAAGCATGGCTTAATTGTAGCAGAATAAGCACCGGGGAAAGATGCCTCAAGTAGGTGGTCAGCCTTTCAGTAAAAGGAATACATATGGAGACCGTTTTTCAGTTGGCCAAGGTGTTTTACAGGCATTGACCTCTGTAACCTTCACAAAATAGTCTGAATTTTATGTTGGTGGCTACACTGTAATGAAGCACATTTTCTCAAAGAAGTTAATTGATTTTCCTACACTAGACTGTGGAAAAATGTCAGAGCCAGGCTCAAAACTGGTTGCAGAATTTCATTCTAACCACACTGCTACCATGACAGCTAAGCGTGCTTCTTCTTATGGTAGTTGCTGCATTTGTGAAGCAATAATGGCCCATAAGTGAATATTGCTATACTTAATAATTTTGCTAAAGATTATTCTGTCTGGGAACAACAAAAAGGTGGTGCTGCTCAGTAAACACTGTAACCCACAATGCACGTTCATCCAGGGTTAAATTCTGCCTAGCATGTAGGAAGATGGTTTAGTCAGTAGGCAGAGCACTTGCTATGAAAACACCATGACCTGAGTTCATCTTCAGAACTCACACAAAAAAAGCTGGGCATGGTGGTACATGCTTTTAATCCCAGCTCTGGATCAACATTAATATAGGAAATCCCTCAGGGTACACTGGCCTTCCAATTTTGAGACATTGTTTGAGGAATGACGCTTACGTTTGTCCTCTGGACTCAAAATCTCTCTCTCTCTCTCTCTCTCTTTCTCTCTCTCTCTCTCTCTCACACACACACACACACATACACAGAGCAAACTAATCTATTTCCTCCTGAGAAAAGCCTTCAGCCTCCATCAACTCCTTCAGAACAGAAATAATTCCTTCACACTCCTATTGTTTTGGTTTAGAGGACATTTATTCCCTGTCCCTAAACTACATTAGAGAGTCCCTAGCTTGCACATAATTGCTGTTGTAGTTCATCTTCAGGGAGGAAAATTCTATGATGAATGAGAAGATCTGTTTATGAAGTCTGCAGTGCTTCACGGCCCTTTAAGGAGTGTTAAGTCCTATCAGTATAAATCTGAAAATAATTTGATACATGTCCTATTCATGGGCCGGAAGAATAAAAAGTCACCATCTGCCTTTTCACAAAATAATACAAATGGTCGGAACACCGTGGATTTAAACCGAGGCAGCTTCCAAAATCGGGAGAGCATAAGGCATAAAATTCCATCCCTCAAAGGTTTATTGGTTTTTCAACTAACATTGAAGGTTTATTCCTTTAAAGTTTCCTTCCTGGATCACAACTGAAGTCTGCCAGTGAATAGTAATTGACTTCCATTGCTACACGCCAAATACCATCCACAAAGTCAAAATGACTGGTAATGAGCAAGCCCTTGCTGTTTAATCACTCATCAACTAAAGTAGCATCATTAAAAAGACAGAGAAGGCACAGCATGGGATTCATAGGATTTTAATGATTCTAGTTTAAAAACAAACACGCATAAAATTCATGTTAGATGAATTTAAATATAATAAAATGGTTTTTTTTAAAGGACTGGATATTCTTTAGAAGATGAAGTTTACTTTAATACAGTTTAAAGAATTGATTTAATATGGTCCAGGGCATTAGCCTTCAGGACATTCAGGGATGTGCACAGCATAAAGGCATGGGTAACCAGGGCCTTCACAAAGATATTTGTGCCCATGGTAACCTTAGACAAACAAAGAAATCATCTGCCCAGTTAGCTACTACCTGTGCTTTCCTTACTAAACACACGTTTTCAGGGCACAAGGTCATCCAATCCATAAGCAGAAGAGCTGGACTCATAATCACAGCAGAACCAACCCTTGGTGTTCAACAACATGTTCGAGGCATCTATCTGTGTACATTTCTTAGGTAACCACAGTTACAAAACAAACCCAGAAGCCATTTCTGTAGTTCTTGGAAAACTTAAAACTTCCAAAATGTTTGTTTGAAGGAGGAATATTTGATTGGTGCACTATAATCACTGAAAACAGTACTTAGTAAATAGTTGGGGTTTCATTAAATATGTGTTGGATGTTGCTTAAATGAATAGCTGCTCTGTTTTTTTTTTCCTACTACCAATTCAATCCTTTAGAAAATACAACTGTTTCCCCTGTGCTAAGCACTGTGCCAGCTTCCTAAGAATAACAGAGAAGGCAGAGGACTAAGAGCTCTGGTTTATGACCTTCACTAGCTGGTGACCTAGTAAGGCAGCATCAAAGGAGCGAATAGTGTGAAGCATATTACAGATGAGCACTTCACAATCGGAGTCAAGAAAGCCACTGCCTGCCTGGAGGAATCACACAGGATCCCGAAGAGACACACTCACAAATGAATGAACCCTCTTAAAATTAAAAATAATTTCATTTACTTTTTTTTCCAAAAGTCAGTTTTTATTCTGAAGTTATGATATATTAATTGGACAAAATAATGGACTTCATTGTGACATTTTTATTCCTACATCCAATGGCATTCCATCATATCCGCCCTGTTACCCTTTTTTATTTCCTCTTTACTCTCTATGGTTTCCTTACTTGTTGAGATTCCTCATTTGCATGAAAGCATGTTGTAGTTCTTTATGAATTGAGCTTATTTCATTTAACATCATGCTTTCTAGTGTCATCCATTTTCCTGAAAATGACATGTTTTTGTTCTTCACTTCTGAATAATGCTTTATTGCGCATAGACCATATTTCTGTTTATTGATGGGTAGGCACTTAGGGCTACAATTACTAGGGCTACAATAAGTCTCTTTTATTCCTTTGGATATGCATATACACGGTGCAGATGGATGACATGGTAGTTCTATTTTTAGTTTGTTGTGTATGCTGATTTTCATAAGTTTACACTAGTTTGTGTTCCTGAAAATAGTGTTATAAGTAATCCCTCAACATATTTGCCTACATTTGTTGTTTCCTGCCTCCCTGATAACTATTGTGACTGGGATGAGATAGAATCTCAATATAGTTTAATTTTTATTTTTCCTATAACTAAATATGTTCAACAAGTTTCATGTATTAACAGGTTATTTGTATTTCTTTATTTGAAAAGTGTCTGTTCAATTCATTTGTTGATTTGTCAATCTTCATAATTTTGTAAGAAACCAGATAAATTGGTCATGATGTTGCAATCCCAGCAGACAGAAAGTAGAGGCAGGAGGATGTCCATTCAAAGCCAGACTTGGCTGCGAAGAAAGACTCTGACTCAGTGGTAGGAGGAAAACCAGAGATCTCTTCGCCTTGAAATTTTAATTGGGCTGTTTAGCTTTATTAATTGTTTGTTCAAATGAACAGCGTTCATTAAATACCAAATATTGTGTACAGTGAGATTCCTGCCTTACTATATTCACACTTAAGGTTGGGAACAGGACACATAGTACATTAAAAACCTAGGATAGTGGGATATTATGATATTATGGTAGCACTGTATTGTACCACAGATACACAAATCAGACCGCTCTCACCTGGCCTGAGATCTGGAAGATTTTTCTCCAGAAACGACTCTTGAGGGTCACACCTGGTGAATGAGAGTAGACAATCACGTAAGTGCAGTGGTGTGGAAGGAAAGACATTCCAGGAAGAGGGAAGAGCTTCAGTGGAACCACCCACTCCCATAGTATCCTAACGCAAATTTGAGGGAGCATATTTAAAATGATCTGCTTCAAGTGTACATGGAAAAGAGGTTTTCCTGTCATCTCTCCTCCACTTCACCTTCTCACAGGCTCCTTCAGTGCGGCTGGGCTGACAGACAGGGAACACTGGCTTTAGGTTTTCCGGCATTCTCCTCCCACTCACCCTGAAGTTGCAAGCCACAGGTTTCTTGGAATTGTGAATATTGTTTGAACTAAAGCTAAAACTGGAGATGTGTTTTGAGTCACATTATGCAGGCATATTTATATTGTCTGTTTATGACACTTACAGGTGGACACGGTGACTCATTACACGAGGTTCTAAACATAGAAGCCTGGAAAACCCTGAGCTCTGAGAACTTGTTGGGCATGGATACCAATACAGACAAGGAAGATGACGGAGACCTTCTCTTAGAATACTATGCATCTCCAAATGGAATCTTTGTATGGCTAAATGAGTTTTAAGAATGTGTTGCCCATCACACTTGAACTGGAGAGTGTAGGATGAACAAGGATGATGATGATCATTGATTATGCAGCTGGCAATAGAAGGCTTCCCTCATCTGTGGAGTATGTAGCTGTGCATATACACACATGCTCATACTTGTGAAAGCACTGGAATGTGGCTCTTAACCACAGGGCCAGAAAAAAATCATTCCAATGTCTAGAGGAACAATTTGGTTCTTTCTCCACAGTAATGTTTCTTATCTGGTTTGAATTTTACAGTTGTTAAACTTCATATGCAGGTAGCTCCTTAGATTTAAAAAGAGTCTGACCCTTTAATCACTAAACAAACATAGACTCAGGCCACACGGTATATCTTTTTTTTTTTTTTTTGCTATTAGGAGTTATTCTCCTATGCAAAAGTAAAAACAAAAAACAAAAACAAAACATTATTATAAACCAAAGCTGTTACTATCCTCTTTTGTATATTTTAACCCACTGTGCAAACTTTTAACAGCCTTATAGTAAGCAGTAACTTTTAAAGAAGTTTCTCTAAGTGAATATCTCAGAGCTGAGCCCTCGATGGGGACCATTCCCACTGGGATAGTGGAAACATCCAACAGAGTCAAGGAAGAGAGAACTCACTGTTGTATTCAATTAGTTGAGAAACCATCAAAGTAAATAAGGCAATAGCTCTAGGAACACACACAAAAGGAGTCAGTGAAGTAGAACAGATTAAAAGAAAAAGGAGAAGTCTGTTTTAGCTACCTCGTGACCCCAGGGGTGAAGAATAATTTCTTCCTCAGGACACTCTTAGTCAAGGTCTCCCAGCAAGATGGCTTGGTGGAAACAATTTCTTTTCCTGTCTGTAGGGGACTGAGGAAGTTTGCAGGAAACACAGGCTGAGTTTAACTCCAGCAAAGGACAGGAGGTCAGCTCTCAAGAGCAACTTTTGAAATATTTTGTTCCCTTCTGGAATACTAAAGGATTTGGAACACCCCAATAGCCAGGAAGTAAACTATTTGCATTTTAGGAACAAGACACAGCTGAGCAAGAAGCTTACCACCTCTGTGTTTGACTTTACTCTCCTCTCCGATAGTTTCTACAGAATTCTTTACCTTCCTAGAAAGTTAATAATTATACTCATATCATGAAGTTATTTGGGCATCCATTTAGTCCTGAGTCCTCCTATGGACCAGAACTTGTATCATCCTTCAGAGATACTCAGATATATGCTTTATGTGTTCAAGAATCAGAATGTCAGACGTGGCAGCACAAGCCATTAATTCCAACACTTAGGAGGCAGAGGCAGGCAAGTGGCTGTGAGTTCAAGGCCAGCCTGGTCTACAGAGTGGGTTCCAGGACAGCCAGCCCTGGAACAGAAAGTCCCTGTCTCAAACAAACAAACAAACAAAAATCAGAATAAGAAATGCTAAGAGATTCACATATAATATTAATATAAAATAATAATGGTTGAATGACAATGTGTATGTTCTTCAGAATGCTCTTTGGTAAACCTAAGCTAGCAAGTCCCTAAACATAAATCTCAGTCAGAGGTGGAGGGGCTGTCTCCTACAACCTTTCTGGCCTATCTTCTGCAGTGTCCTTGTGAGGAGGGATGTGATACAGGTATCCCATTTATAGCTGACCATCCACAGACTTACACTTTGATCACTTGTGAGTTTCTATATCTTCTTTGATGTTGTCTGGGAGCTATACTAATCTCTGCTTAGAGAGTCAAGAATTTAGAGGGTAGTATGATACACATTCATGTAGCAAAATGTTAGCAGTTGATTCTTCTTTGAAATATTTGAGTTCCCGACCCATGGCTTCTTAGTAGGTTTTACAGTACCAGTACACATGTACTCCTATGAGGTGAGCCTTGAGTCCAATCTGAAAGTGTTTGTTATTCCCACAAAATTCATTCCACGACTGCACTGATGGACCTATCTTGCCATGAAGGTTATTATTGTGACTTCTAGGGTTCACGACTGTTGACGACTTTAGATATTTTTCATAGTACAAATGAGTACAAGTCAGATACATTGGTCATGGGGTAGAAACTGCCTTTTTCCAATCACTGGTGAAATCTGTAAAATTTGGTAAACTAAAGAATCCTTGGAAAATGAGCATAAGTATTTATTAATTGAATTTGTTCTTTGAGGCTGGTGAAGTGGTTCAGTGGATAAAGTTTCTCACATTCGTATCTATTTTATTTTTTCGGTAACTTACTGAGTTTAAGCAGGGCCATCTGTGTGGCCATTGACGTGGAGCTATCCTCCAGAACCTGATGGGATCAGCAACAGGTACACAAGTGAAGCAATGACTTCCTCTCTCCAAGAATCTGTCAATAGCCAATAGTTAGCAGTAAAGAGTAGGCTCCCATGAGCCTCTCCTATTCCCTGACTTAGGCTAGTCTTGTGCTACTCAAAGCAGGTTAACTGTAGTTGGTTTAAGTTAATGGTTGCAGTGACTGAGTCTAAAGGATAACTGAGTCTAGAAGATCACATTTCTCAGCCTATCTCCCAGCTCTTAGCCACTTCCTCCCCCCTCTTCCAAAGTGTGCCCTGAGCACTAGAGAAGATGATGCAATTGTCTTATGTAGGACTTTGCCTCAAAACAGCACACAGCACACAGCTTGCACAGCCGTGTCTCTGCATTCATTACAATGATTCTCAGAATAAGGCTAAGAGTGGCTTTTATTGTTGAGTACAAAACACTGTCTTTTAAAAGTGACTTCAGTCTTTAATCTACAGATGAGTGCATCAAAGGTGACTTACCCGGCTTCCCAAAGAAATGGAGCAAAAAAATAAGACAGGCCCTGCTTGCCCTGTGCTGGATCAATCTGCCCCTTCTATAGGCTCCATACTAAGTTCTTATAGCATCTCTCCAGGAGTGTGTGAAATCATGGAAGAGTGTGGATCCGTGGTCCCTTCTTTTCTGTCACTGTCTATGCTTGTTGGGTTTTGTGAGAATGAACCTCAAAGAGGGATTGCCACAATCAATTATTGGCAAAAGCATTTTTGTATGCATGTATGAAAGACACTGCCTACTCACCGGTGGAAATTAAAAATGTGTACATATTAAGAGTTCAAGAATTCCAAGTAAGTACACAATAAATTCTCTAGATTGATTTACTAATTGAAGAAAGGAGAGAAGGATGAAATGGAGGCAGGCAGAGGGAAGGAAGGTGAATTGTTGCTGAGTACATATTTCATGCCAACTATTGTGATAGATCATAAATGGTAATGTATTCTCAATCATTGCAACAATTCAATGTGCCTGGGACAATCATTACCCTTATTTTACATGGGAACAAACAGAGGCTCAGAAGATCTATCTACTTTATTGAGAGCACAAATATATTAAAATGCACAGTCAATATATCTAGGTGTGTCAAAATATTGGTTATCCCCTAGTCTTGCCTTAGTGCACCCTTGAGCTATTCACCTGGGTCCCGAGAAACCAAGGTTCCCAGAGTAATCATTCTGCTGCCTATTCTTCAGAAGTGTCCCCCTGAACACAGGCAAATCTCTGATACATCATGGACCCTGATTTAGGCTCAATTTGAATCCCAGTGGTAAAAAATATTATAATTTGTTAACAATTATGTCAAGTTGGACTTCCTTGTCCCTGTAACATTACAATTACAAGATTACTCATTTTTATGGGAACCATAAATGAAAATTGCTGCTCCAGGCCTCTGTGGGAGTCAGGAACTCTTGGAGGGGAATAGTGTTCTGGGACTTTCCACTCTCACAAGCTGTTTGTTCCGAGATTTACTTCTGTCCCATTCTTCTGGACTTACTGCTTGTAGCTAATTAGAGTTACCCACATACAAATGCCTTTACAAAAAGTCCTGAGTCTGAAAAAGAAAGCGTAGTGTTACATATTTGCATATCTACTTAAAATTCAGTCGTATCTTCAACTGCATTTTTCCCATAGAATTTCTAGTCCCATTTTAACTTGTAAAAAGTCCCTGACATATCATGAAGCTGAATCTTACTAAATGGAACATATAAGTCATAAAATTGGAAGAGAAATACTGTTTTTTTTTTACTTAACTGAAATTATAATAAATATAATACTAACAATAATGCACGGTAACAATAATGCAATGTACAAATATACATTATCTGATGCTAACACATGGAAATAGTATATCCTATTTGTATAGAAGCAGAATACTTCACTAATTTCTTGAGTTCAATTAAGGAGTTAATGTAAAGACATATAACTTGTAAGCTACCAGGATTTGAATTGATCCAGTATATAGTTGATGTGCTGGATGCCCCGCCTCTCTTAACCTTTTGATGTAATAAAATTCTGACATCAGAGACAGAAGATCTGATTTCAACTGGAGTCCTGTTGTTAATATGCTTTGGGCAAGTCCTTTAACTCCCCTGAACTTGATTACATAATTAAACAGTTTGGACAAATGCTCTTTAAATCTGAGACCAACTCAAATCTGTAGTGATAAACCATTTATCAGCTCCCAAAGCAGTCCTGACATTGTTCCATGGTTAAACTTTTTAGAAACAGTCTTTTCCCTAGTCAATCAAAGTGTATCAAACCCAATAATTTTCAAGAACTATTGTCCTAGAACTCTACAGCAAGTTGCATGCCTTTTCTGTTTCATTTTCTCCTGTCAATCATTCTCAGGCTCTCTTTAAAATAAACAACTAATTTCACAAAGTCATTTGGTAGTAACCCTAGTTAAGATATCAACTTGACCCTAGAAATCAGTATGCTGTATATATTTAAAGTAGTACAATCATTATGGTGTCAAAAGAAGTTATAGTAAAAGAGATGAAAATGAAGTTAAGCCATTGGGATTAAATATTTATTGATTTAGTGTAGGCTATGCCTAGATTTCAGTAGAAACATATGAAAGTCCCTGATCTCTTCTGGGGTATATTAGTCATAGCAGCTAATTCATGCTGAACTGAAGACAAAGCTTGGTATCTCGGCAGCATAACATGATGAGAGCTGTTTATGCAAGCCATGTCCAAAGTGGTTTGATGATATTTCTTAGAAATTGTCTTCTGAGTGATAAAATATGAACCAGCTGCTTCCCCCCAATAAACAAATTCTCTACTTTTAGCTGTGCATACATGGATAGGTAGAGATACATAAATTTTTCTCTAGGCTCATATATATTACCTCTGTTCCTATTTGTCTGATTGGAAGTCAGCTATTGCCCTCACGATAGCTAATGTTAACTGGGAAATGTATTCTTTCTGTATTCACAGATCTCAAACTGCCGGGTCTTTCAAGTTGCATTATTGTCTTCAGGAACTCAGGGAACTTGTCAGTTGTGTTAAAAATAAGTGGGAAAAGTGAGCAAGGGTTTTATAGCTGTTAAAACTGTTAGCAATGTTTGGGACTAAGTGAAATTCCCAGTCGAAGATTCAGAGGAACTAAGGATCTTTTATAACATGGTTTTTCTCAAAGACAATATTTATGGCATTAATATTTGTTGGCCCACACAAAGTGTTAGCCATTCTGTGAATTGATGTAATCTTGTTGAAAAGGATAATAAATGGATGCCTTAACAAAAGTTCACCCACCAAAAGCTTCAGAAACAAAATTTTCAGCAAGAGCAGTCTATTTAAAGGTGTGCCTAGAAAGCAGAGATGATGGACAGGAGAAAGTGAAACAGGAAAAGAGGGTAAGTCAGTACAAAGCACCATTATTAAATTGCTCAGTGATACAAACAACTGCTGCCTGGCCCTGCAGGTCACCATCGGAGGCGTTTGAAATGGTTCTCACCACTGATCCAAGAACATCTAAAATTATACACGGGGAAAAATAATGCCAACTCATATGCTGCTCTGGCTGTCTGGTCTAATATAGAGTTCCCTTCAATGCAATGGCCAGTCATTAAAGCTGGTCTGTGAGACTTGCTCCAGTCCTAGTACAATATTAAAACTCATTCTCTCACTTCCATACTACCCACATCTGCTGGCATCCCTGAAAACTCATATGTTAAAAGATTAATCTCCAAATATAATGATATTAGGAGAAAATTTTATAGGAGTTATTAAATTTAAATAAGGCAATAAGGTCAGGATCAGATAGGATTAGATTTCTTATAAGAAAACTGCTAGAAATAATCTCTCTGTACTCTTCTCCTTTTCTCCGAATATATCTCAGCCCTGCTCCCCCCCCACCCTCAGTTTTCCTCTTCTCCTCTGTCAGAAACTAAGAAGAGGCCACATTCACATATAGTGAGAAATAAGCCATCTTCCTGCCAGGAAGATGTCCTCACTAGAAGTGGTATGTTAGCACTTTGATCATATCCTTGATGTAGTGTGTACATTAATTTAATGTATACATTACATTTCTGTTGTTTAAGTCACCTAGCCTCTGGCATTTTGGTTCAGAGGCCCAAGCACCCTAATACACTATTCATTACCTATGATTTAGGTTGCTTTGCTATGTATGTTTTGATTGCTTGCCTAGTAAAATGGTCCAAGACCTTCAATTCTAGAGGTGTTGGATTATGCTCTTGGCTGCTCATGATTGTTATATTTGACTACTGTTATTTTTACTGATTACAAAATGAGTAAAGTATATACAGGCAATTCCATGTTTGTCAAATATCCTTATTTTTCCATCCTTTCACAAGCAGACTTCCTACCGCTTATTGTTGAGCACAATCAATTACTTATATATATATTTCCTTGTTGCAGACAATGAACACCGACAATACAGATCAAAAATATCAGACTTGCCTTCAAATAGCAAACAATTATTTCTTTTTCCTTCAGAAGTAAACCCCTCAAGAAAACATACCTTTAAGTCCAGAAGCTTTGTAAGTGGGCTTCACTGAGTGATGGTAAATGTGCCCCAGTTTATGCAAGCCCATTAGTTTCTGGATTCATGCATCCCACATCCTGGGAACCCAGAGTCATCTTTTGGTCATTGATTTAATGTATGTGTTGCTTTTTCAAGGACAGTATTCATAAACTGGCCCATTACTTGTGTTTTCAATAGACCATTGTTCTTTTTGACTTGTTGTTTCTTAACAATAGGTTATGTAATATGCTAAGTAGACCCCATTACTATAAACCTTTTCCAAGTTTGAAAACTATGAGGGCTTGTAGTGCAGAAGGAAAAGCAAACTCATATCCATTAATGTATCACAGTTCCAGCAAGTTCCTTGTTTAGAGCTGAGGAGGTTTGATATAATCAAGCATCCACCAACAGACTGGCTGGTCTAATTGAGGGAAGGCGCCATTACAAAGCCTCAGATTTCATCTTTGATACTGACAAATTGCACCTGTGACCACAGCAGTACCTGGATTAGCCCATGCTTTCAGCCTAATGCACGTAGACGGTCTCTGCAACTATGCTTACTTCATTCACAGGCTCATTGTGTCAATGTCAGGCCAGCACAAATCTATAAGAAAAATCATTCCTCCCAGCTACTATTGAGTATGTCTTGCCTCTTCAGGGCTTGTCTCTATGGACATAGATCCTTGTAAGCATTCTATGCAGACTTCCTATCTGTCCCTACTCTAATTGTCCCAATTCCTACCTAGCCAGGAAGCCAGGAATCCATACATATCCATATAAGCCACTTATACTTTACAAAGTGAACTACAGTTTGCTCACAGCTGTGCCCTCTGGGAGGAATTGCCTCATTATTCTTTTCCCCCTTGGCTGGGTTTGTAATGTGATAACTTTCCTTTTAAAGTAATCAGCAGTGTAATGCATCAATACCCAAATAATCATTGTTATGACTAGAGCTTTATTCAATTTATTTTATACTTTTTGGATCTGGCTTATAAAACTCTTACTATGGTATTTTTATTCCTGGTAACTTTATGTTTGTAAAGTTCAAAAATACAGAAGCATACAGTCCACTGTGATGTGGAAAAAGAATCATTATGATTGAGAAATTCTCATGTCAATAAATGCTCAAGACACTGAAAATAGCCAATGTTTCCTTCAAGCAGAGGCTCATTGTAATCTATATCATGCAAGAGTCTTAATAACTGCACCGTGGCATACCAAAGATTATCAATACCTATTTCTATAGGTAATAAGAATTTTATTTCTTTCTGACAGACCAGAAATTCACCTCTAAATCCTTATTACAAAAGTTAGTTATATATACAAATGTTCCTAGTAACTAGAGACTTTTACATTTCTATGAAATCAGAGCCTGTGTAAAGACTTACATGCAGGTAATTTATTTGGGGAATAATCACAAGGATAACAAATGATGGAAAGAAGATATGAGTGTGTTGCTGTCCTGTATTCCCAGCAGTTGTGAAGCTAAGGAAGGAAGATTATGAGTTCAAGGGCAGCCTGCTGTATATTGATAACCTATCTCAGAATGGAACCAACAGCACAACACCCATTTCTAATGATGAAGGGATAGGAGCAGAAAAAGAAACAGGAAAGGACATAAACACAAACTTTTGAGTTGGCCCCTTGGATAAGTGGCAGATGAGTAAGGTAGTATGGCCCACAGTAGAGTTTTGTAAAATATCTCCAAACTGTTGCCCCATGGTTCTGTCTTCCACACATCAAGAGGCTGCCAGCTTGGGAATATTCAACATATTCAACTGGCCATTCATGAAGGTAAGAGGCTTCTTCACAGGGCTTTGTGCTTTCATGGCAGAGAAGCCCCAGGGAAGGAAAGACTATAGTATGGGAACAAGCTGAGACACATTCAGAATGCATCTGATGAAGTCAGCCCATTTCCAGACAGACCAGTTTATTACAATAGGAACATGAATAAAGTAAGAAGTCATGGTTGTCATTTGACCTAGTCCAGAAGAAACATTTGATCCACGGCAGTGTGGAAAGGAACTGAACAAAATTGTGTTTGGCACCTAGACAGAGACATGATGCTAAAGATGTTTAAATGTTATCAAAAGTACTTTAGATTTGTATTCATTCTTTAGTAGATTTCATTGGAGGAATTTGAGCATGGATTTTGAGATGACTATATCTGCACATAGAACAATTAGCCTATTTGTAGTGTGAAATGTGCTACCACTATAGGATAGCAAGTAATATAAAGCTCAACCGATGGGACTACTTCCAGTAAAAGTAATAAAACATGATGAAAGACTAAATCCAGGCATTAGGAATACACAGTAAACGACCATCTGAGGAATAATTGATAGACTGGGCCTGAGTTTGAAGGAAACTGCACATGAAAGAGAGGAAAGTAGGATTGCTTCTGGAGGAGCAAATGAGTGACTTCATGGTGCCAGTTGCAAGTGAGAGGCACAGGTCAGGAGAAGTTGGCTTGTGGGAAGGAAATGCTGACTGTGAAAGATGATGTGCATGTGGAGTCTGAAGGATGCTGCAAATTTGAACATACATATTCAAGCAAGAATTCAGAATATTCCTGTGATGTTGGGAGCTAGCTAGTTAGAATGGAAACTAGTAACATACAGGTGGTAAGAGGAGGATGAGGATGAGGAACAGGAGATGGCGAGAGAGAGGTAGGGAGGGAGAGAGGTGGGGCACAAAACAGCCTCAGAAAGATTGTCACTAAGTTATGGGTTTATCTCAAAGAATTTTCTCAGCATCTAGGAAAAAAAAGGAGATGGTTGAAAGTGAAGGAATGTAGAGTCTATTTTTCTAGAAATAATGATGTAAGCTTCCAGGAATCACTGCTATTGAGTTGTTTTTGATCAGAGAGATCCACATATGGATAGCCAGAATATACTACAGCATCAATACTGACTTAGTAACACTTCCTTAGTAACAGGAAATTGTCAGATGAGGATCAAAACAGTTATCTTCCTATAGATTTCAAAGCAAGAATGATGAGTGGCTACAATTTTTGAGTGTTTACTACAGTAGACATGGATTGAATCTCGCGTTTACCAAGAAGCATTCTCCTTGTGGATGGGTTACAGTCAAGTTAAGAATGTGTCCTGATTTTCCCAGCAAATGGTAGTGTTATTAATATTTCACTTCTAGAAATGTCCCTATATGCATGATAAATTATGTGGCCCTCTTATATATAAGAATGGAAATTGCTATCCATTCAAGAGGACTGGAGAGTTGAATATAATTGTGAGACTCACTCTACTTTCCTATGTCCTCATACTTTTTTTCCCAACAAGCTAGGCAAATATTATAATTTTCTATTAGTGCTGATATGTGAAAGAACAGGTAATCTAGAAAAATGGGTGGATTTTATCATTTCAATTTTAGAGATAAAGTTATGGGTTATACAGGACAACCAAGGCTATGCAAGATGAGGGATCAGAGCTATATCAGAAGCTTGTGATCGTTTCATGAGTCCAAGCTGTTCCTGAAGCATTTATCTACAGATAGCATATCCAATTAATTCTTCCTGTGTTCAGAGTTGCTGTGACTAATGCTGTAATCATCCTGTAAAGACAAGATCTGAAAGCACTGTCAACACAAAAACATAATTATTATCTCGAAAGGGATGCGACAGTTTCTTTTTGGAAACCAAATATGAGTGACCATGGCCCAGGAATGTAGATTTAAGTTACCCCAAATTCTGTGTTTTAACATGGTGGCAGTTTTGTGAAGTTGTGTATAGTAACAGAAACAAAAAAGTCATAAATCAATATACTTTCTAGGTACATCATTAGGGACAGCACATTAGTGGGTTATAATAACAGCAGAATCCCTGCCAACAGTTTCAATGACATTCTTAGCTTTGAGCTTGGTGGATACTAGTGGTCTGCACACACATTCCAATAGGGCTCACACAGCAGTCACAGGTATGTTAGGTCAGACATGGAGTTTAGCAATATGTGACTATTAAGAGTGTCAAAGCCTAAGAAAATTTGTAATTAGGCCCCGAATCTACAACATTTTAACCTCTCGGCTGTTGCTGAAAAGCTGATCAGTTAATCAGCCTCGTAGAATATTCTATGTATGGCTTCTTTCCAGGAAACTTCTTTACAGTGTCCACCTTTCAGGATTATATCAAAAGGAGGAAACGTTCATGTTTTCTCTAAACAATCACGGCTTTTGAGACCAAGCTAAATATTTCAAAGGAACAACTAGTAAGTATCTGGCATAAAGTACAAGCTGTTTGGAGGACCATTTTTATTTCTATGGCCTCGAAGACGGAATTATCAAGTTAGATTGGCACACAGCTTTCTCACCAAGCTCATAAAGTTATCTGATATAGAAGATTTACAGAAAGTAGTTGAAAAATATAACCAGACATACTTTCCTTCTCTCTGTTGTAATTGACACAATTTTTTCTGTTCTGTAATCCATCACACAAGAATTTTTTCCCTATTTATTCATACATTTAAGTTCATAAAGATAGTTATGATTTTCAGTAAGGATATTTCACTTTGCAAGGGCTTAGTAAATGAAGAGAAGAATAAATCAATATGACAATTTGAAGAAATTTTTTTTATCTTAATTTGTCAAAGGTTGTTCAGTGGGTCAGCGACAGAGTGGGAATAGAGAGTTATTTACGTGACTTCCAAACATCAGGGTTTTGAAAGGACCTGGCTCACCATCTTCAATGATTCATGCAATTCATCTGAATTCCCACTCATGAGATTTCATTCTTCAGAATCTATCCAATTTCTTTTATTTGAATTCCCTGCTTCACCACAAATTCCCATTGTTAGTTTATCTAATTCTAGTTAAATTTTCAGCATCATGAAAATTGAGTTTCCAAATTTTCTGTCCCCCATTTTGCTAATCTCAACACTATTAATCTATTTCTGGCTTTCCTTTTCTACATAGGCAGGTAACTTCTGGGCGATGATGTCAACAAATTTGCCCCAGGACTATGCAACCCTCACTCTGTTTTCTTGATAGCTGGGCAAGCCCCACATAGCCTTTTACTGGTGTCCTATAAATCAATATAATTGAAAAGAGTAAAGCTGGCAGAAATGTGAAGAGTTTCAGCACTGGAATGAAATGTTCAAGCATCACAGAGGCAATTCTGTCATCCAGAAAATGTGAACAAAAAATGTGAAATCTAACTTTAGTCAGCCCATGAAATCATCAGTGAGCATGCTTTCATAGCTAGGTCTTGGCCCCTAATCTATGACTATTCAATTTCTTTTTAAGAAAAATGTTATTTAACATTTTCATAATCAAAAGAACTTACATACTCACAGAGTTTATTCCAGGTCAAATCTATTCATAGAAATAGCAATATATACTTGACAAAAGTACTAAAATTTGTAAAATTTATGTGACTATGTATATGCTCAAAAATCATGCACATGCGCACATAAAACTATGTTGAACATATAATTGAGTATTGATGTTTACAAAGCTGAGCTATAAACTAACTAGACTGACTTTTTCAAGACATCCATAAATATAATCTCAATTTTATGATGAACCTTGTTTTGTAAGACAGAGAAATATTAACAAGATCATGCTTTAAAATGGAGGAAACTCTAGAATGTAATTAATAAATTGAACATGATTTTGATTATTTATGAGTTTTAATTTTTGAGAGCTGAAGGCCATTCTTCTCACTTTCTACTTTAAATTTTAGACAGATAAGTACAATCCAAGGCTAAATATTAATTTTTACTTAAAAATCGCTTTCTCCATTTAATTTAATGGCATGGCCATTTTGCTCCCTTTTAAAACCATTCCACAAATACCAGCCCAGTTGGTGCTTCTGGAAACCAGCATTATTCCTTTTCTTTTCTGCAAAATGTATTCCCCTCTATAGGATCATTCCTGTTTTCTTAAGGAAGCATAAGTGTCTCCCATTACTTTTAAAGACTCTCTAACCAGGTATTGTGTGGGTGTCCATTTCCTCTAGGAAGCAGCAAAACGCTGAAGAACAACAGCACTCTCTGCTTTCAGAGCCTCGAGTTCTGGTCCTGGCTAACCTCACTTTAACTGAACTGTTGTCAACTGAGGATACTTTTATCAAGCACTGACATCTTATATCTTCCCAAAATCAAAGATTTATTTCTGTTCAATATGCCGTTAGGATTTAACAAATCAGATCACACTCCTCTGTCAAGTAATTTTATCTTCTAAGATTCTGAGACCATTTTTTTAAAGTTTATTTTTCTTCTTTTGTATAATACATGTCAATACTCCTCCTTCCCTCCCTTTATTCCTCCCAGCTCCCAGTTCCCTTTTTATCAGTGCATGTGTATTCACATGTGTGTGCATATGTAGGAGAGCGTGATTGCCTGCATAAGGAGGTCAGAAGTTGACATCTACAGTCTCCTTCAATTATATTCCACCTGGCCCTGGAGTTAACTGACTCAGGTAGACTGGCCAGTGAGCAAATCCCCAGGGATCTTTCAGGTCCCACTTCCCCAGTGCTGGGTCCAGGTGAGCACTGTCACATTCAGCTGTTTTATCTGGGTGCTAAGGGATCAAACTTGGATATTCATGATTGTATGGCAAGTGCTTTACTGACTGAAACATCTTTCTGGCTCATTGTTGATACCATTTCTTAATGTTCTTGTCAAAGAATTCAAAATAAGTTGGTTTCATTATATAAATTAAGACTATTTTTTTAAACCACTGTTGACACAACCACTTTTATTTTCCTGCCATCTAATAGGTCTCCTTAGTGCCCCTCTGACTAAAAACCTGGGTCTATCAAGGGTACAATGTTTTATATGGTGCACATAACTGTTCATGCTATGAAGCATGGGCTATTAATGCTTGAGAACTTCCTGGAAGCCAGAAGACACCCAAACATGCACCAGCTGTAACACAAGAGTAATAAAGGAAGGCGAGCAATAGCAAAAGCACAGCGAATGAAGGGAATTTGTTGCAAGAAGTGGCAAACAGCCTTCAGAGTCAGTTTGTGCTGGGTCTAACCAGCACGTTCATCACCACCCTGTCATGCTTGGGTGTTAGTACCTTGAATCTCTTTTCTCCTCTGAAGAATGAGGACACTAATGTCTAATCCTCAGGATTAAAGTGTCTCATTTATTATTGATATCTCATAAAGCTTTGCTCCCACTGTGTCTGCTGCATGCCCTCCATCACTTTAAGTTTTTTTTTTTTTTAAACTAAAAACACCACCTTGCTATAGAAAGGAAGATCAGCTCCAATAGGTCTTTCACTATAAAGTACAGCAGGTAGTTAAAATCTAATGTTTTCTTGTAGTTTTATCCAATCGTTTCAAAATACTTCAAATGTAATATCTCGTTTGTAAAAGTTAACTACAAATATAGAAATAAATTAGACAGTATCGTTTTTGTCTTCACTCATTTAGTGCCTTTTTTGGACAATGCATAAATATATTTATTTGAGGCATAAATATCGACCAATGACAAATGTGACCAAATTTTGTATTTTCCATATACAATATATTGATATTAACAGCTGAACTAGTCATTTAAGACTGAGTTATACATCATGCTTCTAAAAGGGTTTTCTTTAGAGCTTCATACATGAGAAGTATGTATACATAACTTCTACTACTTCCTCTTCAAACCCCCTTCCATGTTTTCCCGGTCTCTGTCTTAGTCACTGTTCTATTTCTGTAAAGGGACAATATGACCAAAGCAACTCTTATCAAATCACAGGAACCCGGGAAAATCACACAATTCACAAGGGCTCTCCCCAGGGGTGTATAAGCAGTAAGATATCTGGGGAAGAGGAGAAAATTCACTGGCCAAGCTGCCAGCAAGTTGTGCAGGGAGCTTTATGGATTCATCTTTCTTAGGCCATCACCCATGCTGAGGCGGCCTTTTCAGTAATGCAGCTGCCCTTGTCTCATCCATGCTCCTGTAAGCATATAAGAATCCACCCAACCATCCTTATTCACTAAGATAAGAATTTGTTCTTGGTATTTCATTAATGCCCTATCTGATGTAAGTACACTTCTGTTCATTTCCTCCCAGGGAACACAACACTTACTCTCAAACTAGTTCATAGTCAGCATTTAAAAGCTTATTTAAAGTTACTGTCTTGGTTAATGTTCATTGCTGTGAAGAGACACCATGACCATGGCAACTCCTATAAGAGAAAACATTTAATTGGGATTTGCTTACAGTTTCAGAGGTTTACTCCGTTATCATCCTGGCATGGAGCATGTCAGCAATTGTGGCATTGGAGCAGTAGTTGAGAGCTACATCCTGACCAACAGGCAATGAGGGGGTCACTGAAACTAGCATGGGCTTTTGAAACCACAAAGCCCACTCCAATGACACACTTCCTTCAACAAGGCCATACCTATTCCAAAGGCCACGTCTTCTAATACTTCTCAAATGATGTCACTTCCTGATGACTAAACATTCAAATATACAAGCCTATTGGGGCCATTATTCTTCAAACCACCATAGTATCTTCTTTAATTATTATTGTTACATTTACATACAACTCACTCAAACACACACACACACACACACATACATGTATGTATGTATGTATGTATGTATATACAACCTACTGAGTCCATTTAGCATTATCTGTGTGTTCATGTGTCCAGAACTGAATGCTTGCAATTGGATGTTCTATATTGGAGTTCATCCATGAAAGAAAATAATTTTCCCTCTCTTAGCCGCCATTGATCAGGTTTTAGTCTTCATCTAGGCGAGGAACCATTTTCACATGTCAACTGATCTTGTCATTCTGTTAGTATTGTTCAGGCATTCCCAACTCTAGTTAGAGCCATTCATTTTTCTAACAGAAATCCCAGTGCCAGGCATGGGAAACCACTACTTGAGTTGTTGGGTGGAGAAATACAAGAGACTTGCCAGACAATATAGGTTTTTGCCATTGCCCTTGGATGCCTTTCCGAATGCGAAAGGAAGATAATAAAGTCAAAGATACCACAAACTTCAGATACAGAATTTGGAGGAATTGAGCTGGAACTGACAGAGCAAGCTCCCAAGGACTGGGCATCATATCTATCAAAAGATATATGGAAGGGACAGCTGAAGCACCTATGAAACACAACAATGACTAGACCAGCAAGACATGCCCAATGATGCAACAGTGATACTTTTATCTTGGGGGTAACCAAAAAACTGTCTACTTGAATGTTAGGTCCATTCAATAGGATAGAATTCATGTCAGGTACTGTAAAATCTAGCTGTAAAATCTATAACCTGGCTGGAGAGGTCATAGACCTGAGAGGAAAGCCTTTTAATGCCATTTTCTTAAACTGATATAATTTATAATTGAATTCTAAATACTTATCTTCTTTATACTCACAGACAAATATAGACTCATTACTCATCAAAGAAGGTTTTTGTTTGTTTGTTTTCATTTTTCTTCTTTCTTTTTTCCTTTGCAACAGATGGAGGCTATCACAGAGATACACAACAGGTCACAATGCAGAGAATAAATGATACACTGATACATAAATAAATTGATACATCTGCATCATGGCCCCTACATCTAATGATCAGAGGAAATAATAAAAGAGGGACAGAAAGGTGGTACGTGTCAGAGGGCTAGGATGACTGCTGCTAAATAATGTCCCCTAAGCATGTCAGGGAAAATGGACCATGAATCAATTAGCGTCTTTTTAGTGGTAGGTGCTTCATAAATAATTTGATTATGCTCAGTTTTAAGATAAGATTTCCTTTAGACCAGAATTACTTTAACTTACTTTGCTGTCAAATCATCATAATCTCATCAATCAAATAACAAAGCTTCCCTGAATATTTGTCTCTTTTCTTCCTTCATGATGTCAACTTTTATTCATTCATATAATGTTTCTTCCTTAAAAAGACCCCTATATTTTCGAAAACATGAGGGAAAACTATCAAAAAATGCAAACTGAAGACAGGGGAGATAGTTCAACAAATAAGAAAACTTGCTGAGAGAACAAGAGGACTTTAGTTCTAACCTCCCTACCCAAAAAAAAAAAAGCCAGATAAGCTCAGTGTGATCCTGTAACCACAGCATTGGTGACAGGAGACAGGAAGATCCTGGAAGTTCAGTGGCCAGTTAACCTGGCCAAAATGACAAGTTTCAAACTTGAAACCTTGTCTTAAAAATAAGGCGGAGACTAATAGAAAAAGCAACTTGAGGTACTCCTCTAGTGTGAACATATGTGCACAGTAGTGTACCTCTTATTAATTTGCCCACAATTCATTCCCATAACTATAGACTGGTCTCTTGACAGCAAGAGACTATTATTCTTATGCAAATCAGAAAATAGAAAAGGACTGGAATACCGAAGTACTGTTAGTGAGAATAAATATCAATAACTAAAATATTCATTAGCAAAGGGAGATTAACATCTTCAAATCAAAAAATTGCCCTGTTAATGTAAAAATTATCTTCAAGTTATAATTTTATTTATTTTTTTACTCATGAGATCTATTATTTACAAAAAATATTTTCTAGTCTTATGTGACATTTATGCATACAGTTTTGCTTAGTGAATAATCCAACAAAAAGTTCTGTCTTTATGAGGCTTGGACAGATTATTAGAAATTATATCACAGATGATCTAAAAACCTTATCTAAGATACATTTCAAATGGATAGACTCAATAACTAGCATTAGAATCTTATCCCTTTTCTTTATATACCTAATGTTTTTCATTATCTACTTTAGCAAACTTATTATCCATTATTTAATCTCTCTTTCTCTCAGAGAGAGATATCTATCTACACAGAATACTTATCTAGCTTATCTATATATCTATATTTTTCTCTCTTTCTCTCCTTCCACTTCTATATGTGTTCTGGGTATAGAACTCAGGTTCCAGGTTCCAGTTTCATGGTTATCAGGCCTGTGACCCAAGTGCTTTATTCACTGAGACATCTTACCTGTCCTACTTCAATAGATTTTTAAGATTAAGACTTTTATGACTATGATTGGAATACTACATCAGTCACTTCTGAATCAACAGCTTCTTTGGGTAAAAAAACAGCTCTGAATCTCAGTCATCTTTCTTTTAAACAAGACAAACAACCTTCTCTCTCCTCCTCTCCCACGACTTTAGAGAGATTAATGATATAGTGAATATGAAGGAACTAACTAGATTTTTGTTTCTTATTCCTAAAATTAAGTAAACAACAGTCAAAGAAACTAATCATGCAGCAAAACGGAGAAGATGTAATGACTGGCAAGCCTGAGATGCAGGTCCAAATCTTAAAACAATGGACCCTTATGTATGTGACCTCTGCAAGTCCTTCATTTGCTGAGGATTGATTTTTCTCATTATAAAAATGGCATGTTCAACAGAGTCTAGTTTTGTAATGTAGCCAATTTCCTTGTTTTCAAAAAATAAGCAGGCATCTAACATTCATTCAGCAAAGATATATTGACTTATTTGGAGTAGCCAAATTTACAATTTAGTTGCAAATTGTATCTTCACATAATAGACAGGTCGAGAAAATTCAGTATAAATAACTAATTGCAATTAAATAAGTAAATAGAAATAGAAACAAAACCAAAAATTCTAGTTATGCTTATATTTGTTTGTACATTGTTGGGGAAAAGGCTGCCTAAGCCTTGACAGTTTGTTTTATCTGCAGGTGTTGGCTTTATGTAAAGGATGTTTGATTGCTCACGATCTGCATCTGCCCATTGCTCTCTGGCAGAGCCAGGCCTTCAGATGAAAGGGCAGAGTTTTAGTATCAAAAAATGAAAGGGCAGAGTTTTAGAACACCTAAGGAGCTTCTGTATCAGTAAAACAACTGAGATCAAACAATCAGGGTTCCACTGTCCAGGATGGCATTTGCCATGACAGGTAGTTCCCTCTGCTGAGGTCTGGTGAGGTTTGCATCTATGAACATGTCTTCATGTCTTTATTGCTGAGCTCCACAGTAGCCAACAGCCACAAGCATCTTAAAAATCCAAACTGATAATAAACAAAAAGAGTTAAATTTTGCTCATATATAAAAGCATAGGAAAAAACCATGAGTTTAATCTGTTGGGTGAAGAGTAGTCTGTAAACTGTGTTGCTTTGTGTAATGCAGTTTCACTAGACCACCTATAGAGCATCCTGGAGTCTCACAAAAGCCACAGGAATGACTTTATAAAAGATCTCAGAGCAAAGTGCAGATAGGAATTAGCATTTTCCCTTGGCCCTATTAAAAAAAATCTACCCATTTAAAATAGATAATCTTTTATCTCTTTGGTTAAATTTAATTATTTTACTGTTTTGGGTGCTAGGAAAATATAAATGTTGCCTCATCATTTTAGATAATTAGTTGTTAATATGTAAAAATGCAAGTGTTTTGTGCTGTTGATTCTAATCTAATTCTAACCTAATACTGAGTTACTTCTTATCTCTAAGAGGTTTCTTTCTTTCTTTTTTTTAAGAATATTTAGTTTTCTGTATGTAGGATCAAGTCATTTGAAAATAGAGTTATGTAACCTCACACTCACACTGGTTGAAGTGCTCTGGTTAAACTCAGTGATTCTTACAGGAAAAGGAGACATGAAAGAATAAGGGAAGGTTGTTGAAAAGGAAGGAAAAAAGGAAGGAAAAGAAGGAAAAAAGGAAGAAGACAAGAGAAGGGAATAGAGGTTGAAAATAGCTAAAATTTATCACATACATTCATGAAATACTCAAAAAATAAATGAGAAAAAAGTACTTCTTCTTAAATTTGGACATCTTTTATTTCTTTTTCTTCCATAATTGCTCTGGCCAGGATTTCCAGTGCCATGCTGCATAGGAGCAATAAGAATAGGCAGTCTTGTTTTGCTTCTGGTCTTAAAGGTGTCACATTTTCATCATACAATTTGAAGTTAGAAGTACATGTGTGACTTTTATTATAGTGAGATGATTTCAATTTAGTCCTCAATTTTAAAAATTGTGGGAAAACTATAAAAATGATGAAAGAAATTGAAAAAATGTAAGTATGTATGTGCTAATGAGTTAAAGTCTGCATATTATGGAAATCTCTATATCAACCCAAAGTAATTTCCAGATTCAGGACAATCTCTACTGAAATCTCACTAACACATTTAGATAAAAATACAAAGTAATTCTAAACTTCATGTAGAATGATTAACGACCAGTAACAGACAATACAATCTTGAGAAAGAATGAAGTCAGTGTTTCAGAGTAGTCTACAAAGCTACAATAATTAAAACATTACAGCACAGACATAAAGATAGAAACATAGACCACTAGGGAAGAATGTAAGCCCCACATATAAATTCAGTAGCTTCCTACAATTCCACTGCTAAGAATGCCATCCCATAACATCTACAACTTGTAACAGCCATTTCTTCTATTTGTTTTAACCTGCTTTCCTCATGTCCCCCACTAAGGTATTTGAAAAATGCCAGATTTTCTTTTTTCATGACTTTCTCTTTTCTGTTACTATAAAAGTACATGTAATGCCTTACATGTTGGAATATGTTACTTGGGGCAACCTTAGTCCATATTTCTGAGTTATGGTTTGGCTAACGATAAGTGAGCTCTTTTTTCTGTTTCAGGTAAGAGCCATTTTTGTTTTCTTTTGTTTTGCATTGTTTGATTTGATTTTTGTTTTTTTGTTTTTGTTTTTCAAGTAGGGTTTCTCTGTTGTAACTCTGGCTGTACTGGAACCCACTCTGTAAATCAGACTGACTTCAAACTTACAGAGATCCACCTGTCTCTGCCTCCCAAGTGCTGCGATTAAAGGCATGCACCACTACTGCCTGGCTTTTTTTTTTAAGATTTATTTAGTTTTTCATTATGTGCATTTGTGTGTCTATGTGTGGGCATGGGAACATGAGTGCAGATGTTCATGGAAGCCAGAAGAGAGTGTTGGATCCCCTGGCTCTGGAATTACAGTGCTTCTAACCATGGATTCTGTGAATCAAACTCTATAAGAGCAGTCTTGCAAACTCTTAACTAGTGTGCCATCTCTGCAGCCACAAGAGCTGGATGTTATGTCACAGTTAGAAGTGAGAAACTGTGTCATGTGTGACAACACGGATGAAACTTGGGCGCATCATTAAAGTGAAACCAAACATATACAGAATGACCGTAATAGAAGAAAAGAGCATAGTGGTGTTCGACCAGACCTGGAGAGTGAGGAATTGACCACTGCATGTTGCTCTTCAACAGAAACAAAATTTCTGTTAAGTGAAACGGATACAAGCATTGAGGTCTGCTGTACAACCTCATGTCCATAGCTAACGATATTCGCAAGAGTTCATAAAACTATTTTCAAAAAAAAAGGAAGGAAAAGAAAAAAGAAAGGAAAGGAGAGAGGAAAGATGCAAGAAAAAGAAAGGAAAAGGGAAATGTGTGGGATAGGAGGGGAGGGAACAGGAATGGAGAAGGATGTTGTTTGGCCATTAAAACATCTGTTTTCTCCCCCTGAGTTTTGTGCCATTTAATTCTCAGACTTTTCTCCTTGCTATAGCATGGCATTGCTATATAAAATATACCCAAACAATATAGCTGCTGGTGCTCATACCTTGTGTTACTCTTCCAAACAACTTTTCACAGAGTGGGCTATAGCTCAATCACGGAACCCCTGCCTGGCTTGAACTCTGGGGATAAAGATCTTTTTGTGTGCCAGAAGCTCGGATTTATTTTAAGCTTGTCACTTACCAGCAATGTAACCTTGTGTGGGTCACTTAACCCTTCAGGGCTTCTGTTTTTGTATTTTTTTTTTTTATCTGCAAACTTATAAGACTGGCCTGTCTAATCCTGTAGTCCCATCAGGACTTGGTGTCATCTGGTACAACAAAAGAATTGATAACAAAGATTTCCAACCTAAACCAAATCCAACATTGAATCTAATCCAGGATGTATTGACCTGGTTGTTACTAGATTTAGTGTATCCGTGGAGGGGAATGGGGGAACAAAAACAGAGTTTACTGGCAGCCTGGGTGAGTCAAAAGAGCAGGCTATTTTTGGTAAAGACCACTAAACTGACTCAGGCATTTATATGCATTTTCTCAGAAAGGCACCCAGCTTAAATTCCAGGGGAATACCTACACCTCTGCTGCAATCATCCATAAAAGGAATGTCCTTTGCTCAATAAGGAAGCCACACAAGGAATACCAGCTGGGTGGTGTGTTTGGCAGGGTCCAGTGTTTTCTATTTGGTAAGGTTGTCAAGTGACCCAAGTATTAAAGGATACAGGGCTCAAGAAGGAAATAGACATATTATTTGATTTCCCCTCCCCTACATTGACTTGAATTAACCTATCTTTAACAAAAGCTGACTGATGAAGACTTCCTTTGTCAGTCTGTGAGAGACAATGAACTAGAGTTAGGGGAGAGAGTCAGTAAAGTGTTTTCCCAGCAAGCATGAGGACCTGAATTTAGCTCCTCAAATCTATGTAAAAGAGCCAGGCATAGTAGCATACATTTGTAACCACATATTCAAGGGGATAGAGATAGACAGATCCCTGGGGCTTGCTGGTCAATTCCATGCTAGTGAGAGACTCTTTGTAAAAATGAAAAGGAGACAGAACTTGAGTAATGACATCTGAAGCTGACCTCTGGCCTCCATACACACAAGCATGTGCACAAGCATACATACACATGCACAAGCATACATGTGCATCTGTACATGCATGAACATACACACACATACACACCACAATGATGCAATAAATCATTGTATACTAAGTCTGGATGACAACATTCAAATTGAAGCCAGACAAGTCTTTGTGTTACATGCAGATAATTTAAATAAATTAAAATAATTAGTATTTTCATTTCATTCCCCAGATTGCTATCATGTGGAAAGTACGGAAATTTGAGTGAGTTCAGCTCTGCTGAAGATGGCTATCTGTCTGCTGTCAGTGAGACAACATGAAGTATTATGTGTAAGTGGAGACTCCAAAGCCTGTAGTGTCAGTTCTGTTTTACTACCTCTCATTGTCTTTGCTAGTTTGAACAAGAGACACAACCAATGGAAGACTTTCCTAGTCAATATATGGGGACAATAATTATACCTGAAAGTGCTATTAAATACGTATCAGTACAATTACTTACATCCACTAGGCTGTAAATCAATACTATCAGTATTATTAAGTATATGGATGAACTTTGAATTATAATTTGATTAATCATGTACTTTGAATCTCTACCTTCGTAGAGATGATTTTACACCCCTAAACAAAGAAATTCATCTATTTCTCCATTTAAGTTCCATATTTATCACTTCAGATCCATCTTATCAATTCAAACATTAACCTAATTTATTCACAATCAATATGAACATCTGGAGACAAAAGAGCTCAGTTAAGCCATCTCCCAGCTGGGAATAAATAGAGAAGTAAATGGAAGCTTCACTCAGAAAACTGATAGGAGAGAGGCCGAGAACTCAAGCTAAAATAGCAATATTTGGACCCTCAAGGGAGTTATGTCTAGGCTTTATTCTTGAAATGTTTAGTGAGTCAACACAATCTCTATTTTGATCGAACAGACTTTAGATACAGCAGTTGACATTCAAGAAGAACTAGCCCCTACTAGTAGATTTTTGTACCAAAAGCAGCTACCTTGACCTAATGAATTAGTGCAGACCAGTAGAGCTGAGGAACAGTAAATCTTTATGCAAGACCTGGTATGATTCTTCTACAGAACTACTGTAATGGGTTGAATTTCAGGTCTCCAAAATCTGCACACTGAAAAAGCTCTAACCCCCAGATCTCAGGAGGTGGCCCATATTTGGAAGTAGGACCTGTCGAGAAGTAAGCTGAATGAGGGTGTTAGAACAGGCTGTCATTCAGTGTCTCTGGTGTCTCTATAAGAACCACTGAAGTGGAGACACAGTTACACACATAGAGGAAAAATTATGAGAAAGCAAAGGGAGAAGATGAACATTCAGAAGCCAGAGAAAAGCCTTATGGGGGAGAAATCAGCCTGCCAACACTGTGATCCTGTAGTTTTATAACTCTGACTTTTTCTTGTGACTGTGAAAAAATATGTCTCTATTGTCTACGTCTTTTTTCTTTGTTAGGAAAGACCTGGCAAACTAATACAACTAATATTTAGAAATAATAATACTGGGACTCTTCTTTAGCTATTGCCACCTGGTTTGTAATCCGGGCAATTCTGTAGCCTTTGTAACTTCCTATATATGGAGTCCACACATTCCAAAATGCTAACTCCATTTTGGAACTTGTCCTTTGTGAAGAATTCTTCATACTTGGTGTTGAATGTTTGTTATTATGATGATGAAGTTTCAAACAGATAGCACGGAGACACTGAGCATCTAGACTGCTTCCAGAATATCTACATATTCTACTCACAGAATACCTAATGCTGGGTATATTATTTACCATATAATGCTTGCTCTAAATAGTCAAGATCTTAATTTATTGAGAGATATTTTATAAATATCTTTCAATTTATTGTTTTTCTCTGACAAAAAGTAGTTGACCTTTTCTACCAGTCAAATGTACTCTAATATTATGCATGAAGTTTTCTTCCCCAGAGAATTTTGGACCTCTGAGTGCAGTCTCCTAATGAAGATACCATCTCAATAGTTTTAGTCTCATGTCCTTGTTGAGGTCAGTTCATTGGCTTGAGAAGAAATGTTTTCTATGTATAGAATTCCATCTGAACCTTCCAAGCGGCCCATTCTTATAAATTATAAGCCACATTTTTGTCAAGAAGCAAAACTCTAAATATTTCATTTCCCAATATTCTAACTGCTATTTTACTGTAACTGATTATTCTGGGCAGGCACCTTCCAATAGAGTTGCTTGTGCTAACCCAACTGCCTGTAAAATTGACCCCCAAAGCATTACTACTGTGGAGAGGACTCTTCACATGCTAAAGGGCAAGCTGACAGCCTGGCTAAAATTTAATAAAGGTTTTCACTTCAGCTGACTCTATTCAAGCTTATATTAACAGTAATGATGGTGATGGTGATGGTGATGATAATGGGTAGCACTTCTAAAGTGCTTTTGATGACTCCTATAAATATACTGACTTTAATTGTACTGACTCAGTTAATATATATGCTCATTGATGTAGGCACCATTTCCTATTTGCATTTTATAAAAGAAATACAAAGAAATTTAATTACCTCAATAAGCAGCAGAATCAAGTCTCTTACCAAGTTTGACTTTGAGATTCTGCTACCAGGTATGGAATGTTCTTTACAAAGAGAATGCATAATTCAAGGAAAGAAACAGCCATCCTCCAAACCATATCAGTTCACACCCCATACAGTGTGGCATAACCGAATGTCATGGTCCTGAAAAAAATTGGGAACAACTTTTGGCAAAAAGTTTTCTGAACATGACATGACCAAAATGTAAAGTCAACACCAAATGCATCATGAATCCAAGATGTTTCTGGCAGTACTCATGTTGCATGCTGAAGCCTTGGTTCTGAGCACACAGTATGTACATCTGAAACTGTGCATACCACCAAGCCAGACAAGGTCAATGAGCACTGCCTGGATTACCTTGACTCAGATTCAAGACTCACAATCTATTTACTGTACTTACAAAGTTTTCTGCTTTGGGCCTGGGAAGATGGTTCGGTCAGTAAGCACTCTTGCTCTCTTGTTGTACAAGCATGAGAAGAGAGTTCCGATCTTCAGAATCTGTGTAAAAGCCTGGGATGGCCTCAGGAGCATGTAACCCCAGGCAGTGTGGACATGGAGATAGGAATCTTGGTTTGGCTTGCTGGGGCTTGCTGGCCATCAGCCTGGCCAAAAATCACTGAGCTATAGATTCAATGACAGATCCTTGTCTCAAGAGCATAAATTGAGGGCAATAGAGGCCACAGAAGGTCTCTGGTCTCCATACATGTGCATAGGCATGCATACCTGCCAACACATGTGTACACATGTATCCACCATGCATACATATAAAAATAAAAAGCAACCACTACGTTTTCTGCACTTATAGAAACAATGATTTAACTATAGAGAACAAAGATTTTTAATATTTTCCTACCATCATTTCTTAGCATAAAAGTATCAAATTAATATGTGTTTGGATTGTATTGTTAACTTAAAGTTGCTTATTTAAGTGGCAGACTTGAGTTTCTTTGAATCATTAAAGAATATTGGTTTGGGGATTAAAGCAGAATTTCTAACAACCTCTGATATGGCCCAAACACACTTCTGCCACTTTATATTATATTTATGTTAAGAAGCAGTCTCAGCCTTGGTGATTATAAAATCAAAATGTCAAAGAGCCCTGAAAATGCTGACTATGGCCTGTGCCCTGCAGAATCAAGCACTCAATGAAGTCTGAATTCTTTATGTAAAAGCAAGAAGTACATGCACTTTGTTTGTTTGAAAATTTGATTTTTTCTTTAATAAGCAACTGTTTTGAAAAGAGTATTTTTTACAATTTATTATTAGTAAATATTTGATTTGCCTTCCACTTTTCTATCCTGTCTTCCTGGGATTATGTACAAATTTCTGGAAAGAAAAAGAGTTGTAAGCAGGAGTTTAAGAAACTGGTTCTAGGGTGTTGCAAATAAGTCTTGAGTTTGCCTGATCTGGTGCTCTTACAGAACTCATACAGACTGGAATAGGGTGTGTATGTCCCTGACCCTCTTGTCTTGAGTACTTATTGGGTTGCTAGTCCAACACTGAAGTAGGGAATTGTGCCTGACAGTGTTCCATCCTGTTGAACCATGTTTGAGCTGTAATCCTGGGAAGATTTCTCTTTCTTGGGGAGAGGCAGGGTTTGGAGTGGGAGGATCAGGGAGAAATCTGTGGGATTGGAAAGATGGGGAGGAATGAATGGAGGCAGAGAAAGGTGTTGGAAGGCAATATATGAGAGAAGAAAAATTCTAATAAATACTTAAAAAAAAAAAAGAAGAAGAAGAAGAAATCAGGTTCTAGGCAACACCTATCAGCTCCTTGAGGCTTTGGGAAAGGGATAAATGTAAATGTACTTTTTGTCTCAGCACCTGGCCAGAGAACTCAGCAGATGATTTCCAAGTGTGTTATAAATGTCAATTTCCTCCCATTTAGCAGAACATGTCACATATACCCTGGCGATGAATTGAGATACTCAAAAAAGCTGAAAGCAGAAGAGTCATTTACCCCTGCTTTTCCGGGCATACATCCAAATACAAAAGCATGAAAAACATGAAAAGTTTACAAAATATATATTTTAGTTGGTTCATAGGCCAGGGATTTGAGAGTCAAATTCTTCTGAGTTATATTCTTTGTCATTTCCACATACTACCTGTAAGACTGGGGCCAATTACTTGTCCTCCTTCTGGGTCTCAATGGCATATTCCATAGGAGGATATCCTAATTCACAGGATTGACATGATTTCAGTGGCTACTGTCTGTTCGTGTTACTTTGTACTAGGAAGGTCTGTGAGAGATGTACTTATGGTATCTCATTCAGTCTTTAGAACTTGACAAAATGAGCACCTTAGCCCAATGCTTTCTATTTAAGGTGATCAACACAAAGGAGACAACATATGACAAATGCCCACTGAAGTGAGCAGAGAGTTGTGTAGCTATGATGCCATTAATGGCTGTATAGCTTCATAGGGACCCTCTCTCTATTTTTCTCTCTTTTTAAAAATTAACTTTCTGTAAAGGTAGAGTGGGAACACAGTCCCATACTGCCACATATTATGCAGTCGAGCTTTTATTTTTTTTATTTTTATTTCAATTTGGAGAAATCCCAAGGATCAGCACATCAGAGTGCAATGGATAAGACACTAGAAAACTATCTTTATGATCATGGTATTTCTCACATCTGTGTGTGTGCTTAAATTCATTCTTTGAACATCCCATACACAAATGAACATAAGCATACCCTCCTCCACTTTCTGAATTCAGCTCCTCCCAGGCCCCCAGCCATTGTCCTCCCAACTTCATATTCCCTTTTTAAAAACAACCCACTGAATTCAATGACTGCCTACTCATATTGCTTTGGCTACTCTTATGTTAACGTGACTCTACCTACATTTATCCGAAAGAAGGGAATCTCAATTGAGAAACTGCATCCATAGATCCAGCTGTAAGGCATTTTCTTAATTAGCGGTTGATGGGGGAGGGCCCAGCCCATGTGGGTATCCCTCCACGGCCTTTGCATCAGCTTCTGTCTCCAGGTTCATGCCCTGTTAGCCTTCTTGACCTGGCTTCCTTCAATGACAGACTACAACGTGGAAGCGTAAGCCAAGTAAAGTCTTTCCTCCCCAAGTTGCTCTCATCATAGTGTTTCATCACAGCAATAGAAACCTCAACTAACCACCTAAGTGTAGGGCCATTCACTGGGACTTGGGAAAACTTCCATTTGCCACATGTCCAGATAAAAGTAATTCTGCCCTCTTTCAGTAGCCATTAATTGCTATTAGCTCTTCAGCTGGAATGGGGCCTCAGGAGCCCTCCTCCACACATGCTATGCTTACATCACTGGCTTGATCTTCTAGTCAGATCATATGAATGTAACCACAGTTGCTATGAGTTCAGAGATAAAATAGCCATGTCATACCCAGAAGACAGCATTTCTCAGCACCCCTCTCTGTCTTCTCTTACATTCTTTCTACCACATCTTCTTTCTCAGTGTTCCTGAGCTTTGGGTGCACGGATGATGATGGTGTCCCATTCATGGCTGAACACTCAAAAGAATTTCTTTTCAGTATTTTGGAGAGTTATTTCTCTCCATTACCTACCCACTGTGAAAAGTAGCTTTCCAAATCAAGATTGGAAACCCGCTCAAATCTACAAATATAAACAAAAAATATTTAGGAGACAGTTTGATGACGTGAACATTTGGTAAAACACTGGGGTCTATGGCCAGGTAGCCATGTGTTTTTGATCAGGTTTTCAGTGCCAGGTGTCAATTCTTACCTGTTAATCAGTCCTTAAATACAATCAGAAAGAAGCTTGTTATCTTTAACAGTCATTTAAACAGGTAAGATCATTAATGTATTTCTTCCTATAGTCACCTGTACAGCACACACATATGAAAACTAGCCATGGGGGGTAGGGGGAGTTCTGCACAATTCTGGGTTGATTTCTCTGTTGTGTAACTTGAGTCTGATTTTAGTGATAGAATCTTACTTGTGGCCGGCAACCAAGAACAGTGGCAGGAGCTTGTTTTGGGTGCTTCTGGGGCCTCCTTGATCAATAACTTTCATGGAAGAAAACTGTACTGGGCACTGAGACTTTCACTTAATAACTCATATTCTCTGGGAGCAGCATTGACCTCCTATGCAGAGTACTTCTGTTTGAGCATCTTTTTTTTTTTTTTTAAATTAGCTTACAGACTAGTGACTTTTGAGAAGGTATCTGCATACATCCATAATCTTGGTTAGTTGTCCCCGCCCTCTCCTTTACTCACCTCCTTCCTCCCAACCCATTTACACCTTTAATCCCAGCATCCCCCCGCCCCCTGCCACTGTTCTTTCATACCACATTCATTCTATCTCCTCTTATTATTTTTTATTACTTGGGTTGCAAAATCATAAATCACCATGCAGCTTTTCACACATGCTTCATTCTGACTAATTTTGCAGTGTCTTAGCATTCTGCATAACCCTAACTTCTAGATTATGACGCATACATGTAAGATTCCAGAAATATCTTTAAGTGTTCAATTTATTGTAACTACCATCTGATTAATAATGAATAAAATTAAAAGAAGACAATTATTTTTACTGAAATGAGAATACAAAAATTTTCCACTTTGTGAGGATAATGCCTTGAAGTACAATGAACAGCTCTTGATATTGGTTTTAATTCACTGTAAGAAGTTCCCCTGAAAGAAAATCGTGTTGGTGGCATGTCTGGGCTTTTCAGATTTCTGCTCCTTCATGTCCTTTCAAAGGATAATGTCTAACTTGGTGACTTTTCCTGTTTGTTCTGTACCACTCCACTTGCACCTAACAGGTCCACAGATAAGTCATGTGTGGCTGATGGGACAGCTTTGAAGTTCCCAGTGGTTCAGTCTGCTTTGATGTGGTTGCTTTCATGGTTTCACATGGCACTTGTGGTTCACGAGTGGGCACAAGGCTAGTGGGGTCATGTTGCACCCATTTGTTTTCACTTCAAAATGAAGATTGTATTTAAATGAAAAGCTGTTCACGAACAAATTATTTCACTTGGAAGATTTGTCTCTTAACATGACATGTGAAGGTTTTGTGGAGAAAAGATAATTTGTATTTTTGTATTAGCACGAACATTAACTTTGTTCTTACATGTACAGTGATGAATGAGAAACTCAGATCCATCACATTGTTTTGAATATTAAAGTAAAATCTATTTAAGGGAAGCTGGTGGTTTTACAAAAATCATTTTTCAAATTACATCAGCTCTATATGAGTATCCATTCAAATAATATGGGTAGGAAAGGGTTTCTCTTCCTTCTTTTTAACACAGTTGCTTTTGCTCCAGGCACATTTTACAATGCATTTAAATTATATATGTATTTATAGAAATGCTCATAGTTTAGTTTTACTGGACGCTGAGAAAAAAAATGTGTTTTCTTGAACATAGATCTAACTTGTTTTAAATGATCCCAAATCATCAGTGTAAATGTAACACAAATGTATCCACAAGGTTTTTTCTTTGCCTTTGTTCACATAGTGATTCAGAAGTTACATACCTTGTCTTAAATTACAATTCTCATAGTTTCCCTTATTGTTTTATTGTGTATAATACGGACACACAGACAGAGAGACGAAGAGAGAGATGAAATTTACTACAGTATATGTCTAGTCTCTCTCTATATATAACCTACCCAAAAAAGAAAAAAAATCACTAGCCTTCCTCCCTGAACCATACATTTTTACCACATTAATGTATTCTGTAAATTTTGAAGAATATGATTTTTGCCTTTCAAAATTATCTTTTTCTTTGGCACTATGATGTATGAATATATTATACCCAGTTGTTTGTATAGCGTGTGTGTGTGTGTGTGTGTGTGTGTGTGTGTGTGTGTGTGTGCGCGCGCGCACGCGCGTGCGTGCACGTGCGCACGTTCACTCTTTTTGATTGTCTCTACTCTTCCTAGGTCTTTGCTTTTTTTCTAAGAATAGGCAACTATTTACATCACTGTCTGCCCTGTTCTTTTCCATGAGTGCTTTTAACACATTAATTATACTTATTTTAAGTTTCCTGTCTAATAATGAAATATCTGCATTTCGGGTCTCATTGTAGTAATTATTTTGTTCCTTGAGACTTGTCCCTATTACCTCTTCCTACATCCTTTGACGTGTCTTGCGATGTACTGTAGTGGACAGTAGGAACTGAGAGAAATAGGTCGTTCATGTGAAGGTTAATGATAATTTGTTTAGATTTGTTCAATGCTTGTTGAAGCTGTATGTATAAGATATTTTAGACCCATGGAGCATCCTTTCTACTCTATTGATGACGTGGGCTTTCCTTTGTGCTCCTTCTTCCTTGCCAGAGAGTTGTGCCATATAGATCTTTGGTCAGTAATTTTCTGTGATGCTTGCTAACATAATGATAAATGAGAAGAGGAAACTTTTTGCAATTTTTCATGTAGGTCTTAGTCAGTGTGCATCTCTGGACAGTGATCTTCACCAATGACCCTCAATGCTGTTGCTTTTTCTTCCTATATCCTGATTCTTTCCCCTGTTCACTGTGTCGACTCCCTTGGGTGAGAATTTCCTTTTGGCATTAGGTTTCTAATTTTTTTTTTAAATCAAAGAACTTTCACTAAAAAGCATACCTCTGTTATGGAGAATACTTGGGCTTTATTCTTAGCAATTACTCCTCTCTAGGCTGGAATCTTTCTCAGATCCTTGCTATAAGACCCTGAAGATATTCCTGCAAAACAGTACAAAAGTATAGAGAAATACACTAGACCTCAACCCCCAATAAATTCTTACTGTTCTGCAGCTATTTCTTCCAAACTAAAACATTCCCTCCTGGAGGCAGATTAGTTAAAACACACAAAGTAAAAAAAAAAAAAAAAAAAAAAAGCAATGTTCATAAAGTTAGCAAAATTCACAAATCACAGTAGCCTCTAGAAAATTACAAGAATCACAAGGCTTCTCCCCAAGTGTTTATAAATTATAAGATAGCTGAGGGAGAGGAGATAATTCACTGGCCAAGCTGCCAGCAAGTTGTGCAGGGAGCTCCAGGGATACAACTTTCTCGAGTTATCACCCATGCTGAAATGGCCTTTTCTGTAATTCAACTGCCTTTGAATCATCCATGCTTCTGTAAGCTAAGAATCCATCTATCTTTATTAACTAAGCTAAGAATTAGTTCTTTGGTGTTTCATTAATGTCCTATCTGCTGTAAGTATACTTTTGTTCATGTCTTTCCAGGGAGCACAACATTTATTCTCATGCTAGTTAAATGCTAGTGTCTAAGAGCTTATTCAAAGTTACTGTCTTAGTCATGGTTCTATTTTTATGAAGAAATACCATGACCATGACAACTCTTATGAGAGAAAGCATTTAACTGGGGCTTACTTACAGTTTTCGAAGTTCAGTCCATTATCATCATAGTGGGAAACATGGTGGCACACAGGCAGGCATGATGCTGGAGAAGCAGGGATGGGATATAATACTCTTATTTTCTATTCTTCTAAATTAAGGGGACAGATGAGTATATCATTTAGTGGTAGAGCTCTTGACTAGAATGTATGAGGCACTGGATTTAGTTCACAACAGTATAAAAACAACGACTCTGACATAGCATAAAACTACCTATTTTAGAACATAGTTCAGAGGTACTTAGTAGATCTGCTACATTATGCTACTTGATCCTCCATATACTTCGAAAACATGTTTGTCACTCTAAAAGAAAGTCCCATGTTAGTCTATTTTGTGTTGGGAAAATAGAATACTGAGAATTATGTAACTTATAAGGGAACACATTTACTTCCCAGAGATCTGGAGACCAGGCAGTCCAGTACCAAGATGGCAGTACCTGGGGAGGGCTTTTGTCCAGTAGGCAAAATAGCAGGTGAGACTATGAGAGGTGAGAGCAGGCCAAAGTCACTTGTATACAAGCCTACTGTAACAATAACTAACTCACATCCACACAGTAACATTAATCCTTTCATGGGGCAGAGCTTTTATGACTAAGCAATTATTTCTCCCCACATTTCCACCACAGATTCACTAAAGATTACATTGCAAACACAAGAACTTTGAGGACCCTACACTCAAATCACAGAAAACACTTAAACCTATCACATCATTGTCCCCATTCCTCTCATATACCACAGCATCTAAAAAGAAATACTTTGAAATTTTTTGCCCACATGGATTTCCCCATTTTAAATATTTTGTGTATATGGAATTGTATAAAACATAAAATGTGTGGTCTTTGTGTGTGTCTTACTTCACATACACATACCACATACTAGATTTTAAGGTTTACGTAGCATTAATCAGCACTTCACCTCCTTTTGCTTCATTCCTTCTTTTTTTTTTTTTTTTTTTTGGACATTTCTTGTTTTGGCTTAGTTTGGATCTTTTTCACTTATCTTTTTGGCATTTGGTCATCACTTTCAGTTCTGTTACTTTATTCTCTCTGCCCTAGAAATTATTTCTCTAATGATTTTTAAGAGTATTTCCTTCCATCCATTCTCTTTGCGTTCTTCTGAAAGAGTAATTAGCTCACTTCTAACCCTGAGACATAAATATTTCTCTCACATCTTCCATCCCATTGTTCTCATTTGCTGGGCATAGAAAATGCACAGCTCAATTTCTACCTAGTTAAAGACTTAAATTGTTTTGTGTTCAGCTTTTTGCTCACACCATCACCTGAATTCCTTTTTAATTTCCAGAAGCAAATCATGATGTTTTGAATTTGCCTACCCATTTATTTTCCTTTATAGATCCAATCTATCTCCACCTCCGACTGACCATGAACTCCCTTTATCGCTGGATTAGCGTCCAGCTGCTTCTGTGTCTCTTCACATGATAAATTAGAAAACAAATGATTTTATAAAATTAGAAGTAAAAACTGTCCCTGAAATTGGGAATATTTTGAGTTTGATATTTGAGATCTTTTCAGATTTGAGTTTGAAACCTGAAACCTTTTCTGATTTGAATAAATGAAAAAGGTCTATGACATTTTTTAGGAGCATTGACACTACATTAACTTAATGCAATTACCTTACTACAAATTATTTGTTATTTTGTGATTCCCTCCACAACTATCAGATTACTAGCAGCTGAAGTTTAACTTGTATGCATTAGAATGTCAGGGCAGTGGATTTCAGTCTCTATTTGGCTCCATGCTGAGATGAATTTGGAATGAGTCAACTCCATATTAAAATCTGTAAAACTCAGGGCATGGATCTTAAAACTTTCTATTCAGTTCCCTAACTGGAGATCAGAATTTTTTATTTGACCCTAGGAACATTTGCAGAACTATAAGAGGGCAACATTCAGTTTAGAGGACTGCCTGCATCATTTCCTATGGGTCTTCAATGCACTGGAGTTGCAGGACTCTGAGATTGACACAGTATTTGCTTGCATTAGCAACCTGACGGTCATGCCGGGAAAAGTAATTTGTCTATTTTAAGTATGGGAATATAAATGTATCTCAACTGTAATCAAAAAAAGTCACTTTACTATTTGTATGGCTGTCAAGCCTGCATTCATCTGAAGCATGAGACTATTGTTAATCCTATCCATACTGTGGCATGTGAAAACAAACTTGTCAACCCAACTACAAAGAGGCACCCAGGAGGATGGGCTCAGATGTAGATTTTAAAAGAGACTTTTTAAAATGTTTCATATATAAACTGCAAACTGCAGGGCTGCAATCGAATGTTTAGTAACTCATGATTTTCTACATCAGAGTTGCACTTCAATATCAGTGAGACTGGAAAAATAAATTAAGAGTTATCATTAGACAATAAATTACTTGGAATCTCTATGTAATCAACATATTTTGAAGGTAAAGGAATGGATAGAAATTTTGAATGTTTTTCATACATCTGAAACAAACTAGTTATATGTATTTTTGAGACACAGGAGATAATTAATGAAAGATGGGTTATTTTACAATGCAAAAGTCCAAGAGACAGTCTTTCTTTCCTTTTTTCTTTTTTCTTTCTTTCTTTCTTTCTTTCTTTCTTTCTTTCTTTCTTTCTTTCTTTCTTTCTTTCTTTCTTTCTTTCTCTCTCTCTCTCTCTCTCTCTCTTTCTTTCTTTCTTTCTTGAATCAGTTTTTCTGTTGTCAGCTACCTTATCAGCCATATAAGCCTGTCATCCAACAGTAAAAAAAAAAGTCATAGAAACTTGGCAAGCTCTGGATTACAATATGAAATTTATAATTTGTTGAATTAACCGTCTGGTTCTTTCCCCCTTCTGTTTGCAAACACTGGAACTCAGTCCTTCTTCCTCCACCTGGGGCTTTGAAAGTTCCCCTTTCTCTTGGTGCTCAATTCATCCTTCTTCATACAATGTATGAGTGTCTTATTGCTCTCTCAGGAAATTACCTTCACTGTACATAATCAGAGGGAAAGTATGTACAATAGTTTGGAAAAAAATGTCTAAGGTCCTGGGAAATTTGGAAAACTTTACTGGTGATAGGCTTTTGTCCATGTCTATAGCACTATCTCTCACCTTTTAGCCTTAAGAAAGAATTCTCCTGGATTACTTCAAATCACTGGACTTATTAAATTCATTGCCATGTACGGTATCCCACAGAAATGGTTTGCATGGCACAGTAAGTCACACACGTTCTCTTCAGAAAGAACATTTGGTTGAAATACACAAACTTAAGGTAATATCTGAGAGATGACACAGCAGAACTTAGGAGCTGAAAGGAATTTCTAAGTGCTATGTAAGTTTTTACCTGACTCTAAAGCTGGAGCAAAGACCCGACTAAAAACGAAAAATAAAAAGAAGTCATTTGATTATGAACACTTTTCTAATTATACACTAGCTCCATTTTGATCTTTAAAATCTATTCTGATATAGTGTTAAGATGTTAATAAAAAGTAAATTGCTTTTATCCTGACCTTCTGTTTTATTGTTTCTTTTCAGCTTTTATTACAGAACCATTATTGCTGTGGAAATGTTAACTTCCTGTTTGTGTTTCTGGAACACTGAAGGGTATGGAAGTTGGCCAGTTTAGGCTCTATTAGGGAGCTTCCAGGAGAAAAAAAAATTGCAGCATTTTTGTTTTATGTTGATACGGTTTTCCAGAGGAAAGTCTATTCATTAAAAGTAAACTTGGAAGTCAATGCCCAGGGAATGACTACACATTTTAGGCTCATTTATGGTAATTTTGAGAAGCTGCAATCAATGCATCTAAATAAATACGAATTTTAACTAAGTGAATGAAGGAACAAACCAAAGGGGGCACGGGGATTAGGGAGAAACATTGGTTGAAAACAAAGTTTAACACCATCTATGTGTGAAATGCCATAATGAAACTTGATTTTACATGCTAGCTTAAAATTAATTTAAATATCCTCCAAAACACCACGTTCACCCACTAAGAAGGAAACAAGAAATTTGAACATGAATCAAATTATTCCCCAAATGTTAATGCCCCTTTATAATACTAGATGCCTGTGATGGACAAAGTCAGACATTTTGATAGATATATTTCCTTTTAACTGCCAGTTCTTGGAGAAAAGTTACCAGGGCAGACGTGGATCCATGGCCTTTAGGGTCTATAATTTTGATGCTATAAGTTTAACTGATTTTAAACAGATATAACTTTATACACCTGAACTTTACTTTATTGATTCCAAGAGAGATGTGAGAATGGACGTTTCTAATGGGCAAGCATTCTGTGTCACCACTCAAAGATGTTCTTAAAAGCCATTTCCTGATGGAGATGGTAAAGGGAATTGAATGCTTTTAAGGAATTTTGCATCTAAGATAAGGTCAGAATTAGCTCTCTGTAATGATTAGAACACAGTCCTGGGTCTGCTTTGCCAGATGCCTACAGGGTAAGGAAGAAACGTGCAACATCTTTGTGTTTGTCTTATCAGATTTCTCCTCTATTTATCAAACAGGTCACTATGTATTTTGTGAACAAAATAGGAAATCTTAGCTTCATGAAGCCTTCCTTTTACTACTACAGGGGATGATTATGTCTCATATATAATATTTTAACATGGTTAAAAATGAACACAAAGAGTACAAATTTGGAAGGGTTAGGACGCCTCTATAGAACTATGAAGAAATGGCTGTTTCATATAGTGTGGTCCAGAAAAGCTTCTCTGAAAGGTGACATGAGAGTAAAGTTTGAATCCAGTGAAAGGTCAGGCAGGATATATCTGGAGCAAACGGAGATATGAGCACAGCGAATCAAAAAGAAGCCCTGAAATGGGACAAGGACAACTGGGTGATCTAAGGAAAGGAAGACAGTTCCAACATACAATTCAGAGTAAGTATAGTAAATAATTTATCCAATGAGACAGGGATAGTGCAACTCCACAGTGAGGAACATGGATTCTATTGACTTAAATAGGAAACAGCTGTAAAGTTTGGAATAGTGCTATGATGTGAACTGTCTCTGGATTTGAAGGATTTCCGCACCCACTGCATATAAATAAACTGCAGAACATAGTAGAGAATCTTTCAAATGGCATTCAATAATTTCTGTCTTCTGCCATTGCTCTCATGTGTTCCATGCATGTAAATATGAGCAGACTGTGGCTTGCTTTTTAGCCAAGAGACTTCAGTGAAGATGGGATATTGCATCTGTGTGTAGGGTACAAGACTAATTTTTTATCTTGTTCTTGTCTTGCCTTTGAAGTAGCAGGAAAGCTTGTTGGAGATATTCACATAGAAAAGAACTGAGGGCAGCTGGGAGCTAGCAGCCAACCAGGAATAAAGCCTTCAGTCCCACTACTCTTGAGGAACTGAATTTTGTTTGCAACAATTATGTGGGCTTGAAAGTAAATCTTTCCCAGTAGTGCCTTTCAAAGAGACTATAACTCTAGATCCAACTTTGATTGCAGTCTCATTGGAAATCTTGAAGCAGAGAACTCAGATAAGCTTGTTCAGATTTGTGATCCATAGAAGCCACAATAGCACAAAAGTACACAGGCTGCAATACGAAAAGAGCAAATCCTTTTAACAAAAAGTTTTTGTCAGTACATTATTAACACAGGTAATAGGGAGAGAAGATTGGAGAATAGTCAGGCAGATTACAGTGTAGCCAAGGCGACAGACATCAGACCCGGAGATAGTATACAGAAATGATTATTCTGGAAAGAAGATGGAGTATAAGTTCAGAGCTCATAGTTTACTGATATATATATATATATATATATATATATATATATATATATATATATATATATATATATATATATATATATGATATATGCAAGGAAGAGAGGCCTGTATAATAGGGGCAAGCTTTATGGTCATGGTTCTCAACCTTCCTAATGCTGTGACCCTTTATACAGTTCATGCTGTGGTGAATCCCAACTATAAAAACTGCAATTTTCCTACTGTTATGAATCATAATGTAATTGTCTGAGATGCAGATGATCTTAGATGATCCCTGTGAAAGAGTTGTTTGAACCCTAGAGGGGTCACAACCCACTGGTTGAGAATTGCTGCTTTATGGCAAAACCATCTCAAGTGGCTCTCTACTGACCCATGAAAGATAAGGAGAGCAATTAAGGTTTTGTTTCTTTTGTCTTTTTGTAATAAGCAATTTGTTGGGATATAAGGGGACAGGTTGGAAACACATGTTCTATCTTGGATATGCCATGTTGAGATGCCCACATTTCCAAGAAGATATTATGGCTAGAATGGAGAGAGAAATTGCAGGTTGGATATACAAGCTCAGCAGTTACACAGCCTATTCTAATCTTCCCTCTGTTAAGTGGTGTGAGCAAGTACACTCAGCCCTAGAGCACCAAGGAGAAAGTAAAACAGAAAGTGATTTTTTTTTCACTAGAATTTTAGGATCAAGAGGAAATTTAAATGAAAAGTTACAGAGAAGCTCTCAAGTTCATTGCTGAGGGCCACTGGTTCCTTCCAGGGCAGGCAGAAAAGAAGAGAATGAATGAATACAGCATCAGAAATTTGGTTCTAACATAGACTTTCTTATTCAAGGAAAATACAGCTACTAGTAGATGTATAAAAAGTGTCATATCATGCCTGGTATTGTTTTATAAGTAGGAGGAAAGTGAGATGGAGACATAAATACTATTAGCAATAAACACATTGCTTGCTTGATCATGCGTATAGGGTGGGTCTGGGAGGTAGTAGAGTACTAATTAAATCTAAGGTGACAGAAGTCAGAAGCCTGGAGTTAGGTGATGGTGTGCACCAGAGTTGTCCTGAAGCTCCTGGCATACTCTTAGGTAATCAGTTTTTCTTGTAACGTGAGAGTGATACTCGAGTGTTCACTTATTGAAACTAGAACCAAGAGCTTCCCTGAAGTGCAACCTTTCTCTGGTAACAGTCATGAGGATGAGCTGGGTACAGACACATAAGAAGTCATTTCAGAGCAGCTATGGGATATGCTCCCTGTTTTGTGAAGCAACAGTGCATGATCATTAGCATATTAATGAAGTGCCTGAAGTTTCCACTTCACTTTAAAGGAATGTTGTGTGGTCCTCTGTAGAAACTCGGAGGGCTTCAGTGTTTTCGTTTCCTTTCAGGTGGGTTGAGCAGTTACCTCAACCATGATCATCCATCTGCAGGAATGCTTTTATGGGCACATAGTAACTCGTTTAATTCTTACACTGACTCGTTAGAGGTTTATTTTGCTTTGTTTGCTTTTGTGTCTGCCTGGGGTTGAACCAAATGCTTTATGCACGCTAGGCAAATAGTCTATTCATTGGGTATCTTTTCAATAGATGAGATGGAAAGAGAAAGAAGTAAAGTCAATTATGATTAAATACTTGGCAAGCACTAGAACTGACATTTCTAACCCAGGTGCCCCAACCCCAATAGCTCCCGCTGTGTAATATTCTACAGCTTCACCTGAGTTCTTTGCTGAGGAAGCTACACTCATCCAAACACTAACCCAACTTCCCCTTCCCCAAAGAAGTCTGGAAATGCCTAGGGATGGTCTTAGATCAAATGTTTCTAACCGCAGTCAAGCTAGGAAGTCTATTTGACATTTTTAGCTTGGCTCAGGATTTAGCCATTACAGAGTCATGTTACAAGAAAATCTCAAAGTTAATGGACACTAACCTCACTTGTAACAAACATCATCTTTGTGCTTACCTAGGACACTACTTTTTCTTTTTGGGTGTTTGGTTCTTTACCTTTAAAGTGGACATAACTATAACACTTAATGTGTGGGGAGAACAAAAAAAAAAAGATGTCTGGAAGCATGTACTATTCAGAGTTAAAACACTTTCTGATGATCGCCCACAAGTACAAAGAAAAGGGAGGGACTTCCTCAGATCCTCTTTGAAGGAAAAAGAACAGATGTGAGAGCATGCTATTCTCCAGACCCAGCTGTATGCTCGGCATATGTCACTACATTTAATCTTCTGAAAGTCACGTAAGAAACAGATATTGAGGTTACCATTGAGAGCTAATAAAATAGAGACTAGAAAAGCTCAAACATTTCACTCAGGATCACAGATTTTGCTAGCTGACCTGTCAGCATTCTCACAGAAGCACTGTGATTCCCACCAGTGTTTTTTCCCATATCAAGCATCCTGTTTCAGATTACATGTCTTTTGCATCAAGAATACAGAAAGACTGAATATTTTATGTCTGGATGTTTCTCAGCATAGAGAAGAGGTTCATTCTTAACTAGTCAGAATTCTTCACTCTCCTTCCTGATAAAATGCTGCAAAGAACAGTCTAGAATCACCCGTGATCAGTGATCAGTAACATCTCCATAACCCATACTGAATTCAGAATGGAAAAATATCCCACTTTGATTGTCAAAGCCCAGTATTTGTGGAAGCAGACAGGCTCATAGAGGATGCGGGAGGGTGAGAAACCACACCACGGAGCCCAGGCCTTAGCCAGGAGCCTTATTAAGGTCCTCACTGAGAATCCCCAAATGTTTGTTTCCAGAAAAGAAAGCGAATAGTCCTTCTATACATAACATCTCAACCTCTGACTGTATTCTGCTACCATTAGGATTTGACAAAGTTGGTGATGACGTGACATGGTGGACTAGAGTTTTCAAGGGCTGCGTTTCAAACTTTTTCTGCCCCACATGATCTGAGCTCTTACGGGCAATGCTTCACTTGTCTACTTTACTGCAAGAACCTGCAACTATTTGAGCAATGGAGTAGCTACTTAACTAAATCGGGATTCTTGGGCTGACATCCTAGTACCCATACCATGGATACTACTAACAGATATCCAACAAATTTACCTTTTGTAGAGGAACACTTGGAATTTTTATGTTAAGAAAAGCTTTTTGGTTCCACTGACTAGTCACTAGAGGTTCGCATTCCCTTCCCAGCTGTGGTATATATAGTTTACGAGTTGGAATTGGAATGCTTGATGCAGGTGGCTATAATTTGGTTGGCTGCAGTAATTCTGGCACCTGTAGCTTGTCTTTAGGATTGTGTGCCACATGGGTTAATGAAAACTTTTGGCTTAGGGCATAAAAGGTCTGAAGCTCCAAGAGTTGGTGTGGGCATTAATTATTGGTTGGTTGAGTTGCTGTCCTTAGTGAGATAATTCCTAAGAGAATAAAGGTTGGAGAGATTTGAGCTTAGGACAGCCTAAGAAGAGGCTGTGAAGATTTCTACCTTTCTCTCTTTCTGTATTAAGGTCGCTTGTAAAAGCAGTGAAGATTTCTATTTTTCCTTTCTCCTTCCCTAAATTGAGGGTAAAAGATTGTAGCATACTGCTACACCTTTCTTATTTGCTGATGGTAGATAATATTCATGGAAATTTTTATAGAATTTACATTCTTAAAAGAAATACTTTCTCCGTAACAACTTTTAGCAGGTCACCCACCAGAGAACTGCAAATTCAGTTGCTAGCTCACGTTCTACTTTCAACAAAGATGAAGAAAATACTTCCCATGTCCTGACATGAAAATGTGGAAGATGAAACTTCAGCTGGTTAGTAACATGTAGTAGTGTTCTATGGAGCAAAATATCCTTTCTAAAAATAAAACGTGGATCTGAAAACATTCTCACAAGTACTTGAATGATCAAAAGATATCCTCAATTCACTAGACAATTTACTGGAAACCCACTCTGCTAAATGGAATGCAAACAGTACAGCTCCAGGGATTGATGTACCATCATCAAGATCCATCAACTTCCAACTTCTTTCTTCCCAAGAAATATTCCAGGTTTTAATTCCCAGGGCCATGGTTTAATATTTAGGAAAGAGTAGCATGGATTTTGTTTCTAGAATGGTGAGCTGGAATTTGATAACCCATGCCTATATTAGTTGCTTCTTATTGTTCTGCTATATATTAGTGGTAGAAAACATGAAAATATTATTATCCTTTCTGTGGGTCACAATTTTGAAAGAGTTTATGGGAGTTAAAGAGTTGTTCCTTCTGGAGGCTTCAGTGGAGAATCTGTTCCTTGATTCTTCCAGCTTCTAGAGGCTACTGAAATTCCTTGGTTTATGGTCCCATCTCTGCTTCCATTTCCTAATTCCTTCTACTGACTGGTGCTCTTGCAGTCATCCTTTAAAAATCCTCTTTATTAGACTTGGCCCACTGGCTAATCTAAAATCTTAGCTCTAATTCATGATACTGAATTTGATCAAACCTTCAAACTCTTTTTAATCATAAAAATCAATACATTGATAGGTTCTGAGTATTTGAATGTAAATATCCTCAGGGAAGGGTTTCTTATTTAGCCTCCCACAAGATCCTTGCAATTTTGACACTCTGGAATGTTCCCATTGCTGAGACAGAGGACCCAGGAAGACATCTATTTTTGTTGTCCGAGGAGCTTATATTCCATTATAAGCAATGTTAAAAAAAGAAATAAACAAACCTTATTCCATGAAATCAGTCACTGAAAAAGAATGTATGTGTGGGGTGATTTCTGTCTGTTTTTCAATGCAGATGATTCAGCGCCTATGCCATAAAAGAATTTTATTCACTAGACAGTGGTGGCATACATCTTTAATCACAATACTCAGGAAGAAGAGGCAGGAGGATCTTTGTTAGGGACCAATCCAGTCTACAGAGTGAGTTCCAGGACAGCCAGAGCTACACAAAGAAATCTTGTCTTGAAAAAAACAAAATAAACACACAAACAAACAAAAAGAATTTTAGTTATAGAGTTTTTGCTAACTTCACCTCCAAAGTGGCAGCACTGCAAGAGAATACTCTCTAAAGTAGATGCTGAGGAAGAACTTAAACTCTAGGGAGAACCATTATAAACCCCAAGCCCTGAGAGCATTATGTTCTGCTTTCGCTTGTAAATAAGAACTAAAACATGGATCTACAAGACAGTCCAGCAAGAAGGCCTTCCTGTCAAGTCCAGCAACATGACTTTGTTCCTTAATTTGTGGACTCACAAATTGTCCTCTGATTTCCACATGCTTGCTGTGACACTCTCCCAGTCCCCTCCCTCCCATATAAGAATTAAAACAAAACATGTCTAGAGCCCCCAAAATATAAAGAGCTACAATAGATAGCTAATAATTTTTTAGTAAAAGGAAACAAGTTTATTTAATACATGAAAGAAGTGCTGAAGGTATGACTATAACTGCATGCTAGGCATCTAAACATAATTGAATTAATTGATGTTCTTTATAAACACTCCATGGGATAATATTAATAACTGTCATTTTTTTCTCATCTTATCTTCTTGTTGCAATAAACGCATTCTTATTCTTTCAGGAGACTCCAGACTCAAATATTTCCAGCCTACAATCAACAACAAAAAACAAAAACAAACAAACAAACAAAATACCCAACCCTAGCCTTTATTATGCACATCAGTAACTTCTACATGTCATTTATGATACCTTAGTATCTTACTGTTGTTATTAAAGTGGACTCTGGTAGTCTCAATACTAATATAGCCAAATTAAAACATGAATACAGGGGCTGGAGAGTAGCTTAGTGTTTAAAGTCACTTGTTCTTGCAGAGGATTCTACTCTGGTTTCCAGTGCAGACATAAGTCAATTCAAAACCACCTGTAACTCCTGGGTGTCAGTGCTCTCTTCAGTACTCTGTGAGCACCACCCCTACACACTCATGGCATTGCATGCAAATAAACACGCATATACGTAACTAAATCAAAACCTTAAAAATTTAAAAAATACAAATCCAATATCTATACTAAGGGCCTAAAGCAAAACCCATGGGCATCTCAAATTCTAGACACTGTGCTAAACCAAATATACTTATTCATAATTATTCAAAGTCTTTCTTTTTAGCAATATAGTATTTAACTTGCAATCTGGGCTTTGAGCAATCAGACTTTATAACATTACTTGAGCAATTCTTTGTGCCAGTCTATCACCAAGTATTTTATACGAATTCGATCTCATATTTCACACATCACTTGATTCCAAAATTGCTATGAGCATAATTAGTATAATTTTTGTATAGGTACATAAACTGAGGTGTAGAGGAACTACTTAATTTTATTTTGGTCATGCAGCAAAACAGAGATTTGAATCCTGAGAGCTGATTTCTTCAGCAGTTTCTTATGCGATGCCTGGTGTACCCTTGTGGCACTGCATTGTTTGTTAGGTACAGGAGGTGCCCACACAATCTTCAATTCCTCTTCATTTTCTTTCTTTTTATTTTATTTTCCCTTTGCATGGTAAATTTATGATTTCCCATAGTTCGTGTGAACTAGAAGTAAGTATCAAAATTTTCTACATAGGTATTCCCAAGTGTTTCTCACAGCTTCCACTCCAGAGCTTCTGATTTGGCACATCATACCCAGCAGAGGCTTTTATATACATAGGTAAATGCTTCCTAATTCAGTATAGACTCCTAAGGAAGAAGTACTCCACACAGGGTTATTATATATAGGAAACAGAGTAGCATTGCTTCCATTGCCTACACTTGGAGAAATCCAGGGACTTCAAGTACTGACCAGAAATTGATCGGTAAAAGCATACAATAACTCCACAAGGTTGAGAAATCAGTCCAGGCACAAAAAAATATTTCAAATGGAAATATGGAACCTGGTTTGATATATTATGGCCAGCACTATGACACATGGAACATTTAAAGATGAGACAGCCTCCTCCAATCCTTCGTGGTCCTGCTGGCTATGTTACAACATACCTATGAATTCACGAGGAGAAATCCATGCAGAGAAGTGTCAAGAATAACACTGCTGAAAAAGAAATCATGGAAAACGCATTGTGGTTGAAGTTAAGTAGTCCCAGTCATTAAAAAATTGGGTAATTGCATCCAAAGGAAAACAGCAACAAATAACCTGATGTAACCTGATGTCCAGTCTAATTTTTTTCCCATTCCCTAGGCAAGCTTTTACAGTTCCACAAAAGGATCTGACAGGCTCAGAAGACTCAGAGAAAAGTCAGGTTAAAGGATCAGTAAGTGTGTCAACATACTGATTTTCAATCTCCCTGCATGACTTCACAGGATCTGTGTTACATAGTTAGGTTTCATCCCTTCTAGTAAATTGACCCATTTCTTATTTTAGCCTATATCTAACACTCTTTATGTTGTTGGTAGAGTCAATAAACAACTTTTCCATTTGGAGTTGTAGAAATCAAAGGGAGATTTTAAAAATAAAATCTTTTAAATGTTTGCTTATGAATGTAGTTGATTTTAAAAAATGGACTAATTTGGTGTCCTCTTCTGCCTCCTGGTTGTGAGTTTCCATGTGTAATCAGCAAACATTACCTTATGAGGATTTACTAAACTTTTTCCACATCTCAAGACTCATCTTACAGTCAGTTGTTTTCATTAAAAACATACGCAAGATCTTTTCAGCAAACTCCCATTTCTTAAGGTCTGGTCATTTTCCATTTAACTCAGCTTTCTCCCTGATTTGCTTTTAGATTACATAACTGTTGCCAAATTAGACACGATTCTTAAAAAAAAAATGCCACCACTGCCTCTCATGATGTTGAATTAGTATTTCAGTTTAACCACCTACTAGAAATATCAATAGCCACTCATTCAAGTGACAAAATTAAATTTATTTTTTTCATCTGACCATGACATGGAAAGAATAGCTGATTTCACCACTGATTGGCTTGACCTGATATTGATTTTCTATTTCTATGATAATGATTCCAGAATCCCAAAATATCAATTGAGTTTCGATGATGCAGAAAGCAGAGCTTTGTGCTAGGTTCTGAACATTACATCAATGAGAGATGGTTCTGGAAGCCCACCCAGCAATCACCCCACATGTTCATTACCCTTCACACACATGCTTCTCCTAGTCAACAACCTTGGCCATCTAACAGAGACAGAAAATGTCAAGTGAACCCTTTGCCAGCCTCACTTCCACTCAGAAAAAGGGTATGTGGTCCAGTTATTTTAAAGATAAAGGGAAATCTGCTAAGACAGATATGAGAAATGGAGAAGCTGAGGAAAGAGCGGCATGGTTCTTGGTTTGGTAGAGAGAATTTTGAGAAAGCTGTCCCCCTTTGGGATGTGTTTGTAGAATTATATAAAAATAGTATGCCAATGTCATAATTTTACTTATTCTAACAGCTGGGTAAAATTCCACTGTATGTATACACACACACACACACACACACACACACACACACACACACACACACATATATATATATATATACCACATACAGGGAAGTTGATAGGAGAGAAACAACAAAAACAAGTTTTGTTTGGAAGATGTCATGATGAAACCCAATTCTTTGTAAGCTAATAATAAATGAGTAATGATTAAATAATAGTTATGCCATGAGATTTGGCAGTCATCTTAAAATGATAAAGGCAAAGTCTTCAGAAGAAAAGCCAGCACTACAAAGAGGATAAAAATGAGGTAGAGAGACCTTGACATTTTGAGCAATTGAAGTCCCATTCCAGTTTGGAATTTCCCTGCCTCAGTAGAAATACAGTTGCACCGGCAGAGTTCACCTTTGCTTAAGAAGTCTGCTGAGAATGGCATCTCACGGAATGGAAATACCTAGTCCTCCCTCTCTTTGGTAGTGTAGTTATGATATCAATGCTTCACAATGTTTATTTCGTAGACCTTTTGATGCATCCCACATTTAATCCCATCCCACCCCAACCCAAGAAGAATCAAGTATACTTTCACTCAAATTTCCATGGTCTCATGACTTATAATTGTCCTCTGCAACCCCAGAAACTCAAACCAAAAAAAAAAAAAAAAAAAAAAAAAAAATCCTTGAGTTTTCAGATCTCTATCTCATCCTCATGTCTGAAATTCAATACAGCATCCTCTAGTTGATGTGAGCACTTGTGCCGCCTGTTGGTGGTTGATGGATGTGGGTGTCTTTTGTAAGGATAGGTGGGCACAGGACCTGGTTCTTACCTAGAAAGACAATGATGGTAGTTGAAGCAGGGAACATTCTACTTCATATTACGCTGAAGTCTTCAAATGTCACTTCTTTTTTCAACATCTTAAATTCTGTAACAGAATGGATTGTGCCTTTTTACATTCTTAATTTCTTCTAGACCCTGTAGACAGTGTAGTGGCCTAGTACATAGCAACTCTACAATAACTGTTCATTATACTATTGATAAGTATTATATTTAAGTGTTAAAGCTCAATAACGTCGATAGCTATAATATATTTTCCTAATTAAATGAGCAAAGATGCTGAGGATTGGGGAAATTATGTAACCATCAGAAATTATAAACCAGGAGCAAACCCAGATGACTCACCCTGGCTCTCTGTCTTCTAGTCTAGTAGTCATCTCTAAATGAGATGTATTTATGAAATTCTTCCCCTCAAGGCTCAGGAATCCATGCAGAAGAGGATGCAGAAAGATAGGAGGGGCCAGAGGAGGCAGATAATGCCAAGGAAACAGCTTCTTCCACACAAAACAGGACTGATTACACTGAAGAAGTCACAGAGACTGTGACAGCATGCACCAGACCTGCACAAGTTCAAATCAGACAAAACCCTAACTCTGAAAAGGTGAAGTGTACACAGAGTCCTACTCCTATCCAGGAAACTATTTGCAGTTAATACTTTCTGGGAAAGGGAAATTAGTTTTCTTCAGTGGAGTGTCACTGAGAATATCAACCACACCCCAGGCAGGCCACATGCCCAGGAGCAGTTGTCAACAGAAAATGAACTCCAAATGTCTTTTGTGTGTGTTTTCTGTTTTGTTTTGGTATTTTTTAATCTTAGATATTTTCCTTATTTATTTATTCATTTTTAATTTGTCTGTTTTGATTTTGACTTTTTCATTTTTCCTAATTTTTTTTTCTGAAAGACAGAGAGAGGGAGGGAGAGATAGAGAGATAAAGAGGGGGGGAGACCAAGCATGAATTTGGGTAGGTAGGGAAGAAGGGAGATTCTATAAAGAGTTTTTGGAAGGGAAATAATATAATAAAAATGTATTGTATGAAAATTTGTTTAATAAAAATGAAAAGATAACAATATGAACGTACGCAGAATCAAAGGTCTGAGAATCAAGACTGCCTAGGACGTGTGCCGCGCAGCCTACGCAGGGCACCTAGATTTATGATCTCTATTTATCTGATGTCCGCTTTGTTATCTCCTTAGACAGTTCCTTCTGGACTTTCTGATCCAAGTTTGGGAAGCCCTTCCAAAACACTCCAGAGCTCTTTATTTTCTCCACATCAGTTTCAGTCTTTTCACTCCTTTCAGCTCCACACAGAAAATCACACACTTGTTGACTGGAAATGTACTCCAGGGGGAGAACATGGACTCTTTGATTCCAGCACCGCAAAACAAAATTACATGTTTGCTTTGTGTGTTTCCTTGTTTGTTTGCATCACTTCCCAGAGGGCAAAACCATGCTTATTCTATTCCTCACTCTAAATCTAGCACTTCACATCATGTTCAACACATAGTAGACATACAATACCTATTCAGCCATCAGTTAGTTAGATAATATTTCAAATGACAGCAAGTGGAAAAGTGAAAAAAAATCAAACAAAAATAATGTTCTGTAGGGACTTATATTCCACTGAGAGAAAATAACCAATATATGTATAAATAAAACTATACATATTTGAGAAATATCAGAAGCCACTCTTTCAATGATGCGCCATACAATTTACATTAAACAATACAAACAGTGTCTCAGATTCTGTCTTGCTATTGTTATTGATATTTTGATGCATACTAAATTTAGAGACATGAAAAACACAAATAAAAAATACATCTTAAAGTTGATGAAATGCATCAGAGTGCATGTTAAATGATGACAAGTGGTAATGAGAAATGTACATGTAGGCAGTATGTATCAACAGAAAGTACCTATCATTGTTGAATGAATTATATATAGAGGTGAGTCATCATAAAAAAATAGACATATAGAACATGAACCAACATTTTAATCACATGGCAATTGTGACTTCAGTGACAGATACAGCCTAACACCAACTAAGGCAATCTTTTATTCTGTGGACTTGAACAAATTTTTGAGTCTCTGTTTGCTATTTAAAAACCAGCGATATTTATCAAAGTCACTAAATGTAAAGATATTCTGTATATGTACATTTTATTTACTTTCATGATTTTAGTCCATAAATCCAGAAATGAAATTCATTTAATTTCTTTAAAAATTAAAAAATAATTTAATTAAAATATAAGTACATTATTTCTCCCTTTTCTTTCCTTTCTACAATTGCTCCCTTGCTCCCTCATTTCCTCTCAAATTAATGACTTATTTGTCTTTGATTATTATGGTTACACCCACATTAAATATATATATATATGTATATATACTCATATACTCATTATATATATTATATATATAATTAGTATTTAACATATAATAATAATACTAATAAAAATGATATATAAATAATTAGTATTTAATATCAAATAGCCCTAAAATCATATAAACACAGCAACACTAAGGAGACTCAACATATGCACACATATACATACATACACGTTACATATTATATATGTCAAATATATATAATGATATTATGATGCTTACTAAATTTAGAGGCATGAAAAGCATGAATAACGTATAATATATATAATGTGTGTAGGTATGTATGCTTTTATGTATATATATTTTATATATATGATATGTATATATCATATATATATATATAAATATATATATATATATATAATGTATGTATACACATGCTACATAACCTGTTAAGTCTCCTTAGTTTTGTTGTGTTTATATGATTTTAATATATGATTTTAGAGTTGTGTACTTGATATTAAATACTAACTAGTGGACTCAACCCCATGAATGACAAATTCTCGCTCTCTCAGTAGTCATTAGTAGCCTATAGGTTTTTGTCTAGAGGAAGAATTTTATGAGATTTCTCCCTTTCACATTAACATGTGTGTTGGTGTTGTCATTTTCCAGGTCTTGCTTAGGCAGCCATATTGTCGAGGTATCATGGATTTAGATTCCCTGTCATCTCTAAGAGACACAGTCTCACAGCAGGATTCTGGGTCCTCTGGCTTGTACAATCTTTCAGCTCCTTCTTCCAAGATATTCCCTGAGCCTTAGATGCAAGAGTTGTGTTGATTTATCCATTGGACCCGGGCATACCATGATAAGTTGTTCTTTGCATTTTATTGTTTTCTGCATGGTTTCTATTCCCTACATCTTTTTTGATGAGGAGTGAGAGCTAAAATTATCTGTGTGTATGAGGATATGTTTTATAATGCAGTCAGAAATTATGCTCATCTAGTAAGGTGGTTTTAGTAGGTTCTTCTCTAAGATTCATAATCTCACTAGCCAGGAGTACTTGGCTAGGTTCCCAGTACCAGGCATGTTTTCCTGTCTATTGAGCAGACTCTAAGTCCAATTATATAGGGGCTGGCTACCACAAAAATATGAGTGCCATTGTTGCATCTTCAGGAGAAGCTTGCCATGCTTTTGATTGTTGTGGTTCATAGGCATCACAGCTTGATAGGAATACTGGTTGCTTCCATCTCTTGGCAGCTTGTTGAACACCTTATGGCATTATGAAAGCTAGACCTCAGGAAGAAGGCTTTCAGGTCAAATCCACTTCTATTGTAAATGCTGTGCCTGAAGTAGGTGATGTCTTCAGAAATAGGGACATACCTTCAACCTCAGAGAATCCACCAAAGGCAACAGCAATAACCTATGTTGTTTGGGGAATTCCTTTCTTTCTCTTATTTTTTTCTTTTTTAGTTTTTTGAGACAGAGTTTCTCTTTTGTAACTCTGGCTGTACTGGAACTCACTTTATAGACCAGGCTGACTGGCCTCAAACTCACAGAGATCTGTCTGCCTCTGTCTCCCAAATGCTGGGATTAAAGACTTGTACCACCACCGCCCCAGCCAAAGGGGATTTTTTTAAATCTACCTTGACAAACAACTTGAAAGGAAGTTTCTTATTCCTAGTTTGGTGGTGCAGACCTCTAAACCAAGCACTTCAGGGGAACAGGTAAGTGGATCTCAGTGAGTTCAAGATTACTAGGTCTACATAGTGAATTCTAGGCCAGTCACAGCTATATTGTGAGTCCTTGCCTTAAAACAACAACCACCACCACCACAACAAAAGCCCTGTTCTTACAAGGCTAGGACTTCTTCCCAACTGCATAAAATACCACAGAACTCCCATGTTTTGTGCTTTGTGTTTATCTTCTCCATCTTCTATTTCTATTTACAAGAAATCTGCCTCCCACTGAACAATGGTTCCTTAAGCATCGGAGCTCTGATTTCATAGCCATGACTGATAGCCAGAAGGTCCTTATAATATTTGTCGGCTGGATGAAAGAATCAATTTGAGTAAGCTAATTACAGATCAACAACTGCTGGCTCCAATTATGTGAGGTAGTTACTCATATAAGCAGAGGACACAATAGTGTTTTCCAGGGGCCACAGGGTAAGAGAGTAAATTTATTCTATTGGTATTTACGTATATGAGTCAATCAAGTTCAGTGCATAAAGATAAAGTATAGTACTTATAATTGGCAATGCTATAAGTTGGAGTAAGTTTAAAATCTGTTAGATAGGAAGATCACATGTGAAGTTTTCTCAGTATAAAAACAAAGTCAGAGGAACAAGAGCTTTTGAGTGGTGTTGGGTATGTCTATTTCCTCGATTGTACAAACTGCTCATGTTGCTCACACCAGGTATTTTCACTTTTTGTATATTAAATATGTCTCAACAAAGATACTTTATCAGTCTAAGTTGTTGGATTTGTTCCCAGTAAAGAGATCATTTTCATTATTGCTTTGAAGTGCATGGGGGCATCCATCCATTCACTCAACTGAAGCCTCCCTTGGGAGCTAAATGGCAATAGCACTAAAGGAGAACATTATTGCTTTCTGGAATACATAGGAAAATCGTATGGAATACATAGGTAGGGACCCATCCTGGGCTTTCCCCATCTTTAACACAGAGGGGTGCCCTTCCTAGCAAGATTTTCATGTGCAAGCTCAGTAGTCCATAGTTAGTTGCTGACCTTACAAGGTTCTAAGAGATTGAAATGATTCTTGGCGTTTTTGTAAGAGTGCCAGAATTCACATCCTCCACCCTGCCAGAGTGTCTAGCTCTTAGGTAATGCAAAACAATATGGAGATGACTGATTTTCAAGCCTTATTTAGACAAGCATGGCTTGTGGAGCATGAACTCAACAGCAGGCCCACTAGCTGACATAAATGAGCTCAGTGCTCTGCTGCTTTTCTATCTTAGGAACTGAGTAGGACATCGGAAAACAAAATATCCCAAACTCAAATTCTTATTAAAATCTTGAAGTCTCTCTAAGCAAAAATAACCTTCTTCTGAATTCAAAGGTAAGAAAACACTATTAGAAAAGAAGCAACAACTGTTCAAGGAGGATTCAAGTTCAGCCAACCAGGGACCAAAATCAACACCACTTTGACGCAAATGCGGTAAGGCCAGAGAAGTATAGCTCCAGTGTCAGACTTCCCCTGCTGTTCTAGCCTGGGTGTGAAGAGGAGAAGATGGGCAAAAGAGAAAACAGGCCAAGAAATCAACAAAGTGCAGCATGTCTCACAGCCAAGTCACTATTCCATAGCCCTTCAACCCTGTTGACCCGTTTCTGCACTGTGCTGAGAGAGAGCCAGCTCCTGAATCAACAAGACACTTGTAGTCTCTCACACACAGGCTCCAAGCAAATCAAGATTTTAAGTACAGACAAATATACTCTTCAGCCTAGAATTCCTGAGAGCTTACTTACAAATGATAGAAAACTGTTTTAATGAAGTTTTATGAAAAAAAAATTAAAATTTGACAGACAGTAGAAATTTTGAAAAAGTCTAGGATTTAGACTATCTTTAATTTGGGATCCATCTATTTCTAGTTGTGCCATCTTGGATTGGTCACTGGTCCTCTGTGTATTTATTTGGTCCTTATTTTATTTTTGTCATTTACATAACATACACACACACACACACACACACACACACACACACACACACACACACACACATATATATATATATATATATATATATATATATATATATACATACATAGCCATGTTTAAATCTGCCCACCTCTTATTTTATTGGGAAGGTTAAGTAATCACATGATATTTATCAACCTATAAGTGCTGTGGAAATGTTAGCTTTAACCTTATAATTTAGATGACAAATTGGTACCATGTACATAAAGATATGATTTTATGAATAAGTATATCATTTCTTTTCATCTTTGTGTGTTTATGAGTATATATGTGTCTGTGAATGTGTGTGTGTGTGTGTGTGTGTGTATGTGTGTGTGTGTTTCCAAGTACACATGTTCTACAATATACCTGCAGAGTTTAGAGGACAACCCCAATGTTAATTTTCACCTTTTACCTTGCTTGAGAAAGTCTTTTGTTTGCAGTTGTAGACAGCAGGCTAGGTTGTCTGCAAGCTTCTGAAGAGCCTCCTTCCTCCTCTTCCCACCTTGCTTTAGGGGTACAGAGATTAGAGATGTGCATGCTACCATGTCCAACTTTACATGGTTCTGGGGATCTGACCTCATGTCTTCATATTTGCATGGTAAATACTTTATTATGAACCATCTCTCTAGCTAGGAGATCATTTCTCCCATTCAAGTGCTAACTAGGTCTGACCCTCCTTAGCTCCCTAGATCAAAAGAGACCAGGCATCTTCAGAGTCCTATGGCTATAGACTAGAAACAAAAGCTCAGACTAATTTTGAAGAAGTAGTCTTGCAGAATGGGAAAAACTTTGTCCACAGTCACCATTATTGTCTGGCATCACCCTCTCAGGCCTTCCTCTTCAAGGTGATGACCTCTTTATCTTTATATTCAAAGAGCAAAGGGTATGACATAAGTTGGCAAAATGAGGTACATGTAAGCTTCTTTAAATATCACATAGCCTTGCTACCAGGAAAAACTAATATAAAGGATGGAAAAAAGATGAGTTTATAAATGGTGTCTTAACTGATTCTATGATCAAACCTTTGAACCTCTACTGCCCAAAGAACAATAGCACCTATTGTCAACATCTTGTGTTTTTTCCCTAAGAACCTTCTTTCTTTCTCCACAGTTGCAAAACTAGTGACTACAGACTCTCTTTGCTTTGTCCCTCTGGTGGAACCTAACTTCCCGCAGTAACAGTCCCTTTACCACCAATTGCTAAATATCCATTCCATTCCCATCCACTCCTGGATCATGAGTAATCTTTATCCCGTCTGTAATACGTCTCCTCCTTGTATATTCCCCTCAAAACTGTGCCCCTTTTTCAAAACAACCATTCCACATGAAGGTCTTTATTAATCCCATTCCTGTTCAATTTCAAGTATGCCCATCTTATCCTCTAAACTAATTTCATTATATAATAGTTGCTTATTTATGTTGTTGGATCTCTACATTTACAAATATTTTCAGAAAGCATATTACAGACTAGAAAAAGCCCCGAGGAAGAAATCAGATAAGAGGTAATAAGCGTACATAAACATCCACATAGTAGATAAGTGAGGGGATTCTGTGTTGTAGGAACTTTGGAACACTTAAGTCTTAAGTGACTTGACTCTCAGGGTCCTGAGATGGTTTGTGTTTTATGAATCTATTTTTTTTTCTGTTAAGTGAGAATTGTAGAATGGCCATTCTTTCTAACTATAAAACTTGCCTAGGTAATGACCTTGGCAGCTGTGTTGACATAGCACAAAGTACAACCACTCTCTAGTAACTGAGCCATAAATTGTTTTGAAGATAGGAACTAATGCCTGCGGTGAACTAAAGTTTTCCAGACACTGTTTAAAGTGCTTCATACATTTTTTTTTTTTTTTGCAAAGAAGTTGCAAAAAAACATTACCTTTCTCATTCTCTAGATGGAGAAATGGAAGCACAAAGACATAGGATGGAGCTATTGAACTAGTGAGCTAGGATGCAAAAGCAATCAGTCCAACTTCATAGCCTGAACTCATGAGCATCCCACTCTATTGTTCTTGGTCTACGAAGTCTCCAAATGGCTTGATTCCAAAGGATGCTAGACTGCCAGGTCTCCATCCCACGTTATGCAAGCCTTTTCTTATATCTGTAGATTTAAGAAGATGTAAAAGGTCACCTCCCCCCAAAAAATCCCCTCTTCCACATTTCCCACTGGGCTTGCTGTTGGAACTTCTGCTTTTGTCTTCCTTTCATCTCCCCTACAGCTAACAACCACTAAAACAGGTGCAAAGCTTCCTTCAAATGTGTTTTGTATGGTAAGTACCAGGGAATCCAAGAAGCTCCTGAATCAGTCACTGTTTGCTGCTTCCTCTAACGAATACCTTTTTGAGATTCTAGAGTGACTCAGTTACACATCCCACACCTGCCAGGCAGAACCAGCTTCCCCAATCTCTGAGCTGCCAGAAAGTACACAATTTCAAAAGATAAAACCACCACAGACTGGATTTGATTAATGATGCACCAGGGTGGGTGTAGAAAACAATCCTCGTTTATGTAATATGGAAAATTCAGTAGTCGGGAGAGGAACCCTGGAAAAATGAATATTAAAGTATGAGAAATGATCATACAACAACATACAAATATCTCTTTAAAACTGAATAGCTAGGGGCTAGAGAGATGGCTCAGTGGTTAAGAGTGTTCCTAGTCTTCCAGAAGACCCAAGTTCTGTTCCCAACACTCATGCCAGGTATCTCACAACTGCTTCTATTGGACATGCCAGGATGTCCAATTCTAGGACCCCCACACATGTGGCTCAGATTGATATAGCTATACACCCATATACCTAAATAAAAATAAAAAAGAAAGTTTAAAAATCAGAAACTCTGCAGAAAGGCAAGGGAAAGATTGTCAGAGCTAGAGGTGATGGATGATTCCACAGAAACAGTGTCTGATGTTCCACAACAGGGCTGATGTACATATGAACCCACAGAACTGTGACACCACAAAGGACTTGGACAAGGTCAAACCAGACAAAACACCAGCAATGAAAAATAGAAATAGACACAAAGACACACTCCAAAACAAGAAGATATTTGCAATTTATATTCTTTGGGAAAGGGAAAATTGGTTTTCTTCAAAGGAGTGTCAGTGAATATCAACCACACTTCAGATCAGGCCTATTGCCTAGGAGCCTAGGACAACACAAAACATTCTCTATGGCTTTTTGAGTATATTTTGGTTTGGTTTGTTATTTTTTTGTCTTATTGATTTTTTTGATTTGATCTTCTTTTCTTTCTTTTTCTTTTCTTTTTTTCTTGAGACAGAGAAAAACAGAAAGGCTATAACATTGGGCGGCTAAGGAGGTGGGGAGGATCTGTGAGAAGTTGGAGGAGGGAAAAGAATATGATCAAAATATTTTGTATGAAAATTTTTTTAAAAGAAAAAGCGCATTATGTGGGTCTATAAAATCCTCAAGTAATTAAAAGATAAAGAAAATTATAAACCCCCTAAACCTTCTAAATAGCAAAAATTCTCTTAACATTCCAAATCCATTTTCCCTCTAGATCACTGGCTGTGAAACTTCTGAATGTGAATGGCAAGTTGGTATGAACTTACATACATGTTTTTATTCTGGGCAGAAGAGCTCTCATTTTCAGACTTTATCTTGCTAAGAAAACAGTTTTGCCACAAACAGACTGAACTTAAAACAAATACTTCATCCTTTGTGAACCCAGCCTTTCATCTCTCTGTGCACAAATGCTCCCAAGTGACTTCGAAGTTCAAGTGTTCCTTTGTCTTTTCTGGAACCAATACCAGCAAGAGAAGCAGTGTGCCCTTCAAGAGAGCAGAGCCCAGACAATGCCCTTCCTACCAGAACACTAGGAGGTGACCTTGATTGTTCTCAGGTTCCCTTCTCCTCACATCCTAGTTCTCAACCAGTGCCATGTGCTGTCCAGGTAATATGAACCCTCAAAGGCGATTGCATATGTCTGAGGAGGAATGGTAGTGAAAGAAGTTGGTGTGTTTTTTATTTGTGCATTGTTTATAGTCATCTAGAGCCAACTCACCTCTTCCCTCCCTCCCAGATACTAGCCTAGGCTTATTTCTGCCCACAGATCTCTTCCTACTCACTTCTCAGTTGCCATAGATTCTTTCTCCTCCCTCCCTCCTTTCCTGTCTTCCTTCCATTCTTCCTCTTCCCCCACCCTCTCTCTGTCTTTCCTGTGTAGTCCGTGGTTGATTTGGGAATTGAAATCATTCTGCTAAAGCCTCCAGAGTGCTGGAATCACAGACTTGTGCCACCACACCCAGCTTTGTTTTTATGACTGTAATAGTTTTTAAACTCTTGATTACAAGCACTCTGACCCTAACCATATTGAACTACTCTCTGCAAGGGTGACATTTGATTTATCTGTGATGTCTACTCCTTGGGGTAGAAAGAAAAAGTCCAAAAGTCAGTCAGCTAGCCCTGTAGTGGGCTCTCGTTGTGGAAACTGTAGGTAAACAAGGTGCAGGCTTGGTTAAATTAAGCATTTTTTAAAAGGGAAGTATTGTCTTCAGGAGACCAAAAGTTTATCTTAAAAGTTAAAGAGGGTTAAAAGTCAGTTGGAGGTGACCACTTGAGAGTGTAGTGCCAAGGAATGAGCATTTGACCTGACAAATCTTACTCTATAGTATTTAAGTGTCTCTCATCCTACTGAGCTAGCTGGCAAGGCAGCCTATTCCTTAGTGTTTATCCTGCTAAGTTAAATTAGCATTTTCTTCTGTGTGGGTAATAGCAACAGGACATGTGATAAACACTGGGCCAAAGCTCTTTCATATCTTCTAAGCCCCTGTCTAAATACAGAATGCTCCCCCCTTCTTTATCCTTAAAAATCACGACTTCTGGCTTGATTTTCAACTGTCCTGGGTTCCGTTCTGATTCTAGAAATACTGGTTTATTGGGTGGACTGGTTTATTGGGTGGAGGCACCATAGTTGCATTCTTCTTCTGGATCTTGTTACATTTGATTCACTTCATCAGTTTTGTAAATTGTATTCATAACTTCCCAATGGAGGAAAGCTATAACTTCATCAAAGTATTAGCTCACATTGGGTGACGAATTTGGAATGGATTGCTAGTAATGGCGTGTGAATATGCACATTTTTCTAATAAGAGAAGCTAATCTTTACTTACTTCTAACTCCTGGGTGCTCCGGAGTTATCCCAAACGCTTAGCAGTTCTGCATAATGAAATTAATTGAATTTCAGCTTCAGAAAACCTTTCCATCTAGTAAAAGCAGCAGAGATAATGAGAAACATAGATACTGAAATTAGACTGTGTGGTCCCAAATCTAGCTGGGGATGGTCTGTAGCGTCTCAGGACCCGGTTTCATCGTTAAGAGAAAACAGCAGCATCCATGTCAGTGAGGCTGTCACGTGTAAAATTCTAAAGCAGCATTTACAGACTGTGAGTGTCCCAGATGTTGGTACTGTTTGGGAAAATGATACATACCAACACTAAAAACAAAACAAAACTAAAACCAACCATCCAAACAAACGAACAGAAAAACAGAGATCTTCAGATCTGCCACCTAGCAGTAATGTTTCAGCTTCATAACCTCCCTATTACGTTGCTTAGTTTGTTCTTGTTTTGTTTATTTGTTGTTTTGGGAGCCAAACTCGAAACCATGCAAATGCTAAGCAAGTGCTGTGCTGTTGAGTTATATCACCACATGTTTTTTTTTTTAATTGACAAGTAAAGATTATATGTATTTATGTGTGTTATGTAATGTCTTAATACATGTTTACATTGCATTATAGCCAAATCAAGCTGAGCTTGTCTGGCTCTTCAAGTTTCTATTATTTCTTAGGGATGGAAACATTCAAAGTACTTTTCGGTAAGATTGAAATATGCAGCACATCAGCTGTTCACTTTTCCATTTAGATTTTAATACCCTTCTGTCCATTTTGAGTGCTAATTAAAAAGAGTATCAAGGAAGTTAACTGTTATTAAGAGCTAGAGAAACTTAGAGTGCTTTAGGGCTCATAAATTATCACATCATTTGGTTCTGTTAGAATCCTCATGCAGCATGCACAGATTTATTCAATGATTAGAATATCCATTTTTATAAACAAAAACTCAGAGGCTGGGGACACTGAGAGACACACAGTGACGTCACCAAAGACACTTTGGTTATAAATTATGGGGCTGAAACTCATTCTTCCAGCTCTCAGGACCTAAGGGTCTAAAGTTAGCTACCTGATATTAGCTATCCAGTGGCCCTTCTGCTTTATGTTTCACATTTCCATCACAGGAAGTAGTCCTTTTACCTAAGCATCAAACTATTTCACTCACATTTAAAATGTCTCAGTAGCCCCCTACTGTCTTTGGAATTAGTGGTCAAAGTTTGAGTTGAGAGACAGGCTTCTGAATATTCAGTAGATACTTAAACAAGCAATTTCTGAATATGTTGCAGTGTTTTTAAGCTTAGGTAGAGTTTATATCCGGTTTTGTTTATGTGGTCTATTCACTAAACAGTAGATGACTTTGTTCTCTTCTTGTATTCATTTCTCTTCTCATTCCTATGACAAAATTCTTGATAAAAAGCAATTTTAAAAAGGAAAGATACATCTTGGCTCATAATTTGAAGACATCATTTGTCATGATGGTAGGAATAAAACAGCCAGCCATGGTGTGTCCACAATCAGGAAGCAAAGAGAGATGAATGCTGATGCTCACCTCAATTTCTCCTTTCTGTCTAGTCAGAGATCCCAGTCTATGGGGTACTGTACCCACCTTCACAGTACGCTTCCCTCCTCAGGTAAACCTTTCTGGAAATATCTTCATAGATACACTCATAGGTATGTTTCCACGGTGATTCTAAATCCAGTCAGATTGACAAGGGAGATTATCCACCCTACCTGTTTAATTCAATATTCACATAAAGGTGTTCCTTTAGGTTAAGCTTTTATAGTCAAACATTTGTCTGAAGAAGCAATTCCGTCTTGAGGATTATTTTATCTGAAAACTATCTCACCCAAGCCTATGTTTTCCAAGGTTAGATTTAGTTAAAGAAGATTCTTTCCCAGGTGGAAGCAGCTAATTGTCCATTAACAGAGCAGTTTTAAGGATTCCCATCTATCATATCTCCATTAGGCAGGCAGAGACAAATTCCACAGGAGTTTACAGACAATAAGAATTGTTAAATTTGAGTGATGATCAGATCCCTGCAAAGGTTTTTGAACAGGAACCCTAAATAAGCATGTTTCTTTAACATACTGTTGTTATGAATATTTATTTGTTCAGAAGCCTTCGGGTGAATGCTTATTTGAAAAACACACCTCTATTTAATTAAGGAACCAGATCCTGGAATTGTATAGCCTCTAAGATGGATATCTAGATTTCAAGAAACTCCAGTTGATGTAATTGTAGTGGTTGGCAGGAAAGGTCACACATTTTGTCAGCAAGAAACCATGCCTGTTTGATTGAAACAGAGCCTTCTGTTATGGGCTGCTGACATTTATTTGGTCCTGATTCCATAATATGCATCTCTAGAGACACCATAAATGTGGCAATGATTTGTAGATTAACAGTGCTTCCTCTTATGTGTCTATGCTTAGATGTACGATTCTCAGAGCTTGGTAGGGTGAGACTTAGAAAAGAATAACCCACAGAAACTGTAAAGGTCATGTCATACTATTATATTATATTATATTATATTATATTATATTATATTATATTATATTATATTATATTATAGTCATATCACCCCCCATTCTTATTTTGAACCTAACTACCCCAATGGAGTGATATTAGAAGTTTTAGTGGAAGTGACTAAATCATGAGGATGAAATCCACATAGGTAGGATTTGTATCTTAATACAAATCTTAATAAAAGAGAAATAATGAGCTAACTCTCCAATCCTCTTTGGCCACGTAAAGGTACAAAGACAGGTCAGGAGTTTGAAGCCCAGAACATGAGCCCAGGACTCTCACCAGACATGACATTGTTGACATTTTTTCAGACTTCCAGCCTCCAGAACTATGAACAACAAATTTTCACTGCTTATGAACCACTCACTCTGTGGTATGTTGTTGTGGAGACCTGAGTTAAGACACACTTCTAAGCCTTAAACCCTGTAAAGCTCCTTATGTTTCTTTGGAGAAAGACTAAAGTCAATTAAGCTTTCTTCCCTTGGCCTCTCATCTCGTGGGCCTTCTATTCCTTTTAATGTTTTGTTCTCCATGCACCAGCCACACCTGCATTCCAGTCACTTAAAGTTACGGTACAGTTCCCCCTACCCAGGTCAGTGTGTTGCCCTGTCCCTGCTGCTGCCTCTTTTTCCCATACCTTTATTGCTTTTCACAACCTGTTAACTGACTCAATTTGTAGAGCTCAACTTTGAAGCCACTTAAGGTCAGAGGTCACCTTTCCAATGTATTTCTTTCTACTTGACACATAGCTCTGATTATATTTTTTGAAGATTGATTGATTAAATTTAATTTCCAAAAAAAGCATTACTTTGATGCACAAGTCATACTAACTTTTAGACATTCCCAATGTAGTAGCTATTTATCTATGACCCAACACTTGAGAACAGAGTCTAGATCAACTAGAGAAAAACCCCATCAAAAACGGCTTCAGTTGAAGTTGCCTTTTCATATAAAACTTTGTAAATAAATGAATAACAAAAACAAAACGAAACAAAAAAGTTCCTATCCCATTTTTAACGTAGTATATATTACTTTTAAGGTCAGAAAATTGACGTTTAGAATATTGTTAACAAAGTCACTAGCAAACATGAATGAAACGATGAGATTAGTAACCTGTCAGCACTATGAATTTTTTTTCTGCACCTCTGTTTCAGAATAAAGGTTCTTCTTGGTAGTAGGAAAATATCAAGGATTATGAATATATCCTTGATCTTCAAGTTAATACCCTTTTATACACATAAGTTCAAAATGAATAGTCTTCATTTTCAGTGGAGGAAGCTTAGGCACACAATGTTTCAGACAGTTGATCAGCTGCCTCAGAGTCCTTGTCACCTCAGGGCATGACTTGTCTCTTGGATCACCTAAATCGATCGTTGACTGGGTTTCAGCTATTTCGATTATGACGATGATTATAAATGATCTTCTGTATCAGGTGCTGAGCTGCTGTCCTAAAGAGATGAATTGCTTCCCCCATGGGAAGCACCCAGTGTTCAGGTGCTATTTTTCTAAGTGTTCGAAGTGACTGGTATAGAAGGGATGGACAGTGCTCTTGGGGATAATCAGCAACACTGGCAGGGAAAATGTTTTAATATGGGACTTCATTTAGAGAGCATGGGAGAGAGAATTTGTGGTATATATAGAGATCTTGCCTAGAAATCTAGCATCATACATACCTGGTGTCCAGGAGTAGGACTTTGATTACTACACCACTGGCCTCTGCCTGTGAGGGACCTCTCTGTCACAGGAAGATGAATGCAGTCTTCCAGGTTACTGTTCAAATGTGTCCCCTTAGGATCAGTGCATATCTCCAGGCCCATTCCAATTAAAGCTTTGAGATGAACTGTAGTTTCAGTGTTCAGAGCCTGCTATCCACAGTAGAAGATAACTTGAGAATATCCCAGGGGTTGGTCAGATTGGTCCAGGAACATAGCAGATGAAATGACCAATAACTCATAGTCTCTGTCAGTTTCCTGCTAGCTGGTGATTAATGAACAGCCCACAGTCAAAGTCTGAGATACATAGTCAATACCTGGTCTATTTTGTAATTCAAGATAAATGATGATCCAATTTGTGTCAAGTGACAAATGATAACTAAATTAGCATCACCATTTCAGCTAATTACCCTATTCCCACAGCCACCATTACCATGCCTCTTTAACTGAATAGTTCCAGAGAGCCAGAGCTGAGCTGTAAACTTCAGGGAATACCACAGGAAAATCGGGGGTTCCTGCCTTCAGGAGCATAAATTCACTTTGCACTCCTACAAATTTCCTAAGGACCTTAAATAACAGTAACTACTAACAGCTAAAACTTAATGAAAACCAGAAATAGCAGCACTGTAATCCTGTAATCCCAGCACTAAGGACATAGAGGCAAGAGATTCCTAGTTCAAGACTAACCATTCGCATTTAGGAAGTTCAAGACAATCTGGACTACAGAAGATTGTCTAAAATTAAACAAATAAAACACACACACACATACACACAACTAAATGATATTCTATTAGGTGTTTTTGTACTGTATCCAATACCCATAAACCCCTAAGTAGTTCCAATTTGTAGATTGATTATTACTCTATACAGGTAAAGAAACACAAATGACTTAGGTCATTCATCTGATATTACAGAAGTAGGAATATGTGGAACTAAGGCTTGAAGATAGGGATCTAGATTAAAGGACCCATATCTGTTTTTCCCTAGACTAATCACAAATGGAATTGAAACCAAGGCCTGGTGGTAAAGCCCATTGTCCTAGAATTCAGTAGGTTGAGGTGTGTGTGTGTGGTGTGGGGGTGTAATTATGACTTCCAGGAAAGCTGGACAACTTTATCTAAATAACAATGATAATGATAATAATAATCCAGAATTCATAGGCTGGGGAGATGCTTCAGTCAGTAAAGTGCTTACAGTACAAGCATGAGGGCCTGAATCTGATTCCATTAAAAATACAGATGTGGTAGTGATTCCAGCACTGGGGTGGTAGGGACTTACGTGATACCCCAAACTCACATTCAGATAAATTTGATGTTGGTTAGCCCCAGGGCTCCTTTTGCCTCTACCACCCAAGTGCTGGAAAAATAAGGTATGGGGTGGGCATGACAGCATAGGCCTTTAATCACAGTACTTTGCAGAAAGAGACAAGCAGAGGCAGATCTCTGTGAATTCACAGCCAGCCTCCTCGTCTATAGAATAAGTTCCAGGACAGGGAGGGCTACACAGAGAGACCAGGTCTCCCCCGCCCCTCCCCCCAAAAAAAGAAAGAAAGAAAACATTGATCATTGATTCACACACACACAAACACACACTCACACACACACACACACACACACACACACACACACACCAACTTTAGTAATTATTTCCTCTGGGCACTAATGTACTTTACGTGGATTCTTTTCTTTAATGCTTACAACTAAGTGAGTGTGGGCACATATTTGATATTATTTAAAATGTTTCTACATGCTTTCTGCTTCTACAGTACCAGGAGTTTTGTAGTTGTTGAATAGAAACAGGCTTAGAAAGACATAAATCCTTTTATAGTCAGCATTTCAGAATGTAATTTTTTTTGGAGGGTAGGGTGAGAATAAAAGAATTTAATTCAGTTTATAGTTCCAAGTTATAATCCATCATTGTAGAAAAATCAGGGCAGGAACTTCAAACTAGTCACATCACATCCTTAGTGAAGAGCTCAGAGAAAAGAAGGCATACATACAGACTTGCTTGCTTGTACTCATCTTTATTTCTCCACTTTTATACAGTTCAGGGCACCCTGCCTAGGGAATGGTTCTGCCCACAATGGGTTGAATCTTCCCACATCTATTTATTAAGACAGTGACCTACACAGAGGCCCTCAAGTCAATTCTATGTAGTTAATCAACTCTTTGCTGAGACTTTCTTTACAAGTGATTCTGGATGGTGTCACTCCTACACACTGACATCATGTTACATTCTGAGAAAAAAATTCTTTCAGCTAATATCCCAGACAATTATTAGGAATAATAGCCAAACAGGAATAATAGTCCTGCCATTAACACAGGGCTTGAAAGTTAACATTTGTATTTACTTGGGTCTTATGATAAGTCATAAGTGCTGGTATCTCACGGTTGCAGCAGTAGAAACTAAAGCACAAGAGGCTGGAGTAGAATCATGCAACTTTACCTTTCTCCATGGTGTGTTAATGGAGTGAACTACCTCTCTTAAGAAACCAGAAGCTCATACATTTTTGCCAAGAATTATTTGTTTGTTCTGTGGATCTGCTTTGAACCCATGGTAGGAAGAGATTCATTCTGCCTTGAAGAAGTGGACACCCTGATTCTTGTTGATAGAAGAATCTGCCCCACTCAGGAGACATCTCACTAACCCTGCCTCTAATAAGAAAGCCGGTTCTGCAGGGACTTGGTTAGTCATGCGTAACCAGCGTTTTGTGGGCACCTACAGTGGACTTGAGAGCTACCTGTGGCACATTGGAATAAGAATTCCGTTTGGAAGCAATAATATCCAACTTGGGCGGGACAAGAACCTTGTATATTAATCTTTAAACGTGCCAACAGTAGAGGGCGACTTAATCCTTGAAGAGCACTAGACTAGATGCTCAGTGGTTAGCACGCTCAGTCACCAACAACCCTTTGGTGAGAAGGGTACTGGGAAGGCAAGAGTTGCTTATATGGCTCTTCTACTCCAGATACTAAGAATTTATTCCTCTAGTTCTCCCTAGCTCTTGACAATCTCAGGCAAATGTGAGTTCGAGAAATGACTTCTTCGACGGGTGCAGGACCCTTTTGTACATTAATGACTACAAACTCTCCCAGAAGTGCTGAGGACAAAGCCATGCCTACGGCAGACCGATTGTTCTGGGAGCTCCAGAATCTCTGGGAAGGGGTGCAGACAAATGTAAAAGGTTTCAGGACAAACGAAAACTTCAGACTTCTCCCAGAAAGAAAACAGAGTCTGGAACATTCAGCAAGTGTCTGCTGTACTTGAAACCTGGGGTGGGGAGCCAGCGCTGGAGGCTGCCCGGAGGCTCCCCTGCGTGCGCCTCGCCTTTCACCGCAGGTCCCAGCTGCCTGAGGCTGACCGCGGGCGGGAAGAGGCTCAAAACCCTCAGGGACATGGACAGCTGCCGCCTTGTTCCACAACTCAGCGGTGGCTTTTCCTTTATTTTCTTTTTCCTTTTTTTCCCCCTGCAGAAATCAGTCATCTCTTCCTCTTGCCCCACGCCTCCGCGCAGGATACTCCCACTCTGGCGCCTAAAGCGTTAACCCTGAAGCGTCCCGCACCCCTTCCACTAGTGCCCCGGGTTCCTAAAAAGGAAAGGTAAGGTTGGTCCAGGAGAGAGGCTCGATAGATCAAAGGCAGGGCAAACTTCCTGTTGTCCAGACCTTATATAAAACGTCATGATCGCCCTGGCTGCAGAGACGCACCTAGCACTGGCCCCGCGGCTGCCGCCTGAGGTTTTCAGAGGACCACAATGAACAAGTGTCTGTGCTGCGCGCTCCTGGTGGTAAGTCGTGGGCAGGAGGCTGATGGCCACCTGGGCTCCGGGGCCTCCCCTCTGATGGGGACCAAGCCTGACTCTGTCCTAAGGGAGCTGGTGTTTGGTTGGAACAGGAAGCCTTTTTCTAGCTACACCAGGGTGCCCTGGAAACTGGCTTTTCCTTGAAAAGCTCCTGCTTTTGAAAAAGTTCCTGCTGAGTTTATGCGGAGGGAGGAGAGACATAGTGAGGGGAGACTTAGACTTTTTGTGTATCCATTTTATCTATGTTATTTATTTACTTACATATCCTTTGTATAGTGCATCGTACTTTTGCTTTGCTGAACGTTTGTTACTGCAGGTGAAGCAGACTATTTTGGAAATAGAAGGGAGATTTTTTGAAACTTGTGTAGAACAGTTTGGATGGGACGGTAGAGTCAGACTTATATATGTGGTATGGGCATTAGAGAAATTATTTAACTGTGCAATTTAATATTTTAATAAACACTTATTATTCTAGTTCTCAACTTCAATATACTGTGAAAATATTAATGGGCTTATGATATTTATGTTCTGGAATATATTTAAATAACCAGATCAAGTTCAACACTAAGTAGGGCTCAAATCTGTTTTGAAATGCTGCTTGGAAAATAAAGGAATCTCTTTAACATAGTTTATTTCCTTCATTTCCTCCTTAAAACTCTAAAAACTTTTTAGGTTTTTGGAAAATGGTTTTTAAGGTTTATATATAAGAGTTCTGTAGCAAAAAAAAAAATATTTCTTTTACATCAGTAGAGTATAAAATACATGAAGTTACACATTAGAAAAGTTGATCTTTAAGAAAGTTTTTGTTTGGGATGCAGTGGAGTCAATGTTTGAATTCCAACCTCTAACTCACACAGTGAGAAAGGAAACTGTATTCTTCCCCTTAGCTCCAGGGACACACAGACATGCATATGTAATAGCAAAGTCACTCAGGAAAATGGGAACAGGAGACTATACATAAGTATTTGAACTACATGTGTATATATGCAGATATGTATGTACATATGATGCATATATTCACTAATATGGACATATGGAAAAATATAAACATTTATTTCATTTTATGTGCATATGTGTGTTGCTTGTATGTAAGTCTGTGCACCACTTGTGTCCCTGGTGCTGACTGAGGCCAAAAGAGGGCATCAAGTCCTCTAGTACTGGAGTCACAGATAGTTGTGAGCTGCCAATTAGGTGCTAGGAATGGAACACAGGCCTCTGGATGAGCAGCCTACACTCTTAAATCCTAAGTCATCTCTCCAGTTTCACTTTGAAGAACTTTTTAAGAAGTGAAACTTTTTAGGGTCAGTGAGGTGGCTCAGTGCGTTTACACACTGACAGCCTAACACCATGAGTTGGATCCTCGGATCCCTGTGTGGAAGGAGAGAACCACCACCTGAAGGGTGTCCTCTGATCTCTGCTCACACTCTCTGGCACACGTGACCTACCCTCACACACAATAAATACACTGAAGTGTCAAAAGAAGAAAGAATACCTGATTACTTGTGTAAGTGGTAGTGCCTAAATATGTTTCTCAAACTGAGCACTCGTGAGCTGGCAGAAAGATCTACAAAGACAGTATCAACACCCCAAAAAGATCCTTGTATTCCCTGCCCCCCTTTTTCACTACTATGTTCAGAGCCAGACTCATCAACACCACAAACTGGTTTTGCTTGTACTTAAACTTTATATATAGACTTTATGTACTTTTCACATTGGTTTCTTTCAAAGTTCTTCTCAGAGGTTCATCACTGGTATTGGGTTTGCAAAACACTTTGTTTTCATTACTCTATAGTATTCCATCCTGTGATTACATGAAGAATTTAATTATTTAAGTTTTGGCTGGTATAAGTGACTCCATTGTTAATATGGTGGTATTTTTATTCTTTCTAATTTCTTGTATTCTGGCAAATATTTAGTTAATAATAAATAAATAATCAGTGATCTTTACATTTCAAGTTTCCACTATATGTATTTTTTTTCTCCAAAGAAATGTTCCTAAATAATAAAAATAAAATTACTTTATAGGTGGTTTATATAAGGAGATATGTACATAGATTATATTAATTTTAGATAATATAACATTATCAGAAGAGGATCCTTTGACTGTGCCTTAAGTATATAAATAAATGGGAAGAATCGTGCTCTTTCTTTAGTTTCTGAGATTGACTTTATTTTATGAATGGTTGGAAATGGGCATATTGTATTTGTATGTAAAGAGGCCGAATTCCCCTTCATAATCAGAGGCATGGTTGTACAAACCAGAAGCGCTACAGACATTTGGTCCTTTGTTATTCCACTAGACACTGGAGACAAAGTAAGCAGCCAGGTAGATATCATCCCTGACTTCTGGACCTCACCTATTTGGAAGAGGCAGATGTGGAACAAGAATTGACTATATAATAACAGTTACAAAAAAGGAAGCCCCAGATGATTGGAGAATTAAAGAAAAAAGTCTTCCATGAGCTCATAAGGGAAGTTGTGGCACAGTGGCTCTCCACTAGACCCAGTTCAAATGCCCACACACCACTTGCCTGAGGAACAGCACTGACTGCATTTCTTTTCTCTGGAGTTCCAGTCTTCTAGAGATGGGATGTAGGGATATGCATACATTAAGACAACCACTGAAGTCTCTGTTTCTCATTACCACCGCCTGTATGGTAAGAGGTAGCTAGAGGAAGACTTAGAACCATCTATATACAAGAAGTACTGCAGATACCCAGAGGAGGAAGGGGTGAGCTCCTACTCTCACCTTGACAGAGCAAAGAGGTGTGTGATCTCTAGAGATGAAATCAAGACATCCTAATGTGAGATGGAAAACAGTAAGGCAAAGTACATTTTAGATTCTTTCATGGTTGCAGAAGATATGCTAGTAGTCAGGCAGCAAAAGGAGAGGAGGGAAGTCTTTGGATAGGCCCGTGGTCGTGGACATTCCTAGAATGCACGCTAACACAGTCAAGCCGAGAGCTGTTCTGTAAAGAGGGGCCATTCATCATACCCAGTTATTTCCTTCTTGGTTGCTATGTGTTACTAGGTGAGATGAGAACATCAATATGCCTGGTTTAGGCCTAGGCTTTAACTGTGGTTAAAACTTCCCATCATTCATCATGTCAGAATTCAGAGCCAAGCTCTGAATTCATCCTTCCATGCCAGGAGGGAGGGGAGAGGAGGGAAAATAAAGGCTCTCTGTGAAAAACACTATTTTCCTTTGCATGACATTAACCAAGGGAATTTCCTTCAGTCTTAATTTCTACTTTGCAGCCCCTCCCTAGGGGTGTGTTAAATATATCAAAACAAAAACTCTGTTTTTCAAAGCCTGGACTGACAGTGTTTGGCTGCCCTCTATATTGCTCTGATGGAGCAAAGCTGCCAATATTATCAGTGTATTAATGTTTTACTCAATAGGGAAGAGTTCTCGATTATATTTGACTTTGTATTCTATGGACATTTATAATAAATCCTTTGTAACACCTTCCATGTTCTCTTGAAATGGAATTTAGCATACATACATTTTGCCTACATACATAACTTTTACAAAATCAATATCCTGGCATAAATATACTATAAAATAGTAATAAAATGAAAGTAATTTATAATAAAACAGGCTTCAATAGAACACATCACAATGTCATGATATGCTAGCATTTTTACGTGGCATTGTTACCACAGACACACATCTAAAAATGAAAATGGGAGCAGGAGTGTCTCCGTAGTGACCCAAAAGCTTGATCGGGCTTAGCTTTAGCATTATGGTTTTCTGAAATGGTGGGCCAATCTTGCTAGAAATTTTAATTTCACTTAATTTCTTATCAAATCATGTGTTTCTAAATTCCTGAAAAACTCAGTGTAGACAGCAATTATATAAAAAGTACCTCCTGTATAGATAAAATAGAGTTCTGACACAGGGCTGGAAGACGCTCCTCATTTAATTTCTGAGGCTGTGATAAGATGCCTTGATTACAAAACAACACAGGGACAAAGGGTCTATTTGTCTTACAATCCCAGTTTGAAGTCTGCCATAGCAGGGAAGCCATGGTGGCGGGGGCTTAAACAACTAGTTGCATCCACAGTCAAGAATAAAAGAAATGAATTCACACCTACTGGCTTGCTTGCTTGGTCATGTTCAGCTCTATTTCCTCACTTTTATATAGTTCAGGAACTCCTGCCTAGGGGATGGTGATGCCCACATTTGGCTTGAGTCTTCATATCTGAATTAGTCCAAATAATAAAAATCCTCACAGGCATCTTCACAATCCACCATCCAATCAGACCAAGGTGGTCCTTCATTGAGACTCTCTTCTCAGGTGATTCTAGGTTCTGTCAAGTGGACAATTAAAGCTAATGGTCACAGTGATCTACATAGGTTTTTCATGTAGTTTACTCTTCATCAGATGCTCATAGGGCATTTGTAGGCTTACAAGACATGCAATTATTCTTGGTTGTTCTGGATACCTATGGCAACTGCCATACTATCCTTAGAAATATCCCTAACAATTTTCAGAACTTCTCCAAGGACAGAGTGGCAAGCAAAACATGGGCTCTTGGCAAGCACAGATTTTCATCTTCCTCATTTGTAGCTCCAAGGTCTCCACCATCATGGTGCATGTGTTTGCTGAGTCACATGAACTATGGTAAAAACATTTTTAGAGCACTGGGTAATCTATCAGAAATCTACATGAATGTTCCAACAGAATTTACCTACCTAATGTGTGGTTGTCATTAACCACCTATGGTTGGCTTAATTATCTTTTATAATATTAATGTAACCTTCTACATAGCTGGTCAATGTTTTAAATATCACTGTATACAATTCTACTGTGGGGACTCAAAACCTTCATGAAAGCTTTTCCTTAAAAAAAGCAACAAAATTAACTGTGTTTATATATTACCCCTTGGAGGTGCAATGTGAGCACAGCTGGACAGCTTTCTGAGCTCTCCATACAGCTGGAGTGTTTTTTGTCCACTAACTAGAAAACACAGGGCTTATGGTATTAAATTTGAGCCTTAGATATTCAGTTTGTCCCTGATAAATTTTAAATATTTTTACAAAGATCCAAACACAGTTGATGAGTAATAGACTCAGAGATTTCAGCCCTTCAACCTGGACTTGAGATAAAATAATATTAACAACTCAGGTCATTACCCTAGAGAACCACAGAGAAAGCTGATTTCACATGGCAAGAAAGGGAAGGGTGAAGGCACCCTTCAAACTCATTTCTAATACTGAGAGTCTTGCAAACAAAGTGCATATAAGAACAGCAGTAGCAACCATGTTTAGAAAGGAAAACAAAAATCAAAATAAAATTTAGCAACCCACAATAGCAGGAACTAGTGAATCGGAAATCCTAGCAACATCTGTAAACTATCTGTGCAAGAAGAGAGAGTGAGGTTCGGCCAACTTGAAATAGATACAAGGACAGTATTTTTATGTGACATATAATTAGTTTTTGGAACTCATTACCACAGAATATTTTGGAATAACTAGCATAGAAAAGTCTAAAAAAAGAATACTTTTAGACAGTTGTAAAGGGATAGGAATAGTGTTAGAACACATTAGGTAAGAAGCTGTATAGTACCTTCTCTCCCTCACATTCATCTGGCCTCTGTAAGTGATGTGTACTCTACACACGAAGTAAAATAATTTATCCCAGCTACAAGGTGATACAATTTCCTAAGGGCTTGGGCAGATACTTTTCATGCAATTTCTGACAATTATCTGAGTCTGAAGACAGTAAGTTGCTAGGGAATGCAAAAGGAGGGAAATATCTCAGTGAGTACAATGCTTGCCACAAAGGCACAAGGGCCAGAGTTTGAATTCCCAGAACCTACATAAGGACAAGTATGGTAGCCTACCTGTAATTTCTGTGCTCACAAGGTGGAGACAGGAGATCTTCAGAGCAAGTTGGCTAGCAGTAAGCCAAAGCTCCAAGCTGTGGATTATGTTTGGAGACCCTGCATCCATGAATAAAATGAAGAGCTACCAAGGGGTCGTCTTTCTGCAATAGTAAGGCAGACAGGACTCAAGGGCTCTGATGTCTTAATTCCATTATTACCTTTAAGGTTTAGCCGGTGACCCCATTTATGCCTTTTAAATAGAGGAGCTGAGACAGGTGATACATGGAATGTCTGCTGCAATTTCAAAGTTTTGTTATCTGAGATTTTTTTCTTTAAGAATTGATTATATATTGTTACCTATCCCAAACATCAGAAACAAAATAGCCTTGTTTATCAGTGAAACATTACAGGAATATTTTATAATAATCTCTTTCATCACAATTGTTAAAAGTTTCTTCTACTCTATTGTCATATATAAGAAAACAAGAAATTCCCTTGAAGTCAAGGAAATCATCCAAGGAACATCTGAAATGTTATCTAATTTTAGGTAGCATAACATGTATTTTTGGGTCATAAATTATCCTTTTAAACCAAAACCATTCACATTTTCCCATTCTTGTCATCAGCTGGTATGCATAGAAATTGGCAATGTGGGCATTTTTTTCATACTCCATTTAGTTAAAAGCCAAGTTCAAGACATTCCCCCAGGACTTACTGAAGAGGTATAATTATGGTCACAAGCAATCTCCTTAGAGTCATTGAGTAAAATTTTCTTTGAATCTATATTCACAAAGAAGTACTTGACAATTGCACACTGCTCTTTGGAATAAATGTCAAACCTTCAGGCATACCAAGCATGATAATAGGTCGCTTGGCAAGATCATTAAAATCTATACTGAAATAATACACCAGCTGACTGACAGCAGACCTCTATCTCCACATTCTGCTTCTTGTATCTTCTTCTAATACTCAGTAAAAAGGAAGAAATAAGAAATGAGATGTCAGTCATTAGTGGTTTTTTTTGTATTTTTTTGCCAAGCATTCTCAGTTCTTTTCCCTTCCAGGAACCTGGTAGGGAGTTCCAATCTAGTGGATGAATGGGAGGGATATGAACACTTCAAATGGAGGACCAGTGAATTAAAATGATGTCTTCACTGCCAAACTGAGTATCTTGTTGCCAATGTTGTACCCTAAATTTGCTGTAGTTTTTGGTTGTTTGATTTTCTCTTCATACTTCCACCTATATAAGCAATTTCCAAATATTTCTTACTAGACTGGAGTTTTTGCTTGACTGTTGACAGACCAACAAGGAATAATAGCACAGGTGAAAACTAACTTTGGTGTTGATTGCAGGCATTGAGATTTTGAAGTTGCTTATTTGCACTGAATAAAACCCAGCCAGTCTCCGCTGACTCAGCAGCCAACACCCCACTAGGTATGATGCCTGAGACAGGGTAACTGAAGAGTATCACAAACAAAAGCTACAGTTACAAGGATTCATATATAAGGACATCTTTCTTTTACTGAAAACTAAAAATTCGGCAGCAAACATTACAGAAATGGTTAGCTGGGCTGCAAAGTAGAATGTTTATTAGATGCTTAGCAGCAGACTGAATTAAACACCCTCCTCTATGAGCATCATGAAACAGATTCTACTTCTCTTCCTTCATTACTTCCAGTAGACATTTCCTCTGTAAAGGATCATTCACCTACAATGTCAACTTCTCTAAATGCCTGCAAAGAGTGCAAATATTAATCAGAAACATTAGTATTTTTTTTTACAATAACCATCACATATACATGTCACATGTTACATTCCACTTTTTTTTTTTTCATAAAAACCCTATGGCACAGAGACTTACAAGCTAGAAACTGGAGAATTCAAAGAAGTTAGTTAGTTTTCACTAATTTCCCTAGGATTACCCAAATAAGACTTTTTTTCCTGTCCTGTTGTAGAGCATGCTACTATCTAGCCACTTAGTCTAGTAAAAAAAAAAATTTCTGACAAATCAGAAAAAGGCCTCTGTGTACCTTCAACCTAGAACATTCATCTGGAGTGAAGGATGAATAGTCCCTCATTCTCCAGGGCCAAATCTTTAGAAAAAATGATTTCATCTACTTATTTTTTTTCCTTCCTGGACCCATTAAGCTTTTCAGCTCAAAGCCCATGTAGTCTTTATACTGCATGTAAATCTAAGCCAAAATTCCCTAAGTAATACAGTTTAAGGCAAGAAGCTATGGCAAACCAGACAGGGAAAGCATAGAGAAGAAAGATCAAGAATATAATGGGAAGGGTGGGAAAGGAAGGAGGGTTAGTGCAAGAAGGTACACCAGCAAGGATCTACTACTTCGCATAAAGTATAATTGATTTTCCAGTCTCACAGCCCTTTCTACCAAAGTATCATATCAACTACTACGGTGGAAAACAGAATTTCTGCATCAAGTTGAGAGAATACATTGATGGATGGTTAAGAGAGAAGTAGTTAAGCAGGTGATGTCTATCTGTCTACTGACAAGTGACACATAGATTACAGTATATTTTACATAGAATTACAGTTACTTACATGTCTGTCTCTTTCATAAGACTGGGAAGATTATTCCTAAGACTACAGGTAGGATGAGTCAGCTGTGAAGGGCTTAGCTTCAGACATGTTTGAGTTTGAACTCTCAAAGGTATGCCATTTTTGTCGTTTCTGATTAGTCACTTAACTCTTGGTTTCTTCATCTTTAAAATGGAGATGATCATATTTCCCGGAGGTGGCTATGGGGGATAATAGTTAATAGCATGTGAAGAAAGAGCGTAGGCTACAGCAAGCTGTATAGTAATATTATAATACAGAATGTTGTTATCCTTCGTCATATCATACATGTTGCATAGTGTGATCCTTCAGATCATAGGCAGAGAGTAAGTAGCTACATATGTAACACAGATGCTATTTGATCCCTTCTTTCCATCTAGCTTCTATTTCACTTTGTTGCTAAAATAGCTTTTCATATCTTGTTTCCAACAGTGGCCCGTGAGCATGTATTAATTATACAATATTAGGTTTTATTAGTCAGCAAAGGGATCTACAGGGTGTTATGAACAATATATTATCTTCCACGGTAAGAACCATAAAAATATAATGTAACCTTAAAATTGTGTTCAGAAGTATCATCATACCAGAATACACCACCAATTCTCAGTGCCAGATACCAAGGACTGTAACTGGAGAGCCTTCAAGGCCTAATGCTGAGTGGTGCTTGTCAAGATAGGCTGAGTATAGATAACCAGGCTAAAGTGCAATCAGTGCTACTAAAGAACTGGTTTCCAGAACTGATATTATGTCTCTAAAAAGGTGATTAACATAAGACCAAGAGAAGAGATATTATGATCTAGAAACCCAAATGTGTGAGATTTCTATGTATTTGTGTGTATGTGTGTGTGTGTGTGTGTGTGTGTGTGTGTGTGTGTGTGTGTGTGTGTTTGTTAACCTGCATTCCGAGCTCCTTTTTTTCTGAATATTAACTTTTTATTTTGGATTTATTTTTCTTTTGCAGGTTGCTTAATCAGTAAAATGTTAATCATTTCTAATACATTTCCATCAGAGCAAAAGCCTCATAGGCAAATCTGTTTTGACCATTCTGATTGGGTCTAAGCACCAACAAAATACTGCTAATTAATGTTAATGCCTTCAGAAAATTAAAGGAAACTTCTGAAGTGAACAAAAATTACACTGAAAGTTAAATTTTACCTGGAAACTGTTCTTCAGCCTCAAGGGAAGTAAACTCACATCAAATTTGGCCCAGTGACTCATCTAATAAATCATAGTTGTTTGTGTTTCCTTTCCCCCATTTGCCTGGGAAAGCAGTTGGCAGCGAGCACAGATGTAGAGATGAACAGATTTAATTCATTAGCTTTTACTTCCTTACCTGGAGACATAACCCTGGGCCAAATAACTGGTTAGTGTGGAAATTACTAAGCAGGCTACTCCTCAGGAGGGGACCTGGCAGCAGCAGATAAACCTCTCCAATGAACTGCCTTTGTATACAGAGGCTAAGTACAAATGAAACAGTGCTTTCAGAACTCCATGAAAATGAAAGGTACATTTAAAAAATACCTTCCTCTAGGCAAATCCTTCATCCCTGTCATTTTACAGACAAGAAAATGTAGGCTGTGGGCATGTTCTTGCAAATGTATCCTTTACATTTTGGATAGTTACCTGGGTCTGTCCCTAATTAACTGAGCTTTACATAGAAGGTATTCAGCCTATCTACTGGATTGAGTAAATATCTAGATATTTAGATATCTAGATATTGACGATGTGTTTTCTGTACAAACTCCTGCCAAGCATTCAAATACTATAAGATAAAATCTCGACTATCTGACTCTTCCAGGAGAAAAAAAAAAAACAAAAAACATGAACCATCCTTGAGTCCATTGGCAGAAGCAATAAAGTAACACCATTGAGTGTGTGTGTGATACTGAAACCATTTTTACTGTATAATAAATATATATTAGCACATATATTTAGAAACAGGGTCCTGTGAACTCCAAACTGGCCATGAACCTTATATAGTGCCAGGTATGATCTTGAACTTCTGATATTCCTCCACCTACCAACTACTTGGATTACAAAATACAGCATAACATCCAGGTTTATGCATTGCTCTGGGTAGAACACAGAGATTGGTTCATGCTTGGCAGGCACTCTAACAGGTTGAGCTACAATCCCAACCTGAAACTAATTTTACTAACAAATCAGAGGGACATTTGAGAGTCCATTAAGAACAGGATACAAAATTAATTTGGGGCACGGTTTAGGTGTTGGTCCTGTTGACCAAGAAATGCAAAATAGCTCTAGAAATAGATCTGATTCAAAATGTTTCATTCCCTACTTCCTGTGTAATCAACGTACGTAGTTATGTAATGTGGTTATTTGAATAGTATGCTACTTATGTATTGTTTGAGAAAGGAATCCATTTTCGATAAAAAGAAAAAATGAAGTAAATATAAAAATAATTTTTGGGAAACCTCCTCCAAATTGTTTTAACGTTCATTTATGAAATCAAATAAGATAGAAAGTTAATATCAAACCATGGTGTAAAGATGTAGAGTGATTTTGATGAATTAGTCCATAATTCCTGCTACATAGCTGAGAGTTTGTACAAGACTGGAGATGGAGTTGAGGATTCTAGCCTTTGGGCATAAGTAAATAAAAACTAATATTGACCATTTTTTAAAAAATAGTAGTTTCTATATACCAATTGATTTGAAACTGATTATTTGGGGAATATAAAAATCAGAATCATTCTCATTTTAGACAGGAATTAGTGGCCCAGGGGCACTAGGCAGGGGTAGGACAATCTGGTCAGCATAGTCTAAATACAACTTCTCCATCGTAAAGTGCACATGTTAGTTCACATTGGGTTGCCAGGCTGTATGCTTTTCACAATTTTATTCATGACTCACTTTGTATGATTCTCAAAACTGTCCATGACATCTATACATTTTTGCTTTCTCTTTTTCATCTCATCTCTCAAATATTTGCAAAATACTGAAAGTTAGTGTGTATTTTTTTTGTCCTCTTTTGCTTGTGCGTGATATCCTTGGGTAATGCATCTGTTCTACTTCTAGAGACATTTATGTGCTCAGAATCTTCAAAGATGGGTCGCCAATTGCTTTTGTGCCCTGAGGTCTTAGCATGTATTTCCAGCTATTTGCTTAGCATCATCCCTGGGTCTAATTTAAAAAAAAATGTTCAGGATTGGCAAGATAGCTCAGTGGTTAAGAGCACTGGCTGGTCTTCTAGAGGACCTGGGTTCAGTTCCCAACACCCACATGGCAGCTCATAACTGTCTGTAACTCCAACTCCAGAGGATATGACACCCTCACACAAACATAAATGCAGGCAAGACACCAATGCACATAAAATAAAATTAAATAAAATATTTTAAAAGAATCTATCTAAAAAATGTTCCTACCTAAAATCCTTCTCTTTATTCATGTATGCTGACACTTCTGTTATCAGCAATTAATGGAGATCTCAGGAAACTCAAAGTTCAGCTGCTTCTTTGGGATGCAAGCCCTTCTCACTACACTCAGCCTACAGTCTTCTATTCTTCCTTCTCTTTATCATCAACTGTTTCTCATAATCTCTGATCTGATTGTCTGTTCAATCCTTTCCTTAGTCTCCAGTCTCTTTTTTTCTGCCTCCATTTTTTTCCAGTAAGTAACTTACACATATTTACATCAGGCTGGGTTTGCACTGACTCCACCATCTAGCTGTATTTCCTGAGAATATAATGTTTGCTCCAATCAATGTTTGCTGAATATACTAATTAAGGAATGGAGGGGAAATAGGGGGCTAAAAAAGACTAAAATGACAAAAATAAATAAACTGAACACATTGTGAAAATAGTTTATTTTTAATAAGTTTTATAATTTATATTATAAGAAATATTCATGAAACTCTTGACTGTATGCACCCTCAATGTTCCCTTTAATGAAATGAGAGATGAACTTGAAAATGCATGACTTACAAACTGACCAGACATTTAGCTAACTCTGGACAGTCTTCAAATAGTTCTCTGTGGCAAAGATCATGACGGGGGATTACAAAAGGAACTCCCAAACCAAGTGACTATTTCAGGCTCTGCGTGGGACGCTTGTAATGAATCTTCCATAAATGGAAACCCACTGGGTCATTCATGGTTCTGCAGACCGGAGAGCAAGCCCAGTAGTATGGGACTGGCTGTATTGTGTAATGCAAAAATAAACCTGCCAGAGGAAGTGTATTCTTTTGTCCTTAAGGAAGTCAAAAAGTTACATAAACCAATAGGAGGCACTAGTCAGATCACTTGTCATTTGAGAGGGAGTGGATGGCATAGGTGAGCTTTAAAAGTGATGCTTGGTTTAAAAAAAAAGTCCCCATACCAAGAGTTTGCTAAATATCATAGATCAAGAAGTCAGAAAGGGGTGAGACTGGGATAATTGATTCTGAGTTCATTCACATCAGAATTGTCAAACCCAACAACAGAGTAATAAATAAGTAATAAGTAAACTAGAAGAGACACTAGAGAAGTCATTCAATCCACCACCACCCCACCCCCATCTTTACTCAGTTCTGTTCTCTGTTAACATTTGGTAGATAAGAAAAGAAGGATACACTTGGAATAGAAAAAAATTTAATAATCTAATAGCATGAAAAATGGAAGTGGATAATAAAGCCATTAGAGATAGCACTTCAACTATGCTTTCAAGAAAAGTAATATAGAAGCTTCCAGAAGAAATCTTTAACTGGTGAGAAGTACTAGATTCTAGGACTTTTTGACTGCTTTCAAGTATAGGTGATTGGATCAGATAACGGATAGATAGGGAGGAGAAAGAGGACAGAAGAGAAAATACAAAGAAAGGAAGGAAGTTATGCTTAATTTCTTTTATAAATCAAACATAAAACATAAATAGATGTTCTCTACTAGAAAAAGCATTTTAAGGTTCATCAGACATGCTTACAGATGTGCCTCAGCCTCTGCAGATATTCATCAGGGATAGCTGAAGACTGCATTACATCTAACTTTATTTTTAAACCCTTATTAAGTTTTAAACCTTATCAGTAGGCAAAGGAGCAATAACTAATGTTAGGACCACATCTCTGCCATTGCTTTTCCAGGAAATTCGAAAGGAAGCCAGAAACAGGACTGAAAGGAGCTGTATTAATCATTCCCATCCTCTAACCAGCCTCTGAGTCCAGAAACTCTATGTGGGAACTCAGGCTAACCAAAGATTGAGACTTAACTATCCAATTTTGACCACACAGAGTTCTGTCTTTTTACTAAAGCAGATTTTTTTACCCCCCCCCCCAGTAAAGCACAGATGTCCAATTGAACTTTCTGAAAGCAAATCTATAGTTCCTCAAGGCCCTCTGGCTTATATAAATGTGTGTGATGAGGATTCCATAATGTAGTATTGAAGGAATTGTCTCTGGTAACTCTCTAATTCTTTTTTTCTACATTTGCATTTTTATTGAAATATATATGAGGTGCAAACAGTGAAATACATGATTGGTGCCAAGGAAATCATGGTAAATTCGAACATTGGACTTGAAGTAAGACAGACACAGGCTGTAAGGATAGGGGCAGGAGGAAGACAAGAGAGGCCCAAAGGCTCCTTAGTAAATGAAAACCTCTGCCCCTCTTAGGGACTTCTGAACTCCTGCCCCTCTAAGATCCCTCAAGTAGGAGGTGAGAGCTACCATGGATCCTGAAGCATTGGCACCTCTAGCCAGAACAGGAACAAGAGTGACTCCACACCAGAAAGGCTCACCGTAGCCATGGGCTAAGTGAGCATCTATGTACATGAGAACGAAGAAAAGACACAGAGGGCCAGAACTGCTATTGCTGATATTACTTGATTCTAGAGCTCTCCCTGCCAGTAGACAGGACCATTTCAATGGTGCCAAGTGTCTCAGAAATGGGAGAACAGGACACTTTGGGGGCAGTACCACTTGGAGAGGAACAGAGCCAGGAGGCAAAGAGACAAGCTAATTTTGGTCTTGTCATCTCTCTTAGTAGGGAGGGAAGGCACAGGGAACTTGCACCCCAGGCCAACATTCACTTCTAAAAGATAGAGCAATTGACATGAAAGGGAAGTACCCCAACACATCCAGCCCCAGGCCAAGGAGCTCAGTTGTCCATTTTCTAGCAATTAGAGAAGAGGACCAGCTCCAGCTACCAGCCCAGCCGGCAGTGACTTAGTCTTCTATAGTTTCCAGGGAAACAGAAAAAGGAAAGGGATCACTGAGGCTCAGTCTAAGAAGAACTGAGCCCAGTTATGTAAAGCCTGGCAAAGAGAGACAGTAAGAGGTATAAAGCAAAGAAAATGTCTTATGGTACCAGAGGCATCCAGGGCCAATGAGGTGGGCTGGATAGAGGGAGAGGAGAGACTGCCCAGTTAGTGGGTTCCAAATTCCATTTCCTGGGGCTTCAGGACCCCTTATTGGGCAGGATCCCCAGACTCTTAATAAGGTTAATGCCAGGAGGACAAGTCCAACTGGAGCCTTCAGAGAGGGGGCTGGAGGTGGGGGCTGAGTTCAAACCCCGTGGGCATCTGTCCTGGGGAAACAACTCCTCTTGATGATCCAGGAGGAACTTAGTGAAGGTGTTGGTGGGATTTATGGCCTTGATGACATTCTTGGCCACAGCAGGTTAGAGTCAAAGGCAACAGCCAGGTTAATGTTGGTCATCTTGTCCTGGTGAGAGTGCACAAATACCCGCACCAGGAAGGCATTCAGGAAATGAAGCACCTGGTAGTTCTCCTTTGGCAGTTTGTCCACTCTCTGGCTTTCATCAATATTGAGGAAACCCACAACATGGGAGTAGAGGTCAAAGGTTAGCAAGAGCTGAAGGAAGGTCTTGAGGATGACTGATGGTAGGCGCAGCTCATTGCACTGGTCAAAGTCCACTGGCATCCTCATGTATATTTCTGCTCCACTTCCCGTACAGTCTGGGTGTTGGCTGAACTCGGGATGATGCCCTCAGTGGTGAGAGCCTGAGCCTGCAAGTAGGCAGCTGTCTCCCTGAGCACAGTGGAAATGGGCTCCTGGTCTGGGTTATTCTGAAGGTGCTGCAATAAGACCACAAACTGCTGATTTGGTAGGGTGGGGTGCATGGTGGTATGGGCTTGGGGGCTGTCTCAGGACTCTTCTGTATAGATTTAAAGAAGTCACCATATTTGAGCACTTGGCAAGGAATCCCCAACTGCTCCAGTTTCATGTGCTCACTCAGCTCACTCAGGTAATTCATATAGAAGATCTTCTGTCCAAACTGAAATAGATGAGGGGCTTGAAGAGGATACGCAGGGTTTTGATGAACATGATTGGGTGCATAATATACAGGGCCTTGATGCTCTTTTTGTACTTGTAGTCAAACTCCTGGTAGGCATCTCGGAGCCAGTTGAGGGAGGACTTGTTGTAACTGATCAGGCTATGGTGCAGGTATAGCAGTGTGTAGTCACTCTCCACAAACTGGTCCAGCGTGTGTGTTTCAAATACCCCAATAGCTTGTTATGGTCCAGCTGATGGCTGGGGGCATTCGATAAGCACTAAATTCAGTGATCTTCTGCCCGTACTTATCACCTGCCCCTTCCACAATCTGATGCCGGACAATGTCATAGTAAAGGTCATCCCATTTCAGGTGTGTGACAGGTTCCAGAGAGCTGCTTATGGAGTCGTCTGACTTGGGAATGTCTGGCATTTCATCAGAAGTCCAGTTCTTCTCATCTGTGGAGGCCAGCTTCAACTGGTTCAGAGCTTGTCTGGTATCATTCAGGGTCATGTCATCTTGTAGTTCTGAGAGAGGATCCATGGCTAAGTCTGTTCCCTGCAGCAGAACCAGAAGAGAAGCCTTTTGAAATTCTTCCATTTGGGCTAGCCTTTTCTTCCAGTGGCTACTGTCTAGATGCTGAATACAGGTTTGGGGGGAGAATGGCCTCTTCACATACTTCAATTGAGAGTTCTGGCTCTACTATTTCTCTGGTCTCCAATCCTTTCTTATTCTTTGTTCAGCACTCGCTGAACCTCCTGGAGCAGTCGTTTTTCCTTTCTTAGGTGGCCCACCAGCCTTAGTAGCAGGTGCTTTTTTTAATGGGGTTAGGGTACTGAAAAGTTCTTTGTGTCCTTGTCTCCTGCAGCCCTCGATGCTGCAGCTCTTCCAGGTATAGGCTTGCATTCCTTCTTTTCAGCTGCAAGTCCAGTTTTCTCACCAGCTCTACTTTTTCTGAACATTTTTTGATCTTGTCATATTTGCTTTTGTCATCATCAGCTAAGAATGGGTTTATCGCCTTCTCACTCACCGCCTTCAAAGCAGTACCCAGTGCTTCAAATGCAGCATCTCTGACTTCAGGAGCAGAATCACTGATGTGCTTAATTAAGTAGAGCAGCACAAAAGGGCTCCGGTAAACTTTCGGTAAAGTAGAAGCAGCTTCAGCGATGGAAGCTTCTTGCAATAAAATGTGATGTCTGCTGCTTGATGATTGGATTTTTATTATCCATTACTGCTAAAACATAGTCACTGATGTTCCGTAGTGTGGTAGTGAGGCAGATTGCATCAATTGCCTCCTGCAGGGATTGCACAACTTAAGGCTTCTATTCTTTGAATATTTCCAAAACAGTTGGCACAACATGTCCTGCATATTGTTTGAATTTCTTTCTTAGCCCAACAGCCAGGCCAGTAATACATTTTGCTGCCAAAGCTACCAATATGACATTGGTGTCCTTCCCGACAACTTTCTTTAATGTTTTTACTAAATCTGCATCGTCGGCTGCTTCCAGTTCAGGGCTTTTCAGTATACCTCTACAGATTCCAGGGCTTCTCTTCACTATTGCCATTTTATTTTTTTGCTTCAGTTTTGCCATAAAAATCTTTGGGAAGTTTGGAACGGATCTCTACTGCTTACAAAAGCTTATAAGCATCTATTTGTGGCACCTCATCACCATCATCACCAACCCCCTCTGCATCTCCAGTAGCAGATTGTTGCTGTTCCAGTTTAGCCTCTAGTTCATGTTGGGAACAAAGAAGAAACCGACGTGGTTTAGGAGCACCTGTTGCCAGTTTGACTCATTCTTCTAACTCTTTCAACTGAACGGAATTTATATTTTGTAGTGGCTGTCTTGGGACATCTCAAATCCATCGATAAATTTCTACAGCAATTAGTTTGGCTTCACCTCAAACAGTCTTGTCTCCAGATTCAAACAATTTTGACAACACTTTAATAATTGGCTTAAGTAAGGTGATTTTGGAACCAAATTCACTTAAGGCTTTCCTCGGAGTTGCTATACAGACCACTGAGATCGTGGGGTTCTTATTATCCAGGCCTCAGGAGCTCTTCTTGTTCAGACTCTCCTTTCTCAGTCTCCATGTACATGAGGCAAATCTCTATGCCAAGCTCCTTGGCTTTGGCTTTAGGTTATTTGAAGGCTTTACTGTTAACACCTGGTACAACTTCTCCTGTGTTTTTTCTTGCAACATGGGCATTTTCAATATAGACAAGTGCAGCTTCTAGTCCTTTCAACTGAACCATTCCATTGGAATCAGTGGCAATTTTTTTTTGATCAATCCTGAATATTTGGACCATTCTGGGATCTTTTCATCCTCTATTTTTTTAGAAGATCTTCATGGCCTCTTCATACCCACGTAATCTTGCTTTCCAAAGCTTGTGTTCACATTTCTGATCAACTGGCAGTTTCAACCACTCACTGTCATCTCCCATAGTGCTTCTAGTTTTTTCTTGGGGTCAAATGTATTTCCAGTTTATGCTTTCTCTTAGGAATCTCTTCTTGATGGATCTAATGTCTCTGTTCAGTCCAGTGGTCTCTGGATACTCTCAGTTGGATATTTCTTGTCAGAAGTCAACTTAGGACTTTATTCTTTTTCCTTTTCTGTTCCTTGTTTTTTTTTTTTTTTCTGCTCACCACCTGTTGTAGGCTCTTTCTGCCTTGGTTCTCGCTGTCCTGCATGTCTGTTATTCCATTGTAAAATCTGTGCTTGGGCTCTTATGCCCCACATGTGTTCTTGCCATGCATTGGTGCACCAATTATAATAAAAATTATTGTTAAAAATTTTGGCCCGTTTCAATAAAGACCCACGACAACTCTCAGTGACGCAATACCTGGGTGGCTTAGGCAGAGGTCTAACTCACATCCTCTCTCATGGCCTCCTCACAGGGATCTGCCTCCCTGAACTCTCTAATTCTTAAAACCACACCTTGTCTATTCATTTTCTCGCTGGATTCCTGTCACTCCAACTTCCCTGTATCTTAGAGAAATAATTACTTCCCAAGGTATATGTTCAGGCTAACAACAGCATAACGCCAACGTCCTAGAAAGATACAAATCGCATTAGTGTTCTTGGCGATTGAGTCTGAAAGCCTCAGGATCTGAAATGTTGCAGATTTAGATTTAGATTTTTAAAAATGATTCAGGAATATCTTCATATGCTCTGTTAGATGAGACTCCCTGATCCCCAAACCGTAAGCCCACAATTCTCCAAAATCTGAAAGTTCTTGGGCATTTACATGGGAAGCAGGAATTTTTTGGATTTTGGAGCATTTCATATGTTATAGTTCTAGGTTCGAGGTGCTAAGTGAGTATTGGTGTTTATGTGTCTCTTTCTGGTGAAGCATATGAGCAGTAGTTAGTTTTTTTCTCGTCCCGCTCCATCTCTGTCATGTTTGAGTCAGGGAGAAGGGGTTCAATACTGATGAGCGTTCTTGACCAATGTGGAAACAGGCACAGGGCAACCATGAGAAGCATGGCTGGATGTAACAGTCGAGATTAGATCCTCTCTGGATCTCTGAGCCAGACTTCCTGAAAGCAGACAGAACCATCAAAGGTGGCTTTCCAGGAAGTCTAAAGTGAACAGCGAGAGAAAATAATAATATAAATATGTCTCAATGCTTTCATATGGGTTTGAATACTGTGCTAGGAAAACCTCATGCCAAAGCACTTGGATTGGAGAATATTTGAACCAGATCTTTCAAACACGCCTCATAGCATATTCAAAGGAACAATCAGCCAGTCAGCCATTTCATCTTTGCTCCCTTCAAGCCAACAAAGAGCCTCAGGGAACTGAACGAACATGGGTTTTTTTTGTTTTTTGTTTTTGTTTTTTTCAGAACTCCACAAGTTATGGGGTGCCCTGGTGAACTAGCAGACCTGACTTTGTTCAGTCTTGCTCTCCCAGCTAGTTGACTGGAGTGTTTCACATCAAAGTACTCTGAAACATTTTCTCTGCTAAAAGATCCATCAACCTGGGAATGCGTTTTAGTTTTTTTTCTTTTAGTGTATCTGCTCAGAGGGTCTAAGAGACTGGCTATGTTCCACTGCGAAGTGAATGGAGTCACTTGGATTAAAATCTTGAATACTTATGAAAGAGGCTAGTCTTCACCTTGGCCACATCTGATAGAGAATGCTGTTTCTCTAGCTTGGCATGCCTTCCCCAGGTGTGTGTGGTGATGAATGGGGGTGGGGGAGCATCTCCTGAGCTCTACAAACAAGAGAGTTTGGAAAAAATTATTGTGTTTGGTTTGCTACTTTCCCCAAACCTGTAAACAGGCAGTGTTGATCCCAGGACCAAAAACAAACAAACAAAAAAAAACAAGCAAGCCACCCTCTACACACAAATAACACTGCTTCTTCTGAGAATGTGTTCCCTGTAATTAGTGTGAAGTTGTTCTTCACCGTTCTCTTGAGACCTTCGGGGATGTAGAATAAGATACAAGAGTTCACATCCTCCATAAAGCACCTTTGCCTGACACTTCTTCTCAGGATGGGTGGTAACTTCTTTGATGGTGGCTCCCTGATGTCTCCCCCAGCTAACCCTGGGAGAGGCAGGAATTTCATCTTCTAGATGTATTTTACCTACGCAGGATAAGATCGCCAGCTTGTATACTCATTGGATTGGAGAAAATATCAATCTTAAAATTCTAGGACTCTTCCTAGTGGATTGTAAACTCAAGTGACCATGCTCACATGTGACCAATCAGCATATTCCTGGTTCCTGACTCCTAGGAGATATTTTGCATGGATCTATTATATGAATGAATGAATGAATGAATGAATGAATCATGCTATGAATGGCCAGTGATAATCACGTCTTTATCATTTCATCAACTTTTTATTCTATTGCTATTCATTATTAAGTCCTAATTAAGGAAACTAAAACAGCCATTATCTGGTCTATTGTGACCACAATTAGCAATTATACTCTCCCCATCTTCCACTCAATGTTTACCAAAAGCATAACCTGCTTTTCCATTTATTTTTAAAATAATGCTTAGTTTTTAGCATTCCATTTAATTTTACTGTGTGTATTTTCTTCTCTAACTGGTCTATAAACTTCACAGTGCAGAGTTTCTGAACTATTTAATTTAGAACCATACTTAGAGCAAAGTCTGCAGAGCCCACAGTAAAGGTTCAGTAACTAGTTATCAAGTCAATACGAAAACAATTCTTAGTAGGTTCTTAATTCCATATATCAGAATCAACATACCACTTTTGACCATTTGTATTGCCAGTTCGCAAGCCCAACTCCCCACTAATGGAAGCATACTGCTTCAGGGTATCAGTCTTGGAGTTCTGTGTATTAAATAAGAAGTCTAGGTGACATTGATGTAGCTACTGTGACTGTGACCAGTTAGTTCATCCACTCACTAAGCCAGAGATGATCCTGACACCTGGGGCGATAAAGTCTCTTGGGTCAAAGGGTAATTCAGCAGTACACCAAATGTCATTAGTGCTATTTTCAACTTATTATTGCAATCTTCTGAGTCTGTATCACTTTGTCCATTGCTGTCTATCTCCTTGGCTATTGGCATAAACCACTGGAAGTAAAGTTATAACTTTGGAACTTTCCTTGTGTTGTATCTCTCAGGTTAGATTAGATAGGGTTGGATCTCCCAGGAATGATTCAAGGTTATATAGTGAGAGACTTTTGACTCAAGATGTTGCCTTTGCACAGAACTACCACCTTATATCCATACTAATTAACCACCGTGTCTCTTTTAGCTCCTAGATATTCTTGAATGGACCACCCAGGAAACCTTTCCTCCAAAATACCTTCATTATGACCCAGAAACAGGTCGTCAGCTCCTGTGTGACAAATGTTCTCCTGGCACCTACTTAAAACAGCACTGCACAGCAAGAAGGAAGACACTGTGCGTGCCTTGCCCTGATCACTCATATACAGACACCTGGCACACCAGTGATGAGTGTCTGTACTGCAGCCCAGTGTGCAAAGAGCTGCAGTCCGTGAAGCAGGAGTGCAACCGCACCCATAACCGTGTGTGTGAATGTGAGGAAGGGCGTTACCTGGAGCTGGAATTCTGCTTGAAGCACAGGAGCTGTCCCCCAGGCTCAGGTGTGCTGCAGGCTGGTAGGTATCTGCTCTAATGCACAGCAACACCAATTAGGACCTTGAAAAGCAAACAGCAGCCAGTTGAGGGGACATTTATCCTGATAAAAAGTAACAGAATCTGTTAACTGTGTGCTGTGTATCTGTATTGTTTCCAAAGGATCTTTCTCAAAGGAATAGTTTGCCACTGCAGTGTAATTTAGTGAGGAATCTGAAATGCAGCAAATTGCTCCCTAATGAGATGCATGATGGATTGCTCCGTTTTAAAGGACCGTAGTCTGAGTTGCACCAGGAGTAGCTGATATATACCACCACCTTTCACTTTGGCACAGACAGCTTCAGACTGCAATACTTTTTGACAAACATCAAAAATGTTAATCGATACCAAGAGAATAATTATGCTGATATTAATGGGACTCTGGGGTACTAACAATGAACAGTTATAATTAATTATGTAAAAATGGGAATAGTTAGGGGAAATACATTTCATTATTAAAAATGAAGTTGGTTCTTCTTTTGGCACGGGAGTTGAATGTTTGGGAGGATAAAGACAGTAGCAGACCCTCGAACCAGCTTATTCTTTATCTTAGACAAAACAGATTGTCAAGCCAACAGGAAGTCCTTGTGTATAAACAAAGTACTTTCTCTTCTTGCATTCCCAACAGCAGGGGTTGAGGCTAGTAAGGCTTTGAAAGCTGAAACCCGTATTATCTTTCTAGGACATGCACAATGCTGCACTGTAGACTACAACTGCTTGTGGCTTAGGAAAATGAAGAACATTCACTTAGTGGGAAGAAGGAGTGATTTTGATATTTTTCAAGCAGTATCCCTTAACTGGGGAATTAGCAATATATATGGTCAAAAGTAATTTGCTGGTTCTGATGTATGGAAAGTCTTTCTGTGGGAGGCTGTCGTGTGCCTACCTAAGCCCAGTGAGGGCTTATCAGCACCTCTAATGTCTAGCAACTAGCTACAGCTGCAGGCCTCTCTCTATGTGTAGGGCTATTTGCTCCTGGTTGAGAAGTCTTGGTCTAGTACATGTCAATTACTTGTGACAAGTTTAAGTTTAGACAATAAGTATTTTAGCTTTGAAGGCATCAACAGACAGCATATACAATTAAAGCCAGGTATAGTAGAAAGGCCTACGGAGTCCTATTCCTAGAGAAATACCAAGAAGATCAAAGATTGAGGCTAAGCAAGAGTACATAGTGAGTTCGAGGCCAGCCTAGGCTATGGAGTAAGACCTTGTCTAAAAGCAAAGAGACAAATAAAACCCAAAATAAAAAACTTAAAATCTATTTAATCTCTTTTGTAGTAGATCTTTAAAAGAGTTTACAGTGCAGGAGAGACCACAGTAACACTGCTAAATTGAGCATGTGAGGGAGGAAGAGCCGGTCTCCTGCTCTATATTGGGTGGTACTTTGGGACTCAATACTACATCAATGGACAGGGGAGAAAAACTCAAGCCTGCTAACTCCAGTGTATAGATATTGAAATTAAGCATGGACTGTGCTGCTCCAGAAATTAATTTTCAAATACAAGGCTGTTGCCCTCAGAAGCATGAAACTATTTCTGTAGGGTGAAGTAATAGGTAATCAGAAGACATAGAATAAAGGCGTACATTTTCTTCTTTGGTACTGTGGTGAAATTTACTTAACCTTTTCTCTCTAAAACCCTGCAAGGTGGTTCTGCATGGAGAGGAAAAGGTTTCCAGGCCAAGGGGAAGCAAGGATTGTGTGGTGTTATTCTACAAAATATTTGATAGCCACTTTGTTGTTGTTTAGAAGCCAAGATTACCTCATCTTCTTTCCTTTATCCCCTCCTGCTGCCCAGCCCTGTTTCCTGTCAAACTACTTAGAGCTGCTGTAGTAAACTACAATTTGCCATATCATTGTAGCATTTCACCTTTTGTCTGCCAGGGTAGACATTTGTATTATCTACTGACATCAACAAGGCAAAAACACTACTTAGATGGCTACATGGTTTTAGGTTTTTTGTTTGTTTGTTTGTTTTGGGGGTTTTTTGTTGTTGTTGTTGTTTTTGGCACAAAAGTTTTGTCAGTTTTTGAAGGAGAAGTCCTACTCAGAGAGGTTATTAGATTAAGTCTCCAAAGAGATTTTAAACCTTATAGCTGTCCTTCCTCTTGTTAAAGAATTGGAAAGGTCAGTTTACCTAAGAAACTGTTTTATATGTATGACCTTCTTGTTAGGTAACATCAGTAAACTCACGCCACAGACATGTACCTGAAGAATGACAAAATTTCTTTCTGTGTACATCATATGGCAGTTGGCAAATGGATTCTTGGGTTTACATACCCAAGTCATTTATTGCCAGTAAGTTGGCAGAGAGAGAGAGACTGGATGCCTAAGTATTTCTACTCATAAAATTGTAGAATCCAGCATGGAGTTGGGTTCCCTTTAATGAGAAGGATGTTGTAAGGAAGTATACTGGAAACCAAAACAAAACACAGTCCTCTTCGTTTTGTGAGGGTGTATTTTAGACAATGTCACTGCGGTGCTGAAAATAGCATTTATGTGAAACTTTGGGGCTGTGGTTTCCTCTCTTCCTCCTCTGTTAGCCCTTTGCCATTTTTACAGGTCAATGGGTCATCAATCTTTTTATAAAGGAAGAGATAGAAAATGAAACTAGAATCAATTCGTTTTACTGCTTTCTTTCCTTTTTCTTTCTAGGATGGGGAAAAGACACCATGAAATGGGAGGTGGAACTTTTTAATAAATGCAATCTAATAACTTTCTGTAGCTCTCATTTGTCTCTTTTGTGTTTGTTATCTTGCATAAGCCAGGGTAGGCCTGTGCAATCTATATTTGAATACTGAAGTCTAAATCTGTTCATCCAGCTTACACTAGATGGAGATATTTTCATATGCAAATACACTATAATGTGTGCTGTGTCCGTGCATAATAGAGTCCAGGGTTTGAATATATTTATTTTCAATGGCGTCTTTATTGACAGTCTCTTAAACTTGGTTCGGGTTTTTGAAATCAGTGATGATGTTGTCAAAGGTATTAAATGCCTCAAAGGCATGAAGTAAAATAGTAAAATATCCTTGTAGTTATCCTTTGTAAAGACTTAGCCATACTCATTACTCAATAGTGTAAACAAATACCATTGCCTGTTTATTATGTAGCTCAACCTTGGGATTCCACTGTGAGTCAGCAGTCAACTTTGCCACCACCTTCAAGACTTTACTATAATGTGAGGTTCCCATGTTTCATACTCAGGAGCTAGGAGAGAAAGAACTTCTGTAGGAAAGGATTAGAATTTAACGATGCAACATTCAATGGGTGGTGATTTCAAGAGTGATGGTAAAGCAGACAAGCAGCAGTTATCTTGGTGATGCTTCCAGGAACAATTGTGCCTAGGATACAGTTGACAAACCTTACTGTCACTTCATCGGAGGCAGGACTAATAAATACCCCACCCTCCTATCTTTCCATTACCCATTTCAGGAGCGTTTTGTAGGTAGCAGCACAAAAAACTTGCGTGGGTATTACAAGAAGTGGAGAGAGCCTGGGGGACTAACTACAGAAGTTTTGTTATCTTTGTCTAATGAAGTGAAAAATGGAAATTCTGAACATTTCCCACAATACACAGTAGCAGTAAAAGCTAAATCAAAACTGTCCAGAACTACGCAAATTATCTGCAGAGAAAGACTTGGAGAAGAAGGCGCTCAATTGCTGGGTATTTTCCACAGGAACTCCGGAGCGAAACACAGTTTGCAGAAGATGTCCAGATGGGTTCTTCTCAAATGAGACATCATCGAAAGCCCCCTGTAGGAAACACACGAACTGCAGTGCACTTGGCCTCTTGCTAATTCAGAAAGGAAACGCATCCCATGACAATGTATGTTCTGGAAGCAAAGAAGCAACGCAAAAATGTGGAATAGGTAATTATACCCCACACCACACTTCCTACCATCCCAGCATAGCTTCTTCTTCCTCTGAGAGGAACACAAACTCACATTTTACCTTTCTTGACATTTAACCAGCCTAACAGTTGTTTAAAGCTCAATTTGAAAAAAAAAGTCTCAAAAAATCCACATCTCACTAATCACTGGGACATCTCAAGTCCCTGACTCTACCAGCTGCTTTTATACTAAAATCAAAACCAAGTATAACCCACTGGTGATATCAAGCATATTGCTTGAGCCCAAATTAGCAGGCTTCAAATTAAAGAATTAACTTTCATATTTTAATCACTTCTAAGAATGTCTGTATCAACTGAAGTGTCAGTCGGCGACTAATAAACATGTTGACATAAACGGATGAGAAATTAGAAATGAGAACATGGCTTTGTTACCAGCTGTATCCAGAGATTTATTGTATGGAAGTTCCAAGGTGCTTCGGTTGTGTTAATTCCTTATTTGCCTGGAGTCACCACATGTAGATTGAACCACTCCTGTTGCTGATGGCACCAGTGTATTCTCTCACCCTGTCTCCTCTGCTACTACTCTAATCTCAACACTTCACCTTAGGACTTATACACCAGAACTATGTGCCTTCATGCATCAGGTGGAGCAATGACACAAATCAACATGACTCTCTCAAAACATCCTTTTCTACTATGCAGAAACATCGAGTACAGGAATGGATGCAGCTATATTTTATAGTTCCAAACCACTTCCAATGATTTTCACTGTGTTATCAGATTGCTTAGCTAATTTATTCTTTCTCTTATCTGAAAAATAAAACGAGTGAGAAAGATATTGAAAGGCATTAATTCTAGCCTTAATATTGTTTTTATTTCCACTTACGTTTTATTTTTGCAATTAATTCAGCATTTAGTATATGCCAAGTCCTTCAGTTTATAAACTTTAATATTTATAAAAAACACTGAAATTTACTTTGGAAAGGTATAGATGGCTAGTGGCTTAACACTCACCTATAAGTCCCCTGCTTTATTTCTATGGATAAGCATATGAATATTTGCTACATGTACATAAAATCAGACACTATAATGAGTTCCTTCAAGGTAGTGATTTGGGTTTTCATTGACACTGGTTTAAGGTATCCAGTATTCACTAAATAAACTTTTAGTAAAATATTTAATATTTGCAACAAGCTATGGAATTTTTGTCTATTGCTTGTGTGTATCCGTATTAGACTCTCACTAAACATTTATTAACTTACCCCAAAAGATGTCAAAGGAAAACAAAAGAACATTAGATAACATATAAGCCCTGTTGGTTTCTACTACTAAAAGCACCCAACACACAGCTGTTTATTCAAACTTGCCATTTTTTTGCTTGCCTCATAGAAAACTCAACACCATACTTGTCTTGTGGTTGTTTTGTTGTTCTTGTTTCTGGAAAGACTACAGGAAATCAGATTGTGCGGTGAATCTTGTTCTTCTTCACTTTCCTACAGACGTCACCCTGTGTGAAGAGGCATTCTTCAGGTTTGCTGTCCCTACCAAGTTTACACCGAATTGGCTCAGTGTTCTGGTAGACAATCTGCCTGGGACAAAAGTAAATGCAGAGAGTGTAGAGAGGATAAAACGGCGACACAGCTCACAAGAACAAACTTTCCAGCTGCTGAAGCTATGGAAGCATCAAAACAAAGACCAAGATCTGGTGAAGAAGATCATCCAAGGTACTGCCTCCTGAAATTAATGAGTCCATCAGCAATCAAAGACACCTTTTTGTCTATGTAGTGGGTGGGTATGTCTGCTCTGGTACTGACAATTTCTCTCCAAGTGATAGTGTATGATTCCTGTCAAAACTAAGGGAGGTTCTGTTCTTACCACTGCACTGACTAAAAGATGAGGCATGAACTCTACATGCGGAGCTAAGCTGAGGGCTGGGAAAGGGGACCCTGCTCCCAGAGATCTTAGCTCTTTCCTTCAGTCATGTCTGTCTAGAAGAAGGTCCTTGGTCCCTTGGCTCTGGCTTCACACTTCATGCACTGCTGTACTTGGTAATTCTCTTCAGAGAGGCACCAAGTGTCTTGCAGATAACCTCTCATTAATCCTAACGATATAGCCTGCATCCAAATCACCATTTTATTAACATCTGTAGTGAGGATTAGTAAGGTTTGATAAGTGTTTGAGTTTCTTAGGAATAAAGGCTGACTACAGGGTGCACTCACATGTGCTGGAACTTCCTGAAGAATCTCTTTTAGACGTAGTGTGTGTGTTGGGGGTGGGGGTGGCGAGTGAGCTATGAAGGGAAGGAGAAAAGAGACTCAAAGAGGAGAAAATGAGCTTTAGTCTGCATTAACTATACACTTTTCAATATACAATGGAAAAAGTTCCAATTTCAGTTACCATTTGAGGAAACATGCCACGGAGATGAAGGAGGGTTTTTCTAATGCAGGCAGCATGGAGCAGAATTATCCTGCTGAACCCTAGTATCTGACAGAGTTTCCCATATAACTTTAGACATGAGAAGCCAGAGCAATACATTTTCAGAGACTCACCCCTTTTGACAGGCCAGTGCTTTTACTTATGCAAAGACTAAAGTTATCTTGTGTTTCTGGGAAAACAAAATTATTCTTTGAACATATAATTAGCCCTGAAGCAAAAAGAAAAAGAAATAGACAGTCAGGAACTGTCAGTATGCGAAGGGACCCAATTCTCTGCTTTATAAATGGGAACGTTGCAGCCCAGAAAGATGAACAGAGTTGCCTTAAGGCTCACAGATACTAAATGACTCATGTCGTTAATAGAGTTTCTTATGTTTATGCCCTTCTTATGTTTATGCCCAAGCTCATTGCTGAAATGCCCTCCAGGCTATGTGTTTGCTGTACTTGGACTCGCGTGAACATTACTGGCTTTCCATATCTGCCACACTCTGATGCTTCTCCAGTGCTACGTATATTTTGTTAAAGACTAGTTAAAGTGACTCTTGTCAAATAGGACCAAGGTTAGATACCGACTCAAGAAACTTCCATTATAATGTAAAGGAATTGAATACTTTATTTCTGTTTTGTTTCCCCTTGAAATGTTGTGATTTTAAAATTGCAAATTTTGCTTGGAAAACTGAAGGTGATGAGTCTGTAATATTCTATTGTTCACTATCAAAATCTATAGCTTCTCACAAAACTGTTGTTGGATGCTTGATCGTATGTTATCCTATTATAACACAAAATAATATTACCTTAGAAATCAGAAATAACTGGAGTCACTTAAGTCACCTGAGGAAAAGCAGGAAAAGCTTATTGTTAAAATGAAGTTAAGAATTGTGTGAGAGGATGAGAGCATCTGTCTGAGGCATTGGACACATGAGAATAACACAAGCATCTCTGGTTCTTGCAGACATCGACCTCTGTGAAAGCAGTGTGCAACGGCACATCGGCCACGTGAACCTCACCTTGGAGCAGCTTCGTATCCTGATGGAGAGCTTGCCTGGGAAGAAGATTGGCACAGAAGATATCGAGAGAATGAGGAAGACATGCAGATCCAGCGAACAGCTCCTGAAGCTGCTCAGTTTGTGGAGGATCAGAAACGGAGACCAAGACACCCTGAAGGGCCTGATGTATGCACTCAAGCACTTGAAAACATACCACTTCCCCAAAACTGTCGCCCACAGTCTGAGGAAGACCATCAGGTTCTTGCACAGCTTTACCATGTACAGATTGTATCAGAAGCTATTCTTAGAAATGATAGGGAACCAGGTCCAATCAGTTAAAATAAGCTGCTTATAACTAGAAATGGTCATTGGGGCTGTTTCTTCAGGATGGACCAAATCCGATGGAGGAGAAGACTGTTTCTCAGGCACTTGAAAAGGCACAAAGACTCCTTTCTAATCGACAGATGGGAAGACTCCCCTGACTCCAGATTAAAAGCACTAGGGAACCTGAGTAGTGAAAATTAGGCAGGCGCTATTTTGTAACTGCAAAGCCAAGTGTCAGCCCAGAATGGCCGGCATGCTGATTAAGAGCAGAGAGATTTTTTTAATAACTGTAAACATAAGTCCATTCCTTCCTTTCCTCGTGACTGAGTAATCAGAAGGCTTCTATAGTCTTACACATCATCTAGGTCTCATTTTTCCTTCTACAGCTGTTTGTCTATTATATCCTGTTTATTGTAATGCTTATCAGGCTCATGAGCCTTATCACAGTCTCTGGTTGTTAGGCAAGCTTGACTGTTAGTTACTTTTCCTCTGAAAATTTAATTGGGAGGGGTGTTGGTTACCAAGTAGGGGTGGGTTGTGGTAGTTTATTAACCGGACTGCCCACGAGAGCTTGTTCATCTGTAGTTGGACCTAAGCTGACTCAAAGTATTTTTATTTTGAAAATAATCATCAAATTTTACTTCTTACATCAACAATGACTGGTTTTGTTTCAGGACATTAAAAGAAACTATGAGATAGGGAAAGAAATGACATCTTCCCCAGTGCTCAACAAATTCCCAATAGTTTATCAAGCTGTCACATCTGGCCCAGTATCTACTGACTCTGTGTTCTCTTATCACTGCTCACAGTAATTCAACTGGAAATAATAATAATAGTAACAAAATCTAGACTCCATTGAATCTCTCTGAATATGGGAATCTCTAACTTAAATAGCTTTGAGATTTCAGTTGTATTAGGGGCTTTTATTAGAAAGCCAATGTTCTTCTGTAAAGTTACTAATATATCTGTACAACTATTACAGTATTGCTATTTATATTCATTCGGATATAAGATTTGTACATATTATCATCTTAGAGAGAAATGGTGTAAGACTTAATTTTAGAAAGAAAAAAATTTTCTGTTTATTATTTTGACAAATGAAAGAGAAAACTATATTTTTAATAGAAACTTTGTAGGATTTTCTAATAGGTACTGCCAGTTTTCCAGTGTGGAATGTTTTTATAATACAATTTTATCTGTATAAAATGTAATATCATTTTATAGAAAAATGCATTATACAGCCAGTTGTTTAATGTCAGAAAGTGTATAAAATATAAATTATCTGAATACTAGATGCTCTGAGAAATTGAATGTACCTTATTTAAAAGAGTTTATGATCGTACTATATAAATAACATCATTAAAGTTTTCAAATTATTTTTCACTTCTTTTCCTCTTGCTTTTATTTACAAGACGTTAATGGATTTATAAGCTCACAATTTCCCTGTTCGTCTTTGATCATCACAAACAAACGTCTAGGAGTTGTTTAAAATGTAAATTCCTGAACCACACTGTGCTCTAGGAATGAACAAGTGTGTTCCAGGACAAGCTCTAAAGTGATTCCTATATAAAAACCTGGAGATTTCTGAAGTCAGGATTGGTGTATACATGGAACAAGTCACAAGTGACCCTACCCACATCAGAAGACCAAACCAAGTACTTTTGGCTGCAAACAAATAAAAAATGGCACTACCTAGCTCTTTAAAGTAAGGAAGACATTAATTAGAAGGGTGGTATGTTGATTGGTTTGCAGGTAGTCCTCAAATCCATCCCTTTATACTATAATTCTTGAGAACATATGAATGCTACCTTTTTAGAAAAAAAGAATTCCATCGATACAATCAGATTAAGGATTTTGATACGAAAAGATCATCCTTGGTTATCCGACCTGCCCCATTTCCAGTGATTAGGATCTTTTTAAGAACCGCACAAAGTGAGGAGGAAGAGGAGAAGCTGCTGTGAAGACAGAAATGGAAGAGGTGTGGTCCTAAGTCAAGGAAGCCAGAAGTGGTACCACACCTGGGGGAGGCCTAGTGGGCTTACACCTGTTCTCTATGTCTGTGAGGAAATGCTTCTGCTGCTCTCAACCGTCCCATCTGTGACAAATTGCTAAAGCAGCTGGAAGAAATGCATAGAAGTGGTACCTGAGCGAAAGGACAGAAGTTCTAGTTTGCTTTGAATAGAAGTTCCTACTCTATTTCCATTCTCACACATTTATCTTTCAATTTAGTGTCAAATCCCCAAAAGAGAGCCCATTGTCTTATTGTAAAATTGATGTAAAGACATACGCAATGAGAGTCTGCACTTATCAATTTAATTTTCCAAGAAATGACTCTGTGAGTGGGGGTTCACTTATCTCTCCTCCTTTTCCTTATTTCCTACGACTTAGAATGTAACACTGACACAAATCCCATCTGTCATGGCTGCCTTCATAGAAGAGCATAGCCAGGACCGTAAACAGAGACTTGTAAGTCTGAAGAAATAAAAAGCAAAGTCAAGTGACTTTGAGGAATAGCATCCCATTGTTGCTATACTAAGGCAGAGTCGTGGAGGTCAAATAATGAAGGATCAGGAAAGAGGCCAGGGCTTAACTAGTAGTCCGTACATCCTCCTTGGGAACGTCACTTCATCTGCTGAAGATCTTATTGTGAGAAAATAAAATGGCCCACACCAGGCAGCTAAGCTTGAGTTTGAAAGTTAAAGGCATTAAGGCAAATTTATTCAGGTTCTTATTGGATGAGCCTTCCTAGCTGCTCCTTTGGGGTGGGTTTATCCCAAGTTTTGTGTTTTCCAAGAGAAAAATTCCTTTCACCATTTTTCATTGTGCTTTATACTTAAATTTTGAAATAAAATTTCCCTTTCTTCAGGCCAATAATCAGGGATTTGTTTTCTTTCATTAAAAATGATATTTTAAAAAGTGATGCCATGTAGGGGCCGGTGAAATAACTCAGCTGGTAAAAATGTTTGCTGCAGAAGCATAGTGACGACTTTGACCCTGGGAACCCAAGAGATGGTGGAAAAAAGAGGACCCACTTCACAAAGTTGTCTTCTTCTTCACAAGGGTACAGTGGCATATATGCCCCTCCATCATACACACACACAGTGATAATGAAAAAAGTTAAAAACAGTATTTAGAAAACGAGACCTGGGTGTTAGGTACATCATTGCCGTCAGGCTGCCACTCTTTTTAAGCCTTTCTAAATGGAAACAGACAGTAAATACATGCACGCATATTAAGCGGATGTATGCACATACATAAATATTTACATGTGTAAATATGCATACATGCCTGCGCACATAGATATATGCACATGTTCTGTGTGTTTCTGTACATGGATATGTACAAATGAGTACAGCTGCCTGCCAAGGCCAGAGGCGTCAGATCTGCTGGAGTTGAAGTTACAGAAGGTTGTGAGCTTCCTGGTGTGGGTGCTGAGAACCAAACCTAGGTCCTCTGGAAGAGCAGTGAGTGTCCTTAACCACTCCTTAATCATGTCCCTAGGCCTCTTTCCACATATGTACCACCATCTATAAATCTTCTTTAGCAATATTTTGTCCAGAGATTTTGCTCATTTTAATTATATTGTCTCCTTTCCAATCGTTTAAGAGTCCTTCTTTTATTGAAAATAAATTCTTCTCTCATACAATACATCTCAACCACAGTTTTCTCTCCCTCCCATACTCTCATCTCCCCAACTCTATTTTCCCTTTCCCCCATATCCACTTCCTCCACTTTCCTTAAGTAAAGAGCAGGCCTCCAAATGATATCAGCCAAATCCGACACAGCAAGATACAATAAAGTGAGTCACAAACCCTTATATCAAGGCTGGACAAGGGAACTCAATAGAGAAAAAAAGGGTCCCGAAAGTAGGCAGATGAGTCAGAGATACTCCCATGTGCGTGTGCATAAGAGAAGGTGCATGCATGCCAAGGTTCATATGTGGAGGTCAGAGAACAAGTTTTGGCTGTGGAGTTAGTTCTTGCCATTTACCTTGTTGAGGTAAGATCTCTCTGTTATTTTTGCACTGTGGTGTCTTTTCCAGGCTAGTTGGTCTGCAAGCTTCCCTCTTGTATTTATCTGCCATCTTCCATTGTGAGTGTTGAGACTACAGATGTGTGCCACTAATTTTTGCTTTAAGTGGGTTCAGGTTGTAAGTAAGGTTTGTGCTCCAAGCACTTTCACCAGCCAAGCCATACTGCTGGCCCATTTGTAGCCCTGGGTAGCTTTAAACTTGTTTTGCAGCCAAGGCTGGTCTTAAACTTTAGGTCCTCTGGTCTGAGCCTCCAAAGTACCAGGATTGCAGGCATCCAGCACCACGCTCAGCTTCATTAATTTGTTGACTCTATCCTTTCACCAATGTTGTGCTCTATTAATGATTGTCACCTTTTAGAAAGTCTTAACGTTGTTTCTGATGATTATTCTGTTGCCTGGGAATGTGTTAGGATTAGTTTGTGCCTCTTTGGTTTTCCTTTGTTTCTTGCCTCTCATATGCTTCAAGTTTTGTTTGTTTGTTGGGTTATCTGTTGGTTGGTTTTTCAAGACAGGGTTTCTCTGTTGTAAGTCTGGCTGTCCTGAAACTAGCTCTGTAGATCTGGCTGGCCTTGAACTCACAGAGATCCGCCTGCCTCTGCCACTAAGTGCTGTGATTAAAGGCATGTGCCACCATTGCCAGACCAAGTTTTTGTTAAAAACCACACTGGCTATGACAGTAAATAAGCAAGAAATACAAATGATTTGTAGACCTGGAAATCAGCTTTCCTTACTTCCCTCTTTCTGGAACTTGGATGGAAGGCTTCATATTAATCTAATTTAAACAACAGGACCTACTTGGTTATGTTTTCCTTGTTGCTATAGTTATACTTGGTGCAGCATAGATTTTGCATTCCTGTACATGAGTGTTTCTTGGGCGGTGGTTGGCTGTACTCAAGAGCAATACCTGTTTCACTGAGTCTTTCCCTGGAGCTGTGCCTCAAAGAGCACACTCATGTGCTCATTTCTTTCTTCCATTTGCTGCTAGTTACATGCAGCTTCTTGAAGTCACTGGAGGAGTGGGAGGTACATTCAGTCTCTGGTGTTCTCATTAAGACTCTGTATTAAGTATGTCCATGGCCTTTTCAGTTCTTGAAACTGTGGGCTCAGCACTGATTCTGCCTCTCTTACCAGGAATACTCCTTTTCTTCTGCCTTGTTGTCTGCTTTCAGCTCTGATGAGTAATAACCGATATCAGTCTGCAGTTTTTGCCTGTTTCCCTGATGGCGTAAGAGTTTTGTTTTTCTAAGGTATCTTGTTCTCCACTTAGAGCTACTGTTTCTCCTCTCCCCTTCTAAGGTAGCTGTCTGAGCTCTCTGAATACTTTCTGTGAGCATTCAGGAGGAGTTCACAGAACCAGGTCCTGCCAGAGGAAGCACATCTCCAACTTTTGTAGCCTTCAAAGATTCCTGCACTGACCCACTAGACTATTCTCAGCTGTCTTCAACTTTTCACCCAGCTGAATTGTTCTTACTAGTATCCAGTCTATTGTGCTCCAGGGATATCTGCATTTGGATATCTCTAATATCACTGTATCTTCTTAGCTTTGGGACCACTTCTTTGTTCTATAATCTTAGATCACCAGTGGGTTTTGTTGCCCCTGAATTTGAACTTGGGTACTCCCTCTACATCTTCCAGTTCTGTGTCTACCACAGTGGAAGCCAAAATATATCAAGCCAGTTTTGTTATTTAATCACGGATGTAGAAGAATGGATTGAAGTTAAACGTATCCCATGCGTCTAGATCTATTATCCTCTCTTTCCCCATTTAGTATACAGATATACTGTGAACTATAATGTTAACAAAAAGAAACAACTTTGGAAGTCTTTATTCCATATACATCAACAAAAAATTCTATAAGTATTTTATTTATGTAATCTATTTTCTATCTTACCTATGTTGTAGATGTTTATTTTTAGTTATGTTCAAAATGGCTGTTCTGTGCACTATTGGGAAATGGGCTGCCTAGGCCTTGGCATTTGTATTGTATGTAGGTGCTGGATTTATGTGGGGGATGTTTAATGACTCATGATCTACACGTGCTATCAGTAGAACACCTGAGGAGCTTAGGGATCAATAAAAACCCCTGAGATTAGACACTCAGGGTTCCATTGTCCAGTATGGCACTTGCTATGATGGTGGGGCCCTCTGCTGAGGTCTGGCAGGTTTTGCACTAATGAATATGCCTCTGTCTTCCTTGATGAGCCACCATAGTAGGAGTATAACTACATATTTATGTTAAGTCTGATATACTATGCTATCTTAACACTTTTGCTATATTAAAGAAGCAATTGGTACAATTTATTAAAGAACAGTTCTGAGTGCAAAGTAGAGAACTGAAGAGGTTGCACTTTATACTCTGTTCCACGAAAAGACATAGTCACAAATCATCACTGTCTTTAAACATATCTAGTCTTCCATTGTTTTTCCCCTATTTATCTCCACCTATGCTTCTACCTCTATCGCTATCTTTAAAACAAGGTATCACTATGTAGATCTGGCTGTCCTCAAACTTCCACCAAGCACCCCTTTCCTGGCTCTGCCTCCAAGTGCTGTGGTTATATACACATGCTATCACACCTGGCAATCTTCCATTAATTTAATCTGATATCTTGGAAATGGTCACCATCAAACACAAGATAAATATCTGTGAGAGTAGAGATGAGTGTGAAGGAAAAGGAAAACCTAGAGAACTGACAAATGTAGCTCTTTGCTACTAATACAAAGATCTCTAGCCCTGGAAGTATCTCCATCCTAATACATTTAATTTATTAAAAGCTGTTTCTTTAATTGAATTTAATCTAAGAGATGAACTTCTATTATTTTCTTCCTGTAACCACAGTTCCTGGTATCTGCTCTGTGTTTAGTCAGTATAATTATGATTGCTTATGGTGACTATAACTAGGCTCTAATTGTTTATGGCTATCTTGGTTGGCTTTCCAAGCCCCATGCCCCCAAACTAGAAAATTGTAAAACAGATATTTAACCATCATAATAACCAGCAGCAATTCTGTCTGAAACTGAGTTTAAATGCATCTTTCCTCAAAACAGTTTAGTCTACTTAAGGAAATGGGGTATACAACTGAAAGTGTAATTGCTGTGCAAGTACCATTTGAGTTTAACAAACCAGCAAAGTAATCAAGTGTCATGTCTGAACCTCAGGGCATCCCTAAAGAGGTCATCTCAGTTAAATCTATTAGGAGACCATAGGAAGATAGCTGTAAGTGGCATGTGTTAGTCATCAGAAATTGCAAAGAGTCTAGGGAGAAGAGAAAGGCAGAGACAGGTAACAAATCCTTATAATCATGAAGGTCTGGCTTCTTTAGTGTTTAGTTTATAAATCATTAGATTTTCCTTCTCAATAAGGACAGTTTCTATCATCTTTACATAAAAATCATGATATCTATGTAGAATAAATAAGATGGTCTTAGAAACCAATCAAAGATATTTGGGCTTGAGTGGCTGCTTGTCCTCCTGATTTGTGAGGCTGTATCCCCCTGTGTAATGTTAACACTGTAGCAGGAGCCACTGTGATCATTTACCTGTAACCACAGTGGGAGTGACTGGGATCTTAAGACTCACATTGATGATTTGCAAATGAGTATTTTGGAAAGATTATTCTGGCAAAGAAAAACAGGGTGGATTGGCAGAGATGACATAGACGATTCAGACAAAATGTGGGAGTCCAGAATGGAATGGGGATGTGTGTCAGATTAAAGGACAGTTCATCTTTCTGGAAGAGTCATAACAGGAGGAATAGCATCCCTTGGCATTTGGTTATGACTAATGGATTGAGACTTCTGACTTTTTCCAAGTATTTAATACAAAATAAATCTTCCATTTCCTGGGTTTTTATGAGTCTTTCCCCCAGGGAAATCCAGCTCATCTTTTGAGACACAAAACCTTAAGTCATATTTCCACAAAAATTGTTGTAACTAAAACAAAAATGTCCTCCAATTTGACATTTGTACTGCAATTTTGGTTTTTTGTGATTCACAGGCTTCTGACAAATGAAGGTAAAGGGGGGATGGGAAATATATAAAACCTGCATTATTTTCATGGAATTGTAGATCTTTAAGAGATAATATGAGGTCATCTGCCCATCCCCCCACCTTTGGTCTGTCAATGCTAAAACTGTCCTGCAAAATTGTGAGTTTTAATAAACAGCATTACTGTAATGTCTCCCTCCTTTACAAACACATACTTTAACTAAGAGTCAGTAGAACCACATGCAGGTCTTAATAGCTCTCATTCTGAAACTGAGATAGGCAAAAATGGTTCCCTTACGAGTAGAAATACCCACTCTTTAGGAATATTAGAGAGGCTGTTGAAGGTAGTGAGGTTCTCTAGATCTCTCTAGCATGTGCCTACATCTCATAAGAATCTTATTGGCTCCTAAGAGTCACTTGGGATGTTTGTTTAAAAAAAAATCAACATTTCTAGGACTCTTCCAAGCTGATTTTGATTACAGATCAGACTAGGGGTGTAAGGTGTAAGGGATTCATATCAATCAACTTAAGGAACCAGTCTCTTCATTTATTTTAAGACTCCTGTTTAATTCTGGGCATCTGTAAACAAAGTTAGAAATAAAGAGGAATCCCTATCGGGTGCATGCATCGAACTACACTAGAATATCTGACTAATCATGGTCTCTTATTAACCACTCCTGTTTCTTAATTCTGGACCTATTTAGCTTTCCAGAAAACAACATTACATAAAGTTAAACACCTGGATATCACTTGCTCATCTTCTGCTTATTTGCTATTGCTCTTACATTGACCTTTGTACTCACAGTAAATGTCATTTATTGAGAGCTAACAAGGAGCACAGCCCTACACTTAAGACCATTACAGACATCTCATTAAATCCCAATGTTCCAATTACCTTACTCTCCCTGACCTCCACTACTCATTTATTTTATCATCATCATTTTATTACATCTTAACAGCCTTGGCAGCAGACTGCTGCAACATCCACCACTATTTTTTGGGATCTCTACTACTATCCACTTCTTGGACAGGGCACAAGAGCACCTGATCTCACACTTCCAAATATCTCAAGCATCGTGTAGTATACTATGATCACTCTTAATTCTACTTTTACATTTAAACCAGGGAAATCAGATATCACCTCCGAAGTAATATCAATAAGTAATATCAGTAATCAGGAAAGAAAAAGCTAGAAATCTGAGAATCAGATATTCACTCTCCGTAAGTCCAGTGGTGATAGCTTTAAGCAGAAAACTCAAGCTGTTGTTTGTGGGGTAACAGGGGAGTGCTGGATCAAATTTTCCTCCCCAAGCAGGAGGATATGTCACTTTGGATGATATAGAGAAACATTTTACTGTAAACTCTTACTCTGCTACACTCTTACAGGATTTGTTTACAACTAAGGGGAGATAGTAAAAGAAACAAACCTTGCTTCCAGAATAAATAAATTTCTGTAAAATCCAAAACACTGAAGCTGGTAATGGGAATAAAACAAAATTTAAGACCAATAGACTGTCTCTTTGGGTGTGGCATTATATTATTTCCAAAGACTTTGTAAATAAAATCTATTGACTAAGCCACATTTTAAAAATAGAGACTGTCATAATAAAATGTCTCAAAAAATAAAGTCTAGCAAGACCTGAGAATACAAAGAAAATATATAAAAGGAAATGGCTTGGAATGAGACATAAGAGGTTTTTTTTTTTCTTTTCTTTTTTTTTTTTTTTGCCTGAATATTTGTACCTTTGAGTCACTTGCTTTCGGACTTAATGTGCATATCTGCATGACAGAAACAAAACCACAGAAGCTTAGTTGGATAATCTCTGTGAGTTTCTATTGCTGTATTTTGTATAGTAAATTGTGTTTATAAATTTTTTTCCTTTTTAAGAGATGAATGCACGCAGAGAAGGTTGCTGGCTACCTCATGGGATAAAGTTGAGGGTATGATTATGGGACATTCTGCTAACTGACTATGCCTGTTATTTGGTACCAAGTTGCTACTACATCTCCATAAAGGGAAGAAAGGCAAGGTAGGAGAGAAGCATGTGGACACAAGGAAATATCCATAAGTGTGGTTTGCTTCTGGGCTCCAGACTTGCTTAGTCTCTCTGGAAAAGTTATATAAACTTATGTAGCAATAATACTAGCTGCCCAGAGCTCCAGAGTGCACCGTAGAAGTACAGCTTGGAAAGACCATAGTAAATATGGCACCAAGCAATATCAGGCACAAAACAGGGACTCCCTCTTCTTATACACAGAAAAGATGATGAATATTTCCAGTACAGAAAGACTCCACAGAGACAAAACTATCTAAGACCTACTGATATTTGAGTGCAGAAGTTAGTGCACCCTGAAGACAGTTCACTGAGTTACCTAGCATCATTCATGTTGACATTTGATAAATCTAGAAAAAGGTCTTAGTTAGACTCATTCCAACAGGAAGTAATTTAAGGACAGCAGCTAGTACCATTCACAGAGCATCTATCAGGTGCCACACTTCTCTATGTTCATCTCCACAGCTTTACAAAATGGGCTATTTATCATTGGTGCTCCTATTTCAGGATAATGAGTTATGGCCCAAAGACAGTAAGATGTCCCTACCACTTCATAGCACGTAAGAACTCTGTCTTTAAAACTAGCCAGACCTAGTGGTCTGGATTTACACACCTGTAAACCTAACTACTCAGGAGCTTGAGGTGGGAGGACTGAAACTTTAAAGCCAGCCTGGGCTGCAAAATGAAGTTCAGGTTTCGATTGGAAACTTAGTGAGTCCATGGTACAAAATATAAATAATGAATAAATAAATAAATAAATAAATAAATACATTAATTAATTAATAAGAGGGATCCCAGGAAATAACTGAGTGGTAGAGAATTATATACTCCATGTTATAAACTCAAACTCCAGTACCTAAACCCAAACAAAACAAATCCATGATATTTTATTCCATCATGATAGCCCCAAATGATAAGTCATTCTACAATCAAGAAATGGGAGTGAACAAATAGCATGTAATGTCATTTTCCCCCAGTATTGAGAGGTAACTTAAGTTTTGCCCATAGATAAATCCTCTGTTACATCAAACCACCTAACCTAATTACACCCTTCAGAATTGTTCCCCTTCCTAATTTCTCTGATCCAATTAGAGGCACAACTAAGTACTTTTGCTTTCATCATGTCAGACCCTAATACCCAGAATTAGCTTTGATTTTCTTATTAAGGTTTTCTGTATGCTGTCCTCTTCACTTTCATGGTCACTGCCAAGCAGACTCTAAGTTAGACTCCAGTTCAGGAGTCTTAGTTACTCCAATTTCCTGACTGATCCAGATTTACCCCCTTCAATCCTTCTTGTATACAACTACGGGTCTATCATTTTTAAACATTACAGTAATTATCATGGATTTGTTCTTCCAACCAGATAGTATATGAATCCTTTCTCTCTGTAAACTAAGGTTCCCTACGATATTACACTTCCTTGCCTTATATTCAAGGAAGTCAGAAAAACCCACTGAAATTTAAAATGGTCTTAAGACTGTGGCATATATATTGCAAAGGGTAGATTGGTAAGGTAGTTCACTGATAACCCTCATTTTAGTTTGGCTTATTCTTATTATTTATAACACATTTGCCTCTACTTTTATAGCCATATCTCTAGTCCTGACTGGCTAGGACAACATGTCCATCTCTATATTATCATATTATATATATCAACAGAAAATATAATCTTCAGCTAATTGTTAATTTTCATTCTTACCACATCTTTTTAAAATTATTTCTGGGAAGACCCTGTATTAATTTTTTGCTGGAACAAATTATCATGGACAGTGGCTTAGACAATGAATGTCAGTTTTGTTATAGCCCTTAACAACAGAATACTTAGGTGGACTTCAGTGGGTTATGAAAATGATGTTGGCAAGGCCATGTCCACTGGAGATTCTCTGGGAGAGTAGGTGGTTTCTATCCTTCTTCCTGACCATCAGAGTCCATTTCCATCTTCAAAGTCTGAAACATCAGTCCAAATCCTCCTCATGCTTCCATGTATCCAGCTCTCCCATTTCTGCCTTCTTCTTCCAGGAGTAAAAATCATGTCACTATCTTTGGGATGACTTAGAGAAGACATGCTAATTTAACAGCCTCATTCCATCTGCAATATTATTTTGCTTTTGCCACAAAGGCAATATATTTGGAGTCCCAGCAACTAAGATGTGGTCATCTTGAGTTTGAACTGGGTACTATTCTGCCCACTGCAGGCCAAATTATGTAAGTTGCATTAGCTAATAATTACCCAACATATTACTGATGAAGCTCTTCCCTATGACTTTCACCTCAATTGTCATGAGTCCTCTAATTTGCTCCTTTTTCATCTAGCTTAATTATAGAATATAATCATCTGGAGTAGTTTACAAATGCCTGAGTCCAGTTCATAGGATGTGAATTAAATTTATCTGTGCTATATAACTTGAATAAAGGAAATTTTTCAAAGATTTCTCACAATGATTCTCTTATGCAGACAAGATTGGAACTCATATATTACAATATATAGTGCTCTAACATATTTTTATGACATTGTCTGTCATTCTAGAGAGTAGGTACACCACAATGATGAAAAGTGAGAGTCTGCTTTCTCAACTCTTTCAGTTTCACTTTGGAGTACTGGCTAGGTCTCACATTGGGGTAAGCAATCACTTAATCTTTCTGTTTGTTCATTGGTTGAGTTATTGATGGTAAGAGTTTTTTAGCACCACATATGTCTCAGAATACGTTTCAACAAGCATGAGCTCTAAAAGTATTTCCTGGGCCATTTATCCTGTCTTCAAAGTCACCTAGACAAGACCAACATTTTTATTTCTGTGGTTCTGAGAGCACACTTGTTATTTGATGAATAGAACACAAGCAAAATGTAGCCAAGCCACAAAATTGCAGCCCTTTGAGCCAGATATCACATTTATTTTATTTTTAGGGTAGTTTTCTTCTTTTCTTCCCAAGTATATTCAACATGAATGCATAATAGAATCACTTGATGCCTTAAAAAATCAGGTTTAGGATCCACCTGCCACAAGGATAATGATTCAATTGGCACACAGAGAGATCTTTAGGCTCTTCAGGTAATTACAAAACAAAGGTAGGCAAAAAACTCAGACCAAGACTAGGCAGGTACAACTGTTCACATTGTGAACACTTTCAATGAAGCTAAATTACTTATCCCTGAGGAAGCTGATGCATTTTATGCTATAGGTGAAGAGAAAGGGAAAAGAAGGGCAAATGGGGAAAGGAAAAGATGCCAAAGGAGAAAAAAGGGACAGAGAAAAGGACGGAAAGATGGTGAGACATGGCTACATGTTAAGTCTTGACTGCACGCTGGCATTTATATCATATGTGAACTATGCTTCTTCATCCTAACTAGGTCTTTCAAGAGAATGATGATTATTGAATAGAATCTCATTAGAGGCATGTGATTATGTGCTTTTCTCAGAGTATGCACTCAGACTATATTCCAAAAAATCTGAAACTAGTAGCTACAAATATTTGTCCTGTGGCTACTTAGGGAGGTGACTCTAGACAAAGACTCACGACTATTCCTTAAACATCTTTTTTTGCTCACTCTGCATAGCCATGGGTACCAATGGGCACTACAATAAACACAGATCAGAGCAGCCAATTACTCAGGAAAGTTGCACAACATATTTCTATCTAGTAGTGGAAAGAGGCTCTTAGTTGAATGAAGGTGACTCTTAGACTCCTAAAACCAGTGTTAATAGAATTAGGTTAGTCATCCCATCATAAAGAATTTTCCTTCCTTCCTTCCTTCTTTCCTTCCTTCTCTCTCTCTCTCTCTCCCTCTCTCTCTCCCTCTCTCTCTCTCTCTCTCTCTCTCTCTCTCTCTCTCTCTCTCTCTCTTTCTCTTTCTAATGCACAGGGATTACAAAAGTCTTTATAATCTGCATCTGTGTAAATTTACAAAGTACTTCTAATTTACAAAGTATTTTCCACTTAAGTTCTCACATGATGTTTTTGTGGTACTCCAGCAGTACCTAAAACTGAATCAAGGGTCTCACACATTCCAGGCAAGTAATCTACTACTGATACATCCCAAGCCCTATTTTTTTTTCTGGGAAAATAAAATGAAACATCAGTAAAACTTATAGGTCACATGTTTTCCCACAACTTGAGATGAATAAATTAAATTCAAACATGAAGATGAAAACTAAGTTGGAATGGGAATGTAGGGTGGAAGAGGGAATGAGGAGAGATAACTAATACTAAATACTTTTAGAAAGATCCATACTGAAATGTACTGCTATAGAAACACATCACACCCATGCTAGCAAATTAAACTCCAAGTACAAGAAATAGCTTACTTCTTTTTGAGTTACTGGTCAATGGGAAGACATAGACTCCCTCAGCATTACAGCCTATTGCCAATACTCCTGGTTATTTTACAGAGCTTGAAAGCAAGACCTTGTTGCTGAAGATACTATATACTTGAATCAGAGCATGGAGACATCAAGCTAGTATTTGTAAGCTACATCCCTAAAGGCTAACATTCTTGTTGCTGAAAGGAGGAGAAAAATAAACTTCAATTTCACCCAATGTAAATCTTGTAAGCTACAAAATACTACTGGCTTGACAACATAGGCTCATTGGCAAATAGTGACATCAATGGTGTGGGAGTAATCAACCACTTTCTGATTGGTTCTAAGTCTACTTTATGAAATGGAAACCATACTTGAAATTGTTAATGAGGCCAAGAAACTATGACAGAACAGATTATAGTCCCGAGGGGAGAGCCCAGTAGTGTTATTCTGCTAAATCAATTAAGTAATAAAGCGACTCCTGGTGTCTAATTGTTATATCCATACATCAGAACATCCCTGAACCCTCAACTCTTATCAGAGAAGCTTCTTCTTGCAGTAGATAACATTCAAGATAATTTGATAACTTCAAGAAAACCGTGTTTTCCAGACACAAAATGGAAGATACACACACATACAGGCTCATAACAATTATGAAAGATTGCACAAGATCTATTCAAGCTCCATCCAGACAAAACCCTGTGCAAAGGTGGAAAGTGAATACAGAATCAAACCACCAGTTCAGAAACTGTTAGCATTCAATAGCTGCTGGCAAAAGGAAAGTCAGGTGGCAGGTGGTGGTTTTTTTTTTTTGTTTTAAATGATGTGACTCCTGGTAGGCAGAACAGAGCAGAATCCAACCCCAAAACCATCTAGCCAACACAAACTGGACTCAATAAGGAAAGAAAAGAATAATAATCTCAAAGTCAAATTATGCTTGTCAAATGTCATCATGTTAAAAGTCAGGTATTTTCTTTATAATTACTAGTGATAATTAAAATATCTAAGTGTAAAAACAATTCAAGATTCTTGCCATACATTATTCATCCAATCCTAGTAACTTCCCTACCACACAGCTCATGATTACAAGATGTTTTATGTTCATAGACAAGGAAACTGAGGCCAGTGACACTGTCCTAAAGCTGGAGCATGACAGAACCATGATTCAGATTCAGCTCTGACTCCAGAGCTCAGGCTTTTTCCACTGCTCTCTTCCATCCCCTCAAAGCCCATAATTAAGCAAAATAATATGCTCGTCACAAATGAAAGTTCTCCTGCACTAAAGCTATGAGACGACTTGCAGCAGATGGCTTCCAAATAGGAGGCAAGATCCTTTTTCTGGAAACCGCATTTGGCATGAAGACACCAGAGTCCAGACAGCTTCAATGACGCAACTCAAGGACTCCTGGATGTTGTCCTTGATTCTGAAATAGCTCTGAGCCCTCCTGCCCTGATGTCTCCCCTGTGTCCTGCCTTAGCTATGCTCAGTGTACCCACAGGACTTGCAAATGGATGAGGTGACATTGCTCATGGGGTTTGAAACAAGGTCATGGTATAATGTGATCTTTTCCATCCCAGTGACTATTTCCATTTCCCTCACTCTCTTCAGAACTTTTGCTTAGCTCTGGAGGACTTTGTGTTACTTTTGCTTTTAGCTTTGACACAAACTTGTAATATTCTGAAATTTCTATAACATGATCTACGGGCACTCACAAAATCCCAGAGGACTTCTAAAAATCTGAGAGGTAATGCTTAGTACTCGGTTTTGAGTATAATCTGGCTTTCCGTAGCAACTAGTTTTTGTGGTGGTTCTCTCTACCTACCTCCATTCCCGTATCACCTGTCTTATTCTTCTCTTTTGTCAGTTAACAATATGCCCCAGGGCATATGTCACCCAAACCACATTACTTGAACATCTAAGGGGCTTTGTGCCTGTAATTTCCTTAACTCCTCCTTGAATCCATGTCTTGTCTTTCTTGGGAACTTCCTCTTTAGATTCTGTCACAAAGAAGAAAAAAACAAAACATCAGAAAAGAACATTGACATGCAGATTCAAAGAACTAAGTAAAAATTTATTTTCCCCTTTCCTGAATACAAAGTGGGGACTCCATTAGTACTTGCCCTATTTATTTGGTGGGCCTGCATTAGGATCAGAGTATCTGAATGTGTATCTCATAAAATGTAATATATATATATATATATATATATACACATTTTTATGTATATATATACACACATTCATTTACTGGGATTTTCTAGGAACAGATACTATTTTAGACATTAAACATTATGATTAATAACACTAAGTATCCTTTCTCACATAGCTTTTACAACATAACAAGAAAGGAAGATCACAATACTACAAGGCTAACAGAGTAATGTCCAAAGTGCCACATAAGGGTTACAGGTTATCACTGGTTGCACAGAAACATTCCCAGAACAAGTTCAGATTTGAGGGAGATATTAAGTATCATGAGCATTGTCAGAGGAAATAACAAAGGGAAGTGTGTCTCAAAACAAAAGACCAAAACACACATGAATAGCTTCTTAAGCTAATTAGAATTTTGTCTCATAAATGGCAGAAATAAAAAAATAAATTATCTTTAAATGGGAAGTGAAATAGGAAATATATCTGTAGCGGTTTGAATGAGAATGCCCCATATTGGCTCACATATTAGAATACTTAGTCAACAGATAGTTGAACTGTTTGGGAAGGATTAGAAGGTGTGGCTTTGCTGAAATAGGCGTGGCCTTGCTAGAGGAAGTGTGTCACTTGGGGTGGACTTTGAGGTTGCAAAAGACTTCCAGGCCCAGTTTCTCCCCCGCTCCTTCTCTCTTTCTCTGCTGGCTGTTGATGGCGATATAAAGCTCACAGCTACTGCTCCAGCACTGTGCCTGTCTGCTTCCATCTATGATGATAATGGACTAAATCTCTAAAACTGAAAGTAAGTCACCCATTCAATGTGTTTTTTTTTTTTATAAGAGTTACCTTAGTCGTGGTATCTCTTCACAGTAATAGAACAGTTACTAAAACAGCATTCTTGCAATTTGATTTGAGATGTAGTGGGATAATGAAAAGAATAAATACATTAGTTAATATTACCATAACAGGTGATTTTATGTGATGCTGAAGACTGGACTGACAGGGAGTTCAGTTGAACTATCCCCTGTATAAAGGAAACAGTGACTTCTTAGGGGATAGGAAGAAGCAAGTGACTGACCCTTTGACCCAGGGAATAGCTGAACAGGAAGTTTGTTTTAGGCAGCAGCGAAGCTGTTATAAACATCCCTGAGAAGGAGCTGGTATTATAGAAGGAAATGATCCCAGAATGGCAGTCTCATCTTTGTGTCTAGACTCAGAAAAGTCTAAAAGTTCAAGGGCACTTGGCTTGTGAGGAAGAAGTCTCCTGATAGAGAGTCCTATAGAGAGGTTAAGAGCCCTTCAAAAGATACCCAAGAGACACATTTGAGGCTATTGTGTCTGAAAGTATCCATGCTAAGCAGCAGTTACATTTCTGAATTCAATTCCTTCTTATTATCCCTGAGTTATGCCTTGTCATTTTTCACTCATCTGTGCTGCAGTGAAATCAAAGTGAAGTTTGCTCATGGTGTTAAGAAAAACAGTTCCCTGAACATTTTCTATGTACCACAGACTTAAATGGATTGTTTTATTTTCTCAACAACTTTGTAATTACAAAACACTAATGAATCTTACTTTACAAGTAAGATGTAGAGGATAAATGGCACACCACATCGGAAGTGAATTTGTAGAGTTGGGGCACAGTTTGGGGAGAGAATTTTCTGAGGATTGATCAGTCATGTGCTTCCATTGCTGAGTGATGGGAAAAGTCTGACCATCAACCCACACTAACACCATGGAAGAAGGGAAACCTTCCTAAGATCAGCCAGAGAGATCAGGGAGCCTCACAATGAAGACTAAACACTGTTCAAAGTAATGAATGATATTAATTCATGAACTTGAACACAAACAATGTGACTATCTATTTCCACAAAGCAGGTGTTGCCAAGGAGTATTTAAACTGTCACCATATGACAACAAGTTCATGAAAGGGAATGAAGAAAAAAGGAAAAAACACAAAGACTTTACAAACTGTCTCATAAAAAAATTTCAAACGTAAAGACTATTCAACATAGGTCTAAACAAATCAAACATTGACAGCACAATATTTTTAGAGTCTCTGAGTTTATCTCTTGATCTATTATCTACTGTGCTATTACTAATGAATTTTCTGGTGGTATGCAATACCTGGAAGTTCAAGGAAAATTGAGCAATAGTTTCAGAAATTCCCTTAAAGACAAATAATATGCCTACTCAAGGGGCATTAAAAGTGTGCTTTTGCATTAAAAACCATTCTCCAAGGATCTGTATGTACTCAGCCAAGTAGATATCTCTCCCAGTGAAGCATGTCTACTTCTGAAATCTCTGAAGACAGCTTCATAGTTCATAAACAATCCCAGATCAGGGTGGTGGTAGTACCTGACTTTAATCCCAACACTCAGGAAGCAGAGGCAGGTGAATTTTTGTGAGTTTCCAAGCCAGCCTGGTCTAGAGTGAGTTCCAGGACAGCAAGTAACTGAGAAACAGACAGACAAAGAAACCCTGTCTCCAAAAACCTAAAAATAAATAAATAAAATAAACAACAACAACAACAATAGGATTGGAGTTTTCATAAAATAGACAGAAAAGTTTAAGGATCCCTACCACTAGAAAAAAGAAATCCAAGACTGTAGCAACTGAACCTTCTTAAAATCTTCTTCGAGGATCTCAGGCTCTGCCTATAATCTGATTAATGCGAATCTTCATTGTCATGTGTGTATTAAAATTAAGAAGCACAGTTTAGGATTGCCTACAACATGGGCAATAGTATCCATATGACAGGGCATAAATATGGCTTATCCCCTAAGAAAACTTATGTTAAAATTTAACTTCAATTACGTGATATTAAGGGGCAAGACCAGATGGGAATGTGAAGAGACGATTAAGGATCTTCTTATGAAGCCAGGTGGTAGTGTTGCATGCCTTTAATCCCAGCACTTGGGAAGTGGAGGCAGGTGGATTGCTTTGAGTTCAAGGCAAGTCTGGTCTACAGAATGAGTTCCAGGACAGCCAGAGTTAAACATAGAAACCCTGTCTCGAAATCCAAAACAACAACAAAACAGCAAAAAGGATCTACTCTTATGAGAGGATAAACTATTAATTGGTTAAATAGTTCTCTGAAAGAGGATCTGTAGTAAAAGCCAATGAGGCCTTCACCCTTGGACATTAACCGTAAGTTAAAATACATCTCTTTTATTTATATATACCTCACTTGTTCTGTGCTCTTGCTTTATTTGTAACAGAGAAAGGGCTGAGGATATTATATTAATTCACGTATGGGTTTTTTTCTCTCATTCAATTAATGAACCCATTAATTATTGATTTCTTAACACTTTCTCTTGTTCCCTGCCGAGCTTGTTGATGAAAATTATCTGACAAAATAAATGAGTCAAGACATAATATCCATGCAGAAAAGATGCTTGTATTTCTTATTATAATAATAATAATATCATTATTATTATTATTATTATTATTATTATTATCTTTATGTGTATGGGTGTTTTCCCTACATGTGTATCTGTGTACCATGCACGAACCAGTGCCCATGGAAGCCAGAAGAGAGTGTCAGATTTCCCTGGAACTGGAGTTACAGGGAATGATAAGCTGCCACATGGGTGTTGGGAATCAAACACAAGAATTCTGCAAGAATAGCTAATGCTCTTAACTGCTGAGCCATCTCACCAGCCCCAATTCTTATATTTCTTTGGAAGAAAGAAAATATACACAGACTCGGAATGACCTTTCAGAAAAGGAAACCAAGAACTCTCCATGCTTTACATGAAACCATTAGGTCTTATCCACAGCCACATCTCTCCCTAAATGCAGTGCTAAAATTACATTGACCCTTGAGTATACAGAATTCCTCCTTATCTCCATGCCTTGCACTTGTAGAGCAATTCGCCCTTTATCTGCCTTCTTTTTGTCCCACTATTTTTCTCTCAGAAACTCTATTTCATTCTTACACTGACCTCAGCATCTTGTCTCCTAGGAAGCTTTTCTTGGGCTTCAAATTCAGGAAAATTTTTGCCTTACTCATTGGGTGTTCCTCATAAAACTTCTGTTTAGAAATGCCACATAGGTACAAAGGTGTCTAGAAAATGTCTGATTAAATAATATTAAACTGGTAGATGAAAAAGATGTAAGTTTATGACATCACAGACTTCACTTGACATACTTGAAAGCCCCACTCAGCCTGTGAGAGCTTTAGTCCTCCCCTCTTAGAGGAGGCTGGCTGAGCTCCATGGCAGAGGTTCTCTGAGAACCTGGCAGAGATCCAGAGGTTCTGTACTACACCTTTGTCTCTTGACTAGACAGAGCAGTGTTACAAGGCATGAGGAAGTTTGGCTATGTTTATTCATGCTATGAATATTCAGTATTCTACAAATGTTTGCACATTGTCCTCAGTGCCAAAATAAATACTGTTTTATTTCCACAATCTTACAATGTTTCTACCCCTTCTTCCATGATAACCCCGGAGCCTTGGGAAAAAGTGTGATACAGATGTCCTTTTTGTGGCTGAGCACTCGACAGATGTCTATTCTCTGCATTTTATCTAGTTGTGAGTCTCTGCATTGGCCACAATACACTGGACTCTGCATTGAGGCCACGTCTCTTGTAAGTTCTGAGGGCTATACTAATCCAGGGGTAGAGAGATACAAATTCAGGGAGCAGTTTAATATTATGTTCATTTGTAGAATAATAATGATATGTTCACCTCTGTAGCCTGGGTTCTTGGCCAGATGTGCAGCACTAGGCACTTGTTCCATCTGAAAAGTGAGCCTTTAAATCAAACAGAAAGTAGTTGCTAATGACCTGGTAATGTTTGTGCCACTATTGCAACTGTTAGCATACTTTGAATGCCTGCATCAAAATATTGTAGAAGACCAAGACAACAAACTTCTTAGCATTATGTAGAAAGGGGTTCATAGTACTCAACCCATAACTGAGGAACTATGTACAGTTGATGTCTTCTGGAGGAGGGGGAATAAGTTGTATTTGGGATATCAGTTTTAATAGGTAGACCACACTCCAATGGATGGACTGATACCAAGAAATATATAAAGAGCACACACTGGAGTTAATGGACTACTACATTTGAAAAGAGAATCTGAAGTTTGAGGGAGTAAACAGGGAGGGGTGGGTCTTGGAGGAGTTAATAAGAAGAGCTGCAGATGAATATGATCAAAATATATTGAATGAAATCCTCAAAACATTAATAAAATGCATTTATAAAAAGAGACACTTCAGTTGAGTTTGTTCTGAAGGAGTTACCACCATATGTTCTTGAACATGACTGATCCATTCATTGCTTTTCTAAATAAAACCTGGCACTTCCTTGACATATTCCTATTGTCTGGATGGCTCAGATTAGTGGTTCTCAGCCTGTAGGTTGTGACCCCTTATGGGGAGGGGGTCTAACAACCCTTTCACATGGGTTGCCTAAGACCATCTGCATATCAGATATTTGCATTGTTATTTGTTACAGTAGCAAAATTACAGTTATGAAGTAGCAATGAAAATAGTTTTATGGTTGGGGGTCACCCCAACATGATGCACTGTATTAAAGGGTCACAACATTAGGAAGGCTGAGACCACTGGTCTAGATGGATGCAGCATATTTCTTCCAGCATCTTAGCACTGAGCTCCGTGATATGTAGCTATCTTTATTTAACCGAGACAGAGAAAGGAATGGCAGGTGTGTACCTCAGGTTGAGAGAGAGATTTTTTTATGCAGTCAAATCTTCCTCCTTTCCATATTCCATATTCCCAACATATTATGCCCACATCTCCACGTTATCCTTTACCTTTCCTGGAAAAACACAAGAAGACTATAATTAGACTCATCTAGAGTACTTCAAATCAGGGCTATTATCTCAGTTCTATGATTTCAGACTCTTACTGATGCCTGGCTCATGTAATTTAAACCCTTTGTCTATATGAATAAATGAATGACTGAGAAGATTTTAGTAGATGGAGAGGAAAAAATACATTTGTCACTTGTGGACAAAGAAAACATCTACAGTCATAAAGAAAAAGAGGTTTGTATACAGATACATCAAGATGGGAAAAGAGTCTGGAGAATGTTGTGTACCTTTGATGTCAGAGCTGAAGGGATTTCTCCCAGTGGACCTGTGGACTGTGAAGAAGAAAGTTCTTGTAGGGAGTGGTCAATGCAGTACATTTTTACTTCCAACTTCTCCACAACATTACTAATTCATTGTTGACAAAGGAAAACGAGACCATGGAAAAGAAATTTATTGAGCATCTATTATGCATCTGGAGCTTTTCATACGCAATTTCCTGACATCCCACCTACAGCTTCTCATGTAAATCTTGCCACTTTGGTGGGGGTGGGTTTTAAAATATGGACTTTTGCATGTGCTTTGCTCTGGGTCTATTACTAGCTTCCTTTGCTTAAGCTGTACTGGCTTCAGCTGCTTCACTGGAAAATAAATGCATTGTGTCAGATTATTTCTTGGGAACTCTTATTTCTAAAATCAGTGGGCTGTCCTTGCAGTTGAGCTTCTCAACCTAAAGAAAATTCCTTTGAAGGTGTCTGTTCCTTTATGCAGTACTGGACACCATTCAATAATTGCTTGCTGTATGTAAGAATTGAATTTAACCACCAAGGCAGTCCTGGGAGATAAAAACAGTATAGTAGAGTAGTTTGCTGTAGTTAAAAAAAAATATTTGCTCACAGTTCCTGAATACATCTCGTTATGTTCCTGTTTCTTCATTTTTAAGTCCTGTGATTTAATAATCCTGGCCAAGATCCAGCTCAATTGTACTCCTTTAATCAACCTTTTTTGGTTGTCAATGAACTAATATCTATGAAAAGCAGGACTGGATTAATCCAGTTGGCTGACAGATGAAATCAGTACACCTAAAGCTTTAATGGATGTCCAAGGAGGAAGGAGTAGAATGGATACATGGAGGGCAGCATCAATGTTCAATGTATGTCTAGATGCGAGTGTTGAAGAGAGAACAGTTGCAGAATTACTATTCTTTAAAAGCACTGACCTTCAAAAGACCCCATCAGTGCCTTGGAAATACAATGACTGCTTCTACCTTTAAACTCCACACTGCTTCTAGCTTTTTAGATTCTTCATAGATTTTTCATAACCAATCTCTGCTTTGCTGTTACATATCATTAAATCTGAATGCTCACTGCTTCATCCTCATGGAAGCCCTCCTTCTGCCTGGGATAATAGTGGAAGATTACTGAACTGAACTGAAGTATTCTTTTTACTTTGCCCTGAAGAGACCTTGCAAAGGGGCAGGCCACTGTCCATCACTGTCTCAGCTAACAGACCTACCTATCTTCTCTTTAATCCATGTCTGCTTTTTAAAAAAATTTTCTTAGCAAAACCAGGTGGGGGTCATTATTATAAAACCACCATAGCAAACTGCTTACATCTTTGCACACGTACATATTATGACCCCTGATATTCAACAGAAGTGGGTCAGAAATAGGTGAAATCTTCTAGATTACTGTAGGCTAATATGGTCGTTGTGAACTACAAACTAGACGATGATTTTATTTGTCCATTGAAAGTTATAATTTATCCCTAACATCTGACCCAGTGACAAGAAGAGTCATACAGTAAATATTTTGTTGACTGAATCCAACAACCAATGGTTGTTTTCTTCCTGAATATGATTGAAAATATGTCAACATAATGAGGATATTAATTTTAACATGAGAAAGTCTGAGTCATAAACTGGAATAAGCCTCTGTCTCTAGCACGTTGCTAATATTTCTGGAAGAATACTTGCAATTTGTTTTTATCTACTTTGTCTCCCACTAGCCATGTATGTTCAAGGGAGGTGACTGAGTCTTACATAGCTGTGTGTCACCAACAATGGCTATGGCACTGATATGTAATGCACTGCTTATTAAATGAATGAGTACACATGATCTTGAAGTGTCTGCCAAAATTTCACTGATGTCTTGATTTCTACCCTGATCATCTGGCTCATGAGCAACAGAAACTTACTTCTCCAGATCAGAGAACCAGCAAAGTTGAGATCTGGCGTTGGGCCTCTCCAGGTTGCACAGTACCAACTTTCCATTGTATTTTTAATGGCAGAGAGAAAAGGGGCCACTGTGAGGTCTATTCTTTGAGGTAGTGATCTCACTCATAAAGGCTCCTTCCTCATGAGATGATTTACCTACCTAAGCACTTACTATTTCCTGTTGCCATTACATTAACTATTTAAAATTCTGACATATGAATTTTAAAGGCACATAAATATTCAGTCCGTGACATCTATTTTAAAAAGTCTTGCTTAGTTCTGTGTTGTGTTTCAACAGATACTTTTTTTGGGAAAAATCAAAGCAAATTCCTCTTATAGCAACTCAGAGTATACTAATATAATCTTTAAAATGGTTTTTGGTACAAAATTGCAGTGCATGAGAGAACTCCATTCATCATTCAAAAGTATGTAAGACATTGAAAACCCGACATGGCAGTAATTTAAATTGGTATGATACCTTTATGTACAGTGTGTGTGATGTGTTAAAAAGTAAAGCCATATGAAAATAATATGAATCATCACTACACAGGAAAAACTAAAATGGTATGAGTCAGCATATATAAAAGTTTCCATTGACATACAGGAGAGATTGAGGAAGTGAGAAGGGTTTCCTTCTCTGTTGACAGAGTGCAGACTGATTAAATGATTTGGGGCAGGTCAGGTACATATTTTATTCATGTTCTCAGTGAATATGTCACTTGTACAATTTTGCACTATTAGTTAAACAGCCGTAATGAAAGCTCATATCACCTTGCCTTAAAATAATGATTCCAAAAACAGAAAAAGAAAGCAATTATTATTTCAGTTGAGCTAGGCCTTCGGCGTCAGCCAGCCTTAGCTGGACAGACAGACTTTCTCGAGAAAACAGCAAAACAATAAAATACTGCTAACTAGCTCTACCTCAGAGCAGTGAAGGTAAAACCTTAAAGACTTTCATTGTTCGATTTTTATGTTTTTTTTTTAAATTGGTTATGGTTTAATTTTTCTAAGCTGCTTTTGATTCCTGGTGACAATTGAAAACCAATACTATTATTGATCCAGTAAATTACATTCAAGCACAGAAATTCTGCTCAGTTATAAATAACTTTTGCCTCCATCTTCTCTAAGAAAACCTTAGTTCTAATTGAATTTAAACAAGTATCTTTTAAAGGAAAAAAATATACACTTATTCAAGATTGTTAGCTTTCCTATTGAAAAGGAATGTCATCTCATATAACATCAGAAGAAGTGAAATTCTAAAGTGAACTGCTTTCCTATAAGTAAAACAATTACAGCATATTTATTGTATATTAATAGCTAAGCAGCAATGATGTTAAATAATAATATAGCTGTAGAATAAAGCATTATTTGGTCATGGAAGAATATCGGTTAGGCATTGGTATAGATCAAATTGAATGTATTACTTGGTTAAAAAAAAGTGAGGTACAGGAAAAGATATGTTATCATTTAGGGTATGATATCATTTAGGCACTAAAAATTTTTCTAGAAGAATTCTAAATAATGGGAATTTTTGTAGTGGAAAATTGTCTAGCCAGGCATAGAAGTGAAGGAAATTATTTTTAGCCTGTTTTTCATTTGAATTTTAGAATAGATTACGTATTTCCTGCTCACAACAAAGGCTGATACTACACATAGGTCTGTTCATCACTACAGTACTCATCATAGCAAACACAAAACAACCTAATGCTCAGCTATAAGGGAAAGGTTAATTGTAACAGTACAAGTGAGGGCGTATTCTGTAGTGACATTAAAGTAAACATACAAGGCATATAGAAACACAGATGCATTGTATACTCTTGCTTCATCACAAACCATCATAAATGGTGCAGTTGAATGCATTATATTTTCTTCAGCGTCATAGATCACAATTAGCTTCTGAATCTTCTGCCCAGAGTCTAACCCTAAAGTCAGCTGGACCCAGTTCTCATCCTAGAACTCTGCCTACTTCAGTGGAAAATGCATGTGATTAAAGAAAGAAAATAAGAATGGCCATTAAACACTTACAGATGGCTCAATCTTTCTACTAAGAGAAACTATGTGGATGCCCAATTTTCATCTGTCAGACAGAAAAAGATTAACTTTGGTAACAGTGAATTGTCAAACATATAGACAGTCTTTCTCTGACACACCACATACTGCAGTGTGTACAGACCATGAAAATAACTAGATAAAAATATGTACAGAGCTTATGAGGGAGCATGTAAAATTTATCACAGGATTGTAAGAGAATTTGTGGTTAAATTTTTCCTTAATTTTAAGATTACTAATTTTTATATATTTATATATAAGTATTATATATTTGAATATATTAAATATAAACATTCATACTTTGTTTATATTGATTTCTATTAATAATAATATTTATCATTAATTTTTAAGTAAGGTTACTGTTTCCTTGTATCATTAAAATATTTAAATAGAATGAAGAGTCATATTCTACATTTTTCTTTTTACTATTAAACAAACACTTGGTTAGGTTTATTGTAAGGTCTTCATATCAATATTATTTGTTAGTGTTGCTGAGATTAGGACGTATTTTCCCAAAACCCTGGTCCTTTGTGTACACGTTGTCCAATGTCTTGTTAGATAACTCCAAGAATAACAAAACAATGATATATTCATGATATACTTGTTACTCAGTGTGAATTCCTTTTTTAATTAATTTAAAATGAAGTTAACCTCATAGCAATTCTGTAGGGTACAAAGTATTTCATATTCTCACAGGGCTTTAATCCTAGCTCTGTTCAAGACAATCTCTGACATCTGTCAAGGATTCGAGTCGTCTTTCTCTCTTTCTTCCTTTGCAAAATGCAACCGCAGTAGTGTCTACAATACAAGAGGTTCTGCTGATACTTGCCCATAGTTGTTCAACATTTACCCACATTCATAAGTGCTTCATCCAGGTCCAACTACTAGCACCTTTGGCTGATTGCCTGAAGTTTTTCTCCAATCAAGAAATCCCCTCTCATGATATACTAGAAGTCCTATGGAGGATGAATAGCATACCCCTTCCTCCTAAAGCTCTTACTCAACAATTAACCAGGGAGTGGATAGGTAATTGTCAGTTTTACCTATTCTTATGGTCAAAATGAGAAGTACATGTTCTATAGACATATGATTTTTCTCAGCAAGATTAAATTCCATGTACTATCAAGAGCAACTCACTTGATAATATACATCTTAGAAATGTATCTAAAGGACTAACATGGTTCTATCCCTCAAGCAGGTGAGATTTTATGTATACAATACATCATTGTTAACTACAGGTCCAGTGTTATGTAACAAGACCATCTTCTGCCCAACTGAAACTTTATACTCTGTATAGCATCTCTTCTCTCCCTCTCCTCCTACTTGCTCCCCAGCTTCTGGCAACCTCTAACATCTTTTCCACTTTCAAAGTGGCTATTTAAATACTTTGCACAGATTGAAGCTACAAAAATTGTTCTTCTATGGTCTTCATATTTCATGCCTCTGGGGTCACACAAACTGTCATTTATGGAAAGATTTCTCTTTCTATAAAGCTCAATACTATCTCAATACATCTATATAGTTTTTTTATGCCGTTTGGCATATATACACATCTCAGCTATTATGGATAGTAACTCAATGAAAATAGAGTGCTAATATCGTCAATATCCTATTTCAATTCTTTTGTGTAAATGACCAAAGATGAGCTTATTGAATTACATGGTAGGTCTACTTTAATTTTTTTTTTTTTTGAGTATTCAAACTCTATTACTCTTTCTTAGAGGTTGTACCTTCTTACATTCCTACCAGAAGTATCTAAGAGTACTGATTTCTCCATATCCCTCTCTGTTTTATTGTTTGTTTGTGTGTATGGGTGGGGGTGGATTTACCATGTAGGGCAGTCTAGCCTTAAACTCTTTATGTAGATGAGGATGATCTTGAACTTCTGATCCTCCTGCCTTCATCTTCCAGGTTCTAGGATTACACTTATGTGCTATCCTCATCTGGTTGATGAGGTAATAGGGATCCAAGACAGGGTTTTGTGCATGCCAGACAAGTTCTCTATCAGCAGAAATCTGTCCCAAGTCTGCAGGGCTTTTCATGTAATTAACTTTCCTAATAAGTGTGAAGTGATATGTCATTGTGATTTTTAATTTGCATTTTTCCGATTATTTGTGGTGCTGAGCACTTTTATGGGTTGAATCTTAAATGCTCCCAAAAGGCCATGTGTTGAAGGCTTGGCTAGGTACCAGCCAGTGACATGGCTGCCTGCTAGGAGAAGCTCCAGCAGGCAGAGTCCAGAGGAAGTTAAACCATTGGAGGTGCGTCCTTCTTCCTCTTCTCCCACTTTCCCTCCTAACTACCTGCCATGAGTTGAACAGACCTCGTCAGTCCATACCTACCTAAAACCCAGCATTACCATGCTCTGACAGTCCAAGGCCACAGGTACAAGGACAAGCAGTCATGACTAGAAACCTCTGAAATGAAGGCAAAATACGTCAGGTATTCTTACACAGGCATGAAAATCTGACCAATATGACTAGCCTTGTGTAGATGTTTTGGCCATTTGTGCTTCTTCTTTGGAGAAATACCTGTTTAAGATTTTAGAGAAATTTTAATTGGATTTAAGTTTTTCTGTTTTGTTTTATTTTATTTTTGTTTGTTTTATGACATAGATGTGAAAGTCCCTTGTATTGTGCAAAAATAAATCTGCATCTTGCACATGGTTAAGAAATGTTTTTTCTATCTCGACCTGTCTCAGCATGGCTAGCTTCATGCTGACCTGGCTCATGAAAAACCTCTCCAATTAGTTTCTATATTTCTTTCAAAGAGAACTGTTTTGTTGATGAGTGTTTGGAAGATGAGGGAGAGAAATTAAGTATTTCTTGTTTTTCTATCTTGATGATATTGATTTCATAACACATTCTGTTTTTATTATATATTCATTATCACTTTGATAATATATTCTAATTTTTTTTAATTTTTGAAATGAAAATATAGTTACAGCATTTCTGCTCCTTCTTTTCATCCTTCTTACTCAAGCCAGAATTCTACTATTTCTTGCTGCTCTGAACAAGAGTAAACTTAAAAGATAGTAAAGTAGAGAACTTTTGTAATTAATTCGAGTAGGACCAGATGAGATTGCAAACAAAGGGTTAAGGATTATCTAATAGTGTTGGTTATCTATTGCTACATTGCTAATTACCAAACACTAAGCAGCTTAAAAACACCTGCATTTGCTATCCCATGATAGCCAGGAATGCAGACACAGCTTAGCCAGGCTTTCTGCATCCAAGTCTTTCACAGCCTACATTGATAGACTTGACCAACCCATAATCTCCTCTGAAGACTTGATTGAGAACAAAAAAAATCTGCTTCCAACCTCATGTGCTTGTAGTCAAATTCCATTTGTCAAAGGCTATTTCCTAGCTGTTAGTTGATAAGGAGTGTGCCTCACTTCTTTACCAAGTGGAACTTTCCAGCATGGCAGTTTGGTTTGCAAGTGTCCAAATAGAGAAAGCCATAGAGACAGGCTAGTGAGACGGAAGTTGCTACCTTGCATACCCTAATTACCAAGAGGCACACCATTACTTTTCCTAATTTTAGTGGTAGAAAGTAAGTCGCCAGACAATGCTACAGACAGTGGCAAAGAATCATAGTAGAGAGTGAATACCACAGGCCAGGAGTCATGAAAAGATGGATTAGAATCTATCTACCATATGGTTAATTATAAATTGGCCTTGGCCTGGCTAAACTACAAGCATTGTTCTCTAGTTTCTTTGATGTTCTCTTGGAAATCCAACAGATTTCCAATAAGAGCTTAGCTTTGATTTAAACAACTATATTCAAAAATTTTAAGACTTTAAAACTTCATGGATAAAAGTAGGACAAGAAGGAAATTGACATTATCCATGGCTAGCTGAATTGCATAGCTGCATAAAATTGAGATTACAGTAAATGCACATAGAACAATCTAAATAACAGATCTTGACACACTTAATTCAACATATAGGCATCAGTGTACTGTTTTTCATAAAGTAGGGGCTTAATACTTCATTGAAAGTAAACCAAATAGAATTCAATTTAAATGTGATTTCAATTAGCCTTGCTAGTTCTGTTCATCCTCAAACTTTTACCAAAGGCCATTCTGCTACTGCTTCCAAATGTAATGAAGAATTTATTCCTCAAAGTAGAAATGAAATTGACTATAAAAAGTCAGAACCCATGTTATTATTACTCACCACTCACAGAATTGTGCTTTTAAGTGGTTAAGAGTTGCCTTCTTTCTAATCTGAGAGGATGTTCCAGGCCAACAAACAGAAAATACAGCCATATTCAGCTACAGCCAAGGAGTTAGGGAACTGGGAATAAAATGTGTTTCACCAGTTGCCTGAAATACATGGCTGAGGACATTGGAAGCAATGCCTGAAAAATCCAAAGCTAAAACAATCATAGGGTGGGTAGGAAAGTTTATGCCTCTTGACCAGGACCAAAACCCACATCTGTTACAGTGAATTACAATGGGATATTATTCAAGAGGTGAATTCTTTTGCCAGTATAGAAGAAAAGAAAGAAATGATTGAACACTGCATTATTCATCATTCCAGGGTAAATGAAAATAGAATGGACTTAGAGTAGAAAATGACTTTTCAGAAAATCTGGCTTTCTATATGACCAGGCTGTCAACTACAAAGCATGGGCCCAATTCATCCCAAATCTATTTCACAAATGAGTAGATATTTGATTTACAAATCACTTTTTTCCACAGCACAAATAAGACAACAGGTTTTTTCTTAAATTTTCTGTTGTTGCATGCATTCCTTTTAAAGTTTTGGAGGCAATATTAACCAAGCCATTCAGGGCATACAAATATGCTGTCCTATCTGTAAGTTTTGATAGGTTTCATTATATAGCGTATGACATTGTGTTATACTTCCTGGTTTGTTTTATTTATTTGAGAATATGCTTGAGAATTTCATGCATATATACAATGAAATATGATTCTATCTATCTCTACCACTCCGCTCATATTCCTTTATATCTCTCCCAAAACATATCCCTTTAAAATATTTTTTGATAAGATAGAAAGTTAAATCAGAGCTGCTCATTTTTCCCCAGGTATGGGAACATCCACTGAAATATGCAAATACTACCAATGACAGCATTCTAAAAAATAAGTTCATCCCCCAACCCCAAGCTATACCTGCCTATAATAGCTCCTAAGTAAAGAGTAGGGCCTGGAAAGTATTTTTCTCTGGATTGATCTTGTCCAGGTCACATGTAGGTAGGCACAACGGCTATGAGTCAATGGGCATGAGAGGCATGTCATGCCTGGAAGAGAGCTTTTTATGATATCCCCCCCTACAGTTCGATTCCATCCACTTCCTCTCTCTCCATGTTTCTTTATCCTTGGCAAGGGGAAAAGAAGTTGATAAAAATATTTGATTTAAGCCTGAAAATTCAGTTTCTTATTCTCAGCACTTTGACCAGATATGTATCTCTGTAATGACTGTTACTCACTGCAAAAAAAAGGCTTCTCTGACCAAAATTGTGTAGCCTGGGTCCATGACTGTAAACTTAAACATTTAGATTGTGATGTGATAACATGGTCATTCAGCACTGCTATTTTAACAATAGCAGGTTCTACTCTAAGGTTTATATCCTCCCCAGCCATGTTGACAAGGATTACAGTACCAGTCATGTAGTTCCCTCTTGTGCAACAAGCCTCAAATTCAATCAGAAAGTGGTTGCCTGCCTTAAAACTATTGTACCACTATTCCACCAGTGTGCAAATCTTACCCTACATAGCACTATGGAAACAAGCCAGCAGGGAGGAAGTCTTCTGGTTGATTTGAGGTTGGTTTCTCCATGTCCTGCAGCCAAAGTGTATGGTATCTTTAGCAAAATACCACATAGCCATGATTGTGTCTTTTCTGGCAAAGTGGGAATTTGTGATTGATTCTGAATCAAGAGTGCAATTATTCACATGTACAGTGTGTTTTCTAACATGCTGTCTTCTTAGTTACCTTTATCCATACACATCAGTGAATATCTAAGCATTTGCCAGAGAAACGTTTTTAGTATATGATTATTAGTACAAAGACCAACAACTGATCAGTCTGCAGAAAATAAGAGTGGAGTATTAAGCTCCAAATGGGACATGCATATCCTATTCTCTCCCTGAAAAGCTTAGGAGTCATCATGGAAGATGGGCTAGAAAGGATGGAGTGTCAGACATAGTGGATGTCTGCAGCTAAATAGTATTTTCCAGACAAGACAGGATTGTTGCACACATGAACCCACAATGGCTGTGACTGCATGTACAAGACCTGTACAAGAGCAAGCCAATCCAAATCACAGCATGGATGGGAGCTGACTATGAACTCCTGAGGAGCTATTGCAATTGATGGTTGCAGTGAGGGAGACTCGGTGTTCTTCAGGGATGAGGTTGCTAAGAAGCTACTCACACTTCAGTAGACGTTCTTACACCCACACACATACAGGAATCTCTAAATTGACTCAGTGGGCTAAAAACTAGAGCAGAACACGTGAAATAGGGACTGAAAAAGGTGAGGTTGGTGGTAGGGGAAGAATTGAAGAGAAAAATAAAATTGTATGTATCTAAGTAAGAAATTTTTAAACAATAAAAAGAGAAAAATGTTTCTCCATTGAAGAAACAAAGCCACTCGTAGTTTTAAGAATCTAAGTGAAAAAGCAAAAGACTGTCATTTATTGAGCATTTATATATGCCAACCACTTGTTCACATATTTTCTCTCAATAAACAATCTGTCTTGAAAATAAGTATTTTTCTCAATTTAACAAATGAGAAAATTACTGTTAAAAAATCACAGAAAAGACAAAAACTTATATACGTTGATCAAGAAAATTGGGTGCACTTCATATACACAAAGACATTTGAACTTCAAAACACTCATTCCAGTGTGATAGGTAAAGAAACTTTAGCTCAGAAAGTTAAACAACTTGCCGAGTATTATATATCAAGTGAGAAATTGAGTTGAGTTAGAACTCACGTGCCTGTGATTCTTATATTTCCACTGATGATATCAAAGTAGCTAGCATAAAATCCTTTAAATGTGGCTTCTCTTAAAAGCATTGCAGGATTCTCATGCTTCCTGTCAGGGGAAGAGAAAAGGTTGTTATTTTTAAAGCTGTTGTGTTCTCCAGTAAGGCATCTAAAAAAATCCCTAAAGTTAGATTTGTCTGTAATTAAATAAAGTTAGTAAGATTAAGATAAGAGGCATTTCCCTTGGTTTAGTTGCCCTACATCACAGATCAATCACCAGATACACTCCATTATTGATCTTTTATTTTCTTTTTAATTAAAGTAACTCACTATTTGTTACTGTATCATAAAAAGTAAAAAGATGAATGAATGATTGCATGAATATATAAAATGATAGAGTATCAACCAAGTCTTATTTCTTCCTTTCACCCAGCATCAGGCCCTACACTAAGATGGTCACATGATATTCCCCAGACTGTCTCAAGTTGTAGATTTGGGTTAGTGAGCATCTAGCCGGGATTCAGTTTAGCAGAGCAGTAGCCAACTTTGTCCCATGACTGCTCCAGATATTTATGTTGCTCTCTAGTCATTTACAGTCTAAGGCCCTCTGATTCATAAAACTCCATTATATAATTCCCACATTTTCCCTTTGTTCCCCATTACAACACGTAAGTTGGAATGTGGAATATGGAGTTTCCCTTGGCTCACTTGGATAGCTACAGATGCTATGCAGTGGTTAGAAGCTCCAGGTGAGGCAACTAATTTCAAGGCCGACTACTATTGCACCAGATTACCTGTGACCTTCACAAGGCTACTTGATATTTCAAAATATCAGCTCCTCATGTGCAAAATAGGCTTGATAAAAGTACCTACCTCTGCGGTTTTGCAGGCGTATTGACTAGATGATATGGAAAGCAAAGCAGGTATAGCTCATGACATATTGTCTTTTACATAATCAAATGGGAAGAACAAAATGCATTTCCATTTGGCTGTCCAGCTCATAACTACTTATAAATTAAAATTCAGAAGGAGAAATCTTTATTTTCTTAGTAAGACAGCATTGCATCGGCTCAATAGGAGGGGAGGGATATCTATGGTTTGGCCCATCTTCAGTTCTTGTCCTCATTCTGGCAGTGAGGATCCGATGTTCTTGGTGTTGACCTGTGTCATGTAACCACCTCAAAGGATTGGTATGAGCAAGGGGATCAGGCTTTATCTAAGCCACATAGAGAGTAGAGAAAAGAATATGTGGAAGGAAGATTTGTGTGCTGTTACAATCCCTAAATGACTACACTCACACTGAAACTGACTTAGGATAACATTATTAAACAAGAGAAAATCAAAAAAAGAAAACTTTCAAAGCAAATGCTTGCTTTATTATATTTCAAATCAAAACATAGAGATAAAAATGGGCAGGGAAACTTAACGCTTATCGTGATTTCATTTAAGTGGAGCAACAAAGGAACAATCTGTGCTTGAGAAGCTGTGGAGCTGGATCTAAACAATGCTGGTGTAACAGACATAAGCCAATATCTCATAAGGTTAATCAGGGTTTTCCATAATACATAATTAGGCCAATCAAGAATTGCTTTGGAGATTCTGTCTATCCTTTCTCATAAATTACTCAGATGCTTACCTCAAACTTTCTCCCTTTTCTGTAGATAAACAGCTTTGAGAAACGTTACTCGTCCCTATTGGAAACATGCAAATAGCAGGACAGAGTTATTCAAATAAATGAATATTTTCCTAAGCCTGTTTATCATTTTTATATTTGAGTAAGACCTCATGAATTCTCTTGTTTCAGGAACAAATATGTAAGAGTAACAAAATTCAGGAAGACAACAATTGCCAGTGCCTCCTAATTCAATTTTGTTGTAAAAGTAACATTGTTTTAATTAAAAAAAGTAAGCAATGTATTTTAATCTTGCTTCCCCCTCCCCCAATTCCCCACCCACCTATCTACCCAACTTTATGTTCTCTCTCTTTCTCTAAACACACACTCACTAACAAGTGAAAATCAAAATGAACCAACAGAAAACCAGTAAGACAAAGAAATGTCAAAACAAAAATGCCCACAACCAAAACCATTAAGCTGTTTTTGTATTGGCCATTGATTGCTGGGTATGGGACAGATCCTAGAATGTGATTGATATACCCAGTGACACTCCATTGGAGAAAACTGATTTTCCTTTTGCCATTATATGTCAGCTGCAAATATTTTCCTGCTTAGGGCTGAAAGCCTGTGTCCACTTTCTCCTCTCAGTTCTGGGAGGCTATCTGCATTGAATCTGTACAGTTCTTGTATGTGTTGCCACATGTCTGTGAGTTCATATGTGCATCAGTCCTGTTGTGTCTAGAAGACATTGTTTCCTTGGTGTGATTCATCCATCACATCTGCTTCTTACAATCTTTCCACCTCCTCTTCTGCATAGATCTGAGTCTTATTTATAAGAGTAGAAATCAGTCCTATTGAAATCAAGCTCCAGTTATAATTTTAATCAGGCTACATTATCATAGTCATGTGTGAAGTATGCAGGAGGGAGGGAAGAAGGAGGAAGGGAATGGGGAGAGGAAGGAAGGGAAGAAAGGGAGGAAACAATTTTCTTGTCACTTCCTCTATGTTTTTCTTCATAAAGACTTTCTTCTCTATGGCTATCTATAGGCTAAACCATCAAAAATGAGGGATAAACATGAAACTTAGATGATAGAATTGTGTTCTCTAATATACACATATGCATAATATACACATATACACAAATAAGGATAGAAATGTTACATGAAAGGAAACAAAAAAAATATGAAAGGGAATCACACCAGTCACAGAAAGTTTTCTTTCTCTTGTTTTTAAGTGAAACACATTTTAAGCTACAGAATAAAAGTACATTATGAGAAGACATTGGTAAGACATTAGAAAAGAACATGAAACATGACCATCTCAAATAATAAATTAGGAATATAATTAAATAACTGACCACTCACTTCCTCAACCTTGAAACCAAGTGCTGTAATCTGGGATTTAAAATTGAGAAGAAAACCAAAGAAACAGATACTGAGGAACACTTCCAAAGAAACCTTGCTTCATTTCATTGTAATCTTAAAATGTGGATATTTGAGTGGGGAGTGAATCAGATAAGTACTCTGAAACATGATTTTAATTTATTACCAACCAGAATTAAATAAGCTCTGAAGGAGTATATTATAAGAAATTGAAAGCTGGAACCAATTAGAGATGTTCCTAGCTCAAGGTTACTCAATTCCCCTCAAGGACCTATAAACCATCAGCCGACATTGTGTTCCATGATCTGTCAAATCAAAATGAAAATATAACTGGATATTGTGGAATATCTTTGGAAAAATGCTTTATGAAAACATACCTCACTGACAGGCCAAATCTACTATTAAGCAAACATCTATTTGTGTCTTTCCACAGCTGCTTGACTCATATTTACAGATTTCTTCCGTGGTCCAAACGAAAAGCTGTCACCATGAATGTAGCTCAGGAATGAATGACTTTTCTCCTAAGATAACTAATGGTATGCTTCCTTAATGGCTAATCTTAGACCCTCATTTACATATAATTGTTATTGGGAAAGATAGATGGTATAAAGATAGATGTAATTGTTCTATATACGTATGTATATATATATAAATATGTTTGTGTGTGTGTGTGTATATATATATATATATATGTATATATATATATATATATATATATATATGTTGACGTGAGAGAGAGAGAGAGAGAGAGAGAGAGAGAGAGAACAATAGGATTTAAAATGAGTTCCCACTGAGATGCAACTCAGAGTCATGGAATAGACACTATATTCAATTCTTGCTTGCATGATTCTACTCATTTTGATTCCTAAACATTTATACTGTTCAAGACCTTCTGCTTAGAGAAACGGTACTACCCAAACTGGACTGAGCCTTCCTTAAGAATTAAGACAATCCTTTACAAACATTGCCAGGAGCTGATATAATAATAATAATAATAATAATAATAATAATAATAATAATAATAATAATGGTGATGATGATGATGATATAATTATATATAATATAATAATATAATTAATTCTCTTCTCAAGTGATTCTTGGGTGTGTTGACAGTTAAAATTAACTAACACATCTGTTACCTTGTACTGAACCAGGAAATCTATTTCCAAGCTACTGTGAAGTTGAGCGTTATCTTTGGGCAATAGAGCCCCAAGAATACCCGAGAGTGGAGTCCTCTCCAATGAATAATTGATTTAAGGGCATGAAGACCTAAACTCTTGATGGAAGAGGATAAGAGATGCAGCATTGTTCATAGTCTACAGCCTCCCTGTGGAGATCAAACTGAGCTTACACTTAGCCAAATCCACATTTTTGTTTAATATCCTTCACCCTAATCTGCTTCCTTTACATGTTTCTCTTAAAAGTTGATCATCCAAAAATCAGTTGGCCTAAATCCTACAATTCAGGATGACTTTAAAGAAATCTGATCTCAGACATAGCTTTAAGCCCACTGATTTCTTCGGGACATATATTTGAATTCTCTTATGAAACTATGAGAAACGCAAGAATAAATGAAGACATCCAATCCTTCATTTTTAACACTAAACTTAATTCCACATAGATAGTAAACAACCCCCCAAATATTGTAAATGTGAGTTACTTTGTGAGTAAGTTGCCTCACCCCTTTTCCTCACTCACATGTACTGAATAGATGGATATTTAAGAAAGGAAGGGTTGGATTTAGGATTATTGTTGTCCTTATCATCTAATACCACTCTTTCTCCAAGACCAATAAAGTATGAGTTCTTGGTTGTGTTACAAAATCTTAGGGGGCACTGAAGATGCACCTCTCCCACCTCTGTCCTACAATAATGCAGATAATGAAACAGCAGCTCATCTTTGGAGGGATATTCATTGCCAGGGGCTGATGACAGTCTCATAAAACCTAATTTCCCCCTTTCCCCTCTCGAAAGTTGAGCTTTCCCTGAGTACATTGTCCATTCCTCACTTTCCTCTTACACCCATACTAAATCAGCATTAGGCTGGTGAATATCAAGATAACTCTAGGAAATAAAGATGGGGCATTTTCTCAGTTGCAGCAGTTTATCATGAGAGATTAAAACAAATGTGAGTCTCAGATCTCTATTGTATCCCTTGTAAATGACCCTATTTCTCTTCTTTAAGGAAGATATATAAATATCAGATTGCACCAAATGAATTAACAAATTCATCTGGAACGACAAGGACACTTACATTATTCAAAAGCATGCGATATATCTAAATTAATCTAAAGGCATGAGTTTTTTTTCAAGACTTCCATGATGAAAAGAATGAAACAATTATCTCATTACTTGACTATACTTTCCATTAATAATAAACGATCACTCTAAAGTTGAGCCAGGAAAATGTAAAGATAATCAACTCTTCACAAACATATTCTGCTTTGGGACAAAGATATCCTTTTGATGAGAAAAGGCTCTTTAGGTTTCTATTATTCAAACTTGTATCAAATGAGCAATGTCCACTCTTAACAAAATAACACAACACAACCACTTTTTAAGAGGATTCAATGTTTAAAGAATGTTCATACTCTTCTGGCATCTTTCAGGCATCAACTGAATCTCAATTACAAGACTACTCAGCTAATATGACACAGAATTGACAATAGGCAATGGGGAAAGGAAATACAAAGAAAATTGAATCCTATTTTCCATTTGGTCCAAGTAAGGTAGTAGGAATATTGAATCATCTCAAAATATGTTCTTCCTGTTCAGCCTGATACAACAAAGAACTATAGACTAGGCATCTGTGATGGTAAGTATTAACTGTCTACTTAGAACAATCTAGAATCACCTGGGAAGGGAATCTCAATTTAAAAATATGTCTAGATTAGATTGACCTGTGGGCGCATCTCTGGGAAATTATGTTGATTGCCTTAATTAGTGTGGGAAAACCCTTCTTGCCATGGCTCACCATGCTCTGGATGGAGGACTTTAGATTGTTTAAGATAGAGAAAGCAAGCTAAACACTAGCATAAATGCAGTCATTCATTGTTCTCTGCTCTGCTCTTGCCTGTGGATGTAATATAACTATCTATTTCAAGTCCTTACCACATTGAACTCCCTGCAATGATGAATTGTAGCCTGGAATTGCGAACCAAATAAGCTCTTCCTCCCTTAAGTTACATTTGTCAGGATATTTTGTCAAAACGATAGCAATAAAAATTAAGACTGCATCTTTAACAAGGAACACTACTTATTTACCCTAAGGATGAGTATCATGATATATATATATATATATATATATATATATATATATATATATATATATATATATATATATATAGAGAGAGAGAGAGAGAGAGAGAGAGAGAGATATGTTAAAACTAAGAGTAGAATTAGTAAAATATAGTGATGTATTGAAGGTTTGCTAAAACTTTGGAGTATATCAGCAAATGAAGATGTTTGGGTTTAAGCCAAAGGCAATCTCAATGCTGCAGCAAAGTGTCTAAAGCCAACTTAGTTCAATGGAGGAAGTTAGAAAAGTGATGTGATTGCAACTCTTGCAATGGGAACCCATCTCTTTTATCCCTTGTGTCAGCAAAACCAGACCTACTGGTTGGTGGCAGATTAATGCTTCTTTCACAGGAATGGGAGTCCTTACTAGGATGAGTTTACCTTCCATTCTTCTAATCTCTTTTGCTCTTGTCTTCACTTTTGTGCTTCTAGCTCTTGAAATGGGATGGTGTAGCAGGAACGCACTCAACAGATTCTGAGGCATGCTCTTGAACTAAGTAGTTTCCAGAACTCAGAGCCAAATAAATTCCTGCTCTTTACAAACTATTTAATCTTGGATATTCTGTTCCCAGCAGCAGAGACGTGTCTGAGTACTTTTTACATTAATATTTTACAATTCCATCATTTTGTAATATATTGCCTACTAACTAATAGCTAATAAAAGGTTTTGTTTAAAAAGCAATTCTGTATCCTAAGGATAAGTATCATGTTAACTTTATATTAGATATATATTCAAATTAATATTAAAGTTAGTAAGATATAGTAGATGAATCGAAGGTCTACTAAAGTTTTGGAGTATGTCAACAAACAAAGACATTTGAGTTTAAACAAAATATTAGGCAAGCTCAATGCTGCAGCAAAATGTTCAAAACCAACTTAGTTCAATGAGAGAAGTTCCAAAGTTACAGTATGGTCCTCTGAGTTACAAAATGAGAAAGGCCGAGTTCTGCTGTCCACAGAAGTGAGGAGTGAACTATTGTTCTATTTGATGTGTCTCATTTCTAAAAGTGAAGGGTATGAAACAAAGATAGGAAAACAGAGTTTTAAATGGATTTGGATCACTTTTATATGAAAACTAATTAATAGATGATCACATTATTAGAATATCTGCCTTGTAACGTCTAGTAATTCAAGCTACTCTGGTGTCTCATGCTAATAGTTCTAGCAGTTTGAGAGACAGAGGCAGGAAAATTGTTAAAATTTTGAGGCCATTGTATGATACACAGTGAGATTCTATTGAAAAGAAGAAAGGAAGGAAGTTGTGAAGGAGGGAGGGGAGAAGAGAAATCTGTTTCCTCCTTCTTTTCTTCGTGTTTGGCACCTAGTAGGCACTCATCAAATAAACAAGTTCAGAAGAAATACTAGTGTGCATTTTACAGTACATTTTATATGTACATATTATAGTGTACAGTTTATTCACAATAAAATTTTGGAAATAAATTAAATTGTATCACCAGAATTGGAAAGAAATTAGTAACATTCTATATCTTCTTCCAGAGTTCCTAAAATTCCCTTTGTCCTTTATTCTGCTGGAGAGGCTTCTATCAAGGCTAGAAAAAAAATCTCAACTTCACAGCAATAGCTGCCCATGACCCTTGTACGATTTTGCAGAAAGCTCTAGTATTCTAAGCAGCAGCAAAATGGGAGGTCATAGGTCCTCACTGGTCAGAAACATTGTGGCGTCATGCTAATCTTAGAGCTTGGGTATCCAACTTCTTCTTGGGCCTTCCTTCATCCTATTAACTTTCATGAGGATAGTTTCTCTATGTCTTGATCCTTCTTCTGTTATGTATAAATAAAGAGAATAGAGACTAACAATATGTTATGTTAGTCAGGCTTAAACTTTCAACTTTAGTTTGAAAATCTTTATATGGAGTCAGTGTTCAATGCAAGGACTTACTAAATCTGTATAAAATATAAGAAAATGAAAAAGTGATTATTAATGACACAACTTTCCATATTTTTTCAAAGCTGAACCAGGGAAAATTGTTTCCATTTTAAACAGTAAATTCATTTTCCAGTATGCAATATACCTCAGAAATCCAATTGAGATTTTTGGGAAATACAGATCTGTCTACATTTTCAAAATGAAAGATACAGTTACAATATAAATTAAGAAAAAGCAAGCACTGCATTTCAGGATAGCATGGAAAAACCATTAAATCAGAATTCATTTTAAAAAAGTCACTGCTGGACAGTGGGTTGAGTGTGATTACTAGGTAAAGTAATCCTTTATGAAACAGATAAATTAAACATTACCCTGGAAAATTGATACATTGAGATGGATTCATTTATCTATTGAATAGCAAATAAAGTCAAAGTCAATTTCAGTAAAAAGAGTTGATATAACTGGGGGAAAGATTTTTCCAAGGAACACCAGTGAGAGCAGATTAGGTTAAAAATTAAATAGTATAAAGTAGGAATATTAATCATTCAGAAGGTTGTAAGTGAAGGGTGTGTCTACTTAGCTCAATTGGAAAAATGTTTCTCAGTTTGTGCCCTGAATAGTTCTCAGTCAACATGAAACAGACACATTCTTTTCGTATTCAGAAATTCAAATCAGACAGTTAGGTTAGGTTTCCACACATGGCTGGTTATTGCTGGCTCCCCATGTTGGGGTAGTATTCCTCCTACAGCTTCCCACAACCAGATATTCCCCTCTCATTGCTGGCTGCTGTGTTAGGTACAGATTTCACCTTATGGTGAATGATTCTAGGTTCCCCTGCAGGATAACCCTACAATCAATGTAAAAAGTCAGTGGGGGACTGCTGTGGATTTGTGCCTGTCTTCAGTAAGCTCCAGTTAGCTTTGAAAGTCCTATTTGTTCTGGCTTCAGTGATTTGACATCCATCCTTCTCAGCATTCTATAGGCTTCTGTCTCCATCACCATAGCCATGAGGAAACAACCTTACATAATAGCGTAGCCTCATCCCACAATTGTCTAAGTCCATGAATCTCGGGAAAGGCCTTAATACACTAATGTATACAGTAAAGGTTAGGTTTCCCTATTCAAATCTGGACTGAAACACAGTATCAGAGTGGTGAAAAAGTAGAAATGCATTCAGAAAAAAAGTATCTTTCATTCATTTAAATAAAGACATAGAATCGTACATTTAAAGTGGCTCCCACTGAGGGGATGGAGAATACCGGGAAAACACAGCTCACTAAATCAACCAACCAGGGCTCATATGGGCTCACAGAGACTGTCGTGGCAAGCACAAAGCCTGCATGGGTCTGAACCAGGTCCTCTGTGTATGTATTAGGGCTGTTAGCTTGGTGTTTTGTGGGACTCCTAGCAATGGAACTTTTGCCTGTTCTTGGGACCCTTTTCTTCTTGCTGGGTTGCCTCAAACAAGCTCAATATGAGGGGCTGTGCCTCGTCTTATTGTATTTTGTGTCATGATTGGCTGATACCCCTGGGAATCCTGCTCTTTTCTGAAGGTAAATGGAGGAGAAGTGGATCTAAGGGAGAGGGGAGCTGGGAGGAGCTGGGAGGAGAAGAGGGAGGGGAAACTGTGGTCAGCACTGTGATCAGTCATTGAAAGATTTCATCTATTCTATTTAAGAATTACAGAATGGTGCTAGGGATAAATCAATTTTCAGATGATTTCTGAGAGGTTTGTTATCTGTTGATAACTTTATCCATACTTTTGAAGTTATTGCTCACATTTAAAATAAAACACAGTAACTGAGAATCGACTGTATGTTTTTGCCTGCCATTTCAAATATATTCAGTGTCAGGCGTTATCTAGGTGATGCCATCCTTCATGGCGCTGATACTCAATATTTAAAGTTTTGCTTTGTGTAAAAGTTGTGATGCCCATTTTTATTTAGGTTCTGAATTTTGCTTTTAAAAAAACAACTTGAGTCAGAAAAGAATAAGTGGCTAGGAGTTGATTTACTAGTGTTTATACTCTTCATTGTGATAAAATACTCTCCAAAAACAACTTATGAGAAGGGTTTATTTTGGCTTATGGTGTGAGAATGGATACAGAGTATCCTGGATGTGAAGGTATGGTAGCAAGAGCATGAGATGACTCTTTGCTTTGCACCAGGAATCCAGAAACAGAGAGATGCATAATAGTGCTCTGTTTGCTTTCTCTTTTTATTCTGTCTGAGAATGCTAGCGCATAGAATAATCTGTCCATGTTCTGGGTAGGTTCTCCCACCTTAGTTAAACCTTTTTCAAAATGCCTTCACAAACATTCTCAGGGGTGTGTTGCTGTTGAGATTCTAAATTCAACCTAGTTGATGGTGACAGTGAACAGCAACCAACACAGTTGACAGATAATGGAAGATGAAGGAATCTAAGGAAACTTATCATATGTGCTTTGTAATTATATGAGATTCTCTCCAACTGTCTATGATTGGTATTATTATTCTTATTGTATAATTTGGGAAATGGAGTGAAATTAAATTCAGTACCTTATCCTCCTGTATGAGACCAGCAACTATCTACTGCTTCTCTAGGTCAAGGAAGACTGGTAGCCATGCTTCTTGCTTTCTTTCATTCTTTATTGTGGCTTAGATTTATTCTGCTTCTGCTCTGAAAAGGAAGCCTCTTCCTACCTTGAAGAAAGTCCTAGAGGACTTAGGCAGGCATTGTTGCTGATGTTGGCCAAACTGGATTTCTGTTCTATTTTTGGTAACAGATCTTACTGTATTTATTTTATATCACAGCTTGACCCTACCCTCAAGATTAATTGAAAACCTGTCTTGTTATTCATTTGATAAAGCATTGAGAGCCCAAATGGGCCAGACATAATATTAAACATTAGAGTTAATGAATAATATGTGGAATCTGTCCACAGTGAGTTGATGTTTCTAGTACAAGGGATAGTCATGTAAAATAAAATGGAAGCAAGGTACAGTAGTACTATACTTTCAGAACATACAAGGACAATGGGAACCAACTCTACTGGGAGAAAAAGTAAGACAACTTCATAAAAGCAGCACCATTGCAGTTAAGGTTTGAAGGACAAAGAAGAATTTCCAAGGTGAAATCCCGTATAGAAGTAATGACATGCGCAAAAAGATTGAGGAGTGAAGCAGACGACACATGCTTAGGAAATACAGTAGCATGGTGGATTGGAATAGAGAGAAAGGAAGTGAAAACGGAAGTGAAAAAAATTCTTGGATTGTTTAGAGATTTTAGACTTTCATCAGGAAGGCAACATACATATATACAATTTTATATATTCATATACACATATATTTCTATATAAATATACATACATACATATGTAAATATATATGTGTGTGTATGTATGAACTTGTGTATGTGTGAAATTATAAACATAAAATTGCATATATGAAATTATACATATACATACCCGTGTATATACATTCATACATACATGTAATACTAAAGCCACTGAAGACCTTCTTTAGAATTTGGGTTGGCCTAGAGAGAGCACTCCTGCATCACTGTTACATATCATAATGCTTCAAGTGATAGGAAGGGGCCCTTTGTAGGTCAAGTAGAGCCATACATATATAATAGGTAGTTATAGTTCTGAATATAGTGTTGGTCTTCATATTTTGATACTTGATGTGGTCATTGAAAGAAATCATATCCAATCAAAGTTATGTTCAATACATATATCAATTATTTTGCTAATTTCTTGTAGTTAAAGAAAAGCTTTGGCTAGCTGCCATCCTGTTTCTTCAAAAAGTTCTTCCTTAACAATATATGAAGCCATAACTGAACAAAGAGTAAAACCATAACAACTTTAGAAACAGAAATTGCTAACAGGTATTATATGCTAAGAAAGGAAATAATTGGCAGCTGTAGCCATATGATATGGCTACTGACAGCTTGGCAGCTGCAACCCAAAGCAAAGGTGGAAGATTTTATCTCTTAACAGTATGTGCTTTACAAGTAATAAACTTTTTATAGTATAATTCATGTACCTAAAAAGGTGAAGCCTTTTAAATTCAAGTTAGAATGAATAAAGTGAAAAAATTTTCAAAAGAATGAATCAAATACTAGACCACAAAACTTCCAACTACCTTAAGCACTGGAGAGGAAGTATGATATTTTAATGCAAAAATTCCCCAACGTATAATACCTAGAATTTTTGTTTCAGAAGTTGTCTCTTCAATATGAAGACCCTTTGTCTGTTCCAGGGGCTTATGACAGGTAGAATTCTACCTAAAATCCCCTCAAGTTTCCAGTCTCCTGGGCACTTCCTTCTTAAAGTACTAACTGTTGTTTATCAATGGTACCTCATTATAGCTTCAGTGTAAGTCTGAACAAAGGGTCCATTTCCCAATAGGTTGTAAAATTAACGAAACATGAAGGAAAGTTACACTTCATATAATGGTAAAGCCTCCAATTTTAGTGACATTCAAGACTGATTCCCTTTGCAAACGAGTTAACCAAGTATCAAGTATGTTAGATTGCACTAATTTGGATAAAAACTATCCCTGTTTTATGGAGGCATTAAGCTTACACAATTTTGAGAGCCATCTTTATACATAACTTAAAACTATATACAGGATTGTGACTTGTGAAAGTGAGGAGTTAGTAGTCTAAATGAGACAGCTGAATGGGATCAAATCCAGCTTGAGCACATGAGGGCCAAAGAAGTGTTAATTAGGTTAGTAGAAGGAAGAAAGCTGCATCAGGCACCTATGAGACCAGAGACATGGAGCTCAGTGGAATTACTTCTGGCTTTGGCTTTCCTTAGAAGAATTTTCCAGAAGTAGTGGACTACTGAAGATTTACAAGTACATCGTAATGCCCTGCTGATGCAAAGAGACTCCCTGAATTCTGGGTAAGTGCTTTAGATAGTGCAGGAATGGTCCATGTTAATATTTCTAGAGTGGCAAAGATTTTAAAGAGGCATGGGAGCAAACCCTTGCATGCAGCATAGGAAAGGGAATCTGCTCAGAAGAATCTGGAAGAAGGAACCATGACATAAGGAATTTACTCCATGCTGAACAGCATAGTGAGTGGGTGACTTGGAACATAAACTTAAAGGTTCCTTTTGAATAGAAAGGGTTTTGTCTAAGCATGCTAGCAGATGCTAAATAATTTCATTTTCCTGGCTCAGCAATTCTGTCTTCTTCACACAAAAAAAAAAACTAACAAAATACAAAAGTAAAAGCAAGATCAAACAATAATCTTCAGATTTTCTTCAAATAAATCTTCTAAGTTTCCAACTCAAAAGCCATTTAAAGTTTTTCTAAAAGCTTGCAATATGCATGGATTCTCATTAAAGATTTATTAACTGAAAACTTAGGACATTTGGACTAACCAAGTGTTACATACTATTTTGGACTGGAAATTATCTTTTTTGAGTACTGTTCTGATATGGTTGTTTCTTCTCATACTATCTCTGCATCATACAGATTCAGAGATGCAGACTATGCCTTGAGCTAAATTTATTATCTAATGCTTTGATATGTAAATAGCAGCACTACAAGCATCACTTATTAAAGCCACATTTTCTAAGAAGAAACAGCATATTGCTAATAATTCAGACCAGAAAGTTCCTGCAGTAGGAAGTTACTATTGATTTGAATTTCCTACTTAAGTAATTCACTATTGATTTGTAATTCTTCACCTTAAGCAAAGTGTTTCAATCATTAGGAAAATTAAAACATGATGAAGCGAAGAGGTGAATTTTGACTGACTACATTATAAAAGAAAAAGGACTAGACTTTCCTTTTTCCTCCTTCCACTCTGTTTGGCAGTGCCTTTTATTTTACTTTATTATTCAAAACAAAAATTCCATTATTCCAGATTGCTCCTAGAAAGTCTTCCTTCCTCAGTTGGAAAAGACTACTTGAAGTAATTCTCATAGTGTCTAGGTTACACACTATGCTGCTGAAGATGGGAAAAGAACAAATTTGTAAATAACTAATGGATTTCCATTTCAGCTGTCTCCTATTCTCAACACTTGTCTGGATTGGGCCCAGGCTCCAAGCCTGTTGGGGCATGACCATGAGGCATGGGGTATGACCATGGCTGCATGAACTTATATGCTAAAAAGTAAGAGCAAAAATCTTCAGCAGAAGTGGTACTGGAACTCAAAAACAAAAAATCAAAAACTCCAAAGCAGGTCATCAGCTACCACCTGGAAATAGAGGTACAGAATTGTCTAAAGGAGTCAAATGAAGCATGGACTGTTGACATTTATTTTCAGTTTCCTCCCCATGAATCAAATCCTCCCAAGCCCATTCATAGCATGGGCTTCTTCCAGAGAAGATGAGACAGCACACACAGGAGAATAAACAGATGATGACATGATTCCCTTCTCTTCCACAGAGAGACACAGTAACCATGGTGCCCAAAGAAACATTGCAAGGGACCCACAGGATCCTGAGGTCATTCAGAACCCAGAGCTGAATTCAAATCATGTAATTCCACTGGCATCAAGATGCAGAGTAAGACTCAAAGTAGAATGCAATTGGCAAGATTTATGGGCTCTAATATTAAACTGAGTCACCGTTGTTTCATGATCACATCTGAATATTTGACAGTCCACCTACTCATTCCACCTTGCCAATATCCTCTTTTAATGAAAACCATTTTCTCCTCTCATATAGTATGCTATTTGTCATCTTACATATATTTGTACCTTTTTCTTGATTCTCCCAGTTTTCCCATTGATACTTCTACATGGATATAACTTAAAATAATGTCTCAGCTCTATTCACCAGGACAGAAAGTTATCACCTGTCCTTGGCTCTATTCATTCCCTGAACATCTACAATTCACATGTATTTGTCTCTTTTCCTTGTAAGACTATGATTATTAAGATGCAAAAGAATTATCATTTATTGTAATACTATATTTGAAAAGCCACATACTTTTTAACATGGTGCTAATGAAAACCACAAGTACAATAATCATCTACACAAATGAGTGCATTGATAGAAAGTGGTGTAGCAAAGTGGTTCTGGGTGTCGATCTGATATCAGGGGCCAAATGCTGCTGCTTTCTTGTTTTGTATGTATGAAGTCAAGTTGTATTTCTCAAAATTTCTCTTATATTTATTTATTTATTATTATTTAGTGTGTGTGTGTGTGTGTGTGTGTGTGTGTGTGTGTGTAACAACTGTCTGCAGATGCCTAAGGAGGTCAGAAGAGAACATCAGATTCCCTAGAGCTAGAGCTTTAGGCCTCTATAAGCTTCCCAGTATCCGTACTGGGAATTGAAGTATGATCCTCTGCAAAAACAGGGGTTCTTAACCATGAGCCATTTATTCAGCCTCCCACAAACCTTTTGTTAAATAAGATGAGTCTAATAGTAGCATATCCCTCACAATTGTTGCTGAGGTATCATGAGATAATTTAGTTTAAACTCAATGCACAACATGAGCATTAAAAGAAGAAGGGAGAAAAAAGGGATGCAAAGATTTGTAAGAGCCAGAGGACCAGGGCATTTGCTGTGAGATTTTGTCTCCTAGTAATGTCAGAAGCTACCCCCATGAAGTCTCACCAGCATGACTGCCGAAAAATGCTGGAGAAGGACAACAACAATAAACATGCTGGGGTAGACAGGAGAAAGTCCACAAGGCCTCATCTTTACACAAAGAACTGCAGGCAACAAAGGAATGCTGAGAGCTGGAGAAATAGTCTTCCCCAGGAAAAAGCATACCACTTAGGTATCCAATTCCAAATGATCAGCCTTGAAAACACACATATACAAGTAACACGATACAAACAGAGCAGGTTGTTTTGTGTATTTAAGAATATATATATATATATATATATATATATATATATGTATATGTATATGTATATGTATATATATGTGTGTGTGTGTGTGTGTGTGTATAATAATAATGTATAATATATATATATATATATATATATATATATATAAAACAGAAATTTATTTTTTAAAAAAGAGGCCATGAATTTGAAAGAGAAAAAGGAGAGGTATATGGGAGTGTTTGGAGGGAGAAAAGAGAAGGGAGAAATGATATGACTATACAACAATCTCAAAAAGACAAAAAAAAAAAAAAAAAAAAAAAAAAAAAAAACCTGAGAGGAAACACCTATTATTCTAGCAGCCATGTTGAAATGATGCTTCCAGAGGATGAAACTTAAAATGAATATTATCTAAGCATTTAAAGAGCACTCCTACTGACCTATGCACTAAGAAATTCCACAGCTGCTTTACCCAGTTTATAAATGAGCACAGCGTTGTTGTAACTATTCAAGAATCACAAGTAACATTTTTTTCCTCAGTTGATCTCAGAACAGGTGAGTTTCCCAACTTTGAAAGAATCCTGTCTACAGAAGACAGTATGGAGGTTAAAATGATGAAGAACAATGTAATGCTGATGTTAATGATGAAGGTAAATTACTGAGATTGACTATGTGCCAGCATAAATCTTAGCATTTTGTATATCTTAAATATTTAAATATTCAAGACTATCATAAAAAGGCATTATGTTTTTAATGTCCCCTTTTTACATATAGGAAAATTGAGGCAGTGGTTAAGTAGCTTACCTATGGGAATATCTAGTCAATGGCAGACATGAAAATCCAGCTCTAGAATCAAGGTCATAACGGCCATAAGCCAAGGTGTCATGGCCTGCCATTTATACTCTATTCTTGTGTGTTATGGAAATCTGTGTTCTACCCTTATGGATGCAAATGTTTTATTTGGGGTAATAACACCAATAAAAATTGTTAAGTAAGCACTTTGCAGAGTGAATATCATTTACCCATTTTAATTTATTATTGAATTTTCTATTCACCACAGTTATGTTTTATGTTTTCTTTATTGAAATTACATTCATCAGGATAATTTTTCTGTAAACTGTGGACTAAACATTGGATTTATTGGTTAGTCATTCTGCCTATACCAAATGTGATGAAGTACAGCTCAAACCATAGACCTATTCTTTTATGGCTATTGTAATAGAGTTTCACAGGCCCACATTTAATTTACATGAATTCGATCAGGTTAGCTGAAAGTTAAAATAAATCTGAGGCTTTCAGTGGTCTCCCAAATCCATCCTTCCGGGGTTACCAAATATGAATATGCTTTATGCCTGAGAAAGCAAGAGCTTCTCAGTGATTCCCTCGAGATAAAATTAAGGAATTAATGGGGAAGGGGTGTTGATGAGAAGCAGATTATTAACAAAATACCAAAATATTAGTATACAAATTATTTTTTTAAAGTGTGGCAAAGTCAAGTAATGTGTTAACCAAATGATGGCTTGTATCAATCAGGCAAACCTACAAGTAAAGTAATCTCAGAAGGACACAATGTCATTCAGATGACAATCCAAATAATACATTCTTAATCTGAGTTACATTATAAAGAAACATCAGGTGAGGAATAGTCTAAAGAACAACTGGCTTCCAGTCTTCAAAACCATCACAGAAGACAACACTGTGGAATTGTCTTAAAGTGAAAAGACAGCATGGAGAAACATGCTAACTAAGTGTAACTCATCACCCTGGACCAGATTCTGTACTGTAGGAAAGCTGGTGAGCCAGGAATATGGACACCACATTCTGAAAACCAAAGGGACAATATGGAATTTCTGAGTTTGATAACTAGACCGTGGCTATATAAAAAATATACTCTTAGGAAATATACACTGAAGTACTAAGTAAAAATCTATGCAATTTACATTTAAATTGCTCAGAAAAAAAAAAGCTGTGTGCATCCATCATAAAAAAGAAACAGAGAGACAGAGACCACTGGTTTTTTGTTTTTTTTGGGTTTTTTTTTTCATATGGTCACGAGACTTCTTTTAGTTGGGACCTGTTTCAGGATCACAATTTTTATGAATACGGCTGGAAAGCCTTAGAAAAACTGACCAAAATTGGGAAAATTGCTAAAAATCTAATATATAAATAATGATAATGTTACAGCTAGCAATTTGGAATTTCCACAGAAGTGTAGAAGTGTTGCAAAAACCTTCCAATTATTTTCTCGCTGATTATAGTCTTTGTATGGAATTGTATGCTGTGTATATTATCAAGTTATACATGCACATTACTGTACAAAGACGTCTACTAAATACCTTATACACTGTGTTTATGGGCAATTTAGGGATTTTCCAGGGTAAGTCTTACTATGAACAATTTTCAACTTATTTAAATTCTTAAATCTAGTTTTTAAATATTACTGCAGTATACTTCTAGGAAATCCTGGTTTGACTTTTTTTTGTTTTTCGGTGAAATTTCAAAGACCTAAAATTTTAAAGACACAGGTTGTCCCACTTTTAAGTGTGTTGATCTTTTCTTATGATCAGACTCTAATGGCTGTAGGTAGAGCTTCCAACCATGGGGTCTCTAGGTCAAAATAGGCAAAGGGAGAACACAGTGGAGACACGAGGGTAAGAGATGAGTTTATTTTGGACACCACCTCATCCCCCGCACATACACACACAAGAGAAGACTGTTCTGCTTTATACAATAACACCTCTCAGGGGAAGCTTTATACTCATTAGTTTGTCCCGGTTTCTGGAAACTGCATTTTCAATTACTGGCTCTAGAAAATGTTATTAGGATAATCTATGAATAAGGCAAAGCAGGACTTACTTTTATAGTAGCTATACAATCATTAAGTATGATAATTAATCTTCATTGCCAATTTGGTTAGATTAACAAATACCTAAGACATTATGAAGGCACACCTTTGGGGTATACCTAGGAGAGGTGTTTCCAGAGACAGTGATCTGAGTAAGAAGGCCCAAGCTGAGTGTAGGCAGCATTATCCAATAGGAGTCCTAGGGTAAATAAAAGAGGAAAAAGGAGAAAACTCGATGAGCCCAGTCATTGACATTTCCCTTTCTTTTCTCCCCAAACTATTCAGATATGAGACAGGCACCTCATGATCTTACCACCATAGCCACGTGTGGCTCTGACCATCTTGCCTTCTCCACTGTAATCTGTACCTCTAAACCGTGAGTCAAATTAAGCAATTTCTCCTTTATATGGCTTACAGGCAGTTATTTTGATACAAAAATAATAAAAGGAGCTTAAAAATTAAAAGTAATATTTTAATTTAATAATATGCTATACTGCTAAGTAGAAGAGAAACCAGTCATGATTCTGTGGGTCTGGGTTCTAGTTAGGGTAGAATTTTTAAGGTCAGTTGTGTTATGCTTTTTGTCTGTGCGATAAATGTGCCATAAACATTTTAAGGGAAGAAAGATTTATCTTGCTTCCTGACTTCCTTATGCCTGGCTCTGTTGATTCTGGGCCAGTACTGAAGCAGAGAATCTCAAGGGTAGAAGCATCTGTTAGAGTCTACTTACCTCATGGCAGACAGGATATAGAGAGAACAGAGGGGTAGCTGGGACAAGTTGTACTCTAGAACCTACTTCTTCAAGCTAGGCTCTTCACACTAAAATTTTTTCTACTTTCTAAAATACTTCTGCCAGCCAGGAACAAGGTTTCTTAAGCTGTGGGAAGCAATCAGCTCCAAGAGGTAACATAAGGGTTGGCTTATAATTGAAAAAAGGGTCACAATAAAATACTTAGGATTGGTGAATCCAAGATAGGGGGTTTTTAATGAAATCAGCTAAAAACTGAACAATTATTTGGTTAGCTTGGTATGATATCACCTGTTATCCTGAGAAAGTGCTACTTATTCCAGTAACAATAATTTAAGTGGCATGGTTTTGAGATGAATGGACTTGTACAAAATTTTAAAGCAAGCACTGAACTATTTGAAACCTCACTTCCCTAGGCAAGAGCAGTCGGAAATAGCAGTCATGTATGGACTGTGTAGGAGGATTCTGTTCTTAGCTTCCATGTTTAGGTCTAGAGATGGTAATAGCTCCTCTTTTTAGCCCCAGAGTACTTCTCCATCTGTAGTTGGTTTTCTAAAACTCTGTCTCACTCACTTGTAGAAAAACTTTTCATTAAACACTTTTCAATTATTCCATGAGAATGTGCCATCTGTTTCTTATTGGGAACCTAACTGAAAAAAAAAAAAACACATACGTAGGGGCTCAATAAACATTTGTTCACTTGCACGTATTTATTGTTAAAATCATCAGCTTCAATGATGTGATTCATCAACACTGTGCATACTGAAGACACCGAATCTGCAACAAGGGGTGAACCTCACACTAACTTGGTATCTGCATCTACTCAACCTTCCCACTGAAGTGGCCTCAGTTTTAATCTCCTGTGGGGGTCCTGGCAGAGGACGTGGTGTGTCAGTTCCTCTGGAAATGCAGCACCCATGCAGCCTAGCTCTGCTCTTTGGCCCTGGTTCTGAAAGCTGTAGTTCTTAGGTTTATCTCTGAGTCTCCAATGCCAGAGGAAGAATCTGCCTAGGGACTCAAAATTGCTTTATTGGCCTGTCCCAGCTGCCAAGAACTGGAGGCTTGACCATAAATCCTTTCCAAGTGCAAGGGCAGCAGGGAGCTGATTGCTTGTCTATTGCTGCTGGCCTGTCTAGATTTCCAGCATAACTCTGAATCTTGTGCCTTCTAGCCACCTCCTGCTGTGAACACATGAAAGAATTTGTGCCTTGATGAGCCTCCCTCTCTCTCTCTCTCTCTGTCTCTGTGTGTGTGTGTGTGTATGTGTGTTGAACCCTTTGACCCATGCTTTCTCACATTAATTCCTGTCTGTTAAACCAATCTGTGTGGTAATCTGTCTCCCAAGAATTCCATAGAGAAAATAAAATCACGTCACCTCCCACCTCTCCTATAATATATTCACAAGGAAAGCATGAAGATAACTAAAGCTTGAAAAAAAAAAGACACCATTGACTTAAAGGCTGAGGCTATAAACAGCACAGTGATCAGACTGCTTGCCTCACACGCATGACCCTCTAGGTTATGCCAGAGAGAGAGAAAGGGAAGGGGAGGAAGAGGAAGAAGAGAGAAGAGAGATATAACCAATTTTTTTTAAATAGCAAAAAAAACAAGTGCTTTTCTAAATGTATTTTTAAATATATCTCTAGACTTTCTCCTCTGTAGTATAATGGCCATCATCTTTAATATATATATTGTGGAAACTCTCACCAAGTACTGCATTGAATGATTTTGTATGAATTAACAGGGCTGCTTGCTCTATGTTAAACCTATTTGTAATTAAGTATGTGAAAAGACAGAAGGCAGACATGGTGGAGCACAATTATAAGCTAATCACACTGGGTGCCATCTATCATTCTTGATTTTCATGGCAGGAACTACTTCAGTTTAGTTATAAGACATATTTATTTCAACTCAATACAAAAACTCACATAACACACATCCCGATACTTTTGGAGATAAAAGTGAACACAAAGCCTGCATCACACACAATTGCACCAGCACTTTCAAAAAGAAGGAGGCTCTATCTGAAGGATCTGTTTTCAATATCCAACACAGGCAGGAAGTGTGCAATCCTGGGGTTTCTTATCATCAGCTTCCCCCTGAGGCTTCTGAGTAACTGAGAAAGAAATGACTTCAAGGACCCCCTGGCTTCTCACAGGACAAGTCACAGATGCTCAGGCTTCCTGCTGAGAACACACATTTACTTCTTATTTCACAAATCACACACGCTGTGTAATCAGGGATACTGACTAAAAGCTTCACATTCCAACTTAGACAAACCTGGGTGCGACTGTCAACTTTTATAAATTAATTAATTTCATTAAAGCTTGGTCAACTCAGTGAAAAGTGGAGTGATGCAGGCCTGCACTCCAAGTTAATAAATGAAATAATGCATGGGAAACAGCGAGCTTAGCACTGCTATGTCATTTGAAGTTGCTGCTGTCCCAGGGGCAGGGGAATGCTAGTGTTTCCATTTGATCCTATTATCTTTCTTCAGAAGAGATCATAGTAACTGTGTCTCTAAACTCCATGCTTTGCCACTTGCCCATGGTAGAGTTTCTTGTGGAAATTCCACCAACACATAATTGTCTTGACGTGTGTGCCCAGTTCATCACACTTTACCTCAAAGGTGTTCTTAATCACTACCGTGGAGCTGGAAAGCCTCACAGCCTCACAAAGGCAGCTGCAATCATGACTCTATTTTTTTTTTAAGTAAAGGAGTTGCAAACAGAATGGATAACACATTGCATTTCCACAAAGTGTCCATAGTATATACATACGTATATATCATATTATAAAAATAGATAAGTCTGGCTCCCACTGTTGTTCATCCTATAGTTCTTGGGTATAATCTCTAACATGTCGGTGTACAGTTTTGCAAAAGGTAAGACCCAATTTTAGACCAAAGAAATCAAATCTTTTGAATTTTCACTAAGATTTAACACCCTTCTTAAACTTTCTGGCAGTGACTCAGCTATGAAAATAAACAAATATGCTTTAAATTTGTTTAGTATCTTAAGATTTACCAACATCTAGCATGGAATGTAGCATTAGTACTCTTACTTCCTATATAATAACAGAGACAAAGAACTGGAGCTTATTTATCCCCCTTAAACAATTTTTACATAATTGCGTATCCAATAATTTAGTATCTTGGGGATAAAAAGAGCAAACAACTCAGAGGGATTCTCTTCCTGATGTGTTGCCTTTTTGCCTAAGTATGTAGTTTAATTTTTAATTAGCAACAGTGATTTTGTACACTTCTCGGGTGCAATTTAATTATTCGATCTACAAATACAGTGAAGAAAGATTCAATCAAGCTAACTACCACATCACTTCAGCCAGTTATTTACTGTTTTGCAGTGAGCACATTAAAAGTCTGTTCCTTTTTTCATTGAGCCTATGTTCCATTTAGTTTTCACGTTTTAGTGTGTTCTGTCAGAACTGGGAACTGGAGTTTAAGGATGGGCTACTTTAAAATCTAAAAGCAAAAGGGTTGATAAAGTGGCCTAGAAGAACCTTAGGAGAAGTGAGGAACCAGCTTTGGATCTGCAGGAGAACAGCTCTACAGGGAGTAGGAGGTGCAGTGGTGACCACCCTGAGATAAAGACTGTGTGGTGCCATGAAGAAATGGCAAAGTGGCAAAAGTATTGGGGCAGAAGCAGATGGGAGCTCCACAATGCAGGGCCTAGTGGGCTGCTGGGAAACAGGTTTCTCTGCAATCTACACTGTTGTGTTGATATTAACCTACCCACTCATGAGTGAAAGACCTGAACCATAAACTTAAGTTCAAAATCTGAGATGCCAATACATAAAGACAGCTTTGGAGGCAGGCAGATAAGGCTGCGAGTGACATCTTTAAGCACCATGACAAAGCCAGGCCATTGTTCTCCTTGACTACATCAAAATCCCTGAAAGCCAGTATCTGCCTGGTTATAACAATCCTTCAAAATGAACCCCAATCTCAGACATTCTTCTTTGCTCTCCTTTTGTGTAAAAGCTGCTTGCTCTTGGGGCTGGGCGTATAGTCCAGCTGGTAGGTTTCTTGCTTAGCATTTGCTTAGTTCTATGTTCAGCTTCTCACACAACAATCAGGTCAGGTGGTACACACCTGTAATCCCAGTCCTCAAGAGGTAGAAGTAGGAGAATCAGAAGTTTAAGGTCATCCTCTGTTAAATAGTGAGCTCAAGGTCATCCTGTGATACATAAGACCTTGTCTCTCAAGAAAGAAAGAAAATAAAAAAACTTAAATTTGCTTGCGGAGCATGAGGATACCAGAGGGGTCACAGAAGACATCTTTCTCATCTCCTTTTTTTTTTCCTGCCTTAGCCTCTCACTAAATCTGTGTTCATGTCGAAGACTTTTACTTTCTATCATTGTGGTGTGAACAGGACACTTATATGCTTTTTGCTTTTTTCTGCAAAATCAAGTAACTGATTCTGTTGATATTTTCAGAGACTGCTTTATACTAGAAACACCAATGAATATGTGAACAATTGTGCTGGTCACTTTTCCTAGAAGATGACATATCAACAATATTCATAAGCTAGCTCATGTCTCCTGCCTCTGCCACAGACCATGGAACACGCCCACAAATAAAACACTGAGGCCTTGATCATATTGGAAATCAGGGTCCTGTTTAAGTAGAGAATGCATTTCCACAAACAATGTTAGGGTTCACTGTCTTCATACAAAAATTATGGGCCATAGTAAGCCTACCATGTTCTATTAAGTCCAGCTTCCAATGGTGCTCAGAAGTCTATTAATATCTGGGTGGGTTTTTACTATCTCTGAATTAATATGAAGCATAAGCCTTCATATACCCCTCTAGAGCACACAACTTCGTGTACCTTTGGGAAAACCACTTCAGGTTTGAAAGGTAAGTAGTTTTCTCATCTTATCATGGAAATCAGGAATTAGTATGTGTATGTATATGCATCCGTTTAACAAAGTTGGAGAAATGTATACTTTCTGGAGATTACTGATGAGAGAACCTGACACCCTCAACCCCTCTCCCCTTTCACTTCACCCCCATGCCTGGACTCAGACAAATGCTTATTATGTCATCATAGTTTGGTCACTTCTTTGAACCAAAGACATTTTGCTCGTTGAAAGTCCCTATTAGAAGGCAAATAAGCTGCTTAGAAGAAGTAAGCCTTTAACCATTTCAAGTCAATTGTGTTTTAATGATCTATAATATATTACCTTGATTCTAAAGACAAGTTTAAGAACACATTAATATGAAAGGTTTGAGACTTGTGATAAAGTATGGAGAACCTACAGAAAATGAATCCAGAATCAAAGACCTAAACTTGTTCATGGACAGGATGAGAAAGTACATCTAAGGTGGAATTCTTAGAGGCACCAAAGGACTGAGAACAGAAAAGCTCACAGAAATGTTTCCACTGCAACTCCTTACCTAGGCAGCACTCATATTCTGGAATGGAACTGAACTAGAAAGGGACTTGGAGACACACCTCCCGTCTCTGGCTGAGTGTGTACAGAAGCTATGATCCAGGATCTGTAAGTGCCCTTCTCACTCCATTCAGCAGATGGGTGACACAATAGAGATTAAAATGCTAGCCTCCCCTCCTTTCTCACTTGTTGAATAGGAAAAAAAAGGGGGGAAGGGAGAAAATGTGGTTGCTCTCAAGATTCCTTAGTTAGGGTTTTTCTGGATTCTATTTTGGGGACATTTTTAGCCCTTGAATTAAAGTTCTTTTAATTGTCTATTATGAATGTTTGCTTAAGAAAAGGCTTTTTCAACAAGGATCAAATTGGAATTTAAATGCAAGGAAACGTAAAACTGGCAGAGCGTGTATTAAAATTCAAAACTAGAAATGTCCTGGTGGGTCAGAGAAGGTGCACTACACAGACACATTTCCTCTCCTCTTCCCACACTCTCATCTTAAAAATAATACCAGACAGTAGGAGACATCAAAGCCAGCCTGCTGAGACAGGAGGAAGTGACTGTTCAAACAGGGAGGGATTCAACAAGGTAAGTCCCTAACAAATAAGCCCTGTGACAAAGGAGACAAAGCCATCTGTGAACAGATCAGTGTCTCAAAACAAAACAAAGTGTGGATCGAGTCCCAGACATTATGAAGCATTTTCCTGATAATGTTGATGATGGACTCAGTTTTGTTAAAGAAAATTGCCCAATGTAAACAGTAAAAAACTTTAAATATTTATTTTATTTTATTTCATTCTTTTAAAAGCTCATGAGAGCACAAAGGAAAAAGAATAGCACTTGAGTCATGTAGACCTTTTTTATTTTGAGCTTCAGGATAAAAGAGTCAGTATCAAAAAGAACACCAGGAAAGGGCAAGATACAAATTTTGTTCATTCTATATATTTATCCAGTATTTGCCTTTCAGAGAAAGTATGGCTCTGTGGTTACCATAAAGAGCTAAGAAGATGTGGATTCAAAACAGATCTGCTCTGTTTCGGCCCTGTGACTGTGGACAAGCTATTAATTTTGCCTCTCCTGAATAAGAAATGATATAGATTCACAAGAATTAATTTCTAAAACTAAATACATGTAAATCACCTAATATAATGCCCAGCACACAGTAAGCATTCAACTAAAATATGTTCCTGCTTTTTCAAGTATCCTTCCAGAAAAACCCATTTCTTATATAAAATATTTAGGAAGGTCCATTCCGATGGCCTTCTAAATACCACTTTAATAACTTTAAATTTGAATGATTTCCACCTTTAAAATTTTTTCATTGATTGGAAATGTATCTCAGTGACAGAATGCTTGTCCACAGTGGCCAAGAATCTTAATTTCTTTCCCAATAAAACTCTCAAAAAAAAAAAAAACCAAACAAACAAATAATACTTAGACCCTGACAATACCACTAAAACATCTTTTAAGTTATTTATGTCTTATATTTATTTGTGGTGTGTGTTCGTGTGTGTGTGTATTCACATGTGCTCCTGTGTGTAAGTCAGAGGACAACTTGTGGGAGTCAGTTTTCTCCTTCTACCTTGTGAGTCCCAGACACCGGTCTCAGGTCTTAGGCAATCAGGATTAGCACCAAATACCTTGATCTTCAGAGCCATATCATAAGATACTTGTAACATTAAAACATATAAAAATAAGCCATTCAACTTGAAAAGGATGGAAGTAGTGAGATAGGAACATGAAATTCTTATCACGAAGACAGATGTTAACAGCAAAGTTAAGCAACTCATTGGAATAAAGTACTTGCAACATAGTGCTTGACTGTCATGTTTCATGTAGAGCTGCCTTGCATCAACAAAAAAAATGTCAGTAGAAATCTGGTAAAATAAATTTGAGTACACCACTTATAAAATCTGTATAAAGAGTCATTAAGTATATAAAATAGTGTTCAACTCTATTAGGAGCAAAAGAATTACATAGGAAATAAAGGGGATATTTTGCCCATTAATTTTACAGAGATAAATTAATACATTGATAATGAGATAATTGAGATTATTAAGATTAAAAAGAAAAGGAAGGTCATTTCTTTGTATAAAATGTGTACATTCTTCAATAGTTTAAATGCTTGAATTATGTGACATGTAATTATTACTACAGAAAGTTTTAGAAACACAGCCCACTTTATATATATATATATACATATATTTATAATGACATTTGTTATAATACTACTCAATATAGTAAAATCATTGAAAATCACTTGAATATGAATATACTAGAATTCTTTAAGCTGTAACAGAAAAATTTATAATGACTAAAATTAGAAAATGTTATTATATATGTTAAAAATTTCATGAGAAAAATATTTTGAGAGTTAGTTAAATTTTGAATTAATGGATCATAAATCATAATGGTTGCTGATCTATTCTTCCTTGCTTGGCATATAAACTTCATTTTCTCAATAATTTTATTCATCAACATATGGTATCACATTTAAGCTTTTTAAAATAGATGTCGAGCAAAAAAAAAAATTAAAGGCATATATTTAAGAAACAGAAAAATCCCTTGAAGATTCTTTAATCAAAATCATATGACATACACCTATAAGCAGATTCTAAGCATGGGAAATGAGGTTCTTTGGTTTGGTTTGTTGAAGAATATGGCCTTATAGCACTAAATGGGTTGTCATAGCATACTGGAAATCTACCTGAAAGTAATAGATGAAGTTGGTATGTCCTTGAAATATTTGATGCTGTCTTTGAAAACTAAAACAGATACTCAATTACCTCTGATGGGTGAAATTAAAAGCTAAAGAATCCAGAAGGAGAAGTTATGCTATGATAACAGAAAGTCCTTCAATTTAGGAAGTTTCACACAATTATAACATGTTTTTGTTAATCTCCTTTGCCCAGAACAATTGTGCAGTAACTCTGAATACTGGGTGAGAGTCTAGGGAATGCAATTCACAAGCCCAGGGGGGAGAAAAGTAAGACCTACTTTGCTTATGTACAACTTTATCTCAGGGGATTTCTCTTTAGTCACTGTTACATCTTATTTTATACAAGTTTTTTTTTAATTAAAATATTCATGAATAGGGGCCGAAGATATGGCACAGTGGTTAAGAGCTCCTATACTCTTCCACACAGGCTCACCCAAAACCACAGGATCAGGTTTTGGTTCCCAGATCTGACATGACACCTTACTACTATCTTTATCTCCACTTCCAGAGTGTCTGGTGGCCTCTTCTGGCCTCTGCTGTCATCAGGCACATGGCATACATACACATGTGTGGGCAAGACTCTCATACACATAAAGTAGAATAAACCTTTGAGAATATATATTGATAAATTGAAGGCAGGAAAATCTATCTCTGGTTTTGCTCGATCATATTCCAATTCCCGTTTCCTTTTAACAAAAAACCTCTTCTTTAGCCGTTGCTGGAAACTTTGAAATACAAGGAAAATTTCGTATCAAAGTCTGTAGTTTACAGGACTACTGTAGAGTTTTATTCTGTTAAGAGCTTAGAATTCAGGTTAGTGATGAGTCAGGAGACTCTAAATGGAAGTCTTAAGAACACCCTGAGACACGTGGGAACGGCCTTATTATTTGTTTATTGCTGTTGTTTGTAACAAATTTTACCTTTTAAATTACGATTTAAAAAAACTCAAATGAATCATTAGCTGAAGAGAATCTTATAACCACTTCCTAGTATATAACCCAATGGCTTGAAGGAAATGTTTGATGCTTTAGCACCATCAACACTATTTAGTTATTTTCTTCCTTATCCCAAGTAGAAATCCCATATTCATTAAGTAATCACTCTGTTTCTTCTTTTGGCAACTGGCAGCCAAGAACCTGTTTCTCTACCAGGTGTCCTGCCCTGGATATGTCATATCAAGGAAATAATATAACGTGCAGTCTCTTGTGCCTAGCTTCACAGATCATTTAACTTAAGTCTCTTAGGCAACCATATGCTATGTTATCTGAAACTAGTTTTGTTCAGAAAAGGACTTTCCTCCATGCAAAGAACATTAAGATGCATAACATTTAGAAGAGGCAAACATGTAAACAGACAATTCTAATAGCACACGGCAAATGAAATGACAGCTATTTGCTTAGGGCATTTGAGGATTATGAAGAAATGTAATTATCCTAGACTCATGTGCCTGAGAGGGATTCAACTGAGGTGATACAGGTTCCTATAATTGCAATGGGTTAATTCTGATTGACGACTTGACAGAATCTAGAATCACCATGGAAACAAACCTCTGGGCCTGTCTGTGAGGGATTTTCTAAGTTAGATGAACTGAATTAGGAAGAACCACCCTAGCGTTGGGTGACACCGTCACATGGGCTGGGGTCCTAGACTGAATAAAAAAGAGCAGCATCCATCTCTCTCTGCTTCAGGTTTTTCTTGGCTGCTTCATGTTCTGCTGCCATAACTTCCCTGCCGCGATGCCTGTACCCTCATACTCAGACAAAATGAACGCTTCTTCCCCCATGCTGCTTTTTGTCAGATATTTTGTTAATAAATCTGACAATGAGGAAGAAAATTAATGCAATACTAATGGGTTATGGCATGTTAATGAAGCAATGTGGTCTTGGAGAAAAGAAACGAAGGCCTTAGAAAATAGGAAACATACATTGGAAAACAGCACCTTTTAAGATGCTTTATACAAATTGATAGTTTGACAGTCCAGGAATGAATTGCAGCTAACAGAGAACCACAGAATAAGTGGGACTAGATACAAGGATGATGCAGTGGGAGAATTCAGTAGGCTGGTGGGGCCTGTTGCCAAATATCAACTCTCCCAAAACCCTCTTGGTTACAATTGACTCATACATACTTTAAGACTAGAGGAAGTATTGGCCCATAATCTCATTTTATTTTGGGTTACCATAAGCAGTTGTTATCTCCTATAAAGTAGAGACACATGGATGATATTGCATGGGATCATAAGAGAATGTCACCATCCCTCCCAGACAAAATAAAACAAGCGCATCAGTGTCTGTTACTTAACTAATAAGATAGGTCACAGCCAAGGATGAAGATGGAGGTGAAAACTGAGACTAAGCAACTGTGGCCCATGCTTCTGGAATGAGTGGTTTCTTATCTCCAGCATTTCCTCTGTCTTTGCTGACTTCAACCTGTTTCTATATCTTTCAGTGCATGCCTTTGCTTGTTCTATGCACTGAGGACTCCCCTATCTTCCAGCAAAGACAAGTGCACCTCAGCCTAGCTGTCTGAAGTGAAGAGCAGCTTCCATCAGTGGTAACCTTGGGAACAGCTCAGCATCTTCATGGGCTCCTATAGGAGGGAGAGTTCAGCTGGCAGATTTAGGACCACGTACAACCCCTCTTCTCTTACTAAGATCATAGTTTACACTCTGAACCTATGGAGAACATCTAGGATTGCATCCACTGCTACAGAAAGGGGTACAGCAGCCTCTAACTCCTGGTTTCCTTGCCACAGCCTTTAGATAAATAAAAATTCAACACCAGATTTACCCCAATTCATGACCTTAATCCTAACCAATACTTTCTCTGTTGTCTGGACAAATTCATATCTGGTTAAACTTTCCAAAAAAGGGGAGATGTCACTACTATGTGAAAACATGAAAATGACATTCGGTCATTTTCACTACTGCGCACACAACAATCCTGGAAGAGTCATCTTTTAAAACAAATTAATAGTTGTACCCCATATACATTCTACCCGGCTATGACTTGAGGGCCTTTAAGACAGACATTTTTCGGAAGAACAAAGAAATTATTCAAGTAGGGAAACAGATCTCAGAGGAATGTGGACTCTTACCACATTCTGAGTCTTATAATAGACTTAGGTAGTTCCAGAATAATATTTTCTTTAAAAATATTCATTATACTTGCCTAGAGACCTGAATACTACTTCTCTTTGGCCAAGGAAAACCTAGGAAGAATGTTGGATTTCATTCTAATCCATTTCCCTACGCATGTAGTGTTAGATAACAAAAATAAACATTAAAAATATCCATCACATCTTATACCCTCCGAGAAGACAATGTACAAAGAAGTAACCTTCTCCCAATAGCCTCAGTCAGGAGGGAAGAGAATATGAGACATCTGGGTTTATTTTGCTATTAGGAGGAGGAAAGAAGTTTGTGCCAGTGCTACTCATGTCACTCCTAGTTCCCACAACAGGAAGTACCATGTGCTGGGCACTTTAGCAGGTAGGAGTTGTGCTTCACACAAAGTGACTAAGGCTGGAGTTCAGAGCAAGCAAACACGGAATGGCTGCTCTAACCTGGTTCCAGACAAGTTTCGTCATGTTCAAAAGTCTTGCTTTTTATTTGCAAAATGAAGACTACAGAGTCATTTTTATTGGACATAGATTTTTCCACTCTTATTTTCAATTACTTTTTATGAGAACAGGTGGTTCATTAGCATATACTGGTTAAATAAGACACATACATGCAATGCCTCGCACACAGACATCAAATAAGTGGTTTTAGTTATGACTATACTGTCTTAGTAGCGCCTATCAGGCAGAAGATCTGAATAAGTTCATGGAATATTTCTTTTGTTTTATTTTCTTACTAGAATCAGAAGACTATTTTATTTGTCTTTATATCTTCATCATTATAAATATCATTAGTCTCTAACATTTTGTTACAGATGCAAAATAACTGTATTACAATATCAGAAATGACTCAAGCCTCAGTTTTCTCTAAGCGTCCTCTGACACTTTGTCTGAGCCACAAGAAAGCAAAGAATGAAGGGCAGAAGAGAGAGCAGACATGGATGGAATTTGCAAAGAAACAGTTTGTTTAGTACAGGAAAACTTTGGAGCATTTATAGCGTAGGATAGGCTGGACAAATTCACAAGCTCTTAGTGCTAAAGGCAACTTAAGAGGTTGTTTTTCAGCTGTCCTCTGAGAATTGAACTCGTTTTGTACAAGCAATATTTCTCCCTAAATAACCATCACTCTGGTCCCTGTTTAAGCCTTTCTAATGACCAATTCACTCCCCAAGGATGCTGTTTCATTTTGAGAAAGTGTCCCATGGTAGCAAACTTTTTATTAGAGGTCAGAGCACAAACCTTCAAACTGGGTTGCTGTGTGGACTCTCCATTGCTATTTCAGCTCCTGTTCAAAAGTACAAAACCATGCCTGTCTCACAATCCATTCAAATGTAGGCAACTACTTATCTCACTTCATATATTTTCCAGTTCCATTTTCTAATTTTTATATGTGTACATTTATATGAGTTTGAGTGCATGACCCTAGAAAGGATCCCATGAGAAGAGGGAGAATAGGTTTGTAGGATGGTAGGGAATGAAGAGTAGAATGCATGTGATATCAAAGTGGAAGAGGGGTAGAAAATTCTAAGCAGAGCAGCAAGCAGGGAGATGAGGGCAGAATAAGAAGAGCAGAGAGCAAGGAGGTGGGGGACAAGATGAGCAGAGGGTCAACAAAAACTGATGATGCATGAAAAAAACCTCGAGACAGCTTAATACTCTTTAAGATAATTGAAAGACAAAATAGGCATTGAGCAGAATCTCCACTGTCATAGTTAACCCACGCCAGAATGTTCCCATCTAAACATAGTTCAATTTAAATCCCTCTTTGTACTTCTATGTGTTTGTCGTTCTATGAGCTCTGTGAAACAGGTGCTACGATCAGTTCAATGTATGGTCAGGGAAATTGCGACTCAAAGATGGCAAGCAATTTTCTCAATATTAGAAGACAAGTTAGGAAGAAAAGAGAGGTAAAGTTAGGACTCAGAATATTAGCTGGAGGTTTTGTTTTGCTTCTCTTTTGTCCATGGTAGACAAGATCTCTTCCAGCTAAATCCACAGATTTTTTTTTTTACTATTTTTTCTGAAACAGGGTGTCTAAGTTACTCAGGCTGGTTTTGAACTCATGCTGTTGCTCAGGTTGAACTTGATTATAAAATATTCCTGCCACAACCACCTGAGAAAATGGGATTGTGGGTGTCTACCAGGGGCCCAGTTACAAAGTCAGAGCTTAAAGGGGCTCAAATCCACCCTGTAAGTCCATGTCTGTTCCCAGGAAAACATGAAGACATGTACAGCTTCCTCTTGTTCCTGAGGTTCATCAAAGAGCTAAACAAAAAGTCCCTTCTTCACGTTAAATATCAAGTTCCTGTGGCTCTGATAACATGGTTTTCAATTTCACTACAAAGCTCATTTTAACTTAAGTAAGAACTTTCTTTAAGGTGTCTTTCATTTTAATAGCCACATTTAATATTGCTCTTTCACCTTCTTACTGATCAATATAATTTTGTTCCATACCTAAGGAATATAATATGGATTTGTGTGTATACATTTTAGTGTGGAATTATAATAAGTATCCAGTTCTATATGACTGCCTTTCTAATGCACAAAGAAGAAATATTTATTTTGCTCTGTTTAGTTGTTATAAGCTTTGCCTGTGTAACGTTTCTGTCTTCTAAGATAATGTAAATTCTGGATGTATAATGAGAAAAGAAAAACTACCCTATATTCACCAATAGTCACTCAAAATTGGATAGGAGATCCTCAAAGTGCTACTATTACCAAAGAGAAAGACAGTGGAGAATGCCATAAAGATTGCAGACGACCGTCAAGATGTCCCTGCATCTTGTTTTGCTCTTGGCTCACCTGCTGTGTGATCTTCTCTGAGGCCAAGAGTGTGGGCTGCATGAAATAGAACACAAATAGAATACATACTCTAACCAAATATAATATCATTTTCAAGACTGATTACAAAAGATTCTGATTTCCATTTTGTTAGCGGTCCCCTCCCCTCCTTTCTACTTACTGTTCCTTATTGTTCCCGCATTTACCTATTATGATGGAGTCAATGGTCCTAGAGTGACCTTTCCCTGTGGAATATTCATGTAACAATGAAGTAAGGTAGGCTTCTGAGGCCAGCCTTTGGCCAAAACCCACAGGAAGGGAGACTCTCCCTCCAACAGCCAGCAGGGAAATGCCAACAGTCATGTCAGTGAACTTAGAACAAAGCCTTTCCTCCACCCAGCTTTGACACAACAGTAGCCCTAGTCACCTTAAATTCAGCCTTGCTAGACTTTGGACTGAAGTCTAAACTGTGTCTAGATTCTTGGCTCTTAGATTCAGTGAAACAAAGAATGATTATTAAGTTCCTTAAGAATCCAAGTTTCTGATAGATTTCTTATACAGCAAGGAATAACTAAGTTTTTGAGCATTTGTTCTTAACAAAGGTAAAATGGGTCTTCTTAGTGAAAATGGGTTTCTTTCTGGGTTGATAAAGTTGCTTTGGAATGGAATAAAAGCAATGGTCCCACAGCATCATTGAGTCATAAATGTTAAAGTGGTTAATTTTTATGTTCTGTGAATTTTATCTCAACATCTTTTAAATCTAGCAGCATAAAACCTAAACAAAAAGGGGATAAAAACAACCTTCAGGAAAGCATTTAACTCGATGGCCAAGTTGCTAAATTTAGTGTGTCTCTCACCTCACACACATGAGGCAAATTAGGAGGCCTCATCTCACCCAGCAGTGGGGAAGAGAGGAAGAGAAAGCCCGATGCTTACACAAAAGTAGCATCACTCAGTACAGCAAAACCTATGGAAATGAAATAGGGCGAGATATATGAAGGCACTCCCCACTTCTTAACATAATTCTAGAAGAATTTAATTTTGAAAACCTTTAACTTATGTGAGAACATAATTTTTTCAATAATAACTGAAAAATAACTCAAAAAAAGGCAATGAAAATATTTTGATTTTAAACCCCCCACAAGAGCAGCAAGTTCTGGGCATGGCTTGTTTTTTTGTTTTTTTGTTTTTTTTTTTTTTTTTCCTATGAAAAAAAGCCATCAAGAAAGAAACTGAATCCTAATGAATCCAAAATGATCTGACCTAAACATCACACAGGGACCAGATCTCCCTCTCTGTCTCTGTCTCTGTCTCTCTCTCTCTCTCACACACACACACACACTCCATATAGTCAATGGCTCTGAATGTGAGCTTCCCTAAACAATATCATTGGATTGTCTATGGAATGGGTTTCTTGGTTGGATGCTATCCTTGCAACATAACTTTATCTGCTACTCTTACAATGTTCATCTTCTTCCCCAGTACTCTGAGGTTGAATGCCCTTTGAAAAGGGTAGTTCTGACAAGATTTTAGATTTTAAGTACATATTGTTTTCCTCCTTTATCCCAAACATAGACAGCAGTCTATAAGGCACTCCGTAGACCCTGAAAGGAACATGTCTGCATTTTACACTTCAAAAATGTATTACCATTCTCTGTTGAGATTTTTCTCCAGGTTCTTTCTATTCTATCCCAAGAAACAGTGTGTTAGTTCTTAAAATGGAGGTTATATTTTTGTATTTTATGTATGTATGTATGTATGTATTTTATTTATTGCTTTTTAGTTTTTATCACATTAGGCAGCATATTGTAACAAGTTAAGAGTGAATATGTGTTTTGACTTTTGATTTTATTTTCATTGTTCTAATAAACATAGTCATAGTAATTATGGAGGCTCCTGCAGAAAGAACGAGCTTAAGAAGTACAGCAAACTCAATTTACCTCATATAACATTCAATTGAAAATTGGAAATTTATAAGCACCTGCAAGTAAGATTCTCATTCTCTCTCTCCTCTCTCTCTCTCTTCCTTTATTTCTGTCTCTCTCTTTTCCTCTATCCCTCTCTCTCTCATCTCTATCTCTCACACTCGCCCTCTCCCAGGTTCCAATTTTTCCCCAAAAGTGTGTCTATCACGGTCTAAAAATTACTTATTAATGGATGATCGGCAAGACACATCCGCTTGGTGAGTGCTGTTCTGGCAAGTCTGAAACTTGCCTCTTAGGCTGGGTGTTTATTTAGTCAGAGGAAACGCCACTGCCTTTGCTCACTGGATATTTACTTGGAGGCAGTTCTGGACATAAAAATTATTTAAAAACAAAACCGGTGATTCCTTAGGAATATTGGAAATTAACCCACCACAGACCCAACTATACCACTCCTGGGCATACAACTAAAAGATGCTCCATCCTACCTGAAGGACACTTACTCAGCTATGTTCATAGCTGTTTTAGTCACAATAGCTAGAAGTTGGAAACAACCTAGATGCCTCTCAACTGAGGAACAGATAAAGAAATTATGGTATATTTACACAATGGATTATTACTCAGCTATCAAAAAAAATGACTACATGAATTTTGAAGGCAAATGGATGGAACTAAAAAATTCATCCTGAGTGAGGTAACTGAATCACAAAAAAAGAAACATGTATGTACTCATTTGTATGTGGATACTAACTGCTAAGCAAAGGAGAAAGGTACTAGCATCCACAGACATAGAAAAATCATGCAACAAGAAGGGTCCCAGTTGGAACACAGGGATCACCCTAGTAGGTTAGAAACTGAACGGAGGGTGTAGGTGGGTTGGGGGAGGATGAGAACAGGAGCAAAGGGGACCAGGAGGAGGAGGGGAATGAAGGGTGAAAATATATGGAGAGATGATAAGAAATGGGAGCCAATTAGAGAGTGATCGGGAGACCCAGTGTAGTGGTAACTCACAGGAATCTATGAGGGAGACTTTAGCAAGGATCCCTAGTAATCGGGGATACAGAGCCTGAACAGGCCATTTCCTGTGGCCAGGCAAGGTCGAGACTGGGACACCATCCCAGCCACAAAACCTCCGACCTATGGCCTATCCTTCCTTCAAGCTCTTCTTTATCAATGGAAGGGCAGAACTCCATGGCAAAGGAGGAACCCCTATCTGAAACTGCAGGACAGTGCAGGAACTAGAGACTGGATATTCCAGAGACAATTGCTAATGATGTCACACTCTACTCATAGAGTAGAGCAACTGAGAGGAGCATCTGGAGAGGCCCAGGGCCAAACATCCTGCAGAAATCAGGAACCACACAGCAGAGGGAGAAGAAGGATTGAGGAGAGCAGAGGGGGTGAGGACACCAGGAAAACAAGCCCCACAATGTCAACTGATCGGCACCCTAGAGGCCTGGAGACTAAAGCCGTAGACACTGAACCATACATTTCACAGTACAGGCAGGAATGGTGGCGTCTCTGACCATTTTACTGACCTTTCAGACTCCTTTTCTCCTGCCAGGCTTCTTGGCCCACCTTTGATGCGGGGATTGGTACCTGGCCTAGTTCTATCCTGCCATGCCATGCCCCGATTGTGCTGTAACCCTGTGGGGATGGTTCTTTTCTGGGCAGAACTGGGGATGTTAGTGGGTGGTGATGGGAGTAGCTCTGGGAGAGATGGAAAGGGATGGGGGTCGAGGAAAGAAGAGGAGGGGGACCGGGATGTATTCTATAAGTTGTATGAGAGAAAACAATACAAACAAACAAACAACAACAACAAAAAACAAAAAAAACAGGTCCTATGGTAGCCTTTGTTTCAGTTGGAGATAAACCAACTCTTAAGTCACTCTCTGAGTATGTGGGAAGCCATTTTTCCTCTCCTTCAGAATCAGTTAGCCTTTCACTACTATGACAAAATAACCCAGAGAAGCAGCTGAAGGGAAGAAGCATTGTTTGGGCTCACATCTGTACAGGATTATTTGGGTTCACATCTGTACAGGTCCCAGTTCATGGTCAGCTGAGTCTGAGGTAAGGTAGATGTCAGGAAGTGAAACATGTGGTGGCACAAATCAGCTCACCGTGGAGACCCAAGGCTGAGAGGATCACAGCCAGGAAAGGGTGGTGGGACTAAATCCATCATTCAAAGTATGGTTGCTAGTAACCTTCTTCCTAAATTAGCCCGCCAACTTCCAAGAATGCCTGTGTATTATGAATCCATTAAGGGACTAATCCACTGATTATATTAATGTGCCCAGATTCTAACAACTTTTCTAAGGCTCACCAACTGGTAACCAAACATTTGACACACAAGCCTTTTGGGAAACACTTCATATGCAAATCATAGCACTCTGGTTCCTCTCTAGTCTCTCCAAATCATTATTTGCATTCCATCTCTGATCCTACACAAGATCCTTTCATAGTAATTCCTGTAACAGATTGGGAAAGCATGCTCATCTTTCAGGAAAAGCACAAGCTACTTCCAGGAGGAGCACTATTATAGGTTTAATTGTGCTTCCTTAAAATTCAGACATTCAATTCTTATCACCCCAGAATGTAACCATACTTTAGATATAGTGGCAATCATATTAAAATGGAACATTTGGGTGGAGCCCAATCCTTAAAAAGCTAACATTGGAACAGATAGATAAGCAAAAGAGAAAAGACAGTTCCAAGCAATTTAAAGAGGGCTAAGTACAAGCTCCAGGAAGAGGCTGGGAATAGTCCATCCCATCATTCCTCCATGAAAGAATGGACACTTTGGTTTTGGACATTCATCCTACAGAGTTGTGTGAAGGTAAATCTGTGTTAGTCAAACCACTCAGTTTGTAGGAACCTTCGAATTTCCCCAGAAAGGCAATAGAGTGAGTGCTCTCTAATGAAAGCCCAGTGAGAGGGCTTTTATTCAGAACAATAATTTCTGGGTTATGAGATAATTGCCACATTACTCCTAGATTAAGTCAAATAATCAATTCTAATGCAAGAAAGAAATAGTAGTTCTATTCTCAGAAAAGCTGTATTTTAGTATAAAAATAAGTCACTGTAATATAACATGAGGTTTTTTTATTTTGTTTTTATTTTTGTTTTTGTTTTTCCTGCATGAGGATTTTAAAACCTTTTAGAACTTCCTGACTTATAGGAGTGTTTGACTTTCAGAACACTCACCATTCAATTTTCCAGACTCCACAGTGATAAAGCATCTCTTGACTGTGGCCATTAGGCAGTGTCAGGATAGGGGCTGGCTAGCAGAGAAGCAAAGCATAATGAGGGTATCAGAACTTTCTGCTCCATTCCCTGGCCTCCTAGCGGGGAAGAGAGGCTGGAGACTTACATTCAATCACCAAAGGTCAGTGACATAACAATCATACTTATGTAATAAAAGCTATGTAAAAACCATTAAATAATAAAGTCCAGAAAGTTGTCCAATTGGAAATGACGTGGAGGTACTAAGAGTGAGACACCCAAAGGAGAAGTGTAAGCTCCAGGCCACCCTGACCATGTTCTGTTAATCTCTTGCATTTAACTTCTCCTGAGTTATATCCTCCATTTAAGAAAAAAAAAAAAGGGAGGGTATCAATAAGGAGAGATTTTATGGGATATGTGAGTTTTCAGTCAGACTTCTCAACCTATGTGGGACTGGGGTTTGGGGATCCTCAAATCTGTAGCCACATCAGACATAAATGCAGGTAGTCTGAGGATGCTAAACTTGAGCTTGGCATGTGTGAGACTGATACCATAAAGCTGTGCATCTCAGGCTACCATAGGGAGTAAGTGTGAAAACAGAATTGAATTACTGAATACCCAGTTGACGCTTGAAAAACAAGAGTCCTACAGACACAAACATCAAAATCCTATAATCAGTATCACTTATTCAGTCAGTCAGTCTATAAGGAATTGCCACTTCCTAGAGGGCTTTGGCGATGCCTCTATAACTGAATCAGATGGCAAAGATCTGATTCCTAGGGGATTTGAGCTCAGAATTCCCAGATGTTGCTCTATGACACCTATAACATCTCTTGGAAATGCAGCATGCCCTCCCCAGAAGCCTCTGCCTGAGCCATGGCTGAATGTAGACAGAAGAGTGGGAGAAGGTGGTGAGACCAGGAAGGAAACTAGCCCTGGCCCCCACTCCTCCCACGAGCTCTTCCTTTCTTCTCCCTCCTACTCCTGTTCTTCAAGGCCCTTTTTCCCTTCTTTTGGACATGAAATAAAGGTGGGATAAGATTACTAGCTTGAGACCACAGCAATTTTCCAGCCACCTACAGTTCTCACTTCCAAGACAATCCATTTCCTTGGTTCAGGTCAATTTCCTTTCACTTCTGCCACATGCTTATCCTATCTGAGCACCCCACCCCATCTGCACACCCACAGAAATACAAACTACCTCTGCCTTCTCTGCTCTTTCCGTAGTCCATTCCTTACACCTGCTGGCTCAACAAACCTGCAAGTTGTTTCTTCAGTTTTCTCTGGACTTTGCATTGCAGTTTGGTGCAGGTGGAGAGTATCTGAGCAAGGACTCAAGATTCCTGCAGGTATGGGTTAAATTCTAGCTTCCTTATCATCATGGGTGCTCTTGGATTAATTACATAAAGCCTCTGAACTGGGTCCCTTTGTGTAAAAGTGAGAATCTTAACCAAAGGACCTGGTATGGAAGCAGGTGTAATCTGATTACCTGGGAGGCTGGAGCTCCCACTAAATAAACATACATAAAATCACGGAGATCACAGAACAGCTGGGGCTATCTATACTTGAACTGTACTAAAAAATGCAGTTTGACTATTTTCATCTTTACAGTTCTTTAATGTATTATGATTTATAAACTGGTTATACCTGAACGGAGGAAACTCCACAGGCAAGAATGCTTGAGGATTCCACCATCATCCTCGCCTACCCCCAGGATTTTGATGACATTTGAGAGCAGAGTGATTACCTACCCAGACTCCTTGAAAATGGATTGCTCTTTGTCCATCTTTCCTAAAGTTTATCTCTCCTAAACTCTAATCTACAAAATAATTTATAGGCTTACACCACCAAAAAACTACTTGTCACGTAGTTTGTAAGTAGCAAGTGATTAAGAATAACCTTAATGGTATGTCTCCTTTATTGATTTATAATTCTGTTTTTAGTAAATATTTATTGTTTTAGTAAAATGCATGATTTTCAATATAAATATATATTCAATAATATGAATTCGATGTTTTCAAATATCTGGAGGAATATATTCTTGTTACATGTAAAGACACCACTATGAAAGAACAGACCAGTAGATCTTTTGGTTATCATGTCTTCATTAACATGCACACAACATACACACACATGCACGCAACTATGTTTGTGTTTCCTTTCATTCCACTGTCACTCAAATTTACTCATTTATACACAGGATTTTTAATAAAATAATATAATATGCAGTCATTTTCCACTCATATACATTCATTATGTCCAATGTGAGGCAAGAAAAATATCTTTAACCTACATATTTTAGATTCAGTATTAAGGAATTCTGTAATAACAATTTAGTAACACGTGATTTGGGTTAATATGAATTTTGTTTGGTATGAGAGCCTTCTTAAGAAAATTAGGACCCAAACAACAATTATACCTCCATGTATGTCATAACAGGTTTGATGAAGAAGATAGTCATGGGAAAATTTGACAGTATGACAGATGGTTGTCACCACATAATAACAAAAGGGAGAATTTATCAGTGTCAGATTGCTCTGATTCCTTTTGGTGTCCCCTTTTGTTTTTAAGTTTCTCTCCCCCCCCTCTGTGTTTATGCATGCATATTAATGCGTGTGTATGAGGACAACCTCAGGGATTGGTCTTTGACTTCCATTTTGTTTGAGATGTTTTTGCTGTTATTTGCTATTGCTGTGTCACTAGACTTGTTGGTCTGTAAGCAAATAGAGACTCTCCCTCTCTGCTCATCATCTTGTTGTAGAAATGCTGATGTCACAGGTATTTGCTACTCCATCCTGAGACATGGAAGTTCTGGAAATCCAAACTCGTGTTCCCATGCTTTCATGACAAGCAATGCACTGAGCCACACCCCCAGCTCCATGTCTCTTCATTTTCAGATAAGGACAGCTCCTGTCCCCTGTACGTTTGTAGGACTGAATGAATGTGGTGAGAGGAATGGCAGAGGGAGGGTACCTCACATATGAGGATCTTTTGGCCTGCCTTGTGGAAAGGTCAAAAGATCCTTCCTAGGTTTCATGATTTCCCTAGAGGAGAATGGTGAGAGACAGTGAAATTATCTTCCTGCTTCTCCTGATTTCTCAAATGCCAATATACTGATTTTTTGGTGACTAACTTGATACTCATCATCATCAGTAATGTAATCTATTCCCTTAAGATGTACAAGAATATTCACCTATGTTAAAAATTCACAAAGCAAGGTTTATATCAAGCATTGTGAGAATTTTTTTTGTTCATTTCTCCCCTTTTTTCTGTTAACATGATGTGTTTTTCTATGCCTTACCCTTCCTTCCTGTCTTTAATTCTATAAATTGTGATATAAAAATCTTAAATATAGTTTTGTGTTTCTAAGAATTTCTCATTTATATCCTTGTTCAGAATTCTATTGAGCTGTGATTGTCACTTTGAATCTTAATGTCTTCGGCATTTTGCAATTTTTAAGCCCTTTGCTATATCTGAGATGCAAGCACATTTTATAATCTAGCTTTTTTTCCCCCTATGGCTTTTGTAATTTTGCTTAACAAAGATGTAAATTTATACATATTCAAATATGTCTATCTTCTATAGTTTCTGGATTGAACTGGTGGAAAAAGTTAAAAAATGTAGTTGGTAAAAGTTTTCTTCCATAGCTAAATAGTCAGTGGAACTTCTAAGATTTTTTTTTTCTAAATGCTTAGTTTTCAAATTAAAAAAAAAATTCAGTCTTTAATCCCTCTGGAAATCACTTATGTATGTGCATGTTATGAGACTCCCACCTCATTTTATTCAAAGTGAATTAAATATGTGGTGTGGTATAGCATTTATTAAATAGAATTTTCTCCCATGCAATAAAGTAGCAACATATGTTGGAAATTCAGAAACATTAGAATTTGTTTTGTCCTAATTATAAATTTATTTTTTAAATGAGAAGTCCTTACAGTATCATCTATTGTCTAGCACAAGAAAATCTTCACTGTGTTGCCTTTTCATCCTTTTCCTGACTATGCTGCTTGATTTTCCATAATAAGATCCATCAGGAGAGGGTGGTGAGATAGCTTAGTAAAGTTCTTGCCTTCTAAGTATAGGGACCTGAGTTAGAGCCCACAAAACTCATGTAAAATTCTGCGTGTGCTGGTGCTGTTTCATCACTCCACCACTGGGGAAATCAAGACAGGCAGATCCCTGGGGTTCAGTGGGAGGCCAACATTTAATTCCTTTTCTTTGCTAGTTTCAGACCAGTGCGGTACCCTTTCTCAGAAAAAAAGATGTAAGACAGCTGATGACACTATCTCCTGGTTTCCTTGCGCTCTCTCTCTCTCTCTCTCTCTCTCTCTCTTTCTCAAACACACACACACACACACACACACACACACACACACACACACACACACACACGATAGTTTACGAAATGTCCAAGAGCTCTCCATACACTTCTGATTGGAATTTGTATTCTTCTGTGAGAATTGATGTTGTTATTTGTACAAACTATCATCTAAGAGTGCTTAAGATTGTGGTATGTCTAACTGTTGAAGATCTATTTATATTTTTCAATAAGAACTTATTTGCATAATTCCTGCAAAAAAGTAAAGGTTCATCATCAAATGTTATATCCCTAAAGTGATCCCTTTTGTTCCCACAGCTCTTGCCAAAGAAAGGAGCAATGAAAGCACTCTAAGACGAGAATGCTCTGCTCCTGACCATCTCTAGAGACACCTCACTCTTCCATGCACCCTGGGAATCAGGAAACTAGTATTCTCTCAAATAGAATCTGTGTCCTTCCCACCCTCTGTATCTACTATTCCTTGAAAGGTTGATCATGAAAAGATGAAGCAGCTAAGCTATGATGCCACTATGTACGCAATGTGACATTTAAAATCCCTCCCCCTATGGTAATTGCAAGTTCCAATATATAATCCACCAATTATGCCTGTTTTCTTCTTTCAGTCTCTCAGTAACTTCTTCCAGTCATTGGGCATATCTGGGATGTGGAAGCTACATTGTCGTTGCATATATGCTTCCTCCTAAACTTTTCTATTAACTTCTGATGCTAGTTTTTAAAAACTTTATTCCTGACACCTCATAGTGTTGTCACTACCCTAAATAGAATGTATTCATATTATATTTCTACATACTATCAGGATAGAAAAAACCAATTGCTTTTTACATATTTATGTATATTGAGTCATTTTCTCAATGTTCCTGTGTTTAATGTTCCATAATTATATTTATTTTTAGTTGTGAAATTTCATCTGCTGGGAAAAAAATACTTTATATCATCCTTTCCAGTCTTTTAAGCATTCATTTTAATTGATATGATTTTAATATCTGATAGTTTAGAATAATATTTGAGGATAAATAACTGTTTGATGCACAAAACTATTTTTACCACTTACAAGATTTTTAAATTAGTATTACTAGTCTCTGACAATTGGAGAAGGATAAAAACCAAGTTTCTTCTTTATAATCCCAGTGTTAGACTTTATATTTAAGTCAAAACAGCCATGCAATCATCTATTACCTATCAAATCAGTCATGCATCCCTTTTTTGTGAGCATATTGAAGTCCAAACATCCTGTCAACTTTTAAAAATTTCATGAGACTCGATCTCAAAATTCCAAAACTAACACAGAAAAATTACGAAGAATATCTTGCCTGAAAGGTTCTCTATTACACAAACATAGCAAAATATTTTAATGATAGGATCAGCTAATCACTATGTGAGATCAAGCAGGAAACATAGATTTAAATAGAATCTTGGGAGCAGAAGCCTGCTATGAAGGTATTAGATGAAGAATAAGGCCCTTTGCCAATAGTCATGTGAACAAAAGAGCTCAACAGTAGGTATTTCAGTAACCCAAACGTCTGGTTTAATTTTTTTTAACTTGAGATCAGAAATAGCTGAAAGTTTCAGCTTTCAAAAAAATTAAAGAAAAATAGTATAGTTTTTTTTTCACAAAACAAAATGATGAGAGTCAAGTTTCCAAACTGAAATATTCTGACGGTCAAGTACAGCCACAGAATGTAGAAGCGACACACAAGTGACTAGCAATTTCCCAAACATGAGCAGGATTTTTGACTTCAGTAGCAATTTAAAACATCCTAGCTTGTATTCATTGTTCTTGGTGATGGTGACACAAAGGAGATCTGGAGAATTTAAGTACCTAGCAGTAAATACAACCGTTTATTCAGCATAGGTGAGGTGACATGGCCCCTTGGCCTCAGGCAAGCTGATGTGGACCTTCCTGAGAGTAAGCAACTTCCTGGGCTCTGCAGAATTGGAGGGTCTGGCTGACTGAGACCTAATCGGTGGCCTTCGACAGAGTTGCAGATCTTAAACAAATTGTAGAACCCCTTCTCTAAGTGTTAGAAGACACACACAGGCCACCACCATTTGTATTCTAGGGGACCTGATGTCTCGTGTATTTAGAATTCATCTGAGATGGCTGGTAAATAAACTGCAGGTAACGTGATACAGACAATGAGAACTCCCTGATGTGTCAGCAACACACTCATAGTTGGTCTTGAGCTGTGCAGTTGGCACAGTCTCTGGCATGATTAGTATTAGGAAACACATCTATTTCTCCTTCATAGATATCTTTTATCATTTTTAAGTTTTAAAATATTTTATTTAACATATTTTATCTTCGAAGGGCTATATTATAATCACAGCAAAACTGAGTGGAATGTACTGTGTTCCCACCTATCTCCCTCCTGTAATACATCATTACATCTGACTTTTTTTACCCTTATTAAATTTTCAAAAATAATATTAATACCTTCCCTAAATTTCATTTGGAAAGTTGATAGCCATAGATTGGAAAAGGTAACCTTATTATAGGTGACATTGGAGCATAGAGAAGTGAGTTTATATTTGATCTCAATGGTGACTTCATATTTGAGTCATCCAAACCTCATGACTACCTCTCAATATAGAAGTAAGTAGGTCAGTAGTGCACTATGGATTCTAGTTATCTAAATGTGTCAATTAGTATCAAGTAGATGGAGGTGTTCCCTACCATAGTAGGGAAGATTAGAGAGAGTTTGAGGAAGTTCACCCTGCTTATTCCTCCTGCTGGGGCATCCCTCTAGGCTTAGAGTCAATGAGATTAGCATGCAAAAAATTAGGAGTTGAGGTACCAAGCAGCCTCATGATGTCATGTCCTCCCTGGTTTACTGGCCGCAGTCACAGCGTACTAATCATAAGCCATTCTTCTGGCTCTAAGAAAGAGCTAGTCTGCTTTAACTTTCAATCCTCAGGACTAATTTCTTCAAATAGAGCTTTGATTTCTTACTTTGTTCTGAGATTTTTCAGCCTGATTGACAGGATGGCTTAGGTTTTAGTGATTCCCTTTGGAGCTTTAAAGTAATGGATAAACTAGTTATTGCTTGGCAACCTCCCAGATATCTGCCTCTTGACAACGAATAAAGGGAGGCACTGGTTGAAGAAATGGAAAGATAGTCCAGATACCCTCAGTCTCTATTTGTGTGTCAAATCCTCTGGATTTCTGAAGTCATTTATTCGTAATACCTATAGATGCCATTTAAAGTGGACTTGTGTTTTATTGCTGAGTACTTTAATGTCTGTTTCCCTCTTCTTCATATCCAGATATATGATCTCACTGGTTTGACTGTGAGCATTTGGCTGTAGGCAGCACAGGGAACCAGTGGTCTGACCTACAGACCTTCTTGATTTCTCTCAAAGCTGAAAGAAATATTTAGAAGAAAAAAGGCCAAATTATGAGTGGCTAGACTTGGGTAGATCTTTATATTTGCTGTTCTTTCAGCAATAGTAGTCAATGACCTAGAGTAGAGGCTATTAGGCAAGGAATGATACCTGCTAAACCAGGAACCAACACCAGGGAAATAGGACAAGAGCAGACAGAAATGTCTTTGTGACAGCTCTCTTCATCAACCTCCACTACTGTCTAGTGAGCTCACAACTAGCTATACAACTTCCTCTCTAGCCTATCTGTATCTACAGTCCAGAGTGTGTTAGTAAGGCCTACGTATGCACTGCCTGAAGAAAATACTCTCCATCCCAGAATCTTCCTTCATATCCCCCTAGAAGAATCCAAAATTGCAAAGAAGAAATACCTTGCTTCTGGAGACTGGAAAAATTCCATTTCCTAGCTTGAGGCTGGTGATTACAAAATAGTCTTGTGGGACAAGGAGCCCAGAGTCCATCAGCTGAGAAGTTCAAGTTCATGCATTGGATCAGATATCTATTACTCCTATATAGAAGATCATCAATCACACTAGACTCAAATCTACGTTAACCTGGCCACTATACCACAGGCCTCCTCTAATGCATCTCCTTAGAAATGCCATTGTACATGCCTAAAGCCCCTATATTTTTGGATTTCTTCAATTAATTATTCTCATATTTGTATATATTTCTAATTATTCATATGTATCTGAGTCTTTTTATTCTCATTGAGATAGTCAACCCTTCAAATTAAGAACAGAATTTTTGGTTCATGTGTAAGAAGTGACAACTATTTGTACTAATCAGAGTGACAGATACGCTACATATTATCATAGCTGGGATTTTGCTGGGATCATTATTTCACCCAAGTATATAAATCACCTCCATTCACATCTTGGCTTTTTCTTCTCTTTACTAAAGCAATGAGATATGGAATTTCATTTTTTGTCCCAATCAATAAGCATATTTACGCCTAGATTTAATTTTATTTAAAACAAAAGCACACATACTAAGTGGTGGTGCTGCATGATTTTAATGCCAGAACTCAGAATGCAGAAGCAAACAGATCTCTGTGAGTTCAGCCTGGTCTACATACTGAGCTGCAAGATAGCCAGAGTTACCACAAAGAAAGCCTGTCTTGAAAAAAAAGAAAGAAAGAAAGAAAGAGAGAGAAAGATGCTATAGTGAATTCATAAATGGAAATAAATAAGTGTTCATATCACTTTTCACATGGGTTGGATAAATCATACAGGAAACCTGAGAATAACATGGGTCAAATTGTCTGTCAATTTGCTAAACCAAAATCTTTAGCCAAAATTTTGCCCTTGATAGGATTCCACAAGTAACCCACATACTTCTGCTTTTCTTCGATAACTATTAATAAAATAAGAATTTCACACATGTGGTAGAGTGAAAGAGTATGAAACAACTTTTCTACTAATTTTGTGTTGTGGGTTGTTATGCTCTTAGCTGGTGCTTATACAATACATTCCCCTCATAATCACCTCTATAATATTTGGAACTCCTGTTTCCCAAAAGTTGAGCTGTTGCCACACTAATGAATATTTTAAAAGAAACCCTTAAGTTAGTTTTTTTTTTTTTAACCATAAGACCTCTCCCCACACACAGGAAAGCTACATCACCAAATCAAGACTTGAATGGTGTCTTCTGCTATTTCTGCTATCAGCTATCACCATTTAATATCTTTTTTTACAATCATGATAAGTTGTTCTTTGACTAAAGTTAGCATTGAAATGTTTGTGTTGTACCTGAGAGCTCAATGTCCACAGCAGACAAAGACAAAGCCCTAACAAACTACATTAAAACTGTTCTCAATCAATCATTTGTTCTTGAACATACTCCTCTCTTCTCTAACCACCCACTCAGAGTCCTTACTGCTGCAACTAAATCTATATTGTTTTTCAGCAATTCAGGGCTGTCAACTGATCTATCATTAAACTTAGGAAATTTCCAATGCTTTCAATATGTTACAGGAAAGTTCTTCATGCCCCCAGTGTACTGGCTGGAGCAGAAAAGGGTTAGGAAGTGGCTTAGGTAAGAGTCTCTAAAACACTGATGCTGATGTAAACTTCCTTTGCCTTCCATGTAAACTGACAGATTCCTTCTTGGAGCTGCCCTAAAATTAATGGTCCACTCACTGCTACTGCTCTCTGTTCTCCTCCATCTCTAGTCTATCTTTCTCAGCAACATCTTGTACTCAGTCTAGGTAGTAATGCTATGCTCGACACTCAAATGTAGATTTCTTCCATGCCCTGTGAAGGTGGTAGAACAGAGGATACCCTTTCTGCTCCTCCCTGAAATCACCAAGGTCCTGTGTCATTCTCCTGTGGGAAAGCATACAAAGAAGCATGGTCTCCTATTCCCCTAATCTTGACCCAAGCTTTTGACAAAGACTTGTCAAAAAAAGGTACTGTTCTCCATAAACCTGAAGCCCCTTTCAGTCTCCACAGGAGTGAGGAGTAAGGAGGCAGGCAGTCCTTATTCCTTTATCCAAAGAAATTTAGATAAAATTTCCTTGGTGCTTTTGAAAATGAGAGAAGAGGGGAGGGAAGAAAAGGAGAAAGAGGGTGGGAAAGAAAAAGAGAAGGATGAGGGAAGCAGGCAGGGAATGAAGGAATGGAGGGGGAAGATATATTCCTGCTTCTCCATACTAGTCTAATGTCACATTGTGAATAATATCCCTTCAGGCGTATCTATTTAATCTTTTGTCCTTAACTCTGAGCATCTGCCAAAGCAGTGACCACCTTTGGAGAAAGGAAGAACACGTAAGTTGGAGAAAGTTTGAGTAAGTCATGTGTTAAGATCATTGGTATGTTTTCTCCTAATACATCACATATCAACAGTTTCCTAATTTAGATTCATCAAGACCTTTTCCATGTAGACTTAATTTTTAATCCGTATAGGTTTTTAAGGTTTAAAATGTTTATGATAACATTTTGGAGATTGTCAAGTATACAAAAAAAAAGTCATAGCTTAGAAGTAAAAGAGGCCAAATCGTCTTAGACTGTGTAAACATTAGGTTAGTCTGTGGACTGATGATCCTTTCATGATTACCAAAAGTCATCTAGTAAAGTTATGCATATTCAGTATCACTATCTTAATCTTGCTAAGTATGCAGGACTTAAGAATTACTGTCTTTGGCTTTCCTCATGTTTTGTCATTAAAATGTTAAGCTAGTAAAAACAATCTGAATAGTCAATTCAAATGGCCGTTCTAGAATTTCTGCACTGACCTGTCAGCTCTGATATTTAGGTTGATTGTTGTTGCTGAGGCATGAGGAAGAGGTGCAGAAATTGTCTTTTTTTTTTTCATGTTGTGTATAAATGCATGTATTGTTTGAAGAGAAAAGTCTAGAAGGAAATAAATTTGTCATATGATGCGTGGCTTGAATTTTAGTCAAATGGTTTTGCTTATAAAAATTTTGGCCTTGTTTTTGAGGTAGTAAAGGAAACTTTATCTAAAACAAAGCATTAAAAAAGACTAGAAAACACAGCAATAGAGCAGTGGCCACATGAGGGAAGGCATTCAAGGGCCACTTCTAAAGGTTTATACCAGAAAAACAACTGGATAGATGTAGAAAGGTATGTGCATAAATAATTCTACCACAGCGCTAATATAATCATTCTAAGTTACAGGAGTTTGGTTAAATATTGTATATTTAAACAGAGGCTGCATATAATGATGGTGTTCCCTTTAGTGGCTGAAAAACTATCCTATGCTGTGTGTATGTATGTTGTAGCCTGCTCTACCATTCAATGATCCTAACAGTAACTGTATCCTGTGTTAATGTGGCAGAACCAGTGATCTCAAGATTCTTTCTATACAGCTTGTCCCTTGGGCTGAGACAATGTCAGTCATTTCATGGAAGCTACCTGGAATGTGGAGGTGGGAGTTACCTTCTGAGCAGGGCATGAGCCTTCAGTTACTTCACTCACAGCAACTGGGTAGGTACAATGGCCCAATAAAAGGAATCTCAACAGAAACCAAGACTGCTTCCAAATGCTTCAGAAAGGCAGCAATAAAGCTATAAAAATGATCTTATATCTAGTTACATTCTTTAAGTGCAGTACTTATCTATAATTTAAATCCAAGCACTACCTGAATTTAGATCTATGACTTTCATGCTGGAGAATCAATAGATAGTATCTAACATTGATCTATGAAGCATAATTATAAGCATATTATTATTCAGGAAGATTAAAGTAGGCCTTAAGAATAAACACTCAGGAGTGGAAAATGCAAATTTCACACAATCAAGTAAGGTCAGAAAATATACACACAAAAGGTAGACAAAATACAAGAGGAAATATCAAACTAGGAATTTAACACAGGATATAATTTTTAAGAAGAACATTTTAGAAAGAGGAAAAATTCTTCAGTCTCAATATTTAAAGACCATAGTTCAGCCAAAAGATAAATATTTTATTGTGCTTTTGGAACTCATATCTGCATCTCTTACTGACAATTGCTGTTACAGATATCAGATTTCTATTTGAAATTATAATGAATCCACAGGCCTCCCAAACAGCTGCTTAGCAGTTGGTAAAGGAAACAAATATCTAGTTTCAGGTGCCAACCTTCCTACCAAATTAAAGTGAAATTAACCTGCTGTTCTCCACTGAGAACTTTTAGCCTGTTAGGAGTGCTAATAACAATTCAGTGTTAGAAAGGAGATAAATCTAGATTTATTTCTTTCAATCCTTTTTTTATTCTTGTTTGTTTTCCTATTTTCCTTGGTAGAGTCCAAGGAAATGGTTAATCTGGCTTCATAGCTTTCAGAAATTGCCATGAATCCACAGCTCACAGTACTCCTTATTCCTTTATTTAGTCCATACATCATTTGACCAATCATGTTGAAATACATCAGGGAACAAAACAGGACAGTTTCCTAATGGAAGCATGTTGGGATAGTTTAAACCTGTTAGCAGCTGTTATACTGATCCTCATGGATCAGTATGGATGCTACATGTCCAGATGATACTGACAATATAAAAAGTTGTGTTTCCTGCTCCATAGCCTTAAAATGCTGTTGGAGGTCCTCCGGGCTCAATCTGAAACTCAGAACTGGATTAATATCATTTTCCTATAGATCAAAAGTGTAGTAAGAGAATGAGGATATAAGTCTGGTCCCCAGAGGTCAGGTATGGTGGTGCATACCTGTAACCACATCTGAGGATACAGATACATCAGAAGGTTCTCAGTGAACGCTGGCCAGAGAGTCTAGTCTAACGGATGAGCCAATGAGAGATGCTGTCTCAAAGAAGGTAGATGACATTTGTGAGATGACAAGCAAGGTTGTCCTTATGCACATGGTACGTGTGCGTTCTCTCTCTCTCTCTCTCTCTCTAAAATATATTGAAATAATAAATCATTATGTAGAGCTCATTATAGATGGTAGTGTTGATTTTTCCATCAATTATATATTCTCATATTTAAACAGAATTAGTTTGTTTTCTAAAGAGTATCACATGATTTCAAAAAATAGATTCTAGTTTTTTGAACAGTTTTAGATTCATAGAAAAGTTGAAGAGGAAGCACAAAGAGCTTCCATCTACCCTACATCTAGTTTGCTGTTATTAGCAACTTATATTATTATGACATATATTTATTAGAATTAATAAATATTAGTGTCTTAGTGCTAACTAGAGTTCGAAGATTACTCCTATTTACTTAGTTTTAACTCTTTATACTTCTTTTCTTTAGTTTTGTTATCCTTTTTCTGTTCCAAGGTTTGACCCAGGGCATCTCTTGCATTTAGTTCTAATGCCTCATTGGGTCCTGTGTGATGGTGAAAGTTCTCAGACCTGCCCTGTGTCTGATGGCCTTGACAGTTTGTAAAGTGTCTTCCTAAGGATCTCTATGTTAGAATTAGTCTAATTTTATATTCTCATAATGAACTGTAGACTGTGAACACTGGGGATGGCTATCACAGAGATAGACACCCTTTCCCTTCCATGGCATCAAGGACACAAAGACACATACTGTCAATAGTATGTCACTGATGACACTGATCTTGCTCACTTACCTGAGGTAGTGTTTACAATATTTCTCCACTGTGAAGTTCAACATTTTTACCCTCTCCATACTGTACTCATTGGAAGGAGATCACTGTGCACAGCCAAGATCTAATGAGTAAACACGTCTTGCCCCTCCTTTGAGGGTGAAATAGCTCCACGAGTTCTTAGAGAGGCCTTCCATGCTAGAGATTTGTATATTCTCCCTATTTGACTATTCATTTAATAGTCTATCTACATGCTTATAAGATTATAGCTATTTATTATTTGCTTTGGATTATAAACCAATATATAATTTAGTATAATCCAAATAAATATTTTCACCTGAATTATTCCAGTTTTGGATACCAAAGCCCTTTCAGGTGGTTTCTCTGCTATTCTGATATATGTTTCTATGTACCTGGGTTTTGTTTTGCTAGTCAGCATGAAATGTTGAGACATTTATTATAATACTTACATATATATATATATATATATATATATATATATATATATATATATATATATAAGAGAGAGAGAGAGAGAGAGAGAGTTTGTGTGTGTGTGTGTGTTTTGAGTCAAGGTCTCTTTATATAACCATGGTATGTTGGAACTCACTATGTAGTTCTGGCTGCCCTGGAACTCACAGAGATCCACCTGCCTCTGCCTTCAGAGTGCTGGGGTTAAAAGTGTATCACCACACCAGGCTTATAAAGACATTGTAAAATGCACACATTTAAAAATACCAACTATATTGCACAAACTGTACATGAAATTCCAGGACATTTCCATTATCCCCCAAATAAAGGTTGCATTTATTAAATAGGTTAATTCCTTTTCCTCTAGTCCTGGAATCACTTATCTACTTTATGTCTATATATTTGCATATTTTAGACATTTCGTAAAAGATAAAACTTTTGCGTCAAGCTTTCAAACTCAGTGTTTCTACCAGGTCTATCCATGCTACAGCACAATCAGTACTCTTTCCATTCGTATGACTACATAATATTCTCTTATCTGACTACCTGAAAGGACACAAAGTTGTCTACACATCTGGGATAACCTGAATAATGTATCAATGAACATGTACATACAAATTTTGGGTTGAATGTGTGCCGTCTATTCTCTTAGGTATAGAGAGCAAAATTGCTGAACCATCTCTAATTCCATGTTTAACTGTGGAAGAGCTGGCATTCAATTTTAAGTTAATTAAATAATAATTATTCTGTACTATTTGTTCAGTTGTATGAATTATTTATAATTCTTTTACAAAATAGAGTTTGAGGTGGTTCCCAGTAAAAATAATTACAATAAAATTGTTGTCCCGAAACATACTATGGTGAGAGTAAAACACAAGGAATACAGTCAACACAAATACTTTTTAATATTTGGTTCATATTTGGGGACTACCGGGTCTTTTAAGGAGCAAATGAAAGCCATGGGGCTAGCTGGAGAGATGCTGGAATTCAGATACGGGTGTAGATGTACACTGTTGTGACAGCTCAACAAGGAAGAGAAGGGAGCATATTCATTGGTATAAGTCTTGTCAGACCTCAGCAGAGAGAATCACCACCATGTCAAGCATCATACTCACAGTGCAATCCCGAGCACCTGAGCTCAGGTGTTTTTATTCTTTCAGAATTCCTCAGGTTTTCTACAGATAGCACATGCAGATCATTAGCAATTAAACAACCTCCACAGAAATTCAATACCTGAAAACAATGCAAAACACCCTAGACAGCCCCTCACCCAAGAGTGCATAAAACAATTATTTTATATATACCTAAAAATAAACTTCACATAAGGGGGCAACCTTTTATCTTAAGTGTATGATGAAATGAATTCAGTCAGCACATTTAGTTTGGAAGAGTTCATCAGCCATTGCTACCCCTTCTTTCTATAGAAATGGGGTCCTCAGTCTCTTTCATTCCTCACATCACAACTGTCACCCAACTGCAATTTTCTACAGCAGAAGTAGAAATATAAGAGCACCTAAAACCAACTGAAAGAAATCTTGGCTTATAGCATCCTGTGTGTATAAACAAATCCTCAGTTTATACTACACTACCACATCCCTGCCTAGGGCCAGCCTACCTCCACATCAGGACCAGTTTACCCATACCATCTGGGAAGTTCCTTACACTTTCCCAAGTTGGAGATTCTTGTTGTGAGGTAGCTCATAGTCCCAGAGACAGTAACACTTTCTCATGGCTCCTGAACTGAGTTATTTCTTCTTACCGGATCAACATCTTCCCTGGATTGTGAACAGTCCCTTCAAGTTATACTCTAGGAAAATTTCTGGACAAGACAACCTCATTATCAATAACACTTCATTTAACCTGCTTTGACATTGAAACACTGACACCTAGTGATTTGCTGAACCTGGCAAGCTCCAGTGAATGAGAGCTGATTAGGCACCTTCCTTTCTGTCTTCACACTCCCCATGTCATGTTATCAATTTTAAGTGAACCATGATGGGTATTTACAGCACAAGAATTTACAAACACGGATAATTGGGGCTTTTTTTTCTCCCAAAGAGCTGATGGATACGCTCTGCCCACCACTGCAGACACTCCAATCTTATCACACCAAATTTTACCCAATGATTCCTTCCACATAGTGGCAGTGCCTCAGCTAGAATTATGTCTAAATATTTTACACATTTTGTGATTATCTACATTTCATAGATCAACATTTTTAAGAATTAGAGAGATATTAAAGATCCAAAGACACAATGCTACAAAGGGGCAGATCTGGAGCTCAAGACAGATCGTTCTGACCCCAAGTGTACATAACATATGTTTACATCCGCATTATTAAAACCACTTGCAGATCTAGAATGCAAGCACTTTTTAATGTATCCTTGTAAACCTATGCATTTATATTTTGCAACTATCTGAAATACAGTAAAAATATTATAAAATGACCACTTGTGATAATTGCTAAACCGAGGTAGATCTCTTTATATTTCAAAATTATTTGAGAAAAAAATCCATTAACACTTTTTGCTTGTTATCTCTCATTATTGACATAGGTAAGTAGCAATCCTAAACTATTTCATGTGGACTCCTTCTCATCCACTCTTCCTACTCATTATTCTCTTTCATACTTCTTTTCTATCCTGTCTTACTTAAGGATCATGTTTAGCATCAATTTCCATCTTTTTTCGTGAGATAGTGGGCATCCAGTGACTCTGCTCTTGCTCTCCCCCAAGTTCCTCTTCACAAAGCCACCACTCCTTAAGAGATCTTATTATATTAAAATTAACTTTGTTAGATCTTAACCAAAGAGAGCCAATACTCTCACTGGATGGTTTAATGAGTTCAAAGTCCAAGTAATAAAATCATATAAACTCTACATAACCAGTGACTTCATCTGCAAAGGTCTCCAAAGCATTATTTTGTTCCACTCCCTCCACTCCTTATTTCTAATGTTTTTATGCTGTCATATCTTGTTTTTAGACTACCTAGAAATGGAGAATATAGGATTCCCTATGAAATTCCTGCATATACCATTAATCTGAATGCTTTGATACTTGTCATAAGGGACAAAACTCTTTTCTTTTGTATTCCAGCCTGGTATCCTCCCTAGAAGTTTTTCTGCAAACGCACATTATATTTCTCCCATCTCAACCTGTGTAGGGTTCTCACTGCTGTTAGAACTTTTACCTTTTTGTATCTCTTACTCATTAATCACCTACTTAGGTCCATAATCATTTAATTTTCCTCTCTGCTTACCTCTCTCTGGGTAATCTAAATCAGATTATTACACTATATAGTTGTGTAATTCCCCCAAAGCAAACCAATAAATTTCTCCCAAACACAATCTCTCTCATCTTTGGAGTAAAACTGCACCAAAATGAGAGGTCATATAGGTTTATCTAGGCATAGACAAAATGGGCATTGAGTAGTTCTATTAAGATTGAGTTTAAATATTGACCCATGTAGACCATGTTGGCTAAATTGTAATGTCAGGCCATGAGGCATAATTCTACAGAAAATAAGAAATGATTTTGTCTACTCTGCCACTTTTAAGACATATGCTTCTCATATTACTTTACAGAACAGGCAAAGTTGCCTCAGGTCACCTTAGAAATGACTTGCACCAAGTGAGTATTTTCTCCGCACCTGTGCATTGATATTGATTTTTAGCTGTTCTGAGCCTTTGGCCCCCAACCCTGCTTCAACAGCAACTTGAGGAACACTCCACCATTTGAGACACACAGTAGAGGGGAAGTTAAGAGCCATGGGCCATGGGTGTGTGTAGAGATGTGGATTCATACCCTATCAAAAGATGCACAGGTCAGCACCAGAGAATAATCCAACTCAGCACGTTAATGCCCTTGAGGTTGAGAAAAATCAGGCTTAGGAGTGTAATGTCCCTTCTTTCTAGATAGTTCCAATATGAGGACTATTAATCAACCCCAAACAGGGAGTTGCTACCGCTCTTTTGAGTGTGGGCAGCCCTGCATTCTCATTTCTATCTCCAACTCTGGTTCATCTTTAATACAGCGATTACTATTGGCAAGAAGAAAAGGTGAGCAGAGAAAGAGAGAATAAAACATCCTGTTTCAGTTCCATTCTTTACAGGCCAATGAAGAAAGGCCAGTTAGAGGACTTGAAATAGGCAAGCTTGAACACCGGTGAGGGAGGATATCAGGACAGACACTTGAAACATTATTCTGGTGGTAAGCTTTGTCTCTCTGCAGCTCCCACTGACCCAAACCTCCTTTAGTCATGCTGCTTCCTGATCCTAGCACTTCATGTTCTCAGTAATAACACTAGGCTCATTCCCCTCGCAAATGCTGTCTTTCAAAGAAGCACTAGGTTTATTTTTGGATAGTATTTATGTAGAATATGACCCATGTGGAAAGGGATAGGACATGAGATTAACACATTTCTGCAAACCTTAAGCTATGTGGTTCTCACTAACACAACAAAACTTGAAATCAGGACTTTCAACTCGCTTCTGTAGGCAAAAATCTGAAACTCAGTACAGAGATAAATAACCATTGTGTACACCTAACAGCAAGCACTCAAATAGTGACACTAAATTCACACTATGTCATTCTGTCCCCAAACCATGTCCTTTCCAGCTTACCACACAGCTTCCCAGGTTAATTTTACCCTCTATTTATTAAATGATGCATGCCTCCGGAATTCCTTTAGGGCTCACCATTACTAGATAATTTCAGACATACATCTAGTTCATTATGACACATCTTCCAAATGGGCACGTCCATCACTGTCCATTAATCAGACCAAGTAGGCATGACATTCAGACCACCTATGCAGTGTCATGCCAAGAAGGACTTTGAAATATTAGCCAAGGAGACAAGTATTACTAAGACCAAGTGTCAATAAATCTATTCACATTGAAGCACTGCAATCACAAACTGAAGCTTGACTTGTTTTAATATGTCCAGCAGCATAACAAATCAATTTCCTGCACATCTTCTTTAACCCTGAGTCATAGGGTCCTGGGTTTCATAAATGAAATGGGTCACATGCTATAAAATTTTACCTTCTATGTTATCAGAGATAAGACTATGTTTCTGTGTTCAAAAGGGAATACCCAGAAAGTGTAGAGGTCTCTAAAAATATCTCCATGATCGATTCCTAATTCATAAAAGTGCTTTAAATGTTCACATTTTGAAAATTTCATACACACATACATTTTTTTTCTTCACATAGTTGATGCAAGCTTTCTTTAAATTTTCTAGGCTAATTATGATTTCTGAGTTTAGAAATCACATTCTTCTATACTATATGCTTGTACTATAATTGCACCATAATCTCTGCATCGATTGTACTTTCCTGCATTACAGTATAAAGGATTTACTTCTTCAACACTTGATTAAGTGGCAGGTGCATGAAAATGGAGGGAAGGTTAGGATCTTACAACCCTCTACCACTACAATGTCTAGAGGTTCTATTGATGTCATGGTTTCACCAAGAGGCTATCACTGAGTGCAGAAAATAATTAGCATATTAATCATTGACATTTTAAGTTGAATGACACAGAGGAAATGTTTCTTCCCTCAAGGTATTTTTTTAAATACCTGTGGGGATTCATAAAATTAGAGAATGCAAGGCTTCTTTGTACAGTGGCCACCATGCCTTCCGGCAATTCTTTTCACTAGGAATAGTCACTTTCTAGCCTTTAGAATCTTAAAGTTGAAAGAGACATTTGAAAAATAACATCCTACCCATGCCAGAAATTTGACCTTGTAATATACATTGCTCAGAGAAATTCATTCCCCTACATCTGGGCCCGCCATTGACAAAGTTTTGAATAACTTGTGAGATAGCCTGCTCCATGAAAGCAAGCATTGTGTGCACAGACTTTCATTTTTTCAGGTTAAACTATAGACTCATAATATTTTGTTTATTTGATTTAGTGAAATGATTGAACAATATCATAGGTACTATGACAGGTCCTAGAGGTAGAGTGGCTACCACAATAAGCAGTATTCATAACCTTTTAGATATAATACATCTTGTTTACAATTATTCTTAAAGAGAGTTACACTCAGTGGGTAACCTCTTTCTCAGCCTAGCTTTCGCACTGAAGATGGTCATATTCTCTGGGTATCTTGAATGCCTCTCCCGGAAGTGTTTTATTAACCTGATACCTATATTTTGACTAGAGCAAGGGCTGTAATTCAATGGTAGAGTACTTACTTTGTGTGTATGGTGCTCAAGATTCAATCCCCAGGATGGAGAAAAAATAAAATGAAATTTAAAAAAGCTTTGACTAAGACAGAAAGCACTATAGATGTCTAATAGTGGGGAGGATGGTGAGAATCTAACAGTTCTCCTTTCAGCCAAGCCAACCATAGCCTGCTGTTCCCCTGCACTGGTATTGCTGTTCTTAGTGATGGCACGGTTGAGTTTTCATTGTAGGAGCAGCACCACTGCTTCTGAGACAAGATGCCCTCTTCAGTGTGGACATTCCCAAGTTCCAGACTCTGGACCTGCTCACTCTTTTGCTCACATCTTCCACCATCTTCTCTCATTCCAGTATTAACGCTGAAAGAACTCAAACTTCCTGTGTGGAGAGAAAGAAGCAAAGATATATATGACAAGTTATGCTATTTCCTGTGGTAACCTGGTGTAAGGATCCATGTTGGAATAATATCCACACAATTGAGTTCTAGAGCTGAAGTGGCTCTTCAATGTTGTTCTGTCCTCTAGAAAGTCTGGGAAGCCTTTATTCCCAAGGTTGCTCCATCACTGGGCATAGACTGGACTCTGGTGTGAATATGTCCTTGGACGTGGCCACTGTCAACAGCTGGGAACAAGCCTCAGTAGCAGAGGGTAATGAGAACTACACATCGGTGGGTAGCGAGCCACAACATCCTCTGTAGCTCCCAAGTGACTACATATCTACCTCCTATCTACTTATCATATCCTATCTACCTACACAAGTGATTACATAGATCAGAGCTCCTATGTGAATGAATGTAATCTCTTTCTCACTCTTCCCCTGTCTCTCTCTTTGTCTCTCTGTCTCTCTCCCTGTCTAACTGTCTTTCTCTCTCTGTCACTCTGTGTGTTTAATTCTCACATTTTATACTCAATGTATAGTCACAATTTGCCCTGCAACATGCCTTGCCTTGGGCATGGGACTATAGTGCCTATAAAAGCTGTTATATAACACTGAAATATATAAGAATAAATATGAATCCCCTTATGTGATGGGGCATTTCCATCTCCTTAGATGCCTATACTTTTCTGTTCCCTGTACTGTAACTGACCTTAGAGAATTGCTATTGTTAATGGTGTTGACATTTTATTCTCTATTTGTTATTATCAAGGTGAATTCCATGTACAGTACTACAAGATCATATGGGAACTTGTTAGAAATGCAAATTCTCAGGTCCACTTCAGATTAACAGGATGAGAAGCTCTGGGAATGAGACCCAGAAATCTGTGCTTTAGTAATCTTTCCAGGTGATACTGATTCATGCTGTTTGGTCCTTTCTGATTCATTTCCTTACTTAATCCAGACAAGACACCTGATGTTCAAACCAGAGCTACAGATCAACTGGACGACACTATGCTTCTAGGTTATCATACTAATTTTTATATTTCTCCCATGGTATGTTTTAAAATATGTGAGCACATATGTCTCTTCTCACAGACTTTAACCTTCTCCAAGGCAAACATTAGGTGATTGTTACTTTGTCCTGTTGTTGACACATATAAACTGTCAACAAACATATTCCATTACTAAATACTTGTTTGGGACCTACTATTTGCCATGAATTTTTCTAAGTGTCTCCAAAAGCTTCTACCTGTCAAGAAAAGACAGATAACCTTAAAGAAAGTGCAATAACGTGATGCAGATGCTATAAGCAAAAAGATATTAGTGATGATATACTGTGATCCTGGCATTCTTCTAAGAGACTTGCATGAGTTAATTCATTTAATCCTTTCAGTAATCCCATAAGGCATGATTCTAGGAAGGGAATAAATCCATCCTAAAGAAAAATTGCTCATTTGGTAAGCCATCGTTATTAATGAGACTTTCATCTGTAAAAGACAAGACAATAGCCCAGTCTGGGATGAGAAAGATAAACAAAACTAGCCAAAGTCAAAGAGGATTTGAATATCTGGCCTTCCTACAGGCTAAGGTTGTGATCATTTAGGTTTTGATTTCTTTCCATTTTCCATAAATAAACAGGTGAAGGGAGGGAAGGAATAAACTGAAAGATGGTAAATTTCTTAAAACTAAATTATAATTTTAGCTGAAAAAGTTACTGAATTTTAGGTTTTAGATTACAAGACTAGGTGATGGGAAACCAGTACAAGGGGCCTTTGAATCCTAATGCCTAATGCCTTCTTTAATGTCTTCTTGTTCCAAATTTCTGGTGAACATTTTATTTTTCATATGGTAGTTCAAGTACAAAACCGAAGAAATTCCTTATATGATCTGAAAGACTAAGCGAAACAAAACAGGATTTCCATTGTCTGAAGCCAACACCTGCTGAGTGAGTTAGGCTAAAGGGGTAAAGTGGGAGAGGGGTGTTGTTGCTCTTGATTGCTCACCTGATTATAGGCTGCATCCCTATAATTCTCTTCTTGAGGAGAGACACTGGGAAATGGAAAGACAACTAGAAACATTGACCTAAGTGTTGCGATGTTGAAGATGCATTACTCTCAAATGTGTGCATAAAAATAAAAAAATTTATGGGTTTATGGAGGGAAAATAAGCAGTTAAAGTATGACTTATGGAAGGTTCATAATAAAACTTTGTAAATAAATTTCTTTAAAAACAGTATTTTACTATTCATAACTCATGAGAATGTTTCTGTGGTTCCTATTCCCAAACTTACCTTTCTATCAATTCATGTCTGGTATTTGAATTATTGACCATTATTTGCATTCAGCACCTCTCTTTAACATGGCTGACCTCCTGTGAAAGGCTATATTGTCAGGAAAGGGAAAAAATCTATAATATTGGGCAATCTAAATGATTTTGTCATTAGCATGACATGGTTTTTTATAATGCTACATTAACAATGAGCAAGAAAAAAGATTAAGAACAAATTGGAGCTCAAAGTATTAAATAGATCCTTTTTAGCATACTCGAAACAAACCAAGCAGCAATATTCACGATGGAATGAATATCAAAAGGTTTGTTCTTATAAGAAATATGAGGTTAGAAATCTGAATCAATGAAAATCCAAGAAAGAAAATAGGCCATGTGGTCAATGATGTAGATCATGTTGATGGTCCAGTTCTGCCTTTCTCCCTCCATGCATGAGGTCCTAGTTCCTCTCCTAAAAGAGGTAGGATACATTTCCTTTCATCAGAGCTTGAGCTTATTCCTATAGCTTGTTTAGTCAAGAAAATGAACATAGCGTTCATGTCAACCCTGAGTCTGGCCAGTAAGAAACTTCATTTAGTTTTATTGGTCCTCATGATTTCTGCTATATCTAAATAATAAGAGCATGCTCAGGCCACAGAAACCAGGGGACAAGTGATCCCCAAAGCAAAGCTACAGTAAGTAGTTGCCCTAGCCAAGCTCTTCCCGGTGAACCAACCTCTGAATGGTGGAGACTCAGATATGGCGTGAGAAATAACTATTATTTGATGCGTTGGCCATTCTGTGCTAGTGTGGCCATGGTTAAATGATACAAATAAGTGTCCATTCTTCATTCAAATTTGACCTCAAATGCAAACTTCACGTTATTATCCAGCGATAATAACTTGGTTTCACCTTGAAATGTGCCTCAGATAGAAAAACTAGAAATAGGGGGACTAGGAAAAAAAAAAAAAGCCAGAAAAATAAATGGCTCCTTGAATTAGCTTTCATTCCTAAGATAAAAACAGGATTTGGTCCTTTTTGACACTCAGGGACTCCAGCTTGACACTTTTAATTAAAAAGACATTTAAAAATTAACACAGAACTCTTTTCACTTTGCTCCAGGGCAGCTCATGAAAGATCGCAGCTTTGCTATTGGAATGCCTAATATCTGTGTCCAGACTCATCTGCTCCCCCTCCTCCAGGAAAGGCTGTGAATGTCAGTGACTCCACTGAGAAGCTACCCTGTATGGGCTTAATTTCCTCAGCGTCAATAACATAAAACCGATCTGGCAAAGTAAATTAGTGCGTGAATCCAAAGCCCACAGTTTTGATCTCCTGCCATATGTATGACAGAAAGCATAAGAGTCAAGTTTTTTTTTTCACTACCAGGAATGTAAGGAAGCCAATTCGAAATGACACAATTTTCTTTCATCCATCAAAGAGAATGTATATGGTGATAAGGAGACATTGCACCCAGGCAGTGACGCTAACATGCGAAGTGGGTAGGGGAAGGAAGGGGGGCTTGAATTTCCAAATAGCTCCTGTGTGCAGCAGCTGCTGCTGTTCCAGAGACCTCTGGGGACTGAACTTTGTGAATGGTCCCTGTTAAGAACATATCTCAAACTTCAAGACTGATTTCAATAACCAAACAGTCGAATGCAGGGAAAGAGCTGGCTGAGTTGGTTCAATGGATTGCTTCAATCTTGTTGATCCTTGGCCCCCTTTAACAATCAATTACAACTCACCCAGAACTCTTGATTTGATAACAATAATGCACAGCCACTGTTGAAGGGAGTTAGCTATAGATCATTTCACTGCCTGGTCATGAGTCAGTAAAGTAAGCTCCCGTCTTTTAATTTGGTGTAATGTTAAGTAATCAGAATCTTTTTTCTCTAACTTATTGACCTATTATGTGTCTGGAAGACAATTTATCACCACTTTGTTTCTTTTTGTTATTTTGTGGCCCAATGTGAAGAGACAGGGAAACAAGACCTTATGAAACATCTTTGGTATTTAATGGTACCATTAGTTGTTAAAGACCTCTTCATTTAGAGTATGTCTTTTGATAAAATTCTGATGAGAATTTTGAAACATTCAAATATAAGCTTTGGCAGCTTGAAAGAAGCTAAAGTGTGGAAAGTTCTGATCTCATTTTTTCTGGGTGGCATTATTTTCCAATTTAATCTGTTTAGTAAAGACATTGGAGAATTATGAGACTGAATACATTTTAAGAGACACTGAGTTTTGTAGAATCGAGGATTTTTTTTCATATTTTAGCAGCTATCTTAAGCAACTTCTCTTCTGTATGAAAGAGGTTATGTAATCTTAGCACATTCAAAATTAGACTATTCCATGCTGAGGATTTAAATAAGGTACTGTAGAATATTTTGAAATTAATAAGACAAAAAAAGGCAAATGCTATGATTATATCCTTCATCATATGTAGATGGAAAGAAACTGTGGACATGCTGGGTGCTTGGAAATAACTTCTTAGCCCCTGAACTCTTGGAAAATCATCACAGCGCTGAGCCACAGAGTCATCATTTTTCTAATGAGATCAGACACATTTAACTGAGGGGGCTGGAGAGTTGAGTCAGCAGTGAAGAGCGTTTGTGGCTTTTGCAGAGGACCCAGGGTCATATCCTAATACCGACATGGTGGCTCACAACCATCCCTAACTGCAGTTTCAAGAGACCCAATGCCCTCTTCTCACCCCTACAGAGGCCAAGCATGCATTTAGTGCACATACCTTTATGCACATACAACACTAATACACATAAAATAAAATTAATAAATGTAAAAAAGAGATATTAAGATGTTGAATTGTTATAATTTGTGAATAACATAATAAATGCCTAATGTTTGATGGCAATTTCTTGTTGTTCCTTAATTATTTTTCCTTACCCTTCTCAAGTAAGACATCAGATAGCTAAAGCCAAGAAGAAGCAGAAAGCATGTTTCCCTCCTCTTAAAACTTAAGAATAAATTGGGAATGGTTTTTGGGTCTTAAAGCTGTATTAAGTTCAATCATTGCTCTAGTTTTCCAGTACATTCTGATTTGAAACCCCCCCCCACACACACACACACTGTCTTCCTTACATCTTGCATCCCGGGTGAGCTGTGTCTACTTTGCTGATGCGTAGGAACTTTTCCCACAGGATGGAAAGGCATCCCCTTTTCTCTTTCGCTCCTACCTATGTATAATCCATCACCTGTGCTGCCTAAACTAGTGGTCAGCCAGACAGGGTCCTTAACTGATACTGAAGCCTGAGGCCATGGACGAAGTACACATTTGGAAGGCTTCTGAGGAAATCAATTGCAGGCATTGAAGTCAGACACAGAGGCATAATTTTACTTTTTAACCTTTGAATATCAGTTCTAAGCTCCCCAAAGATGACGGGGCATGTATAATTATAGACATTCCTATTATAAAACTACAGAATCGAAACTGGATAAACGGAAGTTATCTAATTTGTACATAATTTCCATCCTGAAGAGGTCAAAAGATGTGCAAGTAAGAAAATTCATATTTGTATGAGTAACTTTGATCTGAAATCCACTTCTATAGAGTAGGAACCTAGACCTCTTCAGCTATTCGTGCCAGTCTCCACGGTTCATTTTTCCTTATCTCCCTCAACCTCCTCGCTCCTGTATCCAAGTCTGCTATATTCAAAATAAATGTGAGTGTAAAACATGTTCCCTTCCCAGTTTCTCTGTTTAATTGTTTATCCTAAATAAACTTCCATGTGTTAGCATTTATGCATTTTTGATGAAATGCACTTTTTGCGGTTATTGGACAGAGTCACTTTGCAAATCACGTAACAATCTCACAATGCTGCCTCCATTATCTCTTTTCTTCTTTCCTTCCTCAAATACATAATAAGATAATCTGCCTCATACATCACAGAGCAGTAAAGCTCCTATTTAAGGCCAATAAGGCCATTCTAAGTCCTTTCTGCAAAAAAAAAGTATAGTCGTTTTCTTCTATAGTAGTCTAGTGAATCAAATGTTCTCCATGCTTGTATTTATTACTCGTATAGTAAGGGATGTGTCTGTGGTTTCAATAAGCCCATATGTAGCAAGTTTATTAGAGCAGACACTGAGTACCTTTGTTTTCCAGGCCACTTCAATAGTAGATGTTGGAATAACATATATATTTATGTAAAAGGGAGAATGAAATAATCCAATTTTTCAGCTGATCTAATAGTATACAATTTTGTATTCATAATAGGTATTTTTCATAAATGATCTCAGAAGAAGTTTAATTTAGTGATGCACAGAAAATTTTAGCTACCGAACAGCAGAGCACAGACAAGGGATTGAGTCTCACGACCCTTGGTCTAATGTGCTTTCCACCACATATGACATTATGCCCAATGTCCTTGCTCAACTAAATAATCATCTGTGAACCTCTGATTAGAGACCAGGAAGTACTCTCCTTCTTGATCGAGGTTGACCTCAAAGCTCAAACTCACTTATTTCTATTTTTGTTCTTCCAGAAAAAAAAGAAAATCATGCTTTTCTTTTAAAATAATGCAATGCTTGGAAACATCCCTAAGAAGATTCTTTTCTTTTCTCAAAAATTAAATTGCAAGGTCTGGTTTAGTTTGTTTGCTTCCTTGTTTTGGGTGAGGTTCTTCTTCAAAAAGATCCAGTGCACGTTGGCCGTGCAGCCATCTGCCACTACATGCTCAACTATTGTGGTTTAAAAAAAAATCTGGCCACCCTTCCTTTGATATAAAAGAACCACACGGAGTTGAGTCATACACTGTGGAGAGAACACAGCTAATTATGGGATGTGCTGGGCCCAGAGAAGATGTTAGCTGCTCCATAATTACAACTGCAGGCCAAGGGAAGAGAGTCATGGAAAGCCAGCTAATACACTGAAGGGAGCAGAGCACCACTGCGTACTGGGCCCCATGCTTCTGAAAAGTGGTCACGTTCACGCACTTTTGTTTCCAAGAACTTTCAAGTTTAAAATATGATTGGTCATCCAGAATGCCTAAGATCCTGAATCAAAGGATCTTAGGCAAAGTGTTGTCTTAACAATTCAGGATTTGATTATTTGGATGAAGATAAAAGGTTGGCACCAGTTAACAATGTATACGTGGTTCTCAACTTGAATCACAGAAGGTGGGACACGGTGGCTGGGAAGAAGTGACTGAGAGACTGAACTTCTTATGGAAGATAAGAAAGTTATCAGTCATCAAATTCATGTCACAGAAGCACTTGTAACCTAAAGTATTTCTTTTTTCTTTTTTTCTTCTGTTTAAAACAATTCCAAATTCTTCTATTACAGTGTTGTTTAATATGTAAATTGTATTGTAATACAGAAACTATTTTATTTAATATAGAAAAGTAGTATTTGGAACTAAATGATGATTAAACATATAGAAGCCAGTTTCACAAAGGATTACACAGTCTCAAAATTTCCTATAATTTAGAATAGCCAAGCTAGTAACCTCACTCAGTAGACAACTGAGACATTTCTTATGTTTTATTTAGATTTCAGTTCAAATTCTGAGTAATGTAAGCAACTTCCCATGCTGAGTGGCACAGACTGGGATGAAAGTAGCCATGCAGCTTTTATGGGCAATATTTCATGATCTCGAGCAGTGATGTGGGTGGTGACTAAACAGGTAGGACATGGAACGACTGGCTGAACGGGAACAGAAGAGGACTGGACCGTAAGAGGATCTTAACACCACTGTGAGAAAACTCAGCACAAATGCGTGGCCCACTTCCTTGGGGCGATCATCACATCACCTAGCGGCAGATGTTAATCTGTGATTTAAATCAGACTCACCTATAAATCAAAGGTTGTAACACAAAGTTCTAATTTAGTAGATCTCAATTGGCTTCCATAACTTCCTTAATAGTAACTTTTATTGTGATATGATTTATAAACCATGTAATAACTACTCTCTAAAACTGTACAACTCAGCAGGCTTGGTGTCACACACCTTCAATACCAGCACTCAGAGGAAGAAGTAGGTCGACCTCCTGTGAGCTGAGGGTAGCCTAGTCTATGTAGTGTAGCGAGTACCAGGAAAGCAAGGGCTACATAGTGAAACCTTCCCTCAGCGAATAAAAAGTGTCCAATTAAGTGATTTTTAAAGACTATTTGGAAAGTTTTGCAACCATCACCACTTTTTAATTTCAGAGCATTTCATCCCCACCCTGTAAAATCCTGCTTGGGATCAATAACAGTTATACCCAATTCTTCCTTTCCCCTAGCCTTTGGCAACCACAAATCTGCTTTCTATAGTTATGTACTTGCCTGTGTATCTCTTATAATACGTGGAACACTAGTTTTTCTGGCCCAACATGGCTAACTTCTTTAGCTTTGCACATGTTTTCAAGATGATCTTTGTTATAGCATGTATCAGTACACCATTACCATCCATCCATCCATGCCTGAATATTATTTCATTATATGGCTATACCATACTTTGCTTGTGCATTTACCAATTACAGATACTGGCATGATTTTCTCATTTTGTCTGGTTGTGATCAGTATTTCTATAAACATCCATGCCCAGGCTTTATGAAGAATGCTAGATGTAATGGCATGAAATGACAAAGATATATTACCAAACAGAACTGCATCGATATATACAATAACATACATAATGTGACCCACTTAAAATGTTTGCTTTTATATTATATGCACAAATGTAGACTTACTTAAAATATTTTAAAAAATCACTAAATTTTAGATCCAGAAAGTATGAGGTGATAAATAATTCTGTCTTACTCATATTTATATGTTTAAAACTTCTTACAAGAAGAATTTATCAGTTTTAAAATGTAAAACAAAAATTTCAATGTTTTAAAATAAAATTTGTAGTTTGTTAAAGATCTTACTTTTTGCAAAAGTCCATTTTCACCATCTTAGACAATTGTGAGTTGACTGTAACTCAGAAACCATGATTCTTTCTACTCAAACATTGTCTATGGATACATTTCGGTATCATCATCATTATTACCATCACAGATGGTAACTTGAACTATTACTAAGTGCTAGCTATAGAATTAATTATGTATATTACTGTAGTAGTATGATGCAGGATGACTCAGCCAAGAAGACATGGAGGCATATTCATTGGTACAAACCCTGCCAGATCTCAGCAGAGGGAACCACCATCATGGCAGGTGCCATTCTTGACAGTGGATCCCTGAGTGCCTGAGTCAAGTGTTTTTATGGATTCCAAACTTCTCAAGTGTTCTACTGATAGCATGTGTAGATCATGTGCAATCACATATCCACTGCAGAAATCCAACACCTGCAGACAATACAAATCACAAAGACCTAGGTAGCCCCTCTCCCAAGAAGGCACAATTATTTTATATGTAACAAAAATAAACTTCTACAACATATTACCTCATTTAATCTTCAGAATATTTGTTTGAAGTAGATGTTACCTCCACTTTACAGGTATGAAAACAAGGGCGGAGAGACTGACCTGATTTGGTCCCTCACCAACTTTCATATTGGAAAATCAAACTATCTCCAGCCATGGTTTCTTTCTTCAACAGTAATTTTTCTATTTAAATTAAGGAACAAACTAAGGAGAGATTTCTGAATATAAGGCCACACCTTCCTTTTATGTGCATGTATGTGTGTCTATGAGAGTGTATGACATGTGTGGTTGAGTGTCTACAGGGGTCAGAAAAGGGTTTGGATCCTCTATAGCAGGAGTCACAGATGGCTTTGCTGCCTAATTTGGATGCTGGGAACTCAGATCCTCCGAAAGAACAGCAAGTGCACTCCAGACTGCAGAACTATCCCTTCAGGCACCTGTATTTCTTTTGGACATTAATTTATAGAGCTGGAAAACTGAATTGCATGGATGAACTTATGAAAGAAATCCCTTTACTCCAGCCAAGAAGAAAGGCATTACACACAAGTTGTCTTAGTCTATTCATATGCTTGACATGTTTTCAAGCATCTATTTTTAATATTGAAGTGATAACAAAAAAAAAACATTGTTCCAAGATGGGAATTTTTTGCATGCTGAAGGACTTTGCCTCAGAGCTCACTCCTTGAGGTTTACTGAGCTATGAAAATAGCAAAAGCAACCCATTTTGAAAAACAAATCTTTTAGCAAAGGTATGTTGTGTTTGTGCTTCAGAACAGAACTGATTGAACATTTTCAATGGTTTAGAAAATGGCCTGAAGTTGCCATTCGACCACAAGACAGTTTGCCACATAAAGCTAAATAAGATATATCTTTGAGAGTGTTAATTAAAAATGCAACTGAGATGTAATTTAGAGATTTAGATCATTTAGATAATGGACACACTCTAGACAAATGTTCAATCTTGTCTGACTTTGGTGTTATAATTTAGAATTTGTAACTTTATTTGTGGGTATTTTTATAATTAGATTATTGGCACAACTATTTTATCATGATGGCCTCTGTCTCTAATCTACTTAGCATGTGAAGAACAAATGCATACATTAGAAAATAGAGTTGACCAAGAAGAATAAGCTTGGGTCTGATTTCTAATATTGTATTTGCTACTAACTAGTGGCATGATCTTAGAAATTCATTTAAATTTTGACCCTTTTATTCTCCTTTTGCAAAATAGAATAATACTATTTAACCCATCAGCTCTCAATCTGTGGGTTGCAACACCTTTGGGCATCAAATAACCCTTTCTCAGGTGTTGCCTAATACATTCTGCATATCAGATATTTATATTACCATTCATAACAGCAATAGAATTACAGTTATGAAGTAACAACTATAATAATTTCCTGCTTGGGGCTCCCCACAATGTGAGGAACTATACTAAGGAGTTGTAGCATTAGGAAGATTGAGAACCACTGGTTTAACCTATCAATTTCATAGAACTTTTAACAAGTTATGGAATTTTTATGGTCTGTGACACAACTAACCTTATCTAGGGAGGTTATCTTAGATTATCTTGATCCAGTATAGTCACACAAGACTTCAAAACCTGAAATATACAGGAGGAAAAGTAAAATATGAAAATGTTCACCATCCCACTCCTAGCTTGAAGGCAGAATTGTCCAGAAAACAGGAGTGCAGACTGCCTGGAAACCTTGACACCAGCCTCTAGCTAAGAGCTAGCTGAGAAACAAGGCCTCACTCCTGCAACCAAAGGAACTAGAGCCTAATAACAACTTGAATAAATGTAGAATTGGATTCTTCCCCAGGTCCACACAGTGAGAACAAAGTATGGACTGTAGCCAACAACTTGGCTTTGGCCTTGTAAATATTAAGCTGAAGACAGAGAAAAGCCTCCCAGACCTACAAGCTACGTCTATGGTAAGTGTGTGCTGCTTTTAATCACAAAGCTTGTACTAGCAAATGCAAATGTCATACAGCTGTTAATAATAAAGGAGTATACTTCAAAGCTAAAGGATACTGCAGTTCAAATGTGTCAATTATTAAATGTGTTAGATATTAAACAATAATGAAAATACATTTAGTCTAAATGTATCTAAGAATCTAAAATGATTCATATCACTTCATTTAGTATGACTACTTCTGAACAAACAAGTGGGATTAGGAGTTAAGGAAGTAGAAAAAACTTTCATTTTTTATGATTCTATACTGTCTACTAAGTAATAATCAGGCATTAATTTTGTAACAGAAAACATTGAAAAATAAAGTACAGGGGTTCTTAACTGGGTAGAACATTGTTTACCAAGCACTTATGAAAATCATTTATAGCTGAGATTCTTCTATTTAACACTAATCTCAGATCTAAGGATCTGTTTCTTATCTTCACAACTTCTCAGATTGGCCTTCACACAAGCATTGACCTTAATATTTATAAAATGTACTTACTTGCATAACATAGGCCAGCCACTGAAAATATACAAAATGATTGACAGCTTGACTACAGGGCTAAAACAGGGACAAAAATATCCCACAGAAACCTACCTAGAATAAATGATCTACAACTCACTTGACTGAAGATGTCAGAGGAAGTACAACATGAAAGGAGACCACATGTGCTCAAGAACATGCCCCACTTTTTCTTTTTTGAAAAACATACTCAAATTTTATATGTAAAAGACTCAGAGTCAGGCTTCTATTTTGAACCTGAATTTATGCCTCCTTTCCTTGTGAAATGAAGCAAATACTTTATAAACCAAATATAAAATGTTCTCATTGGTGCCTCCTACTTCTGATGTTGAAAGGCAATATGGACATAATCTTCAATACTGCCTATCTACATATCTACATGTCTACGTGCAAAACCACAAGCCTCTTGAAGCATAAGGGGCTGGCTATCACCAAGAAAACATTTCTCCTTTGGTCAGATTTATGTCCTTCCCAATAGATGACTATAATATTCTTTTCCCTTCTGTTTGCCAAGGTTCATGAAGTTCTAACTTTGTCGACCATGTTTATCTGCATAATTATATAGTGCAACCTGTGTTTGGAAAGCTAGTTCTATTTTATAATAGTTTCCCACGAACAAAACAAAACTATCTGCCGGAACTTATCCCCTGAACAAAAATGATTATTGTTTTCATGTTCAGTTAATGCCAATGTTGGTTTTGGACATTAAAATGATGAAATGCCTTTTGTACACACAAAAAGAACATATCAGATTCCCAGAATGCCACCATGCCTCCTTCAAAACAAGATCATCGGTAGCACATCAGTGTCTTAGATCACGGAGAAGATGACACCTCCAGTCCTCACTAACTTATTAACTATACACATACTCCAACCCACCACTCACAGTCACTGAATCATATCTTGTTTGGTTTCTCCTCTTCCCCTGAATCAAAGGACCACCTCTTGCCCATGATGGCATAAGCTTCTGTTCCTCCTTCTGATGGCTGGCATCTTGTAAGCATGACCTGATTTCTCACATGCTCTGCTTTCAGAGTCCCTTGAATAAGAAGCTCTGCTCACCAATGTCAGGAGGTAATAAGTATCTAAAATATTATGAATTGGGTTGTACACATAATCCTAAATCACCCAAGTATGTGTTATTGAACATAAATAAGCTCTCAGCATTAGATTCCTTATCAATAAAACAATAATTAAATAGTCTGTATAACATTGTCATGATTATGAAATGGTCTATTGTGGTATTTGGCACATAGAAAGAAAAATAAAGTTATCTCTGGCTACTAATATTCTCCATAGCAGCAGAGGCATGCCCATATTTGCTAAAAAAAATTACATATATGTATGAGGTGTAGGTACTACCTGCAGATTCCCCCCAGGCTTTGGGCAAGAATGTGACACTGAAGAAAATCCCATCAACAGGAAGTAAACTGTATAAATCCCACCACAAACCCTAGCAGTTCTTGTCCATTTGTCTTTTACTATGCTATCTGAGGATCCAGACAATAAAAGCATTAGTCTAGTGGTTCTAAGCCACCATAGGTGAACCTCCCTTTTAAAACCAGATCATACACATTCTTAGTTATGTTCTTATGTGTCCCTTCCTACATTGTGAACTTGAATTAGGTACCAAATTTCCTTCCTCTTTATATGAATTGGGTGAATTGCTTGTTCTTGTTCTATACCTGGAAAAGACTTAGTGCTAAATAAAGAATGAAACATGAATGGGAGTAATATTCATAAGCAAGTCATGGGGCCTGCTAAGTTAAAAGAGGATCTGTCGTGAGTTGTTAGTTACCTTATTTGTGGAACATTTGTTCCTATCTATAAATAATATTCTTCACCTAGGTTATCAATGTCATCTATCAGGCCTTAGCTTTCCTCTGCCTGTGAAAGCCTCCCCCGCCTCCCCCATATATATTTGTATCATAACTCTTTCCTCTTCCTATCTTTTTTACTAAATCCCCATACTTATTTCTGTCTCTCTCTCTCTCTCTCCATCTCTCTGTCTCTCTGCCCTCCCCCTCTATCCCCTCACATACATACACACACACACACACACACACTCCTTCTTACCCTTCTTACCTTCTTCCTTCTGTGTTTCTTCCCAGTAGCTATCAGGTGTGAATATAATATTTAGCCAAATAAGAATTCTCATAAAACAAGGTAACAATAGATCAATATTACTGAAATCTGTATCCAGGAAAAAGTCAAATCTGCAAACAACCTGATATGCATACTCTTTGGGGGGCAATATCAAATTCTATCACAAGTGAGAGGAAGTTCCCAGCTGTTCATTCTTCCTCCTTGGTTCTGATGGTGCCTTCAGAGAAATGCCACTGCACACAGTGTGAATCACTGTGGCCTGTTTGTTTGGTTCCTGCCACGATAATTCCATCTTCCGTGTTTGGTTCTTCCTGAGACACCAAGAAAAAACTCAAAGTTCATGCAGAATTCATGCCGTAAGTTTTGCAGAACTGTATCAGAAAAACAAGAAGGCAAGCAGAAGGGTTATACAGTTCCTCTCCAGGGGTTGACCTCAGTGTTGTTCTAAATACCATCAAATGTTTCCTTTCCTAGGATTACTGCATGTAACTCCTATAGAAGTCCAATGAGTAAACACAATGAGACACTGGTACTTTCCCTCGCCATTGAAACCACCTGCTAAGTGAATCATAGTAGTGCTGTGGCAAATGAGGGGAAAACCCACCAAGTCGAGAAACTTCCTAGTACAATTGAGGAAGTTCTAAGAAAAAGTGAAGCAGAAAGCCTAAGGAATCAATTGGCTAGATAGTACCACTCACGTGGCATGAATCACTTGAGTTTCCTAGCCTGGAGTGTTAGAGTATAGTGATTGACTTGACTCAGAGTGTAAATGCCCAAGGACAGACTCTCATGAGGAAGAGCTGTGACCATGGATTGGTTGAGACTAGCTAACATGTGGGTGCAGTCTTGCCTCTTACACCTATCTAACCTTGGGTTTCTTCTATCATTCTAGGCTTCTTTATTTTTGTAAATGTGAGGATCCTCACTCTCTTTTTGTAAGACAGGGTCATCAAATTCAAACTTCCTATGTAGCTGATGGTGGCCTTGAACTCCTTATTCTCTTACTTCTGGGGATGACAAGTGTGCACGGCCATGCTTGGTTTTTACATGGTGCAAGGGATGAGACCCTATGCTTCATTTATGCTAGCTAGTACTAAACCAACAGAGCTACATCCCTAGCTACAGTATGCTAATGCTTTTTATTCTTAAAAAAAAACTATTGTTGGTATCGATTGGGTTGAATCATCTGTCTAATAGGCTATGAACAGGGCCAAGCACAAGAACATTCAGGATCAATTGTTCCTGCTAATCTTTGCTGCCCTTTCAGTATAGTGCCCACTTGCCAGAAGATTCTCAAGATGTCTATAGCTTAAATTAGTCCCGATGTTGCTTCATGGAGCTTCTCTTTTGATGTATAAATACAATGCCCTAGAATAACTCTGCCATCCTGTTATCCTCCTCCTACTTACCTCATCAAATGATTCTATCTGGATTCATTTAACAATTCTATAACATGACTATGGCAGCCTGAGAGAGATAATAGAAACTAAGATACGCTGGAGGGACTATTCTTTTGTTCAACAAATATGTGAAAGCACACCCAGTTGCCTTGGCATTGTGAAAACAGAACATGGCACAAAGGTAAAATTCTAATGTTGCTTCTGTTTAATAACAACAGCTTACATTTTTTTCCATTCACATAGAAAAGGTATTGCTAACCTTCTTTTTACATATACTGACTCATTTCATTTACACATATACACACACCAGCAACATGATTATGAAATTTATTTTAGAAAGAGGGAAAATGATATTTTCCTCGTTTTTTCAGCTAGAATTTTCAAAATTCATAATGCATATGAATGCCATGGATAAACACACGTAAACACACACTATGAGTAGCCAATTCTTAAGCAATTATATTTCAATTATCTAACGCCAATCTCGGGCATCAATACACAGAATGAGCAGGCAAGTTCAGAAAACAGTAGACCTTCAGTACTGACTGTTTACCCTAGATTCACAGGTGGAAGCCCTGTGCCTGCATAAGAGCCCACCATTCCTGTGGCCCCAACTACCCACCCACTGCATCCCTTCCTTGTTTTGAGGGCGGAGGCTGCTGCCAGGAGTACTTCCCAGTTGCTTCTACAGCTTTTTATGGCCACAGCAAAAGCAAGTGGGAAGATAAAACAAACTAATTCATCTGTTCTTACTCATGGGCTTCCCATCAAGGAAGGTTTTATCTTTATTTAGAATCAATACTGAGTAAAGAGAGTATAAATATACCAATTGAAAAGCTCTTGCTGTGGAGGCCTTGGAAGCCACAGTAAATTGCCTGAGGTTTAGCGACGTGGTGGGACTTACTCTGAACCCTTCAGTACAAAACCCAATCATTTCTGGGGACCCTTGACCTAATAGCATCCAGATTTTGTTAATAAACTTTTGCTGTCTTACATTTTTGTCCTGGAACAGAGGTAAATCCATAACTGATGGATGGATTTTGAACCTTTTATGTTGACTATTTCTCCTGAAGAGATGACAGAAGCTCTTGTTTGTATGTGTGTTTTTGTGTTTGTTTTTGAGAAAATCTCTCCCACTATAGCTTGGATGATGTGGCACTGGGTAGTTCAGACTGCCTTCAAATGAATAGTAATACTCATCTCTCTGCCTCCTGAGAATTTACATGAAGGCAGTTGAATGTAATCCCAGTAGACCTATGGGGAAATGGGAGACAGACGCAGTGAAATTTCCAAAGCTTGCAGGCCAGCTAGCCCCTGCGTATGCAGCAGCAAACAAGGGAGTCTCAAAAACTGTGGACGGTGAGGTACAGTACCAAGGGTGTCCTCTGACTTCCACAAGCAAGAGCCCTGCGATTAGATCCTTGAGCACCACTCCGTCTTGGGAGAGCCATTGATTCCTGATACATTTGAACATAGTAAGTGGATCTGGGTGAAAGGAGTGAATTTCCTGTGGGAAATTCCCACAGGTTAAGCTGATGCCATGGGAATTAGAGTGCTCTTAGGAACTCTGCTGCCACCACAGATGTGTCACTGACTGTATCAGGCTGCTTTACTATCAGTCATGTTAACTAGCACTAAAGCATCAGGAAAAACCAAATCCCATGAAAAGTTCTGATTCTTCATATATAAACTGGCACAAGGGTACTAATGTGTCCCTTCAGGATCCTGACTACCATATGGAAAGTAAAGGTCGTGCCTATTAGGGGCATGTGTTTATAAAGTTCATGGTTGGGTTTTAGGAAAGCTGCAGTTTCTGGCCAATGCATCTCAATTGGGCTCAATTTGTTGAGGACAGCAGGGACAATTTATTTTCATCAGTCATGAAACCAAAGTAGCTTTGGGTGACGATAGCAGGTCGTGGGCCAATCTCTGGTGAATTTTCTACTACATTATGTTGCCTGGAATTTATCCTTGAAACCTAAAAAGGAAAGCATGAAAGAAAATGCAGAGACTTAGGAAACATTAGATCATTGTTTCAGCCATTCTACAGTCTAGCTTCAGAAGGTGTTACATGTAAAAATATTTTCAGAATGCAAGAAAAGGAGGGAAACTAATAAATACAGGCCTTTCTAAGAGCGTCAAAATTAGCACTAAAAAAAGCACTGAAAAGACTGGCGAGAACTTTTAGTGGATGACACACTTGCCACGTTAAGCATAAGAACCCTTGGAGTTTGGATCTTCACAACCCACTGAAGGTAGTCAGGACAAGTTAGAGTCTTCAATCCCAGAAATCCTATGGAGAAATGGGAGGCAGAGAAAGGAAAATTTCCAAAGCTTGTAGGCCAGCTAGATACGCAACAGAAAGCAAACGACCTTCTCCAAAAAAAGGGTAAGGTGAGATACAGCACTAACAGTGTCCTCTGACCTCCACAAGCAAAGCACAGCATGCATACATTCATACACATGCACACATACACACACACACACACACACACACACACACACACAAACACACACACAGTAAATAAACAACTAACACAAATGAATACATAATAAAAATTGGAATTAAAAATGTTTGGTAGATAAAGATATAATGCTTACCTAGCATGTTGAAGAACTCAGGACAAAGCCTAGCAAGAAAAAGTAAAAGAAAATCTTTGAAAAAAATCACTGTGTGTGTATATATAATGTATGTATAACTCATTCATCTTTCTCTCTCTATATACACACATATAGTGATAGCCTTCACATCATATCAATATAAAAATGTTTTAAAATGCTAGTTTAAGCATATATATATATATATATATATATATATATATATATATTTAATGTAGGCCAGCTTTACACAAACACTAATTACCATTGTATTTGTAAGTAGAAATAATCATTCCTATATCTCTCCTGTGTACAGATAGTTACGTGCTCATCTCACAATATATTCTGAACTCATTTATACCTTGTTATCCTAATCACCTTCATCCAATATAGGCTTGGTTTGTACTAAGGTATTAACAGCCTGAGCTCAGCTGTTTCCTCTTCCCCAATGGTAACATCACACTTCCATATTCCTAAAATTCACTTGTATAAATTTATATGTGGTGAATACTCAAATACTTTTAATTATTCTGTAACTTGCTTACACACAGCTTTTAAGTCACTTTTATGTCAAGACATGAGCATAAAGTGAATGTCAATTTGGTCAGTTATATATTAACACAACTGACTTCTATCTAATGATTATAGGATTCTTTTTAATGATGAGCATGCAAACTTATGTGCATTAATAAGAGAAGTATATCTAATCAAATCATTCTTGAAAATAAATCTAAGGTGAAAGGGAGCCACAGAATCCTCCCTTGAAGCCAGCAGACAATCAACATCAGTAGCTGTAGTGTGGGTTCTCTCTGTCTGTGGGGTCCTGTTTCCCTCCCAGGCCACTAGCTTAGCTCCCTGGGAATGAAAGTACACAGTGTGGGTTGAAAGGTCCAGGCAGGTCCCAGATCAGAGGATTTAAGAGTTAACAGAACTCACAGAGTTTCTGGGAGAGTGTCGGCAGTGAAGCATCTCAGTTTACTAAAGCAAAAGTGGTTACATTTATAGGAGAAAGAAGGGAGGATCTTTGGTAACCAGGGATGGGAGCATTGGTTAAGACAACGATACCAGAATAGCCCCATTTATATAGTGGGGTGTTGTAAGTATTCGCCAGGACCAGGGGATAGACCTTATATGGAAGGGATAGGTTGTAACTCTAGATAGACAACTCTGCCAGATAGTGTGCACCTTTGGAATGGGGTGTTTTGCTGTGGCATGTTGTCTGTCAGTGACTTCAAGCTCTCCAGAATGAGAGCTTGGGGTCATAAGCACCCTCAACCCACTTAGCTGCATAACAATTCATCGATGGCATCACACTATAGGTCACGGCCATCTATCTGTTCTGTCACCCATATTTACCCTGGTTTGTGTCCACATAGTTCTAGTATATAGGATGGGTAATGAAAAGGATTTAGTCTAGACCAGTGATCTAACCACACTCTAGACTGTCCTTAGATAGCATCCCAAATTACAAGTTATAGCTTATTCTTTAATATGTATTTGCTGATCAGATGGGACACGAACACTTTCTTAAAGATTAAATAACAGTACTTGGGATGTTGTGGGCACTTGATGCATTGCATTATTATTTTATTTGAACAATGATCTCTGAATGAGACTCTTTACATTGGAGTATGATGCAGCCAATTAAAAGTCTACCAGATCATTCTGGTCAAACTGGATATCTGCATGTAGAGAATGAAAATAGGTTCATGCTTATCACCCTGCACAAAACTCAACTCCAAATGGATCAAAGACCTCAACATAAAACCGAATACATTGAACCTGATAGAAGAGAAAGTGGAGAATAGCCTTGAACTCAACGGCACAGGAAAAGACTTTCTGAACAGAGCACCATTAGCACAGGCACTAAGATCAACAATTAATTGAGACCTCTTGAAACTGAAAAACTCCTGTAAGGCAAAGGATACCATAATTCAAAAGAAGTGGCAGCCTACAGAATGAGAAAATATTTTTTACCAAATACACATCTGATAGAAGGCTAATATACAAAATATAAAAATAACTCCATAAGCTAGATATCAAAAATACCCAAATAATTCAATTAAAAATGGGGTATATATCTTAACAAAAAATTCTCAATAGAGAAAACTCAAATGTCTGGGAAACACTTAAATGTTCAACATCCTTAATTACTATGGAACTGCAAATAAAAATACTATGAGATTCCATCTTATACATGTAAAAATGTCTAAGATCAATAACACAAGTGACAGATCATGCTGGCAAAAATGTTGGATAAATAATAAATGGAATAAATGGAACACTCCTCCTTTGCTGGTGGGAATGCAAACTTATATAGCCATCATGAAAACCAGTATGGTGGTTCCTCAGAAAGTTAGGAGTCAATCAATCTCAAGATCCAGCTATACCACTCTTGGGCTTGTACCCAAAGGATGCTTCATCATATCACAAGGACACTTGCTCAACCACATTTACTGCTGCTCTATTCGTAATAGCCAAAAATTGGAAACAACCTAGATGTCCCTCAGTGGAAGAATGGATAAAGAAAATGTAATATAACTTGCACAGTGGAGAATTACTCAGCTGTTTAAAAAATGATATCATGAAATTTGCATGTAAATGGATGGAACTAGAAAAATATCATCCTGAGTAAGGTTATCCAGACCCAGAAAGATAAATATGGTATGTATTCACTTACATATGGATATTAGTCATTAAATAAATGATAACAAAGCTACAATCTGTAGTCCCAGAGAGGCCAGGTAGAGAGGAAGGGACTAGGAGGGACACATAGATCTCCCTGGGAGAGGAAAATAGAATAGATTTTACTGGTGGTCTGGGAATAGAAATGGGAGAAACAAATAGGAAGGGGGAGGGGACATGGCTTTGAGGGAGCTAATGTGGGGAGAGACAGCTAGAACTGATGGGCATTTGAGGAGTAATATGGAAACCTAGTGCAGTGGAAAGTTCTCAAAATACATGAAGGTGATCCTAATGAAGTCTCTAAATAATGAGGGAGTCCCAGGAGTCCCAATGGGACATCTCTTGTGACCAAAGCTTCCAGTATAAAGACTGGATTACAGCCAATTCAGTTGTTGGCCAAAAGGGTCCCATGGAAATCCCCAAGCAACACAGGCTGTTGCCAAGATAATAGATTGCTCTCCACAAATAGGTAGCAATGTCCCATTGTTGAAGACAACACTCCCACAACTCACTGATACGGAGAGATGGAGCTGGTGCCTTCATCGAACTTTCACTCAGATCTTGTAGTATGCTTCATATGAGAAGATACTCTGAAGGCTACCAAAAAAGAAATGTACTTACCAACCCGGCTAAAAAAATCTTTGATCATCAATCTGCTCTGCCTGTAAAATATGCTAAGACAATGATAACATAAAACTTGAGGGAGTAACCAACCAATGTCTGATTCTGAATTAAGGCCCACTCCACAAGATGAAACCCATACCCAATAATGCTTGGGTGACCAAGAACCAGAGAAAAGATAGCTCAGAGACCTAATGTAAAACCAAATACTACTGGCATAAAAATATAAATAAAATAAATCCTAATGATATTTTGCTACACTCAGTGCCTTATTCAGTCGTGATCAGAGAAGCTTCCTCCTGCAGCAGATGGGAAAAGCTATATAGACCCACAGCCAGACATTACACAGAGAGATGGACTTTGTAACACACAGCTCTAAATTGTCTCTATCAAATACCTCCCCTCAGAGCTCAGAGAATCCCATGGAAAAGGAGGGGGAAAGAGTGTAAGAGCCAGAGGAGACAAAGGACTCCAGGAGAACAAGGTCATCTATGTCAATTGAGCAAAGGGGGTATGAGCTCACAGGTACTGAAGCAGCTTCATAAGGTTGACATGGGTTTTCACCAGGTCCTCTGTATATATATATTATAGCTTTCAGTTTAGTATTTTTATGGGACACTCGAGTGTGTGAAGGAGTCAGTCTCTGATTCTAGTGCTTTCTCTTAGGGACTCTTTTCCTTCTGTTGGTTTGTCTTGTCCAACTTTGACATGGTAAATTTTTTCCATTTTATTATATTTTATTTTGTCATGTTTGGTTGTTGTCCCTAAGAAGCCTGTTCTTTTCTAATGAGAGACAGAAAGGGAATGGATCCTAATGGAATGGAAGGTTGTAGAGGGCGGGGAAACTGTAATCAGGATATATTGTATGAGAAAAGAATCTACTTTTAATTTAAAAAGGAAGTCTACCTGATCTTTCAGGCTTACCATCTATAAAATGAAAACTAAGTTGAATTACATAAGGCACATGACATGTAAACAATTTGTAGCATATAGTAAGTATATATTCAACATGTTCCCAGTCTTCCATTATTAGTTGGTATCTCCTTGAAACTGATGGTCTTGGTCCATTATCTTAGTCCACTTAGACTATCCTAAGTCCATTTTTTCTTCCCTTTCTCATTCCTCTCTAATGTTTCTCCTCCTCCTCCCTTCCTCCTCCTTCTTCCTCCTTCTTGTTCTTCTTTCCTTCCTTCTCTTTGTTTTTCTTCCCTTTCTTCTCCTTGTTCTTATTCTCCATTTCGCCTCCTCTTCCTCCCTTCCCCTTTTCTTTCCCCTCCTTTCTCCCTTACTTGTATTCATATATTTCTGGTCAACCACAGTGGCCTTTCAAATTCCTACTTCTCTCTATATGGGAAAGAAATGCTGGGAAAGGGTGGAGGCAGTTTCTCCTCCAAGATGTGCTAGTTAGATTGTGGTCATTGTAACTAAGGAGGGTGACAAGTTCTGGTGTCACACATCTCAGGATTTGGGGAACACTGGAGTAAACTTTCCTAATCTACCATAAAATTACCATACTGTAGCTTGACCACTCTCCTTTCAACTCTCATACATCCCACCACAGTCTCTGTGTCCTTCACTAAACTGCCTGCAGTTAAAATGAGAATAATACAAACCATAATACCAAGGTGTCTGCCAGGCTACTGCCCAAGATAAACTAGCTCCTTTTTTTGTAACCACAAATTATTTACTTAACAAGTATTTCCCAGAAATCAAATATATCTTAGGTATTAATTTATAAAATAAGAAAAAGTAGTTATTTGGCAAACATTTTTAGTGGCTCTCCAATAGCATATACACATATAAAGATCTCCCTAGCAGACATTTGTAATGTTTAAGTAATCTTTTAAAGTATGTATAAAATATATACAGAAAAATACACAAATTACAAGCAAATGGTTTGATTAAGTTTTACAAAGTGAAACAACTATATAGCATAATCATGACCAATAATTGTAGTATTCCAGGCATACTGATACACCCCCATGATCCCCACCTGTACTCATGACTGCCCCAAGGATAACAGTATGCAGAATTCTGTCATCACTTAACAGCCTGATTTTAAAGTCATTTAAATAGAATTAATATGTCTGATCACTTTCATGTTTGCATATGACTTCTGCTTAACATTTCATCTCTGTAGCAGAGAGAGTTGAGCTGTTTATGTAGATGAAACTTGGTCTCCATCAGCTGATATCATTGGCTTCATATATCAAATCCAGCATGCTTCTGAAGACTTATAGTTAAAAGCTATATATGTACTAGAAGCTAGATCAATGGTTTACTTAACTTTTATACATCTGTAATATTTTCTCTCATACAAACTTCTACTGGCCAATAAGCCAAATCCAGCCATAAAAATGGGCACTCAGAAACTGGGGTTTATCTGAGTTTTAATAGCAAAGAGGACGTCCTTCATTATTTTCCCAGGACTACATAAAAACAGATGTGGTGATGCATGCTTATAATCCCAGCATTCAGAAGGAGAGGCAGGAGAATCAGAAAATCAATGTCATCATGCACATAGTGAGTTCAAGATCAGAATGGGATGCATGAGAAATCATTTTAAAAAGAGGAGAAGGGGCAGAGGGAAGAATGCAGGTAGAAAGGAGAGAGGAAGAAAGAATATGAATTTAAATAATACATTCTAGGGCCTCCTTTTCTTCAGGTTCTACTCAGGAAACATCCTGTACATCTCCCATACATCTCTGCATCCACCCATTCTCCCCAGTAACAACAACACCAGAGTTTTTTATATATTTCCTCCTTCCTTCCTAATATGGGAAATACTCCATGGACAGAGAATATAGGATAATTACTCAAACTTTGACAGGTCTTTACACTAAAGACATGATTTCATTTGACTTTGTGTTTGTGTGTGTGTGTTTGTGTGTGTGTGTGTGTGTGTGTGTGTGAGAGAGAGAGAGAGAGAGAGAGAGAGAGAGAGAGAGAGAGAGAGAGAGAGAGAGAGAAGCAGGGTCTCACTGTGAAATCCTGGCTGGCCTAAAGCTTGTGATCTGCCTCAGCATCTCAAATGCAGGAATTACAGGTGTGTGCCATAAGCTCCAGCAATCATTATTGCATTTTACATGCCATATATGTTTACACGGTCATGATTAAGACCAATCATTTGTTGTTAAAAATTCTTTTTATGAATGAATTTTATCAAGGCGAATGTTCTCCGCACCCCCTTAACCAAAATAGGTAGAGATAAATGATATTCAACTACACCGAACTGTACTACTTCAAAGCCAATGGATGCTGGGATGCACCATGTATGTGGTTAGCTTGACTATGGAAAGAGGTCTGGAGTATGGAACAAAGACAGGCATGCTAAAAATGGAAGGAGGGAGGCATATCAGGCAGAGCTGTTGTTCCCCCCAAGGTCATGTCTGCCCACTCTAAAAGGACTTAAATAGAAATATTCTGGGAGTAGCACCACTGATATTTAAGCCCAAGGTCAAGACTAATAGCACATTATTTGTTATACTAACTTAGGTTGCAAGTGCCTTGGGCGGATCCAGTACCTTCTTCCGTATCTCACTCAGCGCCAAGAACAGTTAGCCATCAACAAACCATAACAGAACTGAGCCTTTTCCAAAGGCCAATGAAAACACACACTGAGCTAATGGAGACATTTACAGGCAAAAGATTCCATTTTCCTTTCGGAAAATGCCACCAACACAGTCTAATTAAGTAGCGGTAAGTGCCATTGACTGGGAGGAGTCACCTGGCTTTGTGTGTGCATCAAACTTGTTTTATTTGTTTGAGATTCTGTTTGTTTGTGTTCTCCTAGCTATAAATTAAAAGGATCACTTTTGAAAATTCAAAAGATTTTTGGAATTATTTCAAGAAAAATGGAAATATAGTAGTAAGTGAAAACAATGAATTTATCTATTTTTGGTTGTTTAGTCATTTCTTACCCACCCGTATTACCTTCTGTTTGGTAAAACCTAGAAATAGAACTTTTTTCAGACCACTTCCAAATGCAATGGCAATTCCAGGAATAAGATTCAGACATTTCTTGCAAATTGTCTCAGCAATTGACCCGGCTGAGACATAATCATCGTTTTCCTAGTATTCCTAATATAAGAGTTGTTCTGATGGTGTCACTCAATTGTTGTTTGTGGTTCTGAAAAACAACCCAAATGGATAGAGAAAAGCATTGCTAAGAGGAGACACTAAGGTTATACAGTCTCAAAGACCATCATGTCTCCACATGAAGCAGAAGGACTGGATGCAGTCAAGATTCTGCAAGCCTACAGAGAAAGCTCAGAGGATGAATGAAAACCTTTGGAAAGCTCAACAATAATTAGAATGCATTACCATTACCAGGTGTGGTAGTGCATGCTTGCCAACCTAGAACTTGGGAGGTGGCAGCAAGAGGATTAGGAATTCAAGGTTATCCTCAGTCTAGAGTGAATTCCAGGCCTACAAGGGCTATGTGAGATTGTCTCAAAGATGAAAGAATGATAGAAGAATTAAGGAGATTGACAAATGACAAGGAACCAACTGTTTCTGTTCCTTTTATAGACTTTCCTGCAAAATAATAGCAGAAAATGGTTGCTGTGAAAAACAGCCTTTATCCACCAAATATAAATAAATTCAAAGCTTTGAAGGAGTTTAAGTGAACCAGCAAGTGAATGCTAAAACACTGTAACAAGGTGGTGCAACAGAGGATATAGACCGTGAGAATGAACAAATGAATCTGATCACCAATCCTAGTTCCATCTTTGTTAGTATTGCAGCAGCTGTCTAAATCGCCCTTGGCTTCTTTTCCTCTCCTGTATAATTAGGATTATAATTAGATTTATTTGGAACCCTTTCAATTGAATATGTCAAAATTTTAATCTGAATTTGTGTAAGCAAAAATAATCAATATGCAACAATAATAGAAATTTACTGGCATTGTACCTAAAAATCGTGTCAGCTTCTAGCTTGGGTAAACCAGGAACTCTAGTGCTCTATTTTATTAGGAACCAATATCTCAATGTGCCAGCTATCTTTTGAGCTGGCTTTACTGTAAAATATGTTTTGCCCTAGTAGAGAGTTCAAGAACTCAAAGATAACACCCTAACAATCATAAGTCTACAGGGCCAAAAGTAACTTTTTGCCAGAGTCCATTAAGAGTTTGGGAACTGAATGCATTTACTCTGGCCAGTTGTATCTTGATACCCAGAGACAGGACCAGAAAGAACCCCAAGCCGGAAGGCGGGTGGTTTCAGAAAAAGCAAGAGCAGAGTCTGGAGAGGTGGTTCAGTGCTATGAAAGACTGAGGACCTGAGTTCTGCAGAAGCAGCATAAAGCTGGAAGCTGGACCATGCATCTGCAATACTAACATTCTTAAGATGCAACAAGAGGGAGAAACAGAAGTCCCAGATGCTCACAGGCCAGTAGCCTGGTGTGCAAAGTGGCAAACAATGAGAGACCCTGTCTCAAGTAAGGTCAAAGGTGAAGACTGACACTTAAGTTTGTTCTCTGACCTCCATGCATGCACCATGGCATGCAAGCACACAACAAAAGTTTTCTTTTTTTTTCATTAAAAATGGGGGAGAGTAGCCACTGTTCTCTATGAGTCTTGGGATTTTTTCAAAAGCAAAGAAAAACATACCTCAAGGAAGAAAAGTAGTAAGTGAAAGTAACTCTTAGGAATGAACAAACTTTGACATCCAGAAAATATTTGTCTATGTGAACTCCAGTTAGAGTGCATTTGATCTACACAATACTCTGTCAAAATGATGATGAGTAATTAGACATGGTTATGTGATAGTGAGAGTGCAGAGTAGAGGCAGGGGCTTCATGGGACAGATAAAGCTGGACAAAAGGCACACAAAATATTCAGGGGTGGAGGGGTATGAAAGTTGTAAGATGATCGTTTTAAATATTACAAAATGACACAGGTTAAAGTGAATTTTTAAATATGAGGAAAAGCCTGCACACCTCCAGAAAAAAAAATATTTACAGAATTAAGTTTTCTAACATGTCATTAGGAAGGAAAGATTTGTAAAGAGTCCTTCCAGTTCAGTTCTTTGAAAAGAAGCCTCTGCATCCTGCTCTGCTCCTAGTGGGGTGCTCTGTGTGCAAATGTATAGCTGAACAATTAAGTTTAAGGATTTTCCTTATAAAACACAATTAGTTTGCTTTAGTCCAAATGATGGTTTATTGGTTTAAGCATATGAATAAAAGTCTATCCTGAGCTGAGAAATAAAAACTAGTTTTGAATGAGAAAAATGCATTAATATACATGATGTGGGCTCTAACTGGGACCTTCATTAAAACGGTTTCCTGGATTTCAGACAGAAGTCTGTCCAACAACAATCTTATTTTTGAGCATTTCAGACATTGACTTCGAATAATTTTTGAAAAGCAAGACAAAAACATGGAACCAAAGGGGGATGGGAGGGAGGCTTTGAAAACACACTGTAGGTAACAGCCATGGATAATCTTAGCAAGCAATGCAAAGCCACACTTACTATCCTTCCGGTAATGCACCTACCTCAGGAATCAAGGATCTTTCCTTCTGATTTGAGTGAATTCAGATGAGTTTATCCCAGTCTCAAGAGGATAACTACAGCAGCTTCTACTGGCTGTCAAACGTCATACATAATCTCTCAGAATAGAAAGCTCCATCACTTCAATTCAACAGCTGGTAATATCGGGAAAACATTACATGTCTACCTTATTTCATGCAAACGGATTGTTTCCCAAATTTGAAGAAATGTATTCCCTATTTCAGGAAGTGAACATGTAGTCATTTTTACGTGCTTTAAAAAAAAAGAAATAATAGAAGTCGTTCTTTCAGGAGGACTCCATGAGCTTTCTTGAAAGCTGTCGCATGCTTACAGCAATGTGAAAACAAATGGATATAATTAATTAACATTTTGATAAAAGCAACATGTACTAAAGCCATAATGATCAAATGTGCAGTTCTTTTATACCATGACTCATATGTTTGGTTTTCATTAGTATGATGTTTATAATCAAAACACATGTAGGGGTGCCTATGCCACATGTTTAGTGAAATGGTATGATGAATACTTCTGTGACCTGAGGAAAATAGCTTATTTTTGTTGTCATTGTTTTAGTTTTTGAGATAGGATTTCTCTATGTACTGTCACTATGTAGACCAGGCTGGTCTTAAACTCTCAGAGATCTGCCTGTCTTTGTCTCCCAAATGCTAGGATTAAAATGTACCACCATACCTGGCTAACCTGGGAAAATACAAAGAATGAGAAAGAGGTATCTAGTTAAATGATGTTGGTGTTGAAGGAGGCCCCTGCACAAGTGACCGATAACTATTGGTACAAGGCTCCCCTGAAGAAAGGAAAAATGTTCTGCAGAATGAAGGAGCAGAGAGCATACTAAGGAGGTGAAGAGATTGGAAGTTAGATGTTGGAGCAGGGACAAGATCACATAACACCTGGATTTCACGGTCAGGATCTGAGATTTATTCTGAGAGCATGGGCGTGGCCTGAGGACTATACCCTCAATACTATATAAGTAACAAAAGCAATGGGGATGTGTCTACGTCATCAGAAAACCCCACATAGGAATGTAATCCAGATTCAAGTCACCTTTCATTCTTTTTTAATCATTTTCATGTTCTTCATGGACCAAGCCACTGGTAACTCCTCGTGGAGGACTGGACTCATCTCCTAGCTGGTCCTCCTACCTTTCCTTCTTATCTCAGGCACTTCTCCTTCCATTTCCCTTCCTTTAGATCCACTATTGTGTTCTCCATATGATGTCACCTACTGTCTTGGCTCAGAAGTACTTTTGCCATTTCCTTCACTAGAACAAGGAGACAGAATCTGATGTTCTTTGATTCTACATCATTTACTTTTGGAAGATGGCACCACATGGACACTCAGCAAAATCTTTCTCCTTGACAACTTGCATTTCCTTTTCTACTCAAAGCCCTGCAGTGGCTCACAAGACTCGAAAGGATCAGGTTTTCTAGAAATCTCTCTTCTCACCTCTCTTAGCACTGTTACCTTTGCTCTCTGCTAGAGACACACTGGCCTCCCACGCTCAGACAAAAGCAACCACACTTCACCCATGGCCTCCCTTCCTATTTCCTCTGTTAGCACATTCTTGCTCCACATATTTGACCTTTCACTTCCCTCAGATCTACCCAAATGTCATCTCCCCAGGACTTTCTTTGAAAGTCCTCTCCTGACACCATAGTTACTTTCACTTCACCTCACGTGGAAGTACTTGTTTTGTTCTTGGTTTATTTGGTTAATCATACAGAAAAATATCAGAAATCACCACCGACCTGCTGAATGCTTACATGTGATGTCATTCTAACATCCAAGGTCAACTCTATGAAAGCAGAAGTTTTTTGATTTGGTTATTGTTGTTATTTGTGGAAAATTCTATATAAGCAGTGTTAACTTATTCCAAAGTTGTTAACCAGTTACTTCAAAAGCTACAAAGAATGTCTCAAGTATTTCAGAAATGGGAACCTGGGAATGAACTGTTTCCTCCCATGCTAGAGGAACAAGGGAGATGGAGTCACTGCATGTTAGAAAGCTAGAGGTGGGTGCTCGACAGGTGAAACTCAGACCTAAAAGAGGAAGTCCTCAGCACTGCTGTCTCTGAGCTCTGAGGAGTGACCTGGAGATTTTGGAACCCAGACCTTTGAAGAAACCCTGTCTGTGAGATGAGGGAATCGAGATGAAATGCTCGTGTTGGAGGAAGCACTGGACATCAGACTCTAACTGTTGGTATAGGAAGGAACTACTACTGCTGCCTGAAGAAGTACCATGTGGGAACGTTACTGAGAACAGAAAGCATAAAGGAAGTCCATGGTTACCTGAAGAAAGTCCCTTCCTCAAGCCTTTCAGTTTCTGTCTATCATCCTCTAATGGCAGATCCTCACGTGGTGCCCAGTGGCCAAGCCAACGTGAGGTTTGCATTAGCCCAATCCAAATACCCCAGATCTGAGTATAGAAGGTGAGGGTTGAAGCTAAGGAGCAATTATTAAAGTGCTGCCACAGTGCTCAGCCAGCTTTTACTGGAATAAGGTATTGAAATGTGGAGCTTGCTCTGAAATAAATTGTTTAAAACCTAAACACACCACTCTATAGAACAAAGCACAGGAAAAAACAAAGTCATCCAAAAAATAGAGAGACAATTGAGACTTATCTAGGGGTTAGGGTCAAGCAAAACAATCAATTCCTTACACCGGCAGTGAATGGTGTTGTTTCCTGGCAGCTGAGGCAAAAATGGAAATATGCTGTGTATTAAAAATTAATTCTAACAGTTCAGGGAAGGCGGCAGGAAGGTGTAAAGGTTTGTTTCAGAGCAGAGCTTTGATCTTCTAAGCATATGTATTTATCTGAAACCCCACATAAGCAGCAGGAAACGCAAAATAAATATAGATACGGGTTCGTGAGTTTTCTCTCATATCTGTGTGTGTATGCACACCCGCACGTGCATGTGTGTGTGTGTGTGTGTGTGTGTGTGTGTGTGTACATGCATGTGTGCTTATGTGTATGTGTATGTTAGACAGATAGACAGAGACTGATAGACAAAGACAGGGACAAAGAGAGACATACATAGAGAGAAGCCAGATACTGGTTTAACCTAACAAAAATATCAATACATTAAATAGCAAACACCTCATTTAAGAGCTACATTCCTGAGAATCTATTAGGATGAATTAGGAGCAAAATTCATGTGTAAGGGCCAGAATAAAAGCACCAAGGGCTTGGAGTAACTGATCCTCATGAAAGACAGAGTAAACTGGCTTATTGCCTGAGGACATTTAAGATTAAGTTTCTGCAATTTTTTGTTTTGTTTTGTTTTGCTTTGCAGCAATCTCCTGCTGAGTTGATGACAAAGTGTTATGAAAGTGAGATGGTAGAAGGCCCACACTGCTTCATAAGTTTGTTCTTAGACAAGGCACAAAGTGTATCAACATAATGAAAGACATTTCTATTTCCCTTTATCACAGCAGGACAGGATGACGGCAACACATACCACACTTGTACTAAGTTGGTAAGGGATAAAAAGATGGCTGCTAGAACTCGGTCTATTTGAAATCACTTAGAAATACACTACGTTTCATGACATTATTTCTTTGTACTCTCATTTTGGCAATAGGTTTGGCAAATAGGTTGAATGAAAGACACAGTAGCAGAAATAACTGTCTTGCTTTCACCAGATAAGATTGCTAGAAAATTGTCCATATAATTAGAGTTGGGCAGCAGAATGGAGACGCAAGTTATCCATGACCTTGAGACATCCTTCTTGTGGAGGCATATCATAGTCACAAGCTTTAATGCTTCTTCTTGAATACAAATCTTTTCCTTTATTTCAAAAATGTAGCTTAAGAAGTCTATGACAAGAAACCAAGGAAAATATTTCAAAGAATATATACCACACTTATCCAAGATATAACATGAACAAATAACTAAGTAATAATAAGAAAATCAACAAATCAAAAATTGTACAAAATCCTGCATAGATATCTGAAAAGTTTCTTATTATATTTCATTAGAGAATTGAAAATTAAAATAGCATATAGATATCCTTGCACACATTTACAAAGACTAAAATTCCCAAGCTTACACCTCAAACACTGTTGGAGCTATGGACCAATAACAGCTGGAAGTCAAATGGCAATCACCTAGAGGAAAAGCTGGGCAGGATTATACAAAATTGGGGGTACTCTTACCATACAATATAGCAACAGTACTCCTTAGTATTGACTTAGTATCCTTTGCAAATGAACTGAAACTTTATGTTCATATAAAAACCCAACTATCAATGTTTTTGGACATTTGATTCATAACTTCCAATATTTGGAAGGAATCAAGATGCCATTCAGTAGATGAGAAGATAAGCTATACTACATCTAGACAATAGAGTGCTTTAAAAGAAACGACATACAAAACCATAAAATGCATGAAGGAGACTTGGGTGCATAATAGTACATAAGGTCAGGATGGATAGCAGTGCTGTGGATTGAACCTGGGGACTCACATGCTCTACCATGGAACTACGGCCCAAGCCCTGTTTTAACAAATCTACCATTGTAGTATAGGTAATGGATAAATTCCATACATATTTTGGATCAGAGGAACTCTGTAGTTTTGCTCGGTGTTTCCATAAATTTAAAACTTAAATTAAGTTCACTAATTTAAAAAGTATCACGGATTGCTCACATTACGTCATATCTAGTATTTTATCACTACTTGCCTCCCTCTTTACTTATAGGAAGAAATTATGGATCTATACCTGTGTTCTTTACTTCTGAAACAGTTGGTTCCTAATTTATACTCTGTTTTGCATCATCTCCATTGTGTTCTGTTTCCAACCACTTCTGTTAAAGATATTTGTTAAGTCAGGAAAAAAATGCTGCTTTCCAGGAAAGAAATAGAAAGTTTTACTTGATAAGTAGAGATTATTTAAATTGGTACTTTGAAGACCAAATAGTGAGGATTTTTAAAAGAACAAACATACCTTAGAGGAACGTCAGCCTTGGTCATCTTTTGCCCCGTAGATTCTACGTAATCCATGACTTCCTAGCTTGTTGGCAATGAATATTCCTGATATCTTCTAAAAGACACTTTCTGCTTTCCAGCATTTCTTATTGACCATTTTCTGTCTGCTTTGCCCCAGGATTGCTCAAAAACTATGGTCACATCTGCCAAGAGAACACTCTTGATCTGTCTTTTCTCTGTATTATACAGTGCTCAGAAATGTTCCAAGGCCTTTTGGTTGGAACCCACTGGCCTGCATTAGTTGTAACACGAATTCCAAAGCAGTATTGGTTTAAACAAATGGAATTAACTTGTTTTCCTCAAGTCACTGATACTTCACATCCTCAAGTACTTAGAAGAGGGTTGGACATAGTTTGTGGTGGAAAAATTCAGATAACAAGAGCCTGACCTGAAAGAAGTAGAAAACAAAGACAAAAATGATGGAAAAAGAGGAGCAGAAGGAAGAAGTAAAGGAGAAGGAGATGTAAAGAAAACTAGCAATGACTGCACAGACAACCATCAGTGTCCACTCTCATAGTATGTACAGGCAAATCTTGTTAAAACTAAAGAAAGGGAAAAAATAGAGAAAGTAACCATAAATGATATCCTTAAAGGGTTTCAAAATAAAGAAGGAAAGATATATACAATTATTATGGAAAGATTATCAGGTCAACATAGTTAGGGGATAGTTTTCATTTGATTTTTATGAGAAATGATGTCATTTTTGTTTGCCAATATGTTTATTCCTAACAAGAGACAGAAATGGATATAGAAAACTTGTCAACTGTAGGAGCCAGCTGCTTGAGAAAATAAGATACCCAAGACCTTAAACCTCAGTAAAAGGGTGTATCCTTAGCAACTAAAGTCTGCCCTGGTAACCAAATAGGTAAGTCAGTAGTCAAATACACATATTAAAAGGTTCACTGACTTGATAGTAGGACAGTTACATCACACAGACCCAATTGTGTCAGTTTTCTATCTACAAAGCTTCATTGTTATGATCAGGGAGCCTATAGATACAGTAGAGAGGTGTGAATGGTAGGCAAATGGAAAACACGCTAATCTCTGAAGAAAGGAGTGCATTTTCCAGAAATAGATGATAAGGCAGACTATTGGAGCCCCTATTTTCAGCAATGTTTCCAGCGCTGCAGTGTTCACATAGAAAGGATGGATAATTTAGTTCAGCTGAGTTTAGAAAAAGTTAACGCAATGGAAAGAGAATGGAGAGAAGGGCTTGACAGCATCGTTAGGGGAGTGTTATAGGACTAGGCTATAAATGATTTAGGTTGAGCAGAAGAGGAAGACGTGAATCTAGCCCAGGTGATACATAATGAAGTAGAGTCAAGTCATGGGATGATGTTTGAATGAAGTCAGAGATTGTAGGTTCTTGGTATCTAATGGAAGTAAATGAAAAAAAAAATGAGTAGAAGGTAGTAAGGGAATTTTGAAATGTAAAATCTGAAGGTTCTCTAACTACTGATGATAACAAGATGGCTGAACCGGGGTATCATGAATGTAGGCAGGGCTAAAGCTGTTGAGACATTCACAGGCCAAGACACAGTATGAACTGTTTGCTGGCTCATCCACTTACTAACTGGTGGGCATTAACAGGTACTTTACATTTATAATCTTCTATTTCCTTGTCTTAAAAAAGAGGCTAGTAATATAAACTAATCTATAGAGCCATTTTGAAACCTAAATACACTGTTATATTTTCAACATAGTAAACATTCTATAAATGTTAGCAGGCGGTCTTTTGTGTCACTAATGTACATTTATCACTTCATACTTAAATGTTGGTGAAGGTCCTTAATTTATTGAATGCTTTCTCAATAACAGTCACTGTCCTAAAGACTTGCTTTAATGTTTTCATCTTCATTTACTCCTTCCCATACTCTTACCAGGTAGTAATACCATCTTGTTTCAAAGTTAAGAAACACAATACAGCCAGTGAATATCAAAATTAGCCTTTGATCCAATTTGAAGTGTATTGTGGTTCACAGTTAAAATGTCCCCCATAGATTCATGTGTTTGAACACTTGGCCCACAATAGTGGTGCTGTTTGAGAAGACAGTGGAATCTTTCGGAGGTAGAGCCTTGTTGGAGGAAATGAATCACTGGGGACAGAACTTGAGGTTTCAGAATCAAGTCTCACTTCCTTACACTCTGCTTCCTGTGTGTGGACACTATGTGACCAGCCAGCCTCATATACCTGCCACCCTCCCTGCCTTGCCTTCCTGTTACCATATATTCCTTTCCATGATAGACTGTCTTTCTTGGAAACTATGAGCTGAAATGAAAGCTTTCTCCCCTATTTGGCTTTGTGAGAGTATTTTATCATAGCATCAAGAAAGCAAGACAGAATGACTCCAGATTCTCAATGGTTAACCACCATCCTATGCAATGATGACAAGAAAATAGGTGAGGTCCAGTGGATAAGGCACAAGGAATACAGATAACATATGAGAACAACAAGGAAGTAACAGAGCCCAAGACCGGCAGTTTAAAGCCTCGGGTTTCTGAGGGAGAAAGGAGGGGGAGACCTAGAAGTACAGCGGGGAGCAAAGCTTACAATGCACAGAAGCAGCTCAGGCATTTCCGACCAAAGACAACACCAAAACACAGCTTCCAATGTGGGCATCCAGTGTACTTGGCAGTTCCTTGGGATTCTGACCCTGCCATTGTATTTTTATCCCAAAAGGAGGAAGTTCTTGTGCAGCCCTTGTCCTCCAGCCCAGTCTTGCAAAGTCAAACTCAGTTTAATGGTGAAGCTATGAAGTTAAACAAGAGAATACCAAGCAGATTTATATTCCTTTTTCTCTATTGCTTCCTTTTTTTTTTTTTTTTTTTTTTGCTTCTGAGACAAATCCTCATATTAAACTGTTACTTCAAAGGAAAAGCCTCAAATGTTTAAATGTTGAGGCTTCTCTGAGATGTGATATGCTGCAAACAAATTCATTGTTTTCCATGAAAGGTTTACAATAGATCAATAGATAGATATAAAATAAACACATATATTGAATTATTTTCCTAAACCCTATAAATGTAGATAAGGCGCTAGTAGAGGTAAATGAACACACTGAATTCTGCATGTCACCTATCTTTGTAAAGCCTGAGATCTGTATTTTTAAGTGGTAGAAAAATTTAAAAACTACCAGCCTTATATGCTGTGTGGAAACTGTTGATTCTAAATGAAATAACTGAAATTGCTTCATAGATTAGCATTAACAGATAATATTTGCAATGCATTTTGATAGCAGATAGTACACTTGAACCCTAATTGAGTAAAGAAAAATAATTCCATTCTTCTCCTTCCATTATAAAATATAATCCAGTGTTAGTATATTTTGAATTGCATTCATAAAAATTTGTACAAATTAGTTTTTTCTCTTGTTATTTAACCAACTACATAATATTATCAGTTTGAGATATTGATCATAAGCATAAGCATAAAATAGTTACCATTGAGTCCTTTACAGGAAAATATATATAGTAGGCAACTTACATTACAGTAAAATATAATTATGTAAATACTCTGAATGTTACATGTGAATTTCTGTGTTGGCCATTCATTCAGCATATAGACATTTATTGATTACTGATTATACACCTATTTTTATAAGGTTACAAGTTGATAATGCATGGTCATTGTATTTAAGAGATCTATCTTGCTATTTTATTATTATGGTGATTTGGATTGAAATTAAGGAGAACAAAGAATTTCTGTAGAATGTTTCATGTAAATATGGCCTTTTATCTCTCATTCAGTTGCCAGTCATTGTTGGTTAATGAATTTTATTTAATTTTTTTCCTAACGGTTGATAGACACACTAATGTTAACACTCAGATAGAAAACTAAAATTCACAAATACAGTTTTCCTCCTCAACTTTTAAATCATGTTTATGACCACTCCATCTATAATAATTATAACTCCAGTTATAATATCCTCTATTATAATGTTTAATTTGTTGGGAGCCTGATTCACTGTGTAGGTAAAATCACCCAAGGCCTATACCTGCACTACATTGAACTGAGCAGTGTCTATTGTAATAGCCATGGTATGAGTAATCTACAGAATGAACACCCAAGGCCATTTACATATTTTCAGTAGCCAACATTTAGCCTTCTTTTTCTAAATTGCCAGAGACATTAATTTCTCTGCAGAATCTCAGTGTAGTCTTGGGGGATTGAACAGCCAACGAACACAGAGCATTCTTACAGCATGCAATCACAACTTATATTTAGCTTTCATAACAGAATCTTATCCAAAACCATCACACAGTTGCCAAAAACAATCTAAAACCACTTCCTAGGACCTTGGATGACAAGTGGGTATGTTTCTTCTCCCACATGATGACAATCACTACCTAACAAGATGCCTGCTGCATTTATAGTGAAAGGACTTATTTGTTTGGAAATTTTAAGTTAACATACTGCAAGATTCACAGTTTGTATTCTTTTTTTTATTGATTAAGTCTATTCTTCTTCTTTATATATGATGCACTTCCATTAATCTCATTTCCACCCTCTCTTATCTTTCTCCCATTCTCATCACCCCTTTCTCCTCCCTGAAATTTCCAACAAACATGTCTTCTTATTTTGTTTTTATGACATACTGGTTTCAACTAGGGTCGTCTTGTGATCATGTTCCACTAGTGAGCATGGTGGGGTCACAGTTAGGTGCATAACCGAAAACAGTGACCAGCCTCCCTGTAATATATTGGTAGCCAATAATTGATCAAGGAAGAACAGATCAAGGGGCCTCATGAGCCCCTCCCTATCCTTGGTTCATGGTGCTTAGAAATGTTTTTCTATTCATGTTAATTGCTATTTCTTCTTGCTGCTGGCAAAGACTATTGCTATCATTCCTCACATATATTCCAACGAAACAATTCTTTCTAGAGTAGACAACTTGAGAATTTAATGTTTTTTTCTAAATACCCACAGATCAAGAAAGAAGGGAGAGTGGAAATGAGACTTGTGGATTGTACTGAGAGTAAGAAGTGAGCCAAGAAATATGAAGCTTCTTTTTTGTTTGGTTGGGGTGATTTGACATCATAAAAACTTTTTTTTAATTTCCAAGTATCTTGCTTCCATAAGCTGTCAACATTATTGGCTAATATGCCTAGGAAACTACAAGGATGTGGGAGTTCTTATTTCAGTAATCATTCTTGAGAACACCTTCTATTACACCAGGAGAGATTCCATGAATCCTGAGGCCCTGGATGGGAAATGTTTTTTTCCTTTGCATTTAGATTACAAAAACACAAAGCAGATGTCTCAGGGATGTATCCAGGGAATGTGGCACAGAGAATTTGCCATTGCTGAAATAGGAAGTTAAAAGGAATGGATTAAAAGGTGAAAGGACAGAACACAGCAGAAGAATTGAAGGAAAGAAGAATTGAAGGAAAAGTTAAGAGGGCAGAGTCAGATATAAACAAATGGTCAGAAGCCATGAGTTATGATATTTTGTCCAAGCAGTTCCATACCCTGCTGCCACCCTATTTCCCAGCCAAGGTAAAACATGTTTCTTTTGCCTATTTATTACCCTCTCTAAAACTGCTATCATTATTAACATTCACTTATAATATGCTAGAAGAGATGTATATTTCAATGCAATGAGGCCAATTAGACAGCATTTTGCTAAGAATAAACAAATAGTGAATAAATAAAATGTTGAACTTGGGTTAAAAATCTATGCCCACTGCTATTAAAATATAAAGTTATCAAACTAAAACATTCTACCTTTCATCATAATCCTTAAAGGCTTTTCAAGTTTCTTCCCTCCCTCATCGTCTCTTCATATACTGACTGAAGCTATTACCAAAAGTTGTAATATCTGTTTCCTAAGTAACTAGTTTCAATTCTGCCTCCTCCTCTCTCTATATACTACCACGACTTCGGTCTAGGCTGCACCATCCCTCATCTGGATGTCTGGCAAGCACTAAGAGGTCTTGTTCCATGACTCTACTTAAAAGACAGACTTTCTTAAATTGTAAACCTATCACTTCATCCACCTTCATACCTTCTTTGGAGACTCCCACAAAACCCTCTTTCAAGCCCTTCCTTTACAGCCCTCCAACAAATCCAACAACTCTCACAGACTCACAAACTTTCTAAGTTCTGAATAGAGGCATTCCTCCCAGAGTTTTGTACTGTCTTCTGCCTCTGTACCCTTTGGTGATACTGGCTGTTCTTTCCTACCAGACTCATTAAGCTGTGTGCTCCAGCATAGAAACCATTCCCTGTCTATTGCTGAAGCCACAGCAAGCAAAAGAGTGCTGGCAACTGGGAGAAGAAAGCAAAACTAGTGAGTTTTAGAGCACAACAATTCTTATTGATGGGTTCTTTCTGAGTTGGACACAAATAGGAAAATGATGGTTGTGGAAATAATATCTGATAGTCACAACAGTACACAATGTCTCCAAACATTTGGACTTAGAAGGTTAGGGTGACTTGTGGGTAGCAAGTAGAGGAAAAGAAAAGAACAGACCACTTCACAACATCATACAGGGCTAGTCCTGATGAGAAGGGTGAAGGAAAAAAAACCTTCCTGTTCAGCATAGGAGTAAAGAATACCAATTACTTCTCTCTTAAGCAGGGCCAGACCAACTCAACAGCAAGCCAGAAAGGATGGGCACTATATTCCTCACAGGAAGCTGATGGTTCTGCTGCCATCAGCCTGGTTGACAAAGGAGACATGATCCAGGAGCCACCGGGCTAAAGGCTGGTACACCACAGGCAGGCATGTTTCCTGGAAAAGACCTCTGACAATTAGGAATTCAAGCTTAACCCAGTTTTTCAGATGACGCCTTCTAATTTTCCTTTCCCCTCCTCTGAGCTTCTTCCAGGAAACCTGCCGTGTCCTCTGCTGTGGTTGGGAAGATCAAATGAGTCTTTTACCAAAAGGGCAGGGCTTTCCTCTCCTCTCTGCTTCTTCTTGTGCACCCACAAGTGATGCCTCATACAGGAACGCTGCTGGAATCTGACGTGAGGCCACCTCTTCTCTCAGGCTGTTTGGGATGTGTGCTCTTGTCCCATTGTGTGGGGCAAGAGCACATAAATCTGGGTTGAAGACCAGACTTCCTTCTTATTCCATGACCTTAACTGATGAGAGCCTGATTTCACCATGGAAATTACCATTTGCTGTAGAATGCTCTGTGACATATTTTCAGCTCAGAAGATTTCTGGATGCTTTGTGACATTCTTTCAGGATTTCACTTCCGCTAACTAATTTGTACCAAAAACTTTACGAGAAGAATGAGATAAAAATCAGAAAGGAACAAAAAAAAAAACAAAAACGAAACACATTGCCTCCCCTATTAGTAAGAATAAAAACTATTTGTTGACATAAGAAAGATCAGATTCCATCTTGAGACCCAATGTTTTCTCTAATATTGCAACACAATTTCCAAACTTGTCCAAAGAATCTCTTGCAGTCTTGCCATGGATAGGCAAAAGGACTTCCCCACAGAATGTTTCCACACCCTCATGTCATCTATTTTGTGCCAGTGCTTAAAGCTACTACAGCACACAATCTCTTCTCTTACACATATGTCTCTCTCATCAGCTGTGACCTTCTGGACTACAAGGATTTATCTTGATTAATCACCATAAAGTCATTATTTTTTTTCCAAATGAAAGTTTCTTATGCTTAACTTCTTGGGCAGAGATTATGCCCTGATTTCAACATTTAGAGATCAATGAATAAATATAGTCCTAATTTGACCAAAATAATGGTGGGTCATATATTACCATGCCCAAAATGTTGTATTCAAGTACATACTTAAGTATTTCTGAAATTCATTTATTTTCATTAAGTTGAACTTTACAGATGGAAGGATGTCTTGGTCTGTAAGTGCTGCTTGTACATATGTTGCTTGTACCCATCCACGAAACCCTTCAGGTGAGGGGGTAGAGTTGGCACGGAGCCAAGACACACAAGCTCCAGGAGTCAGGTGAGTGGAAAAAGGCAAACTCAGTTTATTACAGGGGAGTGGGGAGGGAGTCTATTATACCCTCCACCAGGCCCAGCATCCCATTGGCTATCAGACTGCAGCTGCTGCTCCCTGGATGTGTCCGGGTAGTTCTGTCTCTGGGCATGCCCAGGCAGGTCCATCTCTGGATACGTCCACTCAGGTCTCAGGTCTTCTACTGCTCAGTGGCAAATCCAGTTTTCTCCTACATGTAAGCTTTGCCCATGAGAAACATATTAATATGCTGATGTCATTACTAACAAATATGAATGGAACTAGAGGAAGTGGTAGCAATGGAGTCTATATATTTTTTTACTTAGAATGTTTACATTAAAAGCTTCAAGAGAGTTTCAGTACTAGATCCAGTGAAGCAAAAATAGAAGTTGGGTACTCCAGGAAATGGAGAAACCTTGGAACTACCTCAGAGCCATTTTTGAAAGGAGGTTTGCATGTTTTGTAAATCACAAGAGTTCTGCATCAAGGAAAGCTCAGTTTCGCTGAGCGTGCCACAGTATTTTTAGTCACTCACTACTCTATTTAAACAATAATACTCATCTTCTTGCTCAACTCCTGGTGCTTCCTTCCTTCCTGCTGTGAAATGGTATGTTCTAAGAATTGCTAAGTTACTACCATATTTACTTGTGTTTTTATTGTCTGTGGTGCTCACAGCCATTCTTCCTTCACTCTCTGGAAGCAACAAACCAACCTTTTTAAAAAGGAAAAAGGAAAGTCTTGCTTTTACATGAATACATATACCCTGCTTTATTTTCTACATAATTCACAACCCTTCCAGATAAACAGGCATCTTAGTGCCTGATATGTCTATTCAGATCACCATAGTGACAGTTGGTATTATCTTCAGTTTTATTTCTAAGAAAACAGGTCCCACAGAGTCAACTGACCAGGACTCATAGGGGCTCACAGAGGCTGAAGCAGCAGACACTTAATCTTAAGGGGTTTGTGCTAGATCCCTTACATTAATCTTATGTCTGGCTTGGTGTTCTTGTAGAACTCCTAAAAGTTGGAGTGTGTGTGTGTGTGTGTGTGTGTGTGTGTGTGCGCGCGGGGGGGAGGTGGGTTCTCTGACCTTTTACCTGGCCTTGGGACCCTTTTCCTCCTGCTGGGTTGCCTCTTCCAGCCTTGGTGTAGGGACTCCTGTCTGGCTTTGTTACATCTTGTTTATGCCCTATTTGCTTAGCAACCCTGAGAGGCCCACACTTTTCTGAGGGGATGCAAGGGTGGGTTTGGGGGTGGGAGTAGAAGAGTGGATGGGCGAGGGTGGGTCTGAGAGAAGAAGGGAGATTGGGTGCACTGGGAGGAGTGGAAGGAGGGGAGGCTGGTGTAGGATGTGTTGTATGAGAGAAGAAAAAATACATTTATAAAGGACAACAAGGAGAAGAAAACAGGCACACAGACATTTTCACAATGTCATCTGCTGATATACTGTAGGACTTGAACTTAAGTCAGTGATAGTCCAAAGTTTAACTATTTATTACTAATCATATATGCCTGTGAAGTCTGTGTCTTTATTTTCCCTTTCTGTCACCACCTCTGGCCATGTTTACCAACTTCAAAGGAGTCCCTTGCCTAACACTGTAGGGTGTTACACAGAATTCATAGTAATTTTAACCTTAGATGTGATATTACCCAAACTGAAAGACTTCAGTGACTTCCCTAAGCTATGTAAGCTACCTTGTGCCACCTCAACTCCACAGAACATGTTGCTGTCCTCTGGTTGCTCCTTTGTCTTTCATGTGACCCTGGGTGCTTTACATTTTTGACTCACACTTTTTGATACACAGTATTTCCTTTCTTTCACTCCAGATGTTTTAATCTAGCAAAGAGAAAAAATAAAATATATTTAGAAGAAGCACAAATATGTCATCTGAAGCAATTAGGAACATACCAGACACATTAAGCCTGTTGGATATTTAAAAGATTTTGACTGAATGACGATTACACAAATGCATGATGTTAACTCCTAAGTTATCATTTTATAAGTAATTCATTGGCTGTGGGATTAAACTAAATACAAGTAAAGCCAATACCAGGGAAACTTCAAATTAGATGCATTTCTTTTGTATGCTCTCCAGTTTCCCTTTATCCCAGCCATATCTTTTCTCATTTTTCTTTTTCCCTACTCATCTATCTTCTGTCCACAGTATCTCACTGATGTGACTTCCCAAATATAAACTGTACTGTCTTTGCTCCTTTCTTGTTCCACCACACTCTTTCTCTTCCTCCCATGAGGCTCTATCCTCTAAAATAGATCAACTCACTCAATGTCTGTGAGCTTCAAATCTTTTGCACTATGTTCCCCCTTTCCATTTTTTTTTTTTCTGCTGAAAGTACATTTGGCCTTCTAGTGCTTTGTTTAATCCACTCTCTGGAGAAGAATTGTATCATATTCCTATGATCTTCTAAGAGCCTCTTTTCCATGACTACAGTGTGGTCACTTAGCTACCTTCATACAGTTCCTTCATATACTACTCTCTTTTTTTCACTGTTCTGCTTATAGTTGAGTTTATATTTTCAAGGATTCTCTAATATTCACTTGATGTTTTAGTAACATCTGTACAGGATGGTCCTCAATGGAGATAAATTTATATCAGGAATAGATTAAAAAATGGGACTTAGTTTCCTAAATCAGAGATGTGGGTCTAGAGAAACAGAAGGAAGTATGGGATAGCAGGTAGTCCTCAGGCTACTTTGTAGGATGGATTCGAACCAATTAGGACTTGAGGTGGGTGGAGTTTGTATTTGGCACACGACCTTTGACTTTAAGCACAGGCTTTCAGCTAAGGCCCTAGCTATCAGTGGAGTGACTTGTTATTGTCTGTACACTTTGAGGTTGGCACAGCTGGAGGCATGTAGAGAAGCCACTCTTTGTTTTTGGTGATCTTGAGTAGAAGTACTTGCTAAACATCCCTCAAAGACAGGCTTCCCCATACTCGGGTCTGTGATTCTCCTGGACTTCTGATGGTTCATTATTTATGCTTTTCTCTTTAACTGCTTTAGACCCTGCTAAAACTTGGGCGAATACAGCCACACAAACACCACTATGAGCACAATGCTACCAAAAATGTCTGTGTCTTGAGGGCCTGGTGGATCAGTGGAGATGAAAAGTAACTTCATATACTATTCTTTATGAGGAGGATAAATGGTTGGAGAGCCTTGCTTTTGAGTTTGATACATACTGTACATTTTCCTACCCACCTGCCCCATTGTCTTCTCAGTGCATCAACTGGGTTGCTCTCCACACTGCTCCACAGAAACTGCTCAGAACAAAGGCTCCACATGTCCTCCACATGATCAAATTTGTGGGGGACATTCTTCAGATTTCTCTCCCCTGTGACATTTAGTCATTGTAAGTCTTTGTGCATATGCATCCATCTTTCTTGGTGTACACATTGATCTATATAGTCTGGCTTTCCTCAGTGTAACTCCTTTTTTTTTTTTTTTTTTTTGTCTCAAACATAAATTACTCATTCTCTGTCATCTTAAATTCTGATGTTTTTCAGGGTCCTAAATCCCAATCTTCACCTTTTTTTTTTTGACTACTCAATCTATAGCCATAGAATAAAGAAATGTATAAGGTGTTAACTCATAAAGCTAAAATTCCAGGTTTGAATTCCTGCTTGACATGGTTGTGTTTGTAATTAATCAAAATAGTACTCTATTTCTTTCTTCTATTTCTTCATATTCTCTGTATACCATACCTATTTATCCAGTACTCTCTAAAACCACCACCCTAAGTATTTTCTTCTTTATTGGCCCAATCATGATGGCAGTCCTTGATACAGTTTTTTTCTGGAGCATGTTATTTTTGTGCTTTGATCCATTTCATCTTGAAGAAGTCTAGAGAATCACAGCTGTAGTCCTCACTTCTCAGCTGATGAGACTGCTACATTTCCTTACTCACCTCTACTTCCATCAGAGCATAATATACTTTAGACCAAGAAATAAGTAATGTCATATCATTTCTAATTACTAGCAGTCTACTCATGGGCAGATAAATATATCCAGGGAAAAAAAAATTAGGATTTTGAATCTACCATCAGTAATTCCCCATTCTAATTACTAGGTTTCCATTGACAGGAAATTCTAAAATTAAAATTAAGATATGGTCAAATGGTCCACAAATGTATTATTTGTTTGCCTTGAATTTAAATACCATCAAGAGTTCCAAGTGAACATGAACAGAGAATTCATTTCTCCATACTATCATAAACTCCAAATCTACATATTAGCTTTAAAAGGAATGAAGATATTGTCTATCATTAATGCCCTACATTATGGACTGGACAGTGTCATGTGACTTTAAAGTGATAGGTATTTTCCCATTGATTTTCAAGAATGTGAGTTTCATATGAATTAGCAAATGGCAGAAACTTGAAAGATGTTTTCAATTTTCAGGAAAAAAAAGACCGCCATCTGTCTCCTCAAACACCAAGACTCATAGTCACAAAATCTGATTCCTTCAAAGAAAACATTTATGCTTTTCACATGTAGTTTGAGTCAAAAAACCCAATAGCATAAAAAAAATGAAATGTGTGTTCCATTGGGTCAGAGAAAGTAGACATGAGCCTTTTTTAATATAGTTCATTTGTAAATTTCAATTCATTTTTGAACAGTCACAAGGTTCAGTTCTTCTTGATATTTCAAGCTTTTCTAGATTCTTCTGGTATCCATTAAAAAACAATATCTCTAGTCATTATTAACTTTGTTTGAAAAAAAATTCTATATCAGATAAACATAGAATGACTTATTCATGAACAAAAAAACTGAAGTTGTATTCCCTGTCAAATTTTTCCTTTTTCAGTGAAGAAAATCATCAGTCTAAGATCTGATGTGCTGGGGTTAAATCCAATTACTTCTCTTAAAACAGTGAAGACACCTTACCATTTGCAAATGAAATGAAAACTAGATTTTACTTCTAAGATATTTTACAAAGTTGATACACACACACACACATACACACACACACACACACACACACGGACACACACACACGGACACGGACACGGACACCCATCTACCCCAGTAAATCAGAAAAACATCAACAAAAAAGACAAAGGTAAAGACCAGGAATTTGAGTGGTTTTTAAATCCATGAATTAAACTAATGTGTTAATCTACAAACTCAAGGCCATGATTGTTAAAAGGCTAAATGCTATTTTCAATGATCTTAGTGCAATCCTTGGCATGAGGATCACCAGCTAAACTTTACTAGTGATGTACTAAGCACTGTAATGAAATACTTGTCAATTAATGGTTTAAAGGAGGAAGGTTGGCTTATAGTTTCAAAGGTTTCAGTCCATGGTTGCCTAGCCCCATTACTTGGGAAAAAGTACATCTTGGTGGTAGTCGACTGTAGCATAGAGGAAGCAGAAAGAGGCAGACAAAAGAACCAAGGTCAAGATATCACCAAGAACCTGTACCCATTCCCCCACTTCTTGCCCCTCCTAAAGTTTCCAGTCTCCTGAGAATAGTGTCACCAGATGATGAGTGAGCACTCAAAACAGGAGACTATGGAGGACATATCATATTCAATCCATAATGTCAGAGAATTTAAAATGCTATTGCTTTATATCTTTATATTTTAGGGTTTTATTATGTGGTATAATATGCCATATGTTGCTAATATGATATACAAAATCTAGAGAAATCTCTTAAATAAAAACATGTTTTTGAAATGGGACACTTTCAGAAGGTTCTTTCATCTAAGAGTCTTCTAATGTGTGAGGCCTCAACCCCATGAGATGATGTGAACTGATGTTGTTGCTTCTCTCTCTACCAACAAGGACTGCCCTTCCATGGTCTATTTCCTTGAGTCTGCTCCTGAATATTATATCATCAACCATGTGTTCCTCTACTTCTGTTCTTACTTGCCTATTTTAATCCATTCAAGCTGCTATAACAAAATATCATCATCTGGGTGGTTCATGACAACAGAAATTTCTTTCTCACAGTTCTGGAAGTCGCAACGTTCAAGTCAAGTAACCAGCAGATTTAGTGTCTGACAAAGACTCATATTCATTGATGATGTCTTCTTGTTGTATCCTTATGTGGAAGAGAGGGCAAGGCTCTCTCTGGGACTTCTCTTTTTTAAATTTCTATGTATTCATTATTTACTTATTGGAGAAATATATGTGCAACCGCAGGTGTGTGAAGGTCAGGGAACGACTTTTAATAGCTTTTGCCTTCCACTCTGTTGAGGCAGGATCTCTTTTGAGGCCTCTCTTATGAGGATATGAATCCCATTCATACAATATATTACCATGAACAAATAATCTACTCAAAGTTCTATTACCTAATAGACTTTAGCAGTTAGAATTTCAGTGTATGAACTGAGGGAGGGAGTGCACAAAAAAAATCAGACCACACTAGTTTGTAGATGAACATTTTGCAACACAATGACGGGCATGTGTCAAAAATAGCAAATATGAAGTGTGATCCCTTAAGATTCTTATCGTGTGAGAATTAAAATCTATCTCTGAGCACAACTCCCCATGAACTTGTGAAAAGTATGTTTAGAAAAAAATTTTAATTTAATATTTTTTAAATTTTATTTAATATTTAAAATTTAAATTTTATTCAATATTCTTTTTTAAAGAATAAAATCTGGAAGTCAGATATCAATCCATATGTTTCAGGAACTTAGAAGTGCAAATTGAGTTCTAAATGGAAAAATAAAAAATAGTAACAAAATGGAGAAATGTTTCATAAACACAATAAATAAGCCAAATTTACTTCTTTTAAAAGCTCGGTTAAATTTCTAAACCTGTTGAAGAAATTATTCAAGAATAAAAAGATAAAAGTCACAAATAACTAAAATTTTGATATAGAGGAGCAATTGTTACTCCCTCATACATCCAAAACATAAAGAACACATTATATGATTGTAAGAAAATATAATGTGCATTTAAATTTGAATTAGTTGAAACAATTTTAATACATTTCAAATGTTAACATTTATATCAAAATAATTTTATTTTTCTTTAAGATGTTGAAACCATAATTACAAACCTACCCAGATCAAACTAAAAATGTCTCAGGTCTATAACAAAATGCTATTGTCTAGATGATATCATGGGGAATTATAGCAAACACTTAAGCAAGACATTATACTAATCTTTCACAAGAACCTTATAGAGAACAGGAATTACCCTCAGTTCATTTTACTCGTAAATTTTATGACAAGGCAGAAAGAACATTACAAAAAAATTAGTATGGCCAGTGTTACTTATTTAAGTGACACAGAAGATCTATGATGATCTATGATGAACAACATTTCAGTGTTGGGGTTATTCTAGGAATGAAAGATGAGTTTAGCCATTTGAAATCACTACACCATGTCATAGGATAAAGAAAAGATGACATATGATATAAGAATACATAGGAAAAGGATGTGACAAAACTATGTTCACACAAGGATGTTTGGCTCACACTTTGTTCTCAGACATGGACAATCGATAACCATGCAAAGCATGAGAAGTACATATAATAATTGAATTACTGCTTTCAGACTCATTCCAGCTGAACGCAATTTCAAGCAAATATAAATGCATTCTGAAATCCCTGTGGTGTATCTAAATTTCTTAGGGAACAAGGTTTACAATTTTGGAATCACAGCAGTGTATTAAGATAGGAATATTTTGGTTGGAGCCAACTGGAACAAACATTTCTAAAAATGTAATTCTGTGTGTGCCCTGTAGCTAGTGCCTTGGTTATGAACCTCTTAATGTCGGTACCCTTATGAGAAAATGGACCCATAAAAATGAACAATGAATTTGATGGAACAGACCACATGCTAACTGGGTCTGCCTAGTGATAAAGCTCTAGGGAAGTAACAAGGAGAGAGGTCATTTTGCACTATAAAAAAGACAGGTTTCCAGCCTCTGTGCATAATATGGAAGCCAGATTAGCCTTTTCAGTCAGTGAAAATACACTAAACCAACAGCTGTGTTGGCATGCTGTTATTCCCAAGGAACTTCTTGCGTGCAAGTGAATCTTGCCACAGACACAGAGGCTTGTTATCTACTTTGGAGGTTCTGGGAGATTGACTTGCAGTTATTTAACTTGATTGCTTTTGGAGGGACTTGAGCCTACCCTGGGATAGGATAAATAATCAAAAAATGCTACGTGTATCTTTAGATGTAAAAAATATGTCCCTTTCTACATTTTAAATGTATTCTTTTCCCCTGTAATTCTACAGTGTAAGGAGTCTTTCCTTATAGTGAATATCATAGATTTCATGATTCTTAACACTGAATATTAAAGAAATAAGTTCATTATTAAGACTGATGTAAAAAGTATGTGTATACACAAACATAAGTGATGACCAAAGCAAGAACTTTAAGAGTCATTAAGCTGAGTTGAGTTAAGATGAACCTCAAGATTGTTACCAGGTGTAGCAGCCTTCCATGCCGGGGCTTAAGCTTAGATCTCTCTAAACAACACTCTATGTTCAAAACACTCTCAGCGTCCAACTTTGCTTTTATAATGTCTCTTTGCTTCTGGTAACCAGAGCCAAGGCATTACACAAAGATATTTGGGGGTTCCGGGAACAGCTGAGAGGGGAAATGTTTAACTTTATGAGAAAACTAGTTAATTGTTTCTGACTGTCTCGCCACAAGAGCAGTACATTAAGAAAATGTTAAGACACTGCTTTACACAGGGTCAGTTGGTTTGCTTGACAGATTTCTATCAATGAGTATTAAGTAAAACTGGATTGCATAGCTGGAAATAGCAAGAGATTCAGAGACACCGTGTAAAGCTACCACTGTAGTAGAGAATGCAGAGAAAGTAGCCTGAATACAGTCACAATGGCTAGGACACAGCTGGAGGGAGTCATCAGTCCCTTCCTTAACTCACTGCAAGAACATATTCTCTGGTCTTCTTTGCAGTTAGTACCATATGTTGGATTTGGCCAAACTGAACACAGATAGGAGTGATGTGGGCTACATTCAGGCCTATCCGTGCAATTGCCTTGCATTTCACATGCCCCACTTTCTGTCTTCTAACTGCAGCTGGAAGGTATTGGGCATTTTGAACAGATGGCCTGTTGCAGCCTCAAAACAATAAGTCTCTGAATTTCTAATTGCTGAACCACCTGACTTCTAACCAGGAATTTCTGTATTTGACATGGTGCCACTAATTTCAACTGTGTTAAGACATTGTGATTCTAATTTGTTACTGTAGCATAATGTAGCCTACTGTGATCCATAAGTGTGATAAATAAACAACATCGTCTACCTAGCCTGCTTTATGCGTGTTTTGCGGGCATGTGAGCCTGTGTACTGCATGGGAGACCAGTGTTTTCAGAGGCCAGAAGACAAACTCTCTGTCCCTGGAGCCAGCATATTATCTGGGAATCAAAGCCAAGTTCTCTAGAAGAGCAGCCAGCGCTCTTAACTTCTAGACCATCTCACTAGTCATTGGAGGACCATTTTCACAGTGCTCTCGCAACCAGAGAAAACTTTCTGTGTTACTTTTAAGACAAGAAAAGAAAAACCAGCAATTGCTAAAAATAGCACGAGTGATCTTTTTTACTTTTATAGAATTTTTATTTAATTTAAAATTTTATTTACTTATTTTGGGGTGTGTGTGTATGTTTGTGTGTGTGTGTGTGGTGTGTGTGTGTTGTACATGTGTGTACAGGTAAGTCTGGAGGCATGAAATGAACACCTGGAATCTTCCTCCATCTTATTTTTGGAGACGGTCTCTTTCACTGATCCTGGAGCTAGCTGATAGGATTGACTGTGGTCAGCATACCCAGGTGTCCTCCTGTCTCCACACCCCCATCACTGAGATTACAGGCTAACAATTCTGTACCACGGTTTTACATGGCTACTGGTAACTCAGCTCAGGTCTTCATGGTTGCTCAGAAAGGACTGATCATCTCCCTAGCTCTCTCCTATGTAATTTTTATAAATGATGCCTTGTTTTACTTAAAAATTAAAATAAATATAAATATAAGGAAAAGTAATTAGTTAATTGCTTTATTGCATTATTGTAATTTTTAGAGGGAAAGAAAACATGCCCACATATTGATTTATTATAATAATAAATAAAATTGTAGTTTTCATTTCTACCTTATACACATTTTTCAATGATTTGTCAAAATTAATTTTCTTCACATATTTATGTTAAATAAACAACATAGGGTCTTTTGATCTATCTGTTCTGTGCCATTTTGTTGAAGAAAAATATATCAGTTTTAATATCACAAAATTTCCTTCATAGGACATAAGATAAATGCAAATTATGAAAAAATGTAAACTTAAGTCTAAAACTGGTCAAGTTTTATTAAAACTACATTTTCCAATAGATTTCTAAAAAAAAAGAAAAATCACATGGCGATCATATCTTCATTTCTTTGGCATTAATTCTAGTCACTTCCAAATATTTTCAGAATAAAAAAGTTCCTTGAAAATACTTGTTCCAGAAATTCCACCATAAATTTATGGTGGAACAGGAACTCCTGTTGCATTTAGTAAAGTTCAAGTTTAACTTCTGCTTGAGAATCACTGTGTAGATCCAGGAGAAACAGACCAGAGCGTTCAGGCTCAGTGCTCTTATTTCTTTTCTCAATGTAAACTGGCATCTCCATTATTTCTCTTAGTATTCTCCTTTCTGTGTGATTACCCAGTGCCTTCCATCTTACACAGCTGGTAGGCGTCACCACACCACTGTGCTCACATGTGAGTCTTCAAGCAACAAGTTTAACTGTTTCTAGTATATCATGAAACCAATTCTGGACGTTTGCAAATATTTTTCCTTCTGTTGTTTGCCCTGGCCTATGCCTGTATACCAGAAAAAGATATGTGTAATTTAGAAAACAAAACTCATATAGAGCTCTCTTTATCTCAAAGGTACTGCTTAAATGCACAGGTGCATAGCATTATGGGAGTTGAAAATCTGATCTGAACCTGGAGGAAGCTTGAAGGGCTCTGAACCATAAAGAATTTCCTCTTGAACTGAATGCGATATCTGAACCCACATGTGTTGGAGGCCAGCTATGCAGCTGGGTGTTGCCTAGATTATTAGCCAGGAAGAATCCTCTATTCACAGAATAAATGACAGAGTGTGCTAATTTGAAGTTCGCCTTTATATTCTTGAAACTCAACTGAAGTCACAGTAAAGGCACAGAAATTTGAACAGAAAAATATTTTTTTTCATCGACAGTACTGTGAATTTCTGGGCATGGTAACAAATAAAAGACTACTTAAATTGTCTTTATTTTCATTAGGTTCTTTAATTCTATCTGGATGATATCACTGGATTGCATCTCTAGTACATTACTCTTACTGCCTAGTCTCTGGCTGTCTTGGTCACTGAGGACAAGAATATTCACAGCCTCCAACCATACAGCTCCTGAGACAGTCACCTAGCCTTCTACCCTCCAAATACACTGGATGAGCATAAGTCCTAGGAGGCTGCTAACACCCTTATTTATGCTTTTATGATTTAATCTATACTTTTATCAAGGCTCCAGATATAATTCTGTCACTGTGTCATTCCACAACAGTCCTAGCTTCAATATTCCCCTGGGAAAAATAGCATTTCCATAAATCCCATTTTTATTGCACATTCAACTTCTCTCTCCAAAGGGATGGTGACTATTTCTCCTAAACCAAGCCCTGTTCCCATGCAGTTGCTGGTCTCAAAAGACTAACCCAAATATAGACAGAAATAAAAACTATCTCCTGCTCGGACACAAAGACTAAGAAATAGGGCTGACCTCTTGATTCCAGTTAAACCTGTTCCGAAGCCAGCTTATCTTCAAGAAAAAGAAAATCAGCCACACAAGTAGTTGAGTAAGTGGACCAACCAAAGAAATGTGATGGGGAGACTCAGCTGGAGGTTGGGGTGGAGGCACAAGGAGAAGTAGAGTTAAAATTCCAGCAGTGGATGCAGAGACTCGATTATGTAGCGGAAGTCGGAGACTTGTTGTATGGAAACCTTTTGGAAGTGTTATTTCTGTGGAAGGAAGTGAAAAAGCAACTCTCCTAAGACTGGTAATTTGACTTTTGAGTTTCTTCTGTTTCCCAAACTCCACTCAGGCACTTCCAACCTCAGTCAATCCTCCTGAAAATAAATTACTTTGTCAGTTGTTTCCAGTCTTGTTCTTTCAACCATCATATTTGCACGCCAATTCCTTTACTACGATTGTATCGATCCGTGTATCCATGAATCAAAGCTCAAGAGAGGCCTGAGACCTTGAGATGTTCACCCCATTGCTCATTTTGACAGATTTATTTAAGGAGATGTTTTGTTTTGTTTTGTTTTAACCAGCTTTGTTGTTTTTTCCAGCTAGGAATATCGTCAACTTCCAGGCCAAATTCATAGGCTTCTATAGTGAATTCCTGGAATTAGTCTCTATGTAAATTACCCTTACTGCTAAAGCATAAACTTCAGACCCACCCTGGCAAATACAAGTTCCTGGCCTTAGCTTCTACTGCCAAAACACAGTGTGGTGTGACTGCCATCTGCTGGTAGGGCTCTGACATTACAGGATGGGCTACCATGCGCTTCATGGCAGAATAATCGAGAAGCACTCCTTTGCAAAACCTTTTTTTCTAGAGAAATGAAGGACAAGTTTGGTCATAAACTTTGTCCATATTTAACACCACAGTTCCCATGCTTTTCTGTGGAAACTACAGAGAAATGGGAGATTGATTTTGGCCTGTGGTGGGCTTTCAAATTCTAAAGATAGTGAAGAAAGGGGTTGTTAGCTATTAACCTGTTCTCCTCAGCTAAACTAACTTCCCTCATCAGAATCCACCATCACAAACCCAGAGGTAATGCTGATTGATTTCATAAGTTCTTGCCTAATGAAGATGGTTAAAGCTAGAACACTTGGCATCTTCCTCACCAAACAAGACCCTAAATTCTTCCTCATTAAGAGAAAAGACTGTGTTTCCTAAAACTCAAATGATAAGACATTAGGCACTGGAATTTAGAAGATGAGAGTTTTTTTTCTCATTATATAAGCCATGCCTCTACTTTTAATGATAAGAATTAAGCACCATTCTTGCCACAAGCATATCCTTGAAATCAGAGCCAAACATTTGCTCCTTCATGACTCTCTTTCTTCCAACTCTTATCTTTAGGATTTGTGGAACTGCTCAATTGGAAGCCAAGTTCCTATTGCTGACATCAGTAGGTGTTGGTACCAATTTCTATGTCTAAGAATTAGAACTCAAATTGCTGTTAATAGAATACAAGAGAGAACAAAAAAAGCAGTGCCCACCACACACGCGCGCGCGCACACACACACACATACACACACACCATAGTGGGGTAAAACCAACCTTCTTCAAAGAGCCTTATTTGTATTAGAAGCAACCAATCCAACACAGAGCCCTACTGCTGTTCATAAGTCAAAATTTCTTCACTAAAGGCCATGGAAGCCAAGATCTAGAATCTTATAAAATCAAGAGTATGCTTCAAATTTTATAAAGTCAAAAGTTATAAAAACAAATGATTTATACTTCTTTAAATAACATTTTCCCCATCCCCAATGCTCTCCCACCATCCCTGCTATCTTAATAAAGGACCACACATCTGTTTAGGTGCTATAACCTTAGAGACACGAATACACCCGCATCCTCAAGTGTTGTTAACCTTTCCGTAAAAATTAAATCTATGTACTAGCTCCAGAAACCTTAGTCCAGTGCGTCATCATTCCTTGTTAACAATGCCAATGATCTGCTGAATGGTCCCTGAATCCATTCTTGCCTCCTGGTCTTCAATTCTTAGAATTGCAACTGGAGTAATCTATATAAATAGAGGTCTCTAGTGGTGACCTGGAGAATAAAGCCCAAACCTTGAGGCAAGGTTCGTGATCCCATCCATAATCTGGCCTCAATTATCTATCTATCTTCCTATCTATCTATCTATCTTTCTATCTATCTATCTATCTATCTATCTATCTATCTATCTATCTACCTACCTACCTATGTGCCTATCTACTTTGCTTTTGTCATCTTCTTGTCTCTCAGCCATTATTCAGAAACCTCTCAACTTCTACTCTTTCAGCCCTTGAATTCTGCTCCCACTTAGGAATCTGTAGCTCTCTTTTATCTCCTGGGCACTAGATTTCTGCTGCCAACTTATTTTCTTCCATTCAAGTCTCACAGGAAATGTCACCTCATCGTGGAGGCTCTCCCTCACTACTCCGTTGAAATCGGTCCTCTGATTTCAACTACCTCTTTCACCTATCAAAAAAGGCAACTACCACCACCACCAACGCCCCCACACAAAACCACCATTGCATTTGCCATGTAGCACATGTATCAGGAATTATCCTGTTGCTTTTTCTTCTTTTAAACTCTTTCTTCACTCTTCCAGGAGAAGTCAAAACCATGAGAAGAGAGACCTTCAACATTGTGTCACCAGTAGCTAAATCAAGCCTGGTACATAGGAAACATCTCATAAAATGAAGAATAAACTCATTTGCCTATTCACTATGACTCTTAGTACATTTGTTCTTAACCACAATTTTCTTGTATTTAAAAAAAAATTAAGTGGCTTTGTTTTAGCACCCACTTATACTGTCCATGACATTCTGGCTTGGATTGTAGGTTTGAGATATGCAATATTAGATCTTCAGAAAATATTATATGAAACTAACCAATTAAGAGTGGGGGTCTGGGAAAAACAGTTGGAAAAAATATAAAGAAGAAACCCAGCACAAGTGAACTGACAACCTAAGCAAGTCTTCAAGAAAAGGGCATGTAGGGGGAGTTTTAGAGAAGTAAGCCTCAGCATCACCAGAATCTGAAATAAGGGAGCTAGGCTTCCATAACCTAGCCTGTGAGAGCATGATGGGAGGACTACCACTGGGAGTGCAAACCTTCAGGCCCTGCTTGACATTGGGTAACTCAGCTCCATCTCTCCAGAGAATTCTGATGGAGTTATGTAGAAGAAGAGCAGTAAGTATTAGTGTAAATGAATGCCCTTGAAAGTAATACCTCACAGAGAGATTGTGTGCATTAAATAATGCACAAGAGGAATTGGGAAAGAGATGTTATTTATTATTCCGTTTTTTAAAGCAATCTGGGCATTTGGAAGAAATGCCTGGGAAGTTAAGTATTTATTCAAGAAGAGAAAGTAAATACCTCAGGCATAAACACTAGACCATTGATTCAAAAGAACAAGCAAGCAACCTGGTGCCCACGTGATGACAGTACAGTGCTTGCTTTTCACCTGTGAATGTATTTGTAAAGTTACCATTGAGGTCTCTAGGAGACTGAGCTAGTAACAGAAAAGAAGGCACCTCAGATTCCTGAACCTGTTTTGGTGTGTGGGGTCCTACAGGCTTCATCTCGCTGAGAGTAAGAGAAACAAGTTCTGCCATAGTGGTAACAAATGGGTTCAGTCGCCTAAAATATTTAAGTTTTCATTAAGGAACTCTATGAAGTGCTATTGGAATTACTTTGTGTCTGTCAGCAAGCCTAGAGAGAGAGAGAGAGAGACAGAGAGACAGAGAGAGAGAGAGAGAAAGAGAGAGAGAGAGAGAGAGAGAGAGAGAGAGAGAGAGACTTTTTTTCTTATTAGAGAGAAAAGAAGTTAGAATTTGGCTATCTAAGATGTGACCAACCTTTAACTAACTGAAGCTAATTCTGCTGTCTGACTTGGCTTCAGAGAAATGTGAACAAAGTCTATCTGTTATTTTTGCACTTATTACTGCTAAGATCTAGTTAATAAGCCAGGACAGCCATAGAGTAAACAGTAGAGCTTAGTTGTGGAATAAATCAGAGACAAAAACCAAACCTCACACTGCTGGTGGATCTCTGTGAGTTCAAGTCCAGTCTGGTCTTCGGAGTGAGTTCCAGGACAGACAAAGTTATATGAGAGAAACCTTATCTACGAAAAAAAAAAAAAAAGGAATGTGGTTTCCCCACTGCAGAGCATGGGGTAGATCTTTGTACACATACACATGTGCATGCAGCAACACTATCAGTTCTTCATTGAAGACGGAGTGACTTTAAAAGATACAAAGGTGGTCAGGTTTGTCACTCCCCTCCTAATAACAATACCATGAATATTGAACAATACCTGTAAAACATGAAACAGTCAGCCATACAGTCAAAGTCAAATAAATATCATTTGTATTATTCTTATTACAAAGCTATTAAAAGAGAGGATTAGAGAAGCTTTTAAACATCCCCAAAATTTATAAAACCAAAGAATTCTGAAGCTAAGTTTCAGCCCATGGAGTCCTTTGACTCTAAAGGTCATGTTCTTACCTCTTTTTCTGGCATAAACTAGTTTAAAGTGGTAGATCAATGACACAGAGAGGCAGAAGATAGACACAAACAGACAGACCCAGATTGACACAGGTAGAATTATTTTAGTAATTGACTCACAAATTTTGGGGTCTGGAAAATCTAAAATCTATAAGGCAGAATAGCTGGCTAAACATTCTGATAATGCTGACTTGCAGTCTGAGGCCAAAGACAGTCTGGAGGCAGAATTTTTTTGTCTTAGAGACTTTGTTCTTAAGTTTTTTAATTTATTGGTTCAAGTCCATCTACAATATTAGGGCAATTTGATTCTCTCAAAGTTTACAGATTTTAATCATACCTTTCAATTGATTTTTTTTTCCTATTGTGGTGAAAAATATACCAACAAAAATTTACTGTCTTAGATAGGGTTTCTATTACTGTGAAGAGACACCATGCCCATGGCAATTCTTATAAAGGAAAACATTTAATTGAGGATGGCTTACAGTTCAGAGGTTTAGTCCATTATTGTCCTGGTAGAAAGCATGGTGGCACACAGACATGGTGCTGGAGAAGGAGAGGTTTTTGTTGTTGTTGTTGTTAATTTTTCTTCTTTCATACAACTTATATGATACATCTCAGTCCCCTCCTCCCCTACCTCCACTCCTCCTAGTTTCTCTACCTTCCCTCCCACTCAGATATACCCCCATCACCACTTTCAAACACCCCCTACTTCTCTCACAAAAAGAACAATCCTCTCTCAGCGTTAGCATTCAAATAGGGCATGGCATAACAAGATGGAAAAAGGCTGGGCACTAATCCCTACATCAAGAGTTGGCTAGGCAACTCATCAGGAGCAAAAGGGTCCCAAGGGCAGGTAAAAGGGTCAGAACCCCTCCACCCACTCCAGCTTGCAGGAGTTTTTCAAGAATACTTCACCAGACAGCCATAAGACGTATTTAGAGGGCCTGGAAGTTCTGTGTCTGTCTCTTCAGGTTCTGTGAAACCCTAAGAGTGATGGTTAGTTGACACTGTGGGGTTTGTTCTCCTGGTGTCCTCGACCCCTCTGGTCTCTTCCACACCTCCTCTCCCTCTTCCAGAGAGTTCCCCAATCTCTGGATGATGTTTGGCCCTGGGCCTCTCCATATGCTCCTGCTGGAGAGGGGAGCTCTGCTGAAAATAGAGCTAGGTACTGATCTATGAGCAGACCATGACATCATTAGAAATGATTTCTAAGTTATCCAGTTTCTAGTTCCTGTCTTGTCTGGAGATTTCAGGTAAGGGTGCCCTCCTTTGGCATGGGGTTCTGCACTTATATTGACAAAGAAGATCTTACAGGGAAGATAGGCCATAGGTCAGAGGTTTTGTGGCTGAGATGGCTCCAGTCTAACCACTGGAGCCTTGCCTGGTCACAGAAGATGGCCTGTTCTGGCTCAGTATCTCTGATTACTGGATATCCTTACTAGGGTCTTCATCATAGATTTTAGTGACTTTGCACTACACTAGGTCTCCTGATCTTCCTCTAATTGTTCTCCAATTCTGGTCATCTCTCCATATATTTTCTCCCTCCATCCTCTCCTCCTCCTGATCCTTTCCATTCCCACTCCTGTCCTACCCCATTCTACCTGTATCCTCTGATCTATTTCCACTTTACCAGGTAGATCCCTGTGATCAGACTGGGGCCCCGTTACCTCTTTATTCTATAGTTTCTCTTGGTCTGTGGATGCTATTACCTTCCTCCATTGCTTAACAGTTAATATCCACATATAAGTGAGTGTGTTTGTCTTTCTGGGACTGGGTTACCTCACTCAGGATTTTTTTTTTCTAGTTCCATCAATTTGCCTTCAAAGTTCATGAGTCTTTTTTTAGTAGCCATGTAATACTCCATTATGTAAATGTACCAGAATTTCTTTATCCATTCCTCAGCTGAGGGGCATCTAGGTTGTTTCTAATTTCAAAGCTGCTCTGAACATAGTTGATCTGGTGTCCCTCTGAAAGGAGAGAACATCCTTTGGGTATATTCCCAGGAGTAATATAGCTGGGTCTTGAGGTAGATGGATTCCCAATTTCCTAAGGAATGCCATATTTATTTCCATAGTGCCTGTAAAAGTTTGTATTCCTACCAGCAATGAAGGAGGGTTCCTCTTCCTCCACATCCTTGCCAGCATGAGCTATCCTTTGTGTTATTGATCATCATTGTGACAGGTGTAAGATGGAAATCTCAAAATGGTTTTGATTTGTATTTCCCTAATGGCTAAAGATGCTGAACATTTCTTTAGGTGTTTCTCAGTCCTTTGAGATTTCTCTTTTGAGAATTCTTTATTTAGATCTATACTCAATTTTTAAGATTATTTGTTTTGTTGCTGTCTAGTTTCTTGAGTTCTTTACATATTTTGAATATGAGTCATGTATCAAAAGTGAAGTTGGTAAAGATCTTTTCCCATTCTGTAGGTTGCATTTTTGTTCTATTGACAGTGTCCTTTGCCTTACAGAAGCTTTTCAGTTTCATGAAGTGTCATTTATTAATTGTTGATCATAGTGCCTGAGCTATTGGTGTTCTGTTTAGAAAATTCTCTCCTATTCCAACACTTTCAAGGTTATTCCCCACTTTCTCTTGTAAAGGAGAGTTTTTCATCTGGTTGGCAGGCAGCAGGAAGAGAGAGATCCATTGGGCCTGGCTTGAGCATTTGAAATCCTAAAGCTCACCCCCAATGACACATGACCTCCAACAAGACCACACCCACTTATGCCACTCTAAACATTCAAATAACGTCTTTGGAGGTCATCTTTATTCAAACCACCACACTGTCAAACTGATGCAAGACATAGTTCAGTGTTAAGAATATTCTGGTTTTTGTGCAATCAGAAGATTTTCAGCTTGAAACACTGAAGTTTTAAAAATACTTTCAGAATAGCATCTAGGTCCCAACTTCTTAAATTGTGGGTCACAACTCCCATGTGAAAATGTGGGGATTAAAAATGTGCCAATAGTAAAAGGTTTTTGAACACAAAAAGATGAAATAACTGAAAATCAATGTGCAATGAGTCGAGGTATTTCTAGAAGCCCACAACTTCACTGCAGCTGTTGTTCAAAACACAGTGTACAAACACTATCGGACCCTGGAACATCACTAAAGGCTTGAATATTCATTCAGATTTGAGACAAGTGTTGTGTTATGAGGTGTGTGTGTGTGTGTGTGTGAACTGTGCATACAATATTTTCTGCTCTTATAGAAACAATGGTTTAGTTAAGAAAAAAATGGTTAGTATTTTCCAGCTACCATTCCTTAAATTGCAAGTACCAGGTCAGTGTGTTTCTGGGATGGATATGTTATAAATTTGGTTTCTACAATTGTTCTCTGAGTTTCTGACTTGAGTTTGATAAAGAAAAAAAACATTAAATAAATGTTGGCTTGATATTAAAACAGAATTTGCAACAGTTTGTGATATTGTCCAGAATATAATATGCTCTGATTTTGTACTATGTATTTACATGAAGTAGAGTGCTCAGCATTGGCAACTATCAAATCCAATAAACTCTGAAAACAATTAAAGATTTTCTATGTCCTGCAGTATCAAATGTTCCATCAGGATCTAATTTTTATACAAAAATAAGCATCCATCTCATTACCATCTCATTAGTACACAAATTGCTTTCTTTAATAAATAGAGTCATGTGTTTACAAAAATTTGTCTAAAATTAAATTTTCTTATAATGCATTGCCAGTTGTGTTGAGTTTGTAGACCTATTTTATGGACATGTATTACCTTGGGTGCAAAGGGATTGCATGTAGAAAATGTAGGTACCTACTTAACCAAACATAGGAATGATAAAAGTTAGAGTAGACTCATAAAAATTAAGCATCATGTGAGACAACATTCAAGGAAGATACAAAAATGTTCCAAATGCAATAGGTAAAATAGCATTACTATAATTAATTAACATGCCTAATTATACCAGTACACTTTTCAGTTCAGTTAACATTGTCGTTCAAATTCTATGGGCAATTTGACAAAGTTTCTTAAAAAGGTTGACTTAGCCCATTAACAAAAGGAAATATAGAAAAGTAAAGAAAGGGAAAGGAGTGTTCTAATAGGAAAAACACAAAATTGTATAAAACTTGTTTAAAAACTATTGCAAGAATACCCCATGCGTCTTTAATTACTGTTCAGCCCTGAGGGCGAACATCTCCTTAAATCTAACACAGATACACATTCCCAAATTTCTATCCTGATTCACCGTCATTTTGTTTATTTTTAAGATAAGATACTAAGGTTAAATTCATGAATTTTCCTCCTCCACAATCTTTGAAGATTTCTTTTATACTCTTATCTGTGACAAAACAAAAGGACAAATTAAATTAGGCAGCACCATGCAATTAGGGGTGCTGTTTTCTCAGAGTTTAAAAGTTGTGAAGGTTTTTCAAACTAAGAAGCTGAAAACTGCGTATATGAAAGATTCCAAAAGCACCTGAATCAACGAGTTAGAAAACCAAAGTAACAGAAGTTGCTTTAGGTGGTCTATGGCACAGCAGCTGACTGCTGCTTCTAATGTTCTAGCAGAGAAATTTCTCCTCGTTGGAGCTGCGGAAGGTGGTGTTTTTGCAAAGTCTTCATGCAGCTTAGGGTATTGGTGGAAAAGAAATAGCATGTGGCACTGAATGCCACATCAAGGCATGGAGTTGCCTCAGGCAACCTAATAATTTGGCCGCCCTTCAAGTCAGTGTTTCTAAAATAGGTTTAAGCATGTGTTTGGAGAATCTAAACTATGCAGAAGGAGAGGACACTATGGTACTACCAACAATGATTCTTCTTTCTCGGGTGCCCACTAGTGTGCATGCATTCAAAAGAAAGGAAAGTGTCCTGAGATGAACTAGATAAAGTCATTCCTCATAAAAGGAAATAAAAACTATTACCCTTGTTTTTCAGTTAAGTGTTTTGTCAAATGGCTTAGCAATTGTCCCCAGTGACATTTGTTATTTCTCTAACAAGAATTCTGATAGATTATATTTTTTTCCATCTAATTATCTTCCCTGGGTTGATTCATTAAGTCAGAATAGTCAGAACTAGATCAAAGGAACATAAACTCTCAGAGATTTATATAATACGAGAGCCATAGTAGATATTTAATCTTCAGTGATTATTGGGTAAAATAAGATGGTGGACTATTGCTTTGCAGCTGAAGCATGAGCTGGGTCTGGTGATTGGGAATGAGAGGGTATGTAGTAGAATAAAGCTAAGAATAAATCCTGCAGGGAAAGTCGTGAGAGTTCATGAGGATGAACACTTTGTTCATCCCATTTTCTTTGTCAGCCCATTACTTAAGGAAGTAATGTTGTCAACCCAACTTAAGGAAGTCTAGAAAACTGAGCATCCAGCTAGGGTTGCTGCATGCCCTAAAGGTAGCCAGCAGTTGCAGAATAATATGCATGAACTGCATGCAAAAGCACTTTACAGACATTACCAATCTCCTGGACACCAAGCGGATAAAGTAGCTGCCAATATTGTGTAGAGATTTGCTTATGGCTTATCACAGGCCATAGTGATACACAGAAGAAAATGCTGGGAATGCCAATTGAAGATGAGTTAAATCTACTCAATATCAGCTCACCTGATAACACTAAATAATGGGCACTCATCTTACCTGGGCCTTCTATGAATTTACTATTAGTAAAGCAGGAACTTTTGGATGTCAGGAAATGAAAGATGTGAGAAAAATCATCACTGAGATGGCCCTACACTTAGAAGTAAGAAAAATATGAGACCCAAGAACCTGGAAATTTGCCTGGCTTGTCATAATTTCCCAGTGTCAAGGAAAGCAGTAGCTCTGTCTGCTGATTTGTTTTCTGTAAACAGAGAAAAGAATATGAAACAGACATGTTCAGTTAAGGCTACTTTTGCCTGGTCAGACACAGCTGAACTTCCTAGAAGCATCACATATTAACTTATGATAAACTTGTGACTTTGGTAATTTTTCCCATTTAAAAAAAGAATGTATAACTTGTGTAAATAACCTTCATATCAGCACTCATATTTTCCTTAAAGATACATTTTCATGATAATGGGACATGTGAGAATTCATCTGACAATAACATACATAAATTATTTTTCCTATTTTAATTTGTGTTAAAAGTTTAAGCTAGCTATAATCGAGGAGTTAAGTTGTATGAAAATTGGTATTTTCTCTTGGCTCTATAACAAAGTAGTACACTGGATAATATTAAGAACAGAATAAATTGTTGGATTCATGCTGTCTACCTTCAAATATGAACTGTACCATTTATGAGCACTGTCCTTACAGAATGTTCTCCAAATTATCAGATTACTTACTTTTCTTTAAAGTAGAAATCAATGTGTCTTTGATGCACATACTAAGTGCAATGGGACTACTGGACATGCTTTATAGAAGATAGTATTAATAATTATAATAGATGATTAAAATTATTAGTAGTAATTAATTACCAAGAATATACTACACCTATAAAACTAAATGTGATGTGAAAGTATTTTTATGTTACTTATTGGAAAGAATATATTTGCATTACTATATTTGTATTACTTGTATAAGAAGGCAGTACTAATGAAGTAGTACCTGATAGAAAAAAGAGATTAATATCAGATTAGTATCATATGTTAATATCATAATATCATATCGTATTTGCCAGTCTGTTGACTCTGAGAGTCTGTTGGTTCTCCTCATGTGAGAGTTGTTAACACAAATTTCAACCTTATCATCAAGATGAAAAAATCAGAATTACATAACATTAAGTGTGCATCTCAGCCAGTATCTTATTCCAATCCATTTATCTTCTTTCCATTGTTTAGATTCCTCTTCAAAATGTCAGTGGGGTGAAGGCAGGAGGACCAGTATTTCCAGGTTAGCTTCAGCTACACAATGAGTTCAAGGCCAGCCTAAGCTACATGAGATGCTGCTTCTCTTCCCCCTATCAGAAAGCACAACACCACTGGAAAAAATTAAGTAATGTACATCAAAACAGCAGCCTGTCATCAACTGACCTTGGCCACTGTGTCTGGTACTCCATCAAAGAAAAACTGTTCTGAAGTGGTTGAGCCCTGTCATTGACCATCAGCACACTTTCTATTACATAGATAAAATCTAGTCTGGTTTTAGAAAGTTCACCCGGGTTCTATCAAATGTCAACTCCATGGTGTTTCAGGGTTTTTGGATTTCTCCATGCAGTGCCCTCCACGTCACTGACAAACATGCTATCAGTTAACCTCAGCTTTGCTTCACTCATCTTTTCTCCAGGTCCATTTCTGTTTTCTACTCCCCTCTCTTCTATCTATAAACTAAACTTTAGATCCATACATAAATGCATATCAGTTTGATGACCAATAAAAAAAAGTTTATTTGTTTTCTGTTGTCTTTCCATTACATTTGAACATGAGCAAAAGATCGTGACTGATTTTAATCACCCATGCTCCAAGGTATGGGATGGTACCATGTTTAACGTTGTACATTACTGTGCTGTGAGCAAATGAGTTCTCTTGGTGTCTTATACCAGCATTTAAATGGTTTACTTAAACTCAGCCTAAAGCAGCTGAAACAGGTTTTTCTGAATCATTGGCCAGAGTAGCCATAGGCATTCATCTAACCACAGAAGGGTGTGGAAGTACATTTTAACCAAAAGAGAATAAAGCAGAACTACACTAGGAAGTTCCCTGACAGCTAACACAGAATTTTAGTTTTTCCAAATAGCATTATTTGTCTTATACTTGAAAAACTATAACCTTGAAAAGGTTGTGGTTTATTCTCTGTGTAGAAACTTTTAGTTGTAAAGCACAGGATGTAGTCATTATCTGAAAGGATTCCAAAATCAGATAAGTTCATAGCATATTGATTAAAAACCTCAGATGTAAGTAAATTTCAGTTTAGGAGAGTTTTTTTTTTTTTAATTTCTTTGCTGTGCCACGAGATTGAAAGTAAGGCTTCACACATGCTTTCAAACGTTCTTCTCCTGAGCTATATCTCCAACCCCACTTTCAAGATGGCCTTGAATTTGCTCTGTAGCCCACAGAAGCTGTGAACTTGAAATCTTCCTGGATTAGCATCTTGGGTAGCAGGGATAACAGGTCTGTTCCACTGGGTCTACTCAAGAGCATTTCTAATAGCCAACTGGCATTGTATCTGTCCCAATTTACTTACCATTGCTATGATAAATGCTATGACGTAAATCAACTTGAAGGAGGAAAGAGTTTGCTTGGCTTATAGTTTTGTATCACTTCCCATCACTGAGAAAGGTCAGGACAGGAACTCAGGACAGGACCAGGAGGCAGATATAATGGTGGAAAACTGTTTACTTGCTTGTTTTCCATGCTTTGCTCAGTTAACTTTCTTATAGAGGCCAGGCTCACTGTCAAATAATGGTACCACTCAGAATGGGCTGGGTTCTCCCACATCAATAAGCAACCAAGAAAACACTCCACAGGCCTGATAAAGACAATGCCTCATATATATTTCCTCTTCCCAGGTAAGTCTAGGTTTGTGTCAAGCTGACAAAAGCTATGACTCTCTACATATATCAACTTTGACCCGCAAACACATCACGTTAAGCCATATCCTTTTAATTTCTTGGCCATAAGATCTTATGCTAATACCACAATATAAAACACAGTCCAACTTTTAAAAGTCCTGAAATCTTAAAAATTTCAACACTTAAAAGCTCAAGATCTGTTTAAATACCAACAGTCTCTTAACTGTGAGATCCTATGAAATCAAAAACAGGTTACATACTATCTTACTCAAAGACAGAAGAACCAGGACACAGTTAGAGTCAAATCAAAGCCAGACCAACACACAGCAGTGTAAATCAAATCCTGTTAGCTCAGTGTCCTGAATCTTCAACTCAACGTCTTCAGGTTTGGGCAGGATTCTAGACATTGCACTTACATGTAGACTTACATGCTCTCCACTTCAAATCCCTCAGCCTAATCAAGATAAAAATGAAGACAGTTTGCAATATCAGAGCCATCCAAGAGACCATAAGGGTCAACAAACTGCTTCTATGAAAATATATCTAGATTTGCAAAATTGAAAATTGCCCATCCTCACTTAATTTAGGTGTAAGCAAACAATGTGTTATTCTTGGAGCATATTTACTGGCTAGGTCTGCACTATTAGTAAGCACTAATTACAAACTTAGACTTATAACTTAGACTTAACTATAAATTGAATCTTAAATTCATCTTAAAATTCAGTTCTTGATTTACACTCTCTCCACTTATGTGCTGAGTACACATACATTCAGTAGCTATTTCATTGACACTGCCCAAAGCCTTCCCATCAACATAGAATGTTTTCTCCATCAATTCTGACTCTATCACCTTTGTTTATGGAAATAGTTTGGGAAATGTTTACCATTTCCTAAAGCTGTAATTTCAGAAAAGTATTCTGAAATCTAAGATCTCAGAGAACTAAGTAGAAAGGTATGGCTACAATAATTCAACATCCTGTCATTAGGGCTGAGACACAAGTAGCTCTCTCATTTAGTTCTCTTGGTTTGATGCATATTAGGGTTAGCTACATTTTCAAAATCAAGGCCACACATGGAAAGCTCAGCATGAGGAATTTAGGTACAGGCTCAATCTTTGTTCCATATTTTTCAGTTTAAAGATTTATTACTTATTTATTAATAATTTTCTTGTGTTTTGATATTATAATATAATTACATCATTTTAGACCAGTCAATAAAAATAAAGATGTGGATTGTCTTGGGCTGTGAATACAAAGAAGAGTTGGGGGGGTTCTTCTTGTCATAACTAAACTACATTTTCAGACATAAACTACATAAACTACATTCTTCAAAATAAGGTCATCTTCACACATCCCAGGAGTATATGTCTGGACATGATCCAGACTGCTTCAGGTGACTTCAATTTCTTAAATTTTGTTAATGTTAAGAAAAATGTCATGGGCCAGAGCCATGGTTCAGCAGTTATGAGAGCATCCTGTTCTTCCAGAGAAGAAGACTTTTGATTCCCAACATCCAAAGTAGATGGCTCATAGCTAACTAAGGTATCTGACACTCTCTATTATCCTCTCAAAGCACACATGCGTGCCTGCACACTCACGCGCGCGCGCGCGCGTGCACACACACACACACACACACATACACACATGCAAATAAAAATAAAATCTTAAAAAGAAAAGGAAAGTGAAACCTGTCAGTTCAGGCTTTTCATATCAAATAAGCTTATGCCTATAACTTTTTCTTTTTACTTCTTTTGTTTAAGACAAGGTTTCTCTGTTGTAACTCTGGCTGTCCTGGAACTCGCTCTGTAGGTAAGGCTGGCCTCAAACTCACAGAGATGCACCTGCCTTTGCCTCCCAAATGTTGGGATTAAAGGCATGTTCTATAACTTTTTCTAATTGAAAAATAATAAGACTCTTTTGTTCTGGACATGCATATATTCAAGAAGAATAAAATGGGCTAAATATTTCACTATTCTTCAATAGGGTTGCATTAAACATACTTAACTGGAGTCAGAAAAATCCAGTTTCTATTCTAAAAAGAAATTGAAGATATCAATTACTATCTTTCCTCACTTTGAAGGATTTGGATTCAGGGCTGGTATCTTTTAAATTAGTTCGAGAATGTCTTCATTCTGATTTTCATGCAAAAAGACAGTATAGTTGCCACAGATGCATGAGAACAAATTTGTGTGGTATAAATGTTTAATAGATAATAAACATTAACTATCTCAAATATGCATTTACATTCTACAACAAAATACATTACAGTCCAGAAACAATCTGACAGGTAATATACATCAACATGATTCTCAATTTGGTCAATGCATACCCTAAAGTTAATTGGAAACCATGCATTTGTGCATTACTTGGATTTTTTTCTGCAACTTTATAATATTTTTATAATACAGTCTTTATATGGAATACACAAATATACATATTACTGTTCTCTCTCAAGTCAATATGCAAAAATTTTGAAAATAAAACTATGGATCACATTGATTTTATGAAATATATTTTCTATACTTTAGAGCAGCTTGAACAACACAGCTCTGAAGAAATTCTAGAGTATGAGCTGCCGTAAGATCAAATATCAGGGATATATTTCACTCAAAATGAGACATCTATGGTGAGTCTCTAGGACACCAGAAACATTTGGAACTTCCATGGGGCTGTGAACTCACCTCAAGTTACATCTAAAAATAGCCAGGAGGCACTGGAGAAGCACTTCCAACTCTCCCAGTAGATCCCAGAAAGAAATCCTCTTCTCCAGCAAGGAAGTATGCAACACATTCCATCTCATCATGCTATATTTGTTCTCATCCCAATTCCAGTTAAGTGTTCCTTTTCTTATATACTCCTCTTTAATTCTTACCCAAATTTCATTGGGAATTATTTCCAGAGTACTCAAATCCCAATTAGACTTCAGTAGGTTTTGCTATCTGTATGTAATTTAAACACTAATTTTTCTGCAGTACTTCTTATATTGTTAGGTTTGTTTATTTTAACCTTGTTCCTTAAGGAATGTCAGCTCATCCTGACGTGCAAACTATGCATTATGGTCCTATGAATATCCCATTCAACAATACTTTGCCTTTCCTGAGAAACGAAAATAAATAAAAGAATCAACATACTAGATTACAAGGACATACTAATGTGGATGGGGAAAAGCCCATGAGACTTTAACCCTACACAAAGAGCTACAGGAAACTGAAGGAAGCTGTGAGCAGGACAGGTAGTCTTCCCCAGGGAAGAGCACATCAATTGCTTTTCTAGTGCCAAATAGTCACCACTGAAAACAATTTCAAGTTGTCTGTGATATCTCAGATTTCTGCAGTACCTAAATAGGTGTTGTTGTTGAGGACATCTAGAGCTTAGTGTTGGCAGGATAAAAGTGTTTCATGCTCAAGATGCTGTCAATAGGCTAAGGAAAATGCCACAGTGAGGCTCACCCATGTCAGATGTCTTCAGAGAAGAGTAGCTTTGCATTCTCTATCTCAAATGTTCTTAGCAGAGTGTTCTCAACAGAACCTTAAGTCAAAGGATCTCAGAAATGTTCTTTCTGGATTTGAAGCCCCTATGTCATGCGAGAGACCGTAGGAATATTGAATGAATACCATAGTGTCTATATTTCCAATGTATTTTTGATGCATTGTATCCTGGGATTCAAACCAATAAAATAGTTATCCCCATGGCTATATATGCTCATCCCAATGTCATCTATAACAGAAAATAGTAGCAACAACCTAGATAGTCACTGAGAGCGGACCAGTTTCATAAACAATGATAAATTCGCACAAGTAAATTCTTATGTGAGACTCATTAATGAAGCTCCCCAGATTCTTACTCGAATTCCAGAGAGATTACAAAAGGTGATATGCCCAATATTTCCTGAAATTAGGACTATGTCAGTCAGCTTTCTATCACTGTGACATAATAGTTTTTAAAAAATCAATTTGAAAGAACAGATTCATCTCATAGTTTCCAGCCCATAGTCCCATGGCTTTGTCATATCCTGGTCTATGGTGAGGCAAAACATCATGGCAGGGTACTCATGATGACACAAAGATAGTAAGATCATGATTGTAACAAAACCAAGCAAGAGAGGAGGGAGTGGGATAAAATTTGCCCTTCAAAAACTGATGCCAAATTTCCCAACCAGATCCCGGCTCAGAAAGTTTCCACACCATTCCACAAAAGCAAATTAATTAAAAATCCATCAATGATTTGCTTGTAAGTGAGGTTAGAGTCCTTAAGTGGAGTCACCCCAAGAACCCCACCTCTGGTTTCTGCTGCATCAGGAACAAAGCCTTCAGCACATGAATGTTGTGAAGTATATTCCAGCCTTAAACCATAGCTAACAGAAACCTGGCATTTATTTTGCATAGTGAGGGAATAGACTCAGTGTAATTCTCCAGCACCCTTCCTCTGCTGCAGAGACCAGAGTCTCTCCTGAGAACAGAGCCAGTAGGTAAACAAGTGGACACTGGCCCCAACCCCAACTACATAAGCAAGAAAAGATCCTGCTAAGCAAGCCACTGAGTCTTAAGGGTTGATTCCCACATAATAACTTTACCTAACTTGACTAATATAATGAATTTCCTATAAAAAAGATTGATCTTTCTGCTTATCAAAATAGGGAAATGCACACTATATTGTTTCAAACTTATCATTTTGGAAATGTTAATCTTCCGGTGGATATTTTAAGTGAAGGAATGAACAGACAAAGCAGGTTAGAGATAGTATGTATAGTTGAATTCCATTTACCTAAAATTACATGATGGTTCATGAGATGCATGCTTGCAATGTAAAAAGAAGGATGACTAGAAAAATGTTCACTAGGGTGCCAGCTATCACTATCCAGACCTGTGAGTTCTGATATTTACTTTCTTCTGTATACTCTTCTGCATGTTGGTTAATTTTCATATTGTGTGTGTGTGTGTGTGGAGAGAGAGAGAGAGAGAAAGGGAGAAAGAGAGAAACATATAAATATACACTACTAATTTTAATGACTGAAACATAGTGTTAATTATGATTAATATTAATTTATTATTTAGAAACAAAGGTAATGTTTAAAGTAATTCCCAAAACATTTAAATAAATTCAAATATATTACATACTCTACGAGTTATAATGACATAGAGTTGGATGGTAGATGTGAGGAGATTTCTAGATTTTACCTCTTATCCATGGTGTGACCTGGCAATTTTGCCTTCTGAAGATTCATTTTCTATTCAGACACTCTATAGATTCCAAATAAGTGGATCTGAATTCATTTTTCTTCCACCAAGAAACAATTTGATTTTAAGCACAAAAGTAAATGTGCTGTGGTTGGTCTACTCTCATTATCTGTGAAAATGGAGATTTATAACACAGAGAGAGAAAGGGTGAGAGAGAGAAAGAGAGAGAGAGAGAGAGAGAGAGAGAGAGAGAGAGAGAGAGAGAGAGAGAGAGAGAGAGAGAGACTGTAGAGACTGTATTGCGGCATTGGATAGGATAAGACAGAAGCCAGACTGTTAAACTCCAGCTCTGCAGTGGCCAGCTGTATGACTCTGGGCAGGGCTCTTTACTGTTCTGTACCTTACCTTCCTCACCTGAAAAATCATGCTGGTGATAGTCATATCTATTCAGAGGTTTCTTATAGAATGCGAAGAAGCTAATGTTGCATTTGTAAAGCAATTCTTGGCACACTTAAATATTCATGAATAAATACAAGCAAATACTATCTCAGTAGTGATTGGAAGAGTGGCTGACATGCAGTAAGTTCTCTATAAATTCCCACTATTGCTCATAAATGCAGCCTGATGCATGGGAAGCACACTCCTGAAGGTGTATGCCTCTGTTAAGTAAAAGTGAAGTGCTGAAGAGGACATCTTTATTCATTGAAGATGTCATTTAGAAAGTGAATGTCTCCAATAAATCCTTCCTGTCTCTCAAATAATATACCAGATCACATTACAGAGGACACTGGAGGTGAATAGATGTGTATTAGATCTGTCCCTCCTTAGCCATTCTTACAATCTCAGGCCATAATGTCGTAATAAATATGTGTAGATGTGAAGGCATGCTATCAGAAATGACCAGAGTAATTGCTTAAATTGAGATCCATAGACACCCTCCTTATATCCTCCAGGGCTCCTTTGGGGAGTTCGGCAGCATCGGCAAGATACAGGATGCTAAGTGGGAGACTTGGAGCATTCCACTTATACGACAGCATCTCTACACTTGTCTATTATGCATGACAGTCCCAAATATTGTGTGATGTTGCTTGATACCTCAACAAAGCACAGTCCCCTGAGGCAATGTGGACTTTACTGGGGCTGGCAATGGGAGTACTCAGAGTTAAGTGCTGGATCACTGTGACCTAAGCAAAGCTGCCTGGTGGCTGAGATGGAACAAAATAGAAACAGAGCAGGTAGAAACCACCCTCTGTTGTTGATCAGGAGCCATGCAAGGAGCCATGCTTTGTTCCATAGCTGTATCATATGTAGAGAGTCAGAGACATAGCAGAAAGACAGGACTTTGCATTAATATTGACAGGAGCAGGCCTGGTTGCTTCGGTTTTATAAATATGGTATTAGCTATAACCAAAGTTTCATACAACAAATAAAAGTGTTATTTCTAGAAGACTTTTGGAAGAAGTGGTTTCAGTGTTTCAAGAACCCTAGAGAAACACTAATGTTGGGCTTCAGTATATTCCTGGCCATGCTACTCCATATGTACTCCAGGCAGAATTTAACTGAAGGAAGCCTTTCTTCTTCTGAGCTCCATACCTGGAGATAACACACATGCAGCTTTGCTAATGTCTGGTATGCTCTATGATGCCTCTGTCAGACCTCTACAAGGAGGAAGAGAGGCAAGTCCATACGATTGGGTGGGTCAGACTAGCAGATTCACGTAGGTATTGGATATTGTAAGACTAGAGTAGCTCTGAGGCCCAGTGAAGGGAAAAACCGCTTCCTTCCTTCATCGTCTACCCACTAAGCATTCTTTTGTACCCCCTAGTCCTTTTAAAATAATGAAAATACACAAGATCACAGCTAAAAAATATAACAAACCTTGGAATTTCACCCTCTGATTATTTCCACCCCAGGGAGGAGCTATCATGAAATTGCTGTGTGGAGTGGCTGAAATTGAGGCTCTGTAGGATTTAAAATATTCTAAGAAAAATAAAGAGCTGATGGCACAAGTTTAGAGATTAAGCTCTCATTATCACTTTTCTCTGAGAGTTCAGGAAGAAATGTGGAACAAAGTCACTGAAGCAAAGCCAAAAGCCACTCTCATTTTGGTACAAGCAACTCCTGCTGCCTTTTTTTTTCTATGCCATTTATCATGAAAGCATGGCTTCTATTCCAGGGCAGAGGGGAAGCTAGAAGTCAATTCCATCTACCTCCTTTGATAAGAGTGTCATGAGTGACTGTCAGGATTAAAACAAAAGAAAAGAAATTACATCTTACAACCAGGAAAAAATAATATTCAGCAGCATAAAGGGCATAAGTACCACTACCATTCATGATGTAGAATTAATGAGAACTTCAGGCCACCTGAAAAGTGTTCATCTGAAGAGACTCAGCGGTGCATAAAGTAAGGCTCTGCATGTCATAGACGAGGTGGGCATGTCATTTCTCTAACACACATGCACTAGAAGAGGTCGTCTTTCTGATAACTTCTTCCTTGTCAGCAAATGTTGCTTCTTTGTGATCTTCCTCCAAGAAAAATGAGTGGAAGTAGAGGGCTAGAATTAGAAAGCCAGGGCCTGGAGAGGTGGCTCAGCAGTTAAGAGTGCTTATTGCTTTTTCAGAGGACCAAGTTTTGCTTCCCCGTCCCCAAATGACAAATGGTAGCTTATAAAGGTCTCTAACTTCAGCTTTCTTCTGGCCCTCTCATGTGCCTGCATACACATGTGCTAATTCATGAGCATGTGTGCTCACACATACAGATACACACACACTAGCTAGATTATTTTGGGGTGATATATCTAGGTAGGAACCTTTGTCATATATATAACAAATAAAATTCAAACAGATTAAATAAAAACCAAGTCCTAGAGATAACATTTGGTGGCTATAAATGAAAAAAGACATATGATATTTTTAATATAAGAGTTATGCAAAAATTTAAATTTCCATATACAAAACATTGTTTTTAAAATTAATAGGAAAATATGTGAGGCAGAAAGTATTTCCAGTATTTATAATAAACAAAAACATGTATCTATTAGATATAATTTGTTCTTACATGACAATAAGAGTAATATCAACATTTTGCTTCTCCTTGTTCCAGAGATAGATGCATCTTCTTGAGCAGTATAGTCCCTGAGACAGGATGGTGAAGGTCAGAGTGAATAGGCTGTATTGGGTTCTTGGTTACCAAGGTGACCTTGTACCTTGGCAAAATGGGAATTGTTGCCATCAATGACCCCTTTGCTGACCACCCTACATGGTCTACATGTTCCAGAATGACTCCCTACTTCAAGTTCCACAGCATAGTCAAGGTTGAGAATGGTAAGCTTATCATCAATGGGAAGTCCATCTCCAAGGTCCAGGAGGGAATCCCTCCAAATTCCACCAATATCAAATGGGGTGATGCTGGAACTGAGTGTGTTGTGGGTTCTACCAGTATCTTCACCACCATGGAGAAGGCTAGGACCCACTAAAAGAGTGGAGCCCCTGGGAGGGTTTCAGGGACTAGGCTGATGCTGTTCAAGAAGATGTGGCTATCTCTGGAATAGGGATGAGCAGAATGCTTGTGGCCTCCACCATCTTAAAGGAGAAGGAAGCTCTGGACAATCCACCCCAGCAAGAACAGAAAGGAAGAAAGAGAGACCCTTGACTGCTGAGGAGTTCTGTCCCAACTCAGTCCCCAACACTGAGCATCTCCCCTCACAGTTTCCATCCCAAACCCCCAGAAGAAGGGGAGGGGCTTAGGGAGTCCTACTTTCTTGAATACCATCAATAAAGTTCACTGAACCCACCCACCTCCCAAAAAGAGAAATCTCAGTGAAAGAGTGGACCAAAAATGCTCAATTCTAAAATGTGAATTTTCAGTAAACAGATAGGCAAAACTTTACCTCATAAAGTCCTGAAATAATGATGGATAGTCTCAACCAGATGACAAAGCTGTTTCAAATGACAAGCTGCATGCATATGGCCCTTTTGAAAAACTTCAGATACCCAGGGTTCGTTTTCAAATAAAATTGACAACTTCTAGCCTAACAAAGGCTAGTTGTGTTGTTGCCAAACATGATTTCTGCCAAGAGCAGGGAAAGCTCAAAAACACAGATTTTGGACCTTAAATCAAGCCAGCCAGAAACCCTAGCATCACCACCACACTACTAGTTAGGAGTGATTCATGTCCCTAGTGTAGCTCCCTCCTCAGTCCCTGTGCCATCACTGAGATCAGCTCTGACCTCACCTATGCCCTGTCCTCTGGGAGGTAAATAATGACACAGCCAGTCTGAAGGAAATCTTATGTGTCTTCTCTGCACAAAATATGGGTCCACAAAGATAAGTACACCATTCCAGGAAGGCATGTAACAACACATATCACAAATCATTATATTCTGAGACTATGAAGTGTAGTCTAATTGAAACAGCTGTGCAAGCAAGGCAGTGATGGTGTAAGCCTTTAATCCCATCATTCAAGAGGCAGAAGCAGGTGGACCTTTGTGAGTTTGAGTCCAGCCTTGTCTACAGAGTGAGTTCCAGGACCCAGAGTTACAACAGAGAAACCCTGTATCAAAAAACAAAAAAAAAGGAGAGAGAGAGAAAGAGAGAGAGAGAGAGAGAGAGAGAGAGAGAGAGAGAGAGAGAGAGAGAAAGAAAGAAAGAAAGAAAGAAAGAAAGAAAGAAAGAAAGAAAGAAAGAAAGAAAGAAAGAAAGAAAGAAAAAAGAAAATGGAAAGAAAAGGAAAGGAAGGGAAGGGAAGGGGAGGGGGAGGGGAGGGGAGGGGAGCAGAGGGGAAGGAAGGGAAGGGAAGATAAACAGTTGTGCCAAAAAAGCAGGATGTCTGAAAATACTTAAGAAAGCATTTCCTTCTATCCTTCTGTTAAAAAAAAAAATCCTAGAAATAATTTGAGTACTTTATAAATTATGGAAAACTCAAATGGTAAAACACTAAGTAAACAAATTAATTTTTTATGAAGCTTTTTAAATGTATGAAAGTACTCAAAATATGTAAACAATAAGTTAAAAATATGCTATAATTTTATGTAAATTTATAAAAAAGGAAATCCAAATGCTACAAAATTTCGACACTCATTATCCTTGTTACAAGAAATTAATATTGCTTATTTATAAAATTGTAATGGTAAGTAGATAACAAAACTATTAGAGGGCAAGAGAGATGGCTCAGGTGTGGTTTTTGAATTAAACCTGCTGCAGCCAATGGTTGTCATTGACTAAGAAAAGCACCACAGAACATATTTAATGAATCTCTCTCTTCGCCTCCCCTGCATATATGTGTGTGTGTGGGTGGGTGTGTGTCTATGTGTGTGTGTCTGTGTGTGTGTCTGTGTGTGTGTGTGTGTGTGTGTGTGTGTGTGTGTGTGTGTGTGTAATGACTTACATGTTGTGGTCCAACTAATTAAACAATGACTGGCTGTGAACAGAAAGTCCAAAAACACAGCAGTTGCTCAGTTCACAAGGCTAGATGTCTCCACTGGTCTTCAGTGTATGAAGAAGTAGGCTTTAATGTCAGTGAAAAAATGGATTTTCTAACAAGGTGAGGGCAAGCAGGCAAAGAACAAAAGCTTCCTTTATCCATGTCTTTATGTAGTCCCCCAGTCAAAAGAGTGGCCCAGATTAAGGGTATATTTTCCTACAAGGGATTAAAGGAGTATGTCTTCCTGTCTCAACGGTTTGGATTAAAAGTGGATCTACCTACTACAAATTAAGAAGGAAAAAAACCTTCACAGATGTGATATCTATTTTGGGATTTTAGTTAATTCCAGATGCAGTCAAGTTGACAACCAAGAATAGCTATTACCCTTGTCAATTTGACATATGATCATAATGCCTTATATCATGATTAATTTCCAAAGGAAAACACCTTTTAATAAGCATTTACATGGGACACACATATCTTCACATCCTTCACCCATTTGGAGAGATCTATCGATTTACTTCTATTCCACATATCTTTCTCACCAATTTTCCAATCATACTTTTTCCAAATCCATGACCATACAGCCAATCCATTGATTACAACCCATGAATCAGTGGACAATTGCACATCTGTCCATTTCTCCTTCCAAACAAAATGTACAACCATGTGTACTACCCTAAGTTCTGTCCACTGTGAAGATATCTCATTGCTAGTGTCTTTTTGGGTTGTCCCAGAAAGGGGTTGTAATACTGCAGCTGTCTGCCCTGAAAGATATCACTGCTTGCAGGCTTGTTTGAGTTCTGAACTGACATCATTTAATGATGAACTGTGATGTAGAAGCGTAAGACTAATAAACCCTTCCCTTCCCAACTTGCTTTTGGCTATGAGATTTTATCACAGAAATAGAAACCCTAACTAAAATAAGTGTTAAAGAACAAGACAGCCACTAGGAAAATGAGACAAGGGATACTACTTAAGGGGACTTCTTTATCTCACTAGGTTACAAATGGAGCACAATAAAAAGATCTAAAAGCATGCATGAGAACAAAGGATTCTCGACAACCGTTCTCTAGGTGTAAAGGTATGAAGGCCAAGTATGATGACTAAATCACTTGCCAACCAGAGTTTAACCAACTCAGTCTAGAATGGTCTTTCCAAGGTATCTAGGGCCAGGCATTTCTATATTAACCACTGCCTGCATAAAGTTCTGAAAACTCTGGAGCATTTACAATCGAAAATGCTAATTTAGACACTCCTTTTCAGTGATTCTGTTCTTGTTCTCTCAATCAGTTTTATCCCGATTTAGGTTTCCATTACTTTTTATTTGTATGTGTCTTAGTATCACATTATAGCATACACATAAATGATGTGTGTGTGTTTGTGTGTGTGTGTGTGTGTGTGTGTGTGTGTGTGTGTGTGTATAACCCCTACTAGAACATAAACACATTGAAAGCAAAGCCCAAATATATCATGTCTTTGCGTTTTCCATTGGATTGATTTAGTTAAGTGTGTAAAAGGTGCTTAGTAAATATCTGTGCAAAATGCAAAAAGTATAGGCATTTTACACAAATAATATGCAAACCTTATTTTTGGCATTTCCCAATTACCCATTTGGTAAGTGGCCAAGTACTAATAAAAGCAAGTAAATCAGGTTTTAAGTAGGTCCTCTACTTGGTGAGTCACTCAGAGAGGGTAAGCTTTCTCTCTAGTGGGTACCTGCTGCATAGCTTCACATAAATATTGCTGTGCAGGAATTGGCTTACAAATTTTCTAAACCCTTCTATTTTTTTCAGAAGTTAGAAATCCTTACCTATGAGCAGACTTTTGATTTTAAAACCTTACCAGCTAATTAATACGTACATGCACACACACACACACACACACACACACACACACACACACACGTATATGGCACAACAGGTAGAATGAGTAATATAGGTAACCACAGGCTACAAGCTGACATAAAGTCATATCATCAGTCTCTTCCCAGGGATTCTGGCTTAATCTCTCCTTGCTGGAGGGTAAAATATCTTTTGGCTTCTAAAATTCCACCCTCGCCTTCAGTTTCTCCACCCACACTGCAGGATCTTCTCTAAGACCGGTTTTATTTCCACTCATCTGTTTTCTTCTGGTTGTCTTGTCTGAGACAATCCCAGTCTCCATCTTAAAACCCATGTCTACCACTCCGTACTTTTAATTTTCTGTCTTCTAGTGTTCTGTCAAGTGAGGGTCTCTCTCTCTCTCTCTCTCTCTCTCTCTCTCTCTCTCTCTCTCTCTCTCTCTCTCTCTCTCTAATCCAAAGCCCTATAAGCCGTTTGTAAAATCTAATATTCTTTGAAATACATTGATTTTGTCTGTGCTGACTTTCAGTTTACTTGAACTTTTGTCTCTTTTTTTTTGAGTCAATTGATTTCTATCCACACTTTAAGTTTAGCTTTCCTCTTTGGCCATTTTTGCCTTAGGCATATACTTGAAGCTTCATGTTTCTCCACAGAACTTTGGCTGTAATCGTTGTCTTCCTCTTCCCAGTGAATCTGCTTATCCATGTTGGGTACCTTCAATAGTAGCCGTGATGCATAACACAGAATATATGTCGATATATTCAAACACGGGTCATCATTTTACCAATATGTTGTGACTCATGGGACCCAGAGATGGCATTGACCTAGCCTTGTCTCAGGATGACATGGATGTCCTAGTTGCTTCTGTGAACACACTGGGTGATGTCATTGATTTTGTTTCCACAGCTTTGAGCAAGCAAGAAAAAGAGCACAAAATGTAATACACAGGCACTTCAACAAAACCGTCCTTTTTGTACAATTTCCTCTTGTTTAATTTTTGTAAAATCTTACACCAACCATAAAAACACACAGCTGCCGCTATTGGGATATGTAAAATACAATACTGAGGCTCACCTTCAGATCTCTGCTGTCTATCTGATAAGATCTTTCAAAACTCAAACCTTCACTTTTTTATTTCCTAGTATAAGTAGAATCCCATCTTAAGAATCCCATTTTCCCTATCTATATATTTCCCCATACTCTGTAGGTTATGTAGAGGTCCTCAAATCAAACAGTCACAGTTTTAAGTAGAAAGAACCAGACATAAACTAAAAGGACCTATTTTAGTGCATTTTGTACACACATGATAATAAGTAATGGTCAGATTAGCATCAACAGATACCATCTTAGTCCATTTTCTGTAACTATAATAGAATATCATGGGATAATCTGTAGAGAATAGACATTTAGTTTGCTCACAGTTTTAAACACTAGAAGTCCAAGAATAAGGCATTAGCATCTGGTGACGGACTTCTCAGTGTATCATAGTGTAGAAGAAAGTACTGAAAAGACAATCTGCATCATATCCCTCATTGATGTCTTTTTTTATCTTTTCAGAAAGCCATCAATGCCATCAATCCCATCTTGAAACACCATTATTCTATGACTCATGGTGGGTTAAATTTCCAATGTATGAGTTGCTGGAAGAAACAATCTTAGTATACCAGATACATAAAAGTAGGCTACAAAGTGGGCATGGTGGTACATGCCTTTAATTCCAGAACTTGGGAAGCAGAGGCAGGTGGATCTCTGAGTTTGAGGGCAGCCTGGTCTACATAGTGAGTTCTAGGACAGCCAGGGATACAGAGAGAAAGGGAGAGAGGAGATAGAGGGAAATGGGGGGGGGGTAACTTTAGACACTTAAGGACCTGGGGACTTTCTGAAGATCTGCCACTATTTGAACCTGAACTGGAGCCTGACTTGGGTAAATAGAACTGTGGCTCTGTGGAAATTTAAAATCAAACCACTACTCAGGGATTATGCAAAGTACTTTTTGGCAGTTCACATAGTTACATTAAAAGAAACTTGAGACTCACATATTACTATCCTAGTCTTCAAATGTTGAAGTCTTTCATGGTCTCAAAATGATAAGCCATTTAAATACTTAGTTGCCAAACTACAAGTGTAAGAGAATGGTAGCAAACCACAACTGCTTGTTATTGCTCATTGTCAGCTCCAAATCTGTCTAACTGGTTCAAAATATCTTCTTCCAGGACAAGTTGGACCTTTCATGGAGGACACATCCAAGCCCAGCTGAGGAAGTGTTCCTTATCTTAGAATCCGGGAAGCTATTCAACCATCCATGCCAGTATCACAGTTACTTATTTTTGAATTTTTCCATCTGTTCTTCATTATCAGAAGTAACAAGATCTCAAAATAACAAACACCCACATATGAAAATAAATTGACATATTCAAGTATTAAAGTTAATGCTTATATAGTTTTGTTTTGAGAAAGGGTCTCACTATGTAGCCCTTTCTAGCCTAAAACTATATATAGACCAGGCTAACATTGAACTCACAGAGACCCACCCACCTCTACATCTGCAGTGCTGAGGGTAAGAGTTTATGCCAACATATCTAGTCAATGCTATGTTTACTTAGAAGCAACACAAAACTACCTCCTATTAAGAATGGTTCCCTACTCCCAGTCATGTTAGTCCTATCAACTTATAAATTCTGGGGTTTGTAGTGAAGGTAACCTTTCTACTTGATTAGATATAAGCCACTGTTAATACTAGCAGCTGTCACTGGAAACATGAGATGTTACAGCATACTGATCTTATAAGTCAAGAACCTATGTGTTAACTAGATGATCTCATCTGATTTCAAATTAGCCAGATTAAAATAAATTAAATGCTTTTTCCTTTTCATGTAGTGAGACATAAAAATGTCATAGTATGTCTCTTGAGAATGGTTGCTTTCATTTCACTCAGGAGATGATATGGTGTCTTTAATTCCTTTATCAATATTACCAAAGCAACAGATGGAAGATCAGGCAGTTAAGGAGAGGTGAACATGTGCTGTACTGATAGTACTTTTTTCGCTGATGAAGTTGCTTACTGAAAATCATTTTGCTCTTATCTGCCAGCTAAGGGTAGAAAGCCAAGAAATTACAAAGAAGAAATTAAAGGACTTTGGTAAATTCTTGATCTGTTAAAGTGACAGGGATAGAGGACAAATTCACCTCTCCTTTTTTGAGCTGTTTGTTTGCTTCACATTTTTTATTCAGAGAAGTATCTAGAATTCCTGATTTTATTTTTCCTTACTTGGTGAAATTGTGACCTGAATTTTTTCAGAGATACTGTCTTAGTTAGGGTTTTATCGGGCTGGCTTACAGTTCAGGGGTTTAGCACATTGCCATCATGGAAGGTAGTATGGTATCATGTAGGCAGACATGGTGCTGGAGAGGAACAGAGACTTCTACATCCAGATCAGCAGGCAGCAGGAAGAGAGAGTGACACTGGGCCTGTCTTGAGCTCCTCCAACTTCAAAGCTGACTCCCCAGTGACACACTTCTTCCAACAAGGCCACACCTTCTAATAGTTCCATTCCATAAGAGCCTATGAAGGCCATTTTCATTCAAACTATCACAGATAGTAAATCAATTAACACACATTTATTATTTATTTTAAATACTTTAACTTACGGGGCAGGTGAATAGCACTAGGGTAAGTTTAGAGAACAACTGTTGGGAGGCAGTTCTCCCATTCTACAATTCAAATCCCATAGAATGAATGCAGGCTATCAGACTTGACAACAAGAACTTCCACCTGCTGAAGCAGTTCGCTAGTCTTTTCGACAAGCTTAGTAAGTACTCACATCTACTACACATATAGGTCCTGCAAATGAGACAGCAGATAGTGACACTACCCCCTTGGAACCCAGCAGGAAGATGCACAATAAGAAGTTACTTCAGGGGCTGGAGCTTAGGAGTGCTTTTGGAAGACTAAAGCTCAGTTTCCAACACTTTGTATCCAGAAGCTCACAACCACCTGTAACTCTAGGCCTGAGGGATCAGACACCCTCTTCTGACATCCATGGACATCTATACATACATACACATAAGTTAAAATAAATGTAAAAAAATGCATCAATTATTAAATGGAAAATAGAAGATTTAGGTCATTGACTTAGGTGTGAAGAAAGAGTATATAATCCATCACCCAGAATCCCAACAAGAAACAGCGGCACTCACATAGGTCAGTGGAAGACTTTCTAAAGGGCACCATTGATAAAAGTATAGTGATATATATATAGTGATATGCAGACCCGTTATAGGAGGACTGCAGTGTTCCAGGTGGTGGCAACAGGTAGTAGAATTCTCAGTGTAACAACAGTAACAACATAGAACCAGGTTTTATTCCTCTCTCATCTACCTACCACACTACCCCAACCCTCTCCAACACACAGACACACAGATACACACACACACACACACACACACACACACGAGTAACAGGGCCAAAAGTAAAGGCACCTGTAGAAGAAGAGCTACAAGGAACAATTTGCTGTTTAGGAGCCCTACCATACTGGAGAAATGCCTGCAGCCCAGTGGAGAGTAAGCTAAACAATAAGAACAAAGCCTCACTCTCATCTCTCCTGTTGTCTGGGGTTTATGTAAGTCCAAGATCTGGCACAAAACTTAAACGAGCCCCTTATCATTCCCTAGGGACACCATTTCTTTCAGTTTAATCCTGGGATTGGATGAACCCAATTAAAGCTAGAGCAAAGCAGTTAACATGGAGAATGCAGAGTACAGAGCAAGTCTCAGACGATGGAGAGAAAGTTGATAAGGGAGCTTGTAGAACAGACAGCACACCTGCTTTTGTTTTTTCTAAATCAAATCGTATCCGCTCTGAATCTCCACCCATTGAAGTGAAATTCAATTTTCATAAGTATCTGGCTCCAAACTCCTTCCTCCATAGGACGATAGAAGAATCTTAGCAATTTGTGGCAGAAATATTGGGAATTGAGCCAGGCCTTGGCAGTTGTTGCTATCTGTAACTTTCTCTTTTGGACTATGACTATTTCCTTTCTTTAGGCATTCAAACACTTAGAAATAATCTCTTTTTTGAGGCAGTGTTCTTCCGTGTGGCTGAGGCTGATCTTGATTTACTATGTAGCCCAGATTGGGTTGGCCTCAAACTCAATGTGATCCTCCTGCCTCCACTCCCCAAGTACTAGGAATATACACACACACTACAACCCTTAAACATATCCTACTGATGTCTTTATATGTTCGTTAATTTGGTGTATTTCAGAGGGGGAAGGGAAGGATGGCCATTCAACCATTGCTTAAAAATATAAAGCACACATATATCTTTCCCATACATATTAAAATAAATGAATAAATGAATAATGTCTGTCTAAAGCATCTCATATTGAGATCAGTTTTTAGTCAATATTTTAATTTATCTTCCCACCACAGCTGCCCGAGACAAAAACAGACATACATTTCATAGACATGATCCCCCAAGATTGTATCAACGGCCTCTTCACATTCAGGACCTACGACCTGTGACCTTGACAATATTCTTAGATCCATCGGCCACTCTGATACTTCTTCTAACACAGCCCATCTTAATACTGACCTCTTTTCTCTTTTGAGCAACCCATGCTTAACCTTTCTGAGTGGACTCAGACAATCACAGTTCTTCTTCCCATCAAAGTTTTCAGACATATAAAGTCACAGCATTGTTTTCCTGTGGAAATGTGCAAACACGTACCACTTGTAAGGGGCGTTCTTTCTAGTAATCCATCCTGTCACTGAATAATATCTGCTTCAATGAAACAAATAACGGCGGTGAAAATTGTCAGGGAGGAGAGAAGTTCTGCTCCGTACGAAGTAATAAAGAATTGGCCAAAGGCAGCCTAGGAAAGGTGCGTGAAAGTCAGAGTGCCCTAGCTTGGCAGACATCTTTGCTAATTTTGCAGGAGCCCTTCCAAGTTTTCTCAGTACCTGCCTTCTCACCTTTGCTAATGATGATAAACTGTTGCCTTGGGATCCACCGCTCTCCTTTCACACCGCATATGGGCTTATTGCTATCACCTTCCAACTACCAGGCAGCAATTAGGGAAGATGAGTATGGGGTATAATGTAAAAGCTCACAGTTGTTGGTTTGATCCTTCATGACATCCACATCTAATTAACCTGGTTCCTGGAGGAAGATCTTCTGGAAACAAAGCATGGTAACAAAGCGATTGACGGTTTTCAAAAAAAAAAAAAATGAGGAAAATAATATATCCATTTTGGCTTTGCACTTAAGTGTCCTATCCAATGCTTCCTACATTAGATCAATACAAAAATAGTTGAACTAATAAGACTCCTGGGCAGCTGGGAACCTAATAAAGGGAGTACCTTATAACCAGAGAGCCCTGCTACTGCCAAGGATGTGAAAGTGACACAGAGAAGTGACAAGAAAGAAATTCACCAACCATATTTTCCTACCATGTGCTCACTTCCTCCTCATGCTTCCAAATAGCTAAACCCAAGGGAAAGCCTGAAAGGAGGCAGCAAGATGTACTATACAATGAATTGGACTTGAGAATGGGTCCCATTGAGATCTGGGGACACAGAAAAGGGAGCTTCTCAGCACATAGCAAAGAGAACAGAGTGGGTGAGTGGAGATTCTTAGTTATTTGTAGGTCCTGTATTTCAGATTTGAGAAACAACCTAAGTCATGTGAACTTGACTGGGGACATACATGTGGCTAAGAGAAATCAGAAAACTGTCATTCTCCATGAGCAGACTCTGCAAAAGTTCTTATATAATACAGCAATTTTTCAAGGTAACTTTCAGTATGGCTAGAGGACTATGATACGAAGATATTATAGGGAAAATGTGAAATTGACCATGAGACTCATAAAAAAAGCATTAAAGGCACATTTTATAGCAGTTTTATTCCTTTAACCAATAATGATGTAGGTCTTAGATATTGGGTTAGTAGAGAATATTTTATAAAAGAATAACAAATAAAGAAATTTTCTAGAAAAAGAAAAAAAACCTACCACCCCTTTCAGACTATGTAGGACACAGTGACAGACGATGGGATTACTCAGTGGAAATGGGGATTTTAGTTCTTCAGGTCAGGTAGCAAACAGCTCTCAGCTGATAGGCCCCTTTAAGGCCTAGAGAGAGCCATTGCACAAGAACACATATCTTCTTCCAGTCTGAGAATGGCTCAAATTCACTGCCTGATTAGTATGGACCTATAAAAACCCATCTTTATAACTTCCCCATAGGGCTATACAAGGCTTCAATTGAGTTGCAACTCAGCCCAACTGCCCTCTGCCCCATCCTGATTCATTCTCTTCCCTTCTCCAGGCTGATATCGAGAACACTTTATAGTAAGAGACCTCTCTGCTGATCTTCTTACTCTGCCTTTCTTGGCCTCATGCTGCCACTGCAAAGTATATTTCTCTACATTGTTCACCATACCTCCTATTGTAAAATAACACAAGATGCTCATCTTCCTATCAGTATTTCATTACATTCTCACCACATTGTATCTCTTTCCTGAGGTCTTAATTTTACTATTTATATGCATTTGAGAAAATTACTAGATCTGGATCATTTGAAATAAACCCAATACAGTACATTTCCAACCAGTAAACTAGACACAAGGTCAACAGGACAACCAAGGGCCAAGTACAAAAAAGAATGAATGAGAGGATGAAAAACTCATGTTTTTATACATCCCAAGGAAAACATACTTCCAACAGAAGTTTGAAGTCTGGCTTATGGTTCCCTTCCACCAGAGATTTCTGTCTTGGTTGGAAGTCTGTACTGTCTCGGCTACATCACGGTATCTCTATAGTAGATATGTCATCATAAGGCCACATGTTCTCTCCACATCTCTAAACTTCACCTAAGAATATGGCAAGGCAGAAAAGTCAGGAGAATGCAGCCTTATTACTTAAAAAGTTCAGCCCTGCACCATGAAAATGAAATCTCGTAAGACAGCACTGAGCAAGGCACAATGCTAAATGCTTTAATAGTGTCTCCCTTAAAAATGGGAGGTAAAGCGACAGCTGGAAACTACAAATTAAGATAGAGTTGGTCAGTTATTAATTGGCTATATATTTTAAAGGAAAGTATAGATCATAGATGAGCTACAATGGTTCTGCCATGTGGTAGCTTGACTATACTTGTCAGTCTCTACTCACATGGAAGGCTGGACAATCTCACCTTGTTAGCCTTCAATTCCTTATTGGTGTGTGGTACATACATGGCATCCTTGGGTAGCTACTCATTTTCACCAGCCTCATTTTGATAAGCATGAGAGATGATGTGCACAACTAATAAGACTCCTCTATTACCTAAAAGTGCCCCATACACAGAGACCATCTCAATTAAAAATCTTATTATAAAGTTAATATCCAGGCCCTCATCATACAGAATACTAACTTTCAGATTATAGGAACTAACCGGGTCAGTCATGACATCTATGTAAAGATTAATTTCTTCCTTTCATTTTTCTTCAGCTTCCCTTACTTAAAATATTGACTGCCACAGCAATTTCCCACAATGTCCAATCAGTATGTAGTGAAGATTTTTCATCTTTCTAGGCAGGGTTTCAAAGTGCCAGTATTTAAAAGCTCAAGTTCTTATCAAGGCAAATGATTATAGTCATTTGTGTAATTCTTGTTGACAGTTTCTTTAACTTTGGTCTCCAAGTCATAAAAATTAATGTCTATAATTTGCTTTATGGCCCCACAGAGAGGGATAGCAAATGAAAGAGGAAAAATACCTGCTCTATGCAAGAGTAGGGCCAGAATTGATCTTCTGAGTGAAATTCCAGAATCAAATTAATGCTAAGAGGCAAAGAAAAGGAAATGGAAGAAGAAAAAAAAAAGCATTAAACAACTATACCAGGGGAGAAATATAAACCCTACAGAAGACGGGTCTGCTAATAAAAAGATAGAGTACTAAATTATTATGACTCTAAACTTAGCTAAATGATTGTAGCCATTTTTCAACTCCTGTTTACCAAGTCAAATTAGAAAAATAAACTCACACAATAAGAATAATGGAGAAGTTGCTAAATAAGTATTGGCAAAATGCAGGTGGAGAGTATTTAGAATAAATGTGAACATAAACATTTCAATGGAATGATATGCATCCTACCTACCCAGTAAGAAAATTAGCATCCATCTACTGAATTGCTTATAATTGTCTTTAAACAAAGCACCCAAGAGGCAGCCCAGGATTAGAGGAAAACAGATGTGATATCATTCACCTAGCAGGTGAGAATGGCTGTACCAGCCATTGTAATTCAGAAACTCTACCTTAACAATAATATAATGCAACAATACAATGAGAAATCATTAACCAGTTAGAATGCAGTGGAATCAAGAGCCAAAGATGATATGGGCTTACAAATAAAATATCACAGTAGACCGAAGTCATAGATTTTTGCCAACAAATTAGAAAATCAATGGCTGAAGGAAATGAAGTAGATGTTTCATAATTGGCCTTTGGTGAAGCTTGTGACAAAGTCTCATAAAATTTTATTTGTTAAATTGCTTTGAATTGGCTTAGAGATGAATTGAGTCACCTGGACTTAAAATTGGTTGCCTCAATGAAGAAATACACCTAGAATGCTCCAACAAGGATGTGTATTTATGTGTTTCAAAGCTCTCTGAGTTTCCGTCTTCTACTTAAGGTCTGTATAAAAATAAGGATAGAGTTTTAGATTCAGTCATTACTCACAGGCCGACATGAAGTTCAGCATGCATATTTAGCCAACCACTTAGTAGGATGTCTCTTTGAAGAACAATGCAGGTGCAGGAAAAAATGAAGATATTGGGTCAAATAAAATATTTCTGACAACATGAGGGCAGAATACTCTGTTCCTGGTGTTGCTTGTGTAAGAAAATGGAGGCAGATTTGTGTTTGCTTTCTGGTTAACTTTGGTTTATAAAATAATAGGTTTAAAACAACAGGCTGTAACTTAACCTCTTAAATAACGAATGAGTCCGTCTCTTTCATTCTCCAGTTAACCTCTCCCATCTTCTCACCTGAAAATCTCCCTAGTGGGAAGAGGCTTCTCTAAAGGTATTTCATGTCAAGCATATTTGCATATGTCTGTAATCACAGAACCAAGAAGCTAGCAGATGCAGGAGGATTGTGAGTTTCAGGTCAGCCTGGGCTACAGGAGCCTCTATCTCAAAAACAAAAATTAAAAAAAAACAAAAAGCAGATGAGCAAATAGCACTTTGTGTTTCCATTAAGGAAGAGCATTGTTCATACAATCCCAAAGAAACCAGAGCCTGGAGGCTTATTGTCTCTAGTGGCAAGTGAGAGACACATCTATTGTCAATATCTAGAGATAAATAGGGGATGTAGATTCACTCGAAACAGATGAACAAAGAGATGTGGGAAGACATACAAAAGTTAGTGCAACTAATCTGAAGCAAAAGGTAAAAGAAACCAAGAACATGAATTTTTTTTCTTTTTTCAATTTTTTTTTTAAAGATATGGAAGTAGAGCAGGACCTGAGTCTCAGAGGATAAACAGTAGACCATTTGAGATACAGAAGAAACAAAGAAAACTGATATCCTAGATTCTAGGATTCTCAACCTGTGGGTCACAATCCCTTTGGGGGTCAAACAACCCTTTCACAGGGGTCATCTAAGACCATCTGCGTATCAAATATTTATATTACAATTCATTACAGTAGCAAAATTACAGTTATGAAGTAAAAATGAAAATAATTTTATGGTTGGGGGCCACCACAACACTTTATTAAAAGTTCACAGAATTAGGAAGATTTAGAACCACAGATCTAGACCAAAACACTGGAAGGCTTACTATCTCAGGATTTCCAAACACAGAGGCCGAAATGGTGACAAAAACTCTCTGCACCTGTGCCCTTCCATAGTGCCTCCAAGGACTTTGGTGTTGAGAGAAGGAAAACGTTGCAAACATACAGTTTCTGCTACTTTCTTTGCTGTGAATAACAAATAGTATCCCCATCTCTTGCCCTGGAGTAGTGTGTCTTCTGCTATCATCCATAAAATTATAAAAGGCCCGCTGTCTTAAATGCATGCTTGGTGAAAGCTCATTCCATCCACAATTTTTGACACATGCTCACTTTCTGAACTATAATCATGCCAGCACTGTTTACATTCTTTAAAATGAGCATTCTCTTGGACATATCCATTCACTTCTAGAATATTCATTAGCCCTCTTTGCCCTCCTGTGGATCTCAATTCAAGCCTCATTTGTTCAGAGAGACCCTTTCTCCACAAGCATCCAAAACCTCCAGATACCTCATAGTAACCTCCAACTTACAACACAAACTGCAGTGACATGAAATACTCAGTGGGAATTTTTTAATGTCTCCAAAACTCAAAAGTGGCCACGAAACATAGTTTTCTGAGTTCCTAGACACTCATGACAAGAACTTGTTATATGTTTACAATTAATCCATCCAAATTACACTAATGTGATAGCTAAAGAAACTCCATTTTATGATAGGCATCCATCTTAACACTCACTAGCTGTTTGTCCTGACTCCAGTCCCTGGAAGATAAGTTCTCAGTAATCCTGACTCAGTGACCCCTGACCCAAAAATCTACAGCCATGACCATTTGCTTGTTATGATATCATTATGTTATGATATGACTAAGCAGTTATGATATAACTGCCTTTTTGTCTTCTGTGACTTGCTTACGCAGATACCCAAAGATTGTTTTGAGTGCCTTAACCACTTAACTTGGCAAAAGAGACCAGTTTTTGTTTGCTTGTGTAGATATTGAAGGTCTTCTTGTGGTTTTCCCCTCATAAAATCCTTCCCCATACTCCTTCTTCATGGCAATCTCAAATTCTGATCAGAGATTATTCATCCAGCTAGCAGATAATCAATACATCTTTTACTTACAATTGGATTGAGAGTCTATGGTCTTTTTCCAGGGGTTACAAATTCCATAACACTGAAACAAACAAAATCAAAATGTTCAACTAGAAAAATAAGCATGTGAACTTGGCAGAAATTTGTAGATACAGATACTATGGGATTTTATTTTGTCTATACTGTCTTGTCTTTCCTCCAGCCTGGTGAGAGGTTCACAAGAGAAACTTTCACAGATCTCAGGATTGTTAATAGAGACCACTCCCAGCTCACTGCTTGCTTAGTTACCTGCTTAATAATAGAAAGTAGACCTCAACCCATGCTGCTACTTATAAAGCCTATGAATTCTATCTTTATTTATGTATTTATTTTACTTTTTTTTTCTTTTTAAAGAGAGGTTCTCACTAAGTAGCCTTTGCTGCCTGGAGCTTAGTGTGTAGATATGGATGGCCTCAAAACCATAGAGATCCACTTTCCTCTGCCACCTGAGTGCTGGGATTAAAGACATGTGCCACTAAACCCAGCAAACCTGTGCCTTCTTACGAAAACCTTATATAAACTGATCATGGTGACATAGGGCTTTAATCCCCCAATTTCAGGGGCAGAGACAGGACAGGTCTCTAAACTCAAGGCCAGCCTCGTTTACAGAGCAAGTTCCTGGACAGGCAAGACTACACACCAAAAGGAAAACCTTATATATGTTTCCTGAACTCAAAGATGACTGACTCTTCTGGAAAAAGAGGGATTACCTTGAAAGTTATAGAATGAAAAATGAAATAAAAAGGAAAAGACACGACTATTCCTAGGTATGGTGGAGGAGAAAGTTTATTGTAGATAAAAGGGAGAGTACAGCCAGAGACAGAGACATCTGGGAAAGTCTAGGGAAGATAATACCAAACTAAGTTACTGGACAATGTGAGGAGAAGGGGTATGAGAGAGAGAGGAGGAGAGAGGGGAGAGAGACAAGAAACTAGAGACCAAGAGGCCAAGAGAGATAGTAACCAAAATGGCTGGACTATATAGGGAAGAGCAGCCCAGCCCCCTAGGCCACAGAGTTCAGGGTAGGGAGCAGGGTATGCAAGCAGGGAAGACCCTGTAACTGATAGAGAATGAGGGATGCTGGGAGAACCTAGCAGGCCAGGCTCACTTTGATATGTTAAATGGGTATCTCAGCCAGCAGTTTGTCAACCTAACATTTATCTCAGGACAAAATGATAAAAGAAGGAGGCAACACAAAAGTTTTGAATATCTAGAAATGAAAGGTCAATAACATATTTATCCAAGCATCTACTCATTAGACTTTGACGGTTACTGTTGAAATTAGCCAGGTTATAATTTTTATCAAAAGAACTCATTCCATGTGACCGTCTGATAATCTATAGGAACTCAGGAGTATTGTCTAGATAAGAGATACTAGATCTCATGGTTCAAACTTGAAACGTCCCACAGGCTTACGTAGGCTAGGCTGCTAGCTGATGGGCTTTGGGAAGTGATTAGATTTGGAGGATTGTAATCTAGCCAATCAATTTAATTGGTTAATGGATTCCAACTGTGGCATTATTGGTCAATAGGACCTTCTTGGAGAAAGTAGGTCACTGTAGGTACTTCAATATTCTGGAAAGATAAACCTTGTCTCTGGGCCCTTGCTTTTCTGTTTAGTTCCAATTACTATGTTGTTGACTCCTCTCCAGAATGTGGTTCTTGCTAAGATGGACTGAAACCATGAACCTTCCTTTCTAAGCCTATGTATGACAGGTGTTTTGCCACAGTCATGAGAAGTCTGACTTCTTAGAAAAAAAATGATGACACATATTCTACCCAATACACGATAAAGGAGGGGAAATGAAGAACAAGGATCACAGAGGCTGTCTCTCTTATCTGCGGTTCATTTTGGGAATCACAGAAATTTAGCTGAGAAAGAGAGAGAGACTAAATTTAGATTGAGATTGGTATGGGCTTCATAATATCTCAAAACAGATCTTATTTAATGTCTAGGTACTATACCAAAATTTATAGGTAATATGGCAAGAAAATAAATTAAAGCCAAATGGACTAGAAAGAAAGAAACCACTTCTATGTATACATGACATAATTATATCATCAAAAAATCTAAGGGATTAGAAAAACATCCTAAAACTATTGAGTTCAATGGTTCAACAAAGTTTTAAGATATAAGATCATATAGAGAAGTCTTTCACATGGCAATATAAAAAACAATGAAAGTGTAGAATCAGAAACTAAAAACACAAGACAATTTGCAAGTGCTCCACTGAAGATTACATATTTAGATATATAATTTAAAATTTGCATATTTAGGCATGTAATTTCAAAGGTCAGTTTGAACCAGAAGTGAAAGGGAATTGTGGGTGAGTGAGTTCATGTTAGAAAAAGAATTTGAACCAGAACAAGTGAGTTGAGTCAGCCAACCAGAGTCATTCAGTACAATTCTGAGTTAAGAAGAAGCTAGTCAGAGTGGCTCAGTCAGCAGTAAGTGTCAGAGGTTGATTGGATTGGATGGAGGCTAAAGATGAAGCCTTCTATGTTCAAGCTAGCATCTTTAAGATTAAATGGTCCAGAAGCTGAAATACTCCAGGGTTCCAGGACTACGGACTGAGAATTGAATTAGGCAAAATATAAAAAGCCTTTAAATAGCCTATATATCTATGGCTACATTCTTGCATAGGCTTTGTGCTTGTAGTCACAGCTGTTGTTCTTTCATAGGTGTAATCAACCTATTGTGTTTTGTAAGTACTGTTTAGATGTAGTAACCCGAAGACTTCTGGATCTTACAATAGTTCAGTCCCCGCTTCTCAGCAATGATCCCCAAGGCTTGGGAAGACAGGATGTAATACTTAGATCACATTTCCATAACCAGTTGAGGATCTCTGTATTAACCATCATTTATGGCAAATAGAAGCTTCTCTGAAAAAGGCTGAGAGACACACTGATCTATTTTAAGGAACTGGTTTAATACTGTGTTAATCTAACATAATAATAGTAGTAAGTTCTCCTCCAGGGCCTTCGACCTAACTGTTAGTGCTAAGCATGAGTGCTGTCTTTTGGAGCAGACATTAAATCCAATCAGAAAGTGATTGGTTACTCCCATAACATTTGTGCCACCACTGTTGTATCAGTGGACTTAATATGCCAGGCCACTCATTACTGTAGCTCTCAGGATTCACTGCTAGGTAAGGCTGTTGGGCCACTTTTTCACCCAGTAGCCTACATAGCACCATCCAGAACTGTAAAAGTTATTTAGCAGAGAGGAAGCTTCCTGGTCAATACCAGGTTTATTTCTCCATGTCCTGTGACTCAAGTACATAGTATCCTCTTTAGTGTTAGTTATTCCTTCCTCACACCATTCTTGTTATATTATTCCCTCTTCACACCTGATTCAAACTGACATTGATTCAGATTCAAAGGCAGTTTATTCCTTGGCTAATTCAACTCCAGGTCCTTAGAGGGTTTTAGCCTCTAATTTAATATTTAAACATAAATCTAGAATGTTTTAATCTCCTCCGAGACTTACTGCTGGTTGAGCTCACTCACCATTCTGGATCAAACTCTTCTCCAAGCTGCTGGTTCAAACTGACCTTCTGAGATGACTGTTTCTGATTTAATTATTCTGACTCTGGCTAACTCTGGTTGACTCTCTGACTCCTTCAGACTGATCTGCTCTGCTCAGCTTCAGACTGACTCACTCTTCCCTTCTCATCCAAACTGTCTCTGTGTCTGTGCCCAAGACTGCCTCAGACTGCCTCAGACTCCCTCTGTGTTTCTCTGAATTCCCTGTATGTGAACTGAGAGCCTCTTCTTATATTCTGAGACTTGGGTGTGTCCTCGCTGTGATTCAATCTCAGACTTCAATCTGCTGGCTCTTTACTTATTGAACCTCAGAGTTGGGATTAAAGGTGTGATTTCATTCTGTAAATATGAACTGAGAGTCATGACCTACTTTTGAACTGACTGCTTCCTTTTAGAACCTTCGTGTTTGGATTAAAGTTTGTTGCCTTAACCACAGAAATCACCTAGCATTAGCAAAAACAGAGGCTAGGATTGGTCTGACTAACATTCTTTCTGCGTGTTATCTGGATCACAGAGGCCTCTGAGTGGGATCCCTTCAAGCAGGCCCTTGGATTTTATTCCTTGTAAGCTATCACACAGGCCTTTCAAAGTGATCCTTTCTCAGAGCAGCCATGTTGCTAGATCAAATGATCACACATTCCTCTATACATACCACCTGTATTCTAGCTCCCTCTCTTGAAAGGATCCCCATGACTCCCTACTGGTTTCCTGACTTCTTTGAGAACTCCAAATTAAATACATATATCTAAAGATTCAAAGCTAGCATACATATATCAGAGTTAATATATAGCATTTGTCTTTCTGTGTCTGAGTTACCTCAATTAAATGATTATTTTCAGCTCTATTCATTGTTTGAAAAGTTCACACTATCATTTTTCTTAATAACCAACAATATTTCATTTTATAAATGTAGCACATTTTCTTTATCCATTCATCAGTTGATGGACACATAGACTTTCCATCTCTTGGCTATTGTGACTAAAGCAACAGTGCAAGTATGAGCAGGTATCCCCTATGGTACAATATAGAGTCTTTGGGATTTATGCCCAAAAGTAATATAATTGGATTATAGCATAGAACTATTTCCATGTTTTTGAGTAACCTTCACACTGGTTTGCTCTCCCATCAGCAGCAAATATGTTTTTCTCTTTCCCTACAGCATGAGTGTCATTGGCTTTGTTGATTTTGCTACTCTGACTTGAGTAAAATTAAATCTAGAAGTAGTTTTAATTTTCATTTTCTTGATGGCAAAAAATGTTGAACATTCAAAATATATATGTCTAAGTCATTTGTATTTCTTCTTTTCAGAACTCTTTGATTCCATATTTTAACCCTTAGATGATTTCCCCACCTTGGTATTTAGTTTTTTGAGTTGTTTGTATATTCTAGACACAAACTTTCTGTGTTGTAGAGTGGGAATGATCTCCATAGGTTCATATAGTTGAATGCTTGGTCCTGAGTTAGTGGAACAGTTTTAGAAGGACTAGGATGTTATTAGGAGGTGTGTTCCTGGGGGGTGGGCTTTGAGGTTTCAAAAGTCCACACAAGCCCCTCTCTCTGTCGCTGTCTCTCATTGTCTACCTGTCTCTCTGCCTGATTTCTTCAGATCAGGATGTAGTTCTCAGCCACTTCTCCAGCAGAAAGCCTGCCTACCTGCCTTCCTGCCTGGCACCACACTTCTTACAACATCCATGGACTAATCCTGTAGAACTACAAACAAGCCTCCAGATAGATGCTTTCTTTTTCTTTTATCAGAGTTGCCTTGAGCATAGTGTCTCTTCACAGCAATATAACAATAACTAAGACACTCTATTAGCTGTATAGCTAGAAAGTGACATTTACACAAGCCTCTCATTAGTGAAAATAAATCAAAAGTGTATTTTTTATTCAAACATGCAATTAATTAATGTATCAAATTAGATCATTTGAAATGTAATATTTATGAACTAAATATCACACTTAGCCAAAAATTACACACATTTAAAAAATTTAAAACACAAATTTAATATACAAATTGAAAAAAATCAATATAAATTATATAAAATGCATTATATTCACACAACATCCAAAAAAAAAAAACAACAACAAAAGATTACTATAAAGATTACTTGGAGACTGATTAATAAACTTCCAAAGTGGCACTCGGGGCAAAGCAGCAATGAGAAATGTTTTGACTAAAATTAAAATGAAAATTTTAATTACCATAAGTTTTCAGATGCAGAGACAGTAGTTCCTCCAGCAAAATTTATAGCATGAAATGTATGTAGTGTAAGGAGAAAAAAGATCTAAAGTTAATAACTAAGCCTCCATATTAGAAAATAGAGGAAGAAGAAAAATATAAGCCCAAAGCAAGCAGAATAAAAGAAATAATAAAAGGTGGGAACAGATGAAATTGAAAACAGAAAACAGCAGAAAGTAGCAATAAAACTGAAAGTTTGGCTTTGAGAGCAATAAGATTGATACACTTCTAGCCAGGTTAACCAGAGGGAAAAGGAGAAGATACAGATTTACCAGTGTTAGAAGGGAAAGAAGTATCATCAGTATTAATACAGCAGATGCTAAAAAGGAATGTGAAGGATAACATGACAAACTGTACTATATCATATCTTGGTTGAAATAGACCAGTTCCTTCAAACATATAAAATATCAAACTTAAAAAAGAAAAAGTCAATTTCATGGGTGCATTTTTCCTGTCATACCTAGGGGATACTACCTAGCAACAATCATCCTGGTCCTACGGCTCTTAAAAAATCTTCCCACACCCATTTTCATGTTATCGTGAACCTTAGATATGTGTTGAAGATATCACAGTTGAGACTGGACAGCCTACCACCCCTTAGTCTCACACTGTGACTAGTTGTGTATGTCTGTAATCATTTCAGCTGTTACAAAAAGAAGCTTCTTTGATGAGGGGTGAGATCTATACCTATCTGTGTAAATGAAGTTAAACATTTAAAATACAGTTAGAAATTACATTAGTTTAGGATAATGGCTTTAGTAAGTTCTCTAGTGCCTATGATCTCTCCATGTGTGGACAGCTGACTAGGTTTATAGTATCATGAATAAATTCCTTTCTATTGAATGTCCTAAAGTTCAATTAGAACAATGTTAATTGCCCCAAAATAAACAGTGATAATATTGCACCACTGGGGATGTCTTGCTGGTCTAGTCATTGCTGTGATTCATAGACTTCACAGCTGTGTAGGCTATGGATTGTTCCTATCCCTTGGTAGACTGCATATCATCTTCTGCTACACTAAGAGCCATGCCAGATTGGAAGCGCTTTGGTCATTTCCAGCTTAGATTATCTAAATCCTTTGTCCAAAGTGTGTGGTATCTTCAGCACTGGGTCTCGTGTTCTAGCTCTGGAAGGGAACTAAGCATGATTGTAATAGCCTATATTGTTTTGGGAGACTCTTGCATGTCTCTGACCAAAAACTCAAGGGAAGGTTTCTTATGCCAGTCCCTAGCAATACTAATTGACATGCCAACATGGACAGGGGAAATTTCACATGTTCTCTTCCCTAGATGGAGCTACAGGTTGCTCAGCATCTAATGGCTGCTGAGACAGGAAGGAGAAACTCCTAAATAGTATCTACAATACCAAATAGTTAGCTCTGAACACATGTACCTATGAACAATACTAAATGGACATAATATACATTGTACATACATATATGAAAATGAAGAAGAGACCATGAATTTGAGAGGGAAGAACAAAGGAGGAGTGTGATGTATGTAGATACTGGGCTCGTGTATGAAGTTCTCAAAAAGTTTTTTAATGTAAAATTTAAAAAATATAGTGGAGCTGGGAATGGTGGCTCATGCCTTTAATCCCAGCACTCAGGGGCAGAGGCAAGCCAATCTCTGATTTCGAGGCCAGCCTGTTTTACAGAGTGAGTTCCAGAAAAGTCAGAGCTCCACAGAAAATTCCTATCTCTAAAAAAAACCGTAAATAAATGAATAAATAAATAAATAGATAGATAAATAAATAAACAAAGATGCAGTGGAGCATGGTGCTGCCTCTAAGAACTTGACTATGCTCTTAGAAGTAATCTGTGGACATAAAGCATAAAATAGTCATTTTCACTTTGCAGACATGCTTGGGTCAAACTGAGTTAACTGGCTGAGCTATAGGAAATTATGGAAAAGAGTTTGGAAGAGTTACTTTTCTTCTTAGAACTATTAAAAAACAGTCTGGGACACAATACCATTTCATAAATACCCAATAAGCATTTCTAAGATAATTTCTGATTTTGAACAATCACACACACACACACACATACAGAGGGGAGGAGCGAGTATTTGACGAGGTCCTCATCTATTACACAATGGAATTAACAATCCAGAAGTTTTAAAAATTAAAAAAAATATAAACCACCTGACCAAGACAGCCTCACTAATGAATCCTCCCAAATACTTAATGAAGATGAGACACCAGTACTACACACTCCTTTTCAGGGAATAAGGTGTACAGAACACTGACCCACTTATTACACAAGGCCCATAGTACACCAGTACCCAAGCAAGGTAGAAGCATTACAAGAAATGAATACCAGCCAATATTTCTTAGTAATATGGATACAAAATCTCAAATTTAGCACTGGTAAATAACATCTGACAATCCGTTAAAGCAAAGCCAGGATCAAGAGTAGTGTGTAAGGCTGTAACATTCAATGCATTCTACCAGCACAACAGGCAAAACTAGAAAAGCTACATGAGCATATCATATATGCAGACAAAGAATTTGGCATGACTGCAACATTCTCATGAAAAAAAAAAGCCTTCAGCAGACCAGCAATAGAGGAGCCCTCCCTCACCTTGTAAAAATCTACAAAAAAAGCCCTAGATGCCTAAAAATCTACTTAAATTGTATATAAACATACACATAATTCACATAACTGTGTTTTTAAACTTATATATCCACACAAAAAGTATAGATAGCATCATCTGTAATGGTGAAGAATTAGGTTTCTTCCTCCTCAGATGGCGAATGGAGTGCTGATATCTGCTCTTGCCAATCCTTTTGTATGGCACAGCATGAGTCTTGGATGACGCAGATAAGAAATAAAATCTGACTAATCCTGGGCAGATTTAGAAACAAAGTTGTCTTTTTTCCTCAGATGACTTCATTATCTATGTACAGAATCCCAAAGAACAAGCAAAAAATACTTTTGAGATTAATTTACATATTTAGCAAAGTCACAGGACACAATATTAATAAATAAAGTCAGTTGCTTTTTGTGTATCAGGAGTGTACAATTTGAATTTTGACACAAACAATGAATAAATGCTGTTTACAACGGTCTGTGTGTGGAAAAATGTAAAATTATGCTTTGTAAAGAATATGAATGTATTCTGCTGCCACACTCTGCCTCTTCCTCTCTTTCATTCATATTTTCAGTCCATGGTTTATCTCCTGTGGGAAAGACGTCAGGAAATTATAGCCCATGGCTGTAGCCCATTCCCTGTTTTGTGATCCATGGAGCCAAGATAAATACAATCCAGATAAAAAGTTGTGAATATAAATTCTACAAAAACAAGGGTTTTGTTGCCCTATAAAGACAAAAGAAAATGGATTGGTTAGTATAATAATTTTTAAAGTGTTTTTCTTTATCCTAATATATTATTTTTTATTTTAATTGTGTTTTGGATTTGAAAGATTGTATATATTTGTATTCTCTCCCTTTTCGTCTCTTCTTCTACCCCTGTTCTCCACCCCCCCCGTGTGTGTGTGTGTGTGTGTGTGTGTGTGTGTGTGTGTGTGAGTGCGCGCTCAAGTGTCCATGCAAGCCAAAAGAAGGCGACAGATTCCCAGAACTGAAGTTATAGGTAGTTGTAAGTCACTAGATGTGAATGCTTGCTATTCTGGGAGAGAAACAAATGCTTTTAAACACTGAACCATCTGCGAAGCCCCTACGTTAACATTTTGGAGTCCTTGAAGTGTATGGTATTTGTCTTTCTGTCTAGATTATCTCTGTTGTTACAAATGAAAGGAATTTCTTTTGTCTCCTAATCAAAACAGCAGCCTATGATCCACAAAGGCTACATTTCCTTTGTTAATCTATTGATGGACACTTAGGTTGACTCCTACCTTGGCTATATGGATTGGTTAGCACAATAATTTTTAAGTGTTTTTTCTTTATCCCAATATATGATTTTTTACTTTTAATTGTGTTTTGAATTCAAAAAATTGTATATATTTAAATTCTCTCTCCTTTCTTCTCTTCTCCTACTGCTGTTCTCTCTTTCTCTCTCTTTCTCTTTCTCCCTCTTTCTCTCTCTTTCCCTCCTCTTCCTCCTCCTCCTCCTCCTCCTCCTCCTCCTCCTCCTCCTCCTCCTCCTCCTCCTCCTCCTCCTCCTCCTCCTCCTCCTTCTTCTTCTTCTTCTCTCTCTCTCTCTCTCTCTCTCTCTCTCTCTCTCTCTCTCTGTAGAACATATAGTAAATCATGTTGTCATGGACCTGGGAGATCAGATGTCTACTTAACATCCAGATTTCATTTACTTTGGATATTTACCCATTATTGAAACTGATGTCTCATGTAATAATCACATTTTAAAGAGTTTTCAGACTTTCAATACTATTTTCATAGTGGCTACACCAATTTACATTCCCACTAATAGTGTGTAAGGGTTCTCCTTTATCCACATCCTCATGAACACATTTGCTTGTGAATGTTGTGATTATACTTAGAATTGCACCAAACTATAAATTTCTGAAAAAATAAATAAAAAATCTAAATAAATGAAAAGATAGTCCATATTCATAGGTGGTAAAATAATATTAAGTTATTAAGATTTACAAGTTAATCTGTAAATTCAATGAAATGTCTGTCACAATTGAAGCTACATTTCATTGATATTGATAAAGTGACTATCAGGTTTCTGAGGAAAAGCAAAAGTTCTAAAATGGGCAACAAAACACTGAATAATGAAGCTGAAGGGCTCACATGACCTGGTTTTAAGATTTAATTTAGAAGAATGGATGGTGGTGTTAGAAGCTGCTCATCCGATACTCTGAAGGCAGAAGCAAGAGGCATAAGAATTCAAGGCTAGCCTTGGCTACATAGGTAGTTGAAAGTCAGTCTGTCTATATGAGAGCTAATGTTAAATAAATAAGAACTAGAAAATTACTTTACTGAAAAGCTACAATAATCAAAACAATGTGTTATTAACTAAAAAAAGTCAGTTCATAGGACATCAGACAAAATAGTTCAAAAATGAATGCACACAAATACTCAAGTGACATTTGAAACTAGTGCACAGGAAGTACAATAGAGGAAAGTAGAGTCTATTCAGCATATAGTCCTGAAGAAATTTCATATGCAAAATAAAAACAAAAACAAAAATCTTGGTATTAACATTACATTAACATTACATCTTCCAGAAAATTTAAATCAAAATGTAATATACCTACAAAATACAAAACCAAAAATCTTCTAGAAAAGAACAAAACAGACAATCGATGATGAGCTTGTGTTTGGTAGTAAATTTTAAAACACAATAAATTAAAGGAAAAATAGAAATTTGGGCATTATTAAAATTAAAAGGATTCATCCTGTGGAAGACATTAAAAATGAGCAGCCAAGTTACAAACCAGAAGCGAAAAAAACAATAAAGCACATATCTGACCAAGGACTTGAATCAAAAATATACAAAGAGATTTCAAAACTCAACAGTAAAAAGACAACCATTTAAATTTTTAAAAATTATTCTATTTTATGTGTATGGGTGCTTTGCCAACATGTATCACATGCATGCCTGGCATCCGATGGAGACCACAAAGGGCATTGGATTCTCTGAAACTACAGTTAACAGACAGTTGTTAGATGCCATGGAGGTGCTGGAAACCAAAGTTGGATTCTCTAGAAGAGCAGTCAGTGCTCTTAACTGGTGAGACATCACTCTGTGAAATATGTGTCAATCCTGGATATATATATTTATCATATGCAACTAAACTGGAGGATTCTTTGAAAGTTGGGGCTGAAAACCCATGAAATATCTGAATCTCCAATTTTAAAATATTCATCAACACTTATTTTTAATTCTGAAAAGCTATGTATTACACCATAAACTCCCTCTCAGATGGGGGAAAGCAGTAAAAGACAAATGAACACATCTTCAAATTTTAAAAGCACTAAGAAATACGAAGAGATGGTTAAACTCTCATATTTTCTCCATCAGATTTCACTAATTTTAGTTTCTGAAACTCTTCATCTGAAAAGAAGGCATATTGTCCATTATCAGTGCTTGCATTTCAACATGGATGATTAACTGCATATGTTAAGATATTGCTGGAGTCCTCTCTACCTACTTTAGAGTATTGTCCACACGCCTTCATCCTATCCAGGAGTCTATGAAAATGCCCTTTAGTGTATAGTTCTCATCTCTCACAGGTGTTGCATCTTGAAAGCTGCTTTGGTCCAATTGGATGAAAAGGTAACTTTTATATAATCTTAGTAATTTTCTGCCCTTAGTATTATAAAACATCCTGGTTTATCTCTCAGAACATTGCTTTTTACCTTAACCATACTTTTATTATATCAAGGCCTTCTGGTTTTTATATTTTGTAATTTCTCATTTTTATAAATTATTTTAGCATATAAAATAATGGCTTTCATTATAACATTATCATATATATATATATATATATATATATATATATATATATATATATATATTCCTATTCATATCCCACTACTTTTCTGATCTCTACACCTCTCACTGGTATCCTTCCTCCCTATAAGAACTTTCAATCTTTGAAATAATTTAATTTTAGTAATGCCCATTTTAAGTTGTTTACAGCAATATTTCAATTTTCTCTTTCTCTTAGTAGTAAATGAAGAAAGCTTACATATATGTATTCACATGGTTAGATATTTGTTCTCTGTTCTGTCAGATTGCTTTTCGATGTATTTCATATAGAACTTATTCATTATGTGGTCCCTTTTTGAGCCCCTTCACCTTTAAGACATATAATCACATATTTGATAGTAACTGATACACCCTCTGACATTTACTTTGAAGTGCCTCAGATATAAAATGTACTGTTTTCAAGAATATAGATAAAATAAATGGCAAATGTTTTTACTTATTGAGCCTGGATATTGGGGATCACCACAACTTTTATTTTCATGAATGTTTGTAAATTTTTAGTTTTCAGAGATTGTTGCTTTTTAAATATTTATTTTTAAAAAGAAATTTAAGTTTTCATCTGTTCCAGGAAGTTTGCATACTTTTATTTGCTTTTACAATAAGCCAATTTATAGTTCCATGAATGCAGACCTGAAATAATTAAAATGTAAAACCATCATAAAAAGAAGCGTTAGTCTCTAAATCAAGTAAAGACCCTCTCTACTGCCTCATTCACTGCAGTAAATTATACATACTGTAAATGAGTACATCTTCTTTTAAACTTACAAGGAACAATTTTGTCTTTGTGAGAGTTTTATAACTACATCTAACAGCCTATAAAAAGCCTGTCTTGAAGTGGTTCCCATGGTGACAGGATATAATATATGTGTCCATTAAATCTGGAAATTTAATGAAGTGTAATAAAAATCTACTTCAGAAAAATACACTTCTCAGCATATTTTTATTAATTAAAATATTTCATTGAACATTTTTCATGTCTGCATGCCTGACAGCAAATAAAAGCTTTGCCATGGATTAACTGTGACTTTTGAGTTCCATCCAATATTAATTGGTACAAAATAGGAAGGGCATCTCTGCAGAGAAAATATTTTGACTGGTGGCCCAGAATGATTAATGAGTAAACAGCCATGCTTCCTGAACTACGTGTATACCATTTCAAATGCCATGAGCACTACCGAGTTTGACATTGTGTGTATGGTGTTGGGAACATATATCAAAGTGGATGCCTTTCATAGTTGTGGGGAAATAAAAGCATTGCTGAGGGTGCGTGACCTCTGTGCCTATGAGGAACACCTGGTATCACACTAGAAGACTAAGTATACAGTCAGCTAATTGACGGAAACGAAGATGGCAAAACACACTTGAGTACACCACTGGGGGCACATGAATTGCAAAAACACAAAAAAGTAGAAAAAGAAAGGAAGGAAAAAGGGAAGAAAGGAAGGAGGAAGAATACATAAGCAATGAGTCAAATATGTTTCTTCTTTCCTCTATTGCCTCCCTCCCTCCCTCCTTCCTTCTTTCGTTCTTTCCAGCACAGGATAAAACCCAGATCCTAACACGTTTGGTAAATTCTCTAATGATAAGCTATAACCCCAATCAACCATCATATTCTTTTTTGGGGTGGTTAATATTTTAATCAGAACAAAGAAAGGATCTATCTATTCTCATTTTATTCAGTTAGTTATTTTCACATAAAGTGCAGGGTATGCTAATATCTTTTCCTTGATCTCTTTTTTTAAGCTTTCAAATTACCAATATGGAATGACTTTGACATACCAAAAATCATAGAACATAATGAGAGAAAAGGTGTACTGCCCCACCCAACCTCAAAATCTAGGAGCTCATACTTCTGCTTTTGCTGTGACAATTACTGCAAAAAAGATAATTCAAAGGAGGAAAGATTTACTCAAGGTCTCAAAGGCTTCCATTGGTCATCATGAAGAGGGGGAGATAGAGCAGAATCATTTGCACCATGACAAACAGGAAGCAGAGAGAGACAGACACACAGAGACAGACACACAGAGAGGATGCTTCTGCTAGCTGATTTTCTCCATCTAGTTCCACAGCCTATGGGATGGTGCTACCCTTTGGAGTAAGTCTTCCCCCTTAGTTAGTCCCCTCTTTAAGTGCACTCAAAGTCATTCCTAGGGACAGGCTTTATTGTCTTCTGGATGCTTTGAAATTCAATCAAATTGTCAATCAAGATTCACATCACAACCACGAATTACCTCTCATAATTAAATTAATCTGGGGATTGTTTCTTCAGTTCTTGTACCAGAATGCAGTGTGAGAACTACAGGATTCTTAGTTGTTCTGGTAGCTATTTCATGAAGAACCCTAGTGACTAAAACACATTGAGCTACTTACTCCACCAAGGAGTAGGTGCTGGGCTCTTCAGGTTATAAACCCCATCCCAAAACACTTTTGAAAAATATTCTTATATACAAGTCAGGCATTGTGGCCTGTGTCTATAATTCTGACATTCAGGAGAATGGGGCAGGAGGATTGCACATTTGAGGTCAACTGTAGATACACCATGAGACTCTGCCTTAAAGCAAAACAAAAGCTCCTTATATATGATTCTTATTACTCAGCTACATTTCAAACTCCTAGTCCCATTTTCACAACTTTGGAAAATATATCAATGTTACATATACCCTATATACACTAAGAAATAAAGGGAATGCTTGTAGTGGACCCATTGCTGAGGATAAAACGTGAATATATGACCGCTGGACTGCTCGTCATTTTCCAATTACAGATTCCTAATAACAAACGGACTGGGGAAGACAGGTGGCAAAGGCTCTTAATCTCAGCACTGGGAGGCAGAGACAGAAGGATCTCTGTGAAGCCATCCTGGTCTACATATTGAGTTCCAGGACAACCAGGACTACACAGAGAGACCATGGATCAATCAATCAATCAATCATCAACAAATGGAGTTAAAAGAGTGGAAGCTGGATGAGAAAGTTAGAGAAAATGGAAGATAGAGAAGATAAAAGCTGTGGTTAGGAGGTCTTGAATAAGCTATATCTTACGCCAAGCAACTTTATTAAGAAGTACAGCACGGTATATACAGAATTCCTGACAGGAGACTTGGGACAGAATCAGAAAAAACAGAACTGTCATCCAATGAGAAAAAGTTAGCAGGATACGGAATCAAAATTATATAAGGGAACAAAGGAATATTTCATGGACATCAGAGACTGAGCACACAGTAGCCTTGTGACTGATAACCAAGACCCGTGAGTGGGAAGAGCTGAGTGAGTTCAAAGCCACAGCTCACCCAAGTCCCTGGACCCCAGTCACTGCCATCTTTGCCAAGTATATTCCTGCGTTTTGAGAAGGAACACAGTTCCTTCCTCCATACATCAGAGTCTCAGGGAAAGCTTTGGTTGATAGAGTCCTCCATGGTTCTCTCCTTTTTATTATTTTAAGAACAGATGTGTCTGAGTGACCAAGCTAACCCATGATCCTTCGAGCCCACAAATGTCTCCCAGTGATGTTAAAAAAAACTTACTAACACAAATATTCCAAGCATAATGCTGAATGCATGTCGTCAGAGAGTAAAAGAGTTGAATATTCGTAGCTTATACAATAGGTCTTTGGCCAATTGGGAAGGAGAATTGAAGCCAAGAAGAGCACAGCCAAAGTCAATTGCTAGTGGCTTGAGGATTATTAAATCCAAACTAACATTCTCATGCAGCCATATTTCCTGTAAGTGATTTCTTTCACTTTGTCCCATTTCCATTCAGATCCATTGTAGCTTAAAGGAGTAACACAGATGTATCTAGAGTCATCAAGACACTTCAAAGTTTACTGATGTTGTATAGTTTGTTCCATATCTCCTAAGTGAAATGCCGTAGATTTTAATGCATTTACCTTACTCTCGAGTTCCTTTATCTATATATTCTTGTGTTGTCAAAGCTGCAGAGGAATCACAAGCAAGTTGATTAACAAAATGGGCTGCTTGTACTTGTTAAGTAAGGGCCACTCTGGAATCAGTGGCAAATTCTATAGCAATGACTATCAAAGATACCTAAAAAAAATCTTCTCTTCCTCCTACAAGTCTGATAAAGTTCAAAGAAGAGAACTTGTCCAAAATCACCATAGCATGTATCATTAACAACAACATCAATAAAAAAAAATGTTGAAGCAAAAGAAGACTCTTATGAGCAAAAGAGTTTACACAATTAAAGAGGATACAATTTATACAAGCAATTTCAATGTTCCCCACTTTCTTAAATAGAGGCTGAGAATTCTTATCTAACTCTACCATGACCTGCCCCTTAGACTCATCAAATGCATGATGGGAAGAATAGAAAAAGAGCAGTTAGATAAATTCTGAGGCGCATGTATTCATGGGAAACAAAGCTACCTACCACAGAAACAGAAGTGCAAATAAGAGGGAACTGCACAACTAGACCTAAATCCACAACATGGGGTCTTGTACTAATATTCCCTTTCACACCAAGAGCAAAGATATCTTGCTCAAGCAACCAGCTGGATTCTTTTTAATCTTTTGTTTCTTTCTTAATATGATAACTTTCAAAGATAAAGAGTACAAGAATACAGTTATTCATTATTGTCTTTTCAGCAGATAATTCACTGATAATACATTGTATTGACAGTTAGAAATCCCCAAGGAAAAGCAATTCTTGTTTATAGAGCATCTTCCCTTGCAGAAGTTGATAATTTGCCTTCAGAAATGGGAAAGTGTTCTTTATAATGATACCTGGACCTTTTTATTAAACTGTCTGCAGATGATATTAGTTCACAATGGAGAGTACTGCCAGATTGGCTGATCTAAATTCAGGTAGTTCTTTTTGTTTGTTTGTTTGTTTGTTTGTTTTTTTACAAATAGTTTGTTTATTTGGTTTGGTTTAGTTTGTTTTTCCAGAGAGTTTCTCTGTGTAGCGCTGGCTCCACTGGGACCACAGTAGCCTTGAACTCAAATATTTGCCCCCCTATGTATGTGTATGTGTGCATTTGAGCATTCATGTGTATGCTTGTGTGTGCGTGTGTGTGTGTGTGTGTGTGTGTGTGTGTGTATGTGTGTATTCATTCCATCAATTCTGTTCCTCAAGACAACCTTCACTAAAGCAACATCTGATGAAGAATTGTGAATAATACTATAAAATGGTAGCCATGGTCAGTAAGGCATTCTTTAAATGAACTATAGTTGCCAATGTGAAATATTAGTAGAACCTTATAAACACTGTATTCCCACAATATAAAATTGTGCCAAGAACATTTAGTTTAATTCTCATAAATATTTACCAAGTAAAAGAATCTAACATTGCATGAAAGCAGTTACAAGAACATTTTTTCAGTGCAGTCTAGATTATCTCATAACATACACACACACATACACACTCACACACCTATACATAGGAAAAGATCTAGAAGGAAAGACATGTTGTTTACAATGGTAATTAATAGACAATGCATTTATGAATTGGTTTTATTTACCTTCTGGGTGTTTGTGGTGTGAGTGAACATGGATTTCTGTGTATAGGTATGCATGCACATGTGAGGTCACAAGAAGACACTGGGTATCTTACTTGACTGAGTTCTACCTTACTTTTTGAGACAGCTTCTTGCACTGAACCTGGACTCATCTATTTGAGCTAGACTGCCTGGCCATTGAGTTTTATGGGTCTCTCCTCCTGATTTTTCAATATTGAGCTTACAGATGTATGCTTCTGAGGCAAGATTTTTTGTGTGTAGGTTCTAGAGATCCAAACACAAGTTCTCATACTTGAGCAGCAGATATTTCACCAACTGGAAGCAGATACAAGAGGATCACTGTGAAGAGTTTGAGGTAAATCTAGTTTAAATAGTGAGTTCTAGGACAGCCAGGACTCTGTAGAGAGACCCTGCCAAGAAAATTTCTTGGTAGTCTTTACTTCATTTTTATATTTATATATAAATTATTTTATATATATTTATATATCTCTTTGGTATCTATGATATCAATTAATTTAATCTAAAAAATTCTTATTGCTATCTTATTAGATGTCTGCTATAGTATGAGGAGATGGGGATAAATAATGTACTTCATACTGTTAAAGATATACAGCTAACAAAGTTATACTATAAAGATGATACAGTAATGATAGCATAAATACTTTTAGTACTAGGAGTCAATGCCATAATAAAAGTGGGCTTAGGCCATCAGAAACCAAGATCTAAGTTCCTCCCCAAACCATCTGGGACCAGAAAGAGTAGCTGTAAATGACAAATATAAAAAAATGCAGGGTAATAAATACTAGGAAAGAGATCAGGAGGAGGCTCACCTGTCATACTGCCAATATGACAATAAGATAACACCTGAGATGTGAAGTAAACACATAGTGGGCATAGCTGTGTGCTTCTGTGTATAATCAAGTCACATCATCATTCGCAGCCAAAGAGAAATGACAAATAGCATGTCTACTGCCTCTTCCAGCATCAAGGCTAATTTACCGTCCCACAACCTGACTCTCATTCAATACGAAGCCTTTACTCCTTAGTTATACCTTCACATTCTCCACCATTTCATCCTCCTCATCCTGTATCCCATAGCATCCAGCTCTCCTTGCAGCCAAAGAAATGCATTTAATGATGTCTTCAGGATTTTAAGACAGAAATTCATAACTTATGATACATATAGTGTTAATTCAAAGGGATTGAAGTAACTGGCAAGGTTACTTTCAAACAAGATCTGTGGCTCTTCTCTGCTTGTTGTCAACTTGGACACTGAAGATAGATGGCCTTAATATGCATTCCCTTACTTTAATAAATCCAAATCCAAAGGGTGTAGAACAGAACAGAACTTCTTCTCCTGTTAGGCTCATAGCAATATGCATTTAAGTCAACAGCCACAGAGATATTAAAATTATCAATGTGAGATTGTGTGATCAATAAGAATAAGAACATAGCCTGTTTGTGAGTGTAGTGTCTAGATAAGCATTAGAAGTGGACATTTTCTTTTTTAAACACAGAGGTCAGAAGCAATCTCTCAAATAATGCAGTAGAAGCTAACATCTGGACCACAGAAAGCCAATCTCAAGAGACCCCATAGCTGCCATACAAAATGAGAATACTGGTTAAAAATTCTGGAAAGCACTAAATTAGATGTTTCCTTCACTGTCAGAAACATGCCAAAGAGGATTAAATTTCTTGACAAAGATAAGCTAGTGCCCAAGTTCTACTAGCCCCAGAATTTATTTTAGTAGAATAATTTGCAAATTTGTGTTGTTATTATCACGAGAGAGTATAGATTTAAAAAATCATTAAACCAGATTAAAGGAGATTTCTAATTTGGGTGAGATTAAATTCTGGAAGAATCATTATCAATTGTGCTGTACATTAAACCTGAGAAATTTAAAAAACCCAATGACCAAGTCAGAGTTCAAGCGAATCAAATCAGAATTCATTGGGGCTAGGATTTGGGTGCCAGCATTATTTAAGCTACTGAGCAACCTGGTTGAGAGCCACTGTCATAACTATCAGGTCTCACACCAATACCTGACAACCTAGTCTCTTTGTTAGTCTCATAATGGAAAACTTAGTGACCCCATGAAACAGAGAATTGCCAGTCCCTGTTATGTGTTTAACGTAAGATAAAGTAGTTTGTGTCTAAGATTCTACTTATCTCAGTCATGTCTTATATATCCACCATTGTAGGGCACATGCTACTTTCCTGCCTTCAATATAAATTTACAGACAATATTAATTTTTTCTTAGTTGTTTGAATATGCTATTCCAGAAAAAAATTCATACATAGAAAAAAATCTTCACATTTATTAATAAGGATTTATTATCAAACACTAAAAAGCAAATATCCAGATACAGAGTAAAGAATATTAACTGTGACATGTAATATTTAAGGGCAGAAATTTTATTAATATTTACATATCTAATGTGCACGGTCTAGAAATCTAAACAGCAAAGATGCATTTCGCATTGCATACATAGGACTAGTGAATAGAGTCATGCTCCAAGTCAAAGAAAAAGATTGTCTTGGAGGTGGAAGCTGTCATTCACCCCTTTTCCAACCAACCTTTACTTTTCAGGAAACTTTAATTGTCTATAGTTTTCCCAAGTGGACCTAAATGACTATTTGGAAACTGTGTTGTACAGAACATCATAGTTTTCAATACATAGTCAGAACAAATGTATTTCAATTCCAGGACTTCCAGGTAGATAATCCTTGGACTTCAAATAGCATTGACTGAATCTCTCAAAACCAAACAACATTCTTCAGTGGCCAATGGCCAAGTTCCTAATTTCAAGTGATTTGATACATTGCAGATCACCCAGCTGAAAGGCATAATCATTTAATGATTAAATTAAATCCATTTGTTTAATTTACCCATGGATTTCAGGTAGAATAATTAAAGCAAAAATAGTATTTTATCATTAAAATTGAAAAAGCATGTGACAACAATTGCATTGTTTATTTGAATTAAAAACTAGAGCCCAAATTCAACCTGACTTTCTAAAAACAGTTATCTGATTTTAGTCACTAATCCAATTTCCTTCATTATTTGCATTGCTAATGATTTTTTGACTAAGAAATTAGGGATACAAATGATAATGTTGCATATTTAAGTATGCAGATTTGGGATCTTTTGCTTTAAACGCAGTATATTGGAAGAAGTAGATACTAATACTAGATAATTTGTGAAATTACATGTTACATTGTTTAGTGTGTTAGAACTGGTAAAGAGCTATGAATTTCAAGACTGTCCAAAATCTAACAACTACTAGTCCATAAATTACACATAAGTTTTAAAAGATTTATTGAATTAAGTATGGGTTTTATTAGCTCAATCAAAAAACACTGGAAGACGATTATGTAAGCATTATCACCAATTTCAATACAGCTGCAGAAAAAATAAACATCACAATTTTTTTTCATATGATTATGAAAGGACCAGCTGGGCTGATGCCTGCCCAGGGTCTCAGGGCAAGGGATGACCTCAAGGAAACAAGACTCCAGATCGATGTAAAAAAACATGAGGCTTTTATTCTCTAATGCATTGGGGTCATCTCTCACATACCCTGTAAGTCAGAATAGGAGAAAATGATCCCAAGGACTTTTTAAAAGGGAGCAGGGAATCTCTCTGACTGGTCAGAACCCAGGCACTGGTCTGGCTTGTTGGCAACAAGGAGTTCTGGGAAATCAGAGAGGTTTATGGGATAGTGAGTACTTTTATTAAATGGAAGTCAGTGCCTTAACCACTAGGGATGCTGGACTTTTCAACATATTTGTGTCTGATTTAAATGATGTTCCTTACAAAGCTGCTGATTTCTCTAATAATGGAATGATGTTATCTGTTACTTCTAACACAGTTTGTCAGGAGTTATGAAACTGGAATACAGGGAAGACCAAAGGAAGTGAGCAACGAGAGGAAAGCCGGGACTAAGGGCTGCACTGAGAGGAGGAATTAGCGCTGTACTTACTCTGGTGGCTGCTTTCGTGTAGAAAAGGAGTTAAAATTTCTCTGTTTCTGGGGTTAGAAACCATGAGGGCATGGATTTTTGAATAACACAAATATTTTGCAGTGGTCAAAATTATTTCAAGATGGAAACACCACCAAAATGAAATAAGCCTTTAACTAATAAGGTCAGTAAACTTGAATGTTGGAAAGACATATGGATGCAGGACCAGGAGGTAACAAAATTACTTTCAAAATTTATTTCTGTCCAGAAATTCTAGAATTTTCTGAGATTAACGACAACTGGTTGAGGCTTATCACAAACCACAGAATTGGATTTAAACAAATCATTTGCAATATCAGTAATCAGACCAGATCTAAAATAGAACTTGTCAGGCAAGATAAATCTTCTTGGAAAGACGAATTGCTATGACTAAAAATTCTCTATCAAAATATGTACAAGTATGATCATTTTTTACCATTTCATATTAAGGAATACAAAAACTATAGACTTAAAATATTTACAGTTATTTTAAAATTATATTATTCATTTTATTGTTTTATAATATGTTTGACAGTTTTCATATATTTTGTTTGTTTGTTTTTGTTCTTTTTCAAGACAGGGTTTGTCTGTTGTAACTATGGCTGACCTGGGACTCACCAGTAGACCAGTAGGTCAGGCTGGTCTCAAACTCACAGAGATCCGCCTGCCTCTGCCTCCCAAGTACTGGGATTAAAGGCTTGTGCCACCACCACCCAGCTGACATTTTCATATATTGATGTCATTATATTTGTTTTCTAAAAAGGAACATGGTCAACTGGCAAACTTCCATATTGTTACAATATTTTGGCAAGTTTATACATGCACAGAATAAAGTTGAAAACTTAGACATGGTAAGTTCCCCATATTTGTACTTCTCTTTTCTGGGCAGCAGTAGCATATGTAGTCCACTACATAGAAAATTCATATAAATTAGTAACAAAAAGAACAGTGCTCCAGTATCCTTTAAAGTACACCCCTGTTTCATTGAATATTTAAAATTTTATGGCATCTTAACTTTAAATTATTAGTGGTAATATTTTACTGGTTGAACTTCAATAGCTATATGAGTTATATGTATAGAAAAAGCACCAGGAATTTATTCTAATTAACATTTTTTCCAGCTTCAGTATAGTGGTAAAATTAAGGCAGTGACCACATCATATGAATTTAGGATAAAATACTACTTATTTTATAGCAATATATTAAAACCAAACAATAAAAATATATGGGAAAATATCTGTAGTGTCTGTTGTGCACCAACCACCAATGTGTATTATATTAAATGTTATGAGTGAAATTTACAGCCGTTGTAGGACGCATTAGAGAGGATTCAGAATTCACATGCTCAAGACTATTAAAAATTTCTAGAAATCACTGTATAACTATGTTTTAAATTTTATTTTTTGATACCACAATATAATTACATTATTTCCCTTTTTTTTCCCCTTCCAAAACTTTGTATGAACTCCCCTTGCTCGCTTTCAAATTCATGGCCTCTTTTTCTTGATGTGTGTGTGCTTACATTTATTATAAGTATTTTTAGATAGGTATTTAATAGTATGATTCTTTATGACTTTTTCAGAAAATTTGAAAGGACCTCAGACTTAGCATAGAACACATCCAGACACCAGATTCTTAGCACAAAGGAAATGTATTTTCCTGAAAGGGACAAATGGGGAGACGGAGGGGAGGGTGGCATTGACAGAGATAAGGGAGAAGAGAAGGAAGGGGCATGGGAGAAGGGAAAGGGATGCTTGTTCTCCAGAGGGACAAAGGACTGTCCCTTGATAAGCTAGGAACAGATGAGGCATTAAAGCAAATTGTGGGATATATAGGTCTTAGGTGGAAAGGGAAAAGTGGGAAGTACATTTGGAGAAGGGTTGATTTCCTAGAAGGAGAACAAAGAATAGAGCGTGTGGACCTTTTCAAGAGAGATAGGGCACTGTGGAGGGGTTTCTGGGAGATAGGCCTGTGTGTGTGAGACTGGGACTTGGGTTATATATGGCTCTTTTTCGTGGCCTATCACAACTAATAAAATTGATACTTTTAACATGCAAAAATTTCAGAACATTATTATTATGTTAGTCACAAGAAAGTAATGGATTTAATTTCTAAAAATCAATTCAGAATGCATTAAAAGAAATATGGCAGCAATAGGGCTCTGATATAAAACAATAACCAGTGACTCCACAGTGCTCTCTCTGTACCTGTGTATATTCTTATCACAAGGCATGCTAGATCAGTTATTCTCAACCTTCCTAATGCTGACACCCTTTAATACAGTTTCTCATGTTGTGGTGACCCCCAACCATTAATCATACTGTCATCTCTTACGGATCTTTTCTTCATCACCCTACCTGTCTTGTGCTGAGGCTGCCTGGTGTAAGCAGCTCTACATCCTACTCTGTCCTCTGTTTTTTACTGGATTTACCAAGAGAAATCAACAGCAGGATGTGGAGGAATAATGAGCTGAGGTCAGGATCACTCCTCCTTGCTGGGACATCATGGTCTCGCTGCCTCTTGAAGCCTACAATCATGGTTCTTATAATGTTCTCTTCTCTCTCCATAGTCTCAGTCTCCAAATGTTCCTAATGCCCCAGCTGTTTCCTAAACTTCTTTAGATCTAAGAATGATAACATCTCCCAGTGGTTACTAGCTCTAGGGTATCCTTCTCATATCTCTGCTTGAAGCCAATACTTTATACTAAAAATTATATTAAAAAATTATCCAGTTTGGAAGTATCATCTATTACCTTCTACAACTAGACCTTATAGAAGAGATCAAGCAAACATCTGTACCTAAAGTCCTAAGTAAATGTAAGATTAAATGGTCTTTCTAGCTATGCTCTGATAACCCTGGCTTTCTATGCCCAGGTGTTAGAAGTATAGTCTTGACTCAAATAACTTGTGGCTAGTTAATTTTTGGCTTTAAACCACTAGAATTCCTACTTGCCTTATACAGGATTTGCTTAGCTTACTTTTTTGAGTTATGGAGTCCAGACTAATATCCAATTGGTCATATAGCTGATGACCTTGAGTTCCTGCTGGTCCTGAGTATAGTTCCTAAGCACTGGGTTACAGGAGCGAGCTACCACACCCAATTGATTTCTATAAGTTTTGTGTTTTTGTTCTCTTCATGACTCGGCCTTAGTCTAGTCAGGGCACGTCCTCTGTAGATTAGCCTAGTCAGAATTTCACCAGTGTCTGACAGTTCTTTCCATTGCATGGACCTGTTCCAGCTCACTATCTCTTCTTAGTCTTTTCATCCTAACAAGTCAGGTACTTTGAATCTCATGCATCTCACTGTGGATTTTATGGAGGAGCATAGAAATAGCTCATATATTCCCTTTTCAAACATTGTGATATATTTTTCAATCTATAAAAGTTATAGTGGAATAAACATGCAGATCTTACCCATATTGACAGTATGGTCTCCTGTGTGTTCTCTGATGTGCCTTCTCTAATATGAGGTAGTGGTGCATACCTCAAGAGTGTAATATCTATAGATCTTCTCTCAAGTCTCTGACTTATTAAATATATATTAAGGATGAATTCTATACAAAAATGGCTTTGGGGCCTTGGTTGGTAGCCACTGTTACCACTCCAAAGAATCCAGAAGTGCTTTTTGAAAGTGACAGAGGTTTGGGCATATTCAGCATTTCAATGCACCATCATGTGGTTGACCACAGAGATTTCCTCTCACAACAGGTAAAGCAGGACCACTGTTCTGAGTTTTACAGCTCTGTACAAATTATCCACTTGTTTTCCTGTTCTCTGAAGACTCTTAGGATTTCAGATGTAAGATATGGATTTAGCAGGGGTGGCACTGAACATTAAGTTCTGAAAAGCACAGGAGCATAACAGCCTCTGGAGTCCTGGGTTGGAAAGGAACGATGGGAGTCATTATTTACCAAGTTGTTTGTGTAATTGAATCCCAGAAGACAGCAATCACTTACTTTCCTGCTAGCGCTGTCCTAAACAGTCTGATTAACTATGGGCTTATGAATTTCAAATTGAAATCTTCACCCCAGACCTCATCAACGGCTTCCAACTTCTGCCTTATGTGCCCTCTGCAAAATACTCAAGGCTGAGATGATGCTTGAAATTTCTCCTGTCCTCTGAACTGTTTCTTGCCTCACTAAATAATGCTTTTGCCTATCTAAATATACTGAGTAAAGAAAAGCTTGATTTTTCTCACTTCCAATGGATCTGCACATTCTAGCTCTTGTCTGTTAGCACTTCCTTCTGAAGATGAAGAGTTTGATCACCACTTACCACCTCTGTAGCTGCAATCCATGTCTTAGCAGCCCTTGCCTGGATCAACACATCCTTCTCTAGCTCTCCTTTTCTACATCTGATCCCAACTTAGGCTATACACAGAGAATATGGAGTACTTCTTTCACAAGGTTCATCAGATCACAATGCTCTACATCCAAACTTCTGGAGTGGCTCCCAACCTACACAGCATTAAAAAAATGTAATTGTTTTCTGCATGTGGTTTCTCCCAGCTCCCTTAATTCTGTTTTATTAATTTCTAAAGTTAGCTGTCTAAATAATATGTTCCACTATGATATATATGTTCCATGTATATAATAATAATATATATACCATATATTATAAAATATATATACCACATATATTATATATACCATATATATATGTAAGGATATATATGTGTGTGTGTGTGTATGTGTGTGTATGTATGTGTATATATATATATATATATATATATATATATATATATATATATAATCATTGCATTATACTACTTGGTTCTTTTTAATTCCCCTCCACTACTGTCGTTCTCCTATCTCCTCTTATTGACCCTTTGCATATTTTCCAGGTAGTCCCACCTTCTGCTTTCATGTCACCCCTCCCTTAGTAGCTCTTCCTTCTCTCTCTTGCATCCTTTCACACACATACACACAAACACACACACATTCTACATTCTTTTTATTTTTGTGGTCTATTTAGTTCACTCAACATAATCATTTCTGCTTCCATCAATTTTCCTGCAATTGCCATGATTTAATTTTTTTATAACTAAATAAAGTCTCATTATATATACTATATATTTTTCTTCCCTCATTGTTGATGGACGCTAAAGTATAAAATTATTTTTTACCAATACTTAAGTAACACTCTCCAATGTTCATCCTTGACTTCTGCTGCTTCCTAACTGCATGTTTGCAATGGGGTCTCCTATCACAGTCCTCTGTGCTCTTTAATCCTGCCTCACAGTGCAGAGCACTGCTCCTTACATGTGCTTCCAGTAACATCTGCTGTCTTGCTTCATCACTTCCTGAAGGTCTGTGCTTGGTGCAACAAAATCATTTGTTGCTTATTCTATATAAAATACCATATCTTATCCACAGTCTACCTTACCATTTTTCCTGAATGAACTGAGTATGTGTATGTGTTTACCTTTCTTCTCTTAGGAGACAAAAGCATCTGGATGGTAAAGACTGTATCCACAGCACCTTGATCAGTTCTTGCTTCAGAGCAGGGACTCCCTTCCTACTTGTGGGTTGATTAAGTGAATTTATGATGGACTCTTTAGTTCCCATCTTTTCTTTTCCTTTTTTTTCTTTTTTAAGGTTTTTTAAGATAGGGTTTTTCTGTGTAGCCCTGCCTGTCCTGGAACTCACTCTATTGACCAGGCTGACCGCAAACTCAGTTATCTACCTGCCTCTCCCTCCTGAGTGCTGGGATTAAAGGTATGTGCCACTATGGCCCAGCAGCCCATCTTTTCTTTTAATGGAAGTATTTGATCTGGGCACTCATTATACCTCAAGAATGTGAAATGTGAAATGAATCATCATTTTCTTTTCTTTGTCCCTTTATTGAAAATAGTTTTTTCCTTACTAAATATATCCTGACTATCGTTTCCCTCCCTCTACTCATTCCAGTTCCCACCAACTTCCCCTCCCATCCATACTTTTTATGTCTCTCATTAGAAAACAAACAAGCTTCTACATGATAATAAAAAATAAAATAAAAACTAATACATCAGAATAGGACAAAACAAACAAACAGGAGGGAAAAAGTCCAAGATATGGCACAAGAAGCAGAGACCCACTTGTTCACATACCCAGAAATCTCATAAAAACACTAAACTGGAAGTTATGATATATATGTCTAGAACCTGTAGGATAAAAATAGAGGACATAAATGTGTGTGTGTGTGTGTGTGTGTGTGTGTGTGTGTGTGTGTGTGTGTGTAATAAGAATAAGAGAAATTTTTTAAATAAAATCTCTGAAACCCTGACACAACATTATAAGAGGAGGAACCTGCAAAGATGCTGTTGAGTTCATTTTCTGTTGACCATTTACTGCTGGGCATGGGGCCTACTCTTAAGAATAGTTTGTTTCCCCAGTGAGACTCCCTGGAGGAAAACTAAATTTTTATTTCCAAGTAGCTATCAATTAGAGATTGCTTCTGTGTTAGTAACACGGGCATGTGGCCGCTTCTCCTTTCAGCTCTAGGAACATGCCTGGAGCAGACCTATGCAGGCTTTGAGCACTCTGCCTCAGTCTCTGTGAGTTCATATGTGCATCAATCCTATTAATTTAGAGGGCCTTGTTTTCTTAGTGTCCTCCAACCCCTCTGGCTCTTATACTCTTTTTGCCTTCTCTTCCATAGGATTCCCTGAGCTTTGAATATGGATTTGCTGGAGTATCCCATTTGTGGCTGAGTGTTCCAAGGTCTCTCACTCTCTGAATAATGTCTGTCTGTGAATCTCTGTATTTGTTCCTGTCTACTGCAGGAAGAAGTGTTTCTGATGATTGCTGAGCAAGGTACTGATCTATGAGTATAGCAAAATATCATTAGGGGCCATTTTATTTTTTATTTTTATATTAGAACAGAATTATTTGTTTTTACCCTAGGTACATGGGCTATCTAGTCTCAGGTCCTTGGTAATTCAAGCAGTGTCAGGTATGGAGTTCATTTTGTGCAGTGGGCTTTTAGAAAAATCAGATATTGGTTGATTACTCCCACAAATTTTGTGCTACCATTGCCCTAGTATATCTTGCAGGCAGGACACTATTTTAGATTCAAGGGTTTGTGGTGGGTTGCTGTTTACTTTACTTCTTTGGAAGCATGTATAGTAATTTCCAGTACCAAACACACTAGCACATAAGGGTGAAGGTTCTATATAGGCACCAGCTTGACTTCTTCGTGTTATTTTTAGCAATGGGGCTTTGCCAACAGCTTGTAGAGTGCAACATATAGTCCCCAAAACAGCCTGGGCTGTCTGGGGGTTTTCATAGGACCCCTTTGGCCAACAGGTCAGTTAGATATAACCCAATCCCAGTACTGGGGGCTTCATTTGGTGACAAATGATGTCCAGTTTGAGCACTGTCTCCCCTATTATCTGGTAATTCCATCTAGATGAACTTTACATGTGTATATTTTAAGAAACTTCTACTATATTAAGTTTCCATACTAACCCTCAAATGGCCCTTAATAATAGCTGCCTCTTCCCTATTTCCTATATTGTCCTCTTCTTCTCTCCCCATACCAATTACTCAGGATGGTTTTTTTCTAGTCCCATTCATTTATCTGAAATTTTTATGATCTCTCTTTTAATATTATAATTTAATATTTAATGAGTAATATTCCATTTTGTAAATGTATCATATACTCTTTGTCCATTTATCTGTTGATAGACATCTAGGTTGTTTCCAATTCCTGGCTATGATGAATAGAACGATAATGAATGTGATCAAGTTAGTGTCTCTGTAGTAGAATGAAGGGTGATTTGGGGATTTGCCCAAGAGTAGTATAGCTGGATCTTGAGGCAGATTGATTCCCATCTTCCTGAGGAAACATCATAATGATTTCCACAGTGGCAATAGGTGTTTGCATTTCCCCCATGATGGAAAAGTGTTCTACTTACTCCAAATCCTCACCAGCTATCACTTATGTTATTTATCTTTCTGACAGATTTAAGATGAAATCCCAAAGTAGTTCTGATTTTCATTTACCTGATAACTTAGGATGTTGAACATTTCTTTAAGTGTTTATCAGTCATTTTGCTTTTCCTCTTTTGAGAATTCTCTGTTTAGATCCACACCCCATTTTAAAAATTGTGTTATTTTGTTTTCTTGATATATAGGTTTTGAGTTCTTTATATATTTTTAGATGTCAGCCCTCTATGGGATGTGTAGTTAGTAAAGAAAATTTCATTCTGTAGGCTGCTGCTTTGTCCCAATGATGGTGTTCTTTACCTTACAGAAGTGTTTCAGTTTATGAGGTCCTATTAATTAGGTGTTGATCTTTATGCCAGTGCTAACAGTACACTGTTCAGAAAGTCTTCTCCTGTGCCAGTGAGTTCAAAGACTATTCCCAACTTTTTCTTGTATCAAAATCACTGTACCTGGTTTTATGTTGAGGTCTCTGGTCCATTTGGATTTAAGTTTTGTGTATGGTAATGAGTATGGATTTATTTAATTTTTGTCTGTATGACCTTTCTATTGGCAAAGTGGAGTATAGAAGTCATGCTCTATCACTGTGTAAGGGTCACTATGTAATTTATGCTGTAGTAGGTTTCTTGATGAACTCAGGTATCCTTTTTCTTGGGACATAGATGTTAAGAATTCCAATATCTTCTTGGTCTTCCTTTGATGAGCATGTCAGCCCTTCCCTATCTCTTCTGATTAGTTTTGGTTTGGAGCCTATTTTGTCAGATATTACAATTACTATAGCAACTTGGTTTGTAGGTCATTCGCTTGAAACATCTTTTTCCATCCCCTTACTCTGAGGTTACATTGATCTTTGATGTTGAAGTATGTTTCTTTGATGAAGCAAAAAGATAGATACTGTTTTGAATCCATTCTGTTTGTCTGTGTCTTTCTATTGGGGCTGAGACCACTGATGTTGAGAGTTATCAATAAGCAGTATTTGTTGATTCTTATTATTTTATTGTTGTGTGGGATTTCTCCCTCTTCTGATTTTATGATCTGTTATTATTTATTCCATATGTTTTCTTGAGTGTGATTAACCATTTCAGGTTGAGGTTTTCTTTCTTGATCCTTCTATAGTGATTTTGTAAATAGTTACTGCTTAAATTTCTCCACCTATTGTGACTGAAAGTTTATTGTGTGTAGTAGTCTGAGCTACCATCTGTGGTCTCTTAACATTGTAGGCCATCTGTCTAGGTCCTTCTGTCTTTTAGAGTCTCCATAGAAAAGTCACATGTTATTTGAATAGGCCTACTTTATATGTTACTTGGTCTTTTTCCTTTGCAACTTTTAATATTCTATTTTGTTCCGTATGTTTAGTGTTTTGATTAATATGTGTCATGGTGAATTTCTTTTCTGGTCTAGTCTATTTGGTATTCTGCATGCTTCTTATACCTTGATAGAACTTTCTTCTTTAGGTTAGAGAAATATTCTTCTATGATTTTATTGAAAATATTTTTCTATGCCTTTGACTTGGATTTCTTCTCCTTCCTATATCCCTATTATTCTTACATCTGGTCTTTTCACTCTCCCAGTTTTCCTAGATGTTTTGTGACTGGATTTTTTTAGATTTAACATTTTCTTTGATCAAGGTATCTACTTCTTCTATAGTGTCTCCAATGCCTAAGATTACCTCTTACATATCTTCTATTATGTTGGTGAGTCTTGCTTCTTAGTTTTCTATATGAGTTTCCAAATTTTTCATTTCCTGATTTCCCACAGTTTGAGATTTCTGAGTTGATTCTATTTCCACTTGCAGGTCTTTAACTGTTTTATTCATTTTAGTCCATTGCCTGTTTGTGACTTCATAAATTTCTTTAAAGGAATTATCCATTTCTTCTTTAAGAGAATTAACATACTCATAAAGGATATTTTCACATCCCTGCTTGTACATCAGCAATATAGCAATTCCCAGGACCTTCTGTACTACAGTTGTTGGTCTCTAGTGGAGACTTATTGTCCTGACTGTTATTGTGTTTTTATATCAGCATCTGGGCATCTGGGTTTGGGATGATTGTAATTCTCCATGCTGATATTTTGTCATTATTGTGTGGGTGCTTTGTTCCTTAGTTTCTGTTGCTCCCTCTGGTTCTTATGAGGATATGGTGAGTGTGTGTTGCCTGGTAGGAAATTCTTCTGGGATCATGATAGGTGTGGCCATTGGGGACTCCATGTAAAATATGTTCCTAGGTATTGGGAGGTGACACTTAAGAATGGGGATGGGCTAGGGCTAGGCAGGGATATGGTCTGTGGTGTCGACAGGAAGAAGAGTTTTCCATAATGTTCTGCTTAGTCCCCTCAGAATGGGGGAAGAGAGTGAGATGAGGCCACAAAACAGATAGTTACTACAGAGCTAGGGATGAGACTAGGAGATTGGTTTTGGGGGAGAGGGATAGGAAGGAGAGTGAAGTTCTGAAGCTTGCCTTCCTGCTTTGCTGGACTACTTGCTTCTCTGGCAGGCTTAACCAGAGGTTTCTCTGGGAGTGCCTTCTGGAGTTGAACAATGGAGTAACAGGATGAGTGGAGAGGAAGGTTGGAGGAGATAAGCTGGGAGATCCATTGGAGATCAGTCTTGGGGGGATAGGTGGTCTGTTACAGAATTAGGGGTAAGACTGGAGCATTGGATTTGGAGGAGAGGAGTGAGAAGCAAAGATTACAGTTATCTGTTTCCCTGGCAGGAGTGGCCTGTGGGCTCCTAAGGAATGCCTACTGGAGGTGGGAAGTGGGATAAAGTGATGACTGGGGAGAAGGAAGTTTGGAGGGGAGGTTCTGTGTGATCAGCTGGAGGTGGGGGCAGGGAAGCAGGTGGTCTGCTCCTGCACTGGGAATGAGATTTGGAGATTAGTTTGGGAGTAAAAGAGGGAGGGGTAAATATCTGCAGTAAGCCTATCTGCTTCCAGGACTGGAGTGCAAGTTAATCATCTTTTTCAAGCTGGCATTACCCCATGGGCAATTTTATCATCTCTTATACCAAGACTGCTGGAAAAGCCAGACTTGGCAATTACAATGTTCTCCTAAGGAGCCATTTGATGTTCATAAAACTCTAAAAAATAGCATCTAGGGAACAAGGAGGCTGGAACAGTGTAGAGATGCATTATCTCAGACAGCTTGAGAGGATTTCCAAGAATAGGCTGTGCCACATAATATTGTAATGACCTATCCATTTCTCATTAGAAGGAAGCAGTATAACCAGCAACACACACTATTTTGAAATCTCTTTCATGAGCCTGTTTTCTTACATCCCCACTGTGTACTTGTAACAGGAACATGAGATTCTAAAAGAGAATTTCTAATATCAAGGCAAATAATAAAAATATCCCATGCTTCCTAATCATAGCATTAGAAAATAAGACCAAGAAAAAATGTGAGGGAAGAAATTGCTACAGAGCATATGTCAAGTGAATTTAAAGCAAAGCTTTACTCTCTCAGATTTAATAGGCTAAAAGATTAGATAAAATACCATGTCCCATTTGTTATATGTTATATAAAATGCTTGACTCTGAGGAGGAACTCAGAATTTGGTAGTTATTATTTTTCCAATCTCTGCAATGTTGACTAAGATCATGGACTTAATGTTTTATATATATGAGTTAAGTACTGGCTATTACTTATTAGTCATGGGAATAAACCAGACATAGACTCTCTGACCTACCATTTGCCAGTAGAAATAATAAACAAAGTAAATAAATGATGTGTTCGCTGTGTAGTGCATAAACAACAACAATGTAATGCTAATAATGGATAAAGTAGCAGGTATTAAAACAAGAAAATAAGAAGGGGGGATATCTGATGCATGTGAAAATTCATCCATATTTTCAGGGTCTATATCCAATAGTGAGGAACACATAGTTTGAAAAATTGCTAACAAAGTGGAAGAATCTTGAGTCTTTCTCATAGAGTATGGATAAATTAATTTTCTCTTTTTGCCAAATGATCTTTCACACTAACATTCTTTGCATGTCTTCTGGGGTTTGATAATTGTCAGGAACTCACAATATGCCTGTTAGAATTTAGGTGGGTACATTGTTTTGGCATTCCTCTCATCCTGCTAGTTACTACCTGTATTAGAATTCATCCTTCATCTTCCATCCCTCTTTTTCTTGTTTGCTTCTCCTATGAATCGAATTCTGGTTACAGAAAACTTCCTCCTTCTTTAGAGGAAGAGATTGGGATACCTCACAGCTTCTGATACTTTTATTGTTGATCTTTCTCTTTGCATCACCCAAACTAACCTATACTTATTCTTCAGGTTCGTCTCTATTCAATGATACTGCTGTGCTCTAGAACCAACCATGAGAACCATCTTTGGTTCCTGTGCCTCATTTGTATCTTATTACATTTACACTATGCCATTAGTCCCTACAACTGCTTAACTCAGAGGTAACACAGAGTAATGACCAGATAGACCTCATTTCCAACTCCTCATTTACTCACATGGTCACCTTGTAGATGTTATCTAATGCCCTCCAGTCTCAGTTCCCTTGTCTTTAAAATGGGAAGAATATCTGAGAAGATTATTATCAGAGTTCTGTGAAGTCATGGAAATTGATGTTTAGTCCATGCTTGTCACATAAGTGTTCTATATGTACATACCTGGCTCAGAGTTCAGTCATTCATTCAAAAACATTATAAAGCATGTGCTATTGTCAGGCACTATTTTAGGACTACAGTCTGGTCAAGGAAATAAAACCCAATTCCCACACAGACTACAATGAAAGGATGAGAGCTGGGTTGGTAGAGAACAACACAAAGTGAATTGGCACCCAAGAAAAGCATGACACTGTGGTAGATGCTATGATGGGTTGTATTGTATGAGTTAAACCCATTCACAACTTGGAGGGGAAGAGAAGTTTCTCAGAGGCCTTGGGATTCAAGATAGGACCTGAAAGGACAATGAGAACTACAGACACATGGGGGCTGGTGGAGATAGCGGAGGCAGTATTAGTGATATAATTAGTGGGTAAGACATTTCTGGCAGAGATTATTCTATGGAGGACATTATATGGAAGATATTCTATGAAGGGAATGTGCAAAGATCTAGTAATCAAGGAGGGCAATCAAATAGCCAAGAACATTTGAGGGTATATGGAGATAGTGAAGGCTATCAGTAAGTATTGAATTAATTAATTAGCTATGCATGGCTTGGCTGGATGCTCTGTTTTCTTAACTTAGATAAGTTCTAATGGTATGTTTCTGGTATTTACTAAATTTCTTTGAAAATGTGTTTCCATCCAGCAAAATAACGCTGGTTAAAGCAAGTGCTCTAGTTGTAGAGTTCCTAAGTTCAAATCTCAGCTCTTTCACTCACTGTTAGACTTCATTCATTAACCTCCAGTTTTCTATGTTGTGAAACAGATTTTGTTTTCAAGATGTTTATGTAGACTTAAATATTATAGTAGTTGGCCCAATACATTCAGCCAATATATGTTATTGGCATATCAGTTACTCTTCCCTAACCTTTTACTGCATATATTTCTTGCTTCAAGACCAGACTGAAGCTCTGTGAGGTCCAGGACTCTATTTTAAATGTTTTTCCCTGACAGGATATACTATGGCTAGCTCAAAGATTTTAATAAATGTGTGTGGAGAGCTACATTAGTTCAGGCAGCTTAGAGCGATGCACATAATTATAAATCCTGAAGACAAACATAGATGGACAAACAGGCATGGATCTGTGGCTCTGGTGGTATGATCTCAGGAAAGATGCTTAATCCTGTCATTATCTTAGTTTTTCTGTTCATAAATGGGGATGAACAACACAGTGACCTCTTCAGTTTATTTTGAGTATTCAATAGGTTTTTCTACAAAACAGTTGGATCATGGCTGATATTTGAGAGCTAATACAGTTACTACTATGCTGTTTGTCTTTTTAGGCTTGGAATGGGAACCAGAACTGAATGAAGTATGTAAGAAGTGTAAAGATGCAACCAACTGAGAGCTATAAAAGCATAAAAATGCACAATTTTCTTTTATATGCGTAATCATTTGTACATCTGCAAAATGTTTATGTACCTTCATTATATTAAAATAGCAGTATCTAATGTAATAGAGCATGAAGCTTTCTCTCTGCCTTGTATGTCATTCAGTTTTACTAATTTTAAGTCAATCATAATTTTGACTTTCATAGAACCCAAGTAAGAAAGTGATGCACTTTCTAGAAACAAGAAACTAAACAAAGCCTGTATCTTACTATCCTGACATCAAGAAATAGCTACAATTACAGCTTCAAAAAGTTAGTCATGAATAGTGGATCCATTCTTAACAGGCTCAAGGCAATTTGAACTATCAAAGTCATTTGTAGAACTAAATCAAAGCTATGTACCCAATCCTGATTTAGAGCTTACAGAGTTTATTCTTCTAAGGATCTGCAATCCTAGTACTCTGTGGAGCTCATTGGCTGGGGGAAGGAGATACAATATGCACACTGAATGCCAGGATTTAAATGGGGAAATCCCTGCCTCCCTAATTAAACTGCAGGAATAATGTTTTTCTGCATGAATTAAATCCATAAATGTATAATAACAACCTCAGATTGATAGCAGAACAACAGATATGTGTCATGCTCTGACATACAGCTGAGAGCTGAGAGTTGGCTGAGGCTGAGTTATGGCAAATGCCTTCAGCTGAAAAAAGTATGCGTAACATATTAGCTTTGATACACACAGAATACTCTGTAGTATAATATAGACTTTCTTTTAAAAGTCATAAATTAAGATTGCTTCCTTTCAAATGAATTATAATGGTCACTTTCTTTGTAAAACTGGCTAAGCAGCACTCTTGTGTCTGTCTTCTATATAAGGCTATGTCCTTAACCTTAACATTTATCTACAAAATTTTCTCAAGGGTTCTGAACTATAGACACATCTAAAATAAAAATGAAACAAAATATACTGTGGCCATCCTCTAACCAGTAATTATGATCTTAGCTACCAAATTGTTTAATTGAGTCAGTAAGTTCATAAATGCTCTGAACTTTCTCATTTTTTATTATTTTTTGAGGGGAAAGTTGATACAGGGTTTCTCCGTTGTGACTCTGGCTATCCTAGAACTCACTCTGTAGACAGCTCTGACCTTGAACTCACAGAGATCCACCTGCCTCTGCCTCTGCTGGGGTTAAAGGCATGCACCACCACTTCCTGGCTTGAAAGGTTCCTCTTACTCCAGACTTGGCTTTGGCTCATAACAGCAGTTGTTCATAACAGTTCATAACTGACCTGAGTTATTACTGACTTTGTCTAAGCCTTACCCTTTTTTGTTTCACAACCATCTGGTGAGTTATGTGGTAGGTCATGCTCATTTAAGCTTCTTTTAAAGGTAAACAGATGTACATATTCAATGCAAAGACCAACATGCATAAATACTGTATTAGTTAGGGTTTCTATTGCTGCAATGAAATATCATGACCAAAAAGCAAGTTGGGGAAGAAAGGGTTGATTTGGCTTACACTTCCATATCACTATTCATCATTGAAGTAAGTCAGGGCAGGAACCCAAATGGGGCAGGAATCTGGAGGCAGGATCTGATGCAGAGACCATAGAAGTATGCTGCTTGTTGACTTTCTCATCATGGCTTTCTCAGCCTGCTTTCTCATAGAACCCAGGACCATCATCTCAGGGATGCCCCCTCAAATATTCATACATTCAGTTATACTTGTTCACATACATACATCCTCATGCATACACACAAATATTTATTAGAGGATTCTCTAATTAACTAGATCTTAAAACTTTTCTTTGGAAGTTGATGCTCTTGGAAGGTATTTGAAATTTATCTTCACTAAGTTTACACAGCAGATCAGGAAAACAATGAGGAAAAGAATTATTTGATCACAACTTAATCTTTTTCTGTATTTCTTCAATACAAATAGATATTTACAATTTTGCTAAATGTAAAATAATGCAAAATGATATTCAGTAATTAACTCTATGAAACATAAATGCCAATCTTGGAAGTGAAAAAGCTAAAGCCTGAACTGACCCTCAGCAAAAGCTGAGATTTGTCTTATATATATGTATTGAATCGGTTGAGTCCATCCTTTTGAGCTATTATGAACTTTCACTTGGATGGAACTTCTATGAGTTACTACTGCACTGCTCTGACCAACACCTGGCAAAACAGCTTGAGGAGGGAAAGGCTATTCTGTTGCCCTGCTTTGAAGAGATAGAGTCCATCATGGAATAGAAAGAAGGCCTGATGGCAGGGGTCCCATGGTGGAAGCAGACAGTTTTCATGTGAATGGATAGTATCATCTCCTAGGCTGGGCTCTGAGACTGTTTGATATCTCATCAATGTGGCTGCCTAAACAAGACCTGAAAAACATGACTATACAAATAGACACACTAACATAAAAAGAATCAAAGTTGACGAGGTCTCAATCATAGACAAAGAACTACAGGCAGCTAAGAAATAGTCTTCCCCAATTTTTTATCTAATATTAAGTGTTCATTCCTGAAATCATGTACATAAAAGTAACATTATACAGATTGAATAGTTTGTATTTATATATTTAAAAATGTGCGTGTGTGTGTGTGTGTGTGTGTGTGTGTGTGTGTGTGTAAACAATTAAAGAAAAAAAGGCCATGAATTTGAGAAAGAGAATAGGGCGTGCATGGGGAGGGGTTGGTGGAGAAGGGAGAAGAGGAGAAATCATGTGATTATATCATAATTTAAAAAATAGTTGAACATTGGCATTCATCTTTCTCTGCTTCCTGACTGCAGGTGCAAATAACTACTTCACAGACCCATCACAATGCCATCCCACCACAATGAACTGCGTCCTTTCAAAAATGTGAGTCAAAATGAATCCTTATTTTCCTTAAGTGGGTTTTGTGAGGAATTTTGTCACGACAACAAGACAACTAACCAATTCAGTGACTCATAGACATAGCTACCGTTTAGCATATACCAAATTTCTTTAGATGCACAAAGACAGTAGGGATCATCATGTAATCATGAATGACACTCTTGTACAATCAGTGCATGGTGAGTCATTCTCAGCATTAGGGGCCACTGTATAAGTTCAGGGAACATGATTCATTAAATTCCCTCAAGCCAGCCGAGCCCAGACATTGCAGACAAGACTAAGGACAATAGCCTTGGGTCTGCCATGCTAACTGTTCACACAGTAGATTATCCATCAATCTAAGTCTCACTACAGTCTAAGGTTAATTATGGTTTAAGGTAGAATCCTTTTTCTGTAACCTTACATCACACACAGAATGCCACAATTTATCTGTATCAGTCACCAGACATTGGATTGGTGTGGTGGCCTGAAAGATAATGCCCCCAGCAGCCTCATATGCTTTAATATTTGGTCCTGAATTGTTGGGACCATATGGGAAGGATTAGGAGGTGTGGTCTTGTGGGAGAAGATTTTGAAGTTTCAAAAGACTCATGTCACAGTGTGTCTATCTCTCTTCATTTCTTACTTGCAAATAAGGATAAGAACTCTCAACTGTCCTGCTTCCATGCATTTCCTGCATCATCATGGACTCTAACCCTCTGAAGCCATGAGCATAACTAAAAGCTTTCTTTTGTAAGTTACCTTGGTCATGGTGTTTTATCATAGCAATAAAAAAGTAACTAAAACAGATGGTGATTAAAGGATAATGGATAATACCAAGTAGCCAATGAGTAAATCCATCTGACAGATGAAAAGAATCTGTAATTTCCTCAAAGATCCTTAAAGAATATAATTTCAAACACTACATAGTGCTTGCATCTGAGATATTTTTGACCCTTAATTCTACAATAAATATTTTCTTCTTATTAAATTGGAACATTCTGTATGGTTTAAGATGCCTTAAATCCCCTGGGAAACTCAGTGTGTAGCAGAACCACAGATGTAAGGATCCATACATAGAGGTAGGTCTCTAAGAAGAGAGAATTGATTATTGTGTCTAAGGATCAATTTTCAAAATGCTACACATGGAAAATGAAATCAGAGGGCTCACAATATTTTATAAAAGAAACAAGAGCACTGATTTCTCTCAGAAAAATCTTAGTCAATAATAGTTGTGACTTTTTGGACAATGAGGCTTCCAAATATCAGATTTTTCATCAGTCCAATGAGAGAGAGTGGAGCTCTGTGAAGTCCTCTGTAACTAAAGCTAGATTCTGATTCAGTCCGTTTAAGAATCAGGCTACATGCTGTGGTATTGACACAGTTAAAAAAGTCATAATACTGTGATTTAAAAATTCTCTCATCCCCTTAAAATGTAGAGGTGGGAGAAACAGAGCATATGGAACTTGGAACGGAGAAGGAAGGACAGACAGAATGATAGAGGACTCAAAGAACCTGCAAGTTCAGGGTCTTCCAAATCTTCGCTCTACTGGAGAACTTTTTATTAAGTCACACAGAACGAGTTCCTATGCTCAAGCTGTGTTTCCTAATCTTGGTTTTTAATAATAAAGAAACCTGCACATTAATTTTTAAAAACAGGAAATGGTAGGGCAAGGACTCCATAAACAGCTGAAATGTTAATCACACAAAAGCTCCCAGAGCAATTTCACTCTGGATGCCTCATGGTTATGCATTACAATGGGAATTTTTTATCAGAACACTGACCCTAGGATGGGCTGCTGAGCAAGGGACCCCTATGGCAGTCTGAAACTCTGAACCAGATCCTGTGGGGCAGGAAACCAGGAGAAAAACATTCAAAAAGAGCCATTGTCTAGTGAGTGTGTGGGGCTGGAGTGTGGGAAATGATTCTCAATCTACATTGAGTGGCTCTAGAAACTTAGCATGTATTATCAAATTAAGCTGCAACAGTTTCCCCAAATCTCTGCTTACCATCACCCTTGCTTTACCAACAAGGAGAACGTGTTTCAAAAAAAGAGGGAAACAGCCCTAAATTCACACAGTCATACAGTGCATTGCATTGCTATGGCTAAGTTCTTGCTGTATAGCACTTTACCACTTTGAAAGAACACAGATTTATTATTTCACAGTGATGTGGGTCAGGAGTCTGGGTATAAACTCTTTGGACCTTCTGTTCAGGGTCTCACTGGGCTGAAATCCAAGTGTCAGCTGGAGCTGTAAATCTTATGTGAGGTTTGTAGTTGAATTTTACAAGCTCAATGGTTATTCGTAGGATTAATTTGCTTGTGGTTGTATCACTGAAATTTCTCAACAGCTGCCCTCACCCAGGGACTCGTGTTCATTTGAAGTTACACTTAGCCCTTGCATTGAACCTTTCCCAGTCACTTCACGTTACTGTAATTTTCTCCCAGGCCATCAGGATCACTGTCTTAGGTGTTTATTTATTTGCTTTGTTTGTTTGTTTGTTTTTAAAGTCTCTGATTAAGTCAGGGCTACCCAAAATAATTTCCCTATTAGTTAATACAAAGTCAAAGACTTAGTATCTAATTATAAGTGATATTCAACTGTACTCCCAGATTCTACTCACACCCAGTTTGAGAGTATGTAATGTGGGCCAGTGAGGAATTTAATTACACTGACCATGCACAGTAAAATGCATGGCCAAGAAGGACTTCACATCTCTTCACCTCTCAATACTAGTGCCGCCTGCACCTGACCAGGTCAAAGCAGGAGCCTACCAACATTTACAATCATGTCAAGTTGCCCAGATAATTGAGAGAAATGAATGAAGACCCAGCTTGCCTGGGATTACTCAAGGGGATGTGTGATTGGGACATCTAGTCTGTTTGTTTCATTTGAGTGGAATAATCCCTAATCTGAGAGGCTGAGGACACCAGGATAAGAAGCCCCCACATTGTTGATTGACTAGCATTCTTGGGGGTCCACAGAGACTGAAACCATAGACACAGAACCTGTAGGATCCCCTAAATATACCTCATGGCTGGCTAAATTGGTGTCCTTGAAAGATTTCTACAGGCTGGAGTGCGAGTATCTCTGACCATTTTACCTGCCCTTGAGACCCTTTTTCTCCTGCATGGCTGCCTGGCCCACCATTGACATAGAGATTGGTGCCTGGCCTCATTGCATCCCGCTATTCCATGCCCTGATTGTGCAGTAACTCTGGGGGAATGGTTCATTTCTGGGGAGAAGAAGGGATGTCTGTATTTGTCTGAATAGTCCAGAAAGTATGTAATAGAGTTCAATCTGATTTTTTTAATATAACCTTTTTTAGTTTTTCTAACTTATAGTATAATCACATTATTTAGCCCTTCCCTTTCTTCCTCCAACCTCTTCTATGAACTGTACCCCTTGCACTATCTTAAATACATGCTTCTTTTTTATTGTTGTCTTATATATTCCATATATATATATACACACACACACACACACACACACACACACACATGCAACCATGGTACTTATATACATGTGATTCAAGGGCTGACCACCTGGCATTGATAACCAATTTGGGAACTCTTACCTGGGAAGACTGTCAGTCTTTAAGTAATCTGTAAGCATGGAAGAGGTTCTTGAGTAAATTGGTGGTGGTACCATGTCAAGGACCAGCAGATAAATATCCTTTAAATTTTTTTCAGTGATGATCCTTTCCTATAGCCTTCTTCACCATGCCATCAATTAGTCCCAGCTGTCAAATATGGTAGGTATTCCCTAGGAACTCATCAGTGAGATTGGTCAGGAAAGCAGGTTGGAAATATTCCCTTATCCTTCTCTCCTCCAAATCCAATCCCTTAGTCTCATTTCCAAGTCTGTAGCAGGTCACCTTCTGTGGTCTCTCCTTTTTGTCTGCCTCCATTCCCAGTGAAATAAGCAGAACTTGGTTGCCTACCATATTTTCCTCTCTACTATGGACACCCTCAGCCCTCAAAGTTTCTAGTCAATGCCAATTCAAAAGTGGCAGCTCCCAAAACCAGGAACCTTCTACATGGAACCTGCAATGACCACATCTGGTAGGATCTCAGAAGTGTTCCCTAAAAGAAAACCCATAGCCACCACATTCCCCTAAGAAACAGAGATAACAACTGAAACCAGGGAACAAAACATATACCCAACACACCCAAGACCTGGTATCAGCACCTAGAAAAACAATCAACACAAACTTAGTTGCCTAGACACCTGCATCAAGAGCAGCCAGGAGAGTATGTTTCCACTAGAGCCCAGCAACTCTGCTACAGAGGGTTGAAGCACAAGGAAAGGACTCCAAAATAGACATTATGGATATATTAGAAGTCGTTAAAGCGGATATGAATAAATCTATTAATAAAATATATGAAAACACAAAAAAGGTAGAATGCAATGAAAAAAAAAACAGTTCAAGACACAAAAATGGATATTGAATCAATAAAGAAAACCCAAACTGAGGGAAATATGGAAATGAAAAACTTAGAAACTTGAACAATATTCTCAGAGGCATCACCAGCAGAATACAAGAGATGGAAGAGATAATCTCAGGCATTGAAGACATGGTACAAGAAAATGATACCTCAAAGAAAATGCTAAATCTAAAAAAAAAAATCTACACACAAAAAAATTCAGGTTCAAAATATTCAGGAAATGTGAACATTAACTATGAATAATAGGAATAGAGGTAGGAGAAGAAACCTAGGTAAAAGGCACAGAAAATATTTTCAACAATATTATAGACAATAACTTCCCTAACCTAAAGAAGGAAGTGCCTATCAAGATACAGGAAACATACAGAACACCAAAAAGACTGAACCAAAAAAGAAAGTCTTTTTACCACATAAAATCAAAGCACTAAATGTTCAAAGGAAAGAAAGAATGCTAAAAGAAAAGATCAAATATTATATAAAATCAGATGTTTTACGTAAGATTTAAATGGAGACACTAAAATCTAGAAGGGACTAGACAGATGTTTTACAAACTCTAAGAGGCCACAGATGCCAGGTCACACTACTATCTACTACCAAACAACCAAACATAAAAGACAGAGAAAGAAAGATATTCCATGATTAAAGCAAATTTAAATAATATTTATCTATAAACAGCAACTTGAAGAGAATATTCACACCCAAGAAAACACAAGGAATATATAATAGCAGACCAACAAATCAAAAGATTGTGGAAGGGAAGCTATACAACAACAACAGAATAACAGGAATCAACAAACAATGCTCACTGATAACTTTCAACACCAATGGTCTCAATTCCCTGATGAAAAGGCACAAACAGAATGGATTCAAAAAGGAGGATCCACCTTTATGCTCAAGGATAGATATTACCTCTGAGTAAAAGGATTTAAAAAGATGTTTCAAGCAAATGACCTAAGAAGCAAGCTTGGGTAGTCATTTTAATATCTGACAAAATAGACTTCAAATTAAAACTAATCAAGAGGTAGGGAAAGACATGTCATACTTATCAAAGGAAAGATTCACCAAGAGGATTTTGCAACTCTTAACATCTATGCACTGAACCCTAAAGCACCCAAGTTCATAAAAGAAATAGTACTACAGCTTAAATCACATATTGACTCTCACACAGCGAGAGTGGGTGACTTTAATACCCATTATCAATAACAGACAGATCATCTATACAAATTAAACAAGGAAATGCTGGAGCTAACTGACATCATAAACCAAATGGACATAGCGATATTTAGAATATTTCACCTAAACATAAAAGAATATACCTTTTTCTCAATATCTCATGAAATTTTCTCCAGAATCGATCACATCCTCAGACACAAAGCAAGTCTAAACAGATACAAGAAAATTGAAATAACTGCCTTATTCTATCTGACCACAAAGGAGTAAAGCTGGATATCATCATTAACAGAAAGCTTATAAAATCATGGAAACTGAACAACTCACTACTGAATGAAAAATGGGTCAAGACAGAAATTGAGAAAGAAATTAAAGACTTTCTAGAATTGACTGAAAGTCAATATATAACATAGCAAACATATAAAACATGGTGAAGGTGGTTCTCAGAAGCAAGTGCATAGCACTAAGAGCCTACACAAAAAGCTTAAAAGATCTCATACTATTAACTTAGCACACCTGAAAGCTCTAGAGCAAAGAGAAGAAATCACACCCAGAAGGAGCAGATGGCAAGAAATCATCGAACCCAGGCCTGGAATTAATAAAATAGAAACAACAACAAAAACCACAAAGAATCAAAGAAACAAAGAGTTATTTCTTTGAGAAAATCTATAAGATTGACAAACTCTTATCCAAGTTAACTAGAAGGCAGAGAAAGAATACTAAAATTAACAAAACAAGAAACGAAAAGGGGAACATAACAGTAGACATCTAGAATATCCAGAGAATCATAAGGACATGCTTTCAAAACCTGTACTCTACCAAATTGGAAAATCTAAAAGAAATGGATAATATTTTTCAATACATTCCACTTACTATAATTAAATCAAGATCAGGGAAGCAATCTCAATGCATATATAATCCCTAGTGAAAGAGAAGCAGTAATTAAAAGTCTATCACCACCACCCCAAAAAAAGAAAACAAAATAAGACCAAACAAATTAAAAGCCCCAGGGACAGGTGGTTTTATTGTGGAATTTTACATGACTTTTAAAGAGTTAATGTCAATATTTCTCAAATTATTCCATAGAGGGAAACAGAAAGAATATTGCCCAATTCATTTTATGAGGCCACAGTCACCCTGATACCTAAACCATGTAAAGACCCAACAAAGAAAGAGAACTACAGGCAATTTTTCCTTCTGAACGCGATGGAATTTTTCTCAATAAAATACTTGCAAACTAAATCCAAGAACTCACCAAAACGATCATCCACCATGATCAAGTAGGTTCCATACCAGAGATACAGTGATGGTTCAATAGAAGTAATTTGATATGTAATCAACACATAAACAGACTGAAAGACAAAAATCACATGATCATCTTACTAGATGCATAAAATGCCTTTGACAAAATCCAACACCCCTTCCTGATAAAAGTTCTGAAATATAATGGATACAAGGGAAATATTTCAACATAATAAAGACAACTTACAACAAGTCCACAGCCAATATCAACCTAAATAGAGAGAAACTCAAAGCAATTCCAGTAAAATCAGGCTCAAGACAAAGGTTGTCCATTCTCTACATATCTATTCAACAAAGCACATAAAGTTTTATCTAGAACAACAAGAGAATTGAAGGAGACCAAGGGGATAGAAATAGGAAAGGAAAAAGTCAAAGCATCATTGTTTGTAGATTACATGATTGTATATATAAGTCATACTAAAAATTCCACCTGGAAATCCTACTGCTGATAAACATTTTTAGCAAAGTAGCAGGATATAAAATTAATACACAAAAATAAGGACCCTTCTTATACACAAATGACAAACAAACTGACAAAGAAATCAAGGAAATGACACCTTTTCCAATAGCCTCAGAAAACAGAGTGTCCTGGGGTGCTCTAACCAAGCAAGTGAAAGACTTGTATGACAAATACTTTAAGACACTGAGGAAAGAAACTGAAGAATATATTAGAAGATGAAAAGATCTCCTGTGCTCATGGATTGGTAGAATTAAAGCAGTAAAAATAGATATTCTTCCAAAAACACTCTACAGATTCTATGCAATCCCTATCAAAATTCCAACACAATTCTTTACAGATATTTAGCTTCACATTATAGTATAAAAACCAAGATTAGCTAAAAACACTCCTGAATGATAAAAAAAAATCTAGAAATATCACCATCCCTTACCTCAAATTGAACTACAGAGCTATAGTAATAAAAACAGCCTGACATTGACACAAAATAAGACATTGATCAATGGAATAGAACTGAAGATCCAGAATAAGGCCACACACCTATGGATACCTGATATTTAATAAAGAAGCCAGAAAAACATACTGGAGAAATCAGATAAATGATACTGGTGAAATTGAATGGCTACATGTACAGGAATGCAAATAGATCCATACTCATCACCCTGTATAAAACTCAAAATGGATATAAAACCTCAACATAAAACCAGATACTGTGAATCTGATAGAAGAGAAAGGGAAGAATAGCTTTGAACTCATTTGGCACAGGAAAGTACTTTCTGAACAAAACACTGACTAGTGCAGGCACTAAGATCAACAATTAACAGATGGGACCTCATGAAACAGAAAATCTTATGTAGGAAAGGCCATCAACATTAGGATGAAGTGGTAGCCTACAGTGTATCTCAGACATTTGGTAGTTGATAAAAATCCATTCTGTAGGCAGCCTACACTTTGTCCTAATGTGAATAAAAACCACTTTGACCTTTCATCTTACATAAGTCAAAATGGTCACATTCAATAAAACACATGACAGATCATGCTGGTGGGGATGTGGAGTAAGGGGAGCACTCACTCTTGCTTGTTGGAGTGCAGACTTCTACAGCCACTATGGAAATCAGTAGGAAAGTTCCTTATGATTCTTAGAATTGATCCACCTCAATGTCCAGCCATACCACCTGTGGACATATACCCAAAAGACTCATCATTCTACTACAGAGACACTTGATTAATTGTGCTGCTCTATTCATAATAGTGAGAAAGTAGAAACAGTCTAGGTGTCCATCAACAGACGAATGGATAAAGAAAATGTAGTACATTAATACAATGGACTATTGCCCAGCTGTCAAAAATGGATGGAGCTGGAAAAAAATCCTCCTGAGTGAGGTAATTCAGATCCAGAAAGACAAATGTGGCATATATTCATTTATATGTGGATGTTAGCTATTAAGTCATTGATTAGCAATCACCAATCTTTATAACCGCAGAGGTTAGGAATAAAGTATGAGACTATGGGGCAAGGGCTGTATCTCCCTAGCAGGGGAAAATGGAAGAGATTAGATTAGAAGACTAGAATGGGAGAATGGGGGAGATAAGAAGGGGAATGAGGAGAGACAAAATTGGGGAGAGATAGCTATAATTAAGGGAAATTTGAGAGGTAGCATGGAAACCTAATACAGCAGAAATTTCCATATATATATGGAGGTGATCTAAATGAATTATCAAATAATAGAGGAACAGAACCACAACTGGACATCTTTGTCATCAAATGAACTGTCCAGTACCTGGAGTGGGGTTACATACAATCTAGGTCTTGGCCAAAGGAGTACCAAGGAAACCCCAACTAACCCAGGCTATGGCCAAAGCTATTGGTTGTTCTCCATAAACTGATGGTAAGCTCCTATTCCTGAAGAGAACACCTATACAACTCATTGAACATGGAGACATTTAGTTGGTGCCTACCTAGAGCTGTCAACCATATAGCTTAATATTCATGGTACTGGAAGTTATTCTGCTTGCTACCAAAGGAGAAAGGTAAACACCAATCCAGCTACAAGCCCTTCAGTTTTCAGTGGTGATTTTTCTGCAAGATATATTGATGCAATGGCTGCACAAAGCTTGTGGGGGGCAATCAACCAAGTTTTGATTTGGTTTAAGACCACTCCATTACATGGAACCCATACCTGACCCTGCCTGGATGACCAAGAACCTGAGATGAGATAGGCTGGGGACCTAGGAAAACCAAACACTAAAGAGACAGCAACAAAATAACTCCTAATGACATTCTGCTATACTCATAGATCAGCCCTTTGCTCAGCCATCATTAGTGAAGCTTCCTTCTGCAACAGATGGAAACAAGTACATAAACACAGACAGACGATTTGTAGAAAGTGAGATGCCTTGGCACAATTTGCCTTAAATAGGATATCTCAATTAAATCTGTCCCCTCAGAGCTCAGGGAACTCTCTGTGATGAGGAGACAGAAAGAATATAAGAGCCAGCAGGATGGAGGACACCAGAAAGAAGTCCTTCTAAACACAGCATGACAGATACACATGTACTCACAGAGATTATGGCAGCATGCACATGGCCTGTAAGGGTCTGTCCCTGATGAGGTCCTAGAACTGAGAATAGAAGTGGGATGCATGCATGCCACCATCCCAACTGAGGATAGAAGTGGACGCATGAAGCCAGCTCCAATTGATAACCACTTGTTTATGAAAACTTAGTTTCATCCAGGGAAGTTTCACTGGGGAAATAAACCATTCTTAAGAGTAGTCTGCATTCCTAGCAGGAGATAGTCAACCAAAAACAAACTCAGTGGTATCTTTGGAGGTTCATTGACTCATAATAATAAGTCAGGGCATTTTTTTAAACTTACAGGTACTATGTATATATTTTACCTCTTCCAGTTATGTGTTTTTATGAGACTCCTGTGTGTATGAATGTGTGTCTCTGTGTCTATATGTGTTTCCTGTGCTTTGTATTTGGCTTTTTTTCTTCTATTAGTTTTATCCGATTCCAACTTGTTTGTTTTTGTTTTATCATTATTATTATTATTAGTCGTAGTAGTATTGATATTATTATTATTTAGATGCCAATTTGCTTTCTAAGAAGAAAACATAGGGTGTTTCTATAATGCATCTTAAGATAAAAATCCAGAAACACTCCTTCATTGCTGGTGTAAGTGTAAACTTGTACAGCCACTGTAGAAATCAATATGGCAGTTCCTCAGGAAACTGGAAATTGACCTACCTCAAGACTCAGCTATACCACTCTTGGGAAGTACCCAAAGGAGGTTTCATCCTACCAGAAGAACACTTGCTCAACTATGTTTATAGTAGCTTTATTCATAATAACCAGAAATTAGAAACAACTTAGATGTACCTTAGCTGAAGAATAGAAAAAGAAATTGTGGTATATTTATACAATGGAGTATTGCTCAGATATTAAAAAATAATTGCATGAATTTTGCCAACAAATAGATGGAACTAGAAAAAAAATCATTCTAAATGAGGCAACCCAATCCCAGAAAGACAAACACATGATGTACTCACTTATATGTGGATATTAACTGTTAAGCAAAGGACAAGGTACTGAAATCCAGAGACCCAGAGACTATGCGACAAGGAGGACCTCAGTGGGGACACAGGGATCTCCCTGGTAAAGGAGAAATAGAGCAGATGTTGCAGGTGGGCTGGAGGAGGAGAGGAATGGGAAAGAAGGGACCAGGCAGGGGGTGGAGGGATTGAGGGAGCAAATATATGGAGAGATGACTGTAATTGTAACTGGAGGACATTTAGGAAAGAAACTGAAGAGTAAGTCATGCAGTCAACTGTCCAGCACTCTTGGGGACCCACAGAGCCTGATGTGGCAAACACAGAACTTGCATATGCATATAGAATTTCCCTAATTTGTATTCATTCCTCCACTCTTACATTAGTTGCTTCCTACCAAAAGCTTCTTTCAGCACTATTCTATGCGGTCTCTACACAGCATTCAGCATGCTGCCCTCCACTGGTTTTCTGACACTACTGAAAGATGGCATAGTAGGCTGAGTTAAGGGACCAGGACTGCAGTGGTTCGATGCTATTTAGTTATACAGGCATGACAGTGCTGAAATGAAGAGTCTAGGGAGACACTTCTTTAAAAAAAACTTTTGAAATTTTAATTTTCTGTTGGAATCATTTGTCACAAAATAGGAACTTCTTTCTATAGTTTGGTCATGGATTTGGCCATTCTTTCCATATAAGTTAGCTTTTCTGTGATAACAAATGACGCCAAAATTTTCTGACCTAAAACAGACTTAATTCTTGCCGTAATATATGACCATTAACAATTTTAAATATTTGTTGCATCCAGGACAAAGACTGATGGGATATCCTTTACAGACATATCTATGGTCAACATAACAGAGAAGAGATATGACAAATCTAAAATGTTTATGTTAAAAGAGACAGATGTTTCTTTCATCCACGGTACATTTTAAAAAGTGAGATCACGTAGTCATTCTTAGGTTCAACAGGACCTACAATCCCCTTGCAGGAAATGGCTTGTTGAGAACAGAAAGTGAACTTTTGACGAACAATAATGTAAACCATTATGACTGAGATCAGCAGGCTGCAAGACTTTGTTCTGCCCATTTGAACTTGCCCTTACTATGTGTCAGAAGCGAGGCTTTTGCAATACTGCTCTGTAGTCATGGAAGAGAAGAGAAGTTAGAATTCTAGAGCAAAAGAAATCCAAAAGCTTTCACTAGAAAGCCATTCGCAGTTCACCAGGTCACTCCACTGTGTTTTGTGAATAGGGAAAACAGTTCAGAGAATCTGACTGACTCCCCCCAAGCAAATCTAGCATGACATATGAGAGCCAAGGTCAATCTCCCGAATCACTAGCTTCAGACTTCAAAACATTTTCCTACTGCCTACCTCAAGCAAACCTCACTCAATTGTTATGAGTAAATGCAGGGTTTCCCACAGCACAAATGTGATTCAGTGCTAAAACCTATTTTCCGTCTTGCTGAGAGACCCTCTGTCCCTCAGATACAATGGGACTTTCTGAAACAGTTCTTCATGTTATGTTGGCTTTAATGACTCTCAATTTTTGCTTGTTTTGAAGCTTTGCATGGACATATAAGTATAACTATAATAAAAAATGTCTATGGGGCCTTGTTTTCTCCTGTATAAATTCATTGTGTGAAATCTAGCAGTGGCTTGTCCTGGTGATTTATCAAAATTAGTCCATTTAGGACTCTACTGAAATCTGCTTTCTCAGTTTTACCCAAACACAAGTATTGTCATTAAGCTTAAACTAAACTCTCTCATGTTTTCTAAAGGAAAACCACAACAAACCTCTCTAATATACAATACATTCATATCCCAAAGCCTTTCTATTCTAACATGTTTCATGTTCTATGATGCTGTTATCACTTCTTCATTATTAATTTCTTTACTAGTTCCAAGCCTACTGTCAAAGTTCCAAGACTACATCATCTAATAACTGCTTTCATTTATTAATGGGGTAAGTCTTGAGGTTGGCAGATAATTCAGTGGAACAGAGAATAACTTCAGTAACTAAAGAGTAATTCACATAAAATTTTGTACTCAGTTTTAAATGTAACCTTTGAAAGTATCATGCACTTTAATTCCCTTCAAATTTTTATCACATGTGTGTACTTCAGTATCCCTTAGTTTGGATTCTGTCCTTTCCTTGTTTGCTGACTATAGCAAGGGTTGCAAACAGTGGTTTGTGTGGTTTACTTCTGAACAGATCCAAGACTAGGAAGCTAATAATTGAATTCACCTTCTAATGATTTGTTGCTCTCTGTTCTACTCCCACATCCCCACACACTTGCATATAATACAGATAAGTATTTTCTCGAGGGTTCTCTAACATAAATAAACTAAAAGATGTCGAGTCAGACAGAGGAAATGCTTCAAAGAAAGCCAACTTGGCATGCAGAATCCAGACATGGGGGGGAATATTTTAACAAATAGACCATGTGTCTGAAAAGCTGTTTCTCTATAAAGCCAGAATTTGGAAAAGCTTGGAATTTTAGAAATTTCAATAGGAATATTCATGGAAAGCATCACTGATAATTGGAAAAATGACTGGAATAGGGTCAGAAATCCATAATCATGTCCTAGGGACATTAAGAAATTATTATGTTCCATATTTAAGTTTGACCAGTAGAGCCTGGTATGATTTCAATCAGACTATGAGACTGATACTATAGCCCTTACTCTTTTCATTTTCATGTAACATGTGTGATGTTGCGTATGTGGATGTATGTGCACGTATAATTCCAGAAATCATCCTTGATCTCTCTTCCATCTTATACAATGAGCAGGATCTTTCAATTAAGCAAGGAGCTTGCTGATATGGCTAGTCCTGCTCATTAGATTTCTCTGGGAATTCTATCTTTGTCTTTGGAGGCTGACATTATAAGTAGGCTAATCCACTCACCAGGAATTTATGGTCTCTGGGATCCAAACTCTTCTCCTCATGTCTGTACTGCAAACTTCACCACTGAACTGTCTCCAAAGCTCCTTTGCTCTTTTTTTTCTCCAGAAGGATGGGTTGTTCCCAAGTCTACTACTAAATACCATGATACTACATACAACCTTTGTTACTTTTAAATAGTTTCTCTACCTACAAAATAACCCATACATTTACCAGGTTTCTATAACTGCATCATCATAACTTTGCATTCTATAACTTTACAACACACCCCTCTGTGGCTTGACAAGTGCTGAGCAACTGGCTGTTTACAAGCATTTATTGATTTAAGCCATGGCTACAGGGATTTTTCAGAACTGAATTCATTTGTGCAATGAACTCATGTAAACAGACATTGCTTTTTGGAGGAAGCAGGTGTATAAAACTTAGCAAAAACAATGGCAGTTTTAGCTTACTCTTTTTCTTCTCATTCTCTTATTAATAACACTATTGCCCAGAAGTACAAGAAAGGGTTAAGATATAAGAACAGAAAATACTCAAGTTTAGTTCCAAAGATTTAGACATCTCTTTGATATCTGCCAAATGGACCTTTGAAGTGCAAAACAAGAACAGATCCCCAAGGGAAGGCTGACACACAAGTCCTGACCTGTGAATTAATCAGAGAGATCACTAGGTATGAATAGACAGTGCTTTTTGTAGGTGTGGTTGATGTAGGCTGCTTAACCAGTGGTCTCCGTAGCAAGAGAAATCAATAACTTACTTGGGACCTAAGCAGACAAGTGTAAGTTCCATCGCTCAGAACCATCATTAAGTTCAGGTGAGAGGCAAGTTATAAATCACTCACTATGGGAACTTAGGAAGAATGAACTTTTGTGCTTTTCAAAAGTTTCCAAGTTATGCCCTGGCATCTTACAACTGAGCATACCTTTCACAGACAGTTGTATAGACATGTTGTAGGAGCAAATTTAGACTGTATAGAAGCCGAATTGTTGTAAAATAAGGATCCTGCCACAGCTTCTGCATCCTGCAAGGTGGCTCCACCACACCACTGCCCACCTGTCAACACCAGTGCAGCAGCTCCCTGAGCAGGAATCCACGGGGGCAGTGTGGTTCCTACTACACATCCATCTGGTCTTAGATCAGAGATCTGTAAGCCGATGATAACAATGTACAGGATTCTCAGGAGAGTGTTGTCAGGGGAACATCTAAGTTTATGGAAGCAAGGGTAGTTACATTTATAGGATAAAGGCAGGGGAGGGTCTTTAGTACCCAGGGACAGGGGCCATTGGTTAAGACAGGGATACTGGAGCAGCCACATTTGCATATTGGGATGCTTTAGGTATTTTCCGGGGACCGAGTGGATAAACCTTATATGGAAAGGTTTAGTTACAACTCTAAATAAACAACTCTGCTAGATCGCAGCCCTTGGAGGGAGCAGTGTCCTGTTGTGGCTTGTGGTCTATCAGTGACTGCAGAGGGGGAAGGGCCAGATTCCTGCAGCTCCTCAGAACGAGAGCTTGAGGTCATAAGCTACCTCTGCCCACTAAGCTACGTGACAATTCCATGATGGCACCACACCGAATCTATATTTTAACCATATTTCTATAAATAACTATATTTAACCATAAGTGATTCTTATGAACACTCAACTTTGAAAACTTAAATCCTAGGCTTTGAGCAGCACAAAAGCAGATTTTGTTGATTTTGTTAAATATTGCATATCCAGTGCCTCAAATTGGGTCTAGCATTGTTTGTAAGGGTTCAATGAATATGTGTTTTATAAATGATTAATGTACTAAAGTTCACATAATCGAAACAGAGTTGAAAAGATGAGGATTATTTGTATATTATTCTCTATATTCCACACAAATAGCATACAAGCTGAGACACACATATTGGGATCAGAGCCCCTTTTGGTTTCATGCCTTTCGGGGACTTTATCATTATCTGAACTATTGGCTATGAGATGAATTCCTCATCTAGTTATTGTGAAAGCATCAGAGATCTGAAAGATAAAAGATCTGGATTCAGGCTAAGTTATTCACAGGACTGAGAAGTTAAGGAGAGGGGTCCATCTCTACTCCCCACTGGTGTCAGGAAATCATCGCCAACCTTGGTAAATAATGGACCAGGACTCAGAAAAGAATGCCCTTTCAGGAACATGAGCCTAGAGGGGATATAGAAATGATGGCGCTAAACATAAAAAACTACAGATTTCAGGAAAAAAAATTACATCATCCACGTTTTCCTAAGATTCATTCATTCCAGATAATGATCATATCAACTGATTCCTGATTACTTGAAGATTTGAAAACCATGTAATCTTCCCATGTTGTTGAATGAGTCTTGGGAGGGGTTGAGTATAATGTCTAAGACTGAATATTAAACTTTCCTCTAGCCTCATCATATGGATCTTATGTATCCAATTAAGGTTCCTTTAAAGAAAGAATGGGTGATATTTTATATTTCAAAGTTTATTTTAAAGTTCAATGTGAAGTTTCAAATATGGAGAAAGAGTGAAGAGAGTATATTGAACACTCAGTATCCACCATCATCCTTACTGATCATCAACGTATATCCCTATTTGCTCCATCTCTATTTCCCACTGCCTGCACTATGCTGATCAGTTTTATTTAAAAGTCTATCAAGATTTAAAACTTAAATTTTCCCATTATAAGAAGATGTGTCAATAGTTTCTAGAAAATATGTAAGTTGTATAAATATCATAATAAATAAGACATGCAGGGCAGTGGTAGCTCAGGCCTTTAATCCCAGAACTTCCGAGGCAGAGGCAGGCAGATCTCTGTGAGTTTGAAGCCAGCCTGGTCTAGAGTGAGTTCCAGCACAGCCAGAGTTACAACAGAGAAACCCTGCCTGGAAAAGCAAAAAAAAAAAAAAAAAAATTTAAGACATTTTCATCACACCAAGTTGCCCTTTGTGATTTGTAGTCAATCTCTATCCCCTTTCCCAAATCCAGGCAACCTCAGATCTGCCTCAGTCTCTTCAGGTTTGCCTCTCCTGAACATATCACATATAGAGAACTGTTTAATGCCCAATCACTTGTTTCTGATTTTTTTCACATAATAATATTTTTGAGTTTCATTCAGGTTGTATCTGTGTAACTAGTTCAATCCTTTTCATTGCTAAGTATGTTCAGTTCTGTGACAACTTGACAATTTGTTTATACATTCATATATTCACTAGATGCTGAATATTTAGATTGCTTGGGGATTTTATATTACAATAATACTACAGACATCTATTGATGAGTATTTTTTATTTTTCTAGGGTAAGTACTTATATAAAGAATTGTTATGTGCTATGCTGTGAAAAGATCCCCCAAATTTGTGCACTGGAAACTTAATTCCCATGCAATAATATTCAGATGTGGAAATGTTAAAAGGTACAGATTGGTTTGTAGGGGCACTGCCGTCATTAATGAAGCAAGATTATGATTAAAGGATCGGTAATTTATGAAAGGGCAGGTTACCTCATTCTCCTTCTTCCATGGTCTCTTGCCATGTGTTCCTCAATGTTTTCATCAGATTTAGCCCTTCAGTCATCTACTTTCTAGCCCCCAGGGCAATGTGTCAAGTAATTTTGGTATTCATAATTTACTCAGTCTTTAGTATCTGTTGCAATAACAGATTAGAATACACAGTTACTATGTGACTTTTAAGAAAGCAGAAATCTGTTTTCTGAAAATACTTGTACCATTTTACAACTGTAATGTGTAAGGCTTCTGGCTTCTCAACATTCTCCCTTAACCCTTAGCTTTGTTTATTTTGTATTATAATCATTCTGGTGTACATAAAGAGGTAGTATGCTTTTAATTTGCATGTTCTTAATGAACAATGACATTGAGCATCTGTTCTTATATTTTTATTTGTCTTCTCTGGCAAGAAGACTAGTCAAGTCCCCCCCCCAACACACACACACACCTGAGTTGTTTGCCTTCTAATTATTGAAGTATCAGTGTTCTTTATGCATTTTAGACCTAAGTTCTTTATGAAATACATACTTTGAACAATTTTCTAAAGTTAGTCCCTTAATTTTCTTAATGTTGTCTTTTGAGCTCCCTCTAACTCAGATAGTTACAATATCTGCCTAATTGGTACAGGTAAGGGACTAGTTTTCAGTTCATTTGTCTATGATAATGACTAGGGAATCAATTTTAACTTTTTGAAAGACTTGACTTGCATCTGAAACAAAAGATTGGCCCAGGTTCTGGCTGATAAGGTGGACTGTTAGAGGGGAACAGCGGGCTAGTTATAAGCACTGGGGTTTAGGTTCAGGACACCTGCTGGGATTGTGATAGCAGTTCACCTGGATCTGCACATCCATTTTGGAGGATTTAACATCTTCCAACTCATGAGCATGAAATTTGTCTCATTTTTTAGATGTCCTTTTTATTTCTGTCACCTTCATTTTGTGATTTGCAGCGTTACAAGTCTTGAGTTTCTTTTATTAAGTTTACCCTTAAATATGCTATTATTTGTGGAGCTGTTACAAATGGAATTGTTTCCTAAATTTCATTCCCAGATGGCTCATTGCTAGTATATAAAATTACAATTGATTTTTATATATTGATCTTGTATCCCATGACCTCCTGAACTCATTCATTATTTCCAACAGCCCCCCCCAACTTAGGATTTTCTGCATAGAAGTATGAGATTTCTTGCATACACGTGCTTGTATATTAATATTTAGAGCATCCTAATTTTAAATTTAACAAATAAAAATATACTCAAGGTCATTCCTATAAAAGGCTACAAATGCCTAATGGGAAGAGCTTTCTGAGCCAGCTTGGGTATATCATCACTTAAGAGAGAAGACAAATTTGCTTCATTTACCTGTGCTAGACAATCAGAAACCAAGTTCACTGGAACTTTTGAGACCTTTCTGAGCACTAAAATATGAAATAAAAAAAAAACAAACCTGTGAATATTCTGACTCCCATTGCCAGCATAGTCTGAAGCCAAAGACTCACAAAAGTGGGGTGGGGGCACCCAAGGTTCCAGATGCATTTGAAAGCTAACAGAAGCTAACAGGCAATGGCAATGCTCATCTGGTTCTCAGTGACCTTTGAGGGAAATGGGGAGCACTGGAGCTTTATAAAGATGATGAGACATGCCATCTTAGTCTCTCTGCTTCCAATAAGACTTCTTTTTTTATTTTATTTTCTCTCTCACTCATTTATTCTCTCTTTTATAAAAGGTTTGAACTACATAGGCCAGGCTAGCCTTACACATCTATTGTCCTGCTTAGACTCCTACATACTGACATTATAAGCACATGCTACCATATATACCTCATTTTACAGCCAAAACAAAGGTCATGTTGATGCAGGAAGCAAGCATTAGTCTTGATATGGTCTCTGACTGTAAGTATCTAAAGCCTGTGGCTGCTGCCTCCAGAAACACTGCGTTGACATTCTAGACTCGACTTACCACTTTGAAACTAGAGTCATCCCATTTCTCTAAGCCTCTGTTCCTTCTTCCATACATTAGGAGTTTCATAACCCCCACCCCACATACACACATGTAAAGTTAAATCAAAGATAAAAGAAATATGTTCTAGAATATTCTCTGTGAGGCCTAAACACTAAACAAGTAGAAACCAAAATCCATTGACTTACTGCCTCTATGCTATGATGTCTAAAACATGGCCCAGCTATTCATATTTAGAAGCTAAATTTAGAGCCAATTTCCTCACTGATATTGTTCTCCCAAAAGGTATTTGAAGTTGTAAGAATATAGCTCCTATTTTTATAGAATTCTGTAATGTCATTTTCATTTGTATGAAAAGAGCTTGCTCTATCAGGCTTTTTCTTTCTTTCTTTCCTGAGTGGGTCCCTATACAAAAAAAAGTGTTGTTTATCATGGCTCTAATTGGTTCCTCTGCTTCCATATGACATTCTGTGATCCCTGCTTCCCACATTGCCAGCCTGCTCTGGTGCACAGATAGATCTGAGCTTGACTCCTCTTTTTCCCTAATGACCTATATCCGATCACTCAAGTCTCATAGATTCTGCCTCCTTAATATCTCTCTAATCTGTCCATTTCTCCCCGCCCTACCTGACAGCCTCCATTTTAATCGCTGTCATTTCTCACCTGAAACTAATGACCCAGCCACCTATACAGGTCCTCAGAGGAGCCCATGTTGCTCTTTATCTACAGTCCCTTCTCCACAAGGCAATGAGAATGATCTTCCTGAAGTGCAAGTTACATCATTCAATTCCCTGCTGGAAACTGTCATTATCAGGATATTCCAGATCCAATTCCAGACTTCTGGGCCTGGCACATCTTCCCTTTCAGGTCCACCCTTCAGGGTCAGGCCCCTGGTTACTTCCCTTACTTCCCTCTCTGCTATTACGTTTATTGTCTGTTCACTCTGCCCATTCTTAACTCTGCAGTGGACTCCTATTATTCTTTCTTCTAGCCTTCCACTCACACATACTGTCTCCTCCCTGTTTCTTTTAGTGTTCTTCCAACCTGCTCCCTTTACAGGCCCAATTCCTCATTACAGCCCCATCATCTGGCTCCCTCTTCTAGAAATACTTTTCAGGACTTCTAAGCAGGGCTACATGCCCCTTGCTAGGCCCTCATAGCACACCATATTCTCTCCCTTCTTCATTCATGCTGCACTTTGCCTATTTGTTACTGTGGCTCCTCACCAACACTATCATCACTTATGACCACAAGTGCATGCTCATTCCTGTTATATCCCAACAGCACATATTGCATTTCTTACCCTGATTTCTTCTAATCTCCTAGATGCTGGGAACATTGATTGCTAATGATACAAAGTCATCTCCCAAACTCAGGACTGTCTTCCACTGGAATAAAAGAGTACTTACTCCAGGAGGGTGGGCCACCAGTTATTAGATGGCAAGGTCAAACAAAGGATTAATTTCTTAGGTTTCTATCACTGTGATAAAACACCACGACCAAAAGCAACTTGGGGAAGAAAGAGTTTATTTCATTTTATAGCTTGTAGTCCATCATCCAGGTAAGTCAGGGCAGGAACTTAAGACAGGAAACTGGAAGCAGGAATTGATGCAAAGGTCACAGAGGAGTGCCACTTACTGGATTGTTTCTCATGGCTTTCTCAGCTTTATTTCTTACAACATGCAGCACCATCAGCAAAGGGTGGCACCACACACAATGAGCTGGGCCCTCCTACATCAATCATCAGTCAAGAAAATGCACCACATGTTTGCCCACAGGCCAGTCTGGTGGATGCTGTCTTAGCCATGATGTCTATTGCTGTCAAGAGACACCATGACCACTGCTAAAATATTTTTTTTTACTTGGGGCTGGCTCACAGGTTCAGAAGTTTAGTTCATTATCTCTCATGGCAGGTAGTATACAGTGCATGGGCCGGGCTTAAGCTTCTGAAACCTCAAAGCCCAACCCTGGTGACACCCTTCCTCCAACAAGGCCACACCTTCTCCATCAAGGCCACATCTCCTTATGCCATTCCCTAAGGGTTAAAATAATTCTATGGGAGCAATTCTTATTCAACCTACCACAGAAGAATTTTCTCATTTGAGGTTCTATCTTCCAAAATGACTTGAGCTTGTGCCAAGTTGACATAAAACTAGCCAGCACAATGTCCTTTCACTTTTAGGACAGTTCTCAGCTCCAGGAATATTGGAAGGATTGGACAAGACCTTTGTTGCAGCTTGCCATGCAACATAGTTCTCCCTGTCATGTCCCAAGAATAATATTTCCCAATACCTTTTGTACCATATTCATAATTTCCTATCTCAGAGTCTATTTCCAGGGAATCCAGTCGATGGAATTCTCCAACCATGGTATCTGGCACACAGTAGATGCTCAGTAAATATTTGGCTCATAAACACCTGAACAGATGAATGGGTAAACATTCTTTCTGGCTAATTCTAAACACTGGAAACTTTCAGGGCTTGACTGTCTGCTTTCTTGAAAGGGTCCTCAGATTTTTATTTTTTTTCAGGATAAAGAAGTCATCATTAGAAGGAGCAGGGCTCCTTTCTTTGTCATCTAGACCAAAGTGATATAACCTAAGAGCACTTAAATGATGCAACTTTATTCTGTATATTAGTTCAAAAGAATGATAAGTTGCCTTACACATTATAAACCAGTTAGAAAAGAGTTTTTCACTATGGTTTACTTTCTGAGTATTAAAATAATGTTAGAGCAAGCTGTATGCAGTTCAAAGATGATTTAAGGCTAACTTTCAAAGAGATAGAGGACACATCGTTACCTGAAGATTCTGTAGAGACTGAAGCATCTCAACCGCCTCCTGTAACAGATACTGTTTGGATCTTGGGATCCAAAGGAACTCATTGATTGTCTGAATACAGGATGTTGTTTTGAGCTTAATGACTTGAACTTGGGGGAAATTTCCTGAAGGGAGAAATCAGGATGAACCATGAAGCTTCACTGGGGAAAGCTGTAAGATTGGACTGTCCCAAATACATAGATAAGAATAGAGATGTCAGGTTTGAAACTTAATGTGCTCAAAGTAGACCATCTAGCCAAGGATTGGCTTTTTAGTCATCATAAGCGTCCAAGTGCACATGCACATGTGCGCGCATGCACACACACACACACACACACACAAACACATTCTTGGGCCATGAAAAACATATGTTAGATTGTTATCGACATTTAAATCTTATGTGACAATGCCCATTTAGAACTCCTCAGTACTTTTGGGGGAGTTATTTGTTTATTTGGGGTTTTAACTACATGATATACATATGCACAAACATTTTGCCATTCTGAATCAGTGGTTATAGGAAGGTCAGGACTGAACTGAAAAGATAGAGGAACATCCCAGTTAAAAAAAAAAATGAGTCTCTGGAATTGACGTATTAAAGTACATAGCAGTGAGTAGAGGGATCATCACCAAGTAAGAAGCATCAGGGAAGAGGAATTGTGATAAGAAAGATCTTCCATGTGTATAACCCAAGAGAATTTCATGGCCTGAAACCTATGTTTGCTCATGAAAAGTCCAACAGAGGATCTGGGTTACATTTTTCTCCCTTGGGATGAATCACATTGCACATATTAGCATTCCAAAGTTTTCCTCAAATTCTACCAGTAAAGAAAACTTTTAGACTACTGTCTGCAAAAACTACCCACTGATATATATTGATCCTCCTGGGATCCCTTATAAGGAAAATGACAGAGCCAACTGAAGGGTTTATTTTAACAACAGAGTAGCATCGCCACGGAAGGCATTCTTGGAAATTTATGTGGCCATTGGATGCAGGATGATTTAGAGGAGAGTGAAGATATGATGGGCAAGTGCTACTGGTTTTCAGTTTCAGTCCTTATCAAATGTTGAATGAAGCCAGTGATTGAGTGAAGAGAAAAGGAAAGACAAGAGAGCAATTGAGGAGAATGGAATGGATGGACGTGGTCACTAACTTTCACCAACTTTAGGAGTGATGGCAGGAGAATAGGGGTGCATGTAATCATGATTTTAGAGCACATATGACCTCTATACGCATCCATTTAATGGTTTTCAAGCTCTTTGGGGACTGGAGAACCCTCAAACATTAAAGTTTCAAGGATAAATCTGAAGATTTAAAAAAAAAAAACACAAGACAGCACAGAGGCAATGTGGGTGGCCATCCAACAGTGGATAAAAGAAAAAGGAAAGGGTCTGTGTCTTTCATATTGGGAAATTTTGCTTGGGAATTTTTAAGAATAATCTAGATCTGAAAGAAAGGCTTGAGGGTATAGACTTCATGACAGAAGTGGCATTTATTCCATTTCCAATATAGTCCAAAGCAAATAAGTTTAGGAAGAAAAACATCTCACAGAAATAATTCTGGAGGCTTGGTTGATGGAAAGAGCCATACAGTAAGATGTTAGGAGCTACATCCTAGAATGGGCTACTTATAATCAATTCCTGACTCTATCAAAACCTTGCACTCTATGTAAAGTTTATTATCTCTAAAATTAAATTAGTCAACTGATACCCATTGTCCTCTCATTTTGAAGATTAATGGACATTCCATATAAAATGCTTAGCCCAATAGCAAACATAGGCTAAGCAATAATTAATGCATTGAAGAAGCTGCTACATACCAAGTATTGTGTTAGTACTGAGAGGTTGTCCTAGACTGAGATACTATGTAAGCCTTTACATAATAATTGGTGCAAATACTGAACTCTTAGTTCGTACTACTAGAATCTTAACTGTGTTACTTCTTATGGAAGTGTAAAGCATGCCCATTCTTAGACACTAAAAACTGGAGCCTTTTCCTTGTCACTTGGGTTTGGACTGGATTTACACAACATTTTTAACAGGTAGGACTTGTGTCTTCCTCTTAGCTCTCTCCAATTGCTCTTTGGGAGAAGACAGCTATCATTTTGTGAGATTAAACCCAGAAATCCCATGAATAGGTCCATGTGCAAGGTTTTGAGGCTTCCTGCCAACAGCCAACATTGACTTCAAATTATGAGAGGAGCCATCCCAGAGTAGGTCCTCAAGCTCAAGTCAAGCCCTCAGAATGAGGTTGGTATTAGTAGGTGTATTCCTCATCGAAATTTTTAAGACATTCTCTCACTGATCCTGAAGCTTACTATGCTGGCTATTCTGGCTATGTACTGAGTCTTCAAAATATGTCTGTGTTTGCCCCGACTGTGCTACTATGCCTGGTTTTATGTGGTCTCCAGAGATCCAAACTTTGAGCCTCATGATTGCATACAAGCAATTTCCTCATCGTCCTAGATCTTGTGTCTGACTCCTTGAGCCACATAATTTGTGTGAGATGATGAATATTCGCCACTTGAAGCTCTTATATTTTAGGATAGTTAGTTATATACACAGATACTATTTGTCCAAAAGCAAAACTATAAAAATGAACGTTTTCAAAATGCAGGTGAGAAAGTCATAGCCAGAGGTGTTAATTACTTTGCATTTTTTTCCAAGCTAGTGTATAGTACATAGACATAGTCAGATTTTGAGCCCAAATCTATGTCTTCAAAGTCCAGGGTATTTCTACTTTATCACTGTGACCTTAAATGGAGTCTGTGGTAGAAGTAATAAGGAGATTCCAATAAGGATCCAGAGCCTCAGGCAGTCTTTGTGGTAGTGTATATTGTTTTCTTTTTTTTTTTTTCCTGAAATGAGTCCAGAAAGTAAAAGAACCCTTAGAAAAGTTGTATTTGGACACTGGAAGACTTTAATAAACGTGCCCCTATATTATCGAAGATACCTAACAAATATTATTTTATTAACATTAAAAACTGTGGGGCAAAAATTAGCCCATAATTTCCTAGAACATACAACATTCATATTTCTATTCCACAGAAATACTTTTCAAATGCTGCATTGTTACTACTGTGTAGCACAGGCTGGAAAACACATATGGGCGGCAATATCCACTGTTGGAACTGCTGCTTGCCTTGTCCTGCCAGGCACATCTTGAGTGAGCTGTAGGCTTGCTTTCTCATCTATGGTCTAAATTGTAAGCCATGTCTCATTTTTCTTTCCCCACTTTGCATTTGTGAACGTCAAGATAGAGCCCTAGATGGTGCCTTCTGATTTATGAAGACAGTAATTCAGTCATCCACACTTGAAGAATCTTTTTGCCTACCTCTGACTGATTGAATTCTCCCAGAATTTCACTTTCTGAGCACTGCTGAGCAGATTTTCCTCATCTTGCATCACAAAAGCCCAACTTTCTTCCTTCCTTTCTCAATGGTATAGCATGAAGGAGAACACACACACATACACTCTCTCTCTCTCTCTCTCTCTCTCTCTCTCTCTCTCTCTAGAGACATACAGAGAGAGACACAGAGAGAGAAATAGACAGCTACAGAGGGACAGAGAAACAGAGAGGCAGGAAGGAAAGGTTGTTGATGTTTGATTTGTACTAGTTACCCAATCTTCATGATTATAAGTAGAGGGGTGGATATCACTAGGCACACACTTGACATCATGGTATCTAGCTCCATGTGCTTACTTTTGTCTATCTCTCTTCAAAACCTCATATAGTGAACTATATGAAAACTTAAAATAATACCACAACATAGTGGCTCAGACTGGCCTCAAACTCCCAGCTCTCCTCTTCAGCCTCCCAAGTGCTAAGATTATAGATGTGCACCACCACATCCGGCAGAATGTTATTAAGCCTTTCCTCTGTATTCTCTAGCACACTAGAATGTTGATCTTTAAGAATGTAAATATAATATAATTCAGTGTCATATTTTATTAACAATTTATAGCATTTTATGGGAAATTTAGTTCATTCCTGATTTTCACAGTACACTCTTAACACAGGTGTCTACCTACCTCATTCATTCTCATCAAGAGATAAGCATTTACTAGTAACTAACTTCCTCTGTCTCCTGCCTGAAATGCTGTATTTGATTGGAATACTGCTTTATTGTATTTTTCTTCCTCTAGGCTCTGCCCAGAGGAAGAGTTATTCTTTTACTGAATCAGATGAAGAAAGAACTATGGAGTCAACCATTGGTTTTTGATTATAGTAATTTCTACAAATGTACTAAGCATTGCACAAAGTAATTTACTTATGTGTTCTCATTGGTTTTACCTATGGTTTTAGCTTATTTCCTACTCAAGGGTAAGCCTTGATTGTTCTACCACGTCCTTCTCACATTCACGGAAAATGGAAATTTACTAGTGATGACTTTGGGGTATAAGAACAACACTACATTGACTCCACTGATACATGCAGTAAGAAGAATCTGAACTATTAATATTTCTGATTGTACTGGTTATACCCACTATATTACTAGCGCCTGCTCTCTCATGAGTACTTTCCTTCTCTTACATTTTTGCATAGATTAAATTACCCTATCTCTCAAGTATTCCTAAATATCAGAACATAAACACATATGTACATCTTGCACACACAGTCACACATATATTCATACACACATGCACATACATGTGCACAAACACATAGACACACATATAAACATGCAAACATGCGTGCACACACACAGTCACACGTACACTCACCCACACATGCACACAGGCAGACATGCAGACATATACACACACAGTCATACATATACTCACACACATATGTACATACACACGCACATAAACACATGCACACACAGACAAGCAGACACACATAGAGACACACACATGCACACACACACATGCACACAATCACACACACACACATACACACACACATACATTCACACAGGTCCTACTTCTGACTCCTTGAGAGCAAAGTCCCATATCTAAATCTAAATCATAGCTAAATTTACCTCTTTGTAAAGCCTTTATTTTGCTGTCTCCTAATGCAGTCCTTCTCAAACATTAGCATTACTTAAAATCATGCACAAGACTTGTTTCCACATATTGTGGAGTCTCTGAACAGGTAGATCTAATACATGACCTAAAAGATTGCATACACACCAACTTCCAGGAGATTTTTTTTCTGTGTTCCCTTGCATAGGTTTTGAAGATAAATGGTATGGTTTATAAAAGATGATAAAGGAGTTGGTTCTGTTGCAGGTGGAATTGCAATCCCTCATATAGAAATATTGAATTTCTAAACCCAGTTTTTGTAAATATGATCTTATTTGGAAGTAGGTCTGTTGAGCTTAGGATCATGGCAGGCTCAAACGACAGTCATGAGCATCCTCATAAGGATGAGATAGTCAGAGGTAGAGAAGCACTCATGCCTAAGAAGGCCATACAGCAATGAAGACAGGACTAGGGTAGATGTTTCTGCAAGCCAAGGAATACCAGGGATTGTCAGCACGGGAGAGTCCTTTCTGGGAAGCTTCAGGAGTATGGCCCTGTAATACCTTAACTTCAGAGAACTGTGAAGAATATATTTCTATTGTTTAACACTACCCAGTTATGATACTGCATTGTGGAAACCACAAGAAATTAATATGCAGTGGTGTAGAGCTTTGAATCTTAGCTTAAAATTTTCTCTTTATCTGCATGCATATCTTTCTGTTTCTTTTTAATAGGAAGAATATATTTCCCAATGCCTTAAGTTTGAACTGATCATTAAAATGCCACAATTTGATGTCAAGCCTTCAAAGCTTTGCATGCTTTCATTTCCTTTCTTAATCCTTTGTTCATTTTAACTTCTCTCCAAATAGCTACTGCCCTTCAGTGTTGGACAGAGGTACTCCTTAAGCATCTTTGAGCCTGCAGTGAGGACCAGAGACTGTAGCAGTATGTCTCTGTCTCTGTCATCACTATGTCTCTGTAATGGCTCTGCAAGGAAGAGTTGGAGGCATTTTCATAGATGCAAACTCTGCCAGACCTCAGCAGAGGGAACCACTGCAATGGTCAATGCCATACTGCACAGTGGAACCCTGAGGGTCTAAGCTCAGGTCTTTCTATTTATTCAGAACTCATTAGATCATAAGCAATCAAGCATCCCCCATAGAAATCCAACACCTGAAGACAATACAAAGTACCAAGGCCTTTGCATTCTTTTCTCCAACAGTGCAAAAAAATTATTTTAAATACCACTAAAAATAAACTTCCACAACAAGAGACCAAGTCCTAGACCCCTTCACTTAAAAGTCAGACTCCAAGGCAAGCTAAACTAGAGCAACAACAACCTCTCCCATAATTCCATTACCTGAATAAAATTATATTAATTACTTTTCTGTTGCTATAATGAAATAGCTGAAGATGGATGAGGTACACAGAAAAGAGGATCCTTGGTTCACAGTACTGGAGGTTCAAGAGCATATCACTGGTATCAGATCAGCCCTAAAGAGGACCCCTTAGCAGGAAATAAAAGGGGGAGTTCACATAGGAAGACTAAGAATGATGGGGTATAATGAAAACCAATATTAATTACTCTCAAGGCCATAGTTTCAGTGAATTAATGAATTAACAATAGAGCCTTCTTCTTAAAGGCCTTAATCTCTCTTAGCATTGCTGGGAACTAAACAGCCAATATACTAATGTTTGGGAGACATATCCAAAGTTGTATTTAAGCCATATCACACACCAGTGAAGTACTAAACTCACCTGGCTTCTCCACCCTATTTTGTCCTGATGTGATCTAGGAAAAAACCTTTTTTCTACCACCATTGTGAAATAATAGGTCTTGGATGAACCTATTATTCCTGAACTAATTCCACTTATAAAAATGTGTACTTCTAAAAGAGTATGAAACAAAGATAAAATATTAAGATGTAATACTTTTAGAAAAACAATGGTTTAGTATTAGATAATTTACTCAAGGAATCTTTAAATAAGTCATTTATAAACACACAGGACCGGTATTACATATTCATATAAGTCAGAAAGAATGCTGGCATGTCTGTAAAATGTCCTAATGCACACATTAGGACTTAAGTTCGTTTCATCAGTATACATGTAAAAATCTGGCATGGTGGTGCACATCTGAAAGCCCAGCAAGAGAGGTACATTCTTTATTTAGAGAGTCCTATTCACTATTAAAAATAATTTTGTTTGGGGGACTTTAGGAAAATTACTCAATTTCACTAAGTCTGTTTTCTCATCTGGAAATGACAATACCTAATGATTTTGAATAAGTGATGTGACATGAATGGATATATATATACAGAACCTGGCACTTATGATCATTCAGTAAATGTCAATGATAATAACAATGAAATGATAACAGCTATAACAAATTATTTATTGATTAGTTACTGTGTAAGCATGATTACGACAGAAAATGTGTAAGTTTTTCATAAAGTATGAGACTCAGTTCTAGCCCTTGAAGTGTTTACGTTTAACAATAGCAGAGAATGAACTATGGGAGAAACTGCATGAGGTCTGAAGTGTCACCCTCACTAAATTATGTGTATCAGTTAGAAACTATACTGGGAAGGGCTGAAGAAATTCGTCAGTAATTAAGAGTACTTGATGATCTTTCAAAGGACCATGGTTCAATTCCCAGCATCCACATGAAGGCTCACAACTATATAAAGGTATGCATGTAGTCCATATGCATACATGCAGAGAAACACTTATGCACATAAAATAAATTATAAAAAATTAAAAAAGGCATTGTACTTGCCTACTGATATTAAATACCAAAGATGACAATCTTTTAGCGAATATGCAATTTTTTTTTCTCTTTTACAAAGTTCCAGAGACAGCTAATGCAAGGTTTGTTAGCTGGTATCAAGTATTCTGGATTTTTCACTCTTTCCTCTCTGACATTTGTGATCTATGTCACTAGACACACAGATTAACCAACAATCCAAGATGGCTGCCGAAGTTCCAACCATCAGTACTGTTTTAAAAGCAGGAAGCTGGAAGTATGGAGGAAGGATGAAATGGGCAATATTCGCTGTCATTTCTGTCTTTTAGGAAAGTATTTTTAAAATCTCATTAAAAGGGTTTACTACATACAATTGGTCAGAACTCAGCCAAAAGGAAGTCTAGAGCATTTAAATGCATTATTATTAAATGCATTAATAAATGCATTTAATAAAATAAATAAATAAATTAAATATTATTAAATGCATTATTAAATGCAAACAAGCCCTTCCTCCACGATGATGCTGCTATCTGCATTTTGTCATAGTAGTGAGAAAAGTTGGTCAGTATTCTTGTATATAGTAGTAAATCATTCAATATGTTGTTGTTGCTATTATTATTATTATTATTATTATTATTATTATTATTATTTTAGAGTCATGGTTTCTCTGTTGTAACTCTGGCTGTCCTGGAACTTACTCTGTAGACCAGGGGCTTTGAACTCACAGAGATCTGCCTGCCTCTGCCTCCTGAGTGCTGGGATTAAAGGTGTGTACCACAACAGCCCAACTTCAATATGTTATTCTTCATGACTCATGGTGTCTCCAAGATTTAGAAATTTCTGTCTTCTTATTTTGGCTATTCTGGTGAGGACCAAAGTCCTCACCCCTACACCCAGATTCCAGACAAATCTAACACTTAGCTGCAATCTAAAACTTCTGCTTCATTGAAGCTTATCTGTTTTCAGTTTGAACCACATAAAATTCTTCTATCTATTGGCTTAATAATGGTTTGACATAGAGTTCTTTATGTCTCATTCTTTCAACATAGACTGTTTTCTTTTCTACTTATTCATTCTAAAAATAAACTCAGTGCTCTAATAATATTTATATAAATTAAGTTGCAAGAAATAGTTCAGTTCTGGATTTCAGTTCTGTCTACATTTTCAATACTGAAGGCCAATTAGGTTAGAAAATTGTTTTTTTCATGGACACTGTCTTTCTATTGTTCTAGAATGAATGACTTGGGGTTAATTTGTACATACTTCTGTAGTCGTGGAATTAAACTAACATTAATGGTGCTTAAGGGTTATATGAAAGTAGGTTTTAAAATATCTGCACACAGTTGCACACAAGAGGACAAACTTGCACTTAGTAGCCAGTAAACAAGTATCAAAACAGGTTTGCACATATACACCCTAAAACAAAACTGACTAGAGAAAAAGTCATTCTGGTGATCATAATAAAGAAGTCATTGGTGACTATGGAGAAATGAGAACTTTGGAATTACTTCCTTAGAGTTCTTCTTACAAAGAACCATAAACGAAAGCAAAAACAGAAAGGTGGACAGAAGAGTTGGGGCCTGGATGTTTTCAGCCCAATAGGCATATCTGAGCTCAAATCCTTCAAAGTCTTAACTCACTACGAAGGTTCCCAAGGCCATTTGCTTATCTCTACCAGCCAAAAGTGAATCTCTATTTTTTTAATGTAGAAGAAAACTGCCGAGGAGTTTAGTTTTCATCACTATTTGCCAGATCTGAGATTCTGTCATACATGAATTCCCCTTTATGTTACTTAAAGTACCTCCAGACAACAGCAGAGGAAGAGCATGGGTTCAGAGGTTGAAGGAAATGAAACTGTGTACACTGTTACTAATAAGGCTCTGTCACAGAACAGAGGGACCAAGGGACTCCCTAGCCCGGAAAGTTGACAAAGAGCCTCTGACTTTGGATGCCAGGTGTTCTATGCTCTGATGTCTTCTAATGTAATTCTAATAGCCTCTTAAGGATTTTGTCTTTGGGAGATCTTTAAGCCACTCCTCCCCCATCAGTATTTAACCCTGAGAACCACTGGGAGGATTAGAAGTCAGCCCTAGACATTTCAGGGTGCATAAGAACAAGTTTCAACAGCAGCCTGTGCAGCAGGTCTCTGGCCCAGGGGATCATCCACAGCCAGCCAGCGGCTGTACTCTCCTCACGGACCCAGTAAGTCGAGGGTCCAGTGGGCCACCAAGAGAGCACAGCACACACTCAGCCGCCCACTGTCCCGCTGTCACCTTCCCAAAAACAGCTAGGTACCTAAGAGCTTCTAATTGACAGCTAAGGTCTCAATCACGGGTCCCTCCTCTCAAAGCTGAAAGAAACCAGGCACAAGGCAGTCTGGGAGATGTAGTCCCTCCAAATATCAGCACTGTTGAGGTACCCTCCTGAGGCCCCCAGAATAGAAGATACTCAGTCTGATTCCACAGAATCTAGAGCTAAAGTCCCACTGTGGCGGCGAGATAGAACTCCGTAGGGCACTTGAACAGCTTGTCCTGTGGCGGCTGAGAGAACGGACTACAACACCCATGCCGCCTTGCGCGGAGCAGGAGCCGGCTGCTCGCTTTGCGTGACCGCAGCAGGTTGGTCCTGGAGCAGATGAGCGCAGAATATTTAGGCGAAAGCGAGAGGGTGGGGGGAGCGCGGGGCAGGAGGAGTACCTCGGCCAAGGAAATTATGCATGCGTTAGGCAAGCTCTGAGAGAATGGCTGTGGAAGGTAAGGGACGCTTGGGGCGTTTTAAGCTCCCCATTAACCCGCGCACCCCAATCCACACATCCCTGAGGAAGCCCGTCTCCGGCGGGGTGGAGAGAAAAGGGGGTGGCGGCGAGCGGGCCCCTTCCTCCTCGTACCACTTGGCACTCACCTGAGCCCTGCAAGGCCAGGAGGCGCGCTTGATTCGCTTGCCTTTGAGAGACATCTAGGTGCACAGGGTAGGAGGTGAAGGGAAAATCGCTCCCTCCCAGCCCTGAGCGATGTGCTGGAAATGGGTGGAAAGCCGGGAAGTCCAGCGCGAGGGTTCAGCTCTGACTTGCCCTTTCCCGTGTCCCCTCCAGCCAGGGTAGGCTGGGTGACCACCTGGCTGGGGACGCGCACTTTGCCACCCACACGTGGCGGAGGACCCTAGCCAGGTGCGTCACCCCGAAGCTTGGACTGCCATTGGGTCGAGGACCCCTCGCTGTGTGTACCCAGCAGTGACTGCAGCAGATATGCCCATAGGACGTGGATGTCTTTACACCTGTTTCTGTGTAGTCCGGTCCAGGATTAGCAAAGTTCACTGAATCAAAGAGTAGCCAGCTCTTGGATTAGGAAATTCTTTTCTTTGAAAACTGCCTTCCGTTTTCCTCCTGTAAATTTGAACTTCCAATTTGCCATTTTGATTGCACAGTCCTGCCTCTTATGAACTTCCTGGTTAAGAGTTGGGTCAGGCAATTTTTGAGGGATCTGAGTTTTTCATGTCACTTTCACTTACCTTAGAGCACAGGCTTCTTTGTCCAGGGTAATTTTCTTCGGGGGGGGGAGGGAAACATGTGGACCAGAAGGGTTTTTGATGTCAAATTAGAGATCTCATTGTACCTCTCTGATGAGATCAAATGAAATGACTGTGAGATTATATGGGGAGCCTCCTCCACTTCCAGAATTAGGCTTCCTGAGTGCACTTAGGTTAGAGGGGACCTGAAGCAGGAAGAGGAAAGCATAGCTGCCACCTACATCACCCCCCCCAACCACCACCACCACCAAAGGGAAATGAGCTGGTTCCTTGTAGGCTACAGACAAGGAAAACCCACAGGGTTTCTTTCTTCTGCCTCACCTCTCTGCCTCAGGAGCCAGAAAGTGAAATATGCTGAACGTTTATTTACTTGAAGTAGCAAAGGCCCAGCTCACATACTCAACACCTTGTAAACTCAGAAACGACAGCTCTGTGCCATCTCTGGATCACAGATTCCCAGCCCAATGCTTTCAGCTTTCCCAACTGTACTAGCAAAAATGGCCAGCCTCCCCAACACACGCTATTTTCCTTCCCTATCAACCTATCACTTTAGCAACACACTTCCCTTCCCTGGTAGGCAAATAGGTAGGTAGATAACAGATAATAGATAGATAGATAGATAGATAGATAGATAGATAGATAGATAGATAGATAGATGATAGCTAGATGAGAAATAGATATATGATAAATGTGCCACCGAAAGAGAAAACCATCATAAAGTCCATCAGTGAGTTTGAGAACAAAGTCTGTTTATCTTCTGCCACCCTTCCACCATACTCACCAGGTGACATTGATTATGATCTCTCTTTTGTCCCCTCCAAGTGAGAGATACTTCCTCCCACTTGTTGGCAGTCCACGGTGTTCTTAAAGACAATTTCCTGTCCACTCTGAGAAGTATAGCATAGAATTAGTCATGTTTCTTGGCTTGTGGGGGATTGCACCAGTGAAACCAGACTTCACAAAAACAAGAGCTCTGCAAAGTGTATGTAGACTTCAAAGAGCTTATATATTTTTCTAGTGACTTCCTTGACTGAAATGCCTGTCTAGTAAACAGGAGTCCCTGGGTCTGAATCACAATGAGGACTGAAGTAAATGGATCAAAGAAGTGTTCTAAACTTTCACTGGAAAGGATTCCTGCCTGTGGTTTTTTCAGAGTTCTTTCATGAAGTAGACCCTTTCTGGATACTTCTCTGTGGTCCTTCAAGGTTCAGGAAAAAAAAAAAAAACCAAAACATCATTTCTTCTAGAACCTGTTCCAGACCTTCTTGCTCTTCTGCCTTTCTAAGCCATGGGGAACTCTTGCTCTGATCTTCTATAGCAGCAGTGCTTAAATCTGCCCTACACTTATCACACTTAATCTGTCTCCCACTGGAGTCTAAGCTGCTGGGGATGGAGACCATGTATTCTACATTCCTAGGCAATAGCATAAACCTTGACCCATAGCAGGTCCTCAAAACACTGCCTGTGGAGTGCACAACAAACGTTCATGGAACTTTTATTACTGACTTCATAAGAGTAGCTGGGGCTTTCTTAAGTGTCCAAATGCCATAGAAGGGAAGTTTTTCATGTATTTATCCGAGTAAGTGTCTCCCTCCTCAGTCCTGTTGCTTGTGGACTCATAGATACTGTTTTTATCTGCTGCTGAGAGTAGCATTGCCCTCCTGGTACCCATTTGAGATTTAGGAAATGGTACCTGGTGCTACTCTTAGAATATTGTGCCCTTAGACCATCAGGGTAATAAGTGTCCTATCCTGCCTGATCATCACATACAGAATTCTCAGCTCAAGACCAAACAATGATCAGTTTGCACATGTTCACTGAGAAATAGTGAGTTGGAGAAAGAGGAATTTTATAAGAAGAACTGGAAAGAAAATACATCTGGGCTTTTATGTCTATATCTGGAAGAATGGGCTTGCTACTGTTTGATTACTGGGAACAGTATGGTAGAGGACAGGTCTTATAGAAGGATGCCTAGAGCATTTATCTATAAATGTTACTTGTACTCTCTGCCAGTCATCCCCCTTTAAAAAATAGACCCTACTGTTTAGCACCTGTTTTACACCCTGACTTTTTACTTATTTATGCCAGACATGTTCTCTAATTAGTAACAAATTAGAAGGTTTTTATAATGTGTAACCTTCCTCTTAAGTAAACTTGAACTTGTAAAAATGTTAATTGCAATTATGGCCCTTACTCATTTTGCTGAATGTGTGACTTCCTACTTAACATGAAGAGGGGTGCCCTTTGTTTACTCTTTTAAGACTATTGTTTTATGATTCAATTGGAATATTTGGCATAAACAATATGGAATAAACAATATGCCACAAAACAATATACATATATGTATATACATACATACACATATATATAGTGAGACTATAAGAATGTTCTAATTGTTTCTTAGCCTAATTGTGACTTTGGCTTTATTTTGTATTTATGGGTGTATAGACTTCTATATAACTACCTTAGGTGTTTATGGCTTGTGTTTAGGTCTTGTGTTTAGCCCAGTGTGTACCCTCTGTGAATGAATGAATGGATGAATGATTGGAAGGTGACAAATTACTGGGAGGAATGGTTGGTTTTATTTTTGTACTTGCCCCCATACTTCCAATCATGGGATAGGATACCATATTACGGTCTGCATTGTGTTAAGATTGTATTGACATATTGAATTTATAAAATGGAGAAGTAGGACCTCTAGTTACCCACTCTCCGTGCATAGAAAATGACAGTTCTACTTACTGATGTAATACTGTCCATCAGAAATGAGATGTAATGTTATACTGGGAGAGGGGGAAATGTAGATTAATTAGAGGTGGTGATATATTTGTCTCTGTATTCTACAAGCAGTGCCTGACACTTAGGAGACAACAATTGTTTCATGAATAAACACATGATTCCCCAGAGCTAAGAAGGATTTTTCCCCTAGTCCCTGAATCCTTCTCTACTTTTTTATTCTTAGTGGGGTTTTTTTTGGTTTTTTTTTTTTTTTGACAAAAGTAGGATGAGTGAACATTCTACTCTTAGTGTTTCTATGGCAGGTCAAATAGAATAGCTTATCTTAAATGGCAAGAAAATGACTTCCAATTTTCAGCACCAGAAGCGCCCCTCGCATCAAGAAAAGTACTTCAAATGGAATGCTATGTGCTCTAAATGACATTTATGATCTGAATTTTTGTCTTTAACTTATCACACTCGTTTACCAAATGATATCTTACCAGTCATCCAGTATTCAGATTCTGTAGTTTTTCTGTAGTAATAAGGAAAACACTGTTTATCACTGGACTCTTGAAAGACTAAGTAATAACTGGAAAAGAGAAAAAGAAGAGACACTTGTAGTAAAGAGAAGCACTCATGGTACAGCGCATTTGGGGAGCTAGTAAATGGTGACTCTCCCCACTTTGAGTTTAGAATTAAACCTCCAGAAGGGAATAACAACTAGAGATAACTGTCACCATGCTGACTCTGGGTCAGATAGTAAGTGGGCATGCTCACATTGCTTTGTGGGTCAACTGTTCCTTGTAGAGGCACCCTTTTCTCACACTGACAGCCTTAGAGCAGAAAGAACTAATACCCAGAGCTGCCAGATGTACCCCAAAGAAACGGAGAGGGGGACTGAGTGATCTCTGCCTTGTGACTTTCCCACGAGTGCACATAGGATTGCTATCCTCTTTTTCTCCTAAGGAAGGACTATGAGATGAAGCGAGAGACCAGAAGCATTCTGATGAAATCCCCTTGTATCATGCAATGGGGAGGTGGCTTCCCTGCCCTAGTATGTCCTACAGTGTTATCTGCCACCTGGACTTTTACAACACCTTTTTCATACTGTCTTATGTCTAACTCATGTGTACTCTCTGAATGAATGAATGAATGAATGAGAGGTGAATTGATCACTGGGTGGGACTATGAGTTGTTTGAATTCCAAGCTGGTCACCATGTTGAAGATCTCCCAACCCTTTCACCTGTAGAAGCAGTGAGACAGTAAACATGCTTTCCAATGGTTGTCTCAATCCAGACTTTTCCAGGTCTCTTCCACTACACATGTCATCAAAGGTTCTTCTTTTTTCTTTTTTGCTTAATTTCATTTTATTTTCTAGTCTATCGGATCTGACTTATACGCTCATCAGTTCCTGTTGATCACTGTTTTTGGAAATAAGAAAGGTGACTAGTTACTCATCACCGAAAATTCCTAGGGAGTGACTACATGAATAAGAGACGAGGCCTCAAAACCTGATGGGAAACTTTCTATGGCAGTGGATCCTGCCACTCCCATTGCTCCTCCAGCCCTCTCATTCAGTCTCAGACAGGGCTTGGTCTAATCCCATGGTTGCCTTGCATAGCCCAGCCCTTACTAATTCCATTCATCTTGCCCTTTCTTCCTCATTGACTTTGCTGTTCTCACATGCCAGAACGAACAAGGGCTGGAATAAAGAAGGGGAGAGGGTGGAGACCTTTACCTGTGGAACTGAGTGAAGTGCTGAGTCACAGCAGCTGATGTGGTGACCTGTCATAGGGCGGCCATTGGGAATCTGAACCCTGTGCTTGGGAATCTGAACTCCAAAGATGCTGTACCTTTGATTCATTAGGAGAAAGAGGGGCTATGGAAAGCTCTCATTGGTGGTTTTTAGACAGGCTTTCTATTTCTGGCAGTGAGCATTAGAGTGCTCTTCCTGTGCAAGGAACCATGCCAGATATGGTGGCAGAAGTAAGAAGGAAGGGACCTGAGCATCTCTGTTCCCCTACCTCCTCCTCTTCTACCTACAGTTTGATGAAAGAGAGAAGCCAAATAGACTCAGTGCTGTAAATGTTAAATAAGAGTACAAGCAACAATAATTAATGTGGGAGGACTGAGAACAAATGGGGCATTTAGGGACAGGCTAATGGAGAAGTATCAGCATTGAGTGAGCCTTTCATTCGGCTTTATGGGTGGAGTAATGGATAAAGGGCATGGGACATGTATGTGTAGTGTATGCTTCCTAATGGGGTTTTCCCCAAGTCCTAGTAGTGTGATTCTTTCACCTATGGACAGGAAAGTAGAAGAAAAGGCTTCTAAGTCAATTCTAGCATATTCTTTTTCCTAAGGGTGCTGTCATTTGCTTTGCCAAGCTCCAGCCCTCTCTAGCCCATTCTGATCTTGCATATGGCTCTTTGGAAACCATAGGAGCAAGTGACTAGGAGCAGTGCTCTTGTAAATCACGCTGGTTCCTGCCTCATTTTCTGAAGTGGAGTGGAGCAGTGCCACCCTCTCTGAGCTGGCTCATAAGAGAAAATGTGGCTATATTTAGTCTGGCTTTGCTAAAGTGTGGGTGCAAGAAGCTGCTTGTACAGCTCGCCTCCTGGGTGCAGAGAAGGATGGCACAGCTGCCAGCAACAAGAGTGGCCTACCTCACTGCCTCCCACAGAAGAGTCCCCAGATCTCTGAGGCCTGGAGGAACATGTTGGCAAGTTGAATTTCTTTGCTCCCTGCTGCTTCTCAGTTGCTTTGCTGCTGGGAAAGGTATCTGTGGTATTCTGTTAAGCACATCCCAAGTCTCAAGTGATTTGACAGACCTCTGTGGATGGCTTGATGAGAGTAGTGCTCAGATGTCCTTGAAAGCTGGGACAGAATGGGGCTCAAGCCTGCTCTTAGGTCCTTCTTGACTTCCCCATCTTGTTATTGACACTGGACCCTAGAGCAGCAGTGGTGGTGGCTTAGAGTATGCAAGCTGTATAGCTAGATAAGCTGAACAGCTGTCCAGAGCTGCAGAGCACCTCCAGTGTGTGTCTGGGTAATGCATTGAACATTATCTGAGGTTCTTTTGTACATTGATTAATGGTAACACCAATAGGCATGAGTTCATAGGCACACTACAAATGTTGCTTTAGTATCAAGAAAGGGTTAAGACTCAGTTGCTCAGTGAATACTCATTGAATGTTAAGCCATATGCTGGAGATCATACTGTCTATCTCTGCTCAATTTACTGCCACACTCAGGAATGTGTCTAAACAGTGTGACATACTATCTGGTAGAATATTAGGTATCCAAACAGGATGATACCAACACAATGTAATTGATTCATTATAAAATATCTTCAATTAAAAACATATTTTGATGTATACATAATCAGATGTTGTGCACTTACAAAGTGGGGAAAAGATATTTATATATTGGCTTGACTTTTCCTGGGGAGACATACAAAAATATTTATTTACCCCAGGCAGGACACCAAAGAAATGATTCTATCCTCAAGTGAGTTTGGTGAACCAGTAAGTTTACTTGGGGTTACTTATAGGAGTATGGGTAAGGATTTATATAAAGGAACATGGGCAACGTAAGGAGGGCTACCACTAAGGAAAAGACAGAGGGAATGGGCCTGAGGAGTGCCTTCTGAGTCTCCCCTGAGCCCTGTGGCCTTTCTTTCTTTGAACAAGAATATGATAGTGGACCTAATCTTGTGCCAATCATGTGGGTAATCTGAAGCTCCTCTGAATTCAGTGTGGGACCAGACATACCTAGGCTAAAGGACAGAATCCTACAACAAGAAGTTTTTGTTCAAGGAAGATATTCAGTAGTCATCTCTGACCTAAATATTCCTCTTCCAAACTTTCTTAAAAACAGAAGTTTTATAAGCTTCCCTCCCTCTCCCTCTTCCCTCTCCTTCTTCCCTCTCCCTCTCCCTCTTCCTCTCCTTCCCACCTCCCCCCTTTCTCCTGTCCATTCATCACCCAGGTACATGATAGAAATTTCAGATCTTCCAAACCATAAAAGATGTTAATAGACTCTATGGAAATGACATTGGTAAACTGGCCAAATGTCTGTGGCCCAGTTATAACAAGTCTGAGTTAGGTCAAATAACTCTTCTGCAGATGGAAATTGGCAACAGTGTTGGCATGGTAAGTGCCTAGGAGAAATGTGAGAACTTTCTAAGGCTTAAATAGCATCTTTGGTGAAATAGGCTATTTTAAAATATTCTGGGGAAAAAAATGATCTCTTTCTCAACTAGGCTATGAAAAGTCAAGTGTGAAATGAAAGATATTGTCCTGCTGGCATAAATCTTGATAGAGAAGTTATATAACGAATAAGAGTAGATTTTTTTTTGTCCTAAGAATTAATGCATATTTATAATTTTGGCCAAAATATGTTTGAGGAGGACATAAAATAAACTTCTTACCATGTCTTCCAGATAAAGTATCTTTCCAATCATGTATTATTTTCAATACTCTAGCCTCAATTTGAAGTATATTCGTATTATTTCTCAATATAGATATAGATATTATAGAGATACTTTTCTTTATTTCTTGTTCTGTCTTTTAGGATTTCATATTAATATCTTTTAAAAACTTGGATTATTTAGATATGACTTATACACAGTAAAATTTTATGGTCCTCAGACTTTTGAAAAACAGATATATTCATGTAATCAACAGTATAATGAAGATCTAGAGCAGTGGTTCTCAACCTTCCTAATGCTTCCTAATATAGTTCCTCATGTTGTGGTGACCCCCCCAACCATAAAATTATTTTCATTTCTACTTCATAACTGTAATTTTGCTACTGTTGTGAATCATAATGTAAGTATCTGATATGCAGATGGCCGTAGGTGACCCCTGTGAAAGGGTCATTGGACCCCTCCCAAAAGGGTTATGACCCACAGAACTGCTGATCTAAATCAATTCTAACACCTTGAAAATTTGTTAATGCCTTTCACCCATAGTCTCTTGATAGCATGGTATGGATTCTGTCCCTGTGATTTTCCTCTTCTAGAATGTCACATAATGGTATCATACATCTTGTTGATACTCAAGACTAATGGTTGATTGGTATTCTGTGAAGTGGATGTACTGACATTTATCCAGGACATGTGGATTGTTTCTGGTAAGTGATGGTTATCAGTGAACCACTGCAAACAGCTGCTTACAGTTTATGTGACTCGCTCTCTTCTCTTTGTAAGAGTGGGATTTTTAAGTCACATAAACTGTGTTCTTAAAACAGATGTTTTAGGAGCTAGGGAGATGGCTCACATGGTAATGTGCCTGCTGCACAAGTGTGAGAACTTGAGTTCAGATCCCTACAACTCATGCAACACCCTTGTGTGGTGGTATGTATCTGAAACCTCAGCACTGGAGAGGGCAGAGACAGGAGGATCCCTGGAGTTCACTGACCAGTGTAACTGAAACGACAAGCTCCACATTCAGTGAAAGGACCATGGTGGGGGAGGGTAGAGAATGATAGAGGAAGAGTCCTCATGTCAACATCAGGTCTCCACATGCATACACATCAGGTGAGCATACTCACAAATACACACACACACACACACACACACACACACACACACACACACACACACTATCCCCTCCCCAGAATAACTTTTAAAAAATTTTGTTTACCTTTGTGCAGAACTTCAAATCTGTTTTCTAATGTGGTTTCCTTTAGACATATGCTCTTTTATTTGGATTTCATGGTAATGGGGGCCTTGAACAAATAGGAGACTTAGAGTAACATAGATACATCTTTTGAATAAGATTAGAAGGGGACAGCTCTATGACTATGACAAGTATACACCACAGACCTCAGGGTGGTTATAGCCTAAAAATGTCACTAACTTTAGCATTTCAAGGAAAAAGGGTTCAAATTTCCTTTTTGAGTAGGTTAGATAAGAAGTTGTCATCAAAGTCTGGATGTTGGTTTTGCTGCTGCTGGGTTTGTGAGAGCAACCATAAGAGAAGAATATGCCAAAGTAGGCTTGGTTTTGGTGGGGAGGTTTGGCCAGCAGGCAGACAAGAAAGAGAAGATTTGAGAGGCCTTAAAAACTGAGTCTAGGGGTTGTAAAGACTGTTCAGTGTGTAAGAACATGTGCCGCTCTTGCAAACAACCAGTTGGTTCCCAGAACCCATAATGAACAGCTCATAGCTGTCTGTCTCTCCAGATCTATGGGATCAGATGCTCTCTCTGGCTTCATCAGACATTGCTGTCACATGCATAAACTCCTACACACACACACACACACACACACACACACACACACACACACACAGACACCTAACAATAAAATAAAAATTAAGTCTTTGCAAGACCAAGTTTAACTAAAAAGGGAAGAAAACAACTGACACTCTTGAAAAGACATTGGTCTTCCCTACCAAGGTGTATTGATTTTACATGGACTCCATTTTGTGGCCCAAGGAAATATGAGTTTTGAGGAAGAGCCCAGGCTTGTTTTTGTAATGAGAAGTAAGTTGCTCATCAGATGTTCTTTTATACAGTAAAAGCAGTAGTTGGGTTCACCTGCAAAAGCCACACATTCTCAGCCAGAAAGTAGATCTGGCAATAGAACTTTATCTGAACTCACTGTCAGTCATGGGGCTATTGCATGGATTTTCTTAGTTAGGGTTACTATTGTGATAAAACACCATGATAAAAGCAACTCTGAAAGGAAAGGGCTTATTCCAATTATACTTTCTCATAGCACTTCATCATCAAAAGCAGTGAGGGCAGAAGCTCAAAACAGGACAGAGACATGGAGGCAGGAGCTGAAGCAGAGGCCATGGGGGGTGGGGGTGCTTGTTGCCCATGGATTACTTAACCTACTTTCTTATAGAACCTAAAAGTATCAGCCCAGTGGCTTATAGTTCTATCGCTAATTAATAAAATGCCCTACAGCTTGTCACAGACTGATCTTCTGGAGGCATTTTTTTCAGCTGATGCTCCCTTCTCTCTGATGATTCTAGCTTTTGTCAAGTTGACATCAAGCTACCCAGCACAACTGACTCACTGTCAACTTGACACACAAACACATATTTTCTCACATAACCTTTCTTTTCTCATTTATCCCCAAGATGGCTTGTTAATGTTAATATCACAACATAAAACTTATAACTTTAAAAGTTCCACCAACAGTGTAAATAACACATCTAATGTCTGGGATATAATAATAATAATAATAGTAGTAGTAGTAGTAGTAGTAGTAGTAGTAGTAGTAGTAGTAGTAGTAGTAAGTTAACTCATAATTTTCTGGGCTCCTCCAAAGGCCTTGGTCATTCCTCTGGCTCCATCCTCTGCAACACACATAGCTTGTCTTCCAGGCTCTGGCTGGCTCTACTCCACCACTGCCGCTGATCTTAGTAGTCATCTCATGGTACTGGCATCTCCAAAATGCTTGGTTCTCTTGCTGCAACTGGGCTGCACTTTCACAAATAACCTCTCCTGGATTCTTATATACAGTAGGATAGGTGATCCACAAATCTTCTAATGACTGGGGGAATTTGGGTTCATAACAAACATTTTTCATAAATCTATATCACTATTATCAGCCAAAGTGTGCTTTGGGGACATATTTCCCACAGTCCAAGCTTCTTGCATTTTCCTTATATTGTGTTGTTTTCTGGCTTGACTCATTTAGATAATGTGGCTTTAATTTACTAATTGTCTTTTAGAAACCTTAGTGATTGAGGATGAGTAGTATAAAAATAACATAGTAATTGTATTCTGTCATGTGGGTATTTCTTCTAAGTTGTTAGAACGAATCTCTAATGAATTGTCGTGATCACTACACTTTTGCATCCTTTACATATGGAGCATCATGTTTGGGCTTTTATTGCATAGTTTCCCCATCCAGTCATCAAAGATCACCTGTGTGTCCAGTCTTGTGTCCATTAATGAAAATCACTATTTTTTGGGCTATAGATACTTATTATATGCCTCCTATAGGTTGTATCTCATGAATGGTACTAGAAGATGTAAAAGCTTCTGGGGCCATTGAGTCTTTCCCTCCTGAATATTGCTGAATCATAGTTGAAACATGGATTTAAGATTCACATTCTAGTGGGGCATCGTGGCATATGCCTTTAAGCCCAGTGTTTGGGAGGCAGAGGCAGTCAGACCTCTGTGAGTTTGAGGCCAGCCTGATCTACATAGTGAGTTCTAGAACAGCTAGAGATGCATAGTGAAAGCTTGTGTCAAAACAACAACAGCAGCAACAACAAGAAAGCTAGTGCTCTAAGAGCCAGAAGAGTGAAATCTGGGTAAAGGAGGCCATGAGGGAAAACTGCACCCTCTCCTTGTGTCCGAGCAAGCTACTGTGCTTGCACAGATGCATCTCACATTATCTTGAATACCCTCTACAGGTCATTGTATGTTTTTGTTTTGTTGTTTAACTACTGTGGAAAGACTGACCATGGTATGCAAAGACTAAAAAAAAAAAAAAAACAACAAAACAACTTGGGCAAGTAGTAGTTGATGGTTTTTTTGAAGAGAAATGTCCTTCATAGTCTCAGGCATTTGAACATCTGTTTCCCAGTTGGTGGTGCTGTTTGCTGAGGTTTAGGTGGCACAACTTTGCTGGAGGAAGTATGTCATTAGGAACTAGTTTTGAAGTTAAAAAGATACCACCATATCCAGTTTACTCCCTGTGTTTCATCCATGCTGCCATTTCCCCACTTTGATGAACCCTTATGCCTCTAGAACTGTAAGCCCAATAAATCCTTTCTTCTCTAAGTTGCCTTGGTCATGGTATTTTATCACAGCGATGGAATAATACATAATGTAATAATAGAATAATAGAGGAAAAAGGAACAGGAAGGCCAGCTGTTAGAAATGTAAATGTTTACTAGGGAAAAAAGAGCCAGGATCTGGGATAATTTAATTGTTAGGAGCAACAGTAATTGCTCCTAACTCTTTAGGGGCTCTCCACTGACAATACAATGGAGTCCCAGTTCCTCAGCTTCAGGGCCCTCCAATAAGTTTCTGTCCTCTCCTCAGGACTACATCCCACTGCTAAGAAATCTTTGTATTTATCTTCCTAGGATCACAACAGACCTTGAGTTTCTTCTGTCTGCTCATGTTCCTTCCCTGTCAAAGGTCTTTCTCACATCCTTGTCTGCATACATTTAAGTCAAGAAGCCTGTGGCTGCAGCATTCCAGAGGGGCAATGGGGAGAATTTTGAGGAGACAGGAAGATCGTTCATTTTCTACTTAAGCACGCTTTGGGGAATACTGGATTAAGGCATAATCATATACATGGTTTTAATTTTAGAATTTATTTTATTTTATATCTATGGGTGTTTTACCTGCATATATGCCTATGTACCACATGCATGCCTGGTGCAGGAGGAGGCCAGAAGAGAGCATCAGATCCTCTGGAACTGAAGTTATGAATGGATATGAGCTTCCATTTGGGTACTGGGAATCAAACATAGTATCTCTGAAAGAGCAGCCAATTCTCTTAACTCTAACCGCTAAATAAGTTTCTTTTAAAATGGGAGTTTGGGCAATATCTTGTTTCTTTGTTCTGTAATAACTAAGTAGAACATTTATGAAACAAGAAGGCTTCTTGTTATCAGTTGCAGGAGGAGAGGGGACTTCATATTTTGGTCCATTCTGTGTGGAGGGTCAGCCTCCAGTGCTGGTGGCTAGGAGTGGCTGTGTCAGCCATCAGGACATACTCCAACGGGCACTCAGATCTTACTGCTGGGGTTGAACTGAGGAAATATGGGGAAATAGAGGTCATGGCAGAAGGAAAGGTGAAAAGAAAGTTGAGAATAAACCCAGTCAACTTCACAATTTTTCCTGGATAGAAAGTGAATCTCTATTTCCTTCTCTCTCCTGGGCACCTACCTTTTCTCAGCTGCATTACAATTTGGGTTTCCAGAGTTTTGAGGCCATGTCTCTGTATGTTAGGCACACGATTTTCCTAATACCACTAAGCAGCTCTTTGTAACTCCTGCCTCCCTGTGACTGTAGTTTGCCTGGCCAGTTTTTAAATTGAATCTCAATAGCTGGTAGCTTTGGCACCCATGTGTTTGCTGGGGCTCACCCCAACACCATCATTGTTAAAATCACTCAGCCTGGCTTCACAGGGCACAGAGCATTCCAAAGTACTGTTTGTTGTTTGAGCTACAGATGATCAGCTGGCTGCTGGGAGAGGACTCAGGCTTCCTTTTTATAAATAATGATGTGACGAGCCCCTTGTTCTGCCACCAGTTAGTGGCAGAGCTAAGATTCAAAACTGATGGCTTGATCTTTTACCTCAATTTCTGTGGAATGGTGGCATAGATCTCACTTTAGAGGAGTTTGTAAGTGGGGCATTAACAGTTGTCTGTAGAATTTGTATTTTTATTTCAAAGGAATTCAGAATTTGTTTTAAATTAAGGACAGAGCAACCAGAACTCATGTGATGAAGTAAAAATAAGTAAATAAATAAATAAATAAATAAATAAGTCAAGTTGGTGACTCAAATATAATGACAGGTTAAACTCTTTTTCTTTTTTAACTTTTTAATTTTTATTTTTTTTGTTAATTAATCTCCATTACCAAATCATTTGAATAGTCAGACTAAATTAAGGTTAAACCTTAACGTTTTTACTTTCTGAATATTAAAATTATCATAATACCCACCTGGGAAAAAAGCATAAAAATAAAAGAAGCTAATAGTAATAACTAACATTATAATAGCTCAGCTTTTAGACCCTTGTGTTAATAGCAACTAGGATGCCTTTAATCAGTAAGCCCTGATTGATGTCCAGTAGGAGTTCTGAATAATCTTATGAAATAAATATTATTTCCATTCCCTACATGACAAAAACAATTAAACATTTTCAACAGAGAAATTAAACATTTCCCTAAGACTACAAGGTAGAAAATGATGGTTTGAGAATTTAAACACCATTGGATAATTAAAATTGCTTTGTTGCTACTTAACATATCTGCTACTCAGGTATACCCAGAATCTCATCCAAGGAGACTTGGTATCTTTGGGCTTTTAGACTAGCACATGCTAGTCTAGTAAATTGTAGTAGTATTTTATAAAAATAATTTAAATATTAAAACATTTCTTTGCATGGTTTTGAGTGTAAGGGGCATATTAGCCTTGGGCTCCTTAACTGTAGCACTTAATGAGTCCAGTGATGGGGTGTCTAAATACAGCAAGCAACACTGTCCAAATTTTGGAAGGTGTCATTCCTTTCGCTTGCTCTGGGGTGTGAAGTGTTTGTGGTCATTTTTAAAGGCATTGAAAAACACGCTGTTTAGAATGAATGGTGTGTTTTTATTGGGTGGTATGGCAGGTCTCTGTGACAAAAGGACAGCATTCAACTTAATTGCAGAAATGCACTGTAACTTGCTTTCCGGTTGTTATCCTTACTCGCACCGCATTTGCTTATTCACGGTTGCTGTCTTTATTGGTGTTTCATACTAATTTTCAATGTATTCTTTTTACAAGGTTTTCTATAGCTCTCATTCTTCCTGAGTTTCATTTTAATCTTCTCTAGGTAGTGAACTCTAATATTTCAGTACTCTTAACTCCTATTTCGTGTAGCCTGGTGGCTGTTAGGTCATTTTTGTTCTTAATATTATGGAATCTTTGGCTAAGTAACCATTCAGTAGCATTGTATTTCTTAAGGTTAGACACAAATTGACCTCTTCAGTTAATACTTCTAAGTCGGGTTTTATTTTTTAACAGATAAAGCATAATTAAATACTTCATATGCAAATATAAACAAATATTCTTTATATGCCGGGGACTGTGATTTGGACATTCTTGAAGTCTTGGGGGTTCAATTTCCTGTTCTAGGATCCTGGATCATATCTTTGTTTTCCCCTTGGTTTAATAGAGCATATCCTCCAGCTTCTTGTCACCCTTTGAGGGAAGGTACCTGAGGGTGTGCTTCAGAGAACTTGCTCATCGTCTAGAACTTTTATTCTTCCTTTGTGTTTAATTCATCATTTGATTAAATTTTTAAGTTGGAAATTTTCTTCCCTTACAATATTGAAGGGTCTAATATCTTATTTCCACTCTTAAAATCATAGGAATCTGAATCCATTCTGGTTCTTGATATGAAATATATTTTTCCTCTCGAAAATTATTGAATCTTAACTATAATCGTAATATTCAGAAATTTCCCAAGACTACATACTGGTACAAGCCTGTTTTCATCTGTTGTGTATGAATATTGATCTTTGAAATTGGAAACATAACCTTCATTTCTGAGCTTTTTTGAATTCTTTGTTTTCCTTTTGTCTGTTTTTACTGCCCATTCTTTGTCTCCTGTTTTTGATATAATACATTTGTTGTACTGGCTTCCACTTTTTAAATTCTGTGTTTTTCTGTTTTTCGCCTGTTTTAACTTTATCTCTTGTTATTTTATTTTTAGCTTCTATAGCATTTAACATTTCTACTGTTATATTTAAAATTCCAAGACTATTCTGGAGTTTGAAAAATATTTAGTACTCTATGTTATGGACATTATAGGTGTTTCAATATTTCATTTATAGTGCTGAGAATAATTTTATATTTTAATTGAGATTTACTTGCAAAACCCAATCCCACATTTGTTAATTTCAAATGTTATTTTCTAATACTTGAGATGTTAGGTTCTCTATACCTCATGGAAGAGTCCACTTTAGAAAGTGAAAGAAGGGAACCTCTCTCGAGGTGTGAATGGTGTTTATTGATTCCCATGAACTGAGCAGTGAACATGAACATGAACATGATTCCCATGAACAGGCAAAGAAAGGGGCCTTTTTACATGGTAGCACATGGGTCTTTTTTCTTGGAGAAGATGCAGCATTTTAATTCTAAAACCTGGGTCCAGAGTCCATGTCTTATTCCATTCCTTTTATTTGCTGTCAGATATTTTCATATCAGAGTGTGTTTTATCATGTTATTTCTATGAAAGTCAACAACCTAAATGGATATTTTGTAGTTTTCATCATTAAAGAGGATTCTTTTAAACAGAAATCTTTTTTTCTACTAAGTTTATAATCTTCTTTTTTTCACTGATGCATTTGAGTATGTAGAAAAACATCTGGCACCTAGTAAATGCTCTGAAAAATAAGTGTTGATTCAGTTCAGATCTTGCTAACAGTATCAGGCTTTCTGAACAATATATAATGAGATATTGGATAAAACCCTAGTTTCATACCACATTTATTGTACATTTGACAAAAATGAGCATGCCAATAATCCATTCAGTCCTAAAAGAGTGTTCCTGTTTATAGAATTTCTTGGGGCAAGCACATATCTTCTTATATTTCAGGTTGAGAAGTGTATTTTAGGGAAACCAATTGTAAGTTGACCTGGAAAAGTCACATAGAAAAGACTTATGGAGGACAGACCTTGTGGACTTAGGACTACTCTGTGTATTTATGCAGTAAGATTGCAGCTCTTTGGATCTTGATTCCAGCGTACAATGTGCTGACTGCTTCCAAAGACCTTCTCCATCTGTTCCTTTCTGCTGACTGGATCTTTTTAAAGTTAGAATGGAGGAGTATCCCCAAGGGCTAGTACACAGCTGTCTGTTTCCACCACTACTAACTCCCTCTCCTCTCTTTCTGCTTCTACCCATCAGTTCATCATTAGAGTGGAAGTAGAGCTGAGAGCTTCCTATCACTGAACTGGCCTCTTTGGGAAAGCCAACTGTCAAACAATGGTTCAGGTCTAGTTATGTTAGCAAGAAGATTGTCTCTTCTCCTTCATTGTGACATCTGAACTTCAGCTCTCAGGGAGAGATCTTATGGGCTGAAGATTCCCTGAAAGAAGCAAGAAGAGAGCAACCATATTGAATGATAATTGTTCCTAATCATTTGAACTTCTGGTAGCAAGATAATTCCATGTTGGGCTCATAGTTAGTAGATGAGTAAAGAAAAGGGAGTTGTATTAGAAATAGGAAAATGAGGAGTTTAGTGCCTGGAAAGATTTAGACAATGAAAAGTCATTCAATAGTCATGGAGAAAAAGATAATATACTTAAGTTTTTAGCAACATTGTATGTTTAGACCAATAAGTAGAGTTTGTAAACATAAATTTTTTAAAATCTAATTTCATAAATGCTTGTATAGAGAAAGATAATATTAGAAATTCAAGAATTTTGAAAAATTTCCCTATTTTAAATTAACATTTTAAAATAGTTGTTATTACATGGCTATTTTCTATTTTCTTTGGAAAGTAGAAAGAAAAAATTATCCACGATTTACCTTCAGAAGACAGCCACTATGAGGATTTGGCATATTTTATTCTAATCTTTTCTCTGGATGGTTTTTGGTTTTGCATAGCAGTCATAAGACATTTTGATGGCTTTTTAGTGCAAATCTTTGGTCTCTGGTTGGAATTGACTGTGGTTGTATTCTGATAATGCATGTCTGTGATGTATTCTTTTCTTGTCATGAGGCTGAATAAGCAATGCCTTAGTTCTTGGCTTGAATAAATTCTCTATGATACTTTTAACATAAAATGCTATTGAGATTTGAAAGTGAATAATCCTTAGAGGAAAGAAGTGGGATGTGTTTTACAACCACTTAAAAATATCGTATCTGAAAAAAAAAAAATCAGAAGCACAAAAATGGCTTGGGGGACATGTAAAACACAGATAAGACGTTAAGGTTCCTCAGATGGGAAAGAGTCTCTCAGTGGCTATAGGATACATTATTGATGTATGGTAATATTTACTAAATGTGTTGTAACTATTATATGCAAAGTAATGATTTCCATGTCAAAAGAAAAGTCTTTATACCCAGAGGCAAGAAAAGGAAAGTGTAACAAAGTCATTGCTGAACTCCAGTCAGAAATTCCAGTCTTGTTCATGTCATCCAGTCATGACCTTACCCAGACCTCCCCAAGCACCATCCCCAATAAAATGATGCTGGTAAACTATGCAATTTGCATGAGTTCCTTCTATACCCTGATATACTGTGACTCAATTAATTTATGAATCTGAAACTGAATGTGGAGAACATGACTATCACAAAACCTTGAATTACCCCCCATTCTCTGTATCCTGTCAATTTCCACGTGTTACCTATTCATTTATTTATTTATTTGTTGTGCAAGTCAGAGATCAGCAAATGAGGTCCTGTATAGAGTTTTATTGCAATATACTTATACTCATTAGTTTACATATTGTTGCTTTGGTACCATGACAATCAAATTCTGCAGCTCTAAATGGTCTGCAAGGTCTAAGCCATAGAAAAGAATTTCCAACCCCAAACCTAAATAGATACCCTTAAAAACCCTTATTAGACTAGCTTTGTTCCAGCTGTGGCCTTCAACTTTTCACATCTGGAGAATCCAAAAGCCTCTAAACTTCACTTTTCTGAGTCCTGTTTTTTTTTTATTTTGACTCCACAGATGTGTTTTCCAGGGATCAGTTTTTAAGTCTTGAAACACCAGATTTGTTTTCCATTTCAAACCCTGCAAAGGCGCCCAGCTTTGCTATTGGTAAAAATCCAAGTCCTTATCTAATAAAGGACATGAGAAAACTTCCATGCTGTGCCAACATCTGAAGACTCTTTGACCTTAAGAGACTAGATTTTGTTTAACATAATCTGTGTTATATGGATTCTAAAGTTCAGGAAATACAATGTAAACCTACACGGCCCAGGTATCTTAGATGGCATCTTCCTTAGATATCTTCCTGTAGATTTAGACTTCAAAAGTCTTGGTCAGAGTTTCTCATTGTGTCTCATGGACTATATGGTGTCATTTTCCTAAGCCTTTCCTTGTCCTCAGATGGCCTTTTGTACTGTGGTATATACATTCCCAGTGTTTCTCACCATTTCATCTGAGGATACCTGCCATATTGGATTAGTGATCTACCCTTATAATCTCAATGACCTTAGTTAACTCTTTTAAGGCCTCATGTCCAAGTTATTTCTGATGGATGTCAGGACATCAACATATAAGTTAGTTTGGGGCATAATGCGTTCCCTAACACATAAATCGATCATTTGATTCTCTGATGAAAGGTAGGGTTCCTTTGCTCAGAAAAATGTAGAAATATGAATTTATAGAAAAGCTTGCATTTAATTACAGGCTTTAAATTTTTGTTAAGCAGGGATAGCAGAAGCAGCCTTTGTTTCCCTGTAGAGGGAAACAAACACCAAAGAGAATGAGGGGTGAATGCTTCAAAGAAATGGGGAGCCCCATTCATTCATTCACTCATTCTTCCTTTCAATAACTGTTTGCTAGTGATGTTCAGGAGCCAAGCACACTATGTTTGGGTCATAACATTGCCAGACCTTGCTCTTACCACTCAGGGCTTTGTGAAGGACAGACAAAAAAAAAGCAAATGTACCATTCACTATAGACACCACCAAGTGCTGTGCACATAACTGGAAAAGAGTGAAGGGGTTAAGTCATGATCAGGAATGTTCTGACTGCAGAACTGAGGTTGAAGAGGAGAGGTGAATGACCAGAAGTTAGCTGTACAAGTAGAAGTATAGGATTTATTCTGGAGAAAGTGCATAGTAAGACACATAGAAAGTTCATAGTAAGAAAAGAAGGGAAGGAGAAAGAGTCTAAGAGGTCATAGATCAGTAGTTCTCAACCTGTGGGTCATGACCCCTTTGGAGGGTTGAACGATTCTTTTATAGGGGTCACATAAGACCATCTGCATATCAGAAATTTACATTATGATTCATAACAGTAGCAAAATAACAGTTATGAAATAGAAACGAAAATAATCTTATACTTTGGGGTCACCACAACATGAGGAACTGTATTGGGTTGCAGCATAAGGAAGGTTAAGATCCACTGTCATAGACAGAGAGGGATAAGGATATCGAGAAAATAGTTTCCAATACTAAGGGAGAAAGTATGGAGGTTGCTAGTAAAAAAAAATTCCTAATATAATAGAACGTTAGGGAACCTGGAGGTTAGTAGTTTTCCTTGGGGTCAGCCACTAAGGGCTATTTAGTGGAGTCAACACAGGTAAAAGAGCAAGATTACAGTGGGTCAAGACCTGGGTGGGAGGTGGGAATAGGACACAGTGGTTGGATAGTGTTCTCAGAGTGACAGGATGGAGTGCTTACCAGTTCATACTCTGCCATTGGACAACTGGCTTCAGAGACTATGTCTGCCACATGCCAGCATGTGAATTGGCAAGTTACTTAATTAGTCTCCATTTGCTAATTTGTAAAATGAGATCCTAATGTGTCTACTTCATAGAATGTCTTATTCATAGAATAAGAATATTTAAATGTTCTTACATATATTAGCTTCTTCTGTGTAAAATCTTCTTGAGCCTCAGCAGCTTTAATCATTACGGTCTTCTGGTTATTTGGATGTTATGTGACTTTTCTTAGGGAGACATGAATCAACGTCTATTTTATCCCAGATGGAACTCCGGTAACAGTCTAGAGAGTTGATTCTGCCCAAGTCTATTTTGGTGAACCAGTGAATTTATTGTCACTACTTGAATGAGAACAAGTAATTTATGCAGCTAAACCATAAAAAGCCCACCTCAATATGAGTGTCAACTCAAAAGTTCCATCCCTATAGAGTTCCCTGCACCACTTGTGGGCATCTTTGCCATAGAGTCTCCTTTCTGCTGGGCATTGCTTACTGTTTATGTAAGCCTGGGCAGGGTGCGTTCTTAAGGAACCTTGTAAGTTTTGTGAGGACACCAGCCTCACAAGTTACATGAGCCTCTCGCCCTCCCCTAAAAGAGAATGTTTCTATTCAGAGGGAATAGCTACTGGCCTGGCCTCCAGACTTCTGGTTGGGATCAGCCTTACTTTGTGTGCTCCATTCTGAGAGCTGGAAGTCTCCTGAGCATGATCTTCTGCTTCTCACAAGTGCCTAAGAGACCTTGTTTAATGTCTCTACTTCCATCCTATCCACTCACAATCCCTGGCCACATTAAGATCCATGGCCAGGGCCAAATTAATTATACAGGGACACATACATCCAATTTACTATAATGTGAAAAGTGTTTGGAATAGTGCCTATGAGCTTCTATTTACTTAAACAGTAGAAATACATGTTTAACAACAGGGTGGAAGGATAAGGAGGAGTAGTTTGTTCTTACGTGCATGGGGATGTTGAGGAAAGTTATCATATAGGGCAAGAGAGGTAAAAATGTTGCTAGACTTAAGGAAACTGACCAGTTTGCTGGTAAAAGATATAAAGTAGAGCCAAAAGGAGGCCTCAGCTGAAAGGAAAACAGGGACTCTAAGAGGTGCCTCTTCATGGCTTTTGGATGGCAGCGGCGGCAGCAGCCATGGAGGCAAATGGCTGAGTAGCTGGATTTTTTTTTCTGAAATGAGCTCTGTGTTCTTGACATCCCCTCCCCATACCTCCATCCTTAAGGAGAGAGCTAAGTAGTAACAGTTGGTGTTTACAATGTTGTAATGGCCGTCATATTGAGAAGTGACTGGATACATCTTTAGAAATAATTTACGCCACCATAAAGTAAATTGCTAATCTTTTAGAGTGGATTCTTTTAGATGTTTGCTGTTTGCTTTTGTAAATCAGCCAAGAAGACATAGACCAATGAGACAACTGCTAGAATATTTTAGAAACAACATCTGATTTGAAAAGCTAAGTAGAAATATAAATCTTTCTTAAATACCCCATCATGTTCTCAGCTGTTTTCTTGTGGTTTTGTTTCTTTGGTTATCCTGTAGCTCAGTGTGCAACTGTGTGTGATTGAAATGTCCAGAGGATGCATACCCACCAGGGGGCTTGGCTGTAGAGCTGATGGGTGGGGGCATAAGGGCTTTAGGATATATGATAGTTTATCTTCTCTTATGGACTTAGCATGTAAAGGGACACCATTATTAATGTTCCTTAAAATGAAAGCATGATTAGTTGGAAGCCTAACTTTATGCTAATGACTTGAAGAACTACCTCATGTAATTTGGTTAAGTGTTTTGAGGGTCCACAGTGATGAATTCAGGAATAGAACAGGATAGGTTTTTATTTTTTTGTGATTTTATGGTGATTAGGAGGGATCTAGTCAAAGGCCAGCTCATGCTCAACACATGTTCTACTACCAAACTACACTCTCAGCCCTAAGCAATGGCATTTTAATATGCATGCTTCATCTTGAAGGATGCTCATGTAGCAACATATTGAACTTGAATATTGTCATTGTGCTTATTCATGAATATTACTGAAAGAACAGTAGCTAAGTTTTTTATTTCCTGCTTGAAATATTTAATGACTACATAATTGTTTAGGGAGAAATTTCTTATGCTAATGTGCTCAGTGTAATGGCACCTATCTGATTCTCCGATCAAATTTCCATTACTCCCCTTCTCAAATTAGAGATAGGACCTTGTGTATTCTAGGCAAGCTGTGTTGGTTAGCTTTTCTCAACTTTACATAAATTGGGGTCAGTTGGGGAAAGAAAAATCTCAGTTGGGAATTGCCTGCATCAGATTGGCCTTGAGACACGGTTATGGGGCATTTTCTTGATTAATGATTGGTGTGGGAGAGCATATTGTGTGACCACTGTGTGAGGCACCACCACTAGACAGGTGGTCCTTGATTGTATGAGAAAACATGAACCAAGTCATGATGGGCAAGCCAGTTAGCAGTTTTCCTCCATGGTCTCTGCTTAAGTTCAGTGCTTTGAGTTCTTATCTTGGCTTCCCTCAGTGATGGATCATAGCCTGTAAGCCACATAAATCCTTTCCTCCCAAAGTTGCTTTTGACCAGTGGTTTCTCACTGTAACAGAGAAGAACTACAATATAAGTTCCCTATCATAAGCTCCTTCTCCTACTCCTTCTGTGATCTCTCTTTTCTTTCTTTTCTTTTTTTTTCCTTTCTTCCCCCTTACTCCCACCCTCTTTTTTTTTTTTTAAATGGGGTCTCTGTATATAGCTCTGTCTGTTCTGCAACCTACTATGTAGACCAGGCTAGCCTTGAACTCACAAAGATCCACCTCTACCTCTCAAGTGCTAGGAATAAAGGTATGTGTGTCACCACATCTGGCCTTTCCTCCTTGATTTCAATCAATGTCCTTTAGGTTCTAAGTGACTTGCTCTTCCTTACAAACATCCTTCCCCCAATCTTTACTTCCTTTTAAACTGGCTCTTTTGCTAGGTGGCTTCCTATGATCTGTACTTGGAAGCCTGACTTCATCTTCAGACTAATCTGAAATACTAGGTTCTTATGAAGCCTTTCTTGATTTTTTTTTTTTGTAATTGGAAGTAATCATGGCATTTCTCAATTTTCCATCCTGTCATCATTACTTTTACTATATGTCTTATTGCTGCTGATACCCACTTTTCTCCTCTGTCACTCACAGTGTAACTATTAGTCAGCTTGCTTTTCTTTAGTAGCATAGCAGTATTCAGATCCTTGGTTCTCAGAGGCATTTTATAAACAAGAACACATATAGTTTATATAGATATTTTTGATAAGCTTAAAACTCAAATGCATATGAACATACACTTACCATTTCTAGTCTGACTTCATAAAAGACACAGTTTACTCTGATAAATGCAGGATAGATGAGAATCAAAACAGGCCTTGCACTATAGCCATTTTGCAAGTAGCAGACTGCTTTTCATTTCGCTGATAGCCAATGACAGCTTTGTCCCATGTTTCTGTCCTGTCTGGATAGACTTTTGGGAGCTGCTATTTTAGGGGCCTGGGTGTTACTAGAGATGATTTGTCTGTGAATCCCAATCTATCTCTTTCACTTTCAGACATAATATTGGGCCTCTAAAAGCTTGTAACGGGAAAATAACTGTGATTTGTGACAGAAGCAGCCACATTGGGGAATAGATTATTCAAAAATCTGACAGTTGTCTGAAGTAACTAAACAGGAAGTCAGTTGATTTAAAAAACCACATCTGAAGTGTGTATGTAAGAAAACAGGTTACAAAGCCTGTTTATTTTTAAAGGGCTGTTTTATAACATCACTTGTTAAGACATAATAGTCAATTTCTCTTATCTCTAAGGTATAGATATGACTACTTACATGATTTTAAAACAACTCTAAAAATAATCTTCTTAGGTAATTTATGCTCTCATTTTTTTCCTTCAATACTGTCAAAGTAACATTTATAGAATGAACATTGATTTTAGAGTGAGAAGAACCAATGATCCTTCAAGCTTGGGCAATCCAATAGTACTTTTTGTGATGATGAAGATGCTTAGTAATGTGCACTGTTCAAGTACAGCAGCCATAGTGCCATAGCACTATGAGGGCAGGAATTTTAAATTGTATGGAAATATAATTAAGCCAATTGCTAATTGTTTTCCCTTCCCCCTTTGAAAGGTTCCTGGTGACCTTAACTAAACACTGCTTAGCATCTTTGGGTCAACTGCCTTTGTTGTAGTCAGTACTAGAGATGAAAAGTACTGTCTAAGTGTCAATTACATACTGCTTGTTTCCCCATCCTAAAGCACCAGGTAGGAATAAAGACTCTTTTTCTAGGGTCACATTTTTTTTTAATTATTTGCATTTGATATTGGAGTCACCTTGTCAGTAGTATCAATAGAAGATGTCTGGATACTGTTTTATCATTACTTGTAACCCCATTTCTCAACTCCCAGAAATGTATATGTATATGTATATGTATATGTATATGTATATGTATATGTGTGTATATATATATGTGTATATATATATATGTGTGTGTGTGTGTGTATGTATATATGTGCAATATAAATACAGATAAATATATAAGTGTATGTGCATGTATGTTTATATGTATCTAAAGCTGTTTTTTTGCATCTTGCTTCTCAGATGAATTTCACTTTATTTTGTATTTTTCACTTAGTAATACCCTTTAAAATTCTGTCCTACATTTATCCTTTAAAATAAATGATCAATAGCCTTATTTTACTGCTATTAAAGTTATAATGCCTAATATTGCATCACCATGGATGGAGGGTAGTGGAATATAGTACAGACATTCACTGAACTCGTTAGATGTCAGCTGTTTTATAAGTATCCTGTCTTATCAACATAATAACAATGCATGACAAGATATATAAAACAATATTTTATAGAAAACATGTTATAACTTATCTATATTTAAATGCATCTATTACAAGATGGTAGTAGAGCTTATACTTAATGTGTTGAATGAAGAAGAATAAGTATGTCAAAACTCATTTGTAACTCTATAAAGCATACTTAATATCTTTATTGTTTTATTAATATTAAAAGTTGATCCATATACAATAAGCAACATTATTGAATGCTAATTTTTCAATTTACACAATATTGTATAAGTAAAAAATAAAGCACACAACTTTTTGATTCCCCCAATAGTGACGTCAACATTTTTTCTTTAAATAGTCATTTCCTCCTTTCTGCTGTTCTTTCCATCAACTAAATCTTTTATTTTGGTTCAGTTCTCACTTATTCATTTGTTCTTTATGTCATCTATTTCTTTACAGGTGTTTTCCATTCCTTCACTGAATCTTTCTGGTTTTTCCATTTGTGTCAGGCATAGTTTCTCACTGAAGCATTTTCAGAATGGTTGCTTTATAAACTTTATCCAGTATCTCTGCAATCTGGATATGGCATCCATTAATTATCTTTTTCCATCCTAATTGAGATCCTTCTAATTCTTGGTTATAGGTAGCTTTGTTTCCATTGAATAATGGATATTTTCATTTCATGTCATGAGTCTCTGGGTCTCATTTAAATTATCTGTTTTTGTTAGCGCCCTTTAAACTTACTCTGTCTGGACAAGGAAAAAAAAAAGGATACAACATTGTTACTACAAGGTGGAGTTAGAATGCAGGCTCCCTGTCTTGACCTCACTTGACACCTGAAGGTGGTTCATGGCTGGGTGCTAGTCAAATTCCTCGCTGTCCGGGAGGCTTCCTCTTAACACTACCCTGAGAAAAGGGGATTGGATCTTGCCTGGTACAAGACAAGTCTGCCATTATTATATCACCATAATTGACACTTTAAGGGTGATGAGGTGACTTCATTACTAGTTGACAGACCTAAAAGTTGGTCTTTGTTCTTGGTTCTTGTGAAAGCTACCTCCTTGGTATGTTGGGGTAACTTGTTTCAACTTTGTGAGGGTGGGAGTCACTCTCCCCAACTTTTGCTAGAATTAGAACGTATAGTTATACTGTTTTATCTCATGCCAGAATAGAAGAGTTGTTTTCCATCTTTCTAGGTTCTCCTTCTCCTGGTCCCTTGCCTGGCATGCTTCAGTTGTGTCTTCTTGCCTGAGCTCTTTCAGCTCTGAGTCTTGTATTTGTAAGGGAAATATGACCCAAGGAATTCACATCCACACCATTTCTCCAGTTGTAAGGTCTTTAGATAGTCTTCCTCATCTCTCCTCTTCAGTCTTATGTTTGTATTATTTGTAGTGTCCACCAGTTTGGGTTTTATTTCATGAAATAACTTTAACAACAACAGCAACAAAATGGAGTAGGTCACCTATGATAAAGCATCATTTCATAAATCAATAATATATAGTAATTGAACTAACTTGGTTCTATGTATCTATCATCTATCTTTTATCTATCTATCAACTATCTATTGATAGTTCACAATATGAAATATGCTTCTTATGTCATTGTTAAAAATATTTTAAAGTCAAATGTGTGTAGATCACTTGTCATTCCCACAATCAGGTACTCAAATCCCTTCTCTAATACTTTAGAAACCATACCATCTATCCTACCCTTGTATCCTATACATGAGTGAGAATATTTAATATATATGCACCTCAGAGATTTTTTAAGCCTTTCTTCACTCAACTTACTGATGCTAAAATACTTAAGTTAAATATTATCTTGATATCTACTATATTTAGATTACCTAGTCCAGATATACTTGGTAAGATGGGTGAATATCTTATGTAGTCACTACAGTTAGGTAGTCTTCAAAGAATGGCATTGCTCATAAGAAGCTATTCAACAAAGATGAAATTGTCTCTGTAGATAAACAAAGCAGAGTGAGTGTGTATCATGTGCCTCAGAATGGACACTGTCATCACACAGCTGCATGTAGTGTGAACATCTGACTGGGATGGATAGTCATTTCAACCCAGATCCAAAAGCCACATCAGAGTCACCAGAGCTACCATTAGGTACATGGGTAATATCTTAGTTAGGGCCACTATTGCTGTGATGAAACACCATGACCAAAGCAACTTGTAGTGGGAAGGGTTTATTTAGCTTACATTTGCAAAACATTGTTCATCATTGAAGGAAGACAGGACAGAGACTCAATCATGGCAGAAAACTGAAGGCAGGAGCTAATGCAGAGGTCATGAAGGAGTGCTACTTACTGACTTGTTCATCATGGCTTGCTCATCCTACTTTCTTGTAGAGCCTAGAACTACCAGTCTAGAGATGGCACCACCCACAGTGAGCCCTTCCTCATCAATCACTAATTAAGAAAATGATTTTTCAGCTAGGCAGTGGTGGCACATGCCTTTAATCCCAGTACTTGGGAGGCAGAGGTAGACAGAGAGGCAAAGTCTCTGTGAGTTTGAGGCCATCCTAGTCTACAGAGTAAGTTCCAGGAAGCCAGAGTTATAACAGAGAAACCCTGTTTTGAAAAACAAACAAACAAAAGAAAATGATTTTCAGTGTTGCCCACAGCCTGATATTAGGGAGGCATTTTCTCATTTGAGGTTCCCTCCTCTCCAATGACTCTAGCTTATGTCAAGTTAACATAAAAGTAGCTGGTAGTGAGGACAACTGATATATTTTGTAAGTCTTCGTGCTATTTCTTCTCTTCTGTTTTCATTGGTGTAATATCTTCTTCCTTCTTGCCTTTTTCTTTTATGTAATAAGAGCCTCACCTATCACTGATGACTTAGATGTCCTGAGGATGAATGCATCCATTGTTTCAATGGTGCTGGATCACACCTCTGATAGTTTAGTATTTTAGCCCTGCTGATTTAACAGAGAGAAAAGGAGTTCTACTTGTGTTTACAAATTTGAAGCTTCAGCGAATGTGTGGTAAGCTAAATTTAACTCTCAAGGGAGTTTTGTAAATCACATCTTGGCTTCTCATATTCTGACACAAGTGATAAAATTAGACATACTTTGAATTGACTGGGGGTTGAGGAGTATGAAATTAATTAGAAGGTAGTCCTCAGTGCTAGGAATTATACTAGAGTATAAGGATTGAGTTCTTAACTCCAAGCATTGTCCAGAATACAGTTGCACTCTATCCTAGAACAAGAGTCAGTAAACATTTTCTATATAGGGAAGGTTGGTAAATATTTCAGTCTTTGGGTCACACAAGCTCTGTTACAACTACTCATTTCTGCAGTTGTAGCACAAAAACAGATGGACTATACATAAATAAATGAGCATGGCTGTGTTCCAATAAAACTTTATTTATGGACATTCAAATTTGAATTTCTTATCACTCTCATGTGTTACAAAATCTCCATTTTGTTTTTCCCAATCATTTTAGATTTATTATTTTATGTATGAAGTTTTTGTTTTTTGTTTGTTTTTTTCTTTCTTTTTGCCTGTGTGTATGTATGTGGATCATGTCAGAAGAGTGTTGGATCCCCTGGGATTGGAGTTAACAGTCAGATATAAGCCACCATGTAGGTGATGGGAATCGAACAAAGGTGTTCTGCAAGAGAAACAATTGCTCTTAATCCTGAGACAATTCTGTACCCCTACAATCATTTTAAAATATGGATATTATTCTTTGATCACATAGAAGTAAGATGGGCTAGATTTGATTGATATACCTTGCCTTGCTTATCCCTGTCATGGCAGATGTTTACTGGGTAGGTTTCTTTGCCCAAGGAGACACTGTGCTACCTAGTATTCAAACAAAGGTATCTTTGCTCCTGAGATGTATGTTTCTGGTAGTCTTCATATATTTTCATTTATCCCTTGGTATTCAGGTACCTGTGAACATATACCTGCTGACTTATGGGAAAAAAAGTTCATGAAGTATCTAGGAACAATTGTGGGTGACCCGAGGTCACAAAAAAGTAATAGCTTTGCTTTCATTTCTTCACTGTGGTACATACATTGATTCTTTCTCTGATAACAGTGTTATTTGGTAACTGCATATTCTTTACATACCTCTTCCTTATAAGTTTGTATTGTGTTTATCCAGCTTCTGAATCATGATGAAAATATGAAACCTAGACCAGCATGTTTTACTTGGGCCAATTTTACTTTGCTTTTTCTTTTTTAAGAAGAGCTAAATACTCATCTGTTGTTGGTTAAAATGGAGTAATGCCATTTTACAAATCATATAAAAATTGCAGAAGATTTGACTCACAATAGCATAATAAATAGGTGATTAATTTTCTCATATGCTACGAAGACCAAAGTTTAGGATTTAGAAACAGTCTGATTACCACAAAGATGTCCCAGCCAATGTGACTATTTGTCTTTTGACTATCTCTCATGTGTGTAGCCCCATGGTCACTGATGTAATCATTCTGAGCTTCTCTTGTATTCAAGGTAAAAAAAAAAAAAGAGAGAGAGAGTAAGCTAGTATCGAAATGTGTCCTTATTTGTCAGTTGCAGTATTTTTCCTTCTCCTTACATTCCTGTTCAGGTCCTCTGTACTAGCACAGCATATGCAGCTTTCAAGGGTCAATGAGAAATTGAAGAGGACTTTGAAGCCCTACCATTGGAGGGGACAAAAGGGAAAAGTGCTGGAAACGTGTTTGTATTCCTAAATGTCTATTACACAGAGAAGTAGAACATGTGTGACGATCAGATTATTTCTATTAGAAAGTCTCTACTGACTTTGACTCTAAAATGACTGATGCATAGTTATTACTTAAACTGGTATTTATAGAGTATCTGCTCTGTGCATCTTATCTGTGACAGATATGACAGAAAGGCTATGTCCTTCAGGGACTTCATCCCTAGCTAGAAACAAGACACGAACATGCAATATTGAACAGGCTACCTCAATTCTAGTAGCTAATGATAGAAATTGTAGTATCTTTATTTCTAAGATTATTCATTTACTTAACAACATTTGTTGAGTACAGCTATATACAAGTATATATATATATATATATATACATATATATATATGAACAAGAATGGCTGTTCTACAGATGACAGTCAAGCATATCAAAATAGCTCTGTAGTTCTGACACTTTTGTAAATTGGATAGGTAGTTTGGAAGCAACCTTTTTTCGCTGTTCTGAAAAAATATACAAGTTATTCAGAAGCCAACCACAATGAGTAGGATTGATTCAGAATCTTTCCATCATGTCTAACCTTTTCTTTCAACAAAGACTGAATATCTACTGCTAAATTAGTTATTCGGCCAGACACCAGGTATGTAAAATTCAATAAAATGTAGTTGGCTTCTCCTGGGAACTGTTGGTGGTCTAGGCAGACATGTTATAAATATTTGCAATGCATAGCACATATACACAGAGACACATTCTGATCTTCTAATAAAAACTGTAAATTGTCAACATTGTTTAGGTAAATACACTGAATGAAAGCTCATTTAAAGCTTCACAATGGAAAGAAGATGTTAATACTTCCTGGAGGCGTTATCCATGCAAATAATGTAAGGGGAGAGAATAGTATGTAGAGATATCAGACCAGTCAAGGCAGGGAGGCACATAGCATTTCAGGCAGCTATTGAAGAAGTAATACTGAGCCATTTTATGCTGGATTTTTATAGGGAATGCTTGCTCATTATTTCTGTTTAAGACATGGCTTTGTCAGAATATGGAGTATTGGAGAGGAACAAAGCTCCATTTCTTGTGAGGTGCCTAAAATTTGGAAGAATTGGGAAGCTGGGTGATTTTTTGGCAAAGTACACCCTAAATCAGTGTAGTGATGTGGTACACATTGTGACTTTTCTTCTATATCTGTACCTGTATCTATCATCTATTCCTATATCATTTGTATCTCTATATTGTTATCATTACATATCATTGTGAGGAGACGAAATGAGCCTAGCACTTCCTTGTTTGTTAGTATCACTTAAGTCACATCAAAATAGTATTTGTTGCTCAGAGGTACAGCTTTGAGAGGGCCAAACTGCTTTTGAGCAAGTGGCAGCCCTTTGGTTGGGACCTAGTTTGAAGGAGTTTCTTTACCAAAAAAATTCTAAGGTACCATTGAGCTGTTATTTCTTTCCATGCACATACACACACATGCACACACACACGCACACACACACGCACATGCACACACAATGTAGAAACCATAATAACAAAAGAATCGTGTGCTAACTGAGAATGAGGTCAATGAAGAAGAAAGTCTGGGACTTTTGAATAACAGTATCTTGAGAACCTTCTTTTCCAATGGTGATGACATAAATAAGAGTGAATAGAGCGGACTCTTTTGTTATCTACTTGGTTTTAAATATTTCTTATGGTAAAATATAACGTGAACCCTTGTGAGTATCTATGGTGTATAAGGCATTCATACTAAGTAACCATCACCACTGTGTGTCTGTAAAATCTTTTCATTATCCCAAACTGGAGCACCACACAGCTACCTCCTCAAGAGCCCCTCATTTTCTCCCACACCCCAGCCTCTGGATAACCATTGTTTTAATAAACCTTTGTGAATTTGTCTGCTCTAAATATTTAATATAAGTGGATTCATGAAAGTTTTTACTCATACAATTTTTGTCTTTTTATTTGTTTTTGGTTTCTTGAGACAAATTGAATTCTGTAGCTCAGGACGACTTGAAATTTATTATGTAGCCCAGACTAGCCTCAAAATCATGAACATTCCACCATAGTCTTCCAAGTGCTAGGATTAGAGATGTGAGTCACAACACCCACCTATATTTGTCTTTTTGTGATAGGCTTTTTTTTTTTATTTAGCATAAGTTCCTCCGATGTTCCTCCATGATATTGTGTCTATCAAGATTTTATTTGTGTTTAAGACTAAATTACAGTTTCCTTGTATTTGTCACACTTTGCTCAGCCCTTGTTATATCCATGAACATTTGAATTGTTTTACCTTTCTGTTTACCAGTCTCCCTCTTTTTTACCACCAACATCAAACCAGATTTTCAAATTTTCTTCATATCTGCTTATGTTAGTTCTCCTTAGGGCAATCTGCTCCCTTGTATGGGAAGCCAACATACCCACCATATATGTCAGCCTAGACCTCTTCTTTTGCAAGAATGCCTTGGTTACATTGCCTCATACAACAAGTATCAGGAACCTAATGCCCCAGAAGTATAGATATGTCCACCACAGTAACACATCTGCCTCCCCTCCCACAGCTGCAAATGCTGGGAGAGCAGATACCTACTATCTTTTATTTATCAATATGTTCTCCACTCCCGGATCTCAAGTTCAGCACATGTTCAACTGTAGATTAAACTAGAAGTCTCCTCTCTCTGCACAGTAATACTTTAAATCAGAAGGAGAATTTTCCTTTGGTGTTCAAAGTCTAAGTTAGTCTATGAACAAGAGGCACAGTATAGTTTCTTAACTTTTGGTACACATAGCCTTATTCTTCACACAAATGTTTAAATCCTCCATAGCTATCCTTCCTTGACTGCAAACCTAGCATTGATTTAGGTTTTTGTGATTGGATTTGTTTGTTTAAAACGATTTCTGACAGACTTTGCTTTGTTTTCCCTGAAATTTCATGTCCCTGTTATTTACAAATCAAGTGATGTTCCAGTGGCCTCTTCTAAGGTGTGACCTTCATCTCTGCTCGTCGTGTACAAGGTGCCCCTTTTCACTTTCTCGTTTCTGTCTTCATCACTACTCCTGCTTGTTTTCACTCAAGTTATTTACTCAGTTTAATGGGCTCAGCTACTCATGGGTCAACCTTGAGGCCCCTTCGTGTTTCTTTGATTTTGTTCGCAAATATTCCTCTGCTTGACGGGTTTCTAGTTATCGAATCAACACCATAGGAAGCTTGAAGTTTTTACCTGAACATTTTCCAGCTATGACTTTTATCTAATTGATTAACATGGAAGATTTCAAAATGAAGAAAAATCCAAAATGTATGTCAGAACCTCACTGTTAACAACAATTAGCATGAAAAATCTTCACCACGAATGTGTGAATCTACCAGATAACATTTTGAAGGCATCATCTTTTTTCATAGGCACCCTCTCCTCAAGGGGAAGCCAGGTGAATTGCTAGTAGAAATCTAGATTTGTGAACAGGTATTCAAAAAAAAAACTTCTTTCTCAGGGAGGGGCCCATAGGAATAGCTAAAAGGAGTATAAGAGTACTATTTGGTGGAATGTGATAGGGGAAGAGAATCCGGAGTGTTGGAAGCTCACAGCAGTTCAGTGGAATTCCCACACCCTGAATTTCAATGCAGAAAGCAACAGGGGATCCTGCTAGAAGAGAAAGATCAAAGCTGGGCATTTTCCTATCCTTCATTAATGTTTAATTCCATCCCATGTGAATCTACTATCTCCCTATAGAAGCACACCTTTTTAGAATAATCACAATTCTAGTACATTTAATTGAATATTCATTTTAAGTAGACTAGTCTTTGGAGATGGAGAAGCTGATTGATATTAACAGTAATTAGTTTTATGCTCTCACAAATTCTCTTTCCATCACTGTAATTTGAGCATTGTAATTTGTTCTCCAATACTCATTCTGTCCTAACTCTGTGGAGTAGTAGCAGTGAAAGTTTGGGAAACTGAACTTAGTTGAATTTCGCTTGGCTTAAGTTCACTGTGGTCACCTTAAGGGTTTCAGTTCAATAATGAACGTGTTATTCACTTTCAGAACAGAGAGGATTAAATTTTAGAGGATGATTTGGGAAAATAACTACGCCTGAGTTCTCTCTTCTTCAGAGTTAATGTGTGGGATAAAGGTGATGCTACCATTAACAACATGGAGAGATAGAGAAGGGGATCAAGGTCCTTTAGAGGACTGTTGAGGTACAAACTCGGCTAACTTGAGAGTTGTCCTTAGACAGAACTTTCCATTATAAAAGCATACAAGTTTCTTTTCTATTTAATCTAGTTTGGCTGTGCTCATCTCTAACTTAAAGCCGTGTGCATTCCAAATTATCCTTGATCTTTGTGACCTTCTGCAGACACTTGTGTGACCCTTTGTGACCATAACCCTTTTGAGCCTCATTTCCCCTATCTGCAAAATGAATATAATTATGTCTGGCCGAGTTTTTCATGAATATCATTTGAGGTTCTGAACAAAGCCTGAGGGCGAGCACAGGAATCTATACTTGCTGAGTGCTTAACTTTGTGATATGACTGTTCATTGCTTTCAGGAAAGCTAGAGACTAAGGGAAGAGAAATCCACTAATAATGTCTATATAAAATGGCAGGAAATTGCATGCATATGATCTTCCTTGCAACCAGATGGTTTAGGTTATTGGATATTTATTCTATAAGGTATCTGGTATGCCAAGGGAATATCACTGGTGTAGAGGTGAAAAAGGGAATAATAAAAAAAATCACATATAGGAAAGACATGTTCAAGGGAAAACTTAAAAGCTGAGTAGGAGCTAGGCAAAGAATGGATAACATATTAAGCAAAGAAATGTGTACAGAGTCTTGGAATTGGTAAAAACAAACTTGGTGCAGTGGAAAAGGAAGCACGTGAACACAGCATGGTGATCGAGGTATATCTGGGTGGGGAAAGATCGAAGACAATAAATAACATTGGGACTTCTTGGACAAGATGAAGATTTCTGAATTAATTAGGCCATTAGAAAGTTTTTTTTTTTAAAGAGTCTCATTACAAACAGTTATGTTAATGGGCCTTAAGGGACAAGGAAAAGAAAATTACCTAGCTTGGCAATCTGTGTGATGCCTGTCTTTTTCTACAGTAATGGCAGTAGACATGCAACAGGGATGCATTTAAACAGTTTTTTTCAGCTAGTGAGTTCCAGCTATGTGGGACTGTCCTAGAGTGAAGAGTGAGTTGAAGCTGGCTTGGAATCCTATCTGATCCTGAGAGCGGTAGGAGTTCTGCTGCTCCTTGCATTAGCCCCGGCCAGAACCCTGCTGTAATGTGGCTTGGTTGATGCTTTATCTACACTGTAGCTGAAAGTATAGAGTCCCCACATGTAGATGAGGCTATATACCAGTATCCTTGTCTTAACCAATGGGCCCCATTTTTGAGCCCAATGACCCTCCCCTGCCTGCATACTATAAATATACCCTAAACCCTGCATTAAAAGAGATCGTCCTAGGATGTCTTTTTCCCGATTTCCTATATTCATGTGACTCATGAGAGCTCCAACCAAATGCAGGATGGAAACGCAGTAAGAACCACACCATCCACTCCGCATTCCCACGCAGCTTCCCTACCTGGGATGGCCAGCTGTGGGTGGCTATGGCCGTTCCACCCCGCAGGGAAGCTGGGTCTGGGGATGTGAGCTTGGGTGGGATTTTTTTACAACACAGCTAGTGGTTTTGCTGATGGATGGGAGGGATCATGGTGATCTTGGGGAGAGTGAGGCCAAGCATGACTACTCAGCTTTTGGAAGATCAATGGGTAGATTTTTTATTGTAGGAAAACCGAATTTCAGTGTTTTCCTGGATGCTTCCTGTATCAAGAGCTATAGGAGTAGATGCTACTTGTTAATAATAAAGTGAAGAATGGGAAGAAAGTGCCTTACCTGTCACTACTACTGGGATGGATTCCATCAAAGTAGTCCTCCCTGTAAAATAGTTTTCAAAAGTGCTGGATGGAATAACTAATGAAATGCAGGAGTGTAATGTTGCAGAGGTGACCAAAGAGGAAGCATAGAAAAAGGGGAAGGTAAATATGATGGAATATGGGAGGATGTCAGTAAATTAATATCCTAGCAGAGATGAAAGGGAGGTTTTAGGCTCTGACTTTGAACCATCTGAAATCAAAGAAATGATGAGGAGGATGGGTATTCAAATCTGCTGCATTTGAAACACAGAGATCCAAAATACTTTATTATGGCACATCCTAAAACCCATGCACATGTATGCTTTATGCACACGTGCAAGTATGCAGACATGAGCAAGTGGTAGTTTGTGGAATCATCCAGGGGAATATATAATTCTCACAATACTCATTGCTATTTCTTAGATAAAATGGGATTGACAGGAGGATCTTATACATACTTTCAAAATGAATAAATATCCTCAAATATGAGATTCCGATTTTATTGGTGGAGATATTTATTTTAGAAAATATAGAGACTAATATGAGGAATGAGAAGCTATTGAGCCTGAGTCTCCTAATCCTCCACCTTGATCTTTCCTTCTTTTTCTTGTAGGAGGGATAACTTTTAAAAAATCATTAATTCCTTTGTCTGGACAGTTCTTAGAATGTTCCACCTGTATTATTGAAGTCCATATTACAAGAGTCTACCCCAGGGACAGTGTATATGCATGCCCAATAAATACTGGCTGAATGAATGCAAGAGGATAGATTGAGTGGACAGATGTTTTATGAATAGAGGGATTCCATAGAGTGCAGGGAGTGAACAGGTTCTAGATGACAGCAGAGCAATAAACAAGAGCAAATAGATAAGTGGAGGCAGTAATGAGGCTGCATGATCTGGCTTTATCTGTAATGTGGGGATTAGTAATGTACTCAAGGCTTCCTACAATGCCATGCTCTTTCCTCACCCATGTTATGTCTCACGGTCGTTATACCACCTCTCAACTCACAGACACCTTGTTTGTTCCCACTTAGGCCTGATGAGATATTTTCTGTCACAGACACTTTCTTTGTATGATTTGTTTCCTGAGATCTATTTGTTCGTCTCTCCTAGCTCTCCACTGTGGTTTGAATCCACGGGGTATTGATCACCCTGCCCGTGCGGAAGGAATTAAACTGCAAATTGAAGGTGAAGGTGTGGAATCTCAATCCATTAAAAACAAAAATTTCCAGAAGGTGCCTGACCAAAAAGGAACACCCAAGAGACTGCAGGGAGAAGCTGAGACAGCAAAGGTGAGCCTTTTGCCAATTAAGCATGAAAAGTCTGAGGCTTTAGCCTTGATAAACCATGACCCAGCCAGCCATACAGAAGGATTGATAATGCTTCTGCTAATCATTGATGTATCTTTGGTTATATCAGTGTTGTGTCTTGCAGATAAATGATAACAAATGACAATGTTGGCCGAGTTCCCCTTGGGTGAAATCGAAACACGTGTGTGGCTGTCTCATAGTATGACGCTCTGGACCATGGGTTACAGAAAAGATTGTCTTGTTCTTAGCAATAGATTTTAAGCCTCTTTTTTTTTTTTTTTGCACAAGTTATACAACTTTAGCTTTCATCTTCTCTATCTATAAAAGAATCCTAAAAACTGCTTCATTAGGATGAGCAGAGTAAATGATTTTGTGCTTCCGAAAGTATTTTGTAAAAGCCTGGTCCTAAGGGACTTTTGCTGACAAAAGCTATTAATGATAATAACTGACTTTTGTAAAATATATGCATATGTGGCAGATTTAAAGGACTCTTGGTGGGGAGGCTTATTGTATCTTTAATTATCCTGTGAGTCAGACAATAGTAAACCTTGGTTAGTGAAAAATACGACTGTTATATTTTGATGGAGGGCTAGTTCTTTTCAGTCTTTGGCCTAAACTTAGGTACCATACAACTGATGAAGTACATGTTGAAAGTATGCCAGTGGTTCTCAACCTTCCTAATGCTGCAGCCCTTTAATACAGTTCCTCATGTTGTGGTGAGCCCCAGCCATAAAATTATTTTCATTGCTACTTCATGACTGTAATTGTGCTACTGTTACGAATTGTAATGTAAATATCTGATATGCGGATGGTCACAAAGGAGTTGCAACCCACAGATTGAGAACTACTGAAGTATACCAAACAGTGGGGTTTTAAGGATTAGTGAGTGTTTGGTGAGGACAGCCTCATACAGAGGCTTTCTCTAGTTTTAAAAGTCACAATATGCAAATACAGAGACCTATAACCAATCTTTATGCAGAGAGAGAGGGAGAGAGGGAGAGAGGGAGAGAGAGAGAGAGAGCACACTTGGGACACTCAGTCCTCAATGGGATGTCTCCATCAATCCCTTCCCTCAGAGAAGAAAGAGTGTAGATCTAGAGGGGATGGAGGACACCAAGGAAACACGGACCTCTAAATCAACATAAGCAAAGCTCATATTAATTCACAGACTGAAGCAGCATGGACAGGGCCTGCATGGGTCTGCACCAGGTCCTTTGTGTATAATATTATGGCTTCCAACTTAGTGTTTTTATGGGATTCCTGAGTGTGCAGATAAGATTCTTGTGCCTCCTCTTGGGCTTTTTTCCTTCTGTTAGTTTGTCTTCTCCAACTTTGATTGATAGCTCTTTGTTTTATCTTAGTATATTTTACTAATATTTTTATTTACTATAAAATATGTATTAGTATTTTTTGTTATATTTTATTATCTCTTTAGAAGCCTGTTCTTTTCTAATGAGAGACAGAAAAGGAGTGGATCTGGATGGGAGGGAAGGTGGGGAGAAACTGGGAGGAGTAGAGGGAGAGGAAACCATAATCAGGATATATTGCATGAAGAGAGAATCTACTTTCAATAGAAGGTGGAAAGTACCTGTATGGATTTTTGTGTAAACTCAGTGAGGATATCCATGCCAAGTGTTGAAGATGTTCATTTTAACTTTCACATTGATAATTGAGGGAATTAATCTCCATAGGCATTTGGTTCCTCTCTTGGTGTTTTTCCTATGTAAGAATTGATGTTGAGTTAGTCACTGTGGACAAACCTTGGAAAGTAAACGTAAGAACTGAACGAAAATCAGATGTAGAAAGGTCACCTGGCTGTTGTACCGTGATCCTCTCACCTCTCTCCCAAATTAGATTTTGCAGGTTAAAATGTGATTTTAATTTTCTTTACCTCTAATTGTGAATGATGAACATTATTGCTTCCTCTCTTTGGCTACATGGTTAAACCCGATGACACTACTCTCTGTAGCTCTGAGGTGAGGAAGATAATTACAAGCATTTTGCCGTGAATATTCTTACAGAGAGAAATAGCCCCTTAAAGAAAATTGGGAGAAGGTCTAAGCTTGTCTTGAGAGCCGAATTGGTAATAACTGAGTCTTGCCATAAAGTCTACACTTAATCAATCTCTGGTGCTATGCAGGCATCCTGAAGATCCAGAAAAAAAATGTGTTTGGAGTCTTATTTTACTTTGAAGATAGAGTTTCATGAGTTAATGGGTTCCTAAAATATTAAGAATCCAATGGGAAAAAAGAGAAAAATTAATTCTTGATATTTGTTTTATTTTGATTCAAATGTTATTAAATATTTTCAGATTATATCTCAGTTCTTTAAAAATATTTAGAGAAAATCAGTTAGATATTATGTGGTTTGATTACTTCTGAAATAAGGTAGAATGTGTGATTTTTGTGCTTTTGTTGAAAAATCCTACAATTCTGTAAATTAGCTCTCTGCCTCAATGGAGCCCTTTATAGTCACTTTGCTGAGAACATACTTTACTTGTAGAGGTGGAACCAGTACACACCTGTTCGAAACAACAGACCACGGTTAGAAACTATGTTTGTCAGAGTTTGTCCATTGAAATAGGGATACATGCCCAGCCTTGTTCCATCTTGTTATGCCCTGTTTGGTGGTAACCCTGGTAGGACTGCTCTTTTCTGAGGGGAAGCACAAGTTGGGTGGTAGATCTGGGAGGGATGGGAGCTGGAGGGAGCAGGGAGGAGTAGAGGAATGTATTTTACAAAAGAAGAAAAAATTAACTAAAAAACAACAACCCTGAAACAAAGAGATTCTAGGGTTTTCACATTGATGTGTTTAAGGATAAACAGACTAGAAATTTCAATAAAGCATGGCCAGAATTCGTCCATCTTTTCACAGAGGGCTAGCAGTTGAAGATGGTTGCTGATGAAGATAGAATGACAAGTATTCAAGTGGTGACTGCTGGTCCAGTGATATCACAACCTCAAGTCTGCCCCACAGGCAGAACAGACTTGCTTTGTGCCCTTACAAATGTGTTTACATTTTCTCTTCTGTTGCTTTTAGAGGACCCACAGAATTGCAAGCCATCTTCTTTTTTCCTTATGTAGGTACCTGAATCTCTGCTAGCTTGACCTGCTGTCAACCTACCTGATGATCCCCTGGCATAAAATATGTGTGTGTCAGGCTATTCAGCAGTGCAAATGGCTCAGTTTTTCTGGAGGATAGTTTGATAGTAGTTACTAATGTTTTCAATGGGTGTGATTTTCAGGCCAGTGATTCTTTTTCCAGGAACTTGTCCTAAGGAAAATATAAGATACACAAAGGTGGATGTAGGATAATGGTCAGCCCAACACTGTTTATTATACGAAAACATTGAAAATAGCTTGTGTCCATTCATAGCACACTGGTTAAAGAAGCAATATGTGTTCCTGTGGTGGAAGAGAGTGCTTCTTTTAAAGGGTGCTTGCTGGGGCTCTGTATGGATTTATGTGGAAAGATACAGGTGATTTTGGATTGGGGACGGAGTAGAAGGAGTGTTATTGAAGTATGTATAATATTGCCTCATAAGTAAAAAATGTTCTTTGAATAAGGAAATCATAGAGTGTTGGGGGGGTTACTCTACACTTTGAGCAGTAGTTTATATTGAAGTTGGGGAGATGGGGGAACTCTGTATTTTTGTTTGAATTTTTTAAAGAAAAGAATTATTTTTATTATATTTATCTAAGAGGCTCTTTTGGAATATTGTATTCATAGTTTCATCATGATTTTTCCTGTTTGTTAGTGTTCTTCCTTTTAGACTGTTCAATTCCTTGTGTGGTTTCTATTCCCGCTAGGAAGTTTGTTTGCCAAAGGAGTGAAGCTTCTAATTCTTGTTGATAACTTTTTATTTGTTGTAAAAGTGAGTGACTGTGTCTTGGCCTTCTTTTGGCTTGGGTTGTAGACAACTAATGTGATACTCACTTGGCATTTGTCTCTACCTGGAGATCCAAAGCTCTGACCAGGTGTTACCTTAACATTACAGTTTGCCATTCTGGTGATAGGCTTTTGACATGTTTGGCAAATGAAGTTCTTCCATGTGTATTCTCTAGGCTTTATCCAGGGAACCCTACTATAGCTCCCTGCTGTACCTTTGGGCTCTTCTACTTTGACTTGATCACATCAGACTTTTACAAGGTCGTTAACACCTGCTTCAGATCCCAAAAGGGTATATGAGCTTTGTGCCTCTCATTGCCTAGAATTTATCTTTTTTGATTTCAAACTTGGCTTTATATAAATTTCAAACATTAATTACTCTTTTTTAAGATTTTTTTAAATTTGTGTGTGTGTGTGTGTGTGTGTGTGTGTGTGTGTGGTCTTTGTAGAGGTATGTGTACTGTGTATGTGAGTGAAGGTGACACTGGAAGACAGAAAAATGCATCAGATCCTCTAGGTCTGAAGTTATAGGCAATTGTGACCCATTCTACATAGGCTTGAGGACTGAATTTGATTCCTTTGCAAGAGCAGAACATGCTTTCAACCACTGAGTTGTCTCTCTAGCCCCATCATTAAATACTTTTAAACAACGCTAGAGCCTGTCTGAGGATTGAAAATGAGTTTAATTGCATTATACTTGTATTTCTTTAGTAATTAAAAAAAAATTATCGATATAGATCCCTCCCCTCAGGGTTCAGGGTACCACACAGAAGAGGAGGTATGAAGAGTGCAATAGCCAGATGAGATGGAATACACCAAGGAAACAAGGTATTCTAAATCAACACGAGCAAAGTTTGTATGAACTCACAGAGATAGAGGCAGCATGCACAAGGCTTTCATGGGTCTCCACCAGGTCCTCTGTGTATATATTATGGATTCTAGTCTAGTGTTTAGATGGCATTCCTGAGTGTATGAATGAGTGTGTCTCTGACTCTTGTACCTTCTATTGGGCTATTTTCTTTCTGTTTCTCTTGTCTAGCTTTAATATATAATAGTCTTTGTTTTAGTTCATTATATTTTATTTTGTTAAAGTTTATTATCCCTTAGAAGCCTGTTTGTTGTCTAATGAGAGACAGAGGGGATGTGGATCTGGATAGGAAGAGAGTTGGGAGAACTGGGAGGATTAGAGGAAGGGGAAACCATAATCAGGTTTCATAATTATGAAAAATTATGATTTCATAATCATAATTATGTATATTATATGAGAAAAATTATATTCAATAAAAGGAGTGTGTGTGTGTGTGTGTGTGTGTGTGTGTGTTTATGTTTCTGGTTTTCTCAATTCTGGAACAATTAATTCCTATTATTTCTCTATCTTAGAAAGTGATACAGGAAAAACTACTTATAATTGTCCCAACCTAAGCAAGTAGTTAGCAGCATGTTGCCTTTGGCTCTTACAAAACAAAGAGAAACCAACAGAGTATTCCACTGTGTCTGAAAACTTATTATTGGTTAGTCTTAAAGTGTGGCTCTTTGAAAGATATTTATCAGTGTGAGCCCTCAGAATTCCCTGAAATCCCTGAGAATCTGTGCTGAGAGTAAACACACCGTCCCAGCAACTGCAGTTCCAAATTCAAGATCCAGAACAATGCTTTAACTTTATAGGGGAGAGTACAAGGCAAGAGATAAAATAGGCACAGCATTTCTGTTTCACAGGAAGGTCCAGAAGTTCTTCAAAGGCACCATTCCTACAGCTAAGAGTTTTCATGAGGATGGCTGTCTGACACAGCAAAGGTGCAGCATCTTTCTCATCTGTCTTCTGTACCATTCTAGTCTTGGGAATGGGATAGGTCATAGTTTCCAGTTAATGAGAAAGTCATAGTTTCTGCAGACTAGGTGACAGTTTCCAAGGAAACAACCCTATGGTTGGCAGAACCTGCAGACTGGCCCAGAACTGATGTTGCTTAGCTTCTTACTCACAAAGCATTTAATACTAGTAGGGAGGGTACTTCATTGACCCCAGGTAGAACTTGACCTGTGCTGTGTAGTATAGGAAGATTCAAGCACACAACGGTGAGGATGGGTAGCGTTCTTAGTATTGAAGTCTGAGCATCATGGTCCAGGTGGTCAGGTGTGGCAGTAGACATACTCAGGTGTGTTCAGCATAAGTCTCATAGAGTCAGGTTTGTATGGTGGCGGTCAAAACTGATTAAGTTGATTGGGGTCTGGTGTATAGGACTTAAGTAAAGGGCATGGATTTATTTTCAGCAGAATTGTCCAGTAAGGTAGTCACTAGGGACGTGTGGCTTTGAACATTTTTAAAAATTGAATAAAGTGAAAAAAATCTCATGTCTTTGGTCACAAAATCCATATTTCAGTCTTGTGAACATGAAATGTGTCTACAGGGTCCCACTCGTGCCCTTGTGCCCTTGTGCCGAGTGGGGTGCAGAATGTTCTTCTGTAAAAGGCTTCTCTAATCTATGGAAATCCTTTGGCGTTCTTGCTGTAAAGGAGTGAGATGGGAAACTGATAAAGGTTAACATTCTCTCTGAACCTTGTCCTTAGGACTAGGTGGATGCATTTTGGTCAGAAGTAAAATTTATCAAAGTAAGCAGAAGTCTCTTTTGGAAGTAGCATTCCTTGATGCTCTGATGGCTGGAACTTGGTCACCATTAGGAGATTGAGGTAGGTGGTTCTCTCTGTTCAAGGCCAGCCTTGTCTACAGATGGAGTTCCAGCACAGCCAGGGCTACATGGAGAAACCCTGTCATGAAAAAACAAATAAACAACACAAAAAAACCCAAGGAGACAAAACCCATTTATTTATTTATTTATTTATTTATTTATTTATTTATTTATTTATTTATTGTTTATTTATTTATTGGTTTTTCAATATAGAGCTTCTCTGTTGTAACTCTGGCTGTCCTGGAACTCACTCTGGAGACCCCTAGCCTTGAACTCATAGAAAACTACCTGCCTCTGCCTCCTGAGTGCTGGAATTAAAGGTGTGTGCTGCCACCTCAAGGCTGACAAAAACTATTTTTAAAAAGATGATGAAATAGCATCAGGCAGGAAGGATCCTGGCTGTTCCTCATCCTGGGATTCTAGTCTGTGCCATCATAAGTGGGATAAACAAATTTTGTCAAATTAGATAGTCTTGATTTCTAGAATAAAATTTCTAGGTGTTTAATTAGAATGCCACTTGATATGTTCTTGGACTTCTTTAATATGAATTTTAGTGAGAAAAGAATATTTATTTTTCCCATCTATAACTAGTCCCAGGGTTGATTTTTTTGACTGTTCTTCTTGCCTGCATCTCTGTCTCATACTTGTATTTATAAAGTCTGAATCTCTGTTTTACAACTCAGAAACCTGTTCATTTAACTGGTTCGCCAAAATATAGTTCCTGTATTTAATAACTGCAGGAAGAAGGAACTGAAATCTCAAGTATCATAGCTCTAAATTCAGAGCTTCTTATTGCCTAAACATTAAATGAGCAAATGATCTATTTATTTGACAAGAAAAATACAGTCTGTTGCACTTAGGATCTATCCAACTAGGCACAAGGAAAGGTTAAAATACTGCATGTATTCTTTACTCCTCGTAGAGAAACACAGCAGATCTTGATTGTTGTATTATATAAGGAAGAAACAATGCCAGTATCTGAAACAGTGAATAATTGTCTGCACTTGGCTTTGGGATACATTATGTGAATCTTTGGCAGCAGATAGCCTTTTCTCATTAGGCTAATATTAGATCCAGTTTGTATTTCTTTGGCACAGAGTTAAAGGAGCTGGCCTGGAACTTGGTGCTAGAGGCAAGAGAAGAAGAAAGCCTAGTGTTTTGGATAAGCCACAGGCAGATAGATGAGAATGGACTGCAGGGCAACTGGTAGACATTTGTAACAATGAGCAGGAGTCATTAATCTAAGATCAAAACAGAAAGCTGAAAGGCCTTTGACTTGGGTTAAGAAGATGAAGAATGGGTTGTACTTAAACTTGATCATATTACATTTTACAGCAGTCTCTGAGAAGATGTGTGGCAGTTTGAGGATAGAGTGATGTCATTCTTGGCTATCAGTACATCTTGGCTCAAGGATCAAGAGTGCTCCCATATAAAGCTGCCAACCCAGTGTAATGTCACCACTGATAGGAAAGGATATACTGTATGAGACACATAATGAGTCCATGTTAAATGAATTGTCAGAGGGTCAGAGCAAGAGTGAAATGCAAAAATGACTTCATGTGAGTCTGAAGTCCAAGCATCACCACTGCATCGGATACTTGGACAGATCTCAGAAGAAGCTACAGTAAATTTTCATTCAGAGATGTGTTTATTACCAATGTATTAAGCTCTGAAAGCATTACCATAATATGGTACATTTGAGCCACTGATTCATGGTGTAGTCAACAAAGAAGAAACCTTCAAGAGTATCTGTTCATCTTATCTACAGGCAAAGGAACTGAGAATCAGAGCTTAAGTGGGGCTTCTCAGACCTTGAATCTTGGCAGTAGCACAGCCTACCTTAAAACACAGTTCTTCTAAATGCAAGATCCATGCTAACAAAGCAGTATACACCACATTCATGGACCTTTGACTAGTGATACTTTTCTGGTGGATTAAGACTACACCGAGTGACACTTTAGGTTTGAAAATGAAGAGTGGGTGTTTAAGAGAGAAAGTGCATTTGATAGTGGGTGGTCCAGTCATATCTCCATTGACAGATTTGATACAGCTCAGATAGGCCTAAGAAGATGGCATTTGAGTTCTAGTAATGGCTGCTGGTCCTCTGAAAAAAAATTTTTTTTTCTAACCCAAAACTATGGAGATCCTTGCAATCTCCAAACCTTGCAGTTCAGAGTCATAATCAGATTGATTTTGATGTTTCAGAATTCCCTGTATCTCTATGAAGGTTAATTTTCACAGACAAACACAGGGACATTCATGACAGTGTTGGGTTCATGCTGCAGTTAAAAGGAAAAGACTCCAGTCCTTGACAGGGGGGTCATATGCAAAGCCTAAAGGAATTAAATGTCCAGCTAGCCCTTCCAAGTAAAGGATAAATAAAGAAGCTAATGATGCAGAACTACATAGGGAAGAGTAAAGCAGTATAAGATCTTCATTCAAAGGGGGTGGAAGAAAGCAATGAAAGTGGTCTTTGACTACACTGCAGCAAGAGACCTGACACCAGTGCCTGGTAGTAAAGAAATGTAGATCATTTCTAAGGAAATGCAATAATTTATTATCATCCTCTCATTCATGCATTCATTCATTCTTTCTCACTACATTATAATATACCTCATTTATAATATGTATATTGTTAGTATGGTTTTCTCATTACTTCTTATTTTATTTTCCCTAATCTCCCACACTCTAGCTGCTGTTGAACTTTGAATTTGAACTGAGGTGACTATTTAAAACAAACATTTGCAAACTTTCTTATAAATGGCCATCTAATAAGTGGCTCTATATGGTAGACATTGATGTCATATAATATTGAGGAGGCAGATATGTTTCATGGGGATCATAAGGGGTATCTGTACTTTAGTCACACCTCTGTGTCTTCATGGTGGCACAGCATGTGGACAAAACAACTTATAAGAAATGCCAGGCTTATATGCCTCATACCTAGTGGTGTCCAGAACTGTGTGTGCAAATGACGATGTGGAGAAGTATACTTTAAATTGTTTTAAAGAAACAGTCTATTGTTTCTTCCTTACTTTTATCAGTATACAAAAGTTCATAGCATATATTGTTTGTACATAATGTATAAAAGGTTTATAATTGTTAAAACCAATTACAGTAATAAATAATTTAGAATTGTCCTGATATCACTGGTACATGTTCTTACTGTTTGGATATACAGTCTCTCCCAAAGGTAGGGCATACAAAAATGAAGTAGATCACTGGGGACATGTTTTTGGAGTATCTTGTCCCTAGGCCCTTCCTGTGTTTCTTTACAGTTCCTTTATTCCATGAGGTAAACAGCCTCCACTACTCATTTGTCCTGCCATGGTAGAGACACCTCTGAAATTGTGAACTGAAATAAATTTTCTTTCCATTTGTCAGATATTTTATCACAGTGATGAACCAGCATGCATGAGGAAAGAGAAAGGTTTTTACAATATTGGTAATTTGAACTAAAATGTAATATTATGTTAGAATGCAAATGGCATAAGCAATTCTATAATACAGAGGTGATTCAGTCATCAGCTGGTCACATTTATCCGTCCCCAGAACCTCCTCTTAAGTCTGTGCCTGCTCTCCCTTCCCAGCTCTCATATGGTTGTTCCTCAACATCTCTTCGCCCTGGAGCACATCAGTAGCTTCTTTTCTGGCTTCCATATCTCTCTTGTTCTTTTGGGGTCCAGTGCCCATATAGCTGTCACAAATGGGCAGATCCCACTCACTTGTTTGCAGTCCTTAATGCTTTCCCATAGTGCTTCAGGTAAAAATCCAAGCTTGTATTATGATTGACAGTAAATTTAATAACTTCAGCCCTGTTCATCTCTTATCAAGCCCAGCTTGCTTCTTCTCTCAGATACTCTTCTGGCAGTCTGGGCTCTCCATAGAATCACCTTCTATTTTCTTGAATATGTTAATATAACTCTCTTTGGAGAATATTGGCCCTTGACATCTCTTCTTCCATGATGTTTTTCCCTTTGATCATTGTGCACTTTGCTCTTGGTCTGGATTCCAAGTCTACTGTGTCTCTTTAAGAAGCCTATGCCCAACTTCTTCTCTGAAACCACATTAGTCACTCAGTCACTGCCTCAGGCATCTCTCAGTTTGGTGACTTCTATAGAAGTTCTGTCTGAAGTCATCTTGTTTATTTTCTGCCTTTCTACAGGAATTCAAACTCTGTGAGAGCAGTTTGTCTTACTCATTGCTCTAACACCAATATCTAACTATATTGGGGGAACGTATGTCTACACTGGTGGGTGTAAGTGGGACATCATTCTTATGGCACACACATGATGCTTGCATAGTTACTCTGGTATTCTTCATCCTCAAAAAATCCTGGTTGTCCCTCAGTCTAAGTTAATACCTGATTGAAGATTGTGGTTAACTTTTCAATCTTCATTTATATGAAGACTCTGCAGCCTTGGGATCAGAGACTGCTATCTCTCTACAACTCCTATTGACATCTATATTTCAGATGGTAGAAGGCTCCCTGAGATATTCAGAGTCTTCAGAGTAAGCACCCCGACTCCCCTGGCTCCACTCTTCATCTTCTCAAACTAGTCAATACTAGAGAAAATGAAAAGTAGGTTCTTCTTTAAGGGAATTCTGAGTTAAACTGGAAAATTAGGCCACCAGGCATGGAGCAAGACCAGCAAGATTATTTCCAGGACTGAACAAATAGTTTCCAAGTGTTATTTTGACAGGTCCTCTTATACACACACTATTTTAGCCATCTGGAGCTGCTACTGTTATGAAGTGCTGTAGCTCAGGTGTAGCTGTAGCTCAAAAGTAGCCATTTCTTTCTCATATTTCTAACATTTAAGAAGACTAAGTTCAACATTCCAGATGATATGTTCCAGCGAGGGTCCTCTTGGCTTGCAATGGGTAGGCTACCTTCTTTCTGTGTCTTCACATTGCAAACAGGGAATGGACTCAGGACTCAGGCCTCTTCCTCCTGAAACAACACACACCTTCTATTATAACCTTATCAACTTTGATTATCTTCCAGATGACCTCTCCTAGAACTGTTAAATCCAGGGATAGGGCTCCAACATGAGAATTTTCCAAGCATAAGCATTCAGTCCTTGACATATATCAACAACATGGTTTTAGCCAGATGCCATGTGTCTAAGTATCAAATCAGAATTTTACTGGAGTTGAATACTGTCATAAAATGGATGCCTGACATAAAATAATAAATCAGAAATCTTAATACTTATTTATTGCAACTTAATTAAAATTATACCAAACAGTTTTAATATTTGGCATTATCGAGCTATGATAATAGTTTCTTAGAGCTGTCACCTACTGGGGTTTTTATGTTATATATTTATGACACTGAAAATGAGTTCTTTCAACTGGAGTTCAGTAAAGGAGAAAACAACACGTTCTTCATGCCACTGTAGCAGTACTTCCCATGGCTATCTCCCCACCTCACCCCAAGTCATTGAGCTTCCTCCCTATTAATGACCATCTGTAACACCTGGAGCCTGGATTTGCTATGTTGTTTGGTGCTCATGTTACAATTTCATTGAAGCATATTCACAAACTAAAGCTTTGGGCTATTCTGGATGATGCTTTCTAAAAGCTCCTCCTAGCTGGTTACATTTTGTGATTGTCTCTTTATTTTTTTCCTTTTAAGCAGGGCTTTCACAGATCCACAGTTAAACCTGACTCTCAACTTACCTACCAGAATGATCATATCAACGTGTGGTTCATACTCACAGCTTGTCATTCCTTTGCAAGGTATCCTCCAATTGCTGTTTCCCTCAAATTGAAAGTCCACATCCTTCCAGCATCCTCTCAGGCCCTGTGTGCTGTGTCCTCTAGTAAGTCACTCCTGTCACCTGATACTCCACTTTTCCATGCCCTGGCTGTTCCTGCTTCAAATCGGGCATCTTTCTACCACAGAACCTTCACCCTGGCTGCAGAGGTGCACATTCCTCTCCTTCTGAACTGTTGCAGAGTAAGATCATGAAGTAGTTTTGTGAATTGAAGGCAATCTTTCCCAAGGCTCCAATCTTTGTCACACTATCCTCCAATACTCTTATGACTTTCTAAAAGAGTATATACCTTGTTATGTATTGTGCTTATTATCGGATGCCACCATCTGCTAGACTATAAACTCAGTGTTAGAGCCCTAAGTATCCCAACCCAATAAATACTTGAAAAGGCCCAGCTACTTTTCTGTTTGAATGAATTCTTCTCATGACAATTATACATTCAATTTTCATTAGTCTGGTAGAATTTGCCTATATAACACAAACCAGGAGATTGCACTTTCCAAATAATAGCTAGAATGTTTGTATTAGAAAGAAAGATTCTATAAAGCAACAATAAAACCAACAGACATCCTTACTTGAGTTATTAATAGCAGTGCAGTAATTGGATATGTAAATAATCTATATTAGCAAATGCTCGTTAGCTGTCCACAAGTTCAGTGTTTCCAAGAAGATAGTTAAAATGGCATTTGGCTACTTACCCTGCCAAAACCCAAAAGTGGTAGCCAAGTCCTAGTAGCAGATATTTGTAAAAATATCACAGCCAAAGCTGAACTTAGTCCTTCTTTATCCTCATATAATTCATCTCTTTAACTCAAAAATACTCAGGTCCAGTTCATGTATCTGACTTGCATATTATGTAGCTAATTTGTTTGAGGGGAAGGACTAAGATCTAGCTTTTTATCATATTTCAGCACACAACAAAGGTGAAATTCACATGTCTAGGTGGTAGGAAACTCATAGAGGTTGTCAATAACAGGTCAGAACTGGAGCAGACAGAAGAACATCAATGTTTACATGTGTTTAAATATGCTTATACCCAGCATAAACGTTTTGAAGGGGAGGTGTCGGTTTCAGTAATTTACTTTAAATAACCAATAAAGAACACAGACTTCAGGGGCCTCGGGTCCAACCCCTGTTCTGTCCTGCCACTTAGAACTGTTTCCCGGGGACAACGTCTTGGTCTTTAGGTGCCTGTGTGCATTCATCTGTCCTGTGGGAAGAATGCTATATTCTTCACTGGACTGTCTAGAATCTTTGATGTTTACTTATCAAATGCTTAGATAGACACCTGGCAGAGTCAGAAATATGCGCCTCTATTGTTTTTATCCTTAATATTATAGCCATTATCCTCAGGAAACACATGGGCAAGATGAACCGAAAACTGCATATATATTGTACATGCACACACCCATACTCCACATACATTGGCAAAGGATCTAAATTGGCTGCCTTTAATGTCTTTTGTTTGCTCACATAAATTTAAAGTTTAAACAATTTTTTACCAGTAGGAATCTCAGAAAAAAATTTCATTTAAAATCTCAAGAGTTCTTTCTTCTCTGGAAACACTGTAGCATCTGGAAATAGGCATCCTAGGCCTGCACCAGCTGGGGCTGCACAGCTGCTGCTCTTGCTGGATGGACAGCCTTTCTCATTTGGTTCTGCTCATGTCTGGTCCTCCTCACTCATTTTAATTCCTGCTGGGATTCTATGGGCTGCTTAGTTTCTGATCCTTGATGTACAAAACACCATACAAATGGGATAGCTAACCCTCTCTCATTTAGTGAGGGTAGCTCTTACAGCTCTAAAAATACACATGTTCTATATTCAGTAGTGCATATGAGGTCCATTCTCTGGGGATGTTGTATTTTGCAAGACAGAAGAGACACCACCTTCATGGAGTCTGTCTCCTATTAGTCTAAATCTCAAGTCAGTACTCTAATCGAAAGTCTAATATGTGCTTGGAAAAAAACTGAGGTTTAGAAACTGAGATAGAGAATAGAAATGAACTAAGGCATGGGAAAGAAATAGGAAAGGGGTAAAGAAAATGTAAGCTTTTTTTTTTTTTTCCTGAAATGACTCTTTCATGTTTAAAGTATGTAGCAACAGCATTCCAGGCACGAGTCATGTTTAAGACCAGAAACAATGACATCAGGAAGAGATCATGAGATTGATGAGATTGTATCTGAGGTTTTTTTGTTTTTGTTTTTTAATCATTAAGAGTGTGTGTGTGTGTGTGTGTGTCTGTGTGTCTGTGTGTGTGTGTCTGTGTGTGTGTGTGTGTTTGTGTGTGTGTGTTCCACTGTGCATGTATTGAAGTAAGAAGATGACTGCAGGAGTCAGTTCCACAATATGTTCTGAGGATCAAGCTTAGTCTTGGTTGGCAGGTGATTTTCCTGTTGAACTATTTTCCAGGTCTTAGTTTTCAACAGTACATCAGAAACTCAGTGAAGGGATTTACATAGGGGAAGGGGTTACAAAGAGAAATACTGGCTGTTCCTCAGAGAGTGGATTAGAAACTCAGAAGCACTGAAACAGGGAGGCAGGGGCGAGGCTATTGTAGATTTACAGGTGAAAGGTGACAGTGTCTTAGAATAGGTCAATAGAAATGAAGAGAAATGGACAAAAGCCAAGTATATTTTGGAAATAGAACTGGCAATGATTAGTTATAATCTATAAGGCAAAGAAAGTAATTAAGAATTGCTGCTGAACTTCTAATTTGAACAGCTAGCTGATCATTGATATTAATTAATGATATAGAGAGTGAATCCTGGGGTAGGAAGAATCAGAATTTCATTTTGACCTTGTTAATTTTATAATTCCTGAGTAGGAAACTGCCAAGTACACCATTTAACTTGAATCCAGATGAAAGAAGTCTTCACTTAAGATGAAGATTAGATGTCACTTTTTCATTGTGTGTGTGTGTGTGTGTGTGTGGTGTACTTGCATCTATTATAAAGTGTGTTATTTGCATAACATTAGCTCTTCCCAGATGCCTCTTGTCAGCCACTTTTGACCATGCCCCCCAACCCTGTTACCTGCCAATCGCTGCTTTATCCCATCTACTGAAGTAGGGGAAATGCTGCTCTTGAAGAAAGGGAAGGATGTGATTGTTGACAATTTGTGGCAACTGATGCTGTTGTTTACTTTGAGACTTATCCATTTACTCTAGAGAAATTACTGTTATGGCAAATGTTTGTGTTCACCAATATCCATTTCATCTCTCCTCTGGGTTTCTCCAAATGATGAGTCCTACTCAGTGGCCCGTGGAAGAAAGTGATTTCCTTTAGTAAGGGGCCATGGCAGCAAAGCTTTGTAGCTGAGGGCTCTTAATCTTTCTTTAGGGGATTGGGCTGATTATATGGTTAAGGTGACAGACAGAACTCAAAGTCACAGGATATGATCCCCAACTGATTTAAAGATCATTCTCTGTGAACTAGGACTAAGCTATCACTGTGTCCTGGGTTCTGGGGGATGTTTGTTAATGCAGCATAAGGTTAGCCTAACCAGATCAATCCAAGTGTTTTCTGGAAAGAATCTTATACTACTTGTTGTTGCATGTATGTTACTGTCAAACAGGTGCCTTGAGGAACGTCAGAGCCAAATGAGGTTCCTGACAAAGACTGGGTGCTTTGCTGATATTCCAAAGTCAGTAGCAATCACAAATTTTCTTTTTAACACATGGATTCTATCTGTGCTTTTTTTTTTCTTCCTCTTTTCATTTTTTTTCTTAAAGCAGAATTACTGAAATAAAAGTAAATTTCCATTTAAAGATTGTAAAGTGGTTCTCTTGGTACCTAGCATCTGTTACCGATGTCTAGCCATTCTGGAGCATGCATTTCCCTAGTGTCCTATTTGGTATTTGTATATAAGTGACAGAAATTAGCTGCTGCTTCCACCTCCTACTGATGCTGTGATTTCCTGTCGGGTGGTGCATGCTCCCTCCACCCACCCCATTTTTTAATCACTGAGTGCTCAGCAAGTCTCAACTGCTGGGTTTGAGAATTAAAGATGAATGCTATTTTGTGTGTTATATGTGGTGTGCAGGGGTGTGTGGGAATGTGGTAGGGTGTGAGGTGTTTGGTGTGTGTGTAATATGTGTGTGTGTGTGTGTGTGTGTGTGTGTGTATGATGTGTGTGTATGGTATGGTGTGTGTATAATGTGTGGTGTATGTGTGTGTTGTTTGTGTGATGTGTGTGTGGTGTGTATGTGTAGTGTATTTGTGGTGTGTGTATGGTGCGTGGTGTGTAGTGTGAGCCTGGTATGTGTTATGGGTATTGTGTGTGTTATATGTGGTGTGTGTGTGTGTGTGTGTGTGTGTGTGTGTGTGTGTGTGTAAGGTGGGAATGTGGCTCAATGTGCTTAAGTAATTATTTTGGTGTGGAGAGGCTGGCCTACTTTTCCCTCCCGAATGCTCATCTGGCATGCATCCTTCCTTAACATTTATATATCAACAACTTTCTGAGACACTGAGCTTCTCCTTGAATGACCTCCTTCTCCCCTTGGGCTTACTTGCCTAATATTTATTGGCAACATCTGGAGTTTAGTTATTTACAGCAGTGCTTATTACTGCACGGCTGTGAGTCATAGCAGCTTGTAGCTAGCTCTGCCATTTTGTTGCAGATGCCCCCTATGGAGTCCTAAGTCTCCTAGCCATTTCTCAGAAAGCAGGGGCTGCACATGATATTGAAAAATCCCAGACAACCCAAGATAAAGGAATGGTTACAGTTACAACAGACATTAAAAGTCATCTAATTCGACATCTTCTTATTTTCCTATGAAAATATTCCCAAGTAAGGAAACAAACTGAATGGCAAAAACCTGCAATGAACATGGTTGCTATTCATATTCCACCTCACCTTCCTGTTTTGAAGGTAATACTTTGTTCACAAATCACTTCTTAGGCACTTCAGCCGTGGAAGAACATATTTATGTGTTTGAGTTAATTGCTTTTGCTTAAGGGCTTCTTGACCTTTCTCCTAGCATCCCTTTAAGAGCTTTTCTAGGTTGGAACTCCTCAGGCTGTAGATTCCTGCTCTGGGTGTGGTTAAGATGGGCTGCTGAGAATGGAAAGAGAAGGGTCAGGCATTTCCCACAGCTGATCAAAGTGGTTCTTAAAGTCAAGCATCAATTTCCACTTTCTTTTCAAAGCATGTAATATTTGCTACTTATATAGAGGCACATAAAATAGGTTTATATTATTGAGGGAAAATTAACATATTGAAGCCCTCTCCAACCTTTTGACATAATCTTTCTACTGTTGAATTCCTCTACTCTTGAATACTCTTGAATATTGTCTGTATGTGAATGGATCTCTTACAATAGCCTTTCTTCCACATGTGTTTTCTCTTTTCATCACATGACCTAAACTAAGCTAAACATAAACTAAACTAAGTGTCCTCTGTTTTTAAAACAGCCATAACAATAGCAACCTCTTGGCTTTTTGTTTTGTTTTTTGTTTTTTCCCCCCTTAATATAGAATTTAAGAAGGACTTTCAGCTCTCCTCTGACTTTTAAACTTTATTTTCCTGTCATTCCTATCTCTGATGACAGCTGGATGTGTGTCTCCGGGCTGGCCTGACTTTTCTCCTGTTTCTCCCTTGCTCATTTTTCAGTAGTGTGGTAGACAGTTCCATTTGGATGGGCTGCGATCATGTCAAAGGCCAAGATGAGAGGAGGGCAGCAGAGCTGCATCTCTTCTTTAAATCCTGTGAGAATTTTAACACAAAAATCAAAGAAGAAAATCTAGTATATATGTCAATCTGATGATAGCAAAGATATTCCTCATTTGGCACATAGTTTTCAAGGGAGTATTTCTTTGCAGATATGCTACAGCCCAAATTATTACTTTTAATCATCCTTGTCTCATTTTCTTTTATTTGGTTTTAAGCTATTTTGAACCTTAGTAAGATTTTTAAGTTTCAAATATATTTTTAAGTTTCTAGTTATAAAACAAACACCCAAGATAGATAATGACTTTATATTTTTGTTGTATTTTTGTACAGTGTATCTACTACCTGGCCCTTGAATGTCCTTTCTAGTCAGGTGTGTGTGTGTGTGTGTGTGTGTGTGTGTGTGTGTGTGTGTGTATGTATGTGTGTTTTAAAATAAGAGAGATATAAAGCTATTTACAGATTAATCAAGGAAGCAAAATATAATACATCCTAGGCAAACGATTGTTTATCGTTTAGAGATTAGCTGTTTGTGCATTTTGTAGTGAGTTTTGAAATGCTTTTTAATTTATTCTTTGAGAATTTAATACATGTATATAATGTATTTGATCAAGGCCACCTTCTACTCCCCCTAACTCTTAACAATATATTGTGATTATATTTACCCCATCCCTGCCATAGCTCTCTCTTATTTCCTTTCCTATCCCTAGTTCCCCAGGGACTCACCATAGAAGAAAATGGCACTCACTCATGCAGCAACCATTAGCAATCATTAACTATTAAGAAGGGGTGGGGTCTGGTGTGACCTCCTCTACCCACCCATGATGGAATGTTGAAGGATTCAGTCTTTTGCAGATATCTATTCCTGCTGTGTATTAACTACTTCAGCATTCTAGTGACCTTGTTACCTGGATAACAGTGTTTCATGGTCCTCCTCTCCATCTTCCAGCTCTTATAGTCTTCCTGCCCCCTCTTGTGCAGTGTTCCATGTGTCTTGATAGGGGAAAGAGAGGGTGGTATGGATGTTCCATTTAGGGTCGAGTGTTTAATGGTCACTATTTCTCAGCAGTTTGTCTAGATATGAGTTTCTAGCTGTCACAGGCCTCCTTTCCCCAGGCTGAGGGTAGCACTAGTCTATGCCTATACCCATAAAACATTTAGAAGGAAGTTTGACAATATGTCCATTTAGGGCAACAATGACCTCCAAAGTGGTAGCATGTTAATTAGGCTTATAGTACTAGATCTGTATTCCTTATGGTGGAAAGGGACTCGAATCTGATTGCAAAGTGGTTAATTAACACCAATAGAGTCCTGCCATTAATGCTCCAGTGGGCATATCTTGCCTGGAAGTATTATAGCAAGCATAAGACCACCACTGATGATTCTTCTCCACTAGTAACCTGCATAGCACCTTCCAGCCCTGTGAACACTAAGCAGCAGGTAGAGAGATTCCAGTTTACTACTAATTTGATTTCTCTGTGTCCAAGTATGTGATATCTTCATTTCTCTGTATCCTATAAATGAAATGTGTGGCATCTTCAGCAGTGTGGTCCTACCATTTGGTTTAGGTGGGCAACCAAGAACATGCATCTTTGTCTTTTCTGGCAGATTTATTTTTAATATGTAACCATTTTTAAGATTTATCTTTATCCTTTAATATTTATTTTTCTTTTATGTGCATGGTTGTTTTGCCTGCATGTGTTTGTGTATATGCATATCTGTGGTGGGGGTTATGTGCATATGAAGGCAGGTGCCAGCAAAGGCCAAAAGAGGGCATCAGATCCCCAGAGCTGGAGTTACAGGCAGTTCTGAGTCACCAAAGAGGGAGGGTGTCAAAACAAACTCTGCAAGTGTAACTGATGTCCTTAACCACTGGGCCACCTCTCCAAATCTTAATCTGCTTGGTTTTTATATTTGTGGACTGAACAAGAATTTGTTCTTATGTTTTATACCTTTCTGAACAACATTTATTAATCAGGTAGTCTTCTGAGCCATAAACTTTAATACACTAATTTCTTTTCCCTTTAATACACTAATTTCATGTTGAAAGTAACAACTTAGCATTTACCTTCTTTTACTGAGGAAGACAGTTTTAAGACAATGATAAAAACTTAGGGTTTTGGACATCTATAAATGGTTTGAATTCCTATTATAAACTGATCCTTCAAGGTCAACGTAAATACAATATAAAATACCAATGTACTTAGAAAAAAAAAAACTATACTCTTACCTTAGTAACATCTTATCTTAGAGAAATGAAAGGCTTTATTTGCTATACATTATTTAAAAAAAGTTTAAATTTTCATAATATCGGGGGCCAGAATTTTATCATTCATTAAATGTGTACTTTGATTTTCCTCTTGTATCCTTGATCTGTGTATATTTTATAGACGTTGATTTTGTAGCATCTGAAGCTTAGACAGTTTTAGAAATTTGGCTATAAATTTTCAAATGTAACAATTGGAAAACTATAGGTATTATAGTTAGGAAAATAAATAAAACTGCAAATTTAAAGTAGCTAACACATACTAAATGCTTCACCAATAGAGAAAAATAAGATTTGCTAACTGATTTAAATATCTGAGTTTTGCCTGCATTTTTCACTACACATATTTTCACATATATTCATTACATAAATATATACATATATATGTATATATACATACATATTGACTCTATATATGTATATATATGCATATATATATTTATATATATATGTAGAGAGAGAGAGAGAGAGAGAGAGAGAGAGAGAGAGTGTCAATGTTGTACATACCTGTGTGATGTGGGGTATTGGAGAACCAGGTTCTCTGCCTTTCATGTTTCAAGACTGCAAGACTTTCCCAAAGGCTAGTTCTTGCTTTACACATCTCCAAACTTGCTTCCTCTGCTCCACAATGCCTCTGCAACCCAATGCTCCTGTATCATGATAGACTGTTTCCAAGGCAGCAGGATAATGCTAGAAAATATCCTTGAAAGTCAGTCCTACACTGAAAGAGGTAGTTATAACTCAAGGAGGTAAATTAACAAAATATTATACGCATAGTTGACATAAATTAATATGATTTCACCTCAGCTCATCCTTACCCAGATCCTTTAAAATCTGTGGATTTTCTAGCAATACCTGACTTAAGAAAGGGTGGTAGGGTTGGGTGGGGCTAGGGATAGATAGCTGACTATGGAAGAAATAACTTATTTTTGAAATTTTCACAAACATTACCAAAATGTTTGAATGAATGAATTCATTGGGAGCCTTTCTGATCCTGAGCAAATTCAATTTCTCAAAGCTTATATTATACATGGAGCTGCACAGCATATTTTCCTCTGTTTAGATGTATTTAGAAATTTTTCAAAAATATATTTCCCTTTTTAAAAATTATGTGTATGTATGTATGAGTATATGTCCATGAGTATACATGCCTGTGAAGGTCAGAAGCATCAGATCCTTTGAGCTGGAGTTACAGGCAGTTGTGAGCTATGTGATACAAGTGCTGGGAAATTGATACACTAACCACTGAGACATTTCTCCAGTCTTGGCATAGATTTCTGAATCCTGCAATTTTAGTCTTGGATTTTATTTTAAATTTAGTGCATTCAGATCAAAATTTACTTATTTCAGATCAACAAAGATCACCTAGTTGATTTCAAATTGCATTAAACAAACGATTTGCTATTCATATACTTAATTTTAAAATACCTACTTTGTATAGTCATTGATTGAGAATGGCATGCTGGATTTCCTATGTGAATTTGCTAACTCACACACTAAGAGAAGTAGATTCCTGTAATGACAGCACTCACTTGTAGAACAGTTATCATAATCCATGTGCTGATTCCAGCACATGTGACATATGTTACAATGCCCAGTTCTGGCAGCATTGCATTTTGGATAAACAGGAAGCCATCTTTTCCCAAGTTGCAAGAGATGAATAAAATATAAAGTACATCTTTAAAAAAAAATGCATGTCACACCTTGTGGGAAAGTGAGCAAATCTTCAGGTGCTAGAAACACAAACAAAACTGAAAGTAGGAAGGTGAGTGTTCAGGATGACTCTGAACCACTATGATGTCCTTGATTGAGAGTGGACACTTGTGTTTAATGCCCATTGGTCCTTAGAAGTGGCCTGTAAAACCAGAACCCTTTGAAGGCACTGTTCTAATGTGGAACAAAATGTCTGCCCAATAGTTCAAGAAAGAAAAAGTAAATTTCTGCCTTTTAATCTGGATTCTAGGTGTAGAAAAACATGTTAGAATGCCCTGAATTCAAGTGCTATGAGTTTGTGATCTGTATATTTCCCACATGGTCCAGGAATGACATCATTAGTGATAAAGATACTGGAAATCACCAAGACTGGTAATTGTAACTAAAGTGTCATGTTAGAAGTTGACATACTTCTTAAGGATCAAGTGTACCCATTAACCGATTTCACATTACAATGATAAAGAGGCTTCCTATTTCACGTTGGGGTGTGTAATAAGCACATTGCTTTGTTCCCCTGGGCAGGGGTGTAATGATAAAGGCCAGGAAGTGCCCTACACCTCCCCTGTGCCAACAGTCTCCAAATGGGAACCAGGAGATTTGTGATGTGTTGATTTGAAGTATAGAATAGATCTCTTAAATAGCCTTAAATTATGATATTAATACTTTTGAATGCTAGTGTGGTTGTCACCTTTGGCTATAGAATTCATTGACTGGTTTGATTCATTAACAAAAGGCTTTTGTGTGTGGTGTCTCTGACAGCATGGAAGATGAGCTTCTTGTTAATATCAGTAATACAAAGTGCGCTCGAAAAATTCTTACTGGCTCCATTGTGCGGGAGTGGAGGAGTTGAGGGAGAATTACTGCTATCTTAGGGAAATGAGTTTAGTTTGTTTTTTCTGGCACCCACTCAAGAAGAAAGAAAAATACCAGGAGCAAACTGTGAAACTTGGGTAGGAGTGTTTTTGTTGTTTTATTAGTGGTTTAAACAAAACAAAGAATGCAAATCAAGCGTCAAAATAAACATCAGGACACTGAAGAAGCTTACATGGAAACTCATTTATAATTAATTGGTTTGGGGAAGGACCTCTGCGTGTCTTGATTTGCTTTCTTCTCACATTTGTTGTGTTAACAAATAACAGATGAATGTTAGCTCTTTGGCGGTTGTTTGAATTGTCATTTTTCTTCATTTTCTCTCCAAATCTCTCATGGGTCATCTTTAGATGTAAAATTTGCTCCCTAAAATGCACAATCTTGGAAGGCTTGTTAGATGGGACTCTTTAGAGAAACAACACAATAGGATACCATAGTCCAAATCTGTCTGTCTGTCTATGTATAGGAATGCATGGCCTTAGAGACTGATAAGTATGAATGCCGGAGAATAGGCCCATTGGCTGGAAACCTGGAGAGGATTTTTACTTTGCAGCCATGAGACAGAATTCTTCTTCCTTTAGGAAACTTGTCTTTATATTTATCTTTTAGCTATTTAGATAATGTCCACTCATATTAAGGAAAACAAAAACAGAAACAAATATTTCTTACTGAACATGAATGTTAAAAACAAAACAAAACAAAAAACGAACAAACAAAACCAAAGCTCCTTCCTTTATAGTAATAACTTAACTACTGTTTGACTCAATAATTGGATATCACACCCTAGCCAAGTTGACACAGTAGAGCATCCATTGTATACGGATGCATTGTGCTGTTCTCATTATAAAGCTACTGCAGCCATAGTGCAAGTTATTAGGAAGCTGAGCAAGAGAAATCATGATGTGTCTGTTAACCCAGCTGAGCCTGTTTGATTTTCTTCCAGAGATTTCAGTAAGTGTGTATCTTTTAAAGTGTCTTGAAAATACTTCTGATAATGTTTTTGAGGTTTGAAAGTTCCTATCCCTTTCTCATGTTTGTCCAAGTTTTCAGAGAGAAAGGATGAAAATCGGAGCTCAGGACTCTGCATGTTTTTCCAATGTCCCCCTTTCTCTAAGTTTCATCATCATAAGCCAAGAAGCATAAAAGGTCCTCATGGGCTGTGGCATCCTGTCTGTTGTGAAAAGCCTGCCTCTGATAACCTCTGGTGGATTTTGCAATTTGAATATTTTATAAATTCTGGATTTTTTTTCAAGTGATTTATTTATACTATCTCAGAACTGTATTTGGAGATAGTACACAGGCAAAAAAAAATGTTTTTGATGTGATGATAGGATATTTTCTTATATATTGGAAGAAATAGAAGCAATACATCAAATCATGGCATCCTGATAATTCTTGCCTAGGACAAGGAGAAAAGTAACATAGGTAATAATTTTAAAGAAAACTAGCAAGAAAGGGCATGTTTTGGATTGATAGAGAAAGAATCTACAAGTGACCAAAATGTGGGCAATGTCCTAGGTTTATCTAACAGCCTAACTCCCTTCTAAGAATCCAATAAAGACCATCATAGTCTGTAAGCAGACAGCAGGGGTACCATTAACCATTAAATATGTGTATATTGATAACACAATATTTGCTGAGAATATTGTGTAAATCCATGTGCTGAGTACTAGGTTAGGCACGAGTAGCTTGTGTGAATGTGGTGGGTTTGGTCCTTGGTAGCTAACAGACTGTAGGGCATCAAAAGTATAAGAAGCCTGCATCAAATCTGCCGTAATCAATGCCTTTGGAGCCACACTTTTTGGGATAACATGAAGAGCAGAGTGACTGTATCTTGGGGACAGTGAGGAAAAGCTTCACTGAAGATTTGGTCTATAAATTGAGACAGGTATCAGGCATGTTGCACAAAGAACCTGATGTCAAGAGTTTCTGCTGATTCTTCTTTTTTTTTTTTTTTTTAAAGAAGTATCTAGGGATGATGCTGTTTTTCAGCTGTCTCTTGTTCCAGGTGGCAAGTTTGAGCAGTCCTTCCATTCCGGAATGTTTACCATCTAACTCAAGGCTTGCAGTTCTTTACTCCTGAGAGTCTCAAGCAAACGTCCTTCCAGCCAATAGACATTCTTTTTCAGTGTGTCTTTTGTCATATCTTTGCTTTACAAAAGGCAAAAAGGAGAAAGATGGTTTTCAATGATCTTGGATGAGGAACAGCTTTATATCTGTAATTAAATGGCTGCATTTGGTTTTGTGTTTGCTGGGAGCCTCCCGCAAAGCAACTGATGTGGCCTTCTGTTGTGTTTCCAGAAGCCAAGAGCTAGCTGGGCTGGATTCCTGCTGAGTCTGTGTAATGTGTTCCTTCTGTCCCTCCCCGAGCTGCAGATCTACAGGGTTGACATCATCACCTTGAATAATAAAGCTTCCCACGTGTTACAAGCAAAGCTGCCTGAATGAAGGGATGGGACTTGAGGAGGTCCAGAAGACCTTGCCTCTGAGGTTAACATTGTAATTTTATCTCTTGACTTAAAAAAAAAAAATCCTGTGTAGAAATGTCTCCTGGTAATTAAGAGAGATGCCAAATTCAAATCTGAAATATTTTATAGGGCTAATTTATTGCTCCTCATTCTCTGCCGTGGAAGGAGTTTGGATTATCTGTTCACTTGACATCAGGTAAAATTCAGGTTTGCTTTCACCCCACACAGGCCTTATCTGGATAGCCTAAGAACTGATGAGGATCTTATGGAGAAAGCCTGGCTGTCAGGAATATTGGATTTGGTGTTCTCTCTGAGAAAACAGCCTTCAGAGCTCCTTCCCATGCCAGAGCTGGAACTTACAGGAAACTCTCCCCACTGCACCTTCTGCTTTGACAGTTTGATGTTACTTGTCATTGTTCAGGTTTCATCTTAGAGTCAGTCCAGATCAGTCACCTTACTGTATCCTCTGTATCCACAGCCTTATTTCTTATCATATATGGGCACAGTAGATTTTAGCTCCTTTGATGCACCAAGAGTTGTGTGGAAATAGAAACATCTACAGGTGTGGAGAGCTCACTTTGTGCCAAGCACCCTTCTTTCTGTTTTGTGTATCATCCACAGGCAAGCAAACATATGGCAAAGGTTGAGTCTCTGTCTTGGAGTTCACCTGTTCACGTGAATTCTGATGAATGAAAGCTTTCAGGTTGTGTACAATCTTACTGGTTGTGTAACTTGGGGAAAGTGGCTTCAGTAGCCAGAGATAAAGTCACAATCTACTATGGTAGGCACTTGTAGCTTAGCAATTCAGAAGCGTGCATTTTTCGTATTTATGAAATAGGGAGGTATCTTCCTGTTACTTACATGTCACCATTTAATTGGGAGTGGGTTTGTTTGTTTTTGTTTTTTGTTTTCCTTTCTTGGGAACATACACTGAAGTATGGTATCTTTCTTCTTTTCTTCCACTTCAAACAATGAATATGGGGTCTAGAAGAAATAGTAGATATCCTATTTCAGCAGTTCTAACCATGTGTGGATGAGATCAGATCTCCTGGCCTGCTTATTTAAAAATATATGTGTATATAACCTTTTGTATGTGTGTGTGAATATACACACATATGCATAACACACAAATATATTTAGATGGTCTTGTGTCTTCTCCCAGGTATGCTGACTTATCTTTACATGGCTGAAGCTGGACCATCAGCTTGTTATCACTCACCCTACATGGTTCTATTGCAGCTAGCAGGAAACAACTGGGCATCAGTGACTTCATCCATCAGCTTGACTTTGATTCTGTTCTAGCTGCTACCTTAGCTTTTCTCCCTCATTTCTTCTTCTCTCCATTGTATGTGAAAGGACACGTCATGGTATCTGCCACATTGTATGTTCTCAACAAATCTAACTTCTTCCCCGCTTTTCTTCCTTAATGCTTTCAAAATTAGCAGGTAAACAGAAGTGTACAGTTGGAAGGTAGAAGTTTGAGGATGTATTAAGGAAGGTGGAGGAGAAGGAAGAGGAGAGCAACTGACTGTCCTTTCTTTGAGTTACTAGCAAACAGGAGGAAGTAAGACCCCAAGCTTGAATGGTCTGGGCTGTCTCTGTATTATGCTCTTCTTTTTTCTTTGATTCTGAATAATATGCACCAAGTGGTCTATTCTCAGTTTGAGTGTTCAGATATAACCTTGGGTAAAATCCCAGGGCACCTTCCTGTCCTCTTTGACTTTGAGTCTTCATAATTTCAAGAGTCATGTGCATAGAACACCCAAACTCTAGTAAGCCCTTGTCATTTGCCTGCTAAAGGTAAGTGTGGCTTGGTATAAGGCAGATGCCTTTTCTTAGCAACGACCGGAACGAGGATAGACATCATGCATCTGTTGTCTCTAATTAGTCTCTTGTCAGATATATCTCTACACCATAAATTTTCTAAATCATTAAATTTTTACACTTAATTTTGTAGCATATTACAAAAATGAAAGTCAGCCTATTTGGTACCTCCATTCACCTAGCATGTAAGTGATTATTAAATAGTTGTAGCATTTAGTTGAATATGAGAAGGTAATAATGAATATTCATATTTGGAGAACTGATAGACTAGCTTAGGATATGGAGGGCTTTGGATTGGGGAAAGTAAGGAAAATGGGTTTGAAGAGATGGTCAAAGACTTAGGAAATAAGAGCTAAGTTCTAAAACACTGTTTTGTATGCAGGAGCCCTAAATGATTTTCTTAATAGGAGAATTATAGGGTAAAGGTGATATTTTAGAAAAGTTTATTTAATCCCAGTGGCTTGATATGGGGAAAAGGGGATAATGGCATGAAAACTGAATAGAAAGATGATCCCAGGGATTCATAAATGCTGACAGAAGGGATGTAAAGACAGAAACAGAAATAAAACATGGTGTGTAGGGAGAGTACATCATGCTTTCTGAGCTTTTCTTGATGACATGCAGTAGATTGTACAAACAAAAATCCAGCTAAAAGAGGAGGGGTTTTATTTGATTACAATGCATGAAATGAAGTTAGTGCTTTTAAAGGGAAATGCCCACTATTCATTAGATTCAAATGATGGTGGGCCGTTGGTGGAGGTGACTAACAACCCAATGGAGTATGATTGGCATCATGCATGAGGAAAGGTGATTTCAGGGCTAGCTGGCGAAACTCTGGGGAATGCTTAGTGTGAGACAGCAGAGAGCAAGCAGGGAGTCTACAGGACTGGAGGACGGAGTGTACCCTTCAAGGACCTTTGTCTCTTGACATTAGATAGAGTATTTTTAATTAATATTTTAGGTTAGCATTCAAAGTAGTGAGTCTCATCATGGCATCTTCTTATATTTGTGTGTTTGTGGTTTATTCCCGTTATTGTAGGTCACCAAACAAGGAAGTTATCATGAAAGGGGAGGAAGAGATGAGAGGGTAATAGAATACCCTATTAAGAAATTATAAAGAAAGTGAGGCTCTTGACATTTTTTTAGGGGAGACAGGTCCAAGCCTACAGGAAGAACATGATTTCCATTTGTTCTTAGCCTGTTCAGCTTGATTTGATCCTTTCTCTCCTTTACCCACTTCGTTTGCACTACACCTCCATTTTTCCCTTTACCCCTTTTCCCTTTTCCCTCTCCTTCCTTCCTTCACCTTCCTTCACCTTGTGTTTCCTTTTCTCTTTCCTATTTTGCCTTGCATTTACCTGCTGTGGTGCACGGATAGCTGCAAATGCATCTGTAGGTTAGACATAACCTTGTATGCAAGATGAGAAGGAATGCAGAAAGGAAAATATAAGTGACCTTGGGAAGTCTAGGTTGCCTTTGTTTATATTATATTCAGGAACACATTGTCCATCAAAGGCAAATTGACCCTCCTAACAGAAATAAAATGCATTTTGTTAAATGGTGTTTACAGACAGCCTATCATTACCTAAATGGGTATATGCCTGGGAATTAACTTTCACTTATATCCAGTTATAAGTAATCTCATATAAGCAACTGCTATCAAATTATCTTTCCTTATTCTCCAATTCCCTAGTTCTGGAAGATTTGGCAACTCCTTTGTATTCTCCTGTAGTGATGTTAAAAGATGAAACCAGTGTCTTATCCTCCCCAAGTACTCTTAGAGTCATAGTCTCTTAGAAACACAACTTTAAAATCTGTATCAAAATTACTTTCCCCTTCTTCAATTAACTTTTTATACATTTTGATTGTGTTTTCCCCTCCCCAAACTCCTCCCTACCTCCCTTCCCATCCAACTTCATGTGTTTTTTCCTTCTGCCCCCATCTCTCTTTCTCAAAACAAAACAAAAACAAAAACAAAAAACCAGAACCAAAACAAAATAAAACCAAGCAGTAAGACAAAAGCAAGCAAATAAAAAACCAGAAGCCCTCCACCCCCTCACACACACTCACACACAAAGAACATGGGGTCTATTCTGTGTTGGGAAATTACTCCTGTGAATGGAGACCACCCTGCAGTGTGGTTGATATACTCAGTGACACTCGATTGGAGATAACAGTTTCATTTCCTTTGCCTGCAGGTTTAAACTGCAACTCGTGTCTTGGTTAGAGGTGGTACCCTATGTCTCCTTTCCCCTCTCAGTGCTGGGACCCCATCTAACTTGAACCTATGCAGGCCCTGTGTAAGTTCTTATGTGCATCACTCCTGTTGTTTCTGGAAGACACTATTTCCTTGGAAATATCACCTCTGGCTCTTACAGTCTTTCTGCCTACTTTTGCACATAAATCTCTGATCCTCAAGGGGAGGGATTTCATGAAAACAACCCATTAGGACTGAGTGCCCCAAAGTCTCTCACTCTCTAAGATTATATTCTTTATTTAGAACAATATTTTAAGTTTGTCATGTTTGTGGCAAATATTGTTCACTATAGGTATTTAAATGAGTTCCTAAAGGACTTAATTATTCATTAAAGTGATTAAAAAATATGTGGAAATGAATGAGAGTATATATACCTGTTTTCCTTTGGCGAGTGAAATGATCCAATCATCTTTAAACATTTCAGATTCTATTTTGAGCACTCTTGTCTTTCTCTTTGAATTTCTTACCTTGCTGTTGCCTGAAAGCACCTAACACTTATTTATTCTCCATGCAGCCAGATACTCATTCCTCCCTGGACTAGTAGTTTTCCATCCTTGTACAGATGCAAAGTGGACTGCCCTTTTCAAGAAACGTATGTCCACCTTCACAGGTTCTCAACCCGTGGGTCATGATACCTTTCCAGGGGTCAAGCAACCCTTTCAGGGGGTTGCCTAAGACTGTCTGCATATCAGATATTTACATTAACAATTCATAGCAGTAGCAAAATTAGAGTTGTGAAATAGCAAAGAAAATAATTTTATGTTTGGGGGTCACCACAATACAAGAAACTGTATTAAAAGGTTGCAACATTAGAAAGGTTGAGAACCACTGCTCTAAGACCTCCGGCTCACCTCAACTTTCTTTGGTTTGTTTTCAGTGAAATATTTTGCACAGTCCTCTTTCAAGAACAAATAATGCTCAGAATCCCCTGGAGTTAACTCATTTATTACCTTGATTAATTAGTATGTGTATTTTGCTTGCCATTTAATGAAATGATTGTGTATTTCATCATGAGTAAATTAATATTTTTAATAAATGGAACTTGTCCATATGGAATTTAAATCTGGCTGTACAGCAAGTGAAAGCTGCTTAGTATAGTGATCTAGAACCAAAAAGCTAAACCTTGCTTCTTTCTGATTCCTGTTTTGTAAATAAAGTTTCATTGACACATATCTGTACGTATTTATTTACATACTGTCAAATTATCTTTCCACTGCAATGGTAGAGTTGAGTAGCCTTCACAGAGATTGAATGTTCTACAAAGCCCAAAATGCTTTAATTGAATATTTAGTTCAATTTAGTTGAATGTAAGTTTCACAGTGCCCAAAAACTTTGCCAAGACCTCATGGACAGACACTTCAGACTGGCTACGAAGTCCTATAAAATATTTGTGCTTTCTGGGAGGATGATGAGTCATAAGTCCACAAAGATGGACTGAAATCTTTACTTCTCTCTTTGGTGACTGTATGCCCTTGAACAGAGGCCTAGTCTCATCAGAAAAAAATGAGCTGAATAGCACTGCACTTCCCGAGTCATAAGGATCTAGGGAAGTAGCACAAGTACAGTCCCTAGTCACACCCCCTACATGGGCCTTTCCAGGCTTAGCTTCATTCTCTGCAAAGGCAGGCTCCTGTGGGTCTATGTTTGTGCATTTCTACCAGCTGAGATGAGAGGAAATCTCGTTATCTCCACTGCATCAATTTGGCTTCTCAAAAATAATCCTGGCTGGCTCTACTCAGGTCACACACTCACCCTGGAGCTTGTCATTGCCCCACCAGGGTCTCCTGGCTTTGCAAAGGGTTGTTTCCCTTCAGGAGGGAATGCAGCCAAAAAAATCAATGTTCCCAGCCCTGTTCTCTCCTTTGCTTGACCTCATCATTTGGCTTTTAGCTCATCTTTGCATCCATTTCAGCTTGATATAAAACTTTCTGAGGGCAAAGGCCTGGGGTATTTGTGGACACATTTTATAGGGCTCCACTATACTGGTGGACATTTAAGGTACAGAAAGATTCATTTATGCAATATCTTAGCAACAGCCATAGTTTATTGTGTTTCTACAGCATATTTGGAATTCTGTGAAAGACAGTCTCCAATATCCTTAAATTCCTGTCTTCCTCGATAAGAGGTAGGGATGTTTTTCACAAACACAACACTTATCTGTGCACATACAATTCACACACATTCAGAATTGTGTGCAATTCCTACTTGCTGGCTATATCAGGTTCTTCTACATTAAAATAATGGATAGAAATGAAAAAGAGGCTGCCATTATTACAGATGACCTTGAATCTGCAGAGGAAAAATAATCATAAAATACTAACCAACTTTAGTGTTTTATTGTAATTAAAAACTATTAATGACTGACCTCATCACTGGTCACAGTACGCTAGGGATCTGTATCATGATGATTGAGAATCACCTCACTGGAAGAGTTTAGGGTCACCTTTGGGTGAGATGGGAGAGATGTATAAAATGAATGATGATGATTCAGGTAGCATAGGTTGAGGACCTGTGAAATAGAACCAGCACCTGGATCAACAGAAAGGCTATAACATCCCTCAGACATGGGATTCCTTATTCACTTTCTCCATTTATCCATTGTCTTCTTTACAGTAGATTCATTTTTCCCACTCCACAAAGCAACAAGCCCATAGTTCTTACGTTTATTTGCTCTAGTTCTAGTCTTGTGATGAGACTTGAACCCTTCATTTTCATTCATAAATTTTGGGAGAGAATTGGATTAACCCATTGTGAGTGACTGGTCCAGCCTTCTGAAGTCACCTGTGGCACAATCATGGTGGCTTTCAGCCCCTTTCTTGGACCCTGTTGTTCTGCACTTTAAGTATGGATAGAACATTCCAAGTTTTTTTTAAAAATCATTATAACTGAAAAGACATCCTGAAGTCTCCACTATCTATTATTAGATAGAAGAGATGAGTAAATACCAAAATGATCTCTCAATGTATAGTAAAGTATTTGCCTGCAGCTGAAATTGGAGCCAGAATAGTGCAGCCTCTGGTCTTGGGTAGAAGTCAAACCTATTCTCTATGGTTATTGTCCGTCAAGCTCTGGGACAGACAAGAGAACTTAGAACTGTCATTTGAGAACACATCAATTTGAGATACCCTTATTTTTGTGATAGCAGCTAGTTGGTGCTGAATAATAATGGAATTCTATTCCTGGACTTGTGATTCCATCTCTGAGAAAACGCTGATCAGATCTTGGCAGGTATATCTATATATGATTGGCAATGCCAAGGCAGCTCATGCTGCTAAAGCAGTGCAGCTGATTTGAGTGACATTTCTAGGCTGTTTGTACTGAGTATAATAATGATTTAATGTGGGATGTATCATGCATTACTCCTGAGAGGTGGGGCATGGTGGTTTGAAAGTGTCAGTAGGTTTATAAGCTTCACTAAACCACTTACCACATTTGCAATATGGAGCAAGTTCCTTCATTTTTTTGGAGTTTTAACCTTGTCACTTGCAAAATAGAGACAATGACATTTGAGTTGCAATAAAGAGAATATGAATACTATACTTTATGTCATATATAAATTATTTTATATGGGTCACAATTTAATACACTAAAACAAAGAGTTAAGTTTCTGTGGGAGAAAAGCTTCTTCATTATTGTAGAGTTAAGCATAGCTTCATGTAAAAAGTCACTTGAGCACAGTTAAACATGAATGACAACATGGGAGAAAATATTTGTAATCTAAATAGCAGGCATTAAATTTACTATTATTTATTTATTATTCATGAGATTTTTGACAAACAAATTGTAACAATAAAACCCCAAAACATACCAATATATAGATGAATAGGATATAGGAATAGGCAGGTCAGAGAAGAAATTTTATGTGACTGTAAATGAATACATTCAAACTCATTGGTAATCGAATAAGTTCATTTTTAGAATGAGATTCCTTTGCACAAGATCTGAAAATTGAAAAACTGAAACATTAAAATATCTGATACTGACAAGTACTACAAAAGAGTGGGCACTTACAGTTGCTATTAATGAAAATATTCTTGATAAAATGTTACATTTAATTCATTTTGGCATTAATTCATATTTATAATATGTATATTATAGCTTTTAATCCAGTACTTCTGCCATCATCTCTGCAGTAATGTACACATAATTTTTATTTCAATGTATTTTAAGAAATTAGCAACACTTATATTCATTAGAATGAAAATTATAAATAAACTAATGTCCACTGGTAAGGGAGTAGTTAAATAATCTGTGGTATGTCATTCAGTAAACTATTATGCAGATTTATGTGACTAACATTAATTCATAAGCTATACTGTGACAAATATTTGAAGCCCCATTGTTAAAATTGAAATAAAAATACAATTGAAATAAAATGTGTGATCCAGTTTACAAAATGTGCGTGTATTTATGTGTATTTTTCAATATACAAAATGACAATATTTTATCTTTGTATTAAAATGGATCACAGGTAAGGGATGACATTTGCAGTTGCTTACATTATTGTATTAGTAATTTTAAGTGAGGCTACATTCTTTTGATTCTTCTTACATATGATTTATCTTAAATGATATGAATGTGAGGGTAAGGTACTAAATGCACACTGTTTAGAGTTTAGAATAATGCTTGATATATAATATTTCCTTCATATGTGTTAGTGTTTCTTGATATGTATTAGTATTTAATCCTAAAGTATAATAATAATAATTGATTAATTCAGAAACATTCTATTAGTTACCACTACATATCTTGGTAAGAACTGATCTGTAAGGACCTTCCATTGTACCTCAGGAGATAGGTAGGTACATGTGAGGTATGAATTTCTGAAAGAAAATGATCACTTATATCATTACATAATACAAATAAAAGTACTCTGGTACATTTGTAGCTATATGTGTTGGACACTGCATAGCTCTGGGCACAGGAGGCAACAGTGCCTACAACAGTTATGCAGGCATCTCTGCTTCTGCTTAACCACTTAACCAGCAAGCAGCTATCTGATGGATTTAGAGATGGCCAGCAAGTGGCTAGACAAAAGAACAAGTCTGGAGAATATTAGACTTTATATTGATGATTAGGAATAAGACAGATCTAAATGGCAAGGTATCTTGCCGTTTATATATAATATCTAGTATAATATCTAGTCTTCATGTTAGGGACGGGAGGAATAAAGGCTGAGAAAACAAAAGTACCAAAATTAATAAAAGCTTGATCCATGGCAAATATACAAGAATTAATAATATTCTCTCTGTGTTTGCAAAATGTTCTAGAAATAGGAGCAAGGGTACATATTGTATTCACAGTGTGTGTGTGTGTGTGTGTGTGTGTGTGTGTGTGTGTGTGTACATGCATGTAGGCACATATACCTGTGTGTTGTGGGGAGATACTGTGAAATATTAACTATATATATAGGATGTTTACATTTTGGCAAAAATGCTTTGGCAGCTCAGAAGAGAATAGTCATGTGTGCTGTTACTTGAGGCACAGCAGCTACTTATTAGGTTGCTGCAGTGACCCACACAGAGACAATGTGAACTCAGGCCAGCCATGCTAGCAACTATGCAAATAACAGAAAATAGAAAGAACCTAAGATAAATTGAGATGGTAGAGAAGGATATATGGCTTACTATTTGGAAAGAAGAGAGGGGAAAGTGTTCTAAGTGAGTCCCAAGGCCCCAAGCTTTCAAGCAAGAGTATGGCGAATGGGTTGTTGTCTGGTTGCTAGGATTACAGGAGGATCTGGTTTCCTTGACTAGTGATTTATTAGGTTTGGGCATATCCAAGAAATCAACTGATTCTATGGTGTATCAGTTATTCTTCTCATGGTTGTGACCAAGTACCTGGCGAGAAGTGGCTTAAGGGAAGAAGGTTTTCTGGTTCACTGTTTGAGGAGACACAGTCTATCATGGCAAGGAAAGCATGGTACGTAGCTGTTCCATGGCAGTGGAAACTTGACATAACTTGCTTTATCTTAGTGGTTGAGGAGCACAGAGCTAAGTGGGAAGTCAAGTCAGGCTATAGCCTTTGATATGAGTACCCCAGAGACCCACTTACCCCAGAGTCAGAGCTCCCCTCTACTAAAACCTCCCAAAACATCTTCATCAGCTGATGAACAAGAGCTAAACACATGATCTTGTTGGGAGAATTCCACGCTAAGAACACATCAATTCAGGGCTGACAGTGAAGGATGCATTTGAAGGGCATCTTAGGATGTTCTTTCAGTACATCCTGTGCAATTCCCGAACCAATATTTCTTTCCAAATGCTAGATGTGGGGAATGTTTTCAGCCTGCAGGTCAGAATATCTCCTTTTTTGTCTGCTTCGCTTCATGTCTAAGAAGATTGGTTTATATTTATTATATCAGAGTTCCCTTGACCTCAGGCCTTATTGCCTTTGACTTTGAAAATAACATTCAGGCTCAGGCCTCAGTATCTTTTCTTGCAGCATGACAACTGCTCCCTTACCTTGTTCCCATCATCATGGGGACATGAACTTCTCTCCATGGGTTTTCTACTTTACCACTGCCATTACCTTCTTGACAGTGTCTTCCTAAGTTCCTTCTTGTTAACCCCATTTGATATGCTGCTTCAAGCCTGCTTTACCTGGTCGGTGAATTGGGAAAGAGGATCTCCACCCTAGAGATGGAAAAGAGAGTATTAGAAGTGAGACCAAAGACTGCAATGTAACAGCACCCCATGTGGTTCTGGTCTGTACCCATCCTAGACAGGCTTTCCTTCCATAGTGACCCATCTAAGGCTTCTTAATAGTGTAAACCAGATGGCTGAGGTTAAAGAACCCTGCCATTTGCCACTGCATGATCCTTGGCAAAATAATTTACCCATCAACCTTAGACTCAGTAAATGCAAAAGGAGTTAGTAGTTTCTATCTCATATTCTTAAGGTGCTTAAATGAGGAAAGCCATGTACAATAGCAGGATGCTAATAAGCTTCCAGTAAGTATTAGTTATTGTATATTTATAGTTTCCATTTACTCACCACATTCAAATTTTGCCATCTTAGGGAAAATAAGACTTGTTCCTTATTTTGAGTCTTGAGAAGTATAATGAATAAAGTAATCACCTTATTAGCATATACTGAAGCGCTATTAGATGTTTTAGCATTTATAAATGCACAAATCATTAATTTAACTGATGTCAGAAAAATGAGGTGACAAAGTAGATGTAGCTCAGTACTGTTCTCTCATCTATGTGACAGAACTAAGGTTTGTATATAGTCTTGTGAACACAGGAACCAAAGGACTCCTGAAGCTAACTGCCAAGAGATATTTTCCTATGGACCACATTAGGAATACAGGAGAGTTGTGAGAAGCAAGACATAGTAGAGACATTTGTGAGATGTCACAGACATTTCCAGCTCATCTACCCATTGAGATGGAAACAAAAGACATACTTCAGTTACAGGAAATGCATGTGGTGTCCACAAAATTTGAAAATGTACAGTCTTTTCTGCAATGTTCTCTGAGACTTAAGGGCAGAAGTGTTTTATAGATGTCTCCACTGGGACTGGGTTCCACAATGCTACATTCTGATTGGTTGTGGTTGTAGTTGCAATGGTTTCCTTCTGTTGCAAAGAGAAGTTTCTTTGGTGATGGATGAAGACTACACATATCTGAGGGTATATTCATGAATGTTTAGATTATTGTTAGGAATTATGCTGGTTAGTAAAGTGGTGGTTTTAGGTTCTCCTTCAAAGTCCATGACTTAACTAGCCCTGGGTAGCTGGCCGTGTTTCCAGTAGCAGAAATGATTTTCCTCTTTTGAGTGAGTCTTAAGTTCAGTTAGAGACTTGTTGATTACCAGAAAGATATGCATGCTGTGACTGTATGCTTAGGGTTATTGTGCCATGCTGGTTTTGATGTAGTTCATAGGCATCATAGCTGATAGGACTGTTGGTTATCTCCTTCCTTTGGAAGCTTGCAGGGCTCCTTCTGATACCATAAAAACTATTCCTTGGTAAAGAGGCTTTTGAGTCTGTTCTAGCTCAAGGGCCCCTCGGCCTTGTTTATAATGTGCTTAGTATCTTCAGCAATTAGGGATTTACCTTTTATCTCTAGGGGAAACATGGGCAATAGAAATAAGCTATATGTTTTGGGATAGCCCTGACTAACAAGGAGGACACTAGTAGACATGCCAAAATAGACATGGGAAAACCTAGAAGGCCTCACTCCTACACACACACACACACACACACACACACACACACACACACACAACTATATGCAACTAAGAAAAGCTAAGAGTGGGAGAAATAGTCTTTTCCAGGGAAGGGCACACCAATTGGTTTTCCAATACCAAATGGTCTTCCCTGAAAACATGCATACATGTAACATTGTAGAGACTTAGTAGGTTATATTTAGGACTATATATGCATTTGTATACATATATTCATGCAAAAACAATTAGTGAGAAATAGGCCGTGAATGAAAGAGAGCAAGGAGTGGTATCTGGGAGGGCTTAGAGGGAAGACAGAGAAAGAAGATATCAAATTATATTATAGTTTCAAAAATAAAAGAACAAAATGTAGAAGTCCTTGGAATTAGGGGTAGGTCCATGTGGCAAGAGAACCCAGAAGGGCCTGATGAACTTTAGGATCATTCCTTCCTTCAAGCTAATGTTTGGAACATCTACTGTGGGTCAGGTACTGCTCTTAGTGCTTGGAGCATAGATGAATGCAAATTAGTGTCTGTTGTAATGACACTTACATTCTTGCAAAAGTTTAAGTCAATAGCAAATAGGTAAATGCACAATGTACTTTGGTGACAATTGCCATGGGAAGCTATTAAGAAGCAAGTTAAGGAGCTTGATGAGGGAATGAAGTCAGGGAAGTCCTTACCAACAAGTTCACATTTGCTATGAGACTGGAAGGCAATGCAAGTGGTAACCTATCCTGGGGAAATCTAACCCAACATAGGGAAGCTACATAAAAGCTCTTGAGGCACAGCTTCCCTGAATAGGCAGGAGTCCACATGAATTCTGTAGAAAAGATGTCTGGAAACACATCAGAGAATGCAGAAAGTGTACATCTTATTTAAAGTGTACTGAGCCTCTGTGCACATTTTTGCCTTTTCTCTGAGTGAGCTGCATCAGTCTGTGATATAATCTGACAGCATTTATGAAATATCACTCTGGCTGCTGTGTTGAGAGTAGGCCATCAAGGGCAAGAAAGAAGCCAGGATGGCACTTAGGAAGCTATTGTGACCACCAAGAGGAGAGAAAGCAGTTGAGCAATGAGGATGTGGTAGCAGTTGAGAGCCGCATCCCCAGGTTTTTATTTTGAAGGTATAAGGAAAATGTTATTTAGTGGTGAATGGCTTGTGTGAATACTAGGGATACGAAACAGTTAAGTCTGTTTCAAGTTTTTTTGGTGCAAGCAATTGGAAGGCCATAGGTAATATCTTCATTAAAGAACTACAACAGGGCTGGGTGGTGGTGGTGGACGCCTTTAATCCCAGCACTCAGAGGCAGAGACAGACAGATCTCTGTGAGTTTGAGGCTAGCCTGGTCTACAGAGTGAGTTCCAGGACAGCCAGAGACATACAGGGAAACCCTGTCTCAAAACAAAGACAAAAACAAAACAAATGAACTACAAGAGGATTAGGATTGTTGTGTGAGAATATAAACTAAGAATTCTTTTTTAGAAGTTTTCAGTTGGAGATATTGAACAGGCAACTTGATTGATAAGCTTAATGTCCAGAGAAGACTTCCAAGTTGCAGATACAAATCTAGGTGGCAACAATAAATAAATGGTTTTTAAACTGGGTGAGTATCTTAGGGAACTATTGTAGACTGAATGCTGGAGCATAATTTGAAATCTAAGAAATTAGAAGGAAATAGCAAGTACTCATAAAAGAGCAACAACAGACTAGGAAGGAAAGTTTATGAGTCATCCTTGACGTTAAAACCAGAAAGCATCTCTAGGTAGAAAGATAAAAACAAATATTCCTGACATGTTGAGTACAAGGGCTGAGAGATGACCCTAGAATTCAGCAGTATGCATCCCTGTTGATTGTGAAAGCTGTATTCAGGTAGGGTGTTAGGTGTTTTCTTATTTTCTTTTAAGCTTAATAGGTGTGGCTTTAATAGAGAGCAGGCTAAGTGTATCTGGAGAACACTAGCAATGAATACTTTCTCAGTATTTCACTATGAGATGGAGAGGGTGGGGGATGGAAGGGAGGTGGAGGGTAGAATTGATTATAAGAATCAGAGGTATAAAATGATGGTTATATTCTGATGACATGATCCTTTCAAAGGAAACAGTTGAGGATGTGGGGAAGGAGTGAATACATGCTGAACAGACCCATTTATGGGCAGCATAGCTATATGAGAAGAGGCAAAAGGAATGAAACCAAAGACAACACAGATAGCAATATCAGTGATGTGTGAGGCAGGACGATTAGGGCTATCTATCCTACAGCTGGGAGTAGAGCTTCCATTCAGAAGTGCAGAGTGTTGGGAAGGGTTGCTGTTTCAGACTATAAACCAGGAATTGAAAGGATTGTGGGTGATGGGTTGGATTAGGACTAGCAAAGATACCGAGAACATGGAGATCCTAGTGAGTTGACTGGCCAGGGATTTCAAAGGATACTGGTCGGTACAGTGGTGTAATGTTTTCTGGGCTTTCCATCTGAGCAACTGGAGGCACTAAGTAGGGAGAGCAAACTTATGCAAAATTGGAGTGTTCATAACAGGTATGTGTGTTGTCAACATTTGGGAGAGACAAAATGCATCAAATCAGTGTCATTTTATTCTCTAAGCACTAGTAAACACTAGTAAGCACTAGTAAGCAGTCTGGTGTGTTTTATAGGGCAAACTTGGATAGCTGCGCCAGGGTGGGTGGAAGAAGGCACTCTACACTGTTAGAATCGGTGGTGAAAAGCAATTCTAAACTGTGTTTGTCTTTACATCTCTAACAATGGTGCCTGCTTTCAAGTATATGGGTTGTCCAAAATCTGGACCTATCCCTACTTTTGGATCTTTTTGTCCAACAGTAAATAATAATGACTTTTCTTTCCACAGGAAATTGAGATAGTACCTCCTTTCTGCTCCCTTCCCAACAGATGTCAATAAACTATGTGTCAAGTTAGCAGTTTCAAACAGGTTATCAGAGGGTTTTTTTTTTAATCTTCTGTTTTTGCCAGGCAGTGGTGGCACACACCTATAATCACAGTACTTGAGAGGCAGAGGCAGGAGGATCTCTGTCAGTTAGAGGCCTGCCTGGTCTACAGAGTGAGCTCCAAGACAGCCAGAGTAACAAAAGAGAAACCCTGTTTCGAAAGGCCTAAAATAAAATAACATAAAATAAAACTTCTGTGTTACTCAGTATTCACATCTTGAGGACCCCTTCAGTTCAACTGTGCCAACTATTCTCAGATATAGAATATATATATATATATGTGTGTGTGTGTGTGTGTGTGTGTGTGTGTGTGTGTGTGTGTGTATCCACATATGCATATATATATATAATGTTATATATATTATACTTTGTAAAGCCCTATAAAATTTCATTTTGAGGTAGAGAAATATCAATTATCAGAAAGAACCCCAAGGACCAAAACAGGTAGAAACATTGTGTATCTTATTAAGTAGAGAGATCTAGACAAACTCTGCCATATGGATACGTGTAAAATACCTTTACACCAGAATAATCTCTTATTGTCTTGGGATGGCTTTAATATGCCTATTTGCTGATATCCTTTCTAACAGGACGTGCCCTCTTTTTCTTTGTTTTTAATTCATGTAAATGAAAAAATATTGAAAACTTTTGTTAGCTTTTGCTGTGCTGGGTTTGTTCACAATACTTTTTTATTTCTCAGGGTAAGAACATAAGGAAGATGTACTGACATAACTCACAGTTAAGTTTGTTGTGAAATCTTTAGTCTTGTGTTGTCACCAGCAGATAAAAAGTTCACTGCAACTTTGTAAAAAAAAGAATGTCCTTTTTAGTGTGAAATAATTCTTATCCATTTCTTTTTTATGGGAACTTCGTTAAAGGTCATGCTTGCTGATGAAGTATGATTATTTAGTATTGAGCTTAACATCTATTATTCTATGTCAGCATTCATTTTTTATTTAATTTGGCACATGAATTGCTGTTACTATAAATCAAGCATTGATATGCTCCAGTCTCCCAAAGTACTGCTGGAAAGCTCACTTGTTTGCTAAATCATTAGCAGAGGCCTCCAAAGCTTGAGAGATAAATGTGAGTGGGTTGGTGGGTATAGATTCTCTCTATGTCTCTTGCTCTCTTTTGATTTTTCTTTTCCTCATCTTCCTTCCCCATATATGTTCACAGGGAGGAAGGGAGAGGAGAGGGAGAGAGAGAGAGACTCGCAGACATGTAGAGATTGACTAACTGACTCTGACCTGGATAACCAATAACCTTTTCTAAGCAGTCACTGTCACTAGACACTGTGAACAATGAGGAGTTATGAGAGGAAAATATTTTCATCCCGAGGGCTTACAATTTTGAGAATACTGGACGAACCATGGGTACGTTAGTTATCATTTGTGCTATAGACCTTGTTAGTTATCCAGGACTTCTTTGGCAAAACTGCATTTTCTGTTGACAAATATGGATCATGACTCATTGTAAATCTCCCTATTTAGTAATCCAATGGGAATTTAAAAAAAAAAAAAAACTACAGGCAAAAACATCCCTTCTGCCCATGGCTTTTGCATTGGTGCTGTAACTTCTGAGTCCGCCCAAATGCCAGCAAAATGATACAGGGGTCTGGCATTTAATTAACTGGGAAGAAAGAAGCTTAATAAATTCTAGGCCTTCTCACTTAGCATTATTATTATTACTATTAAGGAAAATAAGGACCCCGGCTGGGATCAGTGGCACAGAACACGCAGCCTTGGATGAAACCCAGACCTGTGTGTTAAGCAGAGAAAACACTGAAGGTCACGCGTCAGTCACTTCAGCCGCCGTGTGCATATCTGGTAGTATAACACTATCAGCCATGGCATTGTCAAATATGTAGGCAGCTGGAGGATAAATATGGAAGCTGTGTGAAAGGTAAAAGCAAGAATGGGAGAATAAATGACAGAGAGCACTTATCTCTCAATAAGAGAAATGATTTCAAATGTGCCCTCCTTCAGACCAGCTCTGACAGGTCTCTAATACAAAATCCTCTTGCATCCGAGAGGGAGAGACCTTGTGCTCAGCCACCTCTGCTCAGCAAAGGGATGAGGGAAATGGACATGGCAGCTGGTATTAAAGGAGCTTAGCTCAAAGGGAGGATCAAGGCAAATGTGACAGACAGTGAGTGCCGGGTAGAGATAACGGCTGCATGATGGATGTTTAGAAATGTGTGAAGGATTGGTCAATACACAAAATAAAATGGAAAGGGAGAAACACTACAATTTTTAGATCAGCATGCACAAGTTTGCTAGTCTGGACTAAAGGGGAAGATTCCAGCCAACATTCTTGCAAGCATGAGCCTATATGGCTTGAAGGAAGAAAAATTGATACATACACATCTTATATACATTTTAATTGTAGATCTACACAGAGACCAACAAATCTTTAGTGCCAGAGCGTATATAGATTGACGAGACTGATAACGAATCTGTGCTACATAATAGGTTTCCCCTTGTCCTAATTATTTTTTATGGATCACTACCCAGAATGGATATAAAAAAGAATGACTTTAACCTTTCTCTCAGGCTGATTGGAGTTTTACTATCTCTTTGCTCTTCTCCTTCCTAAATCTGAAAAAAAAAAAAAAGTTTGTATAAGAAACAGTAAATTGAGCCACTATGACCTTTTGATATTTGGGTAGAGCAAAAATGTAAGCGAATGTCTTTAGACAGTTTATTGATGAGTCTTCCAGAAGAAAAACATAAACTTGGCTTTCTGGTGTCAAATGTTCAACCACTGACCTATCCCCACCAACCATTTGGCATTCCTAAGTTCTTTCTCCCATCACAGTTTACCATTGAAAGCCTATTTCTCAGATGGGTTATGTTTTCAGAAAAGTTAATCCACAGATGTGCCTTGGAACAAATGCATCCACATTTTGAATCCACTGATCATTTATATTTTAAGTTTTCTTTATCCGAGTCCCTTTATCCTTACTCTTATAGTGAAGGAATGAAACTGACTTTCATTGTGTTAATGCCCAGCCTCTTTCTGCAGCAGCACTAATGGCCGTATTTTGAAGCAGTCCACATTTCTGTTGTGCAAGCCCTTGCCATTCCTGCCAGTTTAGACAATTCTGGTGTAAGAATGTTCCGGTGTCTAAATGGTTTAAATTGACTACCTTTTTTTTTTAATCAGGAATTTAAATATAGACATTTTTGTAGCTATTTTTCCCTTTGTTGCTAAAAGCTCGAAGATTATTTCAGCCTTATGTTTGTCATAAGATAATTTAATTAGCATACTTTAAGTTATACTACTAATGAGCTTACTTTCCCTTTTATCAACTCTACTCTGTGCCTGTGGTGCCTTCCCTGGGGTATTCTCTACTGTGGGGCCACAAAAAGCTCTTTAGTATTGCTGACAATTACCTAAAATTATCAGCAATCACACAAGAGGCAATTATAACTTATGGAAGCAGCAACATAATTACTACATTTTTTAACATAGAACTTAAATGTACCCTAATGGCTGGAACAGAAATGATAATGCTGTGGCTTATTAGGGCAACTGATCTAGAAGTCATAGACTACCTGTTAAATCATGCTATTTGGTTGTGACCAGTAAAAGCACCTCTAGATTGTGGAGATCCCCTTCTTTCTTAAATAACGTGTCCCCATAGACTGCGCAGTGAAGCAGATTACCTTCAGGCAGAGCTGTGTGGGGTTGTGTGGGATACCTGAGTGCATTCGTCAGCGTCCCTCAATGAGAGATACCATCATCAACTTTCATGTGTCATTTGAAAGCAAAGGAACAGCCATTGCACCTGCATATATCATCAAAACTGTGTTCCATGTTCTTTATAGTGGATGTAAATACATTGTACGGCACTGATTGGTAAAGTAGTCCCAGGGAGTTTTAAAGTTCTGTGCAGGAACATAAGAATGTCAGCCAGAGTTGCATTTGATTTTGGGATTAGGCTCACTCATACATTTTAGCCACTTATGCTCTTTTTTTTATTTTTAAATTAGTGCCTGACACAATTAAAGATGCCAAGTGCTTGGCAAAAGGCATGGTATTTACAAGGGGCTTGGTGAATATGTAGCTCATATGCTGAATCTCACTTGAGTTTCTATGAGCATGAATAGGGGTACCGAGACTTAACCATGGGATGTGTGGAAAACCACAGATCTACTAGAGCTCAGAAAAGGTAATTTTTAACTGAGGATCTTGATGAGGAGAAAGAGAGCAGTGCTAGCCTGCAGGTGGGCTTCTGTCATTCTCACAGAGACACACTTGCATGTCTGTCACAATGAGTCAGGCATATCTTCTGCCTCAGACAACTGTGTCTATCTCCTGCTGGTGACATTTTCTGCATTTCTGTGTCCCGTGCCTCGTAAGTGTAGCTCTGTGGTTCAAAGCTGTAATCCTGAGCCCTTGGTTCTCACCTTCCTCTATAGGAGCTCATACTTTTCACAAACATTTATTAAATGCATGCACAGGACCCACCCTATATGCCTGGTACCAAGAATACTAAGACAAAAGAAGACTCAGGTGTGTATTGAACAACCATGCATGCCAGTTCAGAAGCTACATGAAGACATGCACATACTTAACAATGGCTTCTTGTAGGAGTTGTGACATACTCACAATGAAGATGGTGCAACACAGTATGACTTTAGGACTCTGGGTAGCAGAGAGGAAAAGAAGAATCACCTAAATGGCATAATTTAAGGCCTGATGTGATCATGAATGACATATGGGAGTCAAGAGCTTCCTCTTCTAATTTATGCTGGGGATGGTGTGTCTAGGCAACTATTTCTTATAGACTTACCTATTCAAAAGCTAAGTAGTTATCAACAGATGCTGGACAGTTTGACAGTTTTGTTAACCACCTACATCTCCAGGAAACCACCTAACATGTGTGATTTTTCTTAGGCATCTTCCTGATGGGCAGTAACAGTAGATCCCATAAAACTTCTTAATATTCTTACATTCTGTAAAGGCTTGGGGATAATTAATCATAAAAATTTTTACATGTTACCCCTATGGGTTTAATATTCTCCCTTTTGATGTTTTAGGCATTATCAAGTCTCTTACTATGTACCAGGAACTATTGTTAGACATTAACCATGCAAACACATTCTTCTGGGTAGCCATATGTAGGATGGTACAATTACTATTCCATTGTAGTTAAGCAGGTATGAGTGCTTTGACTGGAGCCTAACAAACTCCAGAAACTGATGTAACAGAGAGTGGAAGTTGTGTCCAAACTAGTTTTGACATGTGTCAGGATTTGCTCTAGGGAATCTCACCTTTTATTTATCTTCAGCTAGTTTTTTTCCTACCTGGAGGTGAATATACCAAGGACCAATGTTGAACCAGGAACCATGATGAATTAAATTGGTTTGTTTCTCATCAGTTATTTGTGGAAAACGGTATTGGTACATATAAGAGAAACAAGAACCAGCCTAGAAATGAAGACAACACATCTGATTGTCTTATATGGAATTTATAAAATATAAAATCTTTACAAATACAATTTAGATATCAATTGATGGGGCTGAGTAGATGATTCAGTCAGTAAAGTAATTACTAAGAGTGCATGAGGATGCTTCCCTTCTTGTACCTGTGATCCTGAGGCTAGGACGATGGAGACAAAAGGACCCATGGGCCTTACTAGTCAGTCAGTCTCCCTGTGGTTGAGGTACAGCTACGGTGAGACCCTGTCTCAAAGACAAAGTGGAGAGCAACTGAGGATGACACCAGTGTCGATCTGTGAAATTCACACATAGCACACGTAAATGTATTTGAACCCTATCACACAAATAAATAAATTGAAATCTTATTTTATTATCTGAAATACAAAAATATGTGCCTTTCAGCAACACAAGCAAGCCTTGTGCTATATTTAAAGAGAAACAATAACAACAACAACAAAACCATGAATAGATAGTTGGAACCAAAATACTAAACATAAAAATGAGACATAAAAACGTTTGAACTCTCTTGGGGGCCAGGGTTCTCTTCTGTTCCAGAGTTCCCACAGCCTCCAGGTTCTCAACACTGTGATTAGTATAACCAGTACCTACATAATGTAAAAATGTCTAAAGCATACACAAAACAAAGATGCCATCACAAAAGCCCCCAAAACAACGCACATGCAACAATTAGAATATTATTGTAAGGCACGATTTTACATCAGCACATGCCACTTGAAAAAAACTATGTGTCATGTCCACAAAACAGAGCTAAGATTTAGTTAGGTTTGAGAAAGATACAGAGAAAAGTTGAAAGCCAATGGCAACAATCAAGGATGAGTGAGCTGTGGAAATGTGACTTGCTCTGCATTTGAGCTTTCCAAAGCCTCTAAAGAGTCTTCTTAACAAGTCCCAAAGTCTCCATGAAGATAGGAGTTGGGGAAACTGATTGGAACCACAGTTCTCATGTCTATGACTACCCTTTATGATGACAGGTTTTGACACTGTCAATCTCTTTTGGAGAGTACCTGGAATATGCTTCTTTATTGTTTTGTTTTCTTTTGCTGTTATTGTTATTTTGTTTTGTTTTGCTTTGCTTTGTTTTTAGAAACATTGTTTCTCTGTGTATCCCTGGATGTCCTAGAATTTGCTCTGTAGACCAGGCTGGGCTCGAACTCAGAGATCTGCCTGTCTCTGCCTCCTGTGTGCTGGGATTACAGACATGTGCCTCTACTGCCTGGCTCAAAATAGGATTTTTTATTTGACTGTCTCTAGTGGTTAGTAGGGTTATAAATGATGGCTAGAGGGGATGGTCAGGATTTTGGTATTCCGAACCACTAAGTTTTAAGAAAAACTATTCAAAGCACTATGCTGGCCAAACCCATCTGTGTGCAGTATGAGTAACTGAAGGCTCAGGTGAAGGAAAATAAGGTTTGCTTTACCAGAATGTGGGACATGAGGAAGGCTGGGATTAAAGAGATACTCATCTATGAGGAAGAGGTCGTACAGAGGGTTTCAGATTAACATCACTCCATCATATCCCTGCCCACACACTTTTCCAAGCACCAGTGGAATATGTCAGACTCTAGAGCTTTTGAATTATGCTTTATAACATCTTGGCATTCTGTGTGCTGGTATGAATACAGGTGACCTCCCTCATACATAAGTGCGAGCTAATTTAATAATGAATGCTGTCTTCTCAGTTTCAAATTTTTTTCACATAAACTCATCTTAATTTTTCTTGTCAGCTACTGCTTGTCCATACTACCATCTAGTTCAAGGCTGGCATCTTATATAAGCCATATCGCTTCTATTTAATTGTCTTGCATTGACTAAATCGGTCTTTCATGTGCAAAAGGACACAAGTACTCACAGATTGTTTACTACCTAAACAATTTTTGGACTACTTTAAATACGTTAGAAACAGAAGGAGACTGAACAACCTTTGAAAGGTCCTTAGCCTTCTCCTCCTGTAGCAATGGAGGAACTAGAGGAATGGGCAAGTCTCATTCAAAGATGCTGCTCAATGAATCCTTGTTGCACATGATGAGGACATGAAGAAGTTGACTCCTGCCTTTTTCACATCCTTCTCTGAGCTTTCTCTCCAAACTATGCTACAAATCAACTGAGTCTGCATGTAAAAGCGATGTATAAACTATGACATCCTATAAATGTTCAAAATCCCTATAGTGCCCTCAGTTTATCTTTGAGACTTCTCAGCTTATCTAATTAAGCAGACGTTTACAAGCTCAATGTCGTTTGACTGAGGATGGTTAATGGTTGTCATTGTATAAGACAAGGTCCACACATTTGAATGCTGTCCAACAGATGGATTGGCTTGGCCTCACACTTGACTTAAAACGTTTTCTTTAAGTTAGGTGCCAGCATTTGATAAAAGAAAATTTGACTAATATATGAGTTTTAAGTGGTTTTGGAAAGCTTTATACCTTGATTCCCACATAGAAATGATAGGCTGGAATGAAGTGGCCCTGATCTGTTCTTTCTTCATTAGTTGTGATAACCATAATTGTTTCTTCCCCCTCTAAAACTGACAGGAGGTCTCTTTTGCCATTGATATTTGTGGTCTCTCCCTAAAACCCTCCTCCTTGTTTATATTACTGGTTTTGACCCTGTAGACTATTCAGTTTGTGGCCTCCTCCAGTGGATATTGTCACCATGAAATTCCATCATTACTCAAAACATTTCTCCTACCAACTATATCTGAACTATTTGCCTTTGAAGCCTACCTTTCTTTATTCTGTCTTTTACTTTCTCTCTCTACAGAGCCTATATAAGATGCTGTAGGTATGCAAAAGACCAGTATGGCTTATCCAATATTAATAAAAGCTGAAGAATTATAACTACTACTAAAGACGATACTTCTCCAAATAACCCTCTCCAAAGAACCAACAGGTACCTACACACACACACACACACACACACACACACACACACACACACGTTTTTATTAAAAACAGGTCTCAGTAGTGCATCAACTCTTTCACACATGGATTACTTGAAATAAGTAAGAATTTTGTACTTGGGAGACAAAAATAACTGACGAGATGATGGGAATTGAGTCACAGAATAAACAATACTCGAACATGGATGTGAAGGACAATTTAATTTGTATACAGAATAGTGGAAAAAGGTCTAGAGGCTGCTCTCCAAACCAAGGGATTGCCATGAACAATGCATGGATGCATATATGAAGACTAGCAGTGTGCATGAATGTTAGAAAGCAGAGAACACTGCTCTGGGTCATATCATAGAAAAAATAATTGTGACCAATTTATAGAGAATTCAACTTGCCATGCTAAGTATCTAAGCACTAAACTGTAAAGCTACATGTTTCTAACCATTGGATATGACTTTATTTTCCTTGGTATGGTCTCATAAAATTTTGGGAGATGACCCAATTTAGTTTAAGGTGAGCCACATTTGAATTCTCCAGAATTTATTCAGTTATAAGGGACAAAGTGGTAATACAAAGTGCTTTATACAATCAACCTTTCAACCAACAAACTATAATAAGGTAGATATTTTGGCTCAAAGAACTGAAAAATCAGACCTCAGGTATGGCTAGATCTAGAGTGTTGTGAATCTCATCATCTATGTCTTTTGGGACATTTTAGTTGTTCTGTTGGTTTAGTAGTTTTGTTTTAATTTGCTTTGCATCCCTGTGTGGCATTGCAGAGCCATAATTCTAGTAGTAATATGTCTATTTTCTGGATGTCCTGACCCAGGTCAAAGGAATCACATAGGCTATATTTATTTGCATGATTGATTTGTGGACATGAGAGTTTGGAAATGTGTGTGTCTCTGTGTGTATGTGTACATATATCCTATCTTCAAATGAAAAGAGAAAGGCATACATAGTTTAAAGGAAATATCCATTATAGTGACACAATAGTTTTCTTTAAATGTATTTAATCAACATTTATTTATTTATTCATTCTTTCATTCATTTATTTGTTTTATATTTGTATTAGAGGTTTACATTCTGTTCATAAATCAAAAAATCAACCTTAGTTATCTCTACCCAGCCTAAAAATAGCAAGAATGTTTGCAGAAAGGCTGACTCTTTATTCCATAGAGATTTGTGTTGTACTAGTTAATTTTTGTCAACTTGACACAAACTAGAGTAACCTGAGAGAATAACATCTGATGAATTTTCCTTCATCTGATTAGCCTATGATATGTCTGGTGGGTATTTTTGTTGATTGGTAATTGACATTGAAAAGTCTAGCCTACTCTAGGAAGTGCCACCTTGGGCAGGTAGTCCTGGATTGTATAAGAAAGCTGGCTAAGCATGTATAAGAAAGCAAGCTAAACATAAACAGCCAGAGAGAGAGAGTAAGCCAGTAAACAGCATTCCTTTGTAGTTTTTGCTCGTTTCTCCTTGATTTGCTACCCTGAATTCTCTCAATGAAGTATGAAGACCTGAAAGTATAGGCCAAATAATTCCTTTCTTCCCCAAGTTGTATTTAGTAATGATGTTTATCACAGCAAAGTCAAAAGAAACTAGGACAGAAATTGGTACTGATAGTGGGATTGTCTCTGGGAGGATTGTAGAAATCTTTGGAAGCTTAGGCTAGAAAAACTTTGAATGCTTGGAGCTTAGTGCTGTTCTGTAGAAACTTGGAAGATAAGAATGCTGAGATAAATACAGATGGTGGAGGCTTGGCTACTAAAGTTTCAGGAGGGAGGAAGAACCTAAGTACTGGAACAGAAGTTGTATGTGTGATCTTTTAAATTAAAAAGACATGGATGTGAAACTCTTGACTAACGTGGACAATGGATGCTAATCAGCAGGTGTTGAAAATTAGCTATGAATAGTAAAAGACCATCATCACTGAGGTTGAAGACTTCTTGCATGTATAGCCTTGTGGTCAGCATACAGAAACTGGTTCAGAAGAGGCCAATGCTAAATCTCAAGCTGGAAGTTGAATTTGGGAATGTTTAAGAGTCTCCTACATAGTGCCAGTTTTAAAGGCATGAAGGGGTCACGGAAAGTAGCTTAGCACCATGTGGTAAGGTTGGACTTACTGTAGAGAGGTCCTGAGAAACCACTGGTGATGGTGTAGTATCAGTTGCAGTGGAGACCCCAAGATTAAAAGGCTCTTGGGGAAAAGCTAAAGCTTGGCATACTATGGCAAGGTTAGAATCCTTTAAAAGAGACCAGGATAGGCCATTGTTGAAGGTACTCCCTTATTTGCTGTGGTGACTTAGTTTATTGGAGATAGTGGTACCTTGGCCACCAAGGACAGTGGCAGGTATGAAATGGAGACAACCTGAGACTAAAGACAAGCTGTGTGTTTTACAGATGGCAGAGCCGGAGAAGTGGGACTATGCAAGCCCTTCTTAGCCCAGAGGATCATAAATGAGTCCTGGATGTCAGATATTGAGATTCTTACACTGTTGGTTTTTTGTTTTTGCTCTGCTATAGTTGAAATTGTGCCATGGTTCTTCTCCTTGAACTAAGAAAGTAGATTTTTAAGAATTATTTTACAGGAATTTACAGTTAAAAAGATTTTGGATGTTTTTAAACAAGAGTTTGGAATTTAAATCATTAGAAATTCTAAAAACTGTAATTTTAAAGGTAGACTGTGTTTTATATTGTGATAATAACATGAGATCTCAGGGACAAGGAAAAGTTATGGATTAGGAGTGTCTGGTTGGAAAGGCATGCACATATGACAGCTAATCTTTGTTGTCAACTGGACACATCTGAGAAGAAGGAATTGAAGAGTTGTCTCTATCAGCTTGACCTAGGTGCACATCTATAGGGCATTTTCCTGAAAGCCTAGAAGGCCACATCTAGGCAGCTTGGTCTGGCCTGTTTAAGAACGGTAGTTGAACATGAGTCTGGAAGCAAGCCGGTAAGCAGGATTCCTTTGTGGTCTCTTCAGTTTCTGTCTCCAGGTTGGTCCCTTGATCTCCTGCCCTGCCTTCACTTGATATTTGCTGAAGTAAACCTTTTCTTCCCTAACTTGCTTTATTCATGTTTATCACAGCAACAGAAACCAAGTTCAAAGAGAAATATATCCCTGATGTTCACTTCCACAAATAAATAAATATGCTTAATGTAGTCACAATGGTACATGATTTAACCTTAACCAAAATTTGTCTGTGCGATTGTTCCACCAAATGATCTATATGGTGTTTTTGAAGTCCAATATTCCATGGTAGATTTTTGTTGCCTAGTGTTGTGAAGTGCTTTAACTTTTCCACTTTACTTAAGAGCTTCGCATAGAAGTTTGAATATTTGGATTTTAAGAAATACCGTAACTCTCTAAGCAGAGCTTTAGGCTTGCTTGCGCCTCATCATAATTGACACAGCAGAGACTCAGCAAGCATTGCTTTGAAGTTTGTATTATCAAATCTACCCAGAGTTTCTAATCTATAGAACATTCATTCATATGCTCTGTTTTAAACATTAAGAGATTTCTAAATTTGTTTGTTGACCTGCTAGACACATCATATGGCCTAAAATACACAGTAAAGTAAAAAAAGAAAAAAAGAGTGGAATTCTCAAATCTACACTTTTTACTAGTTTTCTCTTTCATATGAACATTTATATTCCAATTGCTGTCAGTTTCTGTAAATGACAATTGATCTTTTTCCCCATTCAGTCCCATCATCGTTCTGAGTGTCTTACAGGAGAATAACCATATTAGACTAATCTCTGCAGCTTCGAGGTTTTGTATTTATTTATTTATTTATTTATTTATTTATTTATTTATTCTTTGGTAATTTGGTGAGTATTTTGCATTACAAACATCCCTTTGGTTAGCAGTTAAGTTTCCTTCTACCATTCTAGATGAGTTATCAATGATAAGCAAAATAATATTTGAATTTCCAGTAGATCTTTTGTGAAGGAAAATACAATATGCCAGACTGTCACAGTCAATTTGTTTTTTTAAATGACATTACTGTAATAGACTTGTACTTCAGGTTTTCATAGCATTGTAATCTGTAGTAATCATGTCAATAGTTCTTTGTTTGATGAAGTGCTTTCTATGTTGAATGTTGACAGGTATAACAATTTTAGTTATTGTCCCAAGCTCTCCTGATCTGTGAATAATGCTAAGTAAAGAAACTTTCTCCTCTATTCTAACTTTAGGAAATGTTGATTACACAAGTTCCAGATGTTGGGCACACTTTAGAGCTGGGCTATTATACCACACAATATGACTAGTAGGTGCCACTGTCCACTGTATGATGCCCTCTCATAAAACTGTGCAGAATAAAGATATAGAGGAGTGTTACTTTCTCTTGATTTATGAGTGGCTCCTCTTGACTCAATGTTGCAAGCATCTCTACCCAGAGGTCAGGATCAAGTGATGTAAATTAAATTATCATTCTCCTTAACTGGCAGTAATGGAGTGTTATAAAGGAATTCTCTTTTTATTATGTATAGTTACCATTCCTACCTCAAAAACGACTGTGCAACTGGGAAACTTAGGGAAACACCTTTGTTCCTAACTATATAATTTGTATAATATGAGATGCTTGTCAGTAAAAAGTGTGAGAGTTGGGAGTGTTCAACCACGCATTACTACTTACATATTTTTATTTTATTTTGTTTTATTTTACTTTATTTTTTGAGACAGGGTTTCTCTACATAGCCTTGGATGTCCTGGAAATAACTATGTAGACCAGGCTAGCCTCTGATTCACAGAGATCCACTTGACTCTCTCTCTTGAGTGCTGGGATTTAAGGCGTGTCCCACCACACCCAGCCATCTCATCAACATGTATAATCTAAGATGAATGATAGCCAGTATTAGATATGTAAGGCATTATGTTGAAGATAAAACTCAAAGAAACTCTCATTTTATATGTGTTAAAACAACCGTGGAGCTGTTGATAATGTTATATTATAATTCAAAAGAATGAAGTGTCATAGTCTGAACTTGATATAAAAGGAGGGTAGGAAGGAGTGCTGTATTTAATGTTTATTTTTGGGTTTATGAATGTTATATCTAGGATTTTAAAGAACCATATACTTGGACATTCAAGCAGCAGCACAACTGCAGGAATATCACCTGTATAGATATGTCTACTTCTGTCCTCAAGTCAGGGCTAGCTTTATAAAGGCGAGAAATTTCTGCTTTTTAGGGAGGAGATTTCTAAAAGCCTCAGATAGCTCTCAGGTCAGTTGGTCCTCTCCATCCCTTCCCATCCTGCCTTTTCTGGCCTGTGTGGCTCACTGGGACTGATTTCATGACTGTTTGCCCTAAATTCTTGGTGGTTAAGTATTATTAAATTTTGAATTGTTGGCCCAATCCCTCCACACAAGATTTTTGCAATTTTCATGTAATTATTTAGCACTTAAGGGATACCAACACACTGAACCGCATTTCACTCGACTTACGATCTTTTCACCTCCTCTTTGAAGAACAATTCAAAATCACCCTAGAAAGTGGTGTTTTTCTTTTATCAAAAAATTATTTAACCTTATGGGGAAAAGGCTAATAATTCTTGGCACTTTTTTATCATTCTTTTGTCTCTCAAGTGTCAATTCACTGTCAATATTTAGAGCAGAGTATTATTAAGAATATAAAATGTTATTACAAAGCAGATTCCATAAGAAATTTGATCCATCACTTCAGTATGATATCAGACTTTCCATCATTTTGTAACATTACAGTTCCATTTTTGATGTTGCCTGTCCCTGGATTAATTTTCAAAATTGAAGAGTAGAATGAGTTTTGAGAAAATGATTTGATTCATTCTTTTTATAATCTGACATGCTCTGTCTAACTTTCTGATTGCTCTTGGGAATTGGATTGAAAAGAAAAGACAGCGTGTATTCACTGAGCACTTGCTGTATACCCAAAATTGTTTCTCTATTTTATAACAATGAGAATAATTAATGCCCTGCCCGAATAATAAAAATGAGTATAACAAGAAGTAGGTTGGGCAGGTGAGGTTAAGGCATGAATCTGAAATGGCTGATGAGTTTCCTGCTTCATGTTCAAGGGTAACTCAGAAACTGGAAGTAAATCAAAATAGCATTTACAAGTCCATACTTATTATTAGTTTTGAGAATGATGACTTCCTAAATTAAAAAAAAAAATCAAAACACAATACTTTTTTAAAACACCTTTCCTTGAGAGAGTATTGCCTTAGTCTTTTTCAGTCTTTGAATCATTAGTTTTTAAAGAAAGACAATACTTCCTGTGAGTTTGTTCAATGAGGGGATATCACTTCTGTTTTGAGAGCCGAAGCCTGTGGAATAAACTCATAAATTAGAAGTTGAAATTATTTCCTTTGTTTATTGGCCCTGACCTATGTTTCATATAGTAGCTAATAATTACTTTTATAACTGGTATTGTAGTTTAGGGTACAAGTCCTAATTATCTATGGGAAGCTCGTGCAGATTACCTGGATTTTCTAGGACTCAGTTGTTTTAATCTACAGAAAAAGAAAAGGGAGTAAGTTTGGAGGTGACATGGATGATGACGCCACGCTTGGTATCAGGCTTGCCACACAAGCCTTTATTGTGTGTTTTGTGGTAGATGTTGTTTGCATGACTTGTACCTTCAAGGGGTTTACAATCTAGTCAATAATGGGTACATGTGGGTGTAATGTAATAGAAGGCAGTATTCAGAAAAGCAAAGACAAACTCCCAGAAGACTGAGAACAAGATATGTTTGCTTGGCTTGAGCTTTGATTAATATAAAGTTTGAACTTGACAAGTGTTTTCCTAGGGAATAATTGCACATTCAAAGCTAGAAGCATAAAAGTCCACAACATCAATGAAGTGCTTAGTGTGGCTACACTGTAGAATGCATGAAATAAGTAAAGGGACAAAGACTAAGACAAATGAAGTTGGTTGTACCTCTACTGCTTATGACAGATTTACAGTGGCTGTAATTGTTAGTTTGGTCTCTGAGCTATGGAAAATGTAATGATTTGGAGGGGTTCAAGGCTAATAGATTTATAACCACCATACCATTGACAACCAAGAGTCCTTCCCATAGCAGCTTCATGGAAGCACAGGATTTATGCTAGCAACCTAACGGCTCTGATCTTCTATATTATACAGCTGGTCACATATATTCCATCATACCAATGTTGTCACAAGCATTAGAAATTATTTTTTAAGTTGTCTAAAGACTTACCATTTCTAAATTGGTCAAGCTAATGTTTTTGTTAGCAGTGTTAATCTAAGAGACTCTCAGTGGAATAAGACTAACCCTAAGACCTGTCACCTTGTTTTAGTAAAGATATCAAATCCATATGACACATCATATTTCAAGGAATAACTAAATTCTTTTTCTTTTACCCATTTATGGTTCAAAAACCCATGTTGAGAGATGGTGCAGCCTTTTCTAGTTCTTGGAAATATGGATGGTATGGCAGCAGAATCAGTCTCTCCCAGGTTTCTCTTCCCATGGGAAATGGCAAAATAATACAGGGTAAGTTCTAAACTGTTAGGCAAGGTAGAGACATTGCCAGGAGGGTAAGGGCCTCTCTACAGTGGTCTTTACTCAATGTCAGATTCCAGAGACTCATTACAAGTAATTTCAGAGTTCTTAAATATTCTGGTTCAGAAGAATGGTAAGTAATTTAAGTTAAGTGAATAATCAATAAATTAAGAAAAATAAAGCAAAGGCTTGAGTTAGTGTGTAGATTTCACCAAGAGTATCTAATGGATTAGGAACCCTCTTAAGTTCTGCCAACCTACACTCTGGAGCTTGAACATTCTTCTGCCAATGCATCAGCTGATCCATTCTGCTACTGTAGAGGGACCATTGGAATCACTGTAGCTATGGTTTGTGAGTTCTGTTCCTTACTAGAAAAGTAATCAAGAGAGTTAACTTGTATTGAAAGTTTTTTTTAATGATAATGATATTGAAATGTTAATGAATAATGTTAGAGCCAGTGTATGAAGGAATATCTAAATCCTATTTAGGGGCCCAAAGAACTGGGAAAATAGGATGGAAATTAATTCATCTTTTTTGGATGTTGTTTCCCTGCAGATTCTTATGTAGAAAGCTCTAGTAATTGAGTTCCCAAAGAATGGTCTCTGTTTCTAAGCTGATGGACATACTAGGCTTATATCTGGCTATGAGCTATGGAAAAACTAATTAAACAGTGGCTTAAGTGCATGGCTGACTTTTCTCAAGTGACATTGAAGCCCAGACTATGTAGTATATGACTGGATCCCAGATGTACAATATCTTCAATGCCACAGGCTCCTTTTGACTTTCTCCCCTGCTCTGCTCAGCACCAGGCTTTTCCATTTTCAAGACTTCAACCTGACTAGTCGTATTTGCATGCTAAGTCCAAAGAGCTGTGATCCAAGGGACATAGAAAGTGTGCCCTTTGGAAAGCAGCTTTCTTTGAGGCCAATAACTTCCACTTCTTTTAGACCAGAACTCAATCACAGGTCTAGTTTCAAAGGAGTCTCCAAAGAGAAGTTTTTACAGTGTTGCCCTGAAAATAGGAGTTCTGTTGAAAAGAAAAGAATGATTATTATAGAAGCTGGTAGCATCAGCTGCCAAAATTTATGAAGTTTGAATAAGGTCAGAACAAGTAAACTCTGAGACTTGTTCTGCTTCTTTTCACCAAACCACAATTTTATATCTCATCTTAGTGCCACCCTGTTCTAACTCCTGCAGCAAAAGGGGTCAGAAGTCTGAAATCCATGTGTTACCATGACTGCATCCCTCCAGATACTCTAGGGAATCACTTGCTCTTTGCTTTTTCCCTTTTCACCTGTTGGCATTCCTTGCCTTGGAGCTGTAGGTTTCTGCCGTGTCTTCATGCGGTCTTTTCTTCTGTCTCAGATATTCTTGCACCTTTTTCCTGGGAGTGTACTTACTGTTGGAGTAAGTATGTAAGGTCCATCTCACCAAACCAGGGTGATCTCATCATCTCAAGAGTTTTAAATTCATACATCTGCAAAGGTTCTGAGAATCAGGGTGTGGGCACTTTTCATGGCCACCATTCAGTGCACTGTACCTCTGCTAAACTCTGAGATTTGACAGGTCACCCTAAGCCTTTCTGAAGAAATGGAAAATCAAAGGTCCATCTACCAGATGATCTCACCAGGTTGGAAGACATTCTTGGTTCGTGGGCAGAACTTAAGGGTTTGTTTGGAGCATTAGACAGATATGATGTATCCATCTATCCATCATTACAGTGCTGCTATCATCCAAGCTTCTCTATAACACCTGGTCTAGGATAAGTGGTCACAGACAGGAGTGTATATTTCTTTGCTGTAGCAGTGACTGCTGCTGAAGAGATTTATATGGACTGATGTTTTCTTCCTATTCAACCACAACATTAAGATATAGGAGAATAGTGACTATACACTTTGCCATATGCAGACACAAACAGAAAAGAATATTTTTCTCCTCCAGTAGCATCTTCCAGCACTATGAAAGCTAGCCAATAGAGATGATGCCTGACTGTGAACCCTGAATGCTTTAAAAATAATTGATTCAAGTTTTTATAATATGTATGTGTGTGTGTCTGTGAATGAGTTTCTCATGTTTTTTTAAATTTTTTTTTTACTTCGTTAGTTTGTTCATCTTGTTTTATCCTTGTTTGTTTGTCTTTTTTATTTTCCTATTTGATTTCTTAAGTGAGAGAGAAAGAAGGCATGAATTTGGAAAGGTAGGGAGGTATGAAGGACCTGGGAAGAGATGAGGCAGGGGAAAACATGGTCGGTAGAGAAATAGGCCTGCGTGAAAGCTAGAAGGGGTCTATAAGCCAGGGGTCTATATGAAGGAATCACATTCAGAGGCTTGCATGGTCTTGATGGAATGTAGAAAGAATGTTGGTACACACCTTTAATCTCAGTGTTCAAAAAGCAGTGGTAGTAAACACCTTTAATCCCAGTATTCAGAAGGCATGGTGCTACACACCTTTAATTCCTAGATAGAGCCAGTGTGGAAGCAAACATAGAAAGCAGAGCTCAGAAAGAGTCAGTGTCACACAAGAAGTGATGTCTGAGATGAGTCAGTGAAGGACAGGCAAAGTTACTAACAGGAGGAAGAGTTAGCAGAGTGAGTTAGAGAGTGAGAACATTCCCAGCTCTCAAGACAGAAAGGTGAGTTCTCAGCTCAGGACAGTGGTGGTAATCTTGGGTTTTTACCTCTTGCCTCTAGGTGGCGCTTGGTTTCTGACTAATGTCTAGACTCAAATGATTTTTGTCCCGAGTTCCTCAGAAAAAAGGACACCAGGAGAACAAGCTCCATAGTGTCAGTGGACCAGCGCTCTTAGGTTCTCACAGAGAATGAAGCAGCAGACACCGAACCTGCAGGGTCTCCTAAATATATCTTTTGGCTGACTGGCTTGTTGTGCTTGCAAAATTCCTACAATCTGGAGTCAGGAAGTCTCTGACCTTCTGACCTGCTCTTGGGACCGTTGTGCTCATGCTGGGTTGCCTAGTCCACCCTTGATGTAAGTGTCTGGCTTTGTTCTATCTTATTATGTCATGCCCTGTTTCAGCCTAACCTGTTTCAGATCTAACCCTGGGAGGACTGTTCTTTTCTGGGGAGAAGCACTCAGAGGAGGAGGTATGTTGGTGGGTGGGGGTGGGAGATTAGACCTGAGGGAGAAGGGTGATGGGGGAACTGGGAGAAGTGGAGGGAGGGGTGGAGGGAGGTCAGGGTATTTTGTAGGAGAGAAGAAAAAAATTTAAGTTCAAAAAAAGAAACTAAGGGCATACATAGTCTTGACAATATGGGACTGGATCTCTGTGGACTTTGTTTTGTGATAATGAATTGGGGCCTATTTGGCAATTTTCTCCAAAGCCAAGTAAGAGTTGTGATGGGTGAAGTGAAGTTTGGAAGTGTTCTTTTCTGGGCTGCTGAGCTTGGTGATGCACACTTGTAATCTTAAGCACTTGGGAGGCTGTAGCAGGAGGGTCGGTCTACCTTTTGGCCTGAACTACATGTTGAAATGCTATCTCTTTGGGGAAAATGGATAAATCTACAAATAAATAATAAATGTAATGCTGGCCGCTGAGACAGGAGCATATATCAGCATTTCATAATGTTTATTAAATGAATGGGCCATCCTAACACTTTCTATCAAAGAACTTGCCTCATTAAAGCCTCACTCCTAGTCACAGAAGTAATCACCAAGGGCTCTTAATTTCACGTTATGATGCAGCATTGGGAGGAGCGCTAATTTTCTGGTCTGAACCCAAACTGCAGTGCATGATACATTTCCTTCGACACCACACAGACAGCATTAATGGATTTATTTTAAATTGTTGTTTGTAAAATGAAAGCAAACTCCAAATAATTATATGAAATTGTTTTTTAATGTTTGCATAATTTTTTCATCATTAAAAGCCACCAGCCTCTTTAATATTGAGGCACAATCAACCATTGGACATAAAACATCGCTACCTTGACAATTTTAATATCTCTGCCCTGCACATAGATACAGATGCTCTCTTTGTCTATACTGAATGGTTATTTATAGTGCTTGACACATTGTCACCTTATTCTAGAAAATGCAGTGTTTGGGCACGAGTTTCAATATGCAGATTGAAGAAATGCAGGAATATCTTTATTCTGACCCCTTCTGGACACCCACCTGTGCATTTGTCTTACTGCAGAGAAAAGACTGAGAGTCATTCTCCTTTTATAATTTCACAGACCCTTGCTACTCTCACTCATTCTTCCCATTTACAAAGTCATTCTGTACATAAACTATAACTCAGTGTTGGAAAAGCCTACAGATCTATTTACTATGATCAAGGTGTGGCTTTAGAGAAGGCTTTCAGAACCACAAAGGTGGCTGAGATGTTCAATAGGTATTTGGTTTTAATTTAATTGTGCATATTTTGTTTGTTCCAAATCTGAATGAAAAGGTGCCCTCCAATATCTTTGAGATTTGAATACCCAGGAGGCTTAACTTTTCCTGTTTTTTTAAACAGTGATGAGGGAAAGTATTCTTCCTCTCATTTCTGTTTCATTGACACCTAACCTGACACTGTAAGACAAGCTGTTTGGTAGTTGTAAATTGTTGTTTTCATCTCTGCAAGTCAGGGCTTTCTTCAGTAAAACAACATGCAAAAATAAAACACTAATGCTAATGTGCATTTGTCTCACATTACCCACAATTTGTATTCACCAGTCTCACTGGTCTCATGAATTGACTGACTTTATAATAAAGAGATGTTATAAATGTAAACTTTATTTATATATTCAGCATGATGAAAGGTTCTTTTTATCTGTTACAATACAGTCCTTATAAGTTAGAGTTTTAAAGAAGCCCTCTTATAAATAAGCTAATAATATAGTTCAAAGCGATCTGCATGACAAGAGTCTAGAAACTTGTTAGAAATGCATAAGATTGGTACTCACTCTTGCTCTCTGTGGTCCAGAGAATGATCTAAAATAGCCATACTTTCGGTTTCAAATGAGTGAGCTTGTTAGGTGTAGTGGAACTCTTGGAAGAAGTTTTTGTTATTTTGGTTTCTGTAAAAATACAAAATGGTGTTTGAACTAGGTTTACATTCCCACCCTAGCTGTGCTATAGCTGTTTACCAGTTAGGTTTGGAATGCTTGATGCAGGTGGCTATAATATGGTTGGGTGCAGTTGTCCTGGCACCTGTAGCTTGTTTTGGGGATTGGGTGCCACATGAGTATATGGGAACTTTTGGCTTAGGGTGGGCATTGGTTGGTGTTTCGTTGTTTGGGTTGTTGTGGTTAGTGTGATAATTCCCAAAAGAACAAAGATTGGAGAGAATGAGTTTATAGACTGTGAGCTGAGACGCTAATCTGACTCACTGTCAGCTAGTCCTCTTCAAGCTTAGGACAGCCTCAAAAGAGGCTGTGAAGATTTCTACCTTTCTTTCATTCTGTATTAAGGCCACTTGTAAAAGAGGTGAAGATTTCTTTCTATCTTTCCTTTCTCCTTCCTTAAACAGAGGGTAAAAGGTTATATAGCGTACTGCTAAAGTTAGGCATGTAGCAAGCAAAAATAAAAGAATAAATAGTAAGCGGCAGATAGAAAAACATCATCAAATCATCTGTTGATGATTGGAAGAGCCTGATTGAGAAAGCAAAGGTGACATTATGAACTTCTTAGGAAGCCCAACTGGCATGTGACTATTTACCAATATATTGTATACTACAACGCTCCACCCCTGAATCTGAATCAGCATTTTTTTAGGAGGATGCCCAGGTCATCAGAATACATGTTAACATTGAGCTATGAGAAGCATAGCACTGGTCTCTGCGTATTATGATAAAGTTATGGGAGTAAGTCATTATGACACGTGACCATTTAAGATGTTTTCCAGGTCCAAGCTGGATAGATAGATTCTCAGGCCACATCCGCAAAATAATTTTAATAAGCCTTCTAAAGACTAGAAAGCTGTAATGTTTAAAGAGTTTACTTATGATTTATTGAGAAATAAAAATTGCGCTATATTTATAGTGTACAATATATTTTAAAATAAGTATATGTTGTGGAATGGCTGGATTAAGCTAATTAACATTTGTACTTCCACACTTGTTTTTTGTGTGGGATGAGAACACTTAAGATATACTTAAGTCCTTCTATGTTTTGGAATCCTTGCCAGGCAGTTGTGATGAATGGCTAGTTTTGTAAGAAGCAAGATTTTGGAAGAATTGGACATGAAACTGACAGCTTTAGAAATTTCAGTGTAGTGAGAGTGGGTAAAGGGAAGCTTCATATTGTAAAAAGAAAAAAAAAAGAGTTCATGCAAGATTGGCTGCAAATTACACAGTCCTAGTCAGTCAGGATCTTTTTATAGAGGACCATAAAAAAAAAAAATGAGGTACTCTTTCCATTCTACCTCTGATTGTAGTGAGGACTATGAAAATTTAGAAATGGAGTAAAAATAGCAATTATATTCTGACCATAGAAGCAGAAAGAATCAGGAAAGGGCTCCCAGAAAGGAATCCTATTCCTGTGTTCTATATACAAATCTAATCAAATTTAAGAAAGACTTCTGTAAAAAGGAAGAGAGGGGGGAGGGAAAGAAGAGAGGGAGGAGGAATCCAATGCTAAGCACAGTATTGCAAGACATGCCATGTGTCTTGGGTCTCAAATCAACATCTACTCTGATGTGGGCAGAGAAGAAATGACAAGACATGCACTCAGCAAACTGGTAAGGGGCAGTTTTATGTGGCTGCTGGCTGCACCTGACCATCTTGTGGATTGTCTTGAGACTCTGAGTTGGATGAGGTCAAAACCTTTTAAGTTTTTCATTACTTTAGGAAGGGATTTTTGAAGTTCTTAGATTTCATTTTGATAGTGCTGAAAGGTTTGTCCAAGATTTACAAAGTGATCATTTAGCAGATTCTAGTTTCTAGCAGTTATTCTCCAGTCCTTCCGGACAATGTTTTCTCTAAACACGTGCTACTCATATCCAGCACTACATTTCTAAGTCTTTTAGAGATGTTCACCTGTCATCACGCTAAGGAAGCTGTAGGATCACTGACTGAAGGTAGGAATGACGCATATTGTTGCCACGTAATTTGGGTTTGAGAGATTAAGTGACATGTTAGTCCTGTGACTAATCTTGGAGCTTGGAATCAATCAATTTCACATTTCTAGTTGCATATTATAGTAGACCAGTATAGTAATCATTGGTTCTAGATCACAATATTCCTCCTCTTTTTCTTCCAGGCTCCTAGAAACTGTACTTTCTGGTCTCCTATTGGCTACATGATTCTGGCTAATTAGCTCTAAGTGGAGATGAGGTGTGATCGAACGCTCCAGCACTCAGGAGGAGGCTAGCTACTCCTTTCCTTTGCTGAAGCCTGTGTCAGGATGTACCTCAGACTGCCTGAGTCCTGAATTAACTGTGAGCCTGTATTGGTTACTTTTCTCTTTGTTCTGAGAAAGCTGATAGAGGCAACTTAGAGAAAGGAAAGATTATTTTGGCTCATAGTTTCAGGGACTACAGTCCACCTTGGCAGTGATGCATCACCTTTGAGCTCTGTCCTTGACTTCAGGAGCTTGTGGTTTATTCACACTGTTGCTGACCATGAAGGACAGATAAGACTATAACAGGGCTGGCTATACACTCAAAGACTGCCCCCTCGTGGCCTATATCTACCATCTAAGCTCTACATCCACAAAGTTCTGCAACATATTCCGTAGCAGATGATGTGTTTAAGGACATGAGCCTGTGGGGAACATTTCATTCAAACACCTGGAGTAGACATGTACTGTGGTCCACAAATAAAATCATTTCAATATTAAAACACTAATACCTTGGCATTGTCACTGCAGTATAATCTAACATACACTGCCAGGTACAAATTCTTATCTGTATAAGCACCAGAAAATGAGAGGCTGTAAAATAAAATAAACTTAGCTGGTCACTAAATATCTATGTTAATCAGTTTATATACTCGACAATGATCTTGTCTTTGAGAAATGGTATTGTGTTTTTCTTTCACCTAGGTATGTTAACAGTTTCTCCTATATGCCTAACAACATCTATGCTTAATGAATGAATAAAATATATAATTCTGTTTTGAAGTTAACTCTGTGGTTATGTTCCTTTCTATCCTGAGATATTTTAGCAATGTCATTTATATTTCTAATGGTTTTCATATTTTTTATGCTTCTCTGTCTTATGCCAAGGAGTTTTGGGCACAAACATTGACCTTTTTTAAGGTAGAAAGCTTGGGCTATGTACGTGTGTATTACTATTAAACTGCCAGCATCAGTTTCAGAGGAGAAAGGAAGAGAAGATGCAGTGACATTATTATAAATTCAGTGCAGAGATCCCCTAGTTTGATTTGCTGGCATGCCTGGAGCCATTCACAGACCTTTAAGAACATTGTAAGGTAATAAATGTTACAGGCATAACATGCCTATCGAGCAGATCTTAAATGTATTTATGTATACTAAGTTTTTTTTATATTTTATATTTCATTGTGAACACTATGTCATTCTCCTTTTTCTTTTATGTACCATACTAATGAGCCTGTCTTCAAGGGAATAGCATACTGTGCTTTATACAGGGCTTTTAAATGGAGACTGTGTGGTCATTGAAAAAAACTAAATGGATGTCAAATACCTTCTTTTAAAGCAAAGGTGCATTTGTTTCAGCTTTACTCATAAGCCTGCATGCCCTGGGAAAGATGTATGGGTATATGGTGATATGTCCCATTGTAGTGTATTCTCTGCTTTATTTCAATTCACCTGTGATCTGCTTTCTGTTCTTCCCTTTAATTCATACTGTGATGTGTGTGTGTGTGTGTGTGTGTGTGTGTGTGTGTGTGTGTGTGTGTGCCTATAGAGAACAGAAGCCAATATCAGGTGATTTCTTTTGCTGTTCATCTTATTTTTTGAGACAAGGTCTCTCATCAAACTTGGAGTAAAGCAGTTGGCTAGATTGACTGACCAATGAGCTTCAGGAATTGAACCTTGCCCTAGGGCTGAGGTTGCAAATGTGACTATGCTGTAACTGGCTTTTACATCCACTCAAGGGATCCAAATGTAGGATCTTGTGCTTGCACAGCAAGGATTTTACCAACTGAGCCACCCCTTCTGGCCTTACAAATAATTTACCAGTTGTTTCTGGTTTCTTTAATTGTTTGCTTCATATTCTACATCTGGTTTTAACAAAGTTTTCATTGTTGATTCTTAATTAAGTTTCACGAAATCCTTGATATTTCAGACATCATTAGTGTTTTCTATCAGCTCTCTTACATTGACCTCAGCCATCCTCCATGTCTCAGAACTTCTATACCCTTTATTAAATATGTTGATTATCAAAAAGACATATTTTTGGCTGAATGTTCTTAAATGTTTGTGATTGTTAACATTCTTCTGTATTCTTAAAGACTGCTATGAGAAAAATCTGAGAAGGGAATCATTGTATTATTTCATAACAAAATCTCACAAAGTTAAAATTAATAATAGCTAACATTTAGTATCTGTACATTTCATGACTTTATGAGATATTTTGCACATGTTATCTCATTTAATTTTTTCTAGAACCCCAAGAGAGATTGTTACTATTAAATCCATTATACAGTTGAAGAAACTGATACAGAGAAGCACTAGTAAGAAACTGCAGTTTGTCCAAGCCACCAGAACCAGGTCTCCATTCTCTAAATCACAACTTTAACTGTAAATGAGAGAAAGAGAAGTAAAGGCATTCCATAAATAACTGAGCAGAGACACCTGTATTTCTTCAGGCTATCTTCCCATCAGTGTCAGAATTCTCTGGCTTGCCCGTTGTCACCTTGGTTATTAATACATGTTTCTTTGTTAGTGAAAAGATCATTTACAAATCACACCTAGGTGAATATAAATGAAGTGCCTGGATTTGTCTGGGTATTTCTAGATGGAGAGTTAATGTGAATATCATAATGCCACTTACTTTAAGGTGTTGACTTGTGCTGTTCTGTGGAGGGTCCATGTTGATCTAATGTGGTAGGAGAATAAATCTTATACTCTCGTGGCTTCATCCACACAATGGCTTTCTTCTAGCTTGATGCATCGTTGCTCAAGATCATCCTTCATGATTTCTCATCTTCTACCAGAAACAGTGATGACAGAGCATGTTTACTGAAGACCCACTGTTGCAGAAGTTTATTTTTAGTGGTGTTTAAAATAATTGTTTTTGTGCACTGTTAGAAAAAGGGATGCATAGGCCTTGGATTTTTATATTGTCTGCAGGTGTTGAATTTCTGTGGGGGGATGTTTGATTGCTTATGATCTGCACCTGAGGAGTTCTGAATGAATCAAACACCTAAGTTCAGATGCTTGGGATTCCATTGTCTGTCCAGTATGGTTCCTACCATGATGGTGGTTCCCTCTGCTGAGGTCTGGCAAGGTTTGCAGTTATGAAATATGCCTCATTGTCTTCTTTCTGGGCCGCCACAGTGGTGTACTACTACAACCCACTGCATGTCAGACATTCATATCATATGTTTTCAGAGCACTATCCTGTGAGAATCTTATAATAACTCCATAACATGGAGATTATCATAACTTAATCTATGGATAGGGAAACTGAACTTGGTGAAGGGTTTTTAACTGCTTATGATAATGCAGGTGGGACATTATAGAACTGCATAAGCCCTGTATTTGGGAGTAGATGGAAAACATTAATCAGACTCTCGTTATTTGTGCTTGGGGTGAGACATTGCTGCACACTCAGTGCAAGAAAATGGATTTGACCTTTACAGTTGAAGAGAGGAACATTCCCATAAGGTATTAGAAAATGAGTAGGTGAAACATGTTGAGAAAGGACTGAACAGCTCCTTAGGAAAATCTGAGAACAGAGTCAAGGACTCTGTTGATTAAACAGGTATAAGCCGGATGCATAAGTTCTAAGAACATTGGTAAAATTTGAGTATAGGATTCAGGTCATCAGGAGATTAATGCAACAAATTGTTATATATGTATGTGTTTAGCAAGGACCTAAGGGCTGCCGGCATGGCTCTTGTACTTCTCTAGCCAGCATTCAATACAGTTTCATAAATGGCACACATGACACCAGTAATTTTCATAGAGTGAAATCAGGTGAAGCTGTCAAGTTACTTTCTTGTTACTCCTCCACATAATTACTAACTTAGTAGCTTGTAATAGGTGAGCTACTGTCTCACAATTCTGGAGGTCAAAAACCCCAAATGGCACTGAAAGACTAAAACTAAGGTATTGATGGCTTCTCCTAGGCTCTAGAATCTAAAGGGTCTAGGAGAGAACTATCTCCTTCCTTTCTTCAGTTTCTGAAAGACTTCTTCTTTGCTTGGCTTGTAGCTCCTTCTAACATTTTCAAAACCAGCTGCATCCCCTCTACAAGTCTTTCCTACTCTTACACTCCTGACTCCCTCTTACAAAGTCTCTTAGAGTCCTGCCTTCGCCTTCATGACATTTGTGAAGAGGGACACATCCTTCCCTCCACCAATCACGGCAGAGACAGGTGAAGAACTTCCCCTAGGCTTTGTTTAATAGAATCATGGAGATGAGTGGTAGCAAAAGGAGGCTACCAACTTGAGAAAACATCCATAGACTTTTGGTTGTGAGCTGATGGGGTCTAAAATAAAAGGAGTATAAGTGATAATGGAAAGAGGTGAATTATTTGAGAGAAATTTGTGTATAGCAGCTGCTAATTAGCTGGATAAGCAACAGAAGGGGAGATAGAATTCAAGAATGACCTCAAAGTTTCTCATGGTCACCTGACTAGCACATGCTCTTAATTTTCTAGGTAAAATATAATTTTGCGAACTTTAAGTGTTGTGTAAATATTCCCAACCAGTCAATGTAAACTGCTTTGACTTCAAGCAGATTATTGGTGTTGGTCGCTCCTGCTGATTATTCACATTTTCTGCTATAATATTTTTTTCTTTCCTCTGCTGTAGGCTGTTGTTTAGTACAGGGCAGGCACCTGTGTCTTCTGCGCTAAATTACACTTTAGTGTAGTACTTTAAACTGGCATATTGTTGAGATTTTGATAAAAGGGTTCAGATGTATTCCTCTTGTGGTTTTTGATGCATTTAGGAAAATAATTTTTATAAATGCTTTTGGTAAATAAATTGCTCTTTTGTAATATAATTGTAGATTATTGACTTTCATGAACAACTTAGAATGCCAGCTTTCATTCGTGGTTTATGAATCACAATTTGAACATACCAGGCTCTCAAGAACTCATAGAATGTTTTCATTTATAATATGCCAGGTTCATTTTTTTGTTCATCATCATGTTGTATATTTTTTTCAGGATAAGAAAATATGTTCCTATACTCAAATATTTAAGCATATATGTTAATAACACAAATAAAATCACTAAGAAGATATATAAGAAGTGTTAATGTTCTGAAAGTAGATATCCAAACAACAGAGAACATAACATCAGTTGGAAATGGAATGAACCAAGATTTGTTTAACGGAATATTTCAACCACTACTGCCCAGTCAAGCAACTTCATCCTTTCTAATGTAATTTAAAATATAAATGTTTCTGATAAATGTTGATTTCACAGACTGATAATATGCATTTATCTGTATTGATCTGACAGGCTATTTATATTCAGAATATATAAAGGTGTCATAATGATCAACAGAACAGACAAGCCACCAGTGATATAAATGGACAGTAACTCAAATAGATACCTCAAAAACAATGTTAATGTTTAAGGCCCTGCATCTATAAAATACTAGAGTAGCCAGTACATGCATAAAATTATGCTTAACTTTAGAAATGGGAAATGTAAATTAGAACCACTGTGAGATGCTACCTAATATTTAAATGATGAAAAATATTTAAGACATCAAATAACTAAAAAGATTGAGAACATCAATTATCAGTGAGGATCTAAAATAAAGTTCTCATACATTCTGAGTTGGAATGTAAAATAATACAGTCACTCTTGGAAAACAGTTGGCAAATTTTTAGACATATACACAGTACCTGTAGAGTTAGTGTGAGGGTCCATATTGGATCCCTGATACCACAAAACGAAAAGGGAAAAGTTAATTATACATTTTCTAACTAACTCAGCAGTTCTACCTCTACATATTTCCAAGTGAATTGCAAGCACACAGCAACATGATTAAATCAACAGACACTGTTGCGCATATGGAAACTAGACTCCAAAACATATGACTGGACTGAGGATTTAGCTCATGCATGTAGCCAATTATTATAATCATATGTATGTATACACACACTTATATAACATAATATATATACATATATGTATGTATGCATATTCATTTATAGGGAGTACAAAAAGTTACAAAACCAACCTGATCCAGAAATCAGAAGTCACTGTAGATGATAGTGTCTGATTAAAAGAAAATGTATGTTACTTTTCTGTTGCTGTGATAAAGCACCATTAAAAGGGCAACTTATAGAAGAAAGAGTTTATTCTGGTTTGCAGGTCCAGAAGAATAAGAGTCCCTCATGGCTGGGAGGCATGGAAGTAAGTGATCAGGCATGGTACACCAATAGGAACATGAAGCTGAGAGCTCACATTTTCAATCCAAGCATGAAGTGAAGAGAGGGAACATGAAGTACAAGAAGGCCATAAATACTCAGAGCCAATTCCAAGTGACATCATTCCTCCAGCAAGACCCCACATCCAAAGGTTTTAAAAGATCCCCAAAGAGAACCATCAACTGTGACCAAGGGGTCGAATATCTGAGCCTATGGAGGAACATTCTCATTCAAAGACCACAGCAAGTACAAAGGAACTTCTTAGGAGAAAAGAAACATTCTATATGAGTTGCATTGGGCCATTGGGTACATGGATGAAAACGTTCCTCAAAACTCATCAATCCCATGAAATTATATACATTGTACTCTAACAAATCTTCCCTTAAAAAGTACTTTGCTAAACTACCAATGTAGTGATGGGCAATATTGAATATTGCAATATAACTTCATGGATTTTACAACTGACAAAAACATTGCAGATAATGACTTTAAGTAAGAAATTTCTTGCATATAAGCCCTTATGATATGTGATCACAGGAACATAAAGCCTACAGAAGCACCTAGGGGAAGCCAAGTACTCAAGATAAATGGCCTTTTAGCAGATTCCCTACTGATTCTCTACTCTACAGATTCAAACAGAAGGATGATTCAGATGCAATTAAAGAGGCAAATAGGAAGAAAGTTCCACATTAATCTAAAGAGTATGAAGACATCCACTTATTCAAGGAACTCAGACTGTATAATAGGACAAGAGCATGAAAACAGGCATAGAGAAAGTGGTAGTTACTGTTATGTAAATATAATCAAATTAAATGAGAGGACAACTTACAGAAGATGGGATGCACTGTGGCTCATGGTTCTAGTAGTGTCAGTCCATCTTGGGAGGGAGGACACAGCAGAGAAGCTTACACCACAGTGGCCAGGTCAAGCTGTAACCCCGAAGGACATGCCCATATAGACCTGTTTCCTCCTGTTGGCTCCCTTTTTCATAGTTCCATCACCTCCTAATAGTCTCTTTGGATTGAACTCATCAATGTTTTAAACCATTCATTAGGCCAGAGCTTCATCAAGGTAATCTTCTGCAAACCACCTCATAGATACACCTAGAGGTAGGCTCTACTAATCTCATGAGAGTTTCTCAATACAGTTCAGTTGATGATCATGATTAATCATGAGAGGATGGGAGATTGTAGATAGGATCCAGCCTGTGAAAGTTGTGTGGAGCCTGTTAAGTGCTTTGATATCTACTCGGCTTCGATGGAAGATCATGTTTGGTTTAATTTTTTAAATTAGCTAACTGGGATAGCAATGACTAGCGAGGTTTTACCAAGTATTCTGATAATTATTCTGTTTTCAAAATCATCATCAGCATATCACTAGACCACTAAGAGTAAAGGCTTCCTGTGTTAGTCTAACTTGGAGCCTTGTATAGCCATGTGACTCAGTTCTGGACAGTAGGATATAAAAGGATATATTCTTTGGTGATTCTGAGGTGATCTCAAGGAAGGAGCTGATGTGCTCCCACTTTTTCTCCTTCCTGCCTTCAGGAAGCCATATGTAACCTTCACCTTTTAAAGATGGTGTTCACACCCTACAGTCAGATTCTTTATTTTCCATGGATCGTATTATATGCAGATTTTAAAGTTCCAAGTTATGAGAAGTGAATGAGTATAAAGATTAAATAAGCTAATTCAGAATTTTATTGTCTTTACAGGCTAAACCTATTCTTAACCAACATAGTGAGGTTTGAATTTTTCAGAACCATCTTAGATTCATTATGACTCTTAAACACAAAGACCTATTTACTTTTTTATGATATTTTACTTTTTTCCTTCTGTTTCTTCACCATTTAAGAATGGAGATGATGGAAATGAAGTAATATTTCATCAACACAAATAACATTCCCTGGCTTGGACTTTCAATTTATGTTGACGGCTGCCTTAAGGTATAGGAAAATGATGGCCATAGTCCACAATTATAAACTAATTAGCAAGAATATCAAAATGAAATCTCAATAAGTGGGTTCCCTTCTCTTCTAGTTTGTACTAAGCAAAGTTGATTAGCATCTTAAAGAGGAGCTGTGCATAACTCCCATATTTGAATGGCTGCAAAATGTTAACATGTGATAATGATTTGCTACAACAATGATATCAGAATCTTTATATTTAAAATGTCCAGATAATAAGCACTTAACACATTTTATTTAATCAAGATTGTTTCTATCTTTATTATTATTTCTATCTATTATTATTATTATTTCTTTATTATTTCTGTCTTTAAAGAGAGGTGGAGAGGGTACAGAGAATTATCTAGAACATTTCTGGGGAGCCAAGTTCCTTCTCCTTTCCCTTTCATCTCCCACTGTGTTGTCTACCAGGGCCTCAATATCCTAACAATAACCAACAACTTGTCAACTTGTTTTGTAAAGTTAAATCAGGTTGCTTCCTTTCAATGAATTAAACAAAATGGAAACTAACCTTAGAAACACAAATAGCCATTACAACGACTGTACTTAGAAGGATATTAAGAGCTAAAAATGTTTGCATTTATTTTTAAAGGGGTTATAAATAAATCACCTGAGCAAGATTGTAATTTCTAGTCAATATAAAGAAATAAGCAACTGGGTTTTTAAATGCCAGAATGAATTATTGAAGGAAGTTCATCAAGGTGGTTTCTCCCTAGATCTTTACGAGGAAATGGGGTCATTTGTCTTTGATGATTTAGAGGAAACCTGGTGTCTGGTATAAGTTTAGAGACTAGAACTCATCCCATTTTAAAGTGCCTTTTGCTAGAGTAAGCCCGCATTTAATAGTTGGTTTGATACTTTTTCTTTCTGGGCTAACTGGATACCTTTGATGATACAGATCTACCTTGGTCATGCTTACTTATGGACCTTTCCATCATAATTCACCAGCTGCATTGTTTACTTCACAATACATTTCTTGGTGTTTCTGGATAACAATGGGTTGGAGCAAATATAGCCCATTGATGAAATCAGACTAAAATGATAGGCAATCATTGTGTGGTGATGAGCCTGGCACATGATGAGGCTGTGATCTGGGGCCGTCCTGGACCAGCTAACAATGGACAAAGATATAGATCTGGAGTAAGAAGAACCAAGAACAAATTCTAGTTTGTCATAAGGCTCAGAGCAAGTCATTTTTCATCCCTAGGTTTCATTTTCATCTTTTCTAATGGAGGATTGAAAATGTTCACCTCCAGAGGTTATTTGACCCTAAAGTCAAATAATAGTTTTGACAGTGCTTAGCACAGCCTATAATCTTTATTAACCTACAGCTCTATAAAACTCTGGAAGCTACATAAGTCATCCAGATGTGTTTTGTGGGCAAGTTGTGGACCATGTCTTTTTCTCTCTCTCTTCCTCCATAGAAGAAGCCTAGATACTTTGAATCTATGTGACCAGTGTCCTACAATAAAAGGAGGTGTCTTTGAGACCACCCTGTACCCTTTTTTATCATGTTCTCATGCTTATAGGACTAGAATACATAAGCTTTCTTGCCCTCAGATTTCTATTTGGGAAACCATAATAGATGCTCAAGCAGTGAGAAGAGAGTATGTGGATTATTGATTCTTCTACTCTACCACTGTTGTGCTAAGATTTGAGAGCAGCTGCATTCTGCCATCACAACATTGATTGGTTCCTGTTGAGTAGTGTCATCTACTTTGACTTCATCTTACTCTCCTTGCTCTTAAAGCCAAGAAATGGTATCTACCTCCCACTGATGTAGGTTCAGTAATGCTTCATTCCACTTTGTTGGATCTATTGCATCTTTCTCTGGTTTTGTCGATGTTACTTGCAGTGTCTATTTTTATTCTTAATATTGCAGTCAACCATAAGTTCTATGGCTCAAAGCAACATATTATTTTACCCTATAGTTCTATATGTCAGAAATGTGATATAGGCTGAAATCATATGTCAGTGGGGTTACCTTCCCTCCTGGAGGATATGAAGGAAAATCTGCTTCCTCATCATTTCTAGCTTCTAGAGACTGCTCATACTTTTTGACTCATAGCCCCTTTCTCCATCTTCATAGCCATCCAAAGCAGCCTAAGTATCCCTGTGTTAATGTTCAGTTACTGAAACAAAGTATCTGAAATAGTCAACTTAAAAAGCACAAAGGTCACCTGGCAAGATTGCTCAGTGGATAAAGGCTCTTGTTGCCATGCCTGGAGACTTAAGCTTGATACTGGATCACACATGGTAGTTCCTTTGTACTTTTTCCCTTTTTAACCATATAATAAACCTACTTAATTCCTTATCTTTCTGCCAACCACTTTTGCCACTTTTGTATATAACAAGTTTTTGTGGCTTTGGTATGAGATGTCTTAATGTTCTGTCTATCCCAGGAATAGTGAGACTATATCCTAGGAGTGCCAGGGTCTGGTAAATTTATACATGTCTTTGACTACTGGGTTTTGTAACCCTACCAGATGGACAATTATTCCAAAATATCCTTAATTCTGATATATGCATTTGTAGCCTTTAATTCAGGTCAAAAGCTATTTATTCTTTGCCTAATTCAATCACTGGTCCTAGTCCTGGAGTCCTGGAACATTTCAACCTCAATACAATCTAAAACATTTAGGCCTAGAACTTGAAGGCTTCAACCTTCTGTACAATCTAGAATGTTTAAGTCTCTGAGTCATACTGCTGACTAAGCCACTTAGACTATCTCCTTCTGAACACAGGGCTGTACTGAACTCAACTAACTCTTCTGGTTCAATTCACTCGCTATTCTGGCTCAAACTCTTCTTGAAACTGACTGGATCAAACTGACCTTCTGAGCTGACTGACTCTTTCTAACTGAACTCTTCTGAGTCTGGCAGACTCTGCCTGATTCCTGCAACTTCTCTGACTGAACGGCTCTGCTTGGCTTCAAACTGACTCATTCTTCTTGTCTAATACTTGACTTCTGCTGAACTGCCTTTGTGTCTCTGCCTCAGACTCCTCAGACTGCTTCAGACAACAGAAGCAAATATTCCATAAATATCAATTAAATGAAGGAGCCTAAGGCAGATGGTAGAGAGATAAAGACATGATATTTCAGAGTTTGTAACCACCCCTTCAAAGCATTTCTTTGGATGTATTCTGCAACTTTAAGATTGGAGCATGTGAGAGTAGATAGCAGTGTTCTGGCAGCAATGGTGAGAAAAGCCTAAGCAAAAATTTGTTATCTGTTAGTTTTGTGAGGGAATTTCTACTACTGCATTCCATTTGATGAGGAGATGGGGGTATTTATTAATTTTATTCACTTTTTGGAGTATCACTGACATACAAAATGCTGTACTTAATGTATACAACTCAATGAGCGTAGAAGTAAGTATAACCCATGAAATCTGTTTTCAGAAAGGAAACACGTACCTCCAAATGTTTCCTCCTGTCTAATTTATTATTGTTGCTTTTATTAATCAGAGCTCAAAAACATTTAGCATAAAATGTATTATCTTAGCAACATTTGAAGTACATATTGCAATATTATTAATTATAGGCATACACTAGAGAGCAAACTTCTAGAACGTGCCGTGCATCAATGTAATTCTGGGGAGAGTGCCATTTAAGCCAGCTGGCTAGTCTTGTGTTAATTTGACACAGAAACTAGAGTTATCTGAAAGGAGAGAACCTCACTTGAGAAGATGCTTTTATAACATCCAGCTTTAAGGCATTTTATTAATTAATGACTGATGGAAGAGGGCCCAGCCCATTGTGGGTAGTTCCATTCCTGGGCTGATTGATGGCCTTGAATTCTATATGAGAGCAGGCTGAAGAAGCCGTGGGTAGCAGGCCAGTAAGCAGCACTACTCTACACCCTCTGCATCAGCTCCTGCCTCCAGGTCCCTGTCCTGTTTGAATTCCTGCCCTTACTTCCTTTGATGATGCACATATGGAAGTGCAAGTCAATTAAACCCTTTTCTCTTTAACTTACTTTTGATCATGGTATTTCATCATAGCAATAGAAACCCTAACTAAGACGAGCCATTAAACTATATCAATGATACATGTATATCTTACTTAAAGTAGAGCATCCAAGGAATCCCTCTTGGCTAATATACCAAACCTTTCTTCAGAGATACACGTTACCACTTTCCACAACTGACTTGATTGATAATCACAGGTTCTCTTCTCACATAGGTTCTTCCCACTCCACCAACATCCTTCCTATTTCCCTTCCCCTATTCTATGACTATTTTTTCCTCCATAAGACAGAGTAAATACCTCATGTTGTTAATTTTTAAATTAACTCTAAGTAGTATAGATCAGCATCTGGCCCTTACTAAGTCCTTAAACATACTAGTGCAACATTGCCTATTTTAGTTGTGTGTCTCCTCAGGATTGTAGGCACTTTTATTATAGAAAGCTATCAGGGTTTTAGGAAGCATTAATATTGATCATCTAGATATGACTTGCAATAACCATATTTCATTTAAAGACAGAAAATCAAAAGTTGGCCACTGACCAGTAAATAACATGTTATAATGAAATTCACTAGGTGGCAATCTTGGTCTCAATATGGCAAGTGTTGAGTAATTGACAGGAATTCTTATTTGTTAAAGCAAATTGCAGATGACTACCTTTGATGACACAAGCATAGCAATAAATGTAGAAAGTGATTTAAGACTAGGTTTGTATAATGTCAGTCTTTCGATTTACAAATCTAAATGGTATGTTTCTTCATAAAAAGTGCATGTTAATGCAAAATAGTGTCTCCTTAAAATGTCAAGTGCAGTGAATTACTAAGATGTTGCTGATGGTTTGTGTTTTAACCTCAAACACTCCCTGTTATTGTCTTGATTGTTACAAATAGTAGGGATGCTTTCCGACATGATTATTACTTTATTAAATAATTTGGGCTAATGCCCTTATACTTCTTCCATGTGTCTCCAATAATTTATTCATGAGCCTCATCATATTCTGCATAAAGCTAGCATGATTATATTTGCACCTGAAATTTCTTTAGATTGAGATGGATGGCAAAGATCAGACACTTTAAAAATACTTTGCTGCACTGCCCTCTAATTGCCAATTTTACTGAATGTAAAAATGCAGTTATTTTCTCGTCCTTGTGGCTTCCCTGGGAATAATATTCAAAATGCCAATTGACAACCCTGTTCAATACAGAGCAGGTAGCTCCTTCTTCTGTCTCTTCTAGGGGTATAAGTGTCAGAGTGTCCTTGTTATGGGTGGAGGGGGGAGAAGCAGTGTTGAGGTGACTTCTATGGGCATCTGGAATTACTGATCCTTGGACAGCTTTAAAGAGAGCAATAAAACATATTTATTATATTTTTCTTACCTTTCATCTTGAAAGCATTCAGTAAAAGTTTCAGTTGTAAACAAGTCAGGGCAAGTTAAAATATCTTTTCTTTGAAAAGTTCCTATTGTTCTGGTGATAGGGTTAAAATAACTGCCATTACATGCTTTTGGAGCTTAAGTGACTGTATGTCCAACTAGCAACAGCAAAAGCTTATTATTTCATGTGAGAAATTACGTGCTCCTGTACCTACTGAATTCCAAATATACTCTACTCATCATTTAGCGGAAGGAGTACAAATGATAAAGGTATGGTTAACAAATGGCATTGGGTGCCTTTCATTGGGGCAAAATTGCCTGAATGTAAATCCCTCCACTGCCACTGTCTATCTAATCTTCTCTCATCTGTAAAATGGAGATAGTTGTAATTAACTCATTGGGCTGTTTAAATTAGATGAGTTAATATATGTGAAGTTATACTTGAGCCAAGCACTTCTATTGGTGTCTTCCAAGGCAAACTGCAGGCCCTGCTTCCCTTCTGGTACCATCTGCTTCTTCCCTTCCCAGATACCTGTGTGATTGATCATCCAAGCCTTATGCTGTAGGCTTTTATTGTGTTTAATGGAACTCTTTATTGTACCTCTGCCATTTCCCCCTGTTCATGTAAGCCAGTCTCACCCACACATTTATAAAGATCACTGAGGTAGGAATTGTGATCAACCACTTTTAAATCCCTCCTGTGCCCAGTACCACTATAGGGCTATGCAAGTCTTTGACTTCAAATCATTGGTAAAAAGAAATTAAAATAACTCCTCCCCTGCAAAGCCTGTTCAGATTTTATTTTTCTATCTCTATGGGAAATTAGTTGGTTCTTGCTTAGCATTTCTTTATCCCTAAGCTTTTTTTTCTTTCTCCTACCTGCCTGCCTCTCTCCCTTCATTCTCTTTCACTGGTCTATGATCCAACCTCCTAACCATCTATTCAGTATATACATATCTCTTACCTCCAAACGTGTGAGAAACAATGCTAGGCGCTACATATACAGATGGGCAGGCTACTAAAGAGACTGCATTTTGTAGAAGTTATCATATGCTCTAAACAAAAAGATTAACCTTTAATCATTAATGGCTGTGTAAGCTATAACAGGAAAGCTATAAATGAATAATGATGAGAACTTTCTTAAAATGTGTGATTAAGGTGGCCTTTTCTGAGGACGTCATTTTTAAAGAGAAACTGGAAGCTTTTTCTTCCTCCTCCTCCTCCTCCTCCTTCACTTCCCCTTCCTCCTCCTCCTTTTTCCTTCACCTTCTCCTTCCCCTTCTTCTTCTTCTTTTCTTCGTATACAAGGTACCATGTTCTAACATGGTATTAGAAAGTATTAAGGAGTGAATTGCTGGATGAGTTTAAGGATGCTGTTAGTACAGTCCCCAGGGTTTGTTGCTTTTCTGCTACCTTCTCATTTACTTATTGTGTATAGCTGAATGCTGCTGTCCCCTACTTAAACACGTATCATATGCATGCTCCCTCTATGAATGCCTGTGATCAAGGACAGTACTCTCCTAATAATGGAGAGCTGCTTGCTTCTTCTTATCTAAAGAAACCTTAAAACAACCTGATGTTGAAGGTTCCTGAAAGAATACTTAATTTTACCTCATTTTCTAAGGATTTTCTTTTGTTATTATAGTTGTTCCTGTTCTCCAAGTACCTTGCCTATTAAATTCAAACATGTCCATAGATGATTCTGGCATTAGAGCTACACTTCTCTTTGCTTTTCCTTTATTTTCTTTTGTGTTCTTTTCAGGAGATAGTGTGGCCTGAGACACTGTGGCAGCATCTAGGGATGCAGCAGTAAGCACAAGTGATAGAAACCATCAGTGTTGCAGAGCTGCTTCTCCAGGGCGATTTCATAGGAAGGTGATGAGCATGGTGAGAAGAGGAACTTCTGGATAAGAATGCTTCTTTGAGATAGCAGTGTTGATGCAAATACTTGAAGAATAATGTGCTATAGTGATATTAGGAAAGAGTATACCAGGTACAAAGAACAAACAGGGCAAAACAGAATGTGCCTGGCATATTAGAGAATTAACAGGATGACAATATAGTTAAGGGATATCAGTAGTAAATCTGATCAGAGATACAATTGAGGAGATCAGGGGATAATTTTCAGTGTATCATCATAATATAGCTTTCACTGTGGGGAAGATGGGGAACTGGTGAAGGTTTTTAAGTAAGGGAATTAAAGACATATGGACTGTTAACTCTTCTTCAAGTGACAGAGGGAAAACAATCCGCCAAAGTCCATTTGTCTTAAAATTGGTGTCCCAGGTATAGAATAGGAATTTGCTGACATTGGCCTTGAGTAATGATAACATATTATTGCCTGGGCAGCTTAAAATGTCAAATAATGGAGTTTCAGCTCTTCTTTAATGAGCTGCAAGGGCTCCCTCCTACTGTTGGGTAGAGTTGCTCAGGATCACACAGAAGCAGATCAATGTGACAGAGACTGTGATGACAGAAACTGTCTCAGGTAACCAGTTGTTAGGAAAAGACTTGAATGTAACTAAAGTGGATAGGCTACCCAAAAGAGTATTTAGTGGCAGGCATTCCTGAATTGCCAGGCCAATGCTTATGTTTCCAATTTGTGTAATACCCAGTAAGTTAACTTCTCTGTACCTCAGTGGCCACAACTATGAAATGGGAATAATGATGCCTGTTCTGAGTTTTCATGGCAGCACCTAACCATCTTTAAGAGTTTTATATGTGCTTCAAAGACAGTCTTCATCCAGATCATCCTTTTCCTTGGGTTTCTACTGACATTCTTTATTTTATGGAAATGAGATTGCTCTCCTTAGAGCCCCATTGACATTTCCCTGATTATCTGCACTTTCTTTTCTGCCTCAGATAGTCAATAGTCCTGCAATGTAGCCTGAAAGATGACCCAGTCCTCTCTTCTATTCCTTGATGAAAACAAAACAACAACTTTCCCTCAATGGGAACATTCTGTTGGAGAAAAATATTTTGGCCAAGACATAGTGGTAATTATCTAGGGCTCAAACGAATTAATTTTCTGGTGGTAGCTTAGCTTACTGCTTTTAAAAAATAGTTGATTCAATTAATATTATATAAAGAGATTTCTATTTAAGTAGTTGGATGGCACCCAGAATAAGAATGAAGGCACATTCCTTCATGAGTACAAGGCCAGGGAGGCTATGGCACTAGACATATGTTTACTTTTCTTAGTTAGGTCCTTTGGATTTTGAAGAATTAGCATCAGTGTGAAACTATAGCTAGAATATTGGTTTGTTTTTATTCTATTCTATAATGAGGTAATTACAGTCTGACCTTTGTTGAGTATTATCTCCATTCCAGGAACTTGGAAAACATTTTTTAAAACTATACCTTATTGTCATGTGGTCCAGTTGGTAGTATCATGTCTAATTTCCAGTTTGTATAATCTTGGGCTATGACATTATAGAGCTTTTACATGGAGGAGCCATTTGTTCATACTTTCCTGTTTCTACTTCTCCAGTTCCCATTCTTCTCACTATGTGTCCTCTTTGGTAGACAGATGTTTAGACATTACAAGTGAAAGGGCTTGATCTATTCTAGCCTCAGAAATAACATGAGTGCTTCTTTGTTAGAATTTGAGGTGCTGCTATAAATGTTTCTTGTACATCCAGGGTAGTGCTGTTGGGAGAAGTTGTGGATCTTCAGGGGTTAGAATCTAATGTGAGGTCCTCAGGTCATTGGGGATGGGATTTGCCCTTTGAGAAGACTGTTGGGGTGCTGGGCAGAGGTGGCACATACCTTTAATCCCAGCACTCAGGAGGCAGAGGTAGGTGCATCTCTGTGAGTTCAAGGCCAACCTGGTCTACAGAGTGAGTTCAAGGACAGCCAGTTTTGCAACAGAGAAACCCTGTTTCAAAAAAACCAAGACAGAGGGAGAGACAGAGACAGAGACAGACACACAGAGAGAAGATGGCTGGTTGAATCTGGATACTTCCTTTCTCTTTTCCTCCTCCTCCCATCCTGGCTCATTTTATGAATGGATTTTTCTGAGTGTCTTCTCCATCATTGCCATTCAGTAGTACTCCCACTAAAGGCCCCAAACATTTGGACTGTGCAATCTTAGACTGAACCATAAGTTAAGTAAACCTTTTCTCTTTATAAGTTTATTACCCTGGGTATTTCATTATAGTGATGGAAAGCTGATTAATACATCTTCCCAGAGCCAATAACATAAAATTGACTTTAGATTCAGCCCAGTGTTTATCCTGTTCCTGATGTACTTTGGGACTTAAGGACTTCCACTGGATATTCATATCAAAGAATAGTTTGATCCATTCATATAATGGCAAAACTATGGAAAAGGGAAACATCACAATCTTGAGAGAAGTGAATGGGAAAAACAAATACTTTGAATTTGAGATCCTTGGTTGTGTTGTAGCAAAGGATCTTTTATCATCTGCTAACTCTGTATAGTCATGTCTTAGAAAAATAAGCAGGAGCTGCTGTTGCTTTTGAAGCATCCATCTGGGACTGTTCACAAAGCAAGCCACAGGATCCATCTTGGCACTACAAGACATCCAGATTACTAGAGAGACCTGCTGACATTGCAGGTACAGGAAGTGGTGAGCTTGGTTTGAACCCAGGTGGCTACAGGCTCTCTAGAAGACTTGTATTTATAAAATTGCCAGCAGTTGGGAAGAAGCATTGAACATTGCTCAAGAGCTGGCATAGAGCCACTGGGGCTAAAGGAACATATGCCATTTTGTGAAAACTAAGGTTACTTGGGAGAAGTCTTTAATGTTTGGAGATACCAGTATATGAATGAGAACATGGAATGATTTCATCATTAGTTTTGAGTGGTTATGAGAACATGCCTAGTGTTGTCTTGTCCCTAGAGCCACCTGTTCAGATTTGTTGAGATAATGCTAGTCATCTTTAGTCTCCTTGGTTGCTTGCTTCTAAGGCTCTCTGCATTATTCCATCCATTTCTTCTGTGTTCTTGTTGTACATAATAACTGTGCAATAGTTTTGAACAAGTATCTGGGAACTCTGAAACAATTGGGAGTTCACAGATGAAGATATCTCACCTTTCTTGGCTAGAACATACATGGGTTCTTATTTATTACTATAAGATGGGCAGAAACTATCCAGAACACATATATCATTCCTTAATTTTTCTTTTTTTTTAAAAAGAGTGCCTAACACAATCTGGAAATTATTCACATTGTCCCTGATTTCTATATCAAGATAATAATCTCATATTTGCATGACCCAAGATGTGAGAATTGGCACGGCCTATCCATATTTTGGATAGGATGCCAGAGGATACCCCTGTAGCAAATAGCAGAGATTGTGCCACTACCTGAATAGGTGACCATTCCAGTCTAGACCACTGCTAGCAAGCCCAAATTTAGATGATACACTGGGAAAAGACTTAATAGTGAAATGACACAAAACTTTTAGATACCATTTGGAATATCAAGGGACAGATATTGTATACTTTTATTTAGAGGCATGATTTTTATGAAAAGGAAGGATTTATGGGAAATTTACAAACATTATATTGCCCCCTGCCCATATTTTGGCATTCATATCTTAGCAGTGCCTAACTTAAGAATGCTGACTGATTTGTTAATCTGTTAATCCTATCTGCTACTCAAAAGAAGTGGAGGAATTTACACGAGTTGCTAATGGACCTACAACCCAAAATGGAATTTTTTTAAACAATTTTCTAACCCTGTTACTTTCCAAGTATCCAATTTTGTATGTAGTAAGCCTCATTAGCATTTTTTTAAATAATCCACCAAATGCTATTTAAGTGTCTTTGAGAAAAGTACTCAAGCATTGAGTATAGACTCTGGAGCTAAGGCTAGCTGGATTCTAATTTGGATCCTGTAGTTTATTTTCTTTATGAGCTAGTCAATGTATTTAAATATTTTATGCCTCCATATCAACATCTGTAAAATAGGAGTAATATTAGTATTTTCCATATTGGATTGGTGAAAAAAATTAATATATACAGGAGCAGTTAGATCAGTGGTATATAGTCAGCACAATTTTAGTGCATATTAGATGAAAAAAGACAAAGGTGGACGATTATGACAGCAATATTGATAATCATAATGATCATCAATTGTTGTCAGGTTTCAAATGAAAAGTATAGGTGTGCCATCAAGTGGCTAATAATCTTGGGTGGAAATATAGCCAGATCAATGCAGTGTCTTAAGTGTTGGGTAAATTCAGCAGGACTGTAAGAGTATAGAAGATATTGAAAAGGATTCTGGAGGTATCCCATGCTAGCAGTTTCTCAGAGCTCTGCTTTCCAGGCTGATGAAATAGAATGTGTTGTACAGTAGACTGGAGAATCAGTTGGTAATGGTAAATTAGAACATAGGGTATGTGATCAAGCTACATAGGAAACCCACAAAGGCTCCTGCACGCCTTTGGGGCCCTTAAAGATCATCTGGATTTCATTGGGAAATCCTGATGCAAATTCACAACAGAGCCAAGGTGGCATAAAATCAAAGAGGCAAAGTCTTAAGAAAACACTAGTCTTGAGGACTTGGAGTTCTCTCAGCCACAAAGATATGATTTGTCCCTGTTATGATTTTAAAACCGCACAAAGTGGTCAGAGCTTCCTTTCTTTGGATTGTCTATAAATAACTTAGGAAACAGACATCGAACTGGACTAGAGCCTTTGTAAAATAAATACTCAGGAAGAGACTGTTTAGAACTATGTACATGGTTTAGAAATCCAATAGGGCAAAGCAAGGGTCCCTGAGGAAGCTAGAAAAGGAGCCCCGAAGGGAGGGAGCACTAGGCACAGAAGGGTTCCTAGTTGAAGCCCAGAGGAAGGAACATGTGACAGAAGAGAGAACCCAGAGGAGAGAAACTCAAAGCAGGCAGGGAACAAGATCCCCTGTCCTTACCTTGCTTATACTGCCCACTGGTAGTATTTCCCAGAGACCGACCCTCACTGGAAGTCATGGAGCAGTGAAGAAAAAGGTTAGTCTTCCAGGGTGTAGAGAGAGACTAGGACTAGGTCAGAAGAGGAATAACCAACAGTGCTTTAACCACAGATCATTTTGACATCCTTTTAACTCCCCCACCTTGCTTTAAAAACTCCACTGAAAGACAATAGCTATGGGTAAGATTGAAATGTGCAATTTTCTCAAGTCACCTTTCCTTCTGTGCTGAATAAGAACTGCCAGGCTTCCACACACACCCCTTGTGTTTTAATTACAACCAGCTCTTTTCTATTAAGGCATTTTAATTAAAAAAAAAGAGAATAAATACAATTCTTTCTCCTCCTTTTCCCATTTATTGAAACTCTTCTGTGTGACAAGCTTTTGAGTTTGATTATCAATACTTATAAGACTGAAAGTTGTGTGGTATTAGTATTCTTTGGATGAGGAAACAGGCAGTGATAGACACCATAGCAAGTAAATAAGGAAACTGGGAGTCAAAAATCAGTTTTGTGCTTTGTGTACACTCCATTGCGTATACGTGATAGAAGTCCTCCACGTAAACCTATTGCTGTGTTATGGGGAAGATATTGAGGAACAGGATCATTACTATTAATCACTACCATTGCTCTTTTCCTCAACACTGCCACCAATACGAGCATCATCAACACTGCCTTCATTCTTACCACTGCCACCACACCAGTACCATCTGGACATTTTTTCACCACCATTATTGTCAGCAGCCTCACTACCACCACCACCATCACTACCAATACTATCACCACCTACGTGACCATCAACACCATCACCAGTGCACATACGACCAAAACAGAGAAGACAAATACTTAACCTGAGACCACAGGCAAGTTTTGCAGAGGCTAAATCCAAATATTTTAGGGAAGAGTTACTCCAGTCAACTCTATTTTACTTTTCAATGAAATGCTTCAGTTTTACCCTTGCAAAGGAATTTAATAGGTTCTGTGGTCCATTCTTCTTGGAAATGTTTTCAGCAGTGACATGCTGGTTATAACTTGGTGTTACAAAGCATTTTAATAGAGTTATTCTTTTAGACACTACTTTAATTCTGTTTTGACAGAGCTAAAATTTCTGAGGCAGAGAAAATGATGGAATTTTTCCTTGCTCAGGATTAACCATCCCTTCTCACCAAAAACTAGTGGTTGCTAAAAGTCCTTAAACTGCAGACTAGGTAATTGAATAATTTGTATATCAAATTAAGATCCAAATGATGCTTTTAATGGCATAATTACTCATAATAGGGAAAAGGTCAGCATTCACTAGTAATTATCTATTCTCTATAATTTTTAAAACATGAAAAAAACTGCTGTGGCCAGCATATCCAAAGGCAAAAGGCACTGTAGAACATCACTGGTATGAGAAAAACACCCTGATTATTAAATTAGTAATTTTGTTTGAAGACACAATGTATAATTGATCAGCTAATTTGCCTGGAGCGTTTCATTTATACTATATCTCAAAGCTTCTCAAATACACATCATTTTCACATTTTCAAAGCCAGGTATCATGTGTGCCACAATTTATTTAGCATCCTTTGGTTTTTTTCAACTTTAGTGGTACATAATCTTAATGAATATGTTAAAACCAGTGGCATCTTACATGAAGCAAAAGAAGGGATTCAGGTCTTTTATTCCCACAATGAGATATCCCTGAAAAACCATTTGGATGAAACTAATGCTTAAGAATGCCAAAGATTAAATTCACACATTGTAATATCACCATTCATTTTTCTAATGTATATTGTATGCTTTATCTGTATGAGACACTATGTTAGTACTTTATGGGAGTAATAATTGTAATGATAAATAATATCCTCGACTGCATTTGGATAGTGTTTTATAGCTTATCAGAGGCTATTGCCTGCCTCATCTTATTTATGCTCAGAGTTACCTTGAAATGTAGACATTGTTCCTCCACTCAGACAAAATACCTGAAAATCCAGCTACTTGACTAAAGCTATCCTGGTCAGAGTTTTTAAAGCTGGAACCAGATCCTAAGTCTTGGACCTTTAAGCCAAACAAATAAAATGAAATCTGAGAAAAAGTCAGAACTTTCTAAGCATACATACTTATAGCCTAGTACTAATGCTATTCAGAATATTTTGTTTTCCATGTTAATTTTTTAATTGCATAAGTAATACATCTATATAACCCTCTTTTTTAAATATAGTGAAAATATATATAGTGTAAAACACAATATAGTGTAAAACACAAAGTGCCTCCATACGATTTCCCCTTTCTGAGTTTTTACTATGAGTTTTACTATGTGGCTGTGAGTATAAATAGCTTTTTAACATAAACTGATGAATGTTTTCTATAGTATTTTTGACTTGACTGTCTCACTTGTACTCTATCTTGGTGATTTATTCATTCACTCAACAAATATTTGCTATTCTCAGCACTAAGAAATCTTCCCATGTAGTTTTAACTCACTATCTCTCTCTGACAGATGTAAAGTATCTGTATACACACATACACATGCACACACACAGACACACACACACAAATATATATATATATATATATATATATATATATATATATATAATCACCATAATGTATTAAAACATCTTCCTGTCACCAGACACATTTGGCTTGTTTCTAGGGTAATTCCAATTAAATTAATGCTATAATAACAGGATTAGAAATTATAGTACCTGCCTGTCTGTGCAAACGTGTTTAATTTGTGGACTAGCTATATCCCTTGATGACAAGTGGTTACACAGGTGTACAGAAACTGTAGTTGGTTTGTCTCAGAGTTCACAAAAAGAGATGAACTAATGATGTGTCAGAATATACAAACGTATTTCTGTGGGCTCCATTTATAAAATGTAGGTAATAACACTCAGCTCACAGAGTTCAAAAATCCTGAAGAATAAAGCAGAACCAATGGGTAGAATTTTATCCTTTTCACAAGTAAAGTATATCCATAGCAAAGAATACAGCAAGCATCCAGTTCTGGGGGGTGGGGGGGCATCTGGATATCCCAAGTAGTTAAAACAGGTCGGGGGAAGACCTGAAAGTCCCAGAAGATGTTTGGAAGGGCAGAAAAATAAAGTTTGGCATGTCAAAGTCAGGGTAGAAATGGGCTAGGCCGTGACATTCCAGGGAGAACCAACAGCATAAACCAAGGCAGAGAGAATGCCTGGTTATAGTCAGAAACTAGAAGTCCGGCATGTAATGATGTTGTAGCTCTCCACTACAAGCTAAAAGTTGGAATAACCAGTTGCATATGTGAAATCACAATGGCTGGGACTACATGCATAAGACACAAGATCAAGCCAGCAAGTATGTATGGGAGAGAGGTTCATGAAATCCTGCTATTATCTGAAGAGCTACTGCAGTTGATGGCTACTGGGAGAGGAAGAGTCATTTTTCTTTCGGGTTCTGGAACCTGAGGGACTACCCATGCTCCAGGAGGTGGGCCCATATACATGTACATACAGGAAGCACTAAATGGACACAGTGGGTAGCAAAGCTAAACACACACACACACACACCCCACACATGAGAGAGAAAGAGAGAGAGAGAGAGAGGGAGAGAGAGAGAAACAATACAGAGAGACATAGAAAGAGAGAGGGTAAGGGGACATGATTGACTTTGGAATTAGAAACTGGTGGGGGTAAGGGAGGCATTGAAGGGGAGGAAGTGGTGGTGGATTAGATCCAAACATAATTGTATTTATGTATGAATATTGAATAAATATTTAATTTTAAAAGTTTTTTTAAAATTATTGAACTTTGTATCTCATTATTCATGTAGAAAATAATTCCCTTTGCTTTGCCAGCTCTGCTTGGGCATTGCTTTTTGAACTTTACTTGTCTGCACAGTGACAAACTCTGTATGGATACAACTCTATAAATTCTACATAGATAAACTGAAGTCCTGCACATTTTTCTGTTGGGGAATTGTGCTCATCAAACGTCAGAAATAGAGCAAAAACTAGAGTAGGGAAACTGTTCTGTTGCCACAATGAACCCGCATTCAAGTCCAACTTGCCTGACATGCTCTATGCCCATTGTCCTACCAGACACTTCTGAATTGAGGAAGAGACCAAGAGAGTTAAATGAACAGATTCCAATCTGTTTAGCCTCCATGTTAGAAATAGAATATTGTTTCATATTACAGAGCTCTGGGAAGGACCACATGACTGTTTGGATCTATGTTTACTGGAGCTATTTTCTGAAGGCATTTCTGAGCTCATGGACATAGCAACAGGATAAATGAAAGGCATGTTGACATTTTTAAGAGAGGATGCTGATGCCTGGAGAAGTGTGTTTTTTTTCGGAGAATAAGAATACTGATTGTTCTACAGAGGCAGTTGGTGAAAACCCATCCCTCCTTGCTAGTTCATGTTACCTCTTGGTAAAGCAGCCAAAGATGATGATGAAAGACTTTTTGTCTTCTGTTTATCTAATGTTCACAACTATTTCATACTGTTAGAAACCTGAACCTGTTTTGGGTGTGTATGTATGTGTAGTAGATACACACACACACAACACACACAAACAATATTCAAGTATGTATGTACCTACACATCACACAAACACACACAAACCATATTCAAGTATTTATTTACATATACATACACACAACACACACAAACCAGATTCAAGTCTGTATATACCTACACATCACACAAACACACACAAACCATATTCAAGTATGTATATACATACACATACACACAAACACACACAAACCAGATTCACGTATGTATATACATACACATACATACAGACACACACAAACCAGATTCAAGTATATATTTACATACACATACACACAAATACACACAAGCCAGATTCAAATATGTATTTACATACACATCACACAAACACTTGCCTTGTCAGGGTATTCTGCCATTTGATATTGTTCAACTGATATCTTCATTTGTCCTGTTGACAAGCAAGAATTCTAGTAATGGATTTATTGAAGGAGCAAGAGGTAGTGATTTGTAGCAGGTCCTGTTCCCCCACTGAATGGATAATGTGGAATGCACCATGTGGCACACTGTTCCTCATCCCTATAGTCCAGTATAGCTACGAGTAGTTGATTTCATCAAGATGTTTGATTTTGAATCGGAAACGTGTAGTCTAAGTAACACTTTGAGTCAGAAATAGTTTACCCTGTCATAAATAGTCTGAGAATCACCTACTTGTCATTTTTTACCTCATCCTTTAATTGGTGAAGCAGGATTCAAACAGATCTTCACCAATCAGCATGTTTAGCTTATGTGAGATTCCAAACATATGAACCCAGAACTATTCCATGACCTGATATACCTCAATCTTTTAAGGTGAGTGGCTGTCCATGCTTTCATATTTTACTGAGACTGTCCTGCAGCAGATTGTAGCAATGTGTGCTCTTGAAGGACCTACCATTGTTTGAATCAAACTTTTTCACAAGAGGTAGAACAACATGTGAAATATCAGACAACAAAGTCAATAAAGAAATAATAATTTATTTAGGTAGATTTTTCAATGGGTAGATATTAGTCTAAGTGCTGTACATAGACTGTACCACTTAACTCTTCACAAGCCCTATGAAGTAGATACAGGCATGTCCATTAGACACAGAAACAGAGACATGCTAAGATGATCTGCTGTGGGCCACAGAGTACAGATGTAAGCTCAAGCAGTGTGATTCTAGGGACCCATTGCTATAGTGGGTTCTGATGTCTCAAGGGGATCTAGAGAAAGTCATATGGGCAGGGATTTATAGATGAAAGGTAGAAAAATTTAGGGCTTGGGCCACTGTCCCTAAATAGAATACTCAAGGAAATACAACCCCTGTCATTTTCTGCTCCCAACAGCCTGATGTCCTCTTTTGAGAGTTCTACTAGGAATCATTGATTACTGAAAGTGGTTTGTGAAGCAATCCAATTAAGTGAGCCACGAATTACATGTCAAGTGTTACCATCTTTATTTGCTTATGTCAAGTAGAGTCAGAGGCTTTCTGTGATCAGCAAAGCAAGTGGAAAGTGGTTGATTAATTTCCTCTAAGTTTTGTCAAAATTTGTGGGCAGCTAGTCTAAAATTTTCAGTTTAATTTTCCTTCTTAATACACCCCATTTTTCCCTTTGTCTATTGCTGCTAGCCAAAACCTATCACTTATAATTTCTCTATTGTTGAGCATTAGATTAATAATATTAATAACATCCTTCCCTCATCTTATGTTTATTTCAACAGCTTTGTAAAGAATGATCAGTTATGAACCGGCTTAAATCGATGTCAGTCATTTTGCAGACTATATATAAAAACGAATTACTTTATAGAAATTACCCTTTAAAATACATACGAGAAATTTTGTAGTTAATATTTCTGTGTGATTTGTTATGTGTGTACAATGAGCTAGAAATGAAGTATTTATAAGAGTAAAGCTTACAGCTTCAACTTCAACAATTACAGCAACAACTTCATATTTTCTCATGTATAAAATAAATTTACTACAGATATTCCTATCTGATTATTATGTAATTCTTTATTATTAAATCCACCAGGTCCGATTTGGGCTGCCCATATATCCTTGGCCAACTGGAATATTTTCAACTTGCCAAAAGATTTCTTAAAGAAAACTAATTCTTCCTCTCTCTCATCAGCTATCAATTGACAATAGCTCCTCTGTGATGGACTTTGTGCCAACCTCCCATTTCCATGCTGGGATTTGGTATGTCTTGAGCCTGCACAAGTCTCGTGCATGCTTTCCCAACTACTATGAGCTCATATACGCAGCTACCCTGTTGTATCGAGAAAACACTGTTTCCTTATAGTTATCTACTACCTCTGGCTCTTACATTTCTTTCTGTTCCCTCTTCTGTAATGATCCCTCAGCCTTGGGAGGTGAGTATGTTATAGATGTCTCACTTAGAGCTGAACATTTCAGTCTCTTCTTCTCTATACAGTGAGCAGTTGTGAGTCCCTGAGTTAATTACCATCTACTACAAACAGAAGCTTATCTAATGAGGGCTGGGAGATGCATTCATCTGTGGATATAATGATAAGTCATTAGGAATCCAAGTCAGTTTATTACTGTATAGCAATATAACACAGGCCATAGGTTCTTTCCTGTGGCCTGTGGCCTGCCTAGCTACAAGTCCCCAGTCCAATAATGGTGCCAGGCATGGTGTTTATCTTATGAATAGGGATTTAAATCCAATCAGAAAGTAGTTGGTTACTTCCATGCTGTCTATGCTACTATTGTATCAGTCGTCATATCTCACCAGACCAGTTATTATTGTAGACATCAGAATTCACAGATGAGTAATACTAATGATTATTTTTCTGCTCCAGTATAGTACATGCATAGTACCTCCCGGTACTATGAAAGTTAGTCAGTAGAGATGGAGCTTAATCTGTATAAATCAGTTAGATTGGTGCATATGGCTGAGTGCTATCACATGTTAATTGCAGCCACATGGTTTCAGAGTTGTCTTGACTTCTGATCATGCAAACAAGAACAGCCAAATACTCTGGTCCAAGCTCCTGGATTAGGTGCCCAAAGCCTGTGTATTCTTAGCCATTGCTTTTACCTGAACTATGAGTGTTATATTCTTCTGCGAGTTCATTCTAAAATCATTGAGTAAAGGGTTCATTACAAAAACAATACAGTGTTTGCTGGTTTCTCATTCAATGTACTGAGGAACTGAGATGTGAGATCTGGGACATCTGTAATTCCTCCTCTAATATTTTTCTTTCCCTTTAGTTACTATAAGGTGATTAATGAAGCTTCTGAAGTAGAGTAGATCAACCTTAGGAACCAGAGGTGTGAACAGGTGGCTAGTTCATCCTAGATCCATTTGACATTGGACTCCTTGAGTCCCCATAACCTTATAAGGATTGTTTTCCCAGGACTGTCCCAGTTTTAAAACTGAAGTTTTAGGTTCTGGAGAGAGACCTGCATGCCAAGAAATCTAGGATGGTCAATCTCCCATGGGCAACAGATTCTGGTATTAAAAACTGTGTAGCTTACACATTTATATGTAATTATTATAAAGAAATGGAAGTTAATCACTCCCTTTAAGAACAAAATAAGGCAGTTAAGTGGCTTCTCCTAAGGATTACCTCTAATAAAGTCATTAAAAACTCAATATTTCTGCCCACCTTATACATATCTGAACCTGTGTGTTTCCTTCCTTTCTTAAAATTATTTATTTATTTTTATTTTTACATACATTGGTGTTTTGCCTGCATGCATATCTGTATGAGGGTGTCAGATCCCCTGGAACAGGGGTTACAGACACTTGTGAGATGCCATGTGGGTGCTGGGAATTGAACCCAGGTCCTCTGGAAGAGACACCAGTGCTTTTAACTGCTGAAGCATCTCTTCAGCCTCTCCTTTCTTACTCATGTAAACAAAACCTAGAAATTCTGTAGGAATGTTTAAAATAACAAGGGAACATTTGAGAAATGAAACGTCCCATTTACTGATTCAAAGTGAGAAGTGTAACCAGCAAGTAGATAGGTTGCCTTGGATGAGTGGAGCAACTTCTTCAAGCCCCTATAGAAAACCAACCTAGAAAATCAAATTACCATAGAATGGTGGTTTTCTGGTCATGGTGTTAGATCAAAGGAAATCGAGTACCCAAGTAAGAAAGCCATGAAATATGAATCCTCTTGCCCATATGAAGGGATACACCAAGGCAAAAGTGACACCCCAACTATGCAAGAAAATCATTGTTCCTGTGTCTGCCCCATAGAGATTCTGATTTATTTGACTGGGGGAAGTTCTTAGGCATTGCACTAGAAAAATAAAAGCAGACAAAGAAAACCATACCTCTAGGTTTTCCTAATACTTAGCCAGCATTACTAAAGATATGGAGATCACTTAGCTTTCTGGCTTAGAGAAATCTCCACTGTGTAGTACCAGGCGCACAGACAACTATTGCCTCTGCTTTAACTCGGTGAAGATCAAGCTGCTTTTTTTAAAAACATAACCTGGGTAAACATAACCCCTATTATTTCTGTTGTAATTTTTTAAGGACACCCCAGATGATCCCAACAGCTAGGGAATGTTTCCAAACCATTTTTTCTGATGTAAAAGATCTTTGAGTGAGAAATGCCTACATTTATGATTGGTTTATTTATCTCCTTAAATAAAAGTATTGTGAATCTTTCTCCACTGTCAGCCCTATAAGAAGAATTACATTCACTGAAAATATAGAAGCCCAGTAATACTGGATAGGATTGATCTGTGTATCCTTCATTGCTCTTTCAAGCTTTCTCTGTGCCTTGTCTTGGCAGAGTTTTGGGAAAAGGCTTTTATTCTCAGCTAAATAGCATTCTATTGGTTGGAATCCAAATTCATACTATTCCCCCAAGCATAAATAGTCCTTGACTTAATCTGATTCTCTCTTTGCTTCTCCCTACAGTCAGCCTGCAATACTTTACTTCCGACCCCCTTTTCTCAGTAGTGTGCTCTTCAGTGGTTGTGGCCCAGCTTTCCTGGGCCAGTGGAAATACAAAGTCACCCCGTCCCTGCAGTTTCTCATTTACAGGTTTCTCTGAAGGTGAATGACTCACTCATATTATGCTATTTTATAACATAACCAATTTCAGTTCAGCAAAGTTAGCTCCATCAACTATCATAAATATAAAGCGAGTGCATTTCTTTGCAAGAGTTATTTGAGGGAACTTCTCCCAGCTCTCCTCTATTTATTTAATTTTTTTGGCACAGGAAGGGGGATGAAAGGAGGCATATAATTGAAGGATCAGCTAAATTCCTAATCCTTTTAGCAACACTGTTGCTCTTATGGGCTTCTCCTGTAAGGGGCCTCTGAAATATTGTTTTCATTTTTTAGTCATGAAAACTCAGACATCATCTCACAGAGAGATTAAATGACCTCCCCAAGGACATTCATTGCTAGTCAGAGGTTGATCCAGTAATCTAATTAAGGCCCTATAATTCTAGCAGTCTTGCCAAAACCACACTTTTCCCTCCTCCTCCAGCCAAAGCCAGTAATTGAATATGATGACCTGCTTGGCCCCCTGCCCTAGAAGCCCTCTGATCCCCCAGCTGAAGCCATTTGACCACATTTAAAGCTTCCACCGCAGGCTAGAAGTATGGGACACTAATCATTAATCAGAGGGAATTTAAAGGACACTCCTGGGAGAAGTCAAATCTTGCCACCTGGGCTTTTTTGGGCTTGCTCTTTGTAGGAGTGACTCAACCCCATTGTATAGCACAGTGGTCACACTTACTTGTAGGACCGCTTTTCTCTTCTCTTTCATGGGATTTTCTTTTCATCCAATTCCTACAAGGTGAGGTTGATCCACCTTGGTATTCGTCCTGCTTTCTGACAGTCATGTTCTTTTTGTGAGCCAATGACAGGCAGGGAGTCCTGTTGTCTCCTGCCCACTCACCACCTGCTCACTTTCTCACAGGATGCTGGCTGTCACCTGTGCCATATCTATGATCTCCAAATAAATTCCTTCCCTGTTCCACAATTCCTGAGCCAGTAATGGCTGACTGAGCCACTGTGTTTTACCCATATGCTTAGTGCCTATGCTATGCTTTCCCTGCCTATGGACTGCCATGTCCTAGAGCTCAGTCAGCACCACCCTTGTGAATCAGTCTAGGTTCAAGTTTCTAGCCTTATCCTGCCATGTATAAAGCACCAACCTCTTGGTCTGGGAAAGGAGCCTTCCATTTCCCAAACCATTTGAAGATTGCAGTTGGATTCAGTAGTTTGTCTGACTTTCTGTTTATTTCTTATAAGAGTTAACCTTTTATCCTAACATTTGAGCATAGCCAGCTGTTTGTCCTTCCAACTGCTATTTATTTTCTCTGCTTCTATTTTTCTTTCTTATCCTTAATTTCAAGCCATTTTGTCAAGTGTGTAAATGTTCATTTATTTGTTTATTCATTTGTTTGGTTTTCTAGTTTGATTTTAGAGATGTTTGATTCAACTCTTGAGTAGAAATGTAGCCAGTGAATAGATAATAGGAAATCTGATGAATAAAGAAACAGACATGTAGACATTGTGTTTCTTTTCTCTTTTGTGATTCATATTGACTAGAGTTAATGTATCTGGTGCTGTCTATGAAAATGAGTAGTGAATCCTTTCATTTTCATACGCCCTTAAATATAATTAGCATTCAACCTGCACCTATTATTAATAAGAAAGAAAAAGCTGTTGTTTTATTCTCAGGTTTGATGTCAAAATGAAGAAGAAACTTTTACAAGTTTACCAGAATAACTATATCCTTCACTTTGTGTAGGAAGAGAAGCCTGACAAGGCTATTAGAAGTCTGGAAGTAAGTAATGATCCTGAAGGAATCACATTATCAGATATACACATAACCCTGAATTGCAGTTATTTGAAAATATCATAAAAGAGAGAGATTTTTAAATCAAGCAGACTTTGGAAGGAATAGATATGGGATTGGAGTAAAATATTAATTTCCTACCATGTGCCTGAAACTAACAAAACCATGTCGGTACTCTATAATTTATTTGACCCTTAGGAACAATCAGGGTGATTCTGAGATTTCACTATTGTGATGCACCATAACAATACCATAACAATGCACCCTTTTATGGTAAATATTTTATCAAGCTTATAAAACAATAGATATTTTATGACTTATATCATTTTACTTATCTCATATTTACATAACCATAAATCTCACTTTATGTTCCATCCCTCTGTTCTCCTTCTTTCCCCAAATAGTTCCTTTCTGCTTTCATATGCAGTCCGCGTGTATATCAGTATATGCATGTATATAAATGTATTTTAAAATCTAAGTTCTATATATGATAGATAACATCATCTATTTATTTATTGATTGATTGACATATGTACTGTCTCCTTGGTAGTTGTAGATATACTACAAGTATTTCTGTAGCATGCTAACTTAGATTCCTTCGAGTAGATACCCTGAAGTGCTACAGCTTGGTCATATAGTTCTGTACCTAAGGTCTTGAGGAACTTCTATACTGATTTCTGTAAATGCTGGAGAACAGCACCCTGTCCTGTTTGATCTCGGCCAACATGGTTCAATGCTGTAATCCCAACACCTAAAAGTTTGAATTTGGAGGAACACCTGAGCCAACATTTACAGCATAAATACTATAGCAAGACTTTATCACATACAAAACTTACCTGTAATGTTCATGGGAGAAGAAAGTTAACTTAAGCAAAATACAAAATATAGGGCTGAGAGATGGTCCAATAGGTAATGTTAGTGAAGCATAAGGACCTGAGTTCAGATCCCCAGTACCCACAAGGAAGCTGGGTTTGACAGTACACTCAACCTCAGTTCTGGGGAGAGAAGACAACATATGGGGAGCTCATTGTTTAGCCAAAATAGACAAGTAGGTAAGCTCCAAATTTGGTCAGAGACCCTGTCTCAAAAACAAGATGCATCAACTTTCCCTTTTCAGTACTAAAAAATTTTTTCTAGCTTGATCTTGTGCAACTCTGAGAGAGAGAGAGAGAGAGAGAGAGAGAGAGGGAGAGGGATGGAGAGGGAGAGGGAGAGGGATGGAGAGGGAGAGGGAGAGGGGGAGAGAGAGAGAGAGGGAGAGATGAGATATGGGGGAAAGGTGAGAGAGAACCAATATAAAGTTGTATGGGGAAGATCTGGGAGAAGTTGCAGAAGGGAAAACATTATCAAAATATATTGTATAAAAAATTAAATAAAAAAAATAAAGTACAGAGTGATTGAGGAAGATACCTAACATTGACTTCTGTCTTCCACGTGTGTCTCACAGGTAAGCACATCTGCCCATGTGCATGCATCTGCACATGCAACACACACACACATATATGTATGTAATATATATATATATATATATATATATATATATATGATCACAAATATTTTTACAGGATATTTCCTCATATCCTGTAACTTGATGATTGGCTCACCAGCTTAAGAATTTGTATAAATCTTCAAATAAAATATTGAAAAAAAATTTATATAGGTTCTAGCAACATATATAGAAAGCCAAGTTTTTTTTTTCCCATTCTGTAGGATGTTTATTGTGATTGCTGATTTATTTCCCTTTTGTGTACAAACTTTTCAATCTCATATGCTACCATTTGTAAATTCTTGAAATTGTGTCCTTAGATGATGGAGAACTTCCCAGGGAGCCTTTGTCAACACCTGTGTATTGAAGTGTTTTACCCTAGCAATTTCAAAGGTTCAAACATTAAAGTTTTTTATTTGTTCTGAATTGATTGTTGTACAGGGTGAGGAAACGGTTCAAGTACCATCCATGCACATGTCAATATTCAGTTTTCCAAGTACAACTTGCTAGAGGAGCAGACTCCCTTCCGGTTCAATTCATAGTTTTGACACTTTTGTCAAAACTTATGTGGCTGTGACTGTGGCTGTGTGGGTTTATTTCTGGCTCTTCTGTTCTATTCCACTGGTCTATGTGTCTGCTTTTGTACTAGTACCAGGCTACACTGGCTCTGTGGCTCTGTAATATAATTTGTATAATTGAAATCAGGTATTGTGGTTCCTCCAGCATTGCCTTTTCTGATTATTTTTCAGAATATTGTATGCTTCTATGTGAATTTTAGAATTTTTTTTCTATTCCTGTAAGGATGCCGTGGGATTTTTATGGTGAATGCATTGAATCTAGCAATGTACCCTGATACATATATTTCTAAATGCATATACCATGTGTCTAAATGATGAATACCATAAAATGTTTTATCCTTATATCACCAGCAGCCAGCTTAGCACAATTTAGAAAATGCAACAGTGTATTCTAGGACATATTCCTACTCTAGGTGAGAGCCAAACCTTATAGTTGGTGGCTTTGCCATCTCTGTATTTCTTTAATTCTTCCAATGTCCTGTATAGCTCTCTATCAAATAGTGCTCCTTTCTCAGACCTTCAGCATTCTCCATTCTGTGGCTACTTTTCTTTACATTGCTGTTCTCATGTACCTCTGTTTTAAAAATAACCTCTATTCTCTCTACCTGGCTCCATGTCCACACTCACTCCCAACGCAGCAAGCCGTTGACTGTGCTTCAGTGAATGCCCAATTTATCTTCTGCTTGTCTCTGTCCCTGCACATCTATTAAATGCTACTTTCCTAAACCGTGTCTCCTGCTCTAGTGTTTTAAGACTGTTAATATCAAATTCTGTTTTTACATCTTAGTGTCTCCACATAAGTGCTTAATAAGCATTGAATAAATGAATTTGAATTAATAATGAATCTTTTTCTTCTTTTACGATGAGTGATTACTTGTGTTTTTATATACCTGGCCCATCAAACAATAAGATGTCGTGTGTGGTTATAAGATATAGTAATTGTGTTATTGTAGCACATTCTATGTTTCAGTCATTCATGGAAGCTAGGTGTAGCTTTACATGTTTGAGATCCTAGCACTCAGGAGGCTGAGGCAGTGTGATTATAATTTTGAGGCAAGCCTGATATTCATAGAAAATTCCCATCTTTAATTTTTTTTCTTAATTCTTAGAAAACAAAAGAAAACTGGAGTGGGCTATAGAGGTGATATGATTATTTCTAAAAACTAAATTAAAAATTTTATTGAAAAGCAAACCAATATTGTAGCACTATTTTTGGTCCCCCCACCCCCGTGCTGAACTTTAAGAATGTTAATTGTATATAAAATACCTCCAGCTTGTTGCAGTTTTCGTTTCTGTGACTGGCCAGTCAGCATGACCGCTCTGAAGTGGACCCCTCCACACCGCGCCCCTTACCTTTGTTGTGACTCTTGCCTCACCCAGCTTTATTGCCTCTGTGGCTCTTGTCAGTGTTGACATGTGGGTTCAAATGCTGCCTATGGGCTTTATCACTCCTCACCCGGTGCATCCCAGGGTGCCTAGTGTATAATAGACACTTGATTGAATATTTCCTACCTAAATGAATCTTCTGGTTAGTCTACAGGGAAAAGAAGCTACCCATAACCCTTTGCCTTGGACTTGGTATTTAAAACTCATGTTTAACTTTCCTTTTAAACTTCTCAGAGTTCCTTGGGGTCACTTATTTGGCAGATCTGAACATCTTTGCATGTATTCGACACAAAATCATCCGAGGTTAATAATGGTTTGTTAATTCTGAGTGGATGCTTAATAATTTGAATTGTGATATGCAGAGGCACTTCCAGTGTGCTCGCTGCTGCCCTTTGTACCATCGTCCGTTCTTCGGAAGTCATCTTGCTTAAAGTGAGGAATAAGGAAGCATGGGAAGGTGCCACTGAATATGTTAACCTTACCAGCAAGAATGCTTTGCAAATAGGAATGCTAGTTCCTAACTGAAGTCAATGTGACAGATCATAAAGTATTGTTTGACTCCTTTCTGGTGTAGCAGATTTTTTAAAGTGATATGCTAATATTGTAAAAACTGAAGTCATGAACTGATTACAAGCATGCAGGCACAGGTACATGCACACACATGGAGACTTAAACTATTATTTACTTTGAACAATGGAGCAAACGGTGCATGAAATGAAGTGTTGGGCCATTAAATCAACAGATTTTAAAGTTTTTATATGGTCACTTCTCAACAAGTAATAGTAACTTAAGCCAGTTTGAGTCTAAGAAGAACTGTGGAATAAAATCCATTTGTTGAGCACAAATATTGTGATTGAAAAGCGACCTAAGTGAGAGGCTGCTGTCACCCTGCTTACAGTGTGAAATATTTTTGCTGCTTCGTAATCAATAATCCCAAATAACTCTGAAGGGCTCTACTGATGTATGAAAGGTTCAGAAAAATAATGTAATTGAGGAATGGAGAGTCAGTGGAAAATCAGTTTGGAATCTTTTGCCAGATTTTTCTTTAAGGGTCAGAAAAATATCTTGTACTGGATTCTCTCTGTTCGCTATATCAAATGTTTAACCCAGATAGTTTATTATTAAGGTAATGTGCTTTCAAATCAAAGAAGTCAAGAAATGCAGGAGGTGCCTTTGAGCCTCCAGCCTCTTTTTGCATTTGCTCAGGATGCTAAATAGCTAAAGGACTAGAATGAGGAGGCCCCAGAATAGAAATAGAAAATAAGGCACACGTAAAGACACAGGGTGATGGGTTTTAATTTAACAATCTGGCTATATCAAGGGGAAATGGAATACTGAAACTAAGAGGGGAGCTTATTTGCAGGGAATGAACAGAGGAAGTGCAAAGGACAAAGAGGTGCAGGAGATATTTTAGATCATGTTTTATAGAGAAATGTTATTTAGTCAAGTAGAAAAGCTGATTTGTGGCTTGTCTCTTAGTGTCATTGTTCATTTGCATGGACTCAGGTGCTGCTTACCAACTGGGAGAGCTTTTATTCTTTAGGGATTTTGAAGCACTTTGATAGGATCCCAGATTTCATTGCCACAAAGTATTTATGAGCAGAGTGAATGTTCTCCATGTGATTCCAGGTTTCTATTTCTGGCTCTAAATGAATCCTCCCTAGAGAAGGCAGTCAGCCCTGAAGGCCCAAAGGACAAATCACATTGGAAACAAAGGCTGAGCAGTTGACCATGTTTCCTCTTGGATAAGGTGTGTGTGGTGGTTGAGAGCCAGGATCTGTGTGTAATTGGATCTTTTCAGCCTGACAGAGAGGATGCTGCAATTTTTCTAATAATAAGAGCCAGTCACATGTCTAGAAAGGACCAGGGTGTGATCCCATGTTTCTCATCTTCTCATACTAATTTTTGGAAAAGAGCTATAAAATGACAACCATCCACCTTTTGCACTCCTGGGAGTCTGGGCAAATTTTGTTGATGAGAAATAACTAATCAGGCTTATTACAAAGCTGCCAAAACATTTTCTAAGGCACACATTTTCCTTTGATTTCCACCTGTCTCATGTAACCTCAATAGCCAAGATGGCAGTAACAGCACTAGGAGCAACAGCAGCAGGAGGGATCATGTACTAGCAATAACAGCCAAACATTTGAACCAAACAGCACATTCTCTGTTTATGTACTAAATTCTCACAGCAAATCTATTAAATGCATACCATATTCCTCTTTCCTTCACTGGAAAACAGAGGTGAAGAGATATGAGATTCCATCCTTATGACTGCATACTTAGTAAGTGGAAAAGAACAAGATACAAAACTGGGTATGTGAAATGCCACTTGTGCAGAACCAGAATGACTCCCAAGGTCAGCCAGCCTGCTTTACTTAGACTTCTCACAGTTTTTCTTTTACGTGTGAGTGTGGAGGATGTAAAGTTAAGTAAAGGCCCCTTGTTGCTTATGCACTGTTCAAAATCCAACACTTAATACAATGCCAAGCATTAATAGTTACTCAGAAAGTGGGAAGGGATGGAAGAGGGGAGAAAGGGAAACCATCACTAGTTTCAGATTCAGATTTACAAGGGCACATCGAGTCATTGCAGGATGTTTCATTGCTTTGCTTTGTCTCGTGATTACATCTAAACGTCACTCTTTTATCAAATTGGGGCAAAAATACAGAGGATTAGAAAGGGTTTATTCTATATTCCAACTTCTAGAATTAGTATATCATGAAGGATGAATCTGAATAGTAGACAGTGTTCCACGTTGTTGTATGGTGTACTCATCTGTGGGATATTTATTGTGTTCCTACATTCTAGCTTCAGGGAATATTGCAGCAAATAGGTATAGGAAAGCAATGTATATATGGGCTCTAATGAAAATGCAGTGCATTAAACATATCTTTGAGATAAATACACATTATGTGGCCAAGAACCACAATTCTGAGATGATGACACTTGAAGTGAGTTCTGAATGGCAAACCCAAGCTATCCCTGAGACAAGATTTGGCTCTAATATCAGGATAACTGCAGTGTATTAAAGCAATGGAAAGAGGGCAAGAATATCATGGTCTTGGGGCACCAGGACCAAGACAATGAAGAAGAGTAGATGCATTGGGAAAGGACCTCTGTAGTGGAGAATAGAGTCTGAGTTTTATAGTAAATGCAAGGACAGCCAATATAGGTACTAGTGGTATTTACATACTTTCTCAGGTTTACTTTCTTCATGTTATAGAAGATAGATTATAAGATGACAAGTATGGAAATTCAGAATTTGGGGTGGATTTTCTTCTTCTAGCTGAGAAACGTATGGTTTGAACTAAGGGAAAGGTTAGTATATAGACTCAGCATATCTTCGACATAGACTGAACAGTCTTGCATGTATATATGTTTCTGGGTTAACAAATATTTTGTGATAGAGAAAGAGGGAAGCATAGTATTTAAACAGGATGGCCAGTATTCACCAAGTTGTAGAAACATTGAGAAAAGAGCAAATTTGAGAGATAAGGTCTTGCTGGACTTCTAAGTGGGCAACTTATAGATGAGTTGGAAGTATGGAGAGATAATAACTCCCTGTGTGTGTTTGTAAAATTCAGTCAATGATATTTTGACTATATTGAAAGCCAGAACTCTCCTGAAGAGAGTAACAGCAGACAGTAGAAGTTTTATGATAAAACCCTGAAGTACACTATAAATGTCATAGAAGAGACAGCAGCAAAGACAGGAGAAACCTATAGAGAAAAGTTACCTGAGAGGGATGGATGGAAGCCAAACAAAGATTGTGTTTCAAAACTATCGTATGTGATCATCAGACAACCTGACTGAAAGTATGATATTGGAATTAACAATCATGACAGGAGTAACTCAGTACAAGGATAAAGAGAGACCCAACTAGAGTTTGAAGAACATGAAGAGTGGGTAGATGGATTACTTCCCCCAAAATATTTACTGTGACCTGTCTAGAGTAGTGGGACAGTATCAGGAAGTAGCCATGACAAGCAAGTTAATACTTAGCAAAATCTATAGTGGCCAAAAGCAATACAAATAAAATAGTTTAAAAAAAATAGTAAAAAATATCTAAATGGCTATTGGTAGCGAAATGATTAAGTTCTAGGTTTTCATTGGGATACATGTATTAAGAATATGTATTTTTGGGTGTGGGTATACAGTTTTTAGCATGTATAAAATATAATCTACACCTATAATGCCAGCACTTAGAAAATGAAAGCAGGAAGTTCACTAGTACAAAACCAGCCTAGTTATAGAAAACAAGACTCTGTCTCAAACAACCAAATGGCATACATTATACATAGCTATGTATTTTAAATATATGTAAATTTGGAGATCTCATGTACAAGGTGGCAAACTGAGCAGAAATGTCTCATTCATTTCTCCCACTGAGTAACATTAGAAATCACTAACGCCAGGTAAACGTAAGACAGCAGTCACAGAGAAGACTGAGGAAAGGAGAAACACCACTGAGGGAAAAGGATTTGGGAATGCTAACTAGGAAACACTGTCACCAAAATCAGTACAGAGCAGAGATCTTGAGGGAGTTAGTATGCGATAAAATCTCAAAGTGGCTTTGGGCTTTGGGAATAGGATTGACAAATAAGACATAAAATGGGAAATAATTTAAGAAGAATGTATTAGTCTTTTTCTTGATTATATTTGCTTAAAGGACAGAAGACCAGTGGCCAGATTAAGTTTCCAGCACACACATCACGACATGGTCTGCCTCTTAAAAGTATGTGTTAGGGACTTTTGTCTTCTGTTGTTCTGTTTTTTGCATCCAGTGTGGTGTGGTGGATCTTCGTTGTGGTACTTGGGGTACACAGTATAGAGGCTACTTTGGCAATAGGTCCAACACAGAAATCTGAAAGCCTAATTTAGTCATTGCCCAATTATTATTTTAAATGAAGCAGTTAATCCAGTAATTTCCAAGTCACATACCAATTATCAAATATGCTCAAAGAGAATTCTTGAAAACTATCAGTGTTCCTTTAAAATACTTTCTATGTCCTCAAAACAAAACTGACAGGAGAGTTAGCTGCCAGTAAATTGCTTGCTGAGTTTTTCCCTGATCCAGCTTTAAAAAAAAAAAAAAAAAACGGAACTGGGTGATGGCATGCACTCATAATCAAAGATCTGGGGAGGCAATGATCGGCAAATTCCTGGGACTCACTGACTGCCAGCCTAGCCTAGTTGCTACTTGTTGAGTTCCAGGATGGCTAGTTACTCATTGGGAGTGGGAAAAAGGTATGCAACACCTGAAGAAGGACATTAGTGACTGTCTCCCTACCTACCTACCTGCACACACACACACACACACACACACACACACACACGAGAGTGCATGTGCATGCATGAAGTCCTGATGCTTTATAAAGGAGCAAATAAGAAAACAATATAGATAGGCCTTCAAAATTAGGCTAGAATTTAAAATTTAAAAACTAATAGATGACTTGGCAGATGAAGTTGAGGAAAATCTCCTGTTGTATGGAACAGGAGTCAGCAAACCTTTTCTGTAAAGGGCCGGGTAGTAAATATTTTCATCTCCACAAGCCATATAGTCCCTGTCCCCATCACTCACCTCAGATTTTTGTGACATGAAAACAGGTGAGCATGGTCATGTTCTAATAAAACATTATGAAAATGAAATCTGAGTAGCTCATAATTTTTATATTTCATACAATTTCTGTCTCTTTTTTTATTTTCAGCCACGTAAAAATATAAAGACAATTATTAACCATAGGTAAGTGGTTGAATTTGGTCCATGGGACATAGCTGCTGACCCTTAATGTAGAAAGAGACTATGTACGATATGTGAGGAAAATGTTTAATAAAACTGTTTAATGTAAATGTTTGATATCTGGCCATGTACCTACATGAATTGAAAGCGGAATCCCAAAGATATTTGCCTACCCATCTTCACTGCAATATCATTCACAGAGCAAAAGAGTAAAAGTCATCCCTATCACAAAAACACTGATTTACTTACCTACCAACACATGCACAGGAATGTAGCATCTACTTGGAAAACACTTCCTGGATCCATACACCTAATCTCCAGCTTAGATCAAAACATAAATATTTCTCAACAAGAGGGGCAAGACCCTCCTCATTTCCTGATTTCAGTCCTTACTATATGGAATCAATCCTCCTTAGCATAAAGAGGGTAAACCTGGGAAAGTGCCCACAGATATATGAATGGACAAATAAAATGTAGGATGTAAGTAGGGATGATGGATTATAATCGAGCATCGAAAAGAAGGCTAGGGGCTGAAGAGATGGTTCAGCAGCTAAGAGATTGACTGCTCTTCCAGAAGATAGAGATTCAGTTCCTAGCACCCACACAGTGGCTCACAACTGTCTGTAACTCCAGATTGAGAGTATGTGATTCCCTCTTCTAAAATCCTTGGGCACTGCACGCCCATACTGCACACACATACATGCAGGCAAAACACCCATACTCATAAAATAAAAATTAGTAAGATCTCAAAAAAGTAAAGGAAAGGCACTTTGATACATGATATGATATGAATGCATTCTGAGAACATTATAACTGGTAAAATAAGACAGCCACAAAAATACTCTGATCATATATGTGTATGAGGTATGTTCAATTAATAGTCAAACTCACAGAAACAGAAAATAGGATGTTCATTACCGGGATGAGAGAAGGTTCGGAGTTTTTCTGTTTAATGGGCATAAAATTTAAATCTGGAGTGAGTTCTAGAGATGAATGGTGATAGCAGTCTCACAAACAGCATGTACTCCGTTCTATTGAACTATGCAGTTCACATTGCCTTTCACATCAATTAAAAAAAAAAAAAACCTTTTAAACAACCAGGAAAGTTCTGTACTTAATAATAGAAGTTGAATAAAAAAAAGCAGAATAAAGAGCAGAGCATGCATTTTAAAAATAGAAAGTATGAACTATATTTTAAATTCATACAATAAAATCAGTAGTGTGAGTGTCAACAGAGGTAATATTAAAATCGAATGGGATTTCTGAATACCTGTTAGGATGAAGAAGACTCATATCTAAACACATCCTTATGAAATCTCAAAACATTGTTTATTTTGATTTCTGCTTTTGTGGGGCATATGTCTTTTCTTGTTTTGTTTTGCGTTTCTTTGTTAGAGAAAGAAAGAGAATATCAAGCATCAAATTTGGTGCTTAGGAAGATGGGGAGGATCCGGGAGGAATTGGGGGAGGGGAAAAGCATGATCAAAATATATTGTATGAAAAAAATGTTTAAATTTTTAAAAAGGCTTAAAAGGGAATAAAAAGAAAACTCTACAGCCTCTTGGAGATGGAAATAACCAATATGCAGTGAAAGCAATGAGAGTCAAGCTGCCGCTAGGGAAATAGTAGTCCTTCCCAGAGGATTACTTGGTGGTAAAAAGACAGAGTAATGGTATCAGAATTGTAAGGGAGATTGCTTTTCCACTTAGAACTCCATATCTAGTTATCATATTAACTAGAGTGTGAAGATAGAATAAAATATTTCTATGACATGCAAGGGCTTCTTAGGAAGTGTCTTCTGCTTGTAGTCTAGGAAGAAGAAGAAGCAAACTAAGAAAGGGGAAAGAAGTTTAGGGAAAACCAACCAACCATCCATCCATCCATCCATCCATCCATCCATCACATTAATCCATCCAAGAGAGCAAATCTGGGGAGAAACTAAGTTTAACGGCAGTCAGGAGGACTTGATAGAATACATCTTTGGGAAAAGGGGGAAGGGAGAGTTGATAAATAGAGATTATGAATACAATCTTTGGAAATATTGATGATTTTTTAAGAGTGAAAGGCTTCCTGTGATGGTGCTAATCCCAGCACTTGGGAGGGCAGAGTCAGGAAAACTGCAGGTTTGAGTGTCTGGAGATGAAAAGAGAGTGAGGCAGGAAGGAGGGAGGAAATTATATAATGCAAAGACCCAAGACTTTATAAGAATCTTTGTTCTAAATATAAAGTAAATTAAACTGTGGCATAAATTTCAGTAATAGCTGGCATGTGAGAAATCTGTTTTATTTTCTTATTGGGAAACTTATTAGATGATTGGACTTCTAAGAAGACTGTGCGAGAAAAAAATAGTGCAAACTAAGCTAATTGGCTCAGGATTTGAACAGAATTCACACAGTCATAATAAAGTAAATGTCATTTATTGATTTTTAACTTCAGATCAATCTACAATCATAACATAGCAGAGTGGATAGATAGATTGAATAAATAATTTTATTTACCTTGACAATATAAAGTAATACTAGTATAGATGACAAGATGTGGGACTCTTGAAGAACAAAACAAGAAGAGAAAAAATTTAAGGAAGTCTATATTTGAAATTCATATAAATATAGGTATACTATTAAAGTAATAAAAACAATCAATTGAGCTAAAATTGGTAATGGATGGATAGATGAGAGGAGAAAGTATCAATTTACAAATTACTAATTCCTAATTATTCTTACTGAGCTATCAATAGATATCTCTTGAAACCCGGTAGATTAAAGAGATCAGGAAGAAAAACCATAAAGACACTGATGCTTATGCTACCTGACTTTCCATCACTGTGACATCTGAGAGAAAAATTTTAAAGCAGGAAAGGTGTGTTTGACTCATGCCTTTGGAGGTCTTGGCCTGTTGGCCTACTCCATTGTCTCTAGATCTGTAGCAGGACAGAAAAATCATGACAGAAGTGCATGGCTGAGGAAGACCTCTTACCTCATAGAAGCCAGCAAACAGAAAATGGTAATATGGAGAAACCAGAACAAGATCCACCTTTCAAAGATATGCACCAAAAGTCTGATTTCTCTATCCAAAGCCTACCTTTCGCAATTTCACCATCTTCCATTTTGAATCCATCAGTTGATTAGTCCATTGATAAAGGCAGAACCCTCTGATCCAATCACTTTCCAAAAACCTCTCCCTCTGGATATTGCTTGTCTTGGTGACCATGCCTTTAATGCTTGGTGGATACCTCATACACAAACTATGAATGCCCTAAATTTTCAACTGATGTTGGAGAAAGGAGATATTTGACTTGATGTAAGACCATGTATAAGTTCTTTGAAGAAAAAAATAGCTGCCAAGACCAGGAGTGTCTTTTGTACTTTAATCCCTTACTTAAAACTCCTATGCATGCTTTCTTTGATAGCAGTAAGATTAGAAAGTAAATACTGTGATTATAGCAACAAAAATTACTTAGGCTATTAATCAAATAAAGATGCATAATTGTTTGTTTAAAAGAGAATGTGGCCATAAGGATGTATACCTGGACATGAATTCTGAAAAAAGCAGTCCATAAAATAATGTACTATGCTAATGAAGCAAGTCCTCAATGATTTTTTTCTTCAACGATACAAAAGCTTGTACTTGAAAATCAAGTGCAAATATACAAGAAAGTATGTTTTCTTTATTATCTTATAATTCAACCCCCCTTACTTTATCTTCCTGTTGATTGTATACTGGTATTGAGATTTTTCAAAGTTCCATTCATCTTAGATTCTTAGGGTGTTTAGTTTGAACTGATTATCCTCTGGGCTAGTTTGGTCCTGTGTGATTTAGCTTTGGATGCCATGACAAAGAGCCACAGACAGTGTGGCTTAGATGACAATTGTATATTTTCTTGATGTTCTGGAGGCTGGAAGTCTGAGATCAGGGTGCTATTAATGGTCAGGCTCTGGTGAGAAATAGCCTCTTGTCCCACAGATGTCCACTCTCAATGTGGTGAGAAGAGAGAGAAAGGGATAGAGGGAGAGAAGGTGGGTATACTCTGGTGTCTCCTCTTATAATGCTACTAATTCTGTCAACCCTTATCACCTGCTTTAACCTAAATCTGTCTCTTAATACCAATTCAGAAATAGGGCATCAGTGTGTGAATGCTGAGGTCCCACAAGCATTCAGTAATTAACAACCTCCATTGAAGTAATTCATCATTTGGCTGATTGGAGCAGTTGGACAGACTATAATAAGAATCCATGGATCTGGGATCCGAAGTATCCTTTCAGTAAATTTAAGACTAGAATTTTGGACATTATACAGACTGTGCTTCCATACTTTGGAGCTTGGTTCTCTATGTCCCACCCTCTACTCCAGTACAGTAGCACTTTTGGGGTACTCATGCCTTTTCTCTTGGACCAAGAGTAGGATGGCCTCAAATTCTGTAGGATTCATTATCTTCTGTTTTCTGTAAAAAGTATGCAAATTAAATACTCGGCTATTTTATTATTTCCATTTACCTTCTACTTTACATTGTGGACAGAGTAGGTGTTTTCATTGTCGTTTTACTGGTAATATCACTAAAACAGAAAGATTATCCTTGTCCAGTTGCTTTGCATAGGAAATGTATCCTTCATTTGTAAGGTAAGTGGAAAGGGTCGATGGAGGCCAGAATAGCTTATCTCTGCCCTGGGCATACCAAGACGGTGGTAGGGCTGTCATTTTTACATTTACCCAAAGTGAGTGATCAAGGAAGTCATGTAGCACCAGGAGTATCAATAATTTGGTCCACATTTCTGACCTTTATTTTTTCATTATGTCTATTAAACTAGAGTGATACTAAGTTTGTATGATGTGTAACTTTATTGCATGTATACTAAATGCAGCCATAATCCTCATTAGCAATTACTTCTTATGTGCTGTTTGACATCTCTAAGCCTGTTCCTCCGTAAGTCAGATGTGGTAGGTGATTTGTAAATTGTTAGAGAGATTCAAGATGATGCTTCTGGAGTCAACAATTTTTCCATATTTTGTGTCACTACATTGTTTCTACTATGTTTGGAATGACTTTAGAATATCCTTCTGCCATATTCCCAAACCCTATTTGGTCAGGTTAACTATACGTGTTCTCACAAGACTTTGAAAGAGCTAGGCATTTAGAAAACACTCAAGTTTGCTCAAGGACTCATTTCATACATGAACCAATTTTATGTATGTCTTACTGTTTTGTCAAAGTAAGTCACATGGCTCCAACTTGTCAAGCAGACTCAGGAAGTAGGGAAGGAGATGCAAACTTGTTACTGAAGATCTCTAGGCATATTGTATCTGATCCCTTTGCAATGAAGACATCATTTTGACCAAGACTCTCTACTGTCATTCTAAAGGCATTCTTGCAGAAGTATGCACTGATAATAATCAAAAGCATTCTAATGTTTCGTATTTGTTTTTGTCATGCTTTTATCAACACATAGAATTTCTAATAAGACATGCATGCAGTGCATATATGCCTTTGTGTTTTATACACGCATCTCTTGTAGACTGTGTTCATCTGTGTGGTTGAGTGATGGATTTTCCTGCTATATTAAGACAGAGCAGACTCAAATTCTTTGCGATCCTCCCCCTCTTGTATCTTTCTTTACAAGCTGAGCAATTGAGCTGATAGAAAGAACAGACCTTGATAACCAAAGCCATACAGGTTGCTAAATGTAACTTGTGTCCTGTTGATAGCCTGTTTATTCTCAGAGGTTTTAGTGTTAGAAACCCTGGTGCTAACAGCATGCACTTTGGAGACAGTAGATTTATTTTACCAACCTTGCTTACAAGCATCCCCTGTGACACTTTTGAGCAGCAGCGCCTGCACATCTGGTTAGTGTGTCTTTCTTAATAAATAGCTGTGTGACATAGTTTGGGGACCTGAGCTGTGTCTTCGGTATGTGATTAGAACACTTTGTAAAGAACTGTACCTGGAAATAGGGAAGGTCAACAGTGAGTCTTAGGAGAAACCAATGGATAACTTCTTATGAACTCCACAAGTTGATATTTGTGTAGTTCTTAGAATAAATAAAATTCCTGGATAAGAAAAAAAACATACCATCACCTATCTTCATTTGGTATCTTTATTTTTTTTATCCTGTCTCCTTTCTACTGCATTTTCTCCTATAATAATCTTTATCCACTGTTGTCTTAATCCTATTCCTTCTTAACAGCTGTTTTTCTCTGAGCCTTAATTTGGTGTACTTAATACTATTTCCTTGTACCCAGAACTCAAGTCACCTAGCCTCCAAAGAGTATCAGTGCCCACTGTGTCATAGCAAACCAGGCTTGAGAATCCAGTAGAGAAGAATATGAGTATCATTGAAGATAGATTAATATTTTCTTTTTGGACTCATAGTATATGTGGGTACAGGTACCATTTAAATACCTTAGATAAACAATTTATAATCCTTTCACAAACCACAGGATAGGAATTATCTGTACCATACTAAAGTGGGAAGCATATTCAGAATGGTCCAGGGAATAGCTCAAGATCTAGTACTAGTGATTGACAAAGCTGGTCTTCATTGCAGGCCTGTACGGCTCCAAATGCCAAGGCTCTCTTGTCTTATCACTCTCTGTGTCAATCAAAAAAAAAAAAAAAAAGATTAAAACTAGGAGATGTGAGCTATGCTGCTAAGAGTTATGGTGCTAAACAACTTCTGCATTTTTTTCTGCAAATTCTATAACTTCTGCTCTGTCAGTATAAGAAAAAAATCTAATGTGAAGAAAGAGTGCTTCAACTTGAGAATGTCAAGGGCACAGCTGGGACTTGAACCAGGTTTCTGACACTTCGAGGATATAGGAGCTATGATATATTATGACATTCTAGACAATTCTTCCATTTGCTCACCAGATAATTATTGAGTGCCTTGTGCAAGGCACTGCTCTAAAGTTTGGAATTTCTCACAGAATAAGAAAGGCTTCAACCCTTACACAGGGTACAAGGCAGTGAGAAGAGTCATGTAATAAACAATAGATAAAATGAGTGAATTATGTAGTGTGCAGCATGTGCTTGACACAGAGAAAGAAGCAGTAGAATGAGCTAATGCTAACTGGAAGTACCAGAGGGAAGGATGTTGGATTTTTAATAGGAAGACAGGGATACTAACTCTTAATGAGAAGGAACATTTGAGCAGAGGGTAATGGAGTTGAGGAATAAGTCATTTGGGTACAAGAACATTCAAGGGAAAATAAGTGGGCATTTGTTGGCATTTCTAAACAACAATGAAGAAACTTTAATAGTGATAAAAGAACATATTAGGGGAGGCATAATCAAAGTGACATCAGTGACATTGGGTAAGGAGACTGTGTGAAGCCTTCTTTACCATTTTAAATGCTTAAAATGAAGACTAGGGGAAGACAGAATTCTTTTAGTCTCACTGGACACTCAGATACAGTTGGCTAAGTGTGGCATGACACTGCTTCCAATTGAATTTTGGCAGTGTAATGATAAGAGAGATGGAGTTTGATATACCCAAATGTAGATCCCTCAGGTTTCTCCAATAGATTTCCATGTGGAATAGAAGAGAAACAGGGAATTATATGGTGAATCTCAGTGGATGGAGGAAATCTCTATCAAAAGAAGAGTCTATTGTACAAATTTCTATCAAATGAGATGTTAGGGTGACAGATGGAGCAATTCAGGGTGAATGAATGGGAGCTCCTTCTTGGATGGATTCAGTGTGATGTTTATGGACTGATATGTGACTGGACCCGCAAAGTTGTCTGTTACGTGTTGGAGTTTATAGTTTGGGAAAAGACTGTGCTGGAAATATAGTTTGAGGTTCATCAGCCTATACCATGGTACGAAAACAAATTATTAGATCGCCAGAGAGCTCTGATGTGGCATGAAAATGAAAATCAGTGTACCTAATGGTAAAGAAATTTGTTTTCCTTTTGATAAAGGATACATTCAAGATTTAGTGGGACAGATGATGGAAGTCCAACTTTAATTTTGGCGTGAAGGCACCACTAGTGCTCATTAACAATGAATTGGTAGTATCATATGGATATTTATGAAAGCTGTGGAGGTAGCAAAAAAAGAGAGTAGTTTGTATGGAGAAGGAGAGGAGTATAGTTATTTTTAATTAGGGGACTATAGGTAGTCAACTGGAGTCACTCATTACACACACATACACACACACACACACACACACACACAACTTAATATATTCATCATACCCAAGGTCTTTGAACTGCTATTTTAGATGTCTTAAATTAATTGGATTCCTGTGTTAGATTTTGAAGAAGAACTGATTGATAACTCAGACTCATAGATTTGCTGTACATGTGAGACTGTAACACTGAGAAGTGAAAAAACAACATTACTAAGTTCCAGTGTGGACAAACAAGAGAAAATGTATCTCAAGCCATTTTGTTTGTTTTTTTGAGACATGGTTTCTCCGTTGTAACATTTGACCTAAAAAAAAAAAAAAAAAAAAGAGTATGAACAAATTAGTGTCCAGTGGAGAGTAAAAGTTCTCCAGCACATTTGAAAAAGCTAACAGAGCCATTCTACATATTTGAAGTATTACCTATGTTGCTTCCTCATTGCTGGTATTTAGGAGCTGTTAGCAGAGGGAGTCAACACAATTGAGAAGTGATGGTATCATTCTGGCGATGTTAAAAGCATGACTAAATGTGAAAGACTGTGAAATAACAGTACATCTGCATGCATTCCTTCAACCAAGAGGATATACGTTCTGGTTTTCTCCCTTGGAATTTCCTTGCAGGGAGTTCTGGTTTTCTCCCTTGGAATTTCCTTGCAGGGAGTTGCCTTCTCTTTGGGAGGCCTGTAAACTTAAGAGCTTGATTTGTCATAATATAGTTAGGTCCAAACTTTATGGGCCAGGGAGATAGAACAGATGATAACATAGGCACTGACCTGCCTTTCTTTCACTTTCTTTCTTTCTTTCACTGACCTGCAAGCATGAGAACCTGCAGTATTGGTCCCAGAACTCAAAAAGAAAAAAAAAAAAAGAAAAGAAAAGAAAAGAAAAGAAAAGAAAAGAAAAGAAAAGAAAAGAAAAGAAAAGAAAAGAAAAGAAAAGAAAAGGAAAAAGGCAGGTTAGGTAGCAGGCACTTGTGATCTCAGCTCTTGGAGAGAAGAAACAGATGGACTTCTGGGCTCACTGGCCGACCATCTTTGCATATTTGGTAAGTTCTAGGCCCGTGATAGACCAGGCTCAAAAAAACAAGATAACAAGATGGACAGTGTCTAAGGAATAGCAGCCAACTTTGTTCTCTGGCTACCACATGTACATTCACCTACACACACACACACACACACACACACAGACACTAATAAAAACACAAAATAGTAAAAAATAAAATAAGTGAACTTCATAAGCTAGCAACTGACTATATAATAGTTAGGGAGCCTCTCCACAATTTTCTACACACCTCTTTACATGAAAAAGTTAAAGGGGGCATTATTAGTGTTTAAACAGTTAATTAGTTCAAGTGTTGAGTATTTTTTTGAACTATCGCATTTCTTTTTGATATTTAGAGGCTGTTTTATGAATGAAAGAGCATTCAAAGTCACTAAAGTAGGCATTGATAGTTTATTGTGTGTAAATATGTGCTTCTTCCTCCTCTTTCTCCCCTCTTCCCTTTCTTCTTTTACAGTCTTGAGTATGATGGCACAAGAGTAGTCATACAAAGGAGGAAGAGAATTAAAGAAATGTGTGAGGGCTTGAATAGGAATGCCCCACCCCTCTTATAGATTAATGTATAGAATCCTTAGCCTTCTGTTGATGGGACTGTTTGGGAAGGACTAAGAGGCGTGCCCTTGTTGGAAGAGGTGTGTCACTGAGGAAGGGTTTTGAGGTTATAAAATCCCACACTATTCCCAGTGTGCTTTCTCTGCCACATTGTCGTGTCAGAGGATGTGAGCTTTCAGTTACTAATCCAGCACCATGCTTGCTTGCTGCCATGCTTCTCACCCACAATGGTCAGAACTCACCCTTTGAAACTGTAAATCCCAAGTGAACTCTTTTTTCTCTACGTTGCCTCAATCTCGGTGGTCATATCACAGAAACAGACAAGTGACTAAGAAAGGGCGTTACAAGAAAGTAAACGGAAGAAGTTCTTACAGCTTGCCAACCGGACTGATAATGAGATGCTGAAGTTATGGCCATCACTTTCTAATAGCTGTCTATCAGTCTCACTTTGTCCTGCCAATGGCTATGAAAGAGCTAAGCCACCTGATTTTTAACAGTAAAACACTTAGGCCTCATACAAGTTCATCCATAGAGACTTTACACAGTAATTACATGCTTGCAATTACAGTGTTCTCTTATAACTCAAAAACCAAATAAATTAAGAAAGAATTTGTTTTGCAAAAAGGATAAGGGATAATTAGATTAAAAAAATAAAATTGGGCTTCAAAGGCACTTTGCAATATGTTCTTTCAATACTAAATGTCTTTAAAGCATTTGATTATTTCATTACTCTGCAGTAAAACTTCAGCTTTATCTTAGAAAGCTTGAAATAAGACTGCTTTCTGGCTAAACACAAATTATATATTATTATAGAACATTGCTGAAGTTATTACATATGAATAAATTGAATAAGAATCATTTGCAAAAAATAATCATATTTGTCAAACAACCTTATTCTCAAGGATATATGTCTTGCAGAAAGTCTCCCTTTTAAAGAGAAAGTAAAAGTGTCTGAAATGCATTTTCATTTTATCAATATAAAGGCCAGGACTAGTTCAGAAAGGAAATGTCTGGAATTCTGCTTCATGTCACAGTGCACAGAGGTTAAGATAATAAACTGCCTCGGGCCTCTTTCAGGGCAGCAAAACAAACCAAAATTGTCTCTGGGGTTGTAAATCGAGGAATGATGTGGTAGAATTGAACATGCAGAAAGAAAACTAGGGTAAATGTTTTTTTAATGTTTGCCTTTGGGCAGGATTTTTTTTTCTATTAGTTTACTGTTCCTAGCAAATATGAAATGCTTTATCTCAGCTGTTTGGACTATTATTATTTTGGTTTAAGTTCCTACTGTGAGGGAAAAGAGAAGACCTGGCAGCTATTTTAAAAATGAGAAAATGATCATCTAGTGATAGATGCAAAGGCGAACATGCATGCTGGAAGGCAAAGGGGAGGAAGGCAGTGCAAGGATGTGACACCTATGCACCTTCTGCCCTTACCTTCCGGACAAGGCACAATATGCTGATTTCATGGATGGGGATGGATTGTTGTTCCATGTCATACACAGAAGTAAAGTTTAAGCTCTTCAAGGGTATCAGGTTGTGATATTCACTCTCAGAACTTGGTTGCTGTTGGGATAGAGCTAATAATGATGATACAAGGAGATATGACTGAGGGTTGTCTTGGTGCTACAGAAGAGAAGTGGAGGAAGAATAAATCTAAAAACTAGAGCAGACTGGGGGAACTGTTGTCATTATGACTCATTAATGCTACACATTAACAAGCTAATGTATAGCAAACTAAAAACAATTTCATAATGCAACCATCACTAAGAATCAGCTGATAAATAGGGTCATGACTTTTAAACACAAGTGGTTAAGGAGATATTAAATGTTGAATTTTAATGGTAGGAACTCAGCCCCAGCCCCATTTCATTTGTTATGTTAACATGGGAGCATATCCCTGTAAGTTCACACATTATCAAGCTTGAGTTTACTCCTTTCAAAGCAGACATCACCAAATCCATAATTAGTTATAATATAATATATTCTGAAAGATTCTCCTTGAGTTTTAGCTTTAGAACCACTGAGTTTCTGATAAAAGGAAAGTTCCAAGAAAAGCAAATCATCCTCTGAAGTCCAGCTGATGAGCTCGAGTCCTCTGTTCCTTAGGAAATGAGCAAGTTAAAGGATGACCTTTCAGGATACGGAAGTTTAATGTATTGATGTATAAGCAACTTCATCCTGCTGACGTCCCCTTCCTAATTTACAGTCTTCTCTGACTGGTTTATAGGAGTCTTCAAAAAATGTGATTAGCTTTACTTGAAAGAAACTTGCAGGAATTTCTGGGTAATGATGTGTCAGCTATAAACTCATTCAGCCAATCTGAAGGGGAAGTTTTAGAGTAGGAAAGAGCCAAGTTCAGAGGTGCTGACTTGTGAAATGTGCTACACAGGACATTTCTACCTAAAAGCTCTCAGATTCTAGTTTTTTGATCATGCAAAAGAAAGAATGTAATAATGATCAAAAGAAAAAGTTTAAACATCAGAACCAAAACAACAGCAGCTGTAAAAACATGTGCTCACTTGAATTTTTCAACCTCAATGTTCTCCTATCTCACCACAATTAGGAAAATGGTCCATACGGTTTCAAACAGAGGAGGAAAATGGCTGCAACCCCAGATGAGGGTGAAGGGTGATAGGAAGAGGTAGCCATGTTTGATTAGGACACACATGAGTTCAGCCTACCATAGGGAAGAGCGGCCAGGGTTGGACCTGAAGCCTATTGCTGATTAGTGAGTCCTGTCTAAGATCATTGGTTGAATGAAAATCATCTCTGTTAACTCATTCAGTTATTCATTTTGACTGTACCTGCCAGCACATGTCTGTTACATGCAAAACACTCATTGATGGAAAAGCTACACACTCAGGGGAACACAGTGATAGAGAAGCTACTTTGTGTTCTCTCACTCCTGGAGTTGGAATCAAACTACTACAAATACCAGTGGTGACCCAGGGATGCATTTGGAACATTGAGAAGCCCAGGCTTCTACCTTGTGGTGTCTGTGACCTTCAGCCAGAGGATTCAGAGACTTGAGGCTAGAATTATCTGATGTTTGCTTGTTCATTTTATTAATGGGTGTTGTGGCTGTCAGAGGAGACCTTCATTCGGGATTGACTGAAACTCCTCCATATTCTCTCATACTTGGTCTGGATTTTCTCACACCATGGTGGTTGAATTCCAAAGGTGAACACTGAAGTGTGAGCCAGGTAGAAGCTGTGTCTTTTATGACCCAGCTTTAGAAATAAATAATGTATCATAAATTCTGTTCCCTATTGGTTAGGATGGTCACATACATTGCTGAAACTCAATGGCTGGAAACATTAGCACCTAATATCAGAAGAAGTAATGCCAGTCACATTCCATAAAGTATATGCACATGTATGTAAAATAAACATATATTGCATCATATTACAAAACTATATTCTGATAAATTTGATAAGCACGAAAAAATTATTACATGATATCTTAGCTACTTTTCTATTGCTGTGATAAAATATAATTACTTCTGGAGAGATAGCTCAACAGTTAAGAGCACGGGCTGCTCTTCCAGACGACCGGGGTTCAATCCCCAGCACCCACATGGCAGCTCACAACTGTCTATAACTCTGGTTCCAGGAAATCTGACACCCTCACACCAATGCACATAAAATAAAATTAAATAAATAAATAAACAATTAACCATTGTCAACTTGTCAACTATAAAAGAAAACACTTAATTTGGCTTGTGATTTCAGGAATTTACCGAGTTAGAGAGTTAGACGGTAGAGGAAAAGAACAACTGAGAGTTCACATCTGGATCCCTAACCACAGTGCAGAGAAAGATAGAACACTGGAAATGGCTCATGCCCTCATCCAGTAGCACATCTCCTCCAACAAGGCCATACCTCTTTATCCTTCCCTGATAGGTGTACCAACTGGGGACAAGTTTTCAAATATTGGAACCTATAGGAACCTTTCATATTCAAACCAGCACACATGACACAGTAAAAAGTGAAAGCACTATTTGTAATTATTTTCTATGTGATGGCCCAAGGAATCATTCAATTGGAAGTGAATTAATAAAAAGCTCTACCTGAGTATTTGCACACCCTCCCACACACACTATTTCTTTGTGACTATCTCACTATCTGTACCGTTCTTTCTTAATACTTTCTTTTTCTTAAAATTGGGACATTGGATTTTTTTAATTCAACTTGTTTAAAAGAAAACTAGATATTACTATAGAAAATAAATTTTGTGTCATAATTTATTTGCCACAAATAAAGGTTAATAATAAATATGCGAAGAATAATTGCATGCTAGTTATACTGCTGTCTATTGAGTGTTCTAAAACTGAAGCAAGTCTTTCTCTACGAAATAAAAATAAAATGTTAGCAAGTGTTTGGAAAATAGAATTTGCACACTCCTGCCGGTTTAAGGCCTTCTCCTTGCCTTAGTCTAACAGATTGAGAGAATAAAAGAAAATAATGCCTAGATCTATGTACCAGTGAAGATATTTTAAAGAATTCTCAATATTTCAGCTCTACTCTTTTAACAAACAGTGGTCCAGAGTATAGAAATAAAATCATCGACATAGGAGCGTTCAGCTAGCCTAACCCAAATGCCTGGGATCCATGAGGGAGACAACAGGGCAAAGGCTTCTTAATAAATGTATTTGCAACCCACCATTTTCTCAAAGTCTGGGCCCTCTGTACTCTGTTCTTTTATTTTTATTTTTCGTGACTTATAATCAGTTCCCTGGGAGGTCCAGTGAGCAGGAAAAGGCCTTGACTAGCTGGCTTCTATATAAAGCCTAAGGACTTCCATTATCTTATTACCATTCCTCGCATGCTGGCAGAATTGACTCCTTGCTTTCCCACTGTGGCATGACTAATGTTCCCAGGTTTCATGGGACCACCCTGAGTCCAGAGCCCCCAGGCAGACCAGCACTTTTTAGTATGCTGGAATCTAAGTCCTCTAACGTTCAGTCCTGAAATAATTTTTCTCACCTGCTGGGCCAAATGTTGTACTAGGCAGAAAAGGTTTTCAGTGAGGAGAGAGAGACACCTCCAGCAAACAGAGAAAGGCACTTGGCAATGGCCATTTTACTTAAAAATTAAAGCTAAGTACTTGCTTAGCAACCCTATTACTTTGTTGCTAGAATATTTAGAAAACACTACTTTGTAGGGAGTTTTCCCAGTAGAGATAATAACTCAAGAACAGGTAAAATTTTCATTGCCTTTTCCTCTTGCTCGTGTGTCTGTGAGTGTGTATGCGTGTGCGTGTGTGTGTGTGTGTGTGTGTTCCATATTGAGGAAGGTTACAGAAATTAGGAGGAAACAAGAGCCACATATTTCTCTTCATGGAATCCAGGCTATAGGCTTTACCAAGCACTCTAGACGTTGAACATCGGTGCCTTTCCAGGCATGGGGCCGCACTAACAGCCATCCCTATTCTTCTCTCTCCACAGTCAGCTACAGTGAAGCTGTCAAAACCAGTGGCCTTGTGGACCCAGCAGGATGTCTGCAAATGGTTGAAGAAACACTGTCCAAATCAGTATCAGATCTACAGTGAGTCATTCAAACAACATGACATAACTGGTAAAGTCTACCATACCCAAGACTCTTCTTACTCCCCTCTCCCTCCCATCATGATCGCCTTTCCTATTCCCATATAGCAAACAGTGTCTTCCTGCTCAAGTTCCCTGGTATAGATTTGCTCAAAAGCAGGTGATAACCTCCAGACCACTTGAGCCATGATAGTGAATGAATAAAGTAGTTTGTAGAGGAAAGTAGATTTTGCATATCTAATGCAAGTGTAGTGAGGAAGGGGTGGGGATTGGTGCATCTCAAACAAGAACACATCAGTTATAGTGAAAAGAAAAGAGGAAGTCTTTCAAATCAACTTGGTTATAGGAGCAGAGTGAGGATTTTTGGAGATGAAGAGTTTCTACACAGGAGATTCTTTCCCATTTTTCCCCTCATTAAACCAAGTGTATTGACTTTTCTGACTGATTAGCTACATATGCACATCTAATGATGTAGAAGAGTCAATAGGAGAAAGTCATATACCCTGCCAAACCAGTCCTTGCCTATCAATCATACAGCCATGAGGCCCACTCTGTGTTATCCCCACCCAGAGGTTGTCTAAGTTTCTGAAATGAAGTTGTATTACTTACTGTCAATGGGATGAACACATTTAAGTCACATAGTGACACTACTTTTCTATCAAGGGTATTAAAGCCTTCCATTGTGGAGCTAAAGTAATATTTGTAATCACAAAATCAGGATGGTAGGACGTGCTGCAAAGGCCTTTCTTATCACTTCTTTCAGCAGGGGATGGCATGGGTTAAGAAAGTGAATATGCCCACCTTTGTGGTCACCATGAGAGTAAGGAGTTCCAGACTCCACCTGTGCCATGATTCCACCTATTTATTGATAGCTCTTCCTTCCCTACTCCCTTCACAACTACGCACTGAAAGATAGGACTGAGGCACACTGCTCTATGGGAAGGAATGCTTAGAACCCAGTGTCTGTTCCAGTATCTTCCTTTCCTCTAACAGAAAACTGAGCCCATAGTGGGAAAAAGTCACTTGCCATGGGATTACCAAGTACCCTGGACACCAACCCTTTTCCCAAGCCTACTTTGAGAAATGCTAATCTTTCTCATCCTGATCACTCTTATTACTCTGAAAGGGGCTTCATTAAGGAGAATGTACTTCCCTTGCAGTTCAATTTTCACTGGAAACTCTGCTGTCTGGAACAGATCTACCAACTTCCTAGATAATATTGGGCTGGGGGTTCTCAGGGCATTTAATGGCATGCCTGAGTCCCAGAGAAATAAGGAGTGGGGTATGTCAGATTGAGGGAGGTGTCACCAAGAGCAGTTCTCTTCATAGATGTCTTATATACTTCATTCAGAGAGGAATTGTAGTATGGAAACAGGGTTCTAACCTCAAAAAACAATATGATTAACATGCCCAAATGTAGCTCAAGCTGATTTTACAAAAGAGTGAAAAGTCAAAAGGGGTCATTTCCTATACTTTTCTTCCCTCTCAACTACTGTTAATGGCCCTTTAGAATGAATTTCCTAAAACCCTAGAGGTAGTGAGAGCAGAAGCCTTACCCTATAAGTGTCTAAATTTTACATTCTCTCTCCTTCTCTTAAAGTATATGCATAAGAAAGGCCCACAATTGGTCCGTTGATCCACTCCAAGAGTGATCAGTCCGTCAGTAACCATTTTCCTGATAACAGTTATCTCCACCAGATAATGGTCCCTTAATTCCTACATGTTGGTAGTGGCAAAGCCTTTTCACAATCTTACTTGAGAGCACTGGTATCACTTATTAATAGTGGGAATTATGGCATGCCCTTGAGGGACAGGTGAGTCTCAGGAGGGCCTATATAAGGTGGGTGAACAGTACCCTGAGTGAGAATGACTTCAGTGCTAAGGAAATAAGAGTTACCACTTCCCAAAGCACTCTGCGAAGTGACCAGAGAAAAAGGAACGGAGATGAGGTGTCTGTTGTAGAGCTGTCACACCACTCTGGGTAGCATCTTTGGTCTCCATGAAACGCCTGTGGTGTCAAGTAAACCACGATACAGTTCTGAGCTCAGGATAATACTGCTTACTCTGGCAAGCTATTCAACCCCACTTTTTTATCTCCAAAATAAAGGTAATATTTAAAGTATCAGAGAGTTGTGAAAATTAAATTAAATATTATAGATAAACCACTAGGCCAGCCCTTCCACCTACAGGTACAGATTCTTATTTATGTAGTCTTATTTGGAATTGTGAAAAAAAAAAAAAAATCCCCTGACTTCATTTTAAGATCATCCTGTTTTCTGGCAGGCAAAGAAAGCAGGGAATTTTGTGGGGACTTGGGGAACATAGAGAATGTTTTCAGATTAACATTTGGTCCACATCTTTTTGACATTCACCCGTCGAAAGCCACAGAACACCACATTCTCTTCCCTTGTTCCCTAACCCCTTCTCTTCTCAGGATGGATGTATAACACCTAAATCATTCCAAGTCCCATGTGACCAGAAACTAGCTACAGAATTCGAACCAGCCTACAGTAGCTGGCCACATGAAGTTAGAAGCTATGGGAATCCTAGTACCCTTGGAGGCTGTAATAATAACCAGGGAAGAGAAGAAGTTCATAAAAAGTTAAAATAAAGGTAGAAGCATAGCTAAGTTGGTAGGGTGACTGCCTAGACCACACAAAGCCCTGGATTTGATCCCCAGCACCTCATAAAGCAAGTGTGGGGACACACACTTATGATCTCATCACTTGGGAGGTAGAGACTGGAAAATCAGATGTCTGTGGTAATCCACAACTATCTAGTAAGTTATAGACTAGCCTGGGATACATGAGACCCTGTCTCAAAGCAAAACAGAACAGCAGAAACCAATTAAAATATAATGTCATGGCAAACCTCAACAGCCTATGCAGCCAGTAGAGTGGCTCAGGGAGATAATGGAAGCTGTTGCAAGGAACAGGTAAAAGCCCAGAGGTAAAGAAACAGCATCGCTGTGTGATTTTTTGCAGATTTCTCATTGCTCTCCAGTTTGCTTCATTTTTATACGAGAAAGATAGTTCTAGGACCTTCTTAGTGGTGCTGCTAAGAAGAGCAACCACATCACCGGAAGCATACAGTAAGTGTAGGCTGTAGTTTTCCTACGTGCTGTCCTGATGCCTGAGAAAACAGTCCACACATATAAGCAGTGTTGAATTCATCTAGCTCTATTATCCTGAATACTGGAAAAAGAGTGCCTGAAGGGGAAACAAAACAATCTGGGTTGGCACATTTCCTGTGCTAATCAGAAAGGCTATGAGCAAAATCATTTACCTGTCTGCTGAGGGATGCTATTCACTTATTTCCCTTACAACAAGGATAAGCAGTTTCTTGCTCAGTGAGGGAGCATGTTCTGTCAAGGTAACATACAAACACCCCTTGATTTTGAGGCAGACAGTCCAGTGACAATAGCTAAAAAGAATATACCTTAAATGCACAGAAGGGAAGAAGCAATAGATGGGTTTCCTGAGTCAAATCCTTCTCAATGTTCTTCACCCCAACCTTTAAAACACAGTAGCTGCATTATGCCACATAAGCTAGTACCCATCAGTAGCACTAGAGTGATGTCTAACTTAAAGGGTCATTGGGAAGATTAAATGGGATGATATGTGTGACTTAATGCTGACAAATAGTGGACATTCATCCATTTAGCAAATATTATGGAGCATTTACCACTCAGTGGGCTTGAGAAATAAGTAAATGAAGAAATTGGTGATCCATGTGTGGGAAAAGTATATGTCCCTAAAACACAGTCACACCATTTTTGTGTTACCTAATTCTGACTATAGGGAGCTGTTTTGCAACTCTGGTTTGTAGATAACTAATAGTGCACTAACCTCCTGTTTTTGTCTATTCTTCTGCTTTAATTACTAATTTTAATTACTAATAGGATACTTACTACCGATGATGAACAGTAGTTTGAAAATATTTAGTGCAAAATTCTGAGTTTTCAAAAGACTACATTCACTTAATTTTTATAGTCCCTTAGTGTTTCACTGGTTACTCTTTCACTGGTTACTCGCATCTGTGCCCAATTTATAAATTCATCTTTATCATAAGTATACACACAGGAAAACACATTATATGTTTAAGGGTCAGTATGGAAGACCTTGAAATATATCCCTAGAGAAAAAACTCGGGCTTTGGTAGAATAAATTTTTGTCTATCTACATGTAAATTATGTCCCACAGAGGTTTTCTTAACTTCTCAACCTCCATGGAAAAATGATGTGATCTTGGCCTTGCCTTTGCCCATTGATTTCAGCCATCCCAACTTGTAATTATGTCTGCTGTTGGGTTCTCTTTTGAACTGATTTTAACACCTTACCAGTTTCCTCAGTAATGAATCAAATGAAAATCTTAAGCTCATATTAATTTTTGTATGAGGGAATGATTTAAACTTTCTTTTTAGACACGATCTCACCAAGTGGCCCTAGCTTGTCTGGAACTTGCTAAGTAGATCTACCTGGCCTCAAACATACAGCGTCTCTGCTCCTCAGTCTCTGAGTGCTGGAATTGCAGGAGTGTGTCATCACACCCACCTTGATTTTAACCTCTGTTTGAAAATTACACATAACTTTAAAATATTTCTGTATCTATACTTTTATGAACAATTCTCTATATTAAGATTTTTATGCCATTGTTTCAAGGACATTAAATTCTAACAGATTTTCAGCTCAATTGTAAAATCAAAGAAAAGATATGTTTTAACCTACCAGTGCTTTAAAGCTTTGTAAATTTTCTATTAGGATTTCTGATAATTTCATTGCGCTCAGAAGGCACCTGCTATTTTGTGGCAGATGTGTTTAATCAGACAAGAAGTTGCTTGTGCTAATTCCCTCCAGAAGCATCCTTCAAAAGAAGTAAGATGGTTAGAACACTGGAGAGACATCAGGATGTATATATTGAAACCATCAGATTAGGCTTAAAGGAAAGAAATTCACCTCTTTTTCTCTGCTTGCAAGATTCTTTCCCTAGCTTCCCGAGGCCTGGTTTGGAATGCTGATGAGGAGGCTCTGTTGGGACCAGGTGTAAGCTCACAGGCAACTTTCACATTCTCTTTTATGCACAGTTAAGAATCTTTTCAGGTTGGAGGAGATTTCAACCCCTGGCTGTGCCTAGTATTCCTGTGGTAGCTGCTAAGTCACCTCAACTTCTCTGGCTTCAAACCCAGTATCTGTGAGGGCTCTTTCCCCTGCCAACATTAAAGACTTATTTTCATGGACAAAGCACTCTCAATTTCCCAGAATATCAAATATTTTTAAAAGCTACCTTGAATATATGTATGAAGAGTTTCTGTGGGTCTACTTCATGTAACAACAATGTGTGTTCTTTACATGTCTGCAGGAATAGACAGGATTTTTTGAATATTCCTTTTAGATGTTCCTATTGATTTTTTTCTAGTTCTAAATGGTCTGTCACATGATAGATAAATCCTTCAATTCTTTTTTCCTGAGGGAGTGGAAATGCTCCTGCCATTACCTTCCCCCCACTTAAAAGTATTCCCCTGAGGATGATGGTGAACACAGAAACTCACAACTATTCAAAGTGCAGAGAATAAGAGTCAATGGAGTGCTCAGTCACAAATGGAACATCTATATAACACAACCTCTCCAAGGCTCCTGGACCATCATAGAGGAAGAGGTAGAAAGGTTTTAAGAGCCAGAGGTTGGGAAAAATCAGGATGAAACTGTTTTCTAAACTTATGAACTCACAGCACCTGTATTGATCTGTGTAAGACCTGCATAAGATGAAGCTACTCAACATCTTAGTTTTGAAGAGGAAAAGGAACCATGAGCCCTCACCCCTAACTAAGCTGCTCTGGACCCTTGGTGGCTTCTGGGGTAGGCAGAGTCAGTTTTATTTAAGGGTATGGTTCCTGGTAGCCAACCACACCCCAGTGGATGGCCCCAAACCCTGGAGTGTGTGGACAGTGCAATGGAGATGGTGAGTTATTTTTTAAGACATTTGGGATGGTATGGAGGTTGGGACAGATCTGGAAGAAGTTAACAGAGGGAGTTTGGAATATGATCAAGCTACACTGTATGAAACTCTTAGAGAATCAAAAAAATATATTTAAAGTAGGCCAATGATATTCATATCCCTAAAATTTGGCAGTGCTGCTTACACTATGGAGTAAAGAGAAACCACTTTATCTTTTCCAGTCCCTCTATGCATTTGCTAACGGTGTTCTGGCCAGTGCTGATTTTTCTGAGCCCTTTCATCCCTTTATCTTTATGCAATTGTCTTTTTTTATTATGGGTAGTTCCCCATAGGGACCAATGGGTATGTAGTTAACAAGTGTCAAAAGAAGTGAAATAATAGCTTATGGGATGCACCAATGAGAATCCTAGCATATTCTCCAGGATAACAATACAAGCATATCTAGTATAACCACACAAAATGTGGAAGTATTTAACTGCATCCTCTGCATGTTTCTCACCTGCACTGCCGTTTTCTGTGGATCTTATCGTCTACTTTTCTGTACTTCTGTATTTTGTGCTGTTCTGTGCTTTGAATGGCTCCTCAAACATTTTTTCATATCTGCATAGTAAAGTGCCAGATATAAGGGCGTGAGTTATTTCATATAATGTTTCAATAACAGCATTTATTTTCATCCCTAATTCTTTTCAACAGAAAACTTACTCTCTACTTATTCACTGACTTTTTAAAAACTTCCTCAGCATCCTTACACCAAGGGTGCTGGAATTAGGTGTCCTGATTTAGAAGTCATAATAGACTTCTCACATTGGAAAAGACTTTCAATCCCATCTACACTCTGTCGAACCAAGGGGAAAAAAAATCTTTCAATGGGAAATAAACCCAGAAATTAGGAAAATAAATGTAAAAATATTGATGTTTTTAGTGTCTGCCACTTGGATCTTGAGATAAATGAATGTGCTAACAGCAATTTTCCTCAAAATCAGGCATCCCATCACTGACATTCAGTTGATGGCAAAAAGATTACCTCATGGCACATGCCAGGACAGAATGTGGCACTAGTCTAAGCACACATCTTAGAAAGGGCAGGAAATAGCCCAGGAGCATTAGTCAGGGAGTCCCCCATCATTGAAGTAAAGATGTATGACACTCTAGCAATCCATGCAGATAGCTCCCAGCCTCTCCTCCCCACTGTCAATGGTCGATGGCCAACCAGCCTCTGCTTGAATACCTTTGGGATGCATAATTTGTCATTTTAAATAGCAGCTTGCTCTCATTCAGGAATTTGAATTTTTGTGGTAGTTCTGATCATAGTGGCTACAGAATTTGATTTCCTCCCCTCTTCTGGGAAGCTACAGGCCTGCTAAAAAGCATTGAAGTGTTTCCAGGTTTCACATCCATTCTACTATACTCAAATCTAACTAACTCTTTACTTGTATAACCCCAGTTTTCTTTCTACCTAAAGTTAGATATCACATGCTATAGAAAACCTTCCTTAGCTCCCATTTGCATTAGATATTGTATCCTGAGACTCTCAGGATAGACTCTCTGCCTAGAATTATTGATAGCCAAAGACTTTCAGTATCACTAACTTCTTGTTCATGTTTAATTGAAACACATCCTTAGTTTTCTTTGTCCCATTTTGGTTCCCAGGTTAGAAACCATTGCTAAAGAAAGCCATAGATTGCTGTCTTGCTTTCCTTATAATTTTCCATAGAATTATGGCTCACCTCCCAGTCTTTAGTTCATCTTGATAGACTGTTGATTTGTTATCCCAAATGCTTCCTCCAAAGTTCCTTGACTACCTTTACTTCATTGTTATTAGCATTTATTAACTCTACTAACTAATGGGTTTTGTTATGATATTTCATACATGTATGTAAAACACTTTGATCATCTCAGTCCTTTTTTTAGTATATCCTGCTCCCCCTTCCCACAGTTCCTCTCCCTCCACCGAATGTCATTCCCATGTACATGCTTTTAGAACTGACCACTTGGTGTTGGATAGCAACTTAGGGGACTCATCCCTGGGAAAGACTGAGAGACTCTTTCATTCAACAGTCAGTCACCTGCAGTTCTCATTTAAGTATGGGCCCTTAAGAGATTTCCCCATCCATACTGGCAACCAGACCCAGAAAGATAAGCAGCAATTCTCCTTTATTTGTGGTTCTAATCTCTAAACTTTTAGGTGTGAATGTATAACTTGGAGTAACCACTGAAACTAGGAAAATAAAAAGAAATGGGCTGGAGAGAGAAGGATCTTTAGAGAAGGAATAGCAGTTCTTCTTTATAAATGTTCGTTCTTCTAGTGCTTTGAGAAAATATGGACTGTCTAATAAGATATCTCTCAAACTTTAACTTTCTACTTCATTGTGTGCTCCTCACTTCACTGCTTGCAGAAGGCCTTCCCTTGCTTCCTTTCTGACTCTGCTTCAGCCAGACATACCTCATAACCTGTAGCCATTGGTTCTTCACTCTCATTCACTCTCTTGTCCTCTCTGGCAATCCCAGCACTTCTATTTTCTTAGTTCCATTCTAGCCTCCTCAGCATCCTTATTTGTATTCATTCCAGTTGTTTGTTAAGTATCATTAGTTAACATACTAGCTTAAAATTTGTAGCACTTACCATGTGTGAGGTAGAGCACTATATCCAATAGTTCTAGAATACATGCTCTTCATATGTTTGAGAGAATTATACAACCCAATATATACCATATGCACGGCCATAGATAAATGAAGGTCAAACTTAGAAATTTTATACTGTTTGAATTCTCTGCTTGTAGTAGGAATTAAATAGCATATATTTAAAAACATATTTGTGGAGCTGGAGAGATGGCTTAGCAGTTAAGTACACTTGCTCTTTCAGAGACCTGAGTTTGGTTCCCAGCACCCTCATAGTGTCTTACAAGTGTCTGTAACTCCAGTTCCAGGGGATCTGATGTCCTCTTTTGATCTCTGCAGCTACCAGGCACACATACAATATACATATGTCCTTACATGCAGGCAAAACATTCACAGACACACATGTTGTGAAATAAAAACAAATATTTTAAATACATAAAAATTAAAACAAATAAATATGTTAAATATGATTTTTATGGCATCAAATCATTCCCAATAGCTATAAACTTAATTATACACACATAACTATGAAGATGAAGAAGAAACCACAAGATATACTGGAAGCTTTTGCAATTTGAGAAATAATTTCATTAGATACTTATTTGGTATAGCTGTGGCAGAACTGAGAGGGAAATTATAGAATTAAATAGCCATGTTAGAAAAAAAAGAAAGACATTATTTCAATGAATTAAATTTCCATCAAAGAAGTTAGGAAAGGAAGAACATACTAATGCCAGAGTTTGAAAGGACAGAAATCATATATTTAAAAGCTGAAACTAATGAAGCAGAAAATGTATATACCATAAAAAAATTTACAAAGAAAATTGGTTCTTTAAAAAGATAACAAAATAGATAAATGCCTAGCTAGATGGAGCAAGAAAAAAATTAACATCAAGAAAATGGTTTATCACTAAATTTTCTATTCCTTAGAAGATAATTTAGTATGATTATTTTATTAAATAAATGGGATATTATTATTTGATATTTTAAAATATTGTTATCAATACATTTAGTGTCATATGTGAAATGTGGAAGTTTCCCCAAAATTCTTAAGTTAAAACTGACTTAAGAAAGATGAACAACATAAGTAGCCACATAAATCTTAGTGAATTAAATTTATGCTTAGAGCTTTCCATGAAAAAAAATTCTAAGCCTAAAATGTTTTTTTAGTAAACTCAAGCAATTGGTAATACTACACATTCCCAAATCATTCCAGGAAGTAGAAAGAAAGGTAGAGGGGGGGTGTCTTTCAATTCTCAAAGCAAGAAAAAGTTACAAGAATGGCACAGGCTATATCAGTGTATATAAACATGTAATCAATATAGAACTAAAAATTCTTGACAAAATGCGAGTTCAATCTTGCCTACGGCAAACATCATACATTCTTACATAAATGACATAGTCCACAAGAGAGAGGGCTTTGTAGAAATAGCCTCAGATTTCTGACGTTAGTGAAATAAGGTCAAGGGGTCAATACTAAAACTCTACTCCTATGGAATAAATATGAATACTAATTTTTCCTATTTCTTCTTTCCCTCCTTTTTTTTGTTATGTTGTTGAATGAAGACATCACAATGCTGATAAAATAATAGAATATACTTTCTTTGCAATTGATGTAGAATAAAATTGACAGAATTCAACATTTATTCATGGTAAAATTTCTCAGGTGTAGAATGAACAAAGTCTTTCTAATAAAGAGTATCTATAATAAACCTATAGCTAATTATTTAAAAATCTAGATATTTTTCATCTATAATTCAGCACAAAACAAGGACAGATTTTCTTCCCTTCTACCAAATACCAAAGATCATGAATAGGAAATAAAATAAGTAAAAGAATAAAAGGCACAAGTATTATAAAAGAAGAAATAAAACTGTATTATTTAACTGATGATATTTTATTTATAAATATTTAAGAGGTATCAAGTAAATCCTATATCTTATATGAACTAATAATTTAATTTAGGAATCATACAGAAAATAAGATTAATATATAAATACTAATAGAATATATATATGCCACATTTGTGCATTAAAATTCTTAGCATTAAAATAATGTCTATTTTCTCCAGGATTGTATATGACTCTACTATATTGTCAAAATCCCGGCAGGTTCATTTTTCCTGATAGCATAAGAAAACAATCAGTAACAGTCAGGGCAATATGTCCCCACCAGAGAACAGCTATCCTACCACAGCAGACCCTGAACATTCCAACATAGCTTAAGGGCCAAAAAAGACCCTAAAACCAACTTGATGAAGATAATAGAGGTCCTTAAAGAGAATGAATAAATCCCAGTAGATTTTTTAAGGTAAATAAATGCATTGATTTTAAAAGTATGTGGAAATTCAAAGACGCTGCAATAGTAAAAACAATTTAGATTGAGTTTTTAAGGACTTGCTACCTGATTTCAATACTTCCTAAGACAAACTAAGTAGTCCTGGAGTGAAGACTGACTTGTAGACCAGTAGAACAGAATAGAAGTTCTACATGTGGAGTACGTATTTGTATATTTGTGGCCAAGTGACTTTCAAAAATGATATGGGGGGTGGGGGGAGCTGGAATGATGGCTCACTTGTTTGTTTGTTGCTTGAGGACCTAAGTTTAATTCCCAGTACCCACACAAAAAACCAGTCAGTGTGACACAGGCCTGTAATCAGAGGCCTGTAATCCCAGTACCTGGGAGAAAGAGACAGGAGGGTTCCTTAGCTTACTGGCCAGCAAATCTAGATAAATCAGTGAGCATTAGAATTAGTGAGAGATTCTGTTTGTGTTTGTTATTTTTCTATTGCTGTGATAAACCACCATGGCCCAGGCAATTTTATTTTTATTTGGACTTAAGGGTCCAAAGGGATAAGAGTTTGTCACCATCAGTTCAGTGAAGCAGACTGGCTTGGAGGCTGGAACAGCAGGCTGAGAGCTCACATCTTAAACCATAAGGATGCAGAAATGGGGTACTGGGAATGTGAAGAGGCTTTGAAGCCTCAGAGAAAATATTTCCTCCAAGAAGTCCACACCTTCTGAACCTTCACAAAGAGTGTTAGCAACTCGGGCCAAACATTCAAACCTCTGAACTTATGGAGGACATGCATTCAAATCACCACACTGTCACAAAAAAGTAAAAGTGCAACATAAAAAGACACCTGGGGTCAACCTGTAGTCTCTGTATGTACACACATATGCACACATACTCTAACACATAGAGACACATAAACACAGATGATATCAAAGTCAGTAAGAAACACTGATCTTATCAATAAATGGTACTAGAAAAACTAAGTAAACTGCAACCCCTGTCATAATACCTAAACCTAAAACCTAAATCTATAAAATTTCTAGAAGAATAACATGAGAGAAAAATCTTTATATCCTTGGAGATGGATACAGATTCACTTACAAGTCCCTCAAAGCACAACTTGAAGCAAAATTGACAAATTTATCAAAGTTAAACCTCCTGTTCTTCTAAGCATTCATCAAGGCAGTAAAATGGCAAGTCTGACACAAGAAGAAAGTATTCTTAAAGAGTACTTATGATGCAATTCATGAGACATGAAAGCAGAAGGGAAGACTATTTGAAGATAGGAAGTGGGCCAGGAAGAGGGGACAGGATGTGGGAGAGGGCAGTGGGGAAAGGGAATGATAAAGAGCAAAGTGTAATAACAGATATGAATGAAAGTACCACAGTGAGACCCATCCCTTTATGTACTAAGTTTAAATTTTTAATTTAAATTTTTTCCTATCCAAAAGTGCTTATAGACAAAAAAAAAAATACATAATGGACATTTAAACTAAAGAAGACAAATAATCCAATAGCTTTGCATAAAAGATATCTTCAGAAAGATGACACTTGAAATGACCATAAGCACATTAAAATATGCTAAGCAATATTCTGAGGGTAATGCAAAAAAAGCTACATTGAGATTCCACTTTACTTTTATAGCACAGCATAGTACCACATGGCTGGACAACTTTAATTTTGTAAAGTTAATCCCAAACTTAAGATGATGTTTCAATTCCATTCTGAGATATTTCTTCAAGAGAAATGAAAACAACTCTTAATATATGTTTGAGCCCACTAATACTTGAAGAAGCTTTACTTACAATACCCAAAAAGTCTCACTAACTCTTATGTCTATCAAGAGGAAATAAATAAGATGTAATATCCTACCCTAACAAAACCACTCAGAGAAAACAAACTGCAAATCAATGTCATGTTTTAAGCACGCATCGTACTGAATGGGATGAGCTTAGTACAAAAGAAGCACATAGTGTGGGATTCTACTTGTATGAAATTCAATGACAAAAAAGATTCACCTGTGGTTATAGTGGTCAGATCAGTAGTTCCTAGGATAGGGGGGTGAATGGGATAGACTGCAAGGAAAAACAATAGTTCTTTTCCACAGTGGAGAAAATATTTTATATCTTTATCAGAAGCTCCAGTTTGCAATTTCAAATATGTGGGACTTATTGTATGTCAAAGTTATGTATCCATCAACTTAGGCTTTTTAAAGTTTGTTTTTACTTTATGTGTATGAGTGGTTTCTGTACATTTATGTATGTACACCATGTGTATGCCTAGTGCACTTGTATACCAGAAGAAGGCAGAAGGTGCCTGGGAACTGGAGTTACAGATGCTTGTGCAGCACCATGTGAGTAGTGGGAAGCAACCCTGGATCCTCTCCAACAGCAGCCAGTGCTCTTCGCTGAGCCAGCACACCAGTCTCCTATGAAGCTAGTTTTTAAGAACTGATGTGCTTCCCTAAAATTTCAAATGGCATACTGATTTAAGGAGAAAAATGACAATATTATCTTACATGCTTTCATCCTGGCTATAGTGTCACTTATAATCAAATTCGGTGGATATGGTTTTCAGATTTATCTCTGTGTAATAAAGTTATTTACAGGAAGATTGAGTTTGCAAATCCACTTTATGCGTCCTCCCCCCACCCCCTGAAAAGAATAATCAGAAGATACGAAATCATTCTTACACAGAAAGGCATAGGCTTGCCATTTGTTGGTAGATTACTATCACCAAAGAAGAACTCCTTTGCCTTCCTACAATTCTGCCCATATGATTATACATTAGTGCATCCAAGACTTTTAGATATCACAGATGAGGTAAATTGCAAAACATATTTTTTCTGGAACATACAATTGTCACCTTTATATTTTATCTATTAATATTTTTAAATTAAAAACCACTCTTGCATCATTTTAGAGAGCAGTTTTTATATAAAAACAAAACCCAAGATTTAAAACTGTAATAAATTTGGCCTTAAGAAAAACAAACATCATTTTTATTTCTCCCATTTTCATCACAGAGCATCACTGCTAACACACAGAAGCAGCCGCTCCAAGGGGACACATTGATTTTTCCAAATGCAAGATTCATTTAATATTAGTAATAATACTTGGCAAGTTACAGTGGAAGTTGTCACCACTTGAGTTATTTTTTTCTTAAGAACAGAAGGAACAGGTGTACTCTGGAATTGTCCTGCCTCCCTCTGACATCTTTCCTAATAACAGTTGTTTCTAGGTGACACTATATAAAGGCTTCTCTGCTGAGCACTGAGAGTACTTTGTGTGCAGATGCCATCCACTACCTAGCTCAGTATCTGGAAGTCACTGTTCAGTGCTGAAGAATAAGTAGCTCTTAACAACCTTGCATGTTTTTACTGGTGGTGATGGCAGGTGGGGGCAGGTTGGTGTTCAGTAAATCACTCAAAATACGTGGAGGAGCTAGCTAGGAACATAACCACTGTCTTAGTTTGGGTTATTATTGCTGCAATGAAACACTATGACCAAAAGCAAGTTTGAGAGGAAATGGTTTATGTATCATTTACTTCCACATTGCTGTTATTACCAAAGGAAGTCAGTACAGGAACTCATGCAGGGCAGGAACCTGGAGGCAGGAACTGATGCAGAGGCAATGGAGAGGTTCTGATTGCTGGCTTGCTTCACATGGCTTTATTCAGCCTGCTTTCTTATAGAACCCAGGACTACCAGTCCAGGGATGGCACCACTCACAATGGCCAGGGCCCTCCCTCGCCAATCACTAATTAAGAAAATGCCTTACAGCTGAATCTTATGGAGGTATTTTCCTAATTGAGGCTCCTTCCTCTCTGATGACTTAAGCCTGTGTCAAGTTAACACAAAACCATCCAGTATTACTACCATCAGACACCTCACATACCAGTTTGTTGGGAGGATTAGATGGTTAAAACATGAAAATGCTTAGAATGGTGCTAAGCATGTTGTATGGAGGGCAGTAAACATTACACATTGTTCCATTATTTTTTTATTTATTTAATAATTTTGGAGACAAGTCTTGCTACACAGCCTTGGCTGCCCTGGAGCTCACTATGTAGACCAGAATGGCCTCAAAGTCATAAAGATCCACCTGCCTCTGTCTCCTGAGTGCTGGAAGTAAGGCATATGCCTCCATGCCTGATTTTCATTATTATCATTATTAATCTGTGTTTAATTAACTGATAGGCATTTAATGATCACTACTGCACATCAATAATTACACTGATGAAGATGGGTTGGATCTGTCCCATTGGTGAGAAAGAAATCACAGTGTCACTGGTTCTGCAATGTCAGTCTGGAAGGAACCTCCTCCCATCTTTTGTCTGTTTGCACAAGAGCAGTCAGAATCTCAGAGCAGATTTGCAAGAGAGCATACTATTTTTCAATTACTAGAATATGTCCAGAGCGAGGTCACATTGATCAGGGAGATGAGGCCACCATTTTTATGGAAAGTCCCATACCTTTCTGTCTTAGTAACTTTTCTGTCACTGTGATAGACTACTCTGACAAAACATAACATGAGGAAGAAAGGATTCATTTTGGCTTACAGTTTCAGAGAGATGGAGTCCATTACGGTTGGGAGGACAAGACATGGTGTCAGGAACAGGAAGCTGCTGATCACCTTTCACTCTCACACAAGAAGCAAAGAGAGAAAAAAAACAGGCAGTGGTGGCAGGCTTCAAATCCTCAATGATGTCTTTGATGATCTGGCAAAGCTCTTCTTTGCTAGAAAAAAGCAAAGCTCTGCCTCTAGCAAAGCTCTACTTCCTAAAGGTTTCGTAACCTTCTCATCAACTGGGGACCAAGTGTTCAAATCCGTAAGCCTATGGAGGACATTTCTCATTCAAACCACCAAAATGACCCTCTAAAGAGGGTCTAAAAGGTCTAAAGGGTCTAAAGAGGATCATTTCTAAAGAGCAACATAAAGATTTTATGAAGACGGACTTTATCGGCTTGCTTTTCTCCTACCGGATCCTGTTTTTCCCATGACTAGATAACGTCTATGATCTCCTAACAGAATGTCACAGGATACGATACTAAATAACACCATGCCTGAATCCTTTGCTTAAATGTTGAATATTGAATTTTATGGCCCCTCTGAGAAATTAAGTCCGTTTTGCATGAGCTGCCTTCACTTACTTTTTGGCTCATTTCCATTTGATTCTATTTTTTAAACTAGTCACTGTGTTAATTACACTATAACTTTATTTTGTTGGATTTTGTATGTTTGGAGGAAAGTGTTGCAGTCAGATTGTATCATCAAGAAACCCCTAGTTTTGCTCTCATTTCCATTTTGAAAACTGAAATCCTACATGTTCATCAGCACAGAGCCACAGACAGCATGGCCAGTACCTCCGTAACTGTAACTTACTGGGATTGGAAATTAGGCATTTAGGGGCACTCAGATAACTGAACCAATGACTCTCTTCCACTGGGTATCATCATTTGTGGTAATAATTTTTACATATGTTATTGGTGGAAGACACTGAAGCCCACATATGGGAGCTAATTATATTTAAAATCCAATGTAATTGCCTTAATGATGTGCAACTGTCTTCAAGAGGTCTCAGCTAGCAGCGTTCTAAAGACTTTTTGTTAAAACTCCTAGGCTTCCTATTGAGATTTTCTTCAGTTACCTTGTTAGCTTTAGGATAATGTTACTGTTAGAATATGCTTGACAAGCTTTCTATTTTTGATAGTTATGAACACCTAGAGGAATAAGGGACTGCAGAAGTCTGCAATTTAGGCTATTCCTCTGAGCATTTACTTGATATGGCCTTGACCAAAACGTTCTTAGTCTTGGGTTTTCTTTTCTCTTTTTCTTTTCTTTTTTTTTTCTTATTTTTTGTTTTATTTGTTTTTTGAGACAGGGTTTCTCTGTTGTAACTCTGGATGTCCTGGAACTCACACTGTAGACCAGGCTGGCCTTGAACTCACAGAGATCCACCTGCCTCTGCCTCCCAAGAGCTGAGATTAAAGGTGTGTGCCACCACTGCCCCTTGGGTATTCTTTTCCTGAAAATATGATTATGGTAATGTGTCTCACAAAGTTGGTGTCATCTCTTCCTATAGATGGTCTGTATTAGTATGAACGTTGTACAAAGTTTTGTATGCAGCAAATCACTTTTCAAGCAGTAAAGGATTACATAAGTGCACTATTCTGTGTGTCCATGTGTGCATGTGTTTATGTATAGATGTGCTATAGTTTGGATATCAAACATCTCTCCAAAAGTCTCATATGTTGGGTGCCTGGTCCAACATATGAGAGGCTTAAAGGTGATTAATCTCTGGGGCCTAGAAATATACTCGACCATCATTCCTGGAATTATTCTGCTGTGTAAAGCTACAGGAATCTGCAAAGAGGGAACTATGTAGGGGGTATCTTGGTGATATTAAGTGAACACACTTTCCTTGGCTGTCCCCCAGACCAACCAGCTTAGATTGGTCCCATTTGCCATTGTCAGGACTAGAAATGGAGTTTATTGTGTGATTAATTCCAATCCTAACATAATATGGAATTTGGGGGGTCTAGGTATAGACAAAAGTCTTTACATAAGTTCAGTTGAGAATGCTTAAGGAACTGATATACTCTTTTAGCATCTTGAATACTGAAAGACGGCCTTCTGCTGCTTCCTGGATCTTTACCCTAAAGTTACCAAACTTGCTCAGGAATCTCTGAGGAAATTGGAGTTTGGGGGGCTTACTACTTTAGGGGACTCATATTCCAGGGGTAGAAAAATGACCAGCTGGGGCTGCAGGATGATCCTAGGTGGAAGTTTCTTTTGGATAGTAAATTTGCTGCCTGGGTCTCGGTTACATATAACCTGACTCCCCAGGTTCTACCAGTTTCCCAACAATGATATTAAGTTTTCTGTGAGGTTTTAACATTTATAGACATAAGATTGCATCACCAGAGACCACAGGTAGGTTATTATTAATTCCTTTTGAGGGCTATGAAGGAGTCAGTGTGCCCCCAAGAAGACTCAGTTTCACAACCCCAATGAGCACAGTGGTATTCACTGTTGGCAGTTTAGGGGCTATCAGAAAGACAAGCATAGTATTGGGTAGATCAGAGCCCCTTCTTTAATAATGAACCCACAGCCCCCAAAGCAAACTCCTTTGTGGTCTCTTATCTCAGTTGCCTCTGGATGTAATATTTTACAGAAATCCACCTTAGAGGTGAGTTGTGTCTCAGTGGATAGACTGGCTGTGAGCACACTGGTTGGGCTTTCTTCATTTCCACCCCAGGTTCTTGGCTTATAGGGGTTATGGGCCTTTCCCATGGGGAGATGAAGACAAGATAGGACAGTCATAGTCATATGGCTTGTGTCAGTTTTTAGTGGGTTGGGGACCTGGAGCTGACCTACCTGTCAACCTCTGCATTCTCCTTCAACTGGTGTGGTAGATCCATGGGGTGACACCTGCAGCCTTCACTGCTGTAAGGATGGTGAGGATCACAGAGTATGGGCCTTTCTATGTTGGCTCCAAGCTCTGGGTCAGGATTCTCTTGCTCACATAAGGTCCCTAGACTAGAACTTGTGGACAGTCTCAGACACAGGCAAGGGCACAGCCTCTTGAACTATCTGATGAATAATCCTATGAGCTCGTTGCAGAGCCTGTAAAGACTTGAGGAGAGACTGATTAGTAATTCTGTCTTGTGACTATCTCTTAGCTTATGGAGGCTCCCAAACATAATTTCAAATGGGATGAAACCTTCTCAATATGGGTCCACATTTGCCCTTAGAAAGACAAATGGTAGAGGGTAGGCCCAACTTTCACCAGTTTTAAGGATATATTTAGTTAAAGTTTCCTCCAAGATTCTATCCATCCTTTCTACCTGCCCTGAGCTTTCTATCCTATAGGAACAGTGTAGTTTCCAATCAATATTTATGACATTTGCCAGATTCGGGGGAAGACTGTGAAAGTCAAGCCATGGCTGGACCTCAGAGAGAGGGGCAATCCAAATCTAGGAATCAACTCCTGGAGGCAGTCTCCATTTGGGTACGCTTCCACCCAAGTAGAGAAAGTATATATGAAAACTAACAAATAGTTAGTTTTATCTCTGTAAAGTCCACTTCATAATGTTCTCTAAAGGTGCTTCTTTGGATACAGATTCCTTCTTGGGCTTTTCTTCCTCCTCTAGGGTTCACTCATTCGCAATTGGCACATCTTTGATAGGATTGTCTTGTTGAGAAATGTAATTTCTGGGCTTGAGTAATTCAGCATGGGGCACTTTGTATGCCCCCCAGATTGGTGGTCTGGTGGAGTTTGGTGATCATTTGTCTTCTGATAGCAGTAAGGAGTACTGCTTTCCTAACCAGCAAGAGCTATCAGCCATCTGCTTCCTGTTTGACATTTCCCTTTTTGCCCATTTGTAGTCCCCTATGTGTAATTTGTGTGCTGGAGCAATTCAGGTTCAGGCAGGGTAACCAAGATCTGGAAAGGCCCCACTGGTTTTAGGAACACCTTTCATGTGGCCAAGTAATTGTATGACACTTGGCATTTGGTGAATGGCCAATCCTAGTGGGTTATTCTCAGCCCAGACTCCAGGGTGTTGTTACAGATTCTTCAGGTATCCCAAAGCCTGAGTGTTGTCTTCAGGTACCAGACTTGTTTGGAAGAAATATTCCTCCAACAGGAGCAGATCACAAGAATATATGTTGGGAGCTGAGTAGGATTCAAAGCAAGGTGAACAGTACCCCCCCAAAAAAAAGATATGGTGCCCCATAGATTTTGTAATAAATCTCTCCCAATTAGGGGCTAGGGACAGTCTGGAAGGATTAAGAAAGAGTAAGTCACAGTACCTTGTCCCAAATCTACCATCTGAGAGGTCGTCCAGGGAAAGAGAGCAGTCTGTCCCTTTGCCCCTTGGATGGCCATCCATTGAGACATTCTGACATCAGTTCTTTTAGTACTGAGTGGGCTGTTCTTATGTCAATGAGGAATTTAATAACTTTCCCTCATACCTTTAATGTTACTCTGAGCTCCTCGGGGCTCAACAGAAGGGAGCCCGGGCCCTGTAAGGCGTCATGCAAATGAGGTCAAGGCACCCTTCTTCCCTCTTCTGACTTGGGTATTCATTCTTCTAGTGTCCTTTTTTGCTTATGATAAACACATTGTCCCTTTTCTAGCCTCTTCCTTTCCTGGTGTTTTGACTTCCACCTCTGGCATCTCTTATATTGGTCTGTCTGAGTATTGCCACTACTATTACCAATTTCTTGTTCTGTTCTTCTACAGAGTCACAGTGATTGTAAACCTTTTAGGAAATCTCCAATTGAGACCTATTCATACCCTCAAACCTTCCTAACATATGAAGTTTCTTTCTAATATCTGATGCCAACTGCATAACAAAGGCAATATTAGTTGCTTGCTGGTTACCCAGTGCATCTGAGTCTATGGGGGTGAACAACCAGTAAGCTTCACAGAGGTACTCCAGGGACCCAACAGGCAATTTGGGGGGTTCTTGTGTACCCTCACTCACCTTTGACAGATTGGTGGGCTTTTGCCTTCAATCCTCCTAACAGGACCTAGAGAAAATTACCCGAAAGCTTCTTACTTTTATTCGTGTTGGGGTCCCAGCAGGTCAGGCAGAGGGGAAAATCCACTCTATTGAGGCTGTATTGTCCACAAGTGATCCTACACCTGGCCCAAGCTTTTCTATCTCAAGCTGGATCCTGCCCCTCTCCTTAGCCATAAAGAGGGTAGCTGAGCTGTTAGCAATCACCCCAGGTCGTCTGGTGGGTATAAAAGATAATATCAAGGAAAGTAATGAGAACCTGGGGTTTTTCAGAAAATGGTAGGTCATGATTTTTCTAATTATACAGATTGCTGGTTGAAAAAGTGACATAAACCATAAATGGAGGCTAGGAGGAACTTTCAGGTCCTGGACCCACTAGGGACATTTCCATTAGAGGGAGGATAGGGATTGCCTCAGCCCCAGGGAAATCCGCGCCCCCCCCTCCCAGAGCTCCCATAAACAGAGCCATTCTGCATATGTGGAGGGGAGATGGGGCTCAAAGTAGAAGAGACTGCCTCCCCCCAACCCAGCTGGGGGAGCTATTTCTCCCTCCCCAGTATGTCCAGGGGTCAAACAGGGGCATACAGAGGGAGAAGTCAACTACCTCTTGTAGGGCTGAGAAAGCAGGCAGAGGTTTGAATTTCTTTGGGTGACCTGGCCAAACCAAGAGGATTCAGGTCCGCAGCAAGAAGGCACAGGTCTTAAGCCAGGGAGGGAGTGGGTCTTACACCAGAATACAATACTATTTTGTCTTACTGTCTCTGGCTGTGATAACCTGGTACATGGCATAAAATGGGCATATAATAGTTGGATTAATCCAGTATTCTTGCTTTAATGGTCTTAGTACTGAATTCAAAGCCTCTCTTCATTTGTGCCAAGGACATTTTGATTACTTCTCCTTCGGTTTCTTGATTTGCTTCCTTTTCCCAGAGTTCTTTCTACACTTTGTTGTCTGCAGCTTCTTATAATTACTCTTTATTGACATTCTAGTCTTCCTGTGTTATTCTTGGAGAAGTCCTGTTTTACGTTTCTGAAAGCTCCTCTTTTGGATCTCCACTAAATCGCAGAATGCCTGAAGAAGTGTGTTTGACAGACTCTCCAAATTTTGCAGTTCTCTGAGTCCTATATTCCCTTTGGACAGGTCTTCTCAGGATGTTTTGGCAGACTGTGTCTAGAACTCAGCTCAGTTCAGGAGTGATTGTCACAGTGCCGTGGAAGCTCACTTTTTGTTACAAAATTCTAGAGTCAGGTGCTATTTCGTTGAGTAGAAATGAAGACCCTTCATCTGAAAAACTTCCCTTTAGGTCATGAGAGCAGGACTATATAATTTGCCACACTATAAACACATTGAACCCTGAGTGCCTGTGTTTCAAAGTACAGTATAAACACAGTATATCATTGCACCCATTAAAATGTATTCATTTGGATGCAATAGTGCTAAATTTTAGTTATTTGGGTTTTTGTGGCGGTTCAGCTAACTCAACACTGCATGATGATATTAATGTATATTATCTCAGTGATTACAACCTAAATACGGGAAATGAGAAAAGCAAATAACTGATATATGGTTGGGCTAACTGTGTAAAGTTGCTAATGTTGAGCAATTCTGACCAATGGTGACGGTTGTATTAGGTGTGACATAATAGTGGACTAATGCATCTTATTTAAAAGACATAGATGATATTTTCTGTGTATTATCTGTGTGCCAAGTACTTTGTCACATTACTGAACTCTGACTTTGTAGTGTATGGATGAATGAATGCAGCAGCTATTTTACAATAAAGTTTTATTTTACAAAATTAATGGCAAGCCAGATGTGACAAGCAGCCTATCATTTGCCAGACCTTATTCTGACTGCTTCTTCTCTGTTTGTGAGTGGTATTTGCAAAAGAAATTAGAAGTCATGGTTTTTATAAACCTCTACTCTATTTCACTGTTATGTTCATTCAGTATAGAAAACAACATCTATTTACAAAAAGGGAAATTTAAATTTCCACTAATTTCACCATTCTGAAATAAGTACTTAGAAAAACATTCAACATATATCCTCTGCTTGTTTTCTCTGCACGAATATTTATTGCTCAGGAGTAGCATTATGCTTCACAAGACGGTATAGTCTTTTCTTTTCCATTTTAAAAATAGCTTGTAATTGCATTTCTCCATTGGTTATCAAGTGCATGTATTCTTTATTTTACTTTTTTTATAGTTATTGTCTAGATGTTGTCTACTTTCCAGATGAACTGTTTGATTCCATTCTTGTTCCATTCAGTACCTTCCCTGACCACAGACAAGTCTCGGATTCTTAGGTAGTATGAACTTTTTTACCTGATACTTAAGCACACATGCTTGTGTGTGCACGTGTGCACGCACGTGTGTGTGTGTGTGTGTGTGTATGTACGCATGCACACACACATGCACACACACACACACACACAACGCATGCGAAGAACAGCTTCTCAAGAACATCTATCTAGTCTCCATGTTTATAGCCCTGTGTCAGATGATTATCCTTCTCTAGCAAGTTTTCCTCGGATATTGATCAGATTCCTTCACTTTTGCCACAGCTGTGACCAACCACAAGAATGAAACCAGTTCTAGAGGTAAATGAGCACCAGATTCAACCCAAAGTGAGTCCCCATCTTTGGGGATGACGGAAATTCTTTGACTATGCTTTTATCTGTCTACTTCCCTCTTCCCCAAGGCTCCCCCAAAGCAGAAGTTTGCATGACTTTTCTTTGCATGACATTCTTTTTCATTAAATTCTCAGTGTCTTTCCCTAGCAGTTGTACACATCCTGTAACATAAGCCACGAGGACATTAGAATTCCTTTCAGGGAAGAACAGACCATGAGCAATTTGAAAAGGTCACAAGTTACACCGTGTCCTTCTTCATCTTTCAGTGGATGATGAGGCAGATCCAGTGCCGGGTGGAGGCATTCCTACAGTCATTCCAGAATGATCTTAATCCCAAGTCTTCCATTTAATAATAAATTCACAGTGATGATGAGCTGGCCACATGGAAAAAGAGAAAGGGTGGGGGGTCATGAATTTATCTCTGTAAAATATACACACATTAAGTCCCAGCCAACTAACCAAGCAGGTGCAGGCAGATGTAAAGGATGAAATGACAGGTGACAAGCATTGCTGTGCAGGGTCCGAAGGAGAGCACTTAGGGCCCTAAACAAGTTCCCAAACATGGTTGGCAAATGTTCTCAGAATGTCCCCCAAACTCTCGTGAGTTTTGGTAGCTGTAAAGCAATCTCCCATTCAGATGTGTAACACCTTTGAAATGTACAAAGTAGCATTTTTACAGATTATTTAACATCAGAACTCTGTTGGGAGAATGTTAGTATGAATCTCTTTCCAGATAGTGTATAATCTGTGTGTTTAAAATAAAGAAGAGAGGGGATAAAGAGGAGTAGGAAAAATGGAAGAATGGAAAAGGAAGTAAAATAAATACTTCCAACAAAATGAATCAAATACATGAATGAAACTGTCAGAAGATAGAACATGCAAAAGAAATAAATCTCCAAAGAAAAAAAATTTAAAAGGTGAATTTGACCCAGACTACAGCGCCAGTAGATGGCAGCACTCAGCTCTCCTGACACACAGGCTACTTTTCTTTTGTTTTTTTCCACTCCAAGGAAAATTCAGCCATCTCTACTCTCATTATTTTGCTTTGTTAATTAAATACTCAACACATCCATATTTATCTGTTATAGAACTGCTAACCTAGTGCTGCTAAAATGAAATTTGGGTGAGGGATGTTTTATATCAAGGAGAGGATTATCTTAGGAAATCCTGTACTCTTATGATGTATCTATTTCAAACATCACCATTTGAGATTATTTAATGTTGTAATTATCATTCAATGTGAACAATTGCTACCTTTAACTACAAGTAGGGAAGACACAAAAATCATTCGGACATCGTTTTTGAGATGGCTAACAAAATATCAGAGACAGAATGACTAGAAACAATGGGGAAAGCAGGTATTATTGAAGTGTCACGTGCTGGAGTTGTATGTTTGCATGTGAGTGTGTGGCTTACTGGATAATTTAAAAAATCTTGCCTTTTATTGTTTTTATTTAAGAATTGGTTGACCTTATTTAGGGAAATGTTTGTGATCCATATCATGTGAGTTGGCTTTTCTTAGGAAGTGCAGTTTAAAAGAACGCAAAAAAAGTAAACTGGATTAATGAACAGGTTTACCCTGCTCCCTGGAAGAAGTGTCAGTAGAAACAAATGTTGCATAAGTCACTAAGGGCAAAGTCATGCTAGATTCAGAAACTCATAGGCCCATTTTGAAACATTGTAGATTAAAATACTAGGTAGTTCCAAGTATAGCTTAATACATACTAATTCGGAAGTCACAAGTGAGCTGGCCTTCTTTCTAGAAGGAATACATAGTAGATACTGGAGACATAGGGGCAGAGGGGATAAAGTAAAAGAAGGAACCAACTGAAAGTGTGGTGAGCTGTGTGCTTGCCAAGAATCGCAGGGCAGGTGTTCATCGAAAATGAGTCTCAGATTCCTCATCTGCAGAGCAATGTGGTTGGAATAGAAAATTCTCTCAAGATGTTTAAACAGTAAGATTCTAAATTTGGCATTTAGCAGTTGAATATTAAATAAATCATTGTTAATAATAGGTTATTATGCAAGATGATACTGTGGATTGTACTACTCACACTAATTTATCTAATTTTGTTTCAGTACCCATTTATATCTTACAGTGTGAGAAAATAATAACATTTCTTTTCATTGCAAATATCTAGTATTTTGGCCCTTTCATTTTTAGAGGATTTTTTTCTTTATTCTGGCCATTTGTTTACTTACTGAATATCTCATAGCTATTTCTTTGAAGTTTAATTATTTACTGATTAACTAAATAATTTGTAATTTATTATAAATTGCTAATTTACAAATCATTCATTACCTACTAATTGTTCAATTATCTTTAAATTAGTCCTCATTAATTTACTCAATAAACATTTGCTGAGCTATTACTGGAGGGCCGGCTGCGGTAGAATGGAGACACGAAGAAGACTAAGAAAGAGACAGGGCTCATTGTGTAAGGGTGGAAGTCTGTTCTGAAGCTGAATGTTTGCTAGTAGAACTCTCATGTCCATAGTTCTCTTCCCTAATCCCTTTCTGCAAAGCTCCAATTTTTTTTTAAAATCCAGAAGGCATACACTTTCCCGAAAGAAACATTGGCCAAATTTCTAAACACTTATCCAAATATGTAAACACTCTGAAAAAAATTCAAAATATAAACACATTAAGTAACTCATCAAAATAAAATTTTAGTTTTAGATAATCAAATAGCATTCAATTATGACTCTACAAATATGTGTAGTTGTTAAGTGTTTGCGGAGGTGAAAGAATGGAGATGGATGTAGATACTGCATTGGGGGCAAACAAGCTTGGAGGAGTTGAGCAGGACAATGCTGGCTGAGAGGCTTTCCTCTGATTCTATCGTTCTGGTTGCCCTCAGTAGTACTGGCCAGGTTAGCCAAGCCTTAATGAGTGCAACTGTATCCCAGAAAGTGGCTTGATTTTCACTTAAGACAATCTCTACAATCTGGAATTTTGGCAGCTGTAACATTTAGCTCAACAAGCTCTATGTTATTTTAGATGAAGCCAAGTTTTTGCGATTTGATTCTGTTCCCATTTAAAGGTTTCCTTGAATCCAGCTGACTCCCAAGGGCCAGTTAGAGGCAATGGCAGTGCCGCTGATTATCCTGTACTAGAATTTGAATGATGTTCCCTGATTGGAGAAAATGATGGCAGTGCCTTTGGTCAAAAAATTTCCCTGATCTAGTAACGTAATTAATAGTAACAAATAATGTAGCTTAGTAATCAGGAAGCTCATTATTTCTTATAACATCTTCCTGGTTTTTTTTCTTTTACATCCTAAATTTCATGCCTTTGCACTGATTTAGATGAGTAATACACATTGTAAACTGCCTCTTTGATCCTATGATAGCAGACTTGTTGAATTAGTGAACCCAGTTTCCCTAATATGGTATAAAGAAAATCTTGTTCCCCTTTTGTAATTCTAATCACTGGTGTTCGTTCTTTGCTATGATGTGGTAAATGTGTCCAAAAACTTTAGAGAAAGGGGCAGGGGAGCAAGCTAGATAAATGACATTGAAGGAGGGCTGCAATGGAAGATCCATTGAGTTATCTGAGGCCACAGGCTCTGTGAGTCACAGGAAACCTTCTCTTCAGTCTCACAAGGGACAAGGAGATCCTAGTGTGAGCTGCCACATCTGCACATGGAATGTGCCCAGTATACTTGCCTGTTTGGCATGTGTGGACAGATTGGACCACTCATCCTTAAAACATACTTAGGAACAGAGACTGTTTATCCTAGAATGGTTTGCTGAAGACTGTAGGCTAGAAGGAAATGTAATTCTTCCAAGACCTCATCAAGAGTCATCCCTCTGGAATGCTCACTTCGAACAAAAGGCAGAATCTATAAATTCTCCTTTAGTCAAATATTTTTTTTCAATTAAGTACAACCTTTTATCAAAAGGTTATCTTATCTTTATCTTCTGTTATTTTTATAACATAAAGCAACTAGTTATCCATAATAGTGAACACACACACACACACACACCTGAAACTAAGGTTATCTGTTATCTTTACCCTTTAAAGTAGCTTCTTCTCAAATTGTCTGACTACAAAATGAGGCATAGCCATCATGGCAGTGTGTATCTTTTACATCTTAATTCTTTGGGGGGTATAAACTACAATTAAAGATCTTAGATATAGATTTGTATGGTGGTTCTTGGTCTCTTTGTGAGAAAGTTCTCAGGAGAAATGTTTATGGAAGGATTATTTCCTCCCTTTGCCCTAAAGACTCCTTGGTCTTCCTCTGCAAAGTAACTAGTAAAGAACTTGCAGTTCTCTTGACCTCCTCAAGGGGGAGCACTCACACCAGCCAATGGTAGGACCGTTGGCTTTTGAGTTAGTTTGCTTCCTGTCACTGTAGGGAAATACCTGTTGGCAATTAACCTATACAGAGAAAAGGGTTCTTTTGACTCACAATTCTGAAGATTACAGTGTAGTACCAGGCGGACCTATTTGGTCCTCTGTGGGTAGACAAGATAACAATGACTGGAAGAAATAGGCAGAACAACCAGTCATCTCATGGCTAGAAAGGAAAGATGGGGCAAGGCTGAAGTTCCACAGTTACCTAGAAAGTATATGCCAATGACCTAAGATCCTGCTCATGATCCTACCTGTTAAAACTTCTACCATTTCCTAGCAGCACCACTCATTCATCTATGTGAGATGAGATGATAGACACTAGTAATATTCTTTAAAAAGAAATTTCTCTTTAGCATACATGGATCTAAATTGATCAACTTTAGAGTTAGATGTCCCTCTATATTCCAGGAGTATAATCGACCTGCTCATTGTCCCTACAAACTCAAGCGTCTCTGGCAGCTCAGCCTAAGGCATGTGCTATTAACTGGGACATTCTATGTAGATAGAGCTATGCAAACTTATTACCATCTTACACCACTGCAGAGTAGTATAGGCTTATGGAAAACATGAAAGGGATTATCTCCTCCTTTAATGGGTCTCTGGAGATTGTCCTCATCTCCACCACAAACCCCCACCCTTCAATCTAAATCTACTTTCAGTGGTAGAGCACATATTCAGCCTAACATTTCTAAAGAAAGGACTGGCTAAGTCCTATTTAAAGATGACTTTTTCCAAAGTAAGAGGAGAAGCCAATGACTAAAGGTGCTTAGCTCTCCTGTATGTGACATTGAGGTAGATTGAGTATGAACTAGGCTTTATTTTCCCAAACAGATGTTGAAAAGATATTTCTTACACCCCCCCCCTTTCTCTCTCTTTTTCTCTGTCTCTCAAGAGGCAGGTAAATACAATGTCACTAAAATATATTTTTTGAGACAAAGGTCTAATGTATTCCATGTAACCAAAAATGACCTTGATGTCTGAGCCTCCTGCTTCAACCCACCCGATGCTGGGATTATAGGTGTATGCAATGTTAGGGATAGAACCCAGGACTTAGTACATTTCAGGCAAGCATTTAACCAACTGAGCTATTTTCCCAACCCCATTTTGGCAGGTACCAGCTCTCATTCAACCTCCCAATTTACCTCAGATGAAATTTCCTAATGGAAAAAGTTGAAACAAAGAATTCATAGAAATTTTTCTCTTTACACTTCTTGAAAATAAAGTGCCCTTTCATGAGAAATACCATCTTAAGGGAAAATTATTCCTGTATTATGACTCAGAACACAGTGGGAAGATTTCTGTAGAGTATAAATGTTTGTAAACTCTTCATTTAAGCATGCTTTAACCAAACACCTGCTAAGAGTTGCAGTTCATTAATAACTTGCCAAACCTCCAGGTTGAGAAACACAGCTATGCAGATGATCGGTCATTTGGCAAATAGTCAAGCCTGACAGCCATTGTTTAATATCTTTTTATTCATAAAGATTCTGACTCCCTGCAAACATCTGAGATTTCAGTAGATTCCCCCACCCCACTCCTTGACCCTGCACCAAATTGCTCAATTATGTTCTATAAAGAGTTTTATTATTCTCTCCAATTTGAAGTAACAGAAAAATGATTGTAAGCCATGTTATATATACTCCGTTGTCTTTACCTGTCTAATGATCCTTTCAAAATCTATCACTCGTTCTGTGCCTACTTCCTATATGTGTTGAATACCTATTATGTACATGAAACTGGGCTGAGTGTTGCCAGGTTTAGGATGAAAGGTGGGACATTGTGTCATTCACTTGGTTAGGCTGACTGACCAATGAGCTGTGAGGCTCCACTTGTCCCTACCTCCCCAGGTCTGGGACTATAAACACCACCATGTTGTATTTACACTGTGCCAAGATCATGTTTCTCAAATGTCCACAGTAAATAATATAAATCTCCTTTCTTCCAGCATCCAATGGTATGCTCCTTTCTTCCTGAAAGGAAGCTTTTAACTGAAAGCAACCTCACAGTCTTTCTACCTTAAATCCTTTGCCCATACCTGTTTTCCAAAGTCAATACCACATGTTGATTTTTTTGTTATATGTGCACCTCATGTTGGTAACACATTCTGTTAGTTAGTTATCTGTTAGTACATAAGCCTGCATCTCAGAACTTTTATAGGTAAGAAATTGTAGTGAAGCTCTGCTGGGGATTTTCTGTGCCTTCTAACCTATGATCATTCACTGGTTTTGACATGGTCAATAGACTGGGAGAGAAGGCACAATACGGACTTATTCACATGCATGGCTCGGAAGATAAGGCTCCAGGGCATCGTTCACCTGCCTATGGCCTCTCTTAAATGGCTGCCTGAAGGCAATTGAACCTCATACATAGCAGTGAGCTTCCCCTACAGCATAGTGAGCATCCCAAAAGTACTAAGAAAAAATCTGATGCCCATACCTGTCTAATGATCCTTTCAAAATCAAAAAAGGCTCTTATTAACAAAAAAGTCTGTTTGGTCAAAACAGACATGAACCCACCCAGATCCAAGGGAGGAAAGAGAGTGCCTGCCTCTCAATATAGGGAATGTCAAAGTGTTCACACGCATATTTTAAGATCATGATACAGGCCATTGCCTGATTCCACATTCCATATCAGATTTTTCTCATAGACTTTGCAGAAAAATTTGGACTTGAGCTTAGACTGCCCACACTTCTTTGTGTTCTGTCATAGCACTGCTCTCTCTCTCAGCCTTCATTTTCCAACATCTCCTCCATGCATTCCAATTTATCTTCTACTACGTACCTCACTGAAGAACTGCTTTTGAGCATAACTTCCATCATGATATATGTTAATACACCTGGATATACATTTTATACACAAACAATCTCATGAATGTGTTTATTATTAAATGTAATTCTAAACAAAAAATATAGTTTAAGATAATTTATTGGGTTAAGAGATATTATGGATCAGAGGTTAATACCATTTCCTGTTCTTTCATAGGATACAGGTTCAGTTCTCTTCTCCCACAGAGAGACTCACTACTACCTGTAACTTGAATTCCAGGGGATCTAATGCCCTCTTGTCTACATGGGGTTCTGCACACACATGGTACACATGTGCTCACATTAGCTCACACATATGCACACAAATAAATAAACCTTTTAAAAAGATAACTTTCTGAGTTAAGAGTGATGAATATAAATACTTAAATTAGTATTTCTTGGCCTTTTTTAAATTCAGGTGCCATGTTTTTTATCAAAATACTACATTGCCTCTTTCATGTTAGAATGAATCTAATGTAATTATCGTTTTCCAGAAAAAAAAAGTATCAGCATCGCCATTTTATTGATTTTCAATATCAGTGTTACCTTTGTGTTCTACTTCTTGTGAGACAGTTTAGTAGAAGCTAGAATGAGAAGCTATAAAAACGCTTAACAAATGCATGTGAATACCCTGCCCCCTGTCCAGATCCAGAGCCTGGGACTGTGCTTAGCACTGCTGCCTGCTCAAGCCTAGGAACTTACACTTTTCTTTTGGGGTGTTTTGGATTCATTGCCTCTCCAACTAGTAGATGCTTATTGTTTTAGATGAAAAATATATGTGAACGTACAATCTAATATTTTTTGCCACCTTGTCATAAGTCATCTGGCATTTCTCCTTAGGGTGCAAGCATAGTAACTGGTATAGGGGACATGCAATAAATATCTATTTGTTTTCTTTAAATGACATCAAGTAGGCATTCAGTGTTTATTGTGTGAACAATGAAATTGTTCTGTCTGCAACCAAAAGAAAAATATGGAAACCTTAGTCACTTGCAGCGGCTCTTCTCAGCAATCTAGTCAAAAAATGGCAGATGATCGGTGTCTTAGTCAGTGTTCTATTGCTGTGAAGAGACACCATGTCCATGACAACCCTTATAAAGAAAAGCATTTAACTAGGACTGGCTCACAGTTTCAGAGGCTTAGTCTATTACCCTCATGGCAGGGAGCCTGGGGGCAAGCAGGCAGAAGGCAGCAGGAAGAGAGAAAGTCACTGGGCCTGGCTTGGGCTCTTGAAACCTCAAAGTCCACCCCCCAGTGACCCACTTCTCCAACAAGGCCACACCTACTCTACTCTAACAAGGCCACACTTCCTAATGTCACTCCCTAAGCACTCAAATATATGAGCCTGTGGGAGCCAATCTTATTCAAACCACCACAGGGTCTTATTGTCCTTTGAAACGTATTTCCACCAGAAGTTTAACAAATTAACATTCTGTATTAGTGAAAATTCACACATTTCCCCTCTCCTCTGTTGTAACTTCCTCTTCACATTATAGGCTTTACATTCTGTAACAGCCTCATAAGCAACTTAATGTTCCTCAACAATTAGCTAAGTTGAGTTAACAGAATCGACATCTTCTTTTGTTCTTTTTAATGAGAGAGCTAAGGTGAAATGAGTTAAAATCTCTTGCTGAAGGCCAAGTAGAAAACCAGTAACCATGCTGGGATTAAATTAAAAATTCTAACTCAGGGACCTTACCTCTGTTCTGAGCCACTATGGATTTTGATCTTTACTTGAAATAGAAGAATTCTTGATGATTTAATAAGTGGGCTTTTTAAATCAGCAAGTATAGAGCATTTTAAAAATTAAAGCAGTTGACATAGCAAATTTAATAAGAATATTTTTGTAATAAAGTTATTGTAAAATAGTTTATTAAGATGAAAAGGCTGGGGCTGAAGAGGTGAACGTGACATGGTGGCAGAACACTTATCTAGAGTACACAGGGTCCTGGGTTTAACCCCCAGAAATTCAAACCAAACTGTTAAGATGGTAAATTTGGGGCTTGGGAGATAGATCAGTCGAGACTGCTTGTTGTACAAGCATGAGGCTCTGTGATCAGAAGCTTCGTACCCACAAAGACAAGCATAGCAGAGATTGCCTGTATTCCCCACGCTGGACAGACAAAAGCAGGAAGACCCCTGAGGCTTGCTGGGCAGCCAATAACCAAATCAATGAATTCCAAGTTCAGTGGGCGACCCTCTCTCAAAGAATTAGGTGAAGAGCAATTAAGGAAAACAACCTGTATCAACTATGACCTTCATAGCCACTTGCACACATGTGCAGATACGTGTGCATACACATATATAAATAATATAGTAAATTGTGTGATTTTATCGCAGGTTTTCAAAAGAAGCATAGTGTTTGCTTCAACGTAATTTCCTCAAAGGAAAAAAAGGAGACAAGCATTTCGGGGTCTTGTGTGGTTTTTCACTTTATGACCCTTCTTTTGTAGTCAGGAGAAAAACTTAGATTTGGTCCCCTCCAGCTTGTGTAACCTGGTTAAACCAACATTCCTCAGCCTCCCAATGTCATTGAACCTTGTTGTATTGCTCTGTGGAAAATATTTTTATGACTGACCATAGAGAGAAAACAAGATGAAGTCAACAAGACTTGCCTTGTTATCTGTTTGCACATATGATTCCCATCTGTAGTTAATATTTATTTATGGAAAATACCATCTCCACCTAGGCTTTCTGAGAGTTTTGAAATATAATACTGAGCAGGGGCATAATAAAGTCTATGAAATCAAAAATGGCAAGTACCCAAAGTGATTTTAGACTGGTTGTCCAGACTCTCAACTGCTGGGATAAGACACTTTATCTTTCCTGCCTTTCCTCCTCTCGCTCTCTTTCTCTCTCTCTCTCTCCTCCCTCCCACCTTTTCATCTCTTTCCCTCTTTCTCTCCCTTTCTGTTTTCTCCCTGTCCTTTTTTCTTCCTCTTTATTCCTCTCTCCCTCTCTCTCTCTCTTCCTCTCTCTCCTGGCTTAACTTAGATGCAGTAAAAATGTATGGATCTTAAATGTACAACTCAGTGTGATTTACATACATGCATACCCTTATGCAAATCTCCCTCATTAAGTCAGAGACTGTTTCTAGTACCCTACCTGTTTCCTCCTGTGCTTCCTCCGGATTGATGTCCCCAGTGTTAACCGATATTCTAACCTCTGCCAACATAGATTAATTTTGTTTATTAATCTTTTTGCATGCCTCAGTTTTTCACTCATCTTTTTCTCTGTGAGACTTGTTCATGTTGTGGAGTATAGTTACAGTTTTTTTTGGTTTTTCATTGTTGAACAGTATTCTGTTGGGTGAGTCTGTCCTAATGTCTCCATCCTGTTGCTAAGAGTTATCCAGTTATTTCCAATAAAGCTGCCAGGAATATTCTTGTCTTTGGGTGGAAATCAGAACTCAGTTTTATATTCAGAAATAAAATTGTTCAGTCTATTGTACATTTAGCTAAATAGATAACCCAGAGTTTTCAAAGGGGTTCACTCTAGTTTATCCTTTGATACCAACAAAACCCCTTTATATCTTGCCAAAACTTGGCATTATCAGTGATTTTTAAGTTTAGCCATTATGCTGAAGTTGCAAAAGAAATCTTTCATAAACCAAAGGAAACAGACAAATGGAAGAGCATATCTGAGAAAATGAACATTATTGTTACCATGGTTTTGAGAGGGACAGCAGTAGAAAAAAACATAAAAATTCTCTAAGTATATTTATTAGACAATCTACCTTAGCCTCATCCTGGCTACCCGATAAGCGACATCCTTCCAGGCCTCAGAATTCCATTCCAGAAAATCAGCATGGAAGCCAAATTGGTTGTGCTTTCAGACAGGAATTTGCTTGCACACCACTGTTGACATTTTTAAGTATTAAAACCTCAAATGATAACTAAGAAAACAGGGTTAAATCTATGATAATTTTAGACTAACAGTTGAGATATTCTGAAATCAGGGTTGACTCAGAAAATTTGAACATTCTACTGTATTGATTCGTCTAATGTGCAAATAATTGCCATCCCAGATGGAATAGAGCATATGAGACCAAAGATATACTTGAGTTTTATTTCTGAGGCCAAGAATCTTGCAAATTAGTAAAAACACCAAACCATTGATCTAAGAAAGTCTGAGAATAACACGCATGATAAATATTAAAACTCAAACAGCATCACCCTGAGACTTAGTGTTATAAAAAGGAGTATATTATCTATATTCAAATAATAAGAAAACAATTTTGTCCTCAAGAAACACCTGGCTTGAGAGCAAGTTCATGGTTCTTCTCTGAGAACACGTATGTTGTGTCTACCACCCCAGAATTCCCCAAATCACTTGCTTTTCCGATATCCTTCATTGTATTAAGTCAAGATAGACTTGAGAGTCCTAATCATTATAGTTTACTCTGTTGCTTCATTTTGTGTCAAAATTCATGATTCATATTTAAGAATTACATCTTTGGAGTTTTTTATTTATATTTTAGTTTTACGGTGGCCACTCTTTCTAGGACCCTCCTGAGTGGCAGGTTTAAGTGAATACAGATATAAAACATCTCATCTAATCCTCATCCATGTCATAACATTATTAAATAACTGCTATTAGTATCCTTTTCTGTTCATTTTTTTTCAACATGTAGAAACTTGGAGTAAGAGCACTTAACCAACTCTTCAAAGTTCCCACAGTAATATGTGAAACAAGTAGAATTTAATCCTAAAGCATTTTACTCCTAAACTTCTATTCTCCAGTTTTAAAAAAAATCACTTTATATATGTGCAAAGACTATTTACAGGATTTTAAAAAGTATTGAAGACAGTGTTCCCTATTTCCATTGTGAATTGTAGCCTGATTTGCTCAACAAATTAGGATACCTCTCTCCTGGTTTTTTTTTTTTTTTTTCTTTTATTCGTTCAAGTTGCAACAGTGACCTGGCTAAAATTAGCAAATACTCTTGAATTCCCAGGGCTGCATTAGAGGAGTAGGCAGGCTGGTGGAAAGCTGCTGGAATCCCTACACAGGCAGCTGCTGGCTTCAGCATTACTATGGACAGATGTCATCAATCATGAGCAAAGCTCAGTACCCAGTTCACAGAGCAGGGTGTGTAGGTGGCCACTTGACAGGGATTGCAGTATGTTTTAGAGATTATTCACTAGCACATTTTCCCCAAACTCTTTATGTAAACCTTGCAATCTTCTCTGTCTTGAGTGGCCAGTAAGCACAATTAGTATTAATACTTTTTATGAAGAAAAACAATAAAAGATCAACAAGAATTTGCTTTGTCCAAGGTTTTGGCTATCAGAGGTCATATGGTACCATGTGAAGACGATATTTCTAGTTAGCTCTGCTTTGATTATCTTGGCAAGTACTGTGAACTGCTCTGTAATGGTTGTCCTGTGTCAGCACAGAGACTCTTGCCCCATATCTGCTCCCAGTACACACTCAACATCTGCTACTACACATTGCTTTTCACTAGAAGAAAAACAGGGCTAGAGATTTCTAAGGGTTCAGTGACATTGCACAGATGAAAGGGCAGGGTTTTGCAAATATAGTGACACTCCCTGACCTTTGACCGCTCTGGCTTGTCTGACTGTCACAGTGTCCTTTTAAGCCTTGATCCCTGGGCACTTTACCAGTATGGTTATCATTCATGACTAGCATATTGAGGTAGGAAATGTTCACTTACATTTCTGTCTCCTTGATGTATCAGTGTGATTTCTCCATTTGCCTTGCCTCTCCTTCTTACATATTTCTCTGTGATATTTTGATCTATGAGGACTTGCCTTTGATTAAGGGTTCTGCTCCTTAAATGTTCATTTTTAGTTTCTCTATCAGAAGATTGAAGGTACCTCAGGTGACCCAACCTCTCTGGCATATTAAGTCTGGGTGTCAAATACATGCACTTTCTTTGATAAATGACCTAATAAGCCTTTTCTATGTCTAATTTCACTGCTTTTGTAATCCTGAATTATTTCTTGCTGTCACCCTTCTTTCCATGTATTGCATAGGTTTTGATGATTAAATACAGCAGACTGTTTAGAACTTCATCTTTAAATATATGCTGTTTCACATCAAAAGACAAAAAAGTGGAATTATTTATATATCAAAATTATACTTTACAAAGAAGAAATAAGGAGAATTTAAACCCAGCTCAAGAAAAACTTACTTAAAAGTTATATTGAAAGATCATGGGGGTGCATTGAGTGGGCACTACTAAGTTTCAGTAGTGCCCCATTTCTTTCTATGAATAGGAAAGGGTGATTGTAGTATTCCCTTCAAACAGTTACATTCTTTCTGTTAGAGGCAAATTACAGCAATGGCCCAAGATGCCTTGAATCAGGATGACGTGTCACTGTAAAATCCAACCAAAACCAAACAAAATGTGATGTTCCATTAGAGATTTATTATTTCAGACATAACATTCTGTAAAGTCATTCCAAAGATGGTGTCTCCTTATTCTTCAGTTTAGGCACATTCCAAAGCTATTCTTCACTGTAATAGTGAAGTTGTAACATTTGACATCTTTATGTAGAGGACTTAATTTAACCAATATAGTTTTCATTGAATTCAAGCTGTTGATGTTATGGTGGTGATACATTTATCAGTTGTAAGATGTTTTCTCAATCTCAGTTCTGTTTTAGCAGCTGATCAGTATTCATTGAAATAAGCCCTTCCTTTGACAGGGCTGTCTCCTGGCTTGTGAGGGTGTATGTTCTCACAGCCACACCAGGGTGCAGAGTGTGTTGATTTACAGATTTTTTCAGCTAAAGGCATGTGTTCTGCTATGCTCCATTGCTCTGCATACAAAGAAAGGCATTTCCATTGCAAAAAGCAAGCTCATTTCAATTGTGGAGAAGATAGGGTTTTGCAAGGGGCAGGGGGCAGTGCTACATCTCCTTGCTATTCTGAGGCTTCTGACTTTTATTTATATCAAAATGTCTCCTGATGGAAAGAAATCCATTATACAAAGACTGAGATTTACCAAATAAGAGATCAACAGGTTATCTGTTTTTGTTACTCTCTAGAGTAAGAAAATTTTCTTACTCAAGAGAATGTTGACTTGGTAGAGTGGTTGAACGAATAGCGTTTGACATTGGGTGATCCTACAACTGACCCAAAACATTAACCCCTCTTGAGAGGAAGTCTTTATTATTATTCTTCACTTGTATGAGCTTAAATTTTTATATCTAGGAAATGAGAAGAATGTAAGTGTGCCCCCCCTCCTTGAGAACCTGATACTCTAATTCTTGTCCAGCTTTTTTATCTTGGGATCTGAAATAGAACAAACTCTCAGTCAAATAAAATTTTACATAAGTATTTATGTGTTATCCATGTATGTATATATGTATGAACATGTATGTGGAAATATGTACATGCATACATGTTTATATGTGCATTTGACTTACAGTAATGCTCAAGTATATACTGCATTACAATTACATAATATTCAAAATTGTAGGTAGAAAAATGAGGCACATATATAAAATCAATGAATGATATACACATAGAATTTTTACAAGTCTTTTCCAAATAATTATATATTAGCAAATCAACTATTCAAATTTGTTTTCATCCCTTGCACACACAACTACTAACCATAGAGTCAGGTGACCCAGAAGCATGTTGAACGGTACCAAGGAACCATCTGGACTGCCTTGAAATCACCACAGAGGATATGAACTTTTGTGTTATAGAATCAAATGGTGCTTCTCGGTCCCATGAACCCCAGTCAGGGTGTGGCTTCCATAAGAAGCAGACTCAGAAAGGGTGTCTTAGTTACTGTTCTATTGCTGTAAAGAGACACCACAACCAAGGTACCTCTTATAAAAGAAAGGATTTAATTGAGGGCTTGTGTACAGTTTCAGAGGATTAGTCCATTATCATCATAACAAAAACCAGAGAGGTATGAAGCTGGAGTAGTAACTGACTGCTCTATATCCTGATCTGTAAGCAGCAGGCAGAGAGAGAGAGAGAGGAAGGAAAACTGGTGGACTGGTGTTAGCTTTTGAAACCTCAAAGCCCACCCCCAGTGACACACTTCCTCCAAAAAGACCACACCTATTCCAACCAGGCCACACCTCCTAATCCTTCCCTGAACAGTCCACCCATTGGGAACTAAGCATGCAAACATATGAGCTTATGGGGCCATTCTCATTCAAACCACAACAGCAGGAAATCTGGCTTCTAATATTAATACATGGTGTGTTAATTACTTTTTTACATTACTATGACAAAGTAACCAGGGCCAAATAAGTCAGTACAAAAGCAACTTAGAGAAGGATTTATGGTTCCAGAGCACATTCCATCCATTGTAATGGTAAATACATGGCTGCAGAGGCCAGAGGCAGCTTTGTTACATGTCAACCACAGTCAGAAAACAAAAAGCAATGAATTCCTTTCTTCTTTTTATTCAGGATGGCAGTTAGATAGGTTTTCCTACATCAGTTAACCTAAATCTCCCAAAGAAATATATCCAGATTTATCTACAAAGTAGTTATAGACTCCATCAAGCTGACACTCAATATAAACCATTGCATAAAGCAGCGTTTCTCAACCTGTGGGTCATGACCTCTTTGGGGATTGAAGGACCTTTTCACAAGGTCACCTAAGACCATCTGCATATCAGATATTACATTATAATTTATAATAGTAACAAAATTACAGTCATAAAGTAGCAAGGAAAATAATTTTATGGTTGGAGATCACCATAATATGAGGAACTGTGATAAAGGTTTGCAACAGTAGGAAGGTTGAGAACCACTGGCACAGAGTACATCCAGCCACTCAACTCCTGTGAGGAAGTTGACATAAGCAAGATGGGGCAGAGGAAAGAGCCAGGCTGTGATTCAGACATGGAAGGGCCTCAATCATATCCTTGGAAAGACCTGAGCTGGAATTATCCTTTCAAGTTCCATGGGATAAAGAGGTGACATCAGATATATTGACAATAAACACTACATGTTGCTTATGTTAAATTCAAGAGAGCCCTGGTGGTTCCACTGTATCATCCAGCATGCTGCGAGGTCTCCACCTCTCCTGTTGGTAGCCATATGTGCAAAGAATGAAAAGGAATTTGTACAGTGGTCTTGGCAATAAACCATAAGTAAGATAAAACTGTTAAAACTTGATGCATACTGGACAGGGTACCTCTTTCTGCCAATATCACTAGATGCAGGCCATTCTTAGAAAAAGTTGCTTTACTTTGGCTAAGCTGCCTCTTCTTAGTGTAAGAAATTTACAAGCATAACTGACAGGTGGAAAGGCACTACTAAGGAAGCAACTGGGAAGTTCCTTAATCTAAAAGGAAGCTCTGTGTCACAGCATGAGGTCCATGAGCAATCAGTAGAACCAATTATTGTTGGGAACTGTGATTTGATTTGATCTGCTATCTGATTTCTTTTCTCTGGTCTTTCTCCCTTCACCTTGCCCTGCCTTCCTCTCTTTCATTAACTATTTATCCCTGCCTTTTCTCCAGCTTTATTGAAGTATGTCTGGTGCACAAGGAAGTACACATGTATTAAGTGTATGATTTGTTGATTTGTGCCTGTAAATATCCCTGTTAAACCACCACAGGCATCAGTTTAATGATTATGTCTTGCCCTTACAATGTCTCTTTGCTTCTTTTCAGTCTATCACCTGCTCGGCAACTCATCTCTCCCAATATCACTGAGCTACTTTGTCCAGTAAAGTTTTCACATTTTAGAATTGTATTTAAATAGAATTGATGGTACTCTAATGAGGGCTAGAAATAAAAAGACATGAGAAGATTCTCTTCTTTTCAAAGCCTCTCTTTGTGTGTGCCGAGAAAGGCTAGACAGCCGAGAGGGTGGAGAAGGTAAGCTTTGGAATTGGAAGTTAATCATTTGAAATTCTACTGTCCATCGCTATCTATGTAATCGTAATCATAATATTTAAATTGTCAGACCCCATTTTACTCATTTGAAGGATAAGTATAATAATTGAACCAACTTAGAAGATGGCTGCAAAAATTATATTAAAGAATGAAAAGTTGCCAGCAGTTACACCCAGCCCATCATAGTTACTCAATAGATTATTATTTGTGATGTTTTTAATTGTATCAACATCAGTGGTTTCAAAGGTTTAAAGGTCTATTTCTATGTAACACCTTCACCTTTGTCTATGGCCTCAAACAAAAGATATCTCACCTAAGGGAAAAAAAAAAAAGCTCTTACTGTGTGACCTAGATGCATGAGACTCTACCATACAATCTACAAGTGCAGAGTTTTTGTCTATCCATGACCTTAAACTTCGAGATATGCTGTAGTGACTTGCCTTGCTAAATTACCCAGCATTCAATAAATTCCCAGTTTTTTAAGCATACTCCCAGTGTCTCATTCTTACAGGTTTGTTTCCATGACTCTAGTAACTCCTCAAAAATATTCTCCTTAGTGCATCTCTCTGTATACAACCAATATTGATATTCTTCAGGGTGTGAGTCATGGGACCTCTTCTCATTTCTCACTCAGTTTCTTCTTGCTTGTGGATTCAGATATCAACTCTACCATGATATCTCCCAAACAAAGTCCCCGGATCTGCCTCTGCTTTGGAGCTTCATTCTGTACATCTGCATGCTCATTCTGCCATATTATAGACAAGGGCTGTTCTGGTTGCACAGCCTAACTAAAGTGACTGCGGTTTGCTCTTGTAGCTACTCACCCAGTACTTCCCATGTCAGCAAATGGGCTTTGGCTTTTTATCAGTTCCAAAGAGATCAGAATTGACAGCCCCTTCCAAGTTGATTCAGGTGGCTTCTGTTTGACCGGTCATGGTGTATTTTCTCCTTTCTGCTCATCTTCCTATCAGTACCATTTCTCATAGAAGCCACCATGATCTATGGGCTCAGCAAAAGTTCCAATTTTCCAGCTAGTTTTCTTCACTTCCTATCATCACTTATGTCCCCCCTGGAGATTATTTATGAGAAGAAGCCAGAAGGAATTTTGAGTATAAATGTCATCCTGTCAGTCTCCTACTTAAAACTCTATGTTGACTCTTCAATACAGTTATTTACTGTAAAGTAAATAACAAGATTCTTTATCTACCTCCAAGACCATGAATGATCTTGCCTCTGGCTAGCTCTCCATCATCACTTCAAATCCAAGGCCTTCTCGAATTCTTTGTGCAGGTATCACTGGATTTCTTGTCTTCATTTTGAAGCCTGTATCTTAAGAGAATTTACATGTATCCCCCCCCCAAAAAAAAAGAAAACTTATCACCTTAACACCTCCACTGGCTGTCTTATTCTGCAGAAAGTAGTTGAAAAGTACTCCCTTCAAATTTATTTTTCTACCTCATATTCTAATATTCTTCTTATGAAAAAAAAATCACTGTATTCTTTTCTATTTTGAAATGAAGTCCTTATCTGCAAATGTGAGCATAGATTGTATTCTCTGTCTGTACTCAGCCTCTGGCCTAATATCTGATGCATTCAGTATTAAATGAGTACATAATTAAGCAGCCATAGCTATGGTTTCTTGGTTCTAGTCTTTGCTCTGATACGGACTTATGATGTAACTTTGGAGAAGTCCCTTCACTTTCTAGGGTATGATTTTTTAGGGGTGACATTTCTCTTCCTTTTCTCAAATAGCCATTCATCTACTCAGCAAATTTTAAATGAATACCCATGAACTGCTGAGCACTAGAGTTACTTCATCAAGAGCCTAGGGTTGTGAAGAAAGATGGGCAGGCGAATAAATTTCCTAATGATAAAACAGTGAGTATAACAGCAAAACCCCTATAAAGCATACTATTACAGAATGCTGAATTTGAAATAAACACACTGAGTCAGATACTATGCTAGGTACTTTTAAATTTACAAATTAATATTCTTATATACTATATTATATAAAGAATAATAATGCGCTATTATACTTTCATGTCAAAACCCTAAGGCAATTAAAATCAATACTATTTTACAGATGAGGACATTGTGACTCAGCATCATTTAGTAAATTACTCACGTTCATAGAGCCAGCCTGTGCAGGCATCAAGCTTAACAACCATGCTCCTCGCTCTAAAATCAGGTCTCTGCAAACAAAGCGAGAACCATAATTAGACATGAAAATGAAAATACCATTTAAAGTGAAATTATAGAAAGCAATGCAGTACTACAGCTACCCTGGAATCTGTTCTGGAACAAGCTGCCATGTGTAAGTTCCTCCAACCTCAAAGAATTTCAAAACATTATTCTAAATAACACTCCATTCTTTGTGAGTACAAGGAAGTACAAATTGCACATTGCAATTTGTAAGAAGCTCACTCTGTAATGATCATTAATAAACAATAATAAAAATGAACCCAAAGGAAGTTGAATAAAAGAAGATGTTGGGGAAAAGTGCAGGTTTTTGGTATAATTTCAACTTGGATTTGGCTTTTTAAAACTGAAATTCAATCAATTAATTCATTCTTCTAGCCATAATTAGTTGACTTTAGTCAAATTCCATTATTACTCTTCCATTCAGAAGGCCCTTCAAGTTAAATCTCAATGGAAATGCTCTAGTATGTGCATTGAGACATCCAAGATCAAAAGTAAAGAACTTTTTACTTGAACTAAATTGGAACCCCTGTCCTGCTGTTCATACACTCTTTTGTAACTGTGAACATCTCCAACAGCATCATTTTCCTCTCCTTTAAAATAGAGATTAAGAATTTACAGTAGGGACATGGATGAATAGATTAAAAAGTCTCTGACACAAGTTCTGTGTTGGTTTGCCTCCCTGTCCACTTTAGTTCTGTGACTGAATTCTGAAGATCTCTGCCTCTTGGGTAAGTATTTTCAGAAGCAGTTGGTTAACAGCAAACATTTAGTTCGGTGGTTCTTCACCAGGGGCAACTTTGTCCTCCATCAGATATTTGTCAAGAATTTGGAGACATTTTTTTTTGGGGGGGCACAGGTAGGAAGACATTGTGAGATGAAAAGCCAGAGATTTTGTACTCTAAATACCCTAAAATAAGCACCCTAAAATACACAAAAGAACTACACAGAAGTACCCAGCCCCAAGGGTCAGCACTGCTGCACATCATGATGTCTTTTCGAGATTTTACATGTTAAAAAATAATAGAACTTTTCCCCTTGTTCAGCTTTGTTTCTTGCGAACAGTTTTCAGGTATCCATTAGGATCCCATCATTCAGATGTCTGCCATAGTTTTGGTGTACCTTGAACAGCTCCCTTTATAGTCTTGGTTGGACCTTTCCCTTTCCTTAGGTAAGCTTCCCGGAGGAAGCAACAAGACTTTGCATTCTGCTGACTGTAGTGATTCCTTGCTATCACAACAGGATGGGAGAAGGTTTAATATCATTGCATTTTTAGGAGGGGGTGAAGAAACTAATGCCTGGAGAGGAGAAGTGTTGAGCCTTCCAAGTATTAGCCACAATGGCTGTGTAGCTAATAACTGGTGATCCAGCATAGGATTGGTCCTGTCCTCCAAACCCAAGGCCTCTTTCTTTTTTGTTAGGGTTTAGTAGTAGGTCTCATGGTCTTCATAGTCATTGATGTTGGATTTTGTCACATAATTGTTTCTGCTACTGACTTGAGGGTCTTGTATAAGCTCTGTGATAGCCATAACACTTTCTGTTTCTCCTGCTGTACATATATGAAATTAGACCAACACTTACTTGTTAATTGTAATACTGATGAAATTTTGAGTATGTAGAAAGCTAAGGAAGACTTAACAGATAACTTAGTTGGTAAAGTTTTGCTTGAAAGTGTAAGGACCTGAGTTCAGTGCTAAGAATCCATGTTGAAATAATAAGAGCTGGATATTTTGGACAAACTTGTAATCCCAGAACTAGAAATGCAAAGACAGGCAGATCCCTTGTGCTTGCCGGCTGTGTCTACAGGCTGTGTTGATGAGTTATAGTTCCAGGCCAATGAGAGAGCTTGTATCCAAAAATTAAAAAGGGGGTAGACTTGATCTGAGGAAGGACTGAGACTGTCCTCTGTCATTGACATTCAAGTACATACATCTGAATGACCTCTGCACACACATGGACATCTTCACACACACACAAACATGCACAAACCAAAGTGTAAGACAAAACAAATCTCTCTATTTTAAAATAAAATCAAAGGTAACTTACAGCCAGGATTTAAATGTGACTTTGGCTATGGGTACAATTTCACATTAATTCACATATTGAATGTGAATTATACCTGTTCTTTTCAGTATACAAGAGCTGTATATGTTTGTCTATTGTAGCCATGACTATGAATACAAAATTGAGGAGGGGGAATGCTTTTCAATAGGTGTCACACATGCTTCTTGATAATTAGTTTTAAAACATGTCAAGTATTCAAGGCATTGGTCACCCAGTGCCACTCAATCGACAAAGAATCCCACAACAATGCCGATGAATGCTGACAAATAAAGGGAAATGTACCACGAGGTTTGGTTTACCCATCAAAAGCAGAAAGGCCTTGAAGGCTGTTTATTGTACCATGAATCTTCAGCTGTAACCTTCATTAGGTTGGTATGAGACTTCCTTGCTAAAAACAAAAAAGAAAGAAAGAAAGAAAAAAACTGCTCTGACATACAAGAATAGTTATTGCTGGGTCTTCTCAGAGACTCAAAAAAAATATAGTGGATTTTTTAAAATTAATTTTTAGAGAGGATTTGGCAACTGTATCTGTAATTAGCAAAATAAAAATATTCAACTTTTCAAGAGGCTTTTAAAAAATAACAGGACCATGTTTTTACTCAGTTTGAAAGGTATTATAAGTAGTTTCTTTCTGAATTTATATTTTAGATGGAAATTAATATTATTCCAATTCCCTCCTATTAACATCATCAGCAGCTGAATATAGTCAGCCAAAAAAGTAGACTGTCTAAAACAGGCTTTCTGCCTAAGACTGGTTAAAAAAATCAATATGCAGTTCCCATCAGTCTGGTAAATTACTTACAGTAACCGCAGTGCAAATTTCCATTAACCCTTCTCTTCCTCAGCCCAAAGAAGGACATGCGATTAGCTGCCAATCATGCTGAGTCTCGCCAAGTGAAGGACCAGGGTGGGCAGTTGGCAATGCACTCAGGTTGAAGTGAGGGGAGATATATTGGCCTTGCCTTACTGCCAGGAAATGAAGCAATGAGTTGGCTGACCTTTGAGTCATTGCCTGTGCTGGTACTGGGGGATTTGTTGTCACCTTTAAGAAATTAGGGACATTGGGCAGTGGGGTTAGGAAGATGGATTTGCAGTGTATTGTTTGGAAATATATATATTCTTAAAGGCCTTTACCTACTCCTGATCATGGTGAACTGTTAATTTAGAATGGGCTGCACAGAATTTAATGGCAAAACTCAGATCATATCCCTACAGTCAGTTGAAATCCTTAGGGACACAGCCAACAGAATTCTTTTCCACTGAAAGAAGGAGGGCATGATTAGGGAAGGATGATGGAGAATCAGATGTTGAAAGTGTCAACTTGTGAGCCAAATATGACCCATAGACATGATTTGTTTGGCTCTATTAGTGTGGAAAACATGGGTAAATTTTAAACTGGTAGATTTCATAAGACATAAATTTTCATTTACATGTAACTTAAAATAGAAGCAGTAGCAATAGTTGCCCCATATTCTAACTGTACTCTTACAGAGCAAAAGTGGATTAAAATTGTCTATTTCAGGAGAAAAATTAAACTGTGCAGCCCAACTAATTTCAATGGTCCCTTAGAGCAGTTCTCCTCACACAATTATATTATCCTGACAATCAAAGCATTTGAATTTGTGACCTCTGGAGTAATTGGATAAGGACAGGACCCTCTGGACACACAAAGCAGACAGAAGTATATGGTCAAATTTAAGGCGAATTTCAAGTACATTCTAAGGAATAATAATTTAAATGCCAATATTTTCCAATGACTAACTTGTATAAAACAAATCAGAGCCTTTTCAATTGTATTCACCTATATCCCATTTCATTTCCTAAGGTGGGAATGGGGAATCAGTGGCTCAGCTGACAGTTTAGCTGACACTGACACATGAAGTAGGATCTGCCACTCACCATTCAACCAGCTCAGCTCCCTCCACTCATCATATATTGACTTTTGTAACTGAGAAACTCAGGGTGGCTGACCTCAGGCAAGCCTGCCTTCAGGAAACCAAATAACATTGTCGTCCTCACCTCCTCCACCTGCTTCCTCTCCTCTAATATTTCATTCCTACTTTCTCAGCTTCACTCACTGCTGACTTAATTCCCTAGCCAATTCTCTGAATGTGACAACAAAGACAGCCACTAACAGCAAATCGAGTATTATATTATACCTTGGGAGATGGTCCAAGAAGGAAAGATAACTTTCCTCTTAGCAACCAAGACAATTCGAGTAAGGAACTTATATTTACTCTGTCTGAGTCACATCCACACAACATTAATTTAACAAATATTTATTTAGTGCCAGTCTGGAGCCACACTCTGGCTGAGAGCTTAGAAACGTCAGTGAAGCCCTGTATTCACAGAGCTTGTGGTGTGTTGAGGTGTGGGAAGGAAAGAGGAAATATAAAGCAAACACAATAAGCAAGATAGTGGTATTTTTCTCCAGAGCTGACAAATACTACAGGGGAATTCTTTCTTAATCTTCAGAAGTTCCCCCAAACAAGAAAAAGCAATTCCTTAAATATGAAAGAGAAGCTCTCTTACAGTGACAGATAAGGTGACCATATAGATGTGTTAATGATCCTAGTCTTGAGTGGGGTTTGTGACTGTACAAATATCATTTCTTCCTCCCCATATATTCTCTCTTACTGTAGAATGGGAATGGGGAGAAGATTGAAACCCAAGAGCTGCCTAAGAGACACAGAAGTCCCACATGTGTATTCCTTCCTTCCTTCCTTCCTTCTTTCCTTCCTTCCTTCCTTCCTTCCTTCCTTCCTTCCTTCCTTCCTTCGATACTATTCATACTCAGCAGTGGAGAGCTTCTCAGAGTTCCTAAATATACCTTTCTGGTTCTCAGAGCCTGTTTTCTGTGCCTTGAATTCTCTTCTCCCTCCTATTCACCTTAATGATTTGCGTCTTGTGCTCAAAATCTGCTGAAATACCATTAGGTGCCACTTGCATGGGGTCACAAAGAGCCAGTGCTTTGTCACTGATGCGAAGTTTATCCTTTTTGCTGTCTTCCTAATTCTTAGTAGAGAAACAAGATCAATCCATGATATGCATGCAGTCTATGATAAATGAATAGATGAATATGTTGAACAACAGCTGTCAAAGCCCCTCCCATCCTCCATCACTCATAGTCCCCTTTGTCCTTAAGCTCTTAGAGATGCTAACCATTCACAGAATCTCTAACTCACTGACCTAAGTCCCTGTGCAAGAACAGGGACTTTCTTGTTCCTGTTTTTTGTGATAAAACACTATTTTGTGACAAAACACTATTGTGGCTGTACAGCTACGGTGGCAGCTCAGCAAGGAAGACAAGGAGGTGTTTTCTAGATGCAAAACCCTGCTATCATGGCAGGTGCCAACCTGGACAGTGGAACGGCCTCCCAGCTCAGGGATTTTTGTTGATAACTAAGCTCCTTAGGTGTTCTATTGATACCACTTGCAGATCATGAGCAATCAAGCATCTCCTCCACAAAGCCAACACCTGCAGATAGTACAAATGCCAAGGCCTAGGCAGCACTTTTCCCAACAGTGCAGAAAACAATCATTTTAAACATAACTAAAAATAAACTTCTGCATCACACTATGATCAAACCATCTTATACAAAGAAGTGTTTGTTTGGGGCTTATGAATCCAGAGGGAAAAGAGGAGGTCATCACCATCATGTCAGGGAAGAGTGGCAGTAGGCAGACATAGTGGCAGGAACAGCTGAGAATTCACATCTCACACCCCAAGGAGGAAGCAGTGTCAACTGGGAATGGTGCTTGGATCTGAAACTTCAAAGCCCACCTCCAGTGATGTATTTCTTCTAGTGAGGCCACACCTCCTAAGCCTCCCCAAATGGTGCCATCAACTGGGGATCAAATATTCAAATGCCAAAGCCTGTGGTGAGGCAGAGCATTTCACTCAGTCCACCATGTGGATAATGTGAAGAATTCCCCAGCAGCCAGCTAGGTAATGCTGAACAATATGGCCTTTCCCAGATCTGTAGCTTATTACTAAGACATAGAGCTTTTAGATGTTTCATAGCTCGTAATCAGCCGTGGATAATCATGGTACTTTCACAGAATCGTTAAAAATGAGATAATCTATGTAAAGCTCTTAGGATGGTGTTTAACACATACTAAATGTTTGTTATTGTTATTGCTGTCACAGGAGAGGGAACAGGAGTCCTGTGAGTGTGAAGAGATAGCAGCCAGCAAAGCATCTATGATGCCGAATTTGCATCATCCCAGTGGTTCCAAGTTACAAAGGATGTGCATATGTTTTATTCCATTCTATTGTTACAGTCTATGTATTTTTCATCCACATTTTGAAAATGAGGAAGCTAGAAGTCATATCATGCCTTACTGGATATTAATTCATACCTATTAGCTCATAACCTTGTGCTTTTATTATTTTCTACTTTCTCTTTGTTTCTTGGGTCCAAATATACCCATTTTGAAGTAATGGGACTACTGTCTTGGCTAAAGAATGATCACCACACTGGTGCTCAGGTGGATTGGAACTGAAGTTAGACCCAGTGACAGCTGCTTAGTGCATAACATAGGCCTTTCCTGAAAGTGGATTTGAACTAACTCGATACACACTGACCGTTTGTTGGAGACTAGCCAGGAATCATTTCCAGAAGAAAAGAGGTCTTGTAATTCAATGCATCTCCCAGGTAAAGTGACACCCTTTCCCCCTCATCAAACAACAGCAGTGGGACTGAGAAATCTCAGTAGGAACAAAGCTGAGGCCACACCTGCAACCCCCCTGACATTCCCATCTTCACCTACAGCATGTCATCGTTATTTTAATACCTTGGTGGTATCTGGCCTACTTGACTATGAAGGACACCAAAGACCAGACTGGACTTGAAGGTCAGAGACATATTCAGACCTAAATCATTGCATGAAGCCACTTTCACTGAGCCTCACTTTTCCATGTGGACATAGAATCAATCCTGTACCACACGCAGAAGGCTCCAAAGTCCCTTTCGGTTTTAGTTGACTGAATAAAGACCTGCAAAGACAACAATTCCTAATGCTTCGCACTTTGTCCTTATGTTATAAGCAAAGGAGTCTTTACAGATGTGACTAAGGATCTCCACATGAGCCAGTTATTCAGGTGGGTTCTACCACTAACTACAAGTGGTATCGTGCGTGCGCTCAGAGCTAAAGTATTCCAAACCAGATGTTGCCCTCTGTTGGCTTCTGGAGAGCATGTGGCCCTACAGTGTTTGGGTTACAGCCCAGTAAAACTGATGTTGAGATTCTGCCTTTCATATTTCTATGTAATAAATTTCTGTTGTGTTAAGTTCCCATATTTGTGGCAATTTAGCATAGCAGCAGGAGAAAACTGGAAAATTATAAACTTGTTTCTTCACTTCAATTGTTCTTTCTGCCCCCTTGCTCAGCTGGGCTAGTAATGGTTGGTGGTGTCTGTCAAAACCCCTAACAAAGCATTCATCTGCTTTCAACTTGTAAGGTCAAGTACTTATCCTCATGATCTCTGTTCTTTTTGACAGAATGTGTTCATATGGTCATCACCATCCCGCTATGGTCAGGTTCTCATGTTTTTGTTTTATTTGACAGTTTCTAATCAATGCCCTTACATCAGAAAAGACAATAACATAAATACCTGGAAAAGGGAAGTAATCGATATGTGGTTAAAGAAAACATTCTTAACATTACTTAAGCAGTGTTAAAAATAGGTGTTTAATATGTATTTATAAGTACTATTACGTGCTATCATAGTGATCCTGGGAGGAAAAATTTACACGGTACTTCAGCTCTCCAGAGAAACATAACTAGTGGGGATATAGTGTGTGTGTGTGTGTGTGTGTGTGTTTGTATGTGTGAGTGTATGTGTGTGAGTCTACAGACTGATAGATAAAACAAATGGATTCGTGCAGTTATAGAAATTTCCAAATTCAATATCTGTAAAGCTGATGTCCTCATTTGAGCCTGGCTGCAATAATTAATATTCATTATAGGAAACAATATGCCTTATCCATTCTATCACTTCATGTACCATTCTCTGAGCCTTAGGTGTAGAGGTTGTGTTGTAGATATAAGAATTGGGGCTGAGCACCTCATGGTCAGTGTTTCTCTGCATTTGGTTAAGTTGTAGCTTTCTGTAATAGTTTCCATCTGCTGTAAAAGGAGGTTTCTTTGATAAGCTACACTTATCTGTGGGTGGAAAAATAACTGTTAACAATGCAGTTAAGAACTATACTGGTTTAGGAAAGTGGCAGTAGTAGGGTTTCCTCTAGGTTCAACGATTTAAAGCTCAGGGAACATTACAGCAGAGGGAAGGAAAAGAACACAAGAACCGAAGGACCAGATTATCAGTTGCAAGACTGTGTCATCTATATGTGACAAGAAAGATGTATCGTGAACTCTCAAGAGTATAGTTGCCTGAATGATGCCAGTTGCAGATTAGTGAAATCTCACAAGGACCTCACCCTAGATGCAGAGATACAGGCAAATAATGATTGCTGATAGATGAAGAATCAGTCTTCCTCAGGGATGAGCTCCCGATTGGTTATCCAATACCAAGAAGTAAGTCCTAAAACATGTGAGCTACACTAAATGGACTCAGAAGTTTACATATCTGAATTTATCTCCATACATACATATATGAATTAAGGTGGGAGTGGTACACAGAAGGAGCTAGAGGGACTGGGAGGAATGGTATAAATACAGTACACATATATAAAATTTTAAAATAAATAAATATCTATATCATCTGGAAACACCAGAATAATAAGTAACGAAATATCTGGGTATCTCATGGTCCAGTGAAGTTGGCTTAAGGAGTTAGTCATCCTGCCTACATTTATGGAATTGCTGTGTTAGATGGCTATACAGCGAAGTCTATAAATAGACTAAGCTTCAGATACAGCAACACTTGATTTTTTTTCAAGGTCCATACACAAATCCAAGTTTCTGCTCTGTGAATATCTTCACAGAACATTCCCTGGCCCAAGTCAAGGAATCTTGTGAATATTTTTAACATTGGCAGCATCTGGTCTGAATAGTCAATACAGAGACTGGTTCTTGAGATAACCTCTTATTTCTGAAACTCCTACTGTGATCTGCCATTGCTCATCTTATACCTACTAACTCAATCCTTTGGGGGTTTGAGGAAAATCTTGAAAGAATGAGAATATTAAGGGGAAGAAAGAAGAATGTTTTAATTGCCTTCTTTTTTAGTTCTACCTATATCATTACTTCTTCAGCTCCCAGATGCTTGCTGAAGATAGAATAGCAGGAACAGACCATAATTTCCTGCCTCCATCACATCCTCTCCTAGAGTAGTGGCTCAGTTTCCTGTTCATAAAAAGGGCCACCAGCCATTGTGGATAAGCTTAGAAATCTGAGCGGGAACAGAAGTCCTCCTTTCCTCCTTGCTACTTCTAGGAATTGTAAAATCATAAAAATAGAACCAGGATCCTTACTGCTCCTGCCCTTCCACCAGCTCTATGGCACCATCATTTCCTGTTTTTACTTTTCTCCATGTCCCAACCTCCAATCCATTCTCCTCATAGGATCCAGAAATATTCAGTGAAGACCTGGCATCATGCCCAAGTCACCCTTGCTCAGAACTGTTCACACTTCACATACAGTCAATTTCCAGTCCTCCCCAAGCCCGCCATGCCCTACCAAACTGTGTCTCAGCCTTCTCTCAGACCCTGCTTCCTACCATTGTCTCACCTTCTCCACTCTGCTGTAGTGACATTCTCCATTCTGCTGACTTCCTTGACACTTCTATTCCCTGTCTTTCTCCCAAGGTCCAGTGTCACCTCCACAGACAGTGCCAGGACTCAGCTTACTGTTCTTTGACTGCCTTCTCTTCTCTACTTTTCATTATGGCCACTACATAGACATTATGAAAGGTGGGGAAATATAGAGCTATCTATTTGAGTTATTTTAAATATAATAGTTTTTCTAATGTTTGAGAATTCCATGCAATGTGTTTTGATCATATACATTCTCCCTCCCCTATCTCCTCCAGACCCACCCTCACCTACATACCCACCCAACTTCAAGTCTTCTTTTAAAAACAAAACAAAACATTGAATTAAATTTATGTTGCCCAAATACTGTTGGGTGTGGGTCATCCTCTGGAGCATGGTTGACCTACCAGGCCTGGGTCACACTCTTAAAGAAAACTAACTCTCCTTTTCCCATATATCATAAATTTCCAGTATCCCCTCAGCTAGGGATGAGATTTTGTGCCTCCTTCCCACCTCTATGTTGTGATTTCATAAGGCTAGAGCTTACAAAGGTCTATTTGAGTTCTTACAATGATGTTAAATCCATTCAGGATTTGTCTGTTGCGACAAATTTAGAGGCTTGAAATTATTCGCATTTATTAGTGTGTATGTGTGTGTGTGTGTGTGTGTGTGTGTGTGTGTGTGTGTGTGTGTTTTTGAGACAGGGTTTCTCTATTGAAGCTCTGGCTGTCCTGGAACTCACTCTGTAGACCAGGCTGGCCTTGAACTCACAGAGATCCACCTGCCTCTGCCTCCCAAGTGCTGGGATTAAAAACCAGCTTTTCATTTATTATCTTACATTTGTGAAGTTTAGAAGTTCGAAATGGATGTCATGAGGCTCAAAGTGATATGTGAGTGAAATGACTTTTGAAGTGTGTGGGAGGGAAGCCGTTTTTTGGAATCTTTCTCAGCCTCTAGAAGCTGAACGGACTCCATAGCTCCTGGCCACTGTACTCTGACTTCTGCTTGCATCGCCACACCATTTCTCTCTCTAGTTCTCTTTAGTTTTGTAGTGAGACTGGATGGGCTGCGTGGGTTATAAAAGATACTCTCCCATTTTGGGACCCCCCCCCCCCTACTTCATTCACGTTCACAAAGCCTCCTTGATTAAGCAAGGTGACAAATTACACTATAACAACTTCCAGGCTGCTGCTTTACCTTGCTGCAGCAGGCAATGAAAGCAGCTTTGGTCTGCTTTTGTCCTTTTGGTGGTACCAAGTCTGAGCTGTATCCATGGGGCTTCTTCCTTCAGATGCAATGCCACAGAAGCTGCAGACCACTGTCAACACACACACACACACACACACACACACACACACACACACACACACACACACTTTCCTCTCAGACAATGGTCCAGGATCATGCCATCAATATTCCTATTCAATATTCCTGCCTAACCTACCCAGCTCACTTAGGGCAGAGGGTTGGAGGGACTCATAGCATATCACAATATATAGCTGGCTCTTTTCCTAGAGAGAAGGTTCTTGTAATTGATTCTAGCTAATAAATGACCGTAGGCAAAGCATTCCATTGGTGAGACGAGAAACATTTTTCTACCTTTGTTTGATTATCAAGAGGCCAAACTCAAGGAAAGTAGACTTGCAAACAACATGCAGAATAAAGCAAGGCACAGTAGGCCATCAAAATTTCCTGCACTGAAAATTGTAAGGCAGGTGTATTTTAAGTTTAAGGCAAGCATAGGCTACTTGGTAAGATCCTGTATCAAAAACAAACAAGCAACAACAATAACAACAAAAACAAACAAAACAAAAAAATGTAGGATAAATCAGTGAGCTTTGCTGTATATTTCTAAGCCAGCATATGCAACATATAACCTAGTTTGTCTTCACTGGTGCTCTGGTCAAAGGTTAAAAGAAAGGAGAGATGAAGACTGAACAGCACTGACTCTCCTAGCTGCTCCTCTCCGTCCACCTGTCTCTATTCACAAGCTACCCATTCACTGGCTACATTCATGGACTTTCTTGTTCCTTTGATAGAAATGCCCATTAACTTCACTTTCTAGTTGCTCAGTTTCTTTTCTAAGGTGGTAAAACATTTCATTCCTTTTTTCATAAAGAAGCAAAGTTGCTGTTTCTTAAAAAGCAATTCTAACGTAGATTTAAACATGGGTAAGGAAGAGAGGGTGGTGTTTGGGTAAAGAACAGCACACACCCAAGACATGGGTGAGGACTTCTTAACAGTTTCCAAAGTCTATATAAAATGGTACTCACAGACTTCCCATTGATCGGAGGCAGCTGCTTCTGTCTTCATGAAATAAAGAAGAAATGATAGCAGACGCGCAGGTGTGACAGCTGAGGCTGTGGAAAAAGAGTAAATGTTGCCGTGGGAGTTTAACAAGATTATTCCTTGTAGGAAGCCCTGGAAATAAAGTATGCTTATATCAAAGTAAACACACAGTAGGGCATAATTTTGGGATTTCATAGAAATCAAGATAGAAGAAAAACAAGCAGATATCTGGGGTCAAAAATGGAGTTGAGGAGCTGGAGAGTTAGCTCAATGGTTAAGAGTACCTGCTGCTATTCTTCCAGAGCAAGTCCAAGTTCCTCTGGACTTGATTCCCAGCACCTATGAGGCAGTTAACAACTGTCTCTAAGTCTAGATCCAAAGGATTTGATTCCTTCTTCTGACTGCCTTTGACCCCAGGAAAGCATGTGGCACACATGTACACATGCAGGCGAAACAATCATACAAGTAGATTAAAAATTTTTTTAAAAATGGAGTTGAAAGGGTGCCAAGCTGAGATGCCAAGACCTAGATGCATTATAGGCACCAGGTGTCCCAGTTTTACTCTCTTGAGTTGCATCCCTCTCTTGTCTCCTCTCACTCTCCTCTTTGTGGGCCTTTTGTTCTTAGCAAATGTTGGGGTGAGAAGAACTTCCCACAGCTGGAGCCAGAGAGTTGGATGCCTGCAGAATTAAACCGGACTTTAAATGTGTATTTCACAAAAACAAAATTGCTGCTGGAGTTTCCATAAGCATAAGTGAGAGCATCTAGTTCTGCAGCTGGGGTGTCAATATAGGGCTCCACTGGCCAACGTGAGAGCCCATCACCCAGTGAAGAGCATTGTTTCTATGGAAACCTGCAATTGGTGACCCAAATATGCAAGTTAAAGTTCGCTCTTTTACCTACCTCGTTATGTGGATCTGTTGAGGATTGTCACTATCCCATGAAAATCAGGGCTCTCTTTTTGCATAGGTGTATTTTCTCTGTGTAAATCATCAGTCCCGTCAGCACAGACCACGGGTGGTCCCTCCGTTCTAAATCAACTGCACTTAATTATAAACTTTTTGTCCCGCTCAGGGGGTTGGGGTAGGGGATGTCTAACCAAAACCATGATGGAAGTCATTCTCCAAGGTATTGCTCACTTGCCTCTCTCTCTTCATTCTTAAACCCCTGCAGGGCGAGCCCTGTTGAGACTCACAGACAAGAAGCTGGAGCGCATGGGGATCGCCCAGGAGAACCAGCGACAACATATCCTGCAGCAGGTGCTCCAACTGAAGGTGCGGGAAGAAGTCAGAAACCTGCAGCTACTCACACAAGGTACCCTGCTGCTACCTCGTGGGTGGGTGCACAGGAACATGGGCTACAGGAAAATCTTATCATGGTGTCAGAGGGGAGCCAGGGAAAGTTTTTATTGTTTTCTTACAGAATTTCCTTCATTAAGAGAGAGAGAAGAAAAAAAAAAAGTAGGTGCCTTTAAAGACTACTTCTCTCTAAAACTTTTCTCTTTCATTGCTCACCAGAGAGAAAGATGCATAAATAAGTAATGGATGCCCAAATAGAATTACTGGTGCTAACTTCAAGGTTATCACGTACAGCTGCATGAGTTGCTTACTGTACAACCCCAGAGAGGAGCAGTCACATCGATCAGGCTCCAGTTGCTCCCTCCAGAGTTGTGTGGTGTGCAAGCTGCACAGCTGAACAGTGTGCTCCTAGCTGCCCTCATCTGACCAGTAACTCTGAGGAAGTCTTAGAATCTGAGTAATCCGAAAGTTAATCTGACTGGTGATAGAGATGATGTTTTGATACGTTTTTGTTTTGCTTTGCTTTTCATTGGCCGATAGTGGGGCAATGCTTTAAATGTACCTTTATTTTACTGAATTAATACATGCATATATTTCAGAGATTGTGAAAACTCTATTAACCTCTTGAGAATAGAATGATTTAAAATATAGACTAGAGAAATTAAGTTTGAACTATTAAGGCTGTATATAACTCTTAATAGTGTCATGAAGAAGTTCAATATTTTGAGAGTACCCAATTCAAAGTGTCAAAAAATCTAAAATTTGAAGAAAACCCTAAGCCCCACTCTATATAACTTATGTATTCACAAACTATTTGATAGATACAAATTTCTATCGACTGCACTTTTTCTTTTCTATTGTCCATCATGCCATCATTTTAAATGAAAGGATAATAAAGTAAGTGTTATTGAGAACTTTGGGTAGTTATCAATATGCAGAATATAGTAATTGTATGCATATGGATAGTGGAGAAATCTGGGTCAGTCAAATTTCATGTTATTGCATTTAGATTAACCCAGTAATAGTCCATTTGCCTAGAGGAAAAGATGTAGTGCCTGAAAGATGAGTGCTGCAGAAGGATAAATATAGACCGAGTGATGCGAAAAAAATGTGTCAGCTTTTTGATATGCTTGTTAAAAGGTTGTCCCCAGAGACCCTGGTGGTGAGTTCATAGGAATGGGTGTACCAAGTCATTTGAATTTGTTTGTGACATGCTGATACACCTTTAAGTTTCTTTTAAAAACTAAATAGAGATAAGATTTATGACAAGAAATGTTTTCATAGTGCTATTTCTAAAATGGAAAAAAAAAACACAAAGAAACAAATAATCCTCCTTTAATTCCACATAATCCAGGCATTAAAATACCTTTTCAAAGAATACATAATGTAGGAAAAGACTTGAGAACTGGGGTGAAACTATATGGAAAAGTTGATTTGTAGCATGGCTCAATTTTTCAAACTACAGATTTTATATATTTTACATATGTATAATATGTAAATTAAAGGACTGCAGATGATTATGCCATAGTGGTTCTTTTTGGGAAGTATGCTTGTGGGTGATCTTAACTATTCATTATACTTTTGCATGTTTTCAAAAATCTACTATAAAGTCATATTGTCATTTTAATCAGAACATATTAGCTACTAGCTTCCACCACAGCATACTTCTGTCTAGGTTCTATTTGGTGTCTGGGCCTCCTAGGATCTTTGTTTCCCTGCTATGTTGATGGAGAGGAAGAGCCATACTCTCGTGGAGCATTACGTTGACACCATCCTCCACTCCTTTCCACCTGCCCAGGCTGTTCCTCACAAAATCATCTTCAACCTTCATTGCTCAGAAGCCTCCCCCAGATCCTATTTAGCCTTCTAAGCAGAATGTGTGTCGTGTTCTGGGAAGGTCTGAAGTTCAACCTTTCTGATTCTACTGCTTGCATTCTCTCCCCTTTGAAAAGCTGCACATTCTGTTTTCTTCCATCCCATTCCCTTTGGAAGAAACTAATGTTCTGTCTAGCTCATGGATATTTTTCTCTGAATTTTATTGCCTTTCTTATTGCCTGTCCTTTACATGTTACTGTTCAAAATCACTTTATGTCAGGCATCCTGTTACAAAAAAAAAAAAAAAAAAAAAAAAAATCGGCAATGTCACTGAAGTGATAATTTCCTTTTTTTTTTTAGAAAAGGAAACAAAATTTACAGGTTGTTCTGAAGATTTATAATAAAAGATGTAAAGAGATCTGGAGGAAGCTTTAAATTATGTGGGTTTGCTCTAATAAGAATCAATGTTCCCTCTACTCAAGGGAGCTGGCTGGATTAACATGCATGTCATATGGAGGTCCGCTACAGTGGTCACGTGTGATTCTTCAAAACCACATATACTAAGCTACAGCAACAATATACTGAATAAGTACAAGGATTTCGCTGTGTTTTTAAGTCTTCTTTAAAATCTCTGGCCTGTCTTGAAGAGAGCGGTTCACACTTCCAGTTTATAGAAATGGGAAACAGTTCCAGGACACATTGAGTCATGACTCTGGTGCAAAGCGTGTTTTTGTTGGTGTTGATTGTGTAATCCATTCAGGCTGTTACAGTGACTACGACAAAGTACATAGATTATTGTACTGCAGTTACTATTCTTATTTCTGTGACAAAGTATCTGACATTAGTAACTTAAGGAAGGATAGGTTTATTTTGTCTCGCAGTTTGAGGGTATAATTGTCCATCACAGTAGGGAGAGCATCAGCAGGTGTACGGGGCAGCTGGTCACATTATTTCTACATTCAGAAAGCAGACAGAGATGAATGCTGGTGCTCGGTTCACTTTCTCCTTTTCATTCACTCCTGAAATCCAGCCCATAGAAATATAGCCATTGACATTTTGAGTGGGTCTTCCAACCTCAGTGAATTCCCTCACAGACATACCCAGAAATTTGTCTCCTGTGTGATCCTAGATTCTGTCAAGTTCACAATCGATATTAACCATCACAGTTAAAAGCAATAGAATTTATTCCTCATGCTTCTGAATGCTGGGAAGTCCAGGGTCAAGGCACTAGAGGATTCAGGGGCTCGTTAAAGCAGCTTCATAGGCCATTCTTACTGTGCCTTCCTACTGTGTTTCACATGTCAGAACCAAGAAAGAATCCCTCTGAGATCCCTACGAAAGGTACTTATCCCATTCATGAAAATCCTACTCTCATGACGTAATTCTCTGAGTTCTAGTCTCCTATAACCATACCTTAAGGATTACAACTTCAATACATGAGTGTGTTTGGAGGACAAAATGTCTAATCTATTGCATTGGTGTTTAACCTTGTGTTATTTTTAAACAAAACTAACCATGTTTTAAAGGTAATTATCATTTTTGATGTGTGTGCAAGTGTCTATGTGTGCATGCACACACACACTCAAGTGCATGTAGACACATATGAAATGGTTAATGTACAATGTCTTCTGTCAGTCTTCACCTACCTTAGATTATACAATTAAACATAAGCTCACTGACTTAGCTAGACTGACTGAGAATCTGGTTTTGAGTCCTAATGCTTGCACAGCAAGCTCTTTACCCTTGAGCCATCTCCTCAGCTCCCAAATACTCCATTTTGAGGAAAGGATTTCATCTATTAAATGATTAGATTTTTTTATGTATTTCTATTTTGTTTTTAGAGCCCCTTTAAAAATATATTGTTTTTTGGAAGAACACAGGTGGCTCCCTTTAGGGAAACAGCTAAGTGAAGTAAGTTACTGGAGGTCTCTGAACCTATAAATGAGGAGTGAAGAAGGATCCCTAGGAAGTCATGTAATATAAAAAAGCAAGATGCAGAACCATATGCATACTGTACATTTGCCATAAATATTTTCTCTCTGAATAGTCTTTGTTTTTATAAGAAGCGCTGAATAATGTTGATGAAACTAGTATAGGTTACACCCTTGGGGCAGGGAAGGTGGTCATGGAAAGAGGATGTATGCTTCAGATATCATTTTTCATTTGAAATATGTGTTTGAACTGTTTGAAAGAACACATTTTAAAAAATAAACAAGAGAGAGAAAGGATAAATTTAACATCAGATATGCCTGGATTTTAAATTCTGGCCAAAACTTCTAATGCTATTACTTCAGGGAAATTATTTAAGCACTCTGTGGTCCCATTTCCTAACCTCTGAAATAGAGGTGAGTAACTCTGCTCAACCAATAAGAAGACGGAGCTACGTATACTTAGCCATTAGCACTGTCACATAATTAAACCACGCTTGTGCATTTATGACAAGCCTCATCATTTTAATATCTTTCCTGATATAAATTTTTCTGACTCACGGTTTATTTACATTCACTTGCATGTACAATTTCCATAGGAAAAACTGTTTTATCCCACTTTTCTTGATGTATTCTCTCTAGATGCTGACAAAGAGACAAAAAAAAAAAGGAGACTTTTTTTTATTACATAATGGATGCATAGTAAATGTCAGTTTTTACTCACTGTCCAGAAACTATGATGAACACTCTTGAAACAGCTCATCATCTGAATCCAGGTCTAGCTCCTCCGAAGTCCTGGCTGCCCCTCTTGCTGTTGACAATGGCCCTTTGGCACTCTGACATTTGCAAGCAGCATAATCCACATTGCTATTGCTTTCATGCTATACTTTTGATGCCTTTAGGGAGATTGTCTCTTCTGAAAAACTTTGGTCTTCTGTGTTCCATCCGTGAGCAGCCAGGATGTCAATCTAGTGGTCACATTTGATTAACTGTTCCTTCTAGAAAGTCAGCTGGGCCAGAACACTCCCAATTATGTTTTGGGAAGCACAGCAGGCAGCTGGAAAGTCACCATGACACTTTACTTCTGCTTGATTCCTGAGAAATGGGTGTGGGGGTGTGTTTTATACAACACACAACAATGGTACAAAGTATTCTAGATTCCTTCAAATTTATCCACAATTAGTGCTATAAGGGGCATTCTTAGCATTTTAACATTGTTTCTAGAATGTGAACTCTAAAAAAGACACTGAATACCGTACTTGACATGACTAATGAACTTTAAATGTTCATTCTCCACAGAACGTCCACTCGCTGTCACATCAGCTCTTCATATTTTCTCTGCCATGGCCTCTACTGTTTAGTAATCTCAATACACATATAAGGAAGGTGACAACAGAAAAAAATAGCATGCCCAAAGGAAGACAGACCTTGTTAAAAAGCGTAGCACTGTCTGAGTCCGGAGCAAGCTTTTTGCTTACTTTGCATGCTCCATTGTCCTTTTGGGGAACTGACTGTTTTTCTTTTTTTGGGAGGGGGGGGAGGTAGTTTGGAGGGGGTTGTTTGGTTTTTTGCTTATGCAGGATTACACAGGGCCATTTTCATGCAAGTATATAGTGTAATTTACCTTCCAATTTGCTTCTATTTTCTTGTTTTATATAACATCATATATGTATGTTTTATATATATATATATATACACACACATATATATATAACATACATATATACATATATACATATATATGTATACATACATATGGATATTATATATCCCTAATGTCTAAGTTCCCACAAATGGAAGAAATCATGCAATATTTTCCTTCTGAAACTGACAGTTTTCTTGATGATAATCTGCAATTGCATCCATTTTCTTTCAAATGACATAATTTCATTTTTAAAAAAATAATTTTTATCTTTGAAATTATAATTGTATCCTTTCTACCTTACCTATCCTCCCCTCAACCTCTCCCATTCTTCTTTCTGTGTAAATTTTTCTACTGTACATATTACCCATACTTTCTTTGTCCAATTTTCTGTTGTTATACATCTAGATTGTTGGTTTTATCACTTGGGATTTGTGACCAGTTCTTCAGTAAACGTTGTTGTTCAAATTCTCAGTGGTGGGTTGTTTTGGAGTCCTTTGGGATATAGCCTAGGATGTAGTATAGCTGAGCCACGTAGCAGGTCTCTGGTTAGTTTCTCGAGGAGCCTGCATAGTAACTTCCATACTGGCTAAACCAGCAGTGTATAAGGCTTCCTTTCTTTGTCTACATCTTTGCCAGCATTTGTTATTTGTTTCTTGGTGACTGCCATTCTTACTGAAGTGAGATGGAATCTCAATGTAGTGTTTCATTATTTATTTTTTGAGATTATATATTACATACAGCGTGTGTCTCTATGTGTGTGAAGATGTGTGCATGTCACAGCATGCATTCCAAGGTCACCAAGACACTTGTAGGAGTCAGTTCTTTTCTTCCACCACATGGGGTGGGGATTGAACTCAGGTCATTAGACTTGGTGGCAAGTATCTTTACTATAATTGTACACTGTTGTGTGGACTCACCAAGGAAGACACTTAGGCATTTTCATAAGTGTAAACTCTACCATATCTCAGCAGAGGGAACCATCACCCTGGCCAGCAGCATACTCAATAGACACTAGAACCTCGAGCGTCTCAGCTCAGCTGTTTTTATTCTTCTAGAATACCTCAAGTATTTTACTGATAGCACATGCAGATCATTAGCAATTAAACAACCCCCACAGAAGTCTAACACCTGTAAACAATACAGAATGCCAAAAACCTAGGCAGCCCCTCTCCCAACAGTGCATAGAAACATTTTCAAACATAATTAAAAATAAACTTTCCCCAACACTTTATCCACTGAGCCATCTCTCCAGCCGTAATGTTGAACAGTTTTTAATTTTATTTTTATTATTTTACTTATATATGCATGTATATATCAGTATGAGTGAATGCCATATGAAGGCAATTCCCTCCAAGGCCAGAAGAGGGCTTCTGATCCCTTGGACCTGGAGTTATAAGCAATTGTGAGCTTCCTAAAGTGGATACTGACATCTACACTCAGGAACCCTGAAGGAGCAGAAAGAACTTCTAGCCACCAAGCCACCTCGCCAGCTCCTGAATAAACTAATTTTTTTTCTATATAAATTTTGAATGTTTTTGCTTTTAAAATTGCATTGTTTCATTAGCATTTAATTATTTTAATCATTTCTTTTATTTTTAAGATTATAATATAATTCCATCATTTTCTCTTTCTCTCTCCAAATCCTCCCATAAATATACATATATATGTATATGTATATGCATATATATGAATAAATACACATATTCCTAAATGTAGTCTACTTAGTCTGTATAATATTACTAGTATGTATGTTTTCAGGGCTGACCATTTGGTATCGTATAGCCAGTTAGTGTGCTCTTTTCCTGGGAAAGTCTATTTGTTCCCTGTAGTTCTTTGTGTGGGCTTGAGGCCTCTTGGGCTTTCCCTAGTCCACTTTAGCATGTCTATTGTTGTACTTCTTCAGCTCATGTTTAGGCAGTCAAGTTGGTGAGACTTTGTGAGTGTACCTTCTGATATCACTAGGAGACAAAATGTCACAGCCAACTCCCTGATCCTGTGGCTCACTGAAGCTTTTATTTGCATTTTTCTGATGGCTATTGTGTTGGACATTTTTCTGTATGTATACTGGCCATTCATACACTTTATCTTTGTGAATTATCTGGTCATTTCATTAGCTCAGGTATTGATTATGTTATTTAATTTCCTGTTCTTAGGCTTTTGAGTTCTTCATGTATTGTAGGTATTAACCTTCTGTCAGAGTGTAATTAGAAAAGATTTTCTTCCATTCTGTAGGCTGTCTTGTTTTCTTTGTTGTGCAAAAGCTTTTGAGTTTCATGAAGTACCATTTACCAACTGTTGGCACTATTTGCTTTGTAACTGTAGTCCTACTCAGAAGTGTTTGTCCATGCTGTATCTTAAAATGTGTTTCGTACTTTTATTCACCGCCAGTACTAGTTTTATGTCTTACACTAAGGTTTTTGATCCAATAGGAATTGATTTGTACAGTGTGAAAGATATATGTCTAGTTTCATTCTTTACATTTAGATATCCAGCTTTGCCAGCATCATTTGTTCAAGAGGCTGTCTTCTCCAATCTGTGTTTTTTGGCTTTGTTATCAGAACTCACGTAGCTGTCACTGTTTGAGTTTATTGCGAGGTCATCTCTTCAGCTGATCTTTGTGCCAGTACCATGGTGTTTTTACTACTGAACTCTATGATATAACCTGAAATCAGACAGTGTGGTACATGTGGCTTTATTCTTTTGTTTGGGGTAGATTGCTTTGGTTATCTGGAGTCTTTTGGGCTTCCATATGCATTTTAAATTTTTTGGTTTGATTTTTCTGTTTTCTATTAGATTTTGATGGGAATTGTATTGAACCTGTGGACTGCCTTTGGTAGTATATCTATTTTTACAGTATTAATTTTTCTCATTAAGGAGCATGAGAGATTCTTTCATCTCCTAGTATCTTCATTCCTCAGTGTTGTTAAATTTTCACTCTAGGGCTGTTTCTCCGACTTGCTGCTGTTTATTCCTATTTTTAAAGCCATTGTTAATAGGACTTTCTGATTTCTTTCTCAGCATATATATTATTAGTATATAGGAGATCAATATGCTAATTTTGAATCTCATAACTTTGCTGAAAATGTTTATCATATTTAAGAGTGGGTATCTGTGACTTCTTTTTTCCTACTTGTATCCATTAGAAGAAGCCTTTTATCTATTTTATTTCTCTGCCTCTGGTTGGTCAAATGGGGTAAGAACTTCATCTCAGAGTGGTGAGTGAATGAAATTTCATATGAAAGTTATATAGTATAGATCATGAAATATGAGTTATGCCAGAGGTTGGTAAACATTTTATAGGACAAGTTAGTATTCTTTGTAGCCCATATGCTTGTTTGTTGTACATTTCCCCACTGTGTTAAAGTAACTACATGTAATACTGAACTGAATTTGGCACAACTGTGTTCTAAAAAAACCTCTATCTAGAAAATTATGGCTGATGCATTGAAAAAGAAAGACTTTACGTGAAATGGTAACCTATAGAATGGGAGAGAATATTTTTAAGTTGCTATCTGGTGAGGGAATGCATAAACAGCTTCTACAACTTAGAAAAAAATAATAATGAACTTTTTAATGGCCAAAGAACTTGAATAGCTTACCAAAGAAGTAAAAAGGAGACTAAAGTCATATGAAAAATACATTTATCATAAATCTTTCTAGAAATACAAATAAAAACCACAATGAGATATTACTTCAAACCCATGTTATTGGTCATAGGAAAAAGTACAAAAAAAGTTAAGAAAATATAGAAATCAGAGCCTTTACTCAATGATAGAGTAAATACAGAATTGGATAGTCATTATAGAAAATACTATGGAAGTTTATCAGATTATTAAAAATGAAGTTAACATCTGATTTGGCAATTTTACTTTCAGATATGGCCAAATGAAACCAGAGCCAGAGCTTGAACTAATGCTGGTACACTTGTGATCACTGCAGCATACTAACCAAGAGACAGAAACAAACAAAATATCTACATTCAGATGAATGGATAAAGAAAATAGAAAATACATGGCCTATTAAAATGGAATGTCATTTGAAATTATTTAAAAAGAAGGAAATCCATGTACAGGCTACTATGTAGATGAACCTAAGGAAACTAGTCATAGATCACAGAAACAGAGTAACCAGCAATAACTACTGTAGAGTTAGTGTTCATGAGTACAGATTTGCAGTATGGAAATATTACATATATTACAGTATAATTTCAATATACTTATCAATACTGAACCTTACACTTAGCAATAGTTAAGATGGTAGGTTTAATGTTAGATACTTTGTATACTACAACTAAAACAGTGTCTGAACCATAGTCTGTTGACTCGTGTTTAAAAAGTCAAGAGCATAAGCATTTTGATACTATCAATATTATTGTTCCTATTCCTGCATTTTCCCTTTTGATTTGTAAATGTTTGCTTCAATCCCAGGGGGTACAATAAAGTCCCATTCCTTTAGTGTCTCTTCTCAATAACTTTTCAGCTTACAGAGGTAGAGATTGTGTACAAATGTATCAGCAACTGTTTTGGGTAATATCAGTGTAAAACAATGTCTCAAGTGGCAGCTATGCAGCCATCTTCAATGTCTTTATAATTACTGCTTGCAAAATGTAGAGAGAGATCATAAAGACAGAAAGACAGAGAGCGAGACAGAGAGAGAGAGATAGAGAGGGAGGGAGGGAGGGAGAAAGAAAAACATGCTATTTTTTAATCAGGGTCTGTTTGGACTCATTAAATATTAGTGTTTCCCAAAGGACTCTTTCTTCTTTGTCCAAATATATGTGTCAAAATTTAGTTGGGTATTGCATTGTCAGATGGACTGCTCCAGTGCTCCATCCTTTGGAAAGACAAAAATTGGAAACAGTGCATTCAGATCCAAGATCCAGTTTGGGTATTTTAGTCTAGTCACCTCCACAGTGATGCTTCAGCAACTAAAGTAGACCATCTGGTCCCCCAGCCTTGGTTAAAGAGGGAAGTTTGTAAAGCAGAGCAATGGGTTCTTAAGAAATTATCTAATCTCATTTTGCACATCTGACTGCAGAAACTCAAAGAGGAATAAAGAAAGTCTCTATGGTAACAAAGCTAGTTCATAGCATGTCTGAAAAAGATACCAGTTCTAATTCCCACCAAAGAATTTTTCCCTCATTGTTGATATTAATGTATAATTTGCACACAATACAATTTATCATATTTTAGTGTTGGGTTGTGGAAGTATTGCCAGATTCTTACAGTTGTGTAACTACTGCAAACATTCACATCAATGTTTCCTGAAAAATTTTTGTTTTCATTTGGTTGAGTAAATATCTAGAGGTAAAATTACTGATTTGTACATAAATATGTATTCACCTCATAAACAACTCATAGGTCAATATTCTTAAACTAGTAAAAAAATGAGATTGTACTCTGGACATAACACACACATATTCACACATACACATGTGTGGGGTAGCGCTAGGTTTTCAGAGCAATCAGCTACGTCATTGGTATTTGTTTTGATGTTGCAGTGATGGAACCGGGAGTATCATGCATGCTAGCTACCACATGTCCTCCCACTGAGCTCTTTCCCCAACTATCACTTGTGTTTACTTTTTATTTTGACAAAGAGCTGGGGAAATGGTAGTTAATTTGGCTATGACAGTGGTGTTGCAAATCTGACATCCCATGTCATTTTTCATTCTTGACCTTTGACCCTTGACCCTTCATCGGGTGACATTAGCTTTACTTCCTTGGCACTCCCCTATCCTTGTGTATCTGATAATGATCCTTTAACTTCTCATAGCTTTGACTTAATAGCTCCTTCGCTGGTTAGCAGTATATGCAACTTTTCTGCAAGTTCTTGAATGTTTATGCCTCCTGAAATAGATCTTAGTTTTCTCACTTAACGCACTCTCTGAAACTCACATGCACTATATACTTTAGTCATTCCCAACCAATCACCATCTCCCCAATCCAATTTTAACCCCCATTGTTTCTTCTCACAGATGATGGTTAATGTTGACTGACTACTTGATTTGACTAGGAAGCATCTATGAGATTAGTAAAGTGCACCTCTAGGTATGTCTGTGTGGGTTTCTAGAGATACTACATCTTAAGAGCTCTGTCCTAAATGAATGCCTTAATGAATTGACTGAACCAAATTTGAATAGATGATTGGGAGGTGGTAGAACTGTAGAACATGGAGGCAGATTAAAGGAGATGTGTCTCATGCAACATGTCTTTTGGAGCTGTAAGTTGCCCTGGTTCCTTCTCATTACTTCTCTGTTCTGCTTCCTGCCCAGCATGAATTGAGTTGCTCTCCAATTCTCTCCTATGCATGGTGGACTGAGCCCTCTGAAAGAGTAAAAATAAAAATGTTTTCTGTTAAATTATTCTCTTGAATATTTGAGTCTCAAATACCCAAAAGGAATGAATAGCTCAAGATTGATGCTTACATTACTTGGAGCTAGAGAGATGACTCAGTGGTTAAGAACATTTGCTACTCTTCCAGAGGACCCAATTTAAGTTTTCAGCACCCATATTGGGCTTATCATGACTACCTATTACAACAACTCCAGGGGATTTGACATCTTTTTCTGGATGATGTGGATACCACACTCACAGACATATTCCCACCCCGAGATACACACAGGTACACATACATAATATTTAAAATAAATCCTACAAAATACATATGTTACTCAGTAACCTGGTGTTGAAGTCACAACGTCAGCTGTAATATTCCCTTTTGCTCACTGTGTATGTGTAATCAGTAGACAAATCCTGTGTTTGTAGCATCACCTGCCCCATTACTGCCCCATCACTGTATCATTCGGCCCCTTTGCATCACCTTCCAAGACCATTATCACAACCTACTAGCTGTCCTTTGACCACTAGTGTCCACCCTGCCCATGCAATCACGTTCTCACTCCTATAGTCATAGTTAATTAAAATATACCTCTTACAATGTTATTTTCATCCTTTCCCAGGAGGTGTATTTGGCCTTTGACCTGCAGGCTGCCCCAGTACAGCTCTAAATGTGACCCAATACAAAAAAATCACAAGCTCACTTAGAGCATTATGAATCTGTGTGTGTGTGTGTGTGTGTGTGTGTGTGTGTGTGTGTGTGTGTGATTGTTTTGTAGTCCAGTTGCACAGTTTCTGAGTATGTACTTTGTAGTTGACAGTATTGTACAATAGTCCAAGGGTTGGACATGGCTACAATATTTGATGGCTCCTGATTGCCTACAGAAGAAAATGAAAACTTCTTAGCATCCCATAGAAAGAAATCTAGATATTTCATTGATACATTAATGTTAATTTTGGGCAAATTACTTCCTAGAGATAATGGTACTTCAGCTGTAAAAATCAGCAGAAAAAATCTGTTTCATAGGTTATGATGATGAGTTAATAAAACTTGTAAAAGAACTTAGCCTTGGTAAGTTTCCTCCCTTTAGAAAAGGTTTACCTCATCTCTTAGAACCAACCATGCCCCACTCTGAACTGCTCCTTTTGTCATACTAATTATGTACTTATTACAGAGTTTCTATTTTCCTTTCTTTTCCTGAGCCCTAGATTCCATAGTAGGCACTAGAGATGAAAAGAAACACCTGATCTAGTAATGAAGTTATAGGCCATGACAGATGTTTACAGATGTGTAATGGCCGCATGGAAACTGAACTTAACCACAGCTGGGAACTGGAGAGATAATGAGGACTTTCCAATGGTATGCCACATAAACTAGCTCTTGAATGAAAAAAAAAAAAAATTGGGTGTACAAATTTGGTCATGTGGCAAAATGGGGAGCTTGTATTATGGTTTGGAAACCAAATGTAGCCCCTAAAGTTTCACATGTTGGGGGTCTAGATCTGCAGTTGATGGTGCTTTTCATATGGTTCTGGGAGCTTAGGAGATCGAGCCTAGTCAGAAAAAGTAGGTCAACATAGGTAGGTGCTAAGGAACTCTCTCTTATCCTGGACATATACATATTCATATATTCTCTCTCTCTCTCTCTCTCTCTCTCTCTCTCTCTCTCTCTCTCTCTGTCTCTTTCTCTCTCTCCCTGCCCTCCCCCCTCTCTCTGAAACTGCAATGCAAAATATATAATCCCTGCTTTTCTACTTTTAAGTTGTTTATGTCACGTTCTAAGTCCCTAAAACTAAAACTGATAGGTTCTGGTATCCTGACACTACTCTGGTTCCTCCTGTAGATTATGAATGACCTCTGTAGTTGTCACAGTTTGCTTTGCTTGCCTACCTACTAGCATAGTGTCCAGCAAGAAGGGGATCTTCTATGAGTTTTACAGATTTAAATTTAATTGCTGCACTTTTCTCTTATTTTCTAGATCTATTTCAGTTTGCATGTAATCTCCGCTTAGTGGTATATACAATATTAATTTAAGTCTGAGTTTATAAAAAGTAAAGGTAGTTATCAAAACCATTAAGATTACTTTTCTCCATGAAAAGCATTATCTAGAATTTTTCCATTATTTTTTCTTCTTCCACCTCTTTCCCCTTCTCCTCCTCCTCCTCCTCCTCCTCCGCCTCCTCCTTCTCCTCCTATTGACTTGTCTACCAAAGATGACAAAGGCTCTTCAATTTATAAACAGTAACCCACGTTGTTTTGCCTAGGGTTTTCAGTCACTAATGTTCTCCTCAGTGGCACTGATCAAGTATATAGCAGTAACTTTCCCACTCTGATTCTTGTAATTTCTCAGCAGTAATCTCATGGGATTTGGTGAGATTCACCTGATATAACTGGGGTCATTTACAGCCTCAATGTTATTTGATTATGATCTGCCAAATGCATGTTCTTCCTAATTTGCTCTAAGACAGTATATCTCAAACTGTTACTTCTCCAAGCTTTCCCCTGACACACTTCAAAATCTTCATACCTTATTATGCAAATTTGGTAGTGAGGAATACTTCTAATTTTATCAACTCTTCAAACTGTCAAAGAAATTCTCCTTAATGTGAGCTTTATACATAAAAGTCTAAACACAACCGTCATTTAGGGATTATGAAAACCACACATCAGTTTATCAGTAGGATTTAGAATGATGATGTGTGCATCCTAGTTAACATTCACTCTATTTCATTTTTGTTCCTAGTCCATTGTGGCCAATTAATTCAAGAAGGTATTCTGTTTGAAGTAAGGCTTGATATTGACTCTTGCTTTTGATCTATAGGATTCTTCATAACTGAAAAATATTGGTCTGTTCTACTGCCCCTGATTGTCTCTCTAGACAGCATATGGAGAGATTCCACATCCTGTTTCTCATACTTGGACTTTTTCTATTAGGAGTTATCTTCCTGATTGCTCAATGTTTTCCCTTAGTCTTTACATGGTGATAAGTAAGGGGGATTCCCAAGGACGCCAAAGTCTTCTTTCTGGTGATATCTGTAGAACTCATCAACCTCAAAATTTTTCACCATTGACTCTTCAGCATTCAAACAAAATACTCTAATTTGGGCAATTCAGGATGATCATGTAACTATGTCGACTTGAACTTATGGATTTAGGTTTGAAGGATCTCAAATGGCTCATGTCACTTTGAAGGTAGATGCTTCCTGGATTTATTATAACTGACCTTGGTTTCTTTCTTCAGGGTGAGTATAGACCCTGCAGCACTACAGTCTAGTCACTGTGGTGGCCAAATGCTTTGGGGCTTTCAGAGATGCAGGGAGCTTCTCTGGCTTTTCTGAGAAGAAACAGAGAAAATGCATACACTTTAGGATTTCTGTCCTTTGTATTGCATATTATCAAATTCTTTGTCAGTTTTTTTTTTTTTTTTTTGAGCCACCAATTCTCAGTATCGGACATCATACAGTATAGATGGTACAACTTGTCCTCCCATCGAATTTCCTATGTGCCAATTCCAGGACAGCATATGTCAACTAAACTGGGAATACCGTCTGAAGTTTTAAAAGCATTAGTACAAAGCTGTATCCTGGCCAGGAACAATCTTCTGCCATCAATAAAATAAACCATTCTTTGTTAATATCTGTTTATTCTTTCATTTATCTTTATGGTAATGATACACATTTATTCAGTGATTCCTTCAAAACACATTTATTGAAAACTTACTTTGTCCCAAGAAATCCATATATTCTTTATATAAGGTATGATTTAAATGGATAAATTTGACAGTCCTTGCCATCCAAGTCAAAGGAAGCAAACATACGTTAGGTTCTATAGCACAAGATAAGGAGTGACAGAGGTAAGCAAAAATATCTACAGGAAACTATCAGGAAGACTTCCAAGAGGAAGTAACCTCTAGACAAAGCCAGGAAATTGAATTAGCAGGGTGTGCTTGCTTTCTCTTTAATCATCAAACAAATATGAAGTTGCTAGGTACTAAGAACTCTGGAGAAGTGCATGATGCTGCTGTAGTGTATTTACTATAAAACTAGCAACTTAGTGTCTATTACATGAGAACTTTCACTGGCTTTTGCTGAGCTACCATAAGTAAGACAGAGAAAATATACATATTTACATATTTATACTTCTATGTATTTAATAGAGAATCTTTCACCATGAAAAAAAAAATCATAGCAGTCAGTTAAATTCAAGAAAATGATGTTTTTAATGAATAAGTAAATAACAAAGGGATTTTCTTGGATCTAAGGGATAAGACAACTCTTTCCTAGGAATCTGAGATCTACAAAAGAAAGAGGAGTTGGACAACATAGCTGCTTTTTAAGGATTATAGAAAGAAAATTGTCCCAGTTGGAATAAACAGGATGTTCTGAGACCATATTAGGGTTTTTTTTTTCTGAGAAATAGAGCCTGTGGGTATATATAGATATATGAGGAGGTATATTATGGGAATTGGTTCACACAATTATGTAGGCCGAGAAATCCTACGTTGTGCCATCTGCAGACTAAGGAACCAGAAAAGTTGGTAGTGCCAGGCATGCAAGGCCACAAGCCTAAGAAAAGAAGTCACTCCTGGTATAAGTTCCAGAGTCCAAAGGCCTAAGTATCAGTAGCTTTAATGTGCAAAATTAAAGGAAATTAGAAGAACCAATTTGAGAGGGAAAGAACTTGCTTTCTTCTCCCTCTTTTGTTCTATTTTTGTTCTTGGTGGTTTCAGTGTTGGTGATGGTAGTGAGGGCTGATCCTTTCCACTCAGCCTACTGACTCAAATACTAACCTCTCTTGGAAACACCTTCATAGACATGCCTAAAAGCAAAACCACTTACATTTTTTAATTGACACATAAACTTTTCCAATGCCCACATAAAATAATCTGTCCAAAAGTTTGATGAGTTCTAGGTCCATGAAGAAAGCTAACCTAAGTTATAGGATCACAAGTAAGTAGGAAAGGGGGTGAGCTGTCAAGAAGACAGACCTAAGTTTGGAAGTTCAGGACCCAGGAGGAGCTAATGTTTCAGGGCAGATTTAAGAGCAAGGAAAAAGCAATCATGCAGTCAGGCAGGGAGAGTCCCTCCTTGCTCTTAGGTATATAAGGCTTTTAATTGTATTCAGATTTTAAGCTGATTGGATAGGGCCCTGTCAACACTTGGTATGGCCATCTGCTTTGTAATGACTACAAGGGGCAAAAAGATCAATTTCATCTGAAACATATCTATTTAGCCAACTATTTAGGCAGAATCCTATTTAGCCAACTATTTGGGCATCCTGTAGCCCAGTCAGTTTACTACATAGAAATAACCATCAGACTGACTAGGATGACTTATCTCCAAAATGAATGCTCTGACTGCCTTCCTACCATAAAATGTTTCTTGTCCCAATAATCTTGTTTCCCCCCTCACACAAATATATTATTTGTAAAAGTTTTTTTCACAAATGAAAATTTGTATAAGTGTGATACACCTTTAAAATTAGTACTCGAGCCTGTTCAAATAAATAAATCAGTTTTCATATTATTTTTATTAGTTATTTGAGAATTTCATACAATGTACTGGATCATACCCACTTCCTATTCCTCCCTGGTCTGCCCTCCCATCCTTGTGCCCTTAGAGAGAGAGGGGGGGGGGAAGCCAGGAAGAAAGAAGGGAAGAAGAAAGAGATTAAGAAGGAAAAAAGAAGGAAAAGAAAAAAAAAAACACCAAGGCCCTTCTGTTTTGCCATATCCTCATTATGGCATATTTAAACTCCCAGTGAGTAGACTCTTAAAGAAAACTGACTTCTATCCCCTACCCCCTCCTTGCCAGAAGGCATTAACTGTGAAGTACTATATCTCAGCATCTCTATCGCAAGATTTTAGGGGTGGTGGTGGTGTTACAGAAGCCATCAGTGTCTCTTATTCTCAGCCATGAATCTTCAGTCATTGATGCCACTGCTACAGAAGCTCTCCTGCCCATAACTGATGGGAATGGACCTTGGACATCAACATGGTTTTCAGTGGCAGCATGGATCACAGACACTCCAGCGGGAGCCTAGATTACGGATGTTTACATGGTTTCCAGTAGGAGCGCGGTTTATGAATATCAACATGTTTCTGGTGGGAGCATGAATTACAGATATGGTCTCCAGAGGCAGGACGGGACCGCAGACATCAAGATGGTCTACACTGGCCCCGGGGTGTAGCATGGACCACAGACATGAGCGTGGTCCCTGGCAACAGCAGGGATCACGGACATCGACGTGACTTCAGGCTGGCAGCACAGATCACATCAGCATGGTTTTCAGCCGCAGCACTGATTACTAACATTAATGTGTTCTCCAGTGGCTGCAGTAGTCATGGTTGCTCTCCTTGAGTGTGCTCCCATACCTGTCATCACTTCAGTTAAATGTCTCTTAAGTGGCGCTTGCCATTGCTCCGCTGCCTACTGCATCCACAGCCCAGTGTCTCCCCACCACGTGTGCAGCTGCGAGGCAGTCCCAATTGTGGCCCTAGCCTCCTAGCCTCGGGACAGCCTGAGTACTTGCCCCATTCGGGGACACCGTGCTCCTTGTCCACTCTCTTGCTCAGGCCACCACAGTGACTGCATCTCCAGTTCAGTGTCTTTCTCTCCACCTGTGATGGAGCAAGGTGGGCCCCAATAGTGGACCCTCCCGGGGGATTCTGTGTCGTCACCACCGAGACATCGCCACATCTCTGCCAAGTAAACTGCTGCACCCATCATCTTTCCTCTTTCTCCTCATGGCCAGTCAGTTTTCTAGGTCTGTCACCTTTCCAATCTTTTCCCTGCCAGATGCGGCAGCAGAATAGCTTTTCCTGGTCCACAAACTCCTGGGAGTGGTGGGGGTGGTAGCTACAGCCCTGTCAGACTCTGCCTACCCCTCTACCCACCACTATCTTGAGTCTCTATACTGTCAAAAGATTTTTATTTATTATTTATTTATTTTTATTTGTCAGACACATAGTTATCCCCCTTTATCTCCCATTTTCCATTATTTGGGGCTGCTGGGAATGAAGGGTATATGATTAACCTGAGCTACCTACTGTGCTTTAGGGTTAGGGGATGTGAAGCCACTAAATTTATTAACAATCTAAATATCACAGCGAAGCAGAGATGCCACCCTTGCATTTCTTCGTTTCCCCAAATATTCTGCACGATCTGAATCTTGTCAGATCAATCCCATGAAATTTTAGCTAGTTGACATTTTGATTGATTTAATTGACATTGATTCAGCATAAATGAGTACACAGAAAATTACTAATAGTGACCTAAAGGGTTGTCTGTGTCTGCTACGTAAGAGGTGTATGGCTTTGTGTTACACATTTGAAGACTCACTCTTTCCATATGGACACAAAACTGATGCTCAGCGTTAGAACCCATCAAACACTGCTGAAGGCTGTGTAAGTGGATGGTCTGAAAATATCTAAGAAGGTCATGACCCTGGCTTTTAGTTCATCCCATTCCCATCATATGGCAGCTGCCATGATTCATACTTACTGTAAACTATACACAGATATGTATCTTTTTATGAGTCAAGAACTTTGCCCTTTTTGTGTCATCTGTGTTACTAAAACTAAGATTGTATCACCAAAAGGCAGAGGAGATAAAATAATAGAACAAAGTTTATTGCCCTAAAATTGTTTTTTTTATTTTGGAAAAAAAAAAAACCAAAACTGATCAACCTCCAGACTTAGAATTTTGTTTTCTTATACAAAGAGTTTCACTCAGTTTCCTATGTCTTAGAGCATAAATATGTGGTCTATCTTTAATTCTCTCTTAGTTTTAAAAAGTTTAGTGTGCTATCTTTTGTGTTGCCTTTTTCTTTTCTGAACTTATTTCTCCCTCAACTTCCTTTCCCTCCTCCTGTCCCCCAGTGCATTCCTCTCAGCCCTGAGAAGAGCTATTAGAAACTTATTAATTAAGGATCAGTTTCTGCTTTTTTGTCAGGGGCAATCATTTGTTTTAGAGCTAAGTTTCTGCCTTAATTAAATGAAAATGTCACCCTGTCAAATGAATTCATTTATATTTATTTATCCAGTTCTCCAGGCTTGAATATCTTAGTTGAGGCTTGAGCTCATCACATTTACTCACACAAGGAACTGAAAAATGTCTTGTATATCAGTTTTAAAGACTCACAAGTGACCACTTCACCCTACAGAAACACCTCCTAAGCAAAACTGTGATTAATGATGTGCAAATGATCTAGCTACAAGTAAGATTAATATTGAAGGGTGTCTGTGTACACACATGTGCCTGTACATACTCATGCAGCAAAATGAGCACTACCCATCACTGGGATCCCTTGGTCTTTTAAGTGGTGAACATAACGATGGTAGCCTCCTGTGTGTTTGTACTTGCGTTTTCAAAGTGCTGTGGCCATACCACTCTGAACATGCCCTATCTCATCATAATGCTGATAACTGATGCAAGGCTTAAATCCTGTTTACCTTCCAAATTTAAAAGATTAATTTATTGTATATCATCTCTGTAATTACCATCATAATAAGTGCTATAAGAGTTTAAAAGAGAAAAAACATTTATTTATTAATTCAGTAATATATGATGTACCTACTATATGTCAGCTGAAGTGTTGGGAATCATTGATGAACAATGTAGTCTGAGTCTGTAAAAGGTACGAGGAGGACAAAGGCATAAATATGATTAAAATGCCTATGTACATGTATAAAAATGTCACAATTAAGTCCATAATTAAGATATGCTATAAAAATTCAATCTGTGTTCATGCTCATATATGTAGCATATGGTCCCTGGCATGGAGTAAATACTTAACAAACTGAATGAGCATATTAATGAATTAATCTTGCAGGAGAAGTAGACAATAGTCTGGCAAATATTAAGCTATTGACTTATGAAATCCTCATAGGAATATGCTAGAAATTATGAGATTGTTTAGTGGGGATTAGCAGAGTTAAAGAAGAGCAGCCAGGGAGGGTATCTCCAAGGGAAGAACACCGATGCTGAGATATTTCACTATAGCAAATGCAAGGTTGGCAAGGGGATATTAGGGCATGGGACTACAGATCTAGGCCAAAGCTAGCCCACCAGACCTTCTTCTATTATATTAAATGTAGACCATAAACCCATGAATGTAGACAGTGAAGAATTTGTAAGTAAAAAAATGTGACAAAATCAAGTGTCATTTTCAGACATTAAACCTGACTTCTTCATAGAGAATGTTTATCATATTGGGAAAAACGAAGCTCACATTATTTTCTGTCTACTCTAACAAATCACTGGCTAAGTAACTTAGAACAACATATGTGTGTTATACATTCTGGGGGGTCAGAATTCTGGAATATGTTTCTCTGAGCTATTATTGAGATTTCAGCAGACTGTGTTTCTTTGAGGGGACACAAGAGTAATCAATTTCATTGCTCGTTTTGGACTTTAGAGTCCACCAGTCTCTAGTTAGTGTTTTTCTTCCTATATCTTCACAGCTAATTAGCACATACCAATTCCTTGTGGCTTGTTATCCCTATGGTTCTCTTTTCATCCCTTCCATGCTCCCATTGATGAGGAGCCTGTGGGTAGATAAGGCACCTGAGTTAATTGTGATTTCTCCGTCTCCAAATCAACTGGAGAGCATGTTTAGTCCCATGCTTGGATTCTCCCTTGCTGCACCACCTAACACACACATAATATCTGGAGGTAGGAAGTAGATATCTTTAGAAGTCTATTTTTCAGTCTGCCACAGTTATAGGTTGGTAGTAACAGTTAACTCTTCTTGGGAAGTTTCCAGTAACAACAGAGTTTTTACTCTAGCTTGTAGTAACTATGAAAATGTTTTTGAATTTTATTTATTTGGTTTTAATTTAATCCATATAGTGTCTCAAACTAAAATTGGCTTTAATAAACATAGTAAACATAGAATTACTGTAGAGTTCCTCAGTTCACTCCTAGATATATACCCATGAGTAAGAAAACATGAGTCTACATAAAATGTGTATATGGGTTCATAATTATGTTAATATAATAAATAATATATCAAAAAACCACAAGCGAGTATTTACGTACTTGTGAATGAACAAACAAATGAATGGAGTAATATAATGTTATTATTCCATTAAAAGGATCAGAATTCATCCTCCCACAGTACAGACAAAACTTGAAAATACAGTAAAAAAGAGAAGCCAGTCACAAAAGACCACAAGCTATAGAAGGTCACTGTATGCACTGTCCAGAATAAGCACATACAAAGGGACAGGAACCATAGTTGTGACTGACAGGGGTTTGAAAGAGATAGATGCTGAAAGTATAGAATTTCCTTTTGTGGTGATGGAAATGTTCTAGAATTAGATAATGCTGATATTTGTACCGCCTTGTGACTGTAATAAAACCCACAGAAGTATGTACTTAAAAAATGTTAAAATGGTTCATTTGATCTTAATAAGAAATAGAACTGTGAGTTTTTCTGAACACTCAAAAGGGTATTGGCTAGTATGGTAGGGTCACAAGATACTATCCTCACAGGATTATGGGCTCCTGAGATACATTCCATCCAGGTTATGACAAGTTCAATCCTCTCCCCTTGTAATGAGGGGAAATTTAGGCAAATCATGTGACTCTCTTGTGATACAGTTCTGTTGTAAGATGTAGGTAAAGAGATTTTGAAGGCATAATTAAGGTCCTAGTCATTTGATTTTGATTAATCATCTAGGTGAGCCTGATAAATCAAACAAATCCTAAAAGAGTGACTAGGTCCTCCCTTAAATTAGAGCCTGTCGCCAGCTTTGAATAGGTGAGCTACAATGTTATGAGAAGTACACATGGCTGTAGCAGGGCCCTTAAGAATCCATTATCCAACCACGAGGAAGTGGATGCTGGCAACAATTCCTTCATAGCTGAGCCTCAAGTATAAGCTCCACACAGCTGACACCATGAGTGCCTCTGACAAGCCCTTAAATAAAACAGAGGATACACACAATAAGCCATTATAAAGTTTCAACCTACAGGAAGTGTGAGAGCTTTATGCTGTCCAGCTGCTAAATATGTGGTAGTTTGTGGCATAGTGTAGCAAGTGAGTACAGATTATCTCTTCTTGAAATTGACAAGTAGACTAGCTGTAAAGGACTCAGTGAAGACTGGGAGGCTGGAGCCAATCATGTGCCTTTTCTGGGAGAAGGCTAGCTCACTTTCTATTTTTTTTCTTTCAGCACATGCTGAAACTGAGACTTATTACTTTGAATTCACCAAAGGAAAACTAATGCAGCTGAAGAAACTCCATAGCACATTACAGAAGTTAGGTCCCAACCACCAAATCCCCAAAATGGCAGTGCCACTGACAGTGTCCAAAGTGACATCTGACAGGGTAAAATGAGAAGATTGCTGGTGGATAGATAAAAGCATTCCTCAAAAACCTGTGAAATGGGTTTTTGCCTGCCTGGAAGAGCCAATTTCTTTATCTCCTCCTACCTTAGCAAATGTGGCATCTAGCGCCCTATGAGCACATACATGTGACACATATCAAAACCCCCATGTTAGCTCTCAGGCTGTTCTGGCTAAACACTCCTCCCTCCCCTCCATAGCTACCTGCTCTGTATAACTAGCCAAGCCTTCCTTACCTTTTACTATTTTATCAGTTTCTAAGAGGTAGCCATGGCAGCTTTGGCCTCCCCGAAATGTCTCTGGCTAATCTCTCTCTACCCAAGATATAGCCATGTGGCAGTTTCATATTTCCAGTAAACTCTTTTTTCTAACCATGGAGTGGCCTGGTTTTGGTGGTTTCATTGCGCCCTCACTTACCTCTGGTACCAATACTTAGAATTGAAACAGGGACTTTAATTTTGATGTTTTGGTCATCTCTCAACCACCAATGTAAATCCCTTTCACATGCTCCTTTGTGATAGAATCCCCATGGATTCGGGGACATCTCCAAGGTCTCCTACAGACAGATTTCCATCAGGACCCATGCTTTTGACTACATCTTTTGAAGAGTTTGTATTCTTTCTCTCCATTAAGGGATCTATAGACAAAATAAATCTAAAGAACTAGAAAGTTGAATTTCTAACCACTTATATAGTTACTCTGTAAAATATGCACATTTTAATCCTTTAATAAGTCATCCTTCGGCTTTCTTTTTTTGTATCCTAATAAGAGCTAAAATCATGATGGCTTGGCAGTTTCTCCTGTGAGAAACAGTGGTGCTGAGAGTCAATTGGTCCCTTGGGTTAACCTGGCATTGGGGTCAGGAACTGCCAGTACTTTTGTTTCCTAGTCCTTTAAATATCTCCTGGTAGATACTAAGTGCTGTCACAGTAAAGATAATTGAAATAATTATCACTTAGACTCCAGGAAGCCCATTCTATTCAAGCCTTGGGCTTATGAAGGCTTGATTTTTTTCGTCCTTTGATGCAATGTTAAGGTTGTTGTCTCTGACTGCAATCTCACTACCAGCTTGGAGATGGAGAAGTGATTGACTATCTTCCAAGACAATCAGGAGGATGACTTTTACCAAACTTTTTCTGTTACTATTTTTTTTAATTGACATGCAAAATTAGCAGGTTTCATTATAGTGTTTTCAGAAACTTTATTTTATTATTCCTCCTCCCCTCCCGTTGTTCTCCCTTCCTTCTGCCCCCTCCCTTCCCTGTTCCTCCCTTCTCTCCTATCTTCTTACTCACCTCCTGCTGGTCTCCTTCCTCTCCTGAGTAGCCCACAATCTGCTTTCATGTAGCATGCACTCCTTTTTTGTTCTGTCTTTTTTTCTCTAGCTCCCTTCCTTTAAGGCCTCTTCCTCCCCCTCTCCCCATCATAGTCCTCCATAAAGAAAAAATAAATAATGGCATTTATAGGAGAATGGATGGAACTGGAAATTGTCATGCTACTTAAGTAACACAGTCTGAGAAGGGGATAATTTTAACCTGGAACTTCCATTCCCAAACCCCAATTGGGAGGCCATATAGTACTTAAATGGGTAGGTATTTATAGAATACTTGTCATGTGATGGATACTTGATATATCCAAGACAACCTCTGACTTCAAGCATCCTCTATCCCAACAAATACACCAAAAATGTACACTTTTAATTTTTCAAGTTTTATCAAAATTGTCCTTTGACTCAGGATACTTAACCCATGAGGCCAGAGTGACAGTAACACTTGCAATAATCACTATCATTTGTTATGTTTATTATGTGTTCACCCTGGTCTAAGCACTCTATTTGTTTTGTAATGTATCCTTACAAAACTCTATGAGACTGGAGCTAGTATTTCCATATTTCAGATAAAGAAACTGAGGCATAAAACATTAAGTAATTTTAACCAAGTCTCTCAATCTCAGAGCTGCTAAAACAAGCAATAGAAATGATACATTCTTCATTATAACACTGTAGTTTAGCATACCATCATTGTTGTTGTGTATGATAGATCATCATTACCTTGTGTTCTGCGCCAGAGCTTCAGCTGGGAACATAATATAAACAGTTCCTGACCTGGCTAGTTTAGAACCTGATATGAGATAATACTAGTTTTTCTAAGGCTTTCATAACACAGCACCATAGACAGAGTGGTTTACCTAACCACTCTGTTATGAGTGTTTTCTTGTCATTTTTAGAGTACCTGGTGCAAGACCCAGATGTTGGCAGGATTGGTTTCTTTCTAGGTCCCTCTTCTTGGCTTGTAGGGGGCTGATGTCTTCCTGTGTTTTCAAATGTCCCTCTTTCTATGTGTAATCCCTATGCTAATCTCCTTTTCTTATGAGAACACCACTCTTATTGGGTCAGGACCCATGATAATCCAATTTGCAGAGACCCAGGTGAGAGCAGGTGATAAATAGAGCTAGAGAAGTGTTCTGAATTACTAGGATGAATCTGTTTGAGGTAGTGTCCATTGGGTTTGGTGATGGATTGACTGTGAGCGTAAGATGATAATCAAAAATTAGTGCAGTTCAGGAAAAATGTCTCTGCAGGTAAAGATGCATGCCACTAAGCTAGAAGATCTGAGTTTTGTAACCAGAACTTATGTAAAAGAATAAAGAGCTGACCAACCATACCAAATTTCCTCTATGGTGCATTCATGTTCCACACACATACAAATGAATGAATGAATGAATGAATGAATGAATAAAAAGTAAGTATTTTTTAATTAAGAGAGTCTAAGGCTAAGGAGAGTCTTCAGGTGAGTAAAGTGCTTACATAAAGATCTGAGTTTAGACATAGTACAAATAAAATCTGGGTGTAGTGTTACATCCCTATAACCCTAGCCCAGGGGCAGGGGCAGGGGCAGGAAGATATGAAGATCCATGGAGCTCATCAGCCAGCCTGTCTACTTGAATTGGCATGTTCTATGTTCAGTGAGAGGCCCTGTCTTAAAAAATAAAATAGAAAACAATGAAGGAAGACACCCAGCATTGATCTCTGGCTACCATGTAAGCACACAAAGGGGGGGGGGGAACTACACCACATACACACAAGTGAGTCCACAAGTAACGGCCTGAGTCCCCACAATGGTGAAGCCGGTGGTATGGAGGAGGTTAGGAAAAAGAACATGAGACATGAGACAGTGGTTTGGCCCAGAATTGAGAAGGTTGATTTGTGAAATATTGAAGCCCTTTAAAAGAGCCTTTGAAATGTATAAAATGTCCAAGAATGGAGCACCACTGAGAGGTCTGCAGTGATAGAATATGTTTTGGAATCACCAGGGCACAGGTACCCAGGACGCCAGAGGCAGCTTGTACCGTCATTTGCCTGTTAAGCATTTCTTCCCTTAATTCACCTTGGCTTCTGTGTTAAGTGTAGGAACTGGAGGTTTATACCCCAAGGGCTCTTTCTTCCCTGAGATTCAAGGCAGTATTTATGCAACTCAGAATTCTCTTCAAATAAAGTTTTGGTGAAATGAATGTCAGGAAAACCCTTGAGGTAGTCAAGAAGCTTTGCTGAAGAAGGGATGTTGGGAACAAATATTCTGAACCAGATTGTGCCCTGCTTTGTCCCATACTTGTACCTCATATACAGCACAGTTCTGTCAACACTGGAGTAGATAACCCACAGCATGCTCAAAACTTAGACTTTGGAGTCAAAGACTCTACCTCGGTTATTATCCCAACTCTATCCTTTCTCATATAATCACTGGCAAATGAAATATCCATACAAAAGTAGCTTTTATCTGCAGAAAAATGAGAACAAAAATATCTAGCTCCTAGAGTCTCTATGGGAATTAAAAGGGATATTTTTACAAAGTGATTATGCCCATACCTAATTAAATGGTCGATAGTAAGTGGATCTACTCCTAAGAACCCATTCATTCTGGAGATTAGTGTAAAGATAAAGTACACTTTTTACAAGTCTATTCTAGTAAGTCAAGCACTGGATTTTTGTTACAATTCACAGTTGTCAAAAGCTGAGGAGTTGAGCGGGTATAGTACAGGATGTATTGCTTCATCACATACAGTAGATTGCTTCAGACACAGGCCAGTTCCTTTGTCAACAAGAATCACAATCAAAGGTGCCCCGATATCTAATGACAACTTTTCATTGTTTGTGAGTAAAGCCAGAGACTGGCCCAGATGCTTCAGTATATACCAGTGCATCAGGGTCTTTTTGATAGTTTCCTTTGATCAGATGGATAGCTTATTGACAGATACTTTCCAATAACTGGGATACGTTCTTTTCTACTTACTTGAGAACATTTTCACCAAACTCTCCCCCTCCAGTGTTCTTCTACAATAATAGAATTCCCACCATCATTATCTCCAGGCTATCAAGTCTATAACTTTGTTCCAGTTATTTCATGGTGGCTCATATTCTGATGATCTACTTACATCTATTCATGCTTATCTCCTGAGTCAGCGAGTGTTTTTGTTAGGTATGCCCTTTATGCCCAGCGCTATTTGAGTCATAATGAAAAACACAGACTCCTTTTCTTGATTAATTACTACTTCTTGATTCAGCAAATGTGATGTGACTGGAGAAGAAGATGAAAAGTGAGATTTAGTACAGAATTGAGCCATACATATGTGCACTGGAATGTCTCAGTCCAATAAGACTAATGTTCTAGATGTATAATACTTAATGATGTAGCCATCAACTACATGTGGTAGTTGAAGATTGAATTAAAGTTAGTGTAACTGAGGAATGGAATCTAATCTTAGTTAATTTACACTTATACAATAATCACACTTGATTATCAACAACTGTATTGCATAGGACAACTCTGTCTATCAAGACAGATGAGTTACAACTTCAGGAAAGTAGTAGGGCTTCAGTCTGTATTTAGAAATGAGAAACTTAAGGAAAGTTCTGGGTAGGGCAAAGGCTTAAATAAGGCTGAAAACCAGGGAAGCATGTAGTTTATGAAGAATATAGAGGAAAGCAGTTGGTTATACAATGCCAAGTAGTTAACACAGAGAGCATTTATATACAAATAACATTGTTCAGACTGAACAAGTCATATTTATGTTTTAGGACTCTGTGTGTGGGTGTGGGTGTGGGTGTGGGTGTATGTGTGTATAGTGTATTTGGGAATAACAATTAAAGAAAAAATTGCCATGCATTTTACAAGGAGCAAGGAGCTATGTTGGAGGTATTGAAGGGAGGAAAGAGAAGTGGAAAAATAATTAATTGTAATTTCAAAAATAAAAATATTATAAAAATAAAGATAAGAACATATAGGTAAGAAATCAAAGGAAAATATTTTTTTTTAATATTTGAGAAAAACTTTCTATAGACCATTCTATTTCACAACATTCATACAAGTATTTTACCTGTATCAATCATCTCATTATTTGCAGTAGGGATTATGTAATGTTGAAATTTTATAGTTGTATAAATAAATAACTCCAGAGTTACAGAATGTAGTATGCAAGCTGTCCGTTGTAATTTTCCATATCAATAATATGAGAATCTAAAGAAAATTCAAACATGCAATTATTGAGTTGATTAAAGAAATTCACCAGAAGTTCTGACTCACAGGAAGACTAGTAACAGCAGAAATCTGAGGGACTAAAGGATGGAGCATGACACAGACTGAGTTTGGAAACAATTGCAGCCACAGAGAGTAGGCCCACCGTTAGAATGGGAGGAACTATTTCAGAAAGTCAGCAGCAGCATAGGAAGCAAATAACATAGTTCCACCACAACAGCCCACTTACCTGCCGGAGACCTCACCCTAAACTCTGTCCCACTGCAGGTTACAGATTCGGCATAAAAAAGTCTCAGGAATATAAACATTAGGAATTCGTGAAATGGAACCTATTTAAATATCTAAAATAAATGGAAAGAGGAAACTTACTAAATATTGAGTGAAAAGCAAAACATCACAACAGTATTACAAGAAGCATCAAGGGATTTGTTTTGAATGGTATATGTGTAGGAAAATAGGTATATTGTTCTTACATTCTTATATATTATTCTTATTCTCTTTGGACGAGAGCTTCAAGGTGTTATTTTATGTGTGTGTTTGTGTGTGTGTGTGTGTGTGTGTGTGTGTGTGTAGATTATGTTTGTATGTGCTCCTGTGTATGCATGTGGAGAAGTAGATTGTGTGTACACATGCAGGTCAAAGGTCAACATCAGGTTAAACACTCTCCACTTTATTTTTTGAGACAGGTCTCTCTCTGAACTTGGAGCATTTCAATTCAGCTAGACAGGCTGGCCAGTGAGCTACAGAGACCTGCCTGTCTCCCTACACCTCAGCACTGTGGTGACACGTGCAAACCACTCTGCCAGTCTTCTTACATGGATCCTGGAGATCCATACTCAGGTCCTCGTGCTTGTATATCAAGCATGTTGCTGACTGAGCCATCTCTCAAGCCCTAAGAGTAGTGTTTTCACTATCTTTGCATCTTCCTGTGTTTTCCAGATTTCCTTAGACAATGCAACTCCTGCATTATTTATGACCCGTAAGAGTGCTCCTATTGTTCTGTCTGAGGTGCTACATGGCCTAGAAACAGGCATGTAGCTAAGTTCCTATCTCTCAATCACTTCCTGGCTCTTTACTTAGCCTAATTCTATTTTGTGTGCCCATTCGGCAGTGCCTGGGTGCCTGAGCTACATGACTTAGTGCCATCAAAATACGACAAGTCAATACGAATGATCTTCTTTTAAAATATTCCACTGAGAAACTCTGAAGTCCGGGAGAATGGTCTGATTTCCTATTGATCTTTTTATTGCTTCAATTATTTCCTCAATCATGGCTGGTTAATTTAGATCCACACCAGCATCTTTTTCCATTGTCTATTATATTTGGTCCCTGTTAAATATGAATCTTCGGCGGCACTTCCATTACTAAATTGACAGTTGCCTAATGCTTTATTGGCATCTTTAGGATTGAAGCATATTTCTTAGGAACCATGTAGGCGGTAGTCTGTTTTTATTTTTTTCCCTGAATCATCTAAGCATAGCCAGTGTTTTGTGTTCTTGTAATCTTAATCTTAAAAACAGCAATCCATCTGTTTCATTGTTTTATTCTTTCCTAATAGAAGAAAATTTCTCCCTACTGTCTTACTAATCTACAGTCATCCAACCCTGATGGGCTCTTATAAATGGAATTAACTCCAGCGATGTGATGGCTTTTCACATTAGTTATCATTTCAGTAAATCCATTCACTCTCCATGGCTTGCTTTTTAACCTCCAGCTGCTACCCAATTATTAGTTCTTGGATGACTGCTTCAGCAGCATTGCTGTAGTACTTGCTTGTAGTAGATATTAATAATAATAAGCAGTTTATAAATGTGCAGAGTGTTAAACGCACATAAGGATTATTGTTGATAAGCCTAATTGTAATCAGAGTTTTCCACTGGGTGAGTTAGGATTCTTGTGGTTGCAAAAAACAGAAATCAACTCAAGGTGGCTTCAGCAAAGCAAAGAGACACTGTGGAGTTGTCTCAGTATAAATGAAAAGGAATCTTTGACAAGCTTTTGGGATAAAGAGGCATCGGGGCCTCAGGAAGAATGAGACTGTGAGCTGGAAAATCAGCAAGAATCTGAAGAGGGCTGGGGATGCTGTTTAGTAACAGAGCATATCCCTAAGAGCAGGAGGCACCAGGCTGTCTCAGCGTCACAACTCCAGTGATGAACCATTTGATCTCTTTTGTTTCTGATGTTTTTTCCTCTAGCTACTTCCTTCTTACATTTATTTGTTTGTTGTTTTTGTTTGTTTAACATTTATTGGTTTTTGCAGTGGTGGGAATCACACCCAGTACCTCATGTAGGATAGGTAAGAACTTTATCAGGGACCTACATCCCCAGCCTTCTGCCTTCATTCTTCAGACTTAACTTCTCACCTCTCATTTCATTTCACAGAAAAGCTGGTGGTTCCACTCCCTTCAAAATGTCATAGCTTTGGCTAGACCCAGAAGAACCCTCTACAGTGTTCTCTTGGTTTCTTGATTTTCTGCTTCCAATTACGTTCTGACCCTCCCATTCCCAATTCCAAATTCTCTGGACAAGAGTTCTCATTGGCCCAGCATTGATCCACTCAACACCATGCAGAGAGAGGCACAGGATGCGTGTTTATCAGTATCTGGTAATATCCCTTGTAGTCACTGTGTGGTAGCCATATAATTTGAAAGGTGCTGACCATAGTTATTGTATAGTTGATGCTTTTATTGGCCTTAATTATACTAGAGATCAAAATTTATCAACTTCGCCATCTTTATTTGCATTCACATTTTAAAAATGAAACATATACCTCATATAGATAGAGCCATGCAAATGTGAACCCTTAGGTCCCATACAACCACAAAAACAAAAAGAAGTAGGAGGAGGAGGAGGAGGAAGAAGAGGAGGAGGAGAAGAGGTTTTTGTGTTCTTATCTTAAGTGATTGCCATAGACAAATGTCAGGGCGATGATGAACTATGATCAAGTGAACTAGGAATGACAGCAAAAGGGAAGCAGAGAACAGACTCATGAAAGCCAGACTAGCTTTATATTGTGAATATAATAGTTTGCATATCACACTTGCTAAGAATCTACTATCCTATGACCAAGCACCAGCCTACATACTTAATGAAATTGACATCCTAGAAGAGCTGTTTTGAAGTAGCCAAAATAACAATTAGCTTTTCTCTCTGGAGCTTACTGCATTGTATCCTCAAATAAAGAGATACATGTTCGTGCACAATGTATGCATTTGTCAAACACCTACTAATGTGAAGTAAATCCTACCATTATGGATATCAAACCAGTCTTTAAGTGCAGCTTGATTCTAATTTAGCTCTGGCAGGCACTTGCATAAGCACTTCATACTTTTAAATCATTCCATTTTCACATCATACACTATGAAGTGAGTCCTTCTGTAATTCATTTTTAATACACAAGAAATTTAGGCTCTAAGAATTTGAAATAAGGTCAAGGTCACACAATTAGGAATCTATTAGAGGCAGAAGATCATGATTCTAGATCTTTCTGACCACACAACACTTGACTTTTTATTTAGTATCTGAGCTGTGTCATCTTGGCTCGCTCAGCCTGTTCTGTTGATTCTCTGAAGGATAGAATAAGGACCACTCCCCCACCTCAGGTTAGCACTGGCATAGACTGGAGAATGGGTAAGCTATTACAAGTCACAACATAATATGGTGGATACCAGTAAGTCAGCTAGAGAAGAGGCTCTACTACTTCTTGGTTAAGTAACCTTAGGGAATTTCCTTTCCTTATACCTGGGAAGTACAGAACAAATAGTCCTACCTTACAGTGGTTGTGTGGAAGAAAAGTGATATATGTTAAAGTCTTGAAACCATAGTTATAAAAAGATTAAGGGCGCTTCAACAGTAGTTCTTACTACAAAGTGCTATGAATGTAATTGAGAGAGGGTAGAGATTGGTAGATCTGATTCTGCTAGATATGGAGCAAGCATTGGAGAGTATAACCCTGAAGAAAGGCCTTTCCCTTTTTCCTACAGTTACTAAGTGTATGCTGTGCACAATACTCCGAGCTAACTATTAATTAAAGATATAAAAAACAGACACTGTGACAATATACAGAATGTTCTAGATCCTGATTCCACAAAACAATGGAACCTAGGAAAATGTCTATAAGGAAACACCTAAGAATGGTTATGGCCACAAAAAAATCTAGGGTTATTCCAGGATACAGCAAACTAATTTCTCTACAAAGCCCTTTGAAATGCTTTATTTCAGCAACTTTTATCATGCCGGGTGCTCCAAGGACTCTCTCCATATTTTCACACCCACCCATACCACACACTACAAAATAGACCACTGTCCTTCTCTTTCAAGATGGCACTGCTGACTTTTCATATATCTTAATGACGAGTTGTTCTGTTATCTAGAAAATTCTTCAGCTGGAGATAGCCTGAGAAGGGATAAAGCCAAAGCGCAAAGGCATATTAAAAATTGACTTTTTCCTAGTAGGAGCTTGTCATTTTTCAATTTGGCATCTTTCCCTGTTCTTTTCTCCATCATGTAAATCTGTATAAGACTTGATTCATGGAGGATTTTCCTGTGAGGTGCCTTTCTTCAAACATATGGATAAAATCACCAGGTTTAACTGAAGGCTGTTTAGAGTCTTGCTCTGTTTACAGTCTAAAGCAGATCACTTCTGTTCTTGGCCTCAGTCCTAGATGCCCAGGAAATTAATGGTGCCTCTTGGCCTGTGACAGCCTGTTTACATCTTGGAGTTGGTCCCTGGTTTTTACTGGCTTTGGGTGTCCAATCTTCCTCATACCTGCTGCCAATTCTATTTGGCACTTCTCAAGGCCACCCTCTTCTGACCAACCCATCCCAGCTATAGTCTCTGAAGTCATAATGATTTGTTTTCAATGCCTTCCCATGATTGATGGCATGAAATAATGCATCGCATATACTTGACTTGCAAAAAACAACCGTGTGTGTGTGTGTCTGTGTGTCTGTGTGTCTGTGTATGTCTGTGTGTGTAATGTACATGAGCATATGTGTATCCATATGTGTGGGGAGGCTAGGTGATGCTGTCAAGTGTCTTCTTCAATCACTTTCCACTGTCCAAGCCAGAGCTCATTGATTCAGCAATGTATCTTGTCAGCTTGCTTAGAGGATCCTCTATCTCTGCACCTCTTATGCTGGGATTAAGCAGGCTGCCATGACCACTCAGTTTTGATGTAGGTGCTAGGAATCCAATCACCAACCCTCATATTCGAATGGCAAGGTCTTTATCCACTGAGCCAGCTCCCTAACCCTCTCCATTCACTTTTTCAAAATCATTGAGTATATTTTTAGACTGTACTGTGCACTGCATACTGGTTTCATTTTTTTACAGGTAGAGAAATGGCGCACACGAGGGTTAGGAAACTTGTCACACGCCTGATTGCTGGCAGAGCTGGAAAAGGAGGAACTCGGCCATGCAGAGGCAGGACCTATTCTCTTGAACCCTTGCTCTGCTACTTTGCCTTACTTACAGGTTGCCCAGACCAATCTCCTGTTTGAGTCAATGAATTGTATAAAAAGCTCTTAACACACAGAGAAAGCTACATAAGTACTGGGAATTATTATTAGCGTGCTTAATGAAAGGCGAAAGCTGGGGACAGAGAAGTAATAGAAGTTCATACATCGTGTCCGGGATTTGCCAAATTGTGCTCTGAAGATTACTAATACCCAAGAGGCTGCACTAAGTATTTTTAAAAAATAAATGACCATGGGCAAACAAGTTGGCAAAATATTGATTAAAAACTAAAAGCCTTTTATCCTATTAAATTTCTCCAAGCATTTAACATCTTATTGTATATTAAACTCCAAAAGGTGGCTATAGTGTCCAGGATTTTCCCACCCAGCCTCCATTATTTTCTACTAGAATATCCAGCAGGAAAAGCTCGTGCTAGAGGTGCTTCCCTTAGAATGTTTACATGGTGAGGCTGGCCCTCTCTGGCATCTGGGAACTTGGGTTTCAGGAGAGTTCTCATCAGTCCCTATCCAGGTGCTCATGATGCTAAACCAGCACACACACAAAACTGTCTCCTATACTAAATCTCTGCTTTCCTTCCCAGAGGATGCAACATTGAATCACACCAGGTAGACAATATGTCAGTGACTAGCCCCAAACACAATCTTTGATCACTAAGTTCCTAATGAACACAGTTAGTGGACATTTCATATGTCTACTATGTTTGGAGGTTTCAAACACATTCTGTTCAACTCTACTGGCAGAAGACTCTTGAAGGCTGGAGCCCAGATTATCCTAGATTTTACTCCATGCATTTTTTTGCATTTGCCGATTTTATTTTGTATCTGGCTAGGAAGCCAAAACTTTACAGAATCCTATGAGTCAGCCTCTTAAATCGCCAAGTCTGTGGGTACTCCTCAGGACTTTGTCACACCCAAAAAGTCCTTTTTCCCATGCTGCCTTTCAGCATCTTGTGAAGCTTTGAGATTTCACACCATTTCACTGTGAGAGATAGTGATTAGCTATTCAGTCCTTCAGGTGGAAGTAGACACCACCCCACACCTTGCTCTCAACATTGTGTGAACTATATTTGTTCATTATCAAGTAAGAATTTCCTTTCTGGGCTGGGGCTCAGAGAGTAAACACATACTGACAGACTCAAACAGACTGGAGTAATTTTATTATCCTGTAGGAATAATGGAATGGAAGAGATAAGGATAGAACCAGCGGCCTAATCATCTTTACGTCCCTCCATTTTTAGACTTAGCTCTTTATTCCAAATTAAAATCACATAATTTTACGTGTACCTTATTATTTATATAAAATGTATTAAAATAATGTTTATAAACTGTTGGTATATCTAATGAAAAACCCCACTAAGGAGACTACACGCCTCTTTGAGTCTTGTGCCCCTCTCAGTAAATAGGATTTCCCTGAACTCATTTAATAGCATGTACAGCTGTGTCAGGATCTCCTGAGAACAAGTAGGCTTCTGCGGTGCATACAAAGCCGAGAAGAGATGGTGATTAGCCCCAGCATATGCCTTTCTCCTCCTCTACACTCTTCTCTGCTGACTTCTCTTCCTTTTTTGTGTTTCTGCTACTAAAAGTTATATTTGCATATCTTCCACCCTTGATTGAACACTGTGTTTCCTGTGACCTAGGCTGCTTCCTTGACTCCTCGTTGGATGTCTAGACCAGCCTTCTCTGTTTTCCTTTGACCCGTGTTTAATGTTATTGACCCATGTCCTGGTAATGGCTCTTGAACCACTTGGTTAGTCTGACACCTTGCCTAGTTGACTAGTTGAGCAGATACTCCTCAGTGTCCTAGTACCCATACTTATGCTGCATCTTGCCTCCCATTTTGTTTGTTCTCTTTCAATGCTCCATTTAAATCCAGGTTCTGTTCTAGGCTCCATGAAGCTGCCCTTCTCCATTAAATCTTTGGCATCTTCCTGATCTTTGGATGCTCACCAGTATTTCTGTGGATATGCCTGAGCACTTCCTACTTTATTTAATTATACACGCAATACACAATGAATGGACTTCTACTATATCCCATTTATTGTCCTTGACAACAGTGATACAAGAAAAACTAAACAAAGCCCGTGATCCCAAAGAGTTTGATATCCAGTTCGGCTGTTATAGTAATTCTTTACACATGTGGGGGTAGTGGACAGAGTGTAGATGTGTGAACGCTAGCGAGTTTTAGCAAAGTTTATTAGTTATATGGGGAAGGGGAGGGAAGCTGAGTCAGATAGAACAGGACCCTGTAGACAGAGAGACAGGGAGAGAAAGTGGGGGCGGGGACAGGACAGTGGAGTGAGAGATCAAGAAGAGAAGGAAAAGAAAAAGAAGAGAGAGGAGGGGACAGAGCCCACCAGGAGTTATATGGAAACCAGCACCAGTCCCCTGCTGATGACTTAGGGCAGGTGGTTGGGGCAGGTACAGAGCTGGGGGCAACAGAAGGTGGGAGTATTGCCATAGCTGGAGCGTGGGGTCCAGGCGAGCTCGAGGGAATGGTGCTCAGGCAGCTCTGGGCAACTTCACAACAGCTGTGATACATGATTTTGTATTATTTTTGGTTTCATATTAGTTAATTGATCATTCAATTGTTCATGTCAAATTACCTGAGGGGAGGAAAAGTACTAAATGACTACTAGTAAATAAAGATTACAAGTCAGGTAAGAATCCAAAATGTGGCCTCTTTCTACAGTTCACTAACGTTAGCCTCCATTTCCTCCTCTATAAACTGGGACTAGTCACATTCACCTCTCACTAGTGCTGAGAAGACTGACTCAGACAGTTCCAATAAAATACCCGACACTGGGCCAAGTACATCCTAGTCACATCAGTAAATGGTAGCCATAGTTCTCAACTAACTCAGCCTATGAAGCAAGTGTTTATTATTCCATTTTCCCAGAAACTTGGGGTTTAGGGCAACACTAAGAGATTGACCCTGGTGGGAAGATCCCAGCATTGTACTGTCAGCTTTCCCCAAAAATGTCCAACCTGAGCAGGATGGGAAGAGATAAAAGAATGGAGTTGTGAGTCACAAAGTCAACAATGTCTGTAAAGACTTGCCAGGCTTCCTCTGTTCAGAGACATGGATTTCCACATCCATTTTTGGCTTTAAATGTCACTGTTCAAAGTTTGCTTTATTTCCTGGCAGTCGCCAGATTCAGAATAGAGTTTGGAGGGAAGGAATTTCCTTGTAGTGTCTGCACGCCGTGTGTCAGGTTTTACATACATATACTTTCTCAGCTTTACAACATCCCTCCAAAGAGTTTCTTATTCCTGCTTCCCAGACTGAAAAGCTGAGACTTGAAGACATTAGGTAATTTGCCCAAAATTGTTGTATAGTTAATCAAAGCAGATACAGAGCCTTTGTCCTTTACAGCAAATGCCCTTCAGTAAGTCAAAGACTGGCTTATTCTGTCTGCATTTCTCCTACTACACAAATCACTCCCACTCAGCCCAGGGGGTTTCCAGTGGAGAAGTAAATTCACAGCAGGTTTGCAGTGCCATTGTCCTAATGCTCTTCAGGGCTGGGTCTTAGGTGAATCAGCAAAGGTGCTTGTCATAAAATGTAAAGAGGCCTTCTAGAGTTCATGCAGGTGCATACCCACAATATTGCTCATTCTAATCCCAGTCCTGGCCCTCCTGCCAAATGCCCCTGGAGGAAATTCCACAAAGGTGTTCATCACTGTGGTAACCAGGACAGGTCTGAGACTTTCTAAAGACACTTTGGCACCCCTATTCTCTTGATTCCTTGTTGCTATTTCCTTTGCCAAACTATTTGCCCCTCTCCAAGACTGTATTTTATAACCCTTTTCATGCTTATATTTGTAATATAGATACATAGGCAAGAAGAGACTATGAAGGTTCTCCACCAACATTAGAGAATTGTTTTTGGTCCATTTGCTGACTGCCTTCAGCTATAAGTGGTTAAGTTGCAGAAGATTGTGAGACCAGAAATTAGTGGTAAAATTAGTGCTCTGAGTGATGAGTGGGTCTGTCTCACACATAGGAGGCAAGGGATTGTTCTTGCCATTGTTGAAGCACAAGTCAACCCTCCTTATCTTACAGAAGAGGAAACAGACCTTAACTGGGAAAAGAAGCTTATGACCTCACTTAGCTACTTGATACAGCATCTGGAGTAGAAAGTCTGTTTCTACACTTAGCACCTTTTCATGTTAAGTCAGAGAAATGGAGTCGACCATATATGGGCTTCTCTTGATTCTATTATAGCCCCTGCTAATACCAGTTCAGAAAAATTGGCATCATCCCTACCGACTGTCTGCGCTCAGTTTCACTCTCTTTCTGAAAAGCCTTCTGTTTTTATTGGCCAGCTGTGTGGTATCATGATAAAAATAACTGAAGTTACTAACTTATAAAAAGAAATGGGCTATTAAGCTTAGTTGGCAGATTCGAACCCAAGATCGGGCAACTGAATGGCTAGTCTGTGATGATGGTGGCAGGTGTAATTGGAGGAACACATGTCAAAATGGCTAATCACATCACAAGCCAGAAAGCAGAGAAAAATAAAATGAGTCATGTTCCCACTGTCTCCTTTGGGTATTCACTGCCGGTAACCAAGGGCCCAACCATTATCTATAACCTACCTCCCAAAGGGTCAACCACATTTTAAGAGTTCCACCCTGGGAACAAGCCTTTAATGTGGATCTTTATAGAATATTCACCCAAATCACACACTTCCCATGTAGTAGAGTATGAGTACTCTATTTCATAGACAATGTACTTTAGAATTGTCTATCGTATTAATTCAAATTGCAGAGTTTTAAGCTATTTCCTAGTTCTTCTAAGTCAGGATGTGATTCTGTCTCTTGAGTTTAAGAACTACTAATATAGATTTGAAGCTTTTTTATCTGTTACTTTTTGTGTTTTTATGGCCTGGGTTTTTCTTTCCACTGGGGTGTTAAGTCAGTGCTTCCATCATCGTGTTGTATTCCTAGGTCTCAGTCAAATTCAACAGGAAATGAAAAATCACTATATTTCTCATCAAGCAGTAGTTTGACCAGAATATAGGTGCGAGAGAAGGAAATTCTCAAAATAAGAGACATCCCGTTTCCCCTTGTGGGTCATGATAGTGTTATAGAGGAAGATTCCTCATTTACTCTTGGTGTATTTTCAATAAAAGATTCTTGTCAAACATGATGAAACATTTTTAAGATCTTTATTTTCAGTGAAGGGCAAAATATTTTCAAATATACATCAGTATTTTCTTCTAACTCCTTTGTAGGAATTTGGTTTTGTGCTTCCGGGAGAAAGTAGATACTGGTGGGCATGGGATGCATCTGTATGTGCACATGTCTGGCGCGCACTTAGCATATTTTAGTTGCAAAGATATAAAATTTAGAAGGTTTTAACTTTTTAAATGATAAATTTCTATATGCGGTCTTAAAAGTTTCAATATTTTCCAACTTGGCCCTATTTAAACATTGCATGTCAGTGTTCCTACTAACTGACATGCTGAAATACTGAAGATACCCTGAGGATGGCCCTCTCATAAATAGAATTAGAACCATATAACAGGGACCCAAAGAAGTTCTTCATACTCTTGTCATTCCACAGAGAGTCCTTGCCAGAACCCAGCAACACTGTCACCCTAATCTTGACCTTTGAACCTCTAAAATAAAGGAAAATAATGTATATTACTTAAGCCACCCAGTTCATAGCATATTTATGATAGCGTATTTGCTATCACAAATGGACCACAGTCCAGAAATCTGATACACAGAATCTGCTATCTTAGTTGACTACAGAACAACAACAATGAATGCCAATTCTTTAACATCCTTCCCGCTGAGAGGTGACCTATAAGAACCTTCTCCTAGAATCTGGGAAGACTTACTGACTGATACTGACTGATATAATTTGTCAGATATGGTGGAAGGGATAACTGGTCCAGTGTCTGGACCTAACCCTGAAATACCAGAAATGCTGAATTTCCAATTCTTTGTAACATTTGATATGAACCTGATATCACCACATTGCTATAAAACCAAGCTATAGGAAGAGGCCCTAGAGAGAGACACCATGTGAGAAAGACAGAATAGTCAAGGACCACCAACTCTCCAGACATAAAAATGAAGATGCCTTCTTGCAAGTAGATCTTCAGATGAATCATACAACTGAGCCTTTCACCAATCCCTAACACATGAAGAGCATAAGCAATATTAAATCAATGCTTAGAGCTCTAAATATAGACTCAATAACTACAAGAAGCTATTCCTAGGCTCTTCTCTTCTGAAACTTATTTAACACCCAGTTTTGTTTTCTTTTATAACTCCTAATGAAATTTGCATTCATAGTTTTATGAAACCAGTTATGTAGAGACCATATATATATATATATATATCTTTGTATATGTATATACATATCTTTGTATATGTATATACATATATATGTATATATATATCTTTGGGGAATTAAATATTAAAATATATATCTATCCAGAGTTATATAGCTATGTCTCCATAGAACCTGCACATTCAACCAACTCCAATACAAAGTACTCAGAAAAATGACTCTGTTTACTGAACATGTACAGACTTTTTTCTTTCTTCCTGAATAGAACTGTATGGCAACTCTTCGCATAATATTTACATATATTGGGTATTATAAGGAATCCAAATAAATTTTTAAATATATGGACACATGAATGTAGTTTATATGCAAATGTAACCTAGTGCTAAGAAGACTGGCTCTTACAGTTCAATAAAATACCCAACACTGAGCCAAGCACATCAGTAAATGGTAGCCATAGTTCTCAACCAACATTTTTTTTTATAAGAGACTTTCACATCTGAGAACCTTGGTATCCATGAGGGAGCCTGAAAATCAAAATGTTCCCAAAGTCTGGGGCCATTGAGAAATAACTGCAGGTGATAAAAAAAAAATTAAGTTCTGAGGACAGGAGATATACCTTAAGGCAATGGCATTTTCTACAAGGAGTGCTTTATCTTCATTCAATGGCCCACCTTGCTCAAGGTGAAGAGGGCACAAGGGCCAGGACTGGTCATCTGTGAGAGCTGGTTTTCTTATCTATGAAAGCAGGTCCTATTCATCTTTGACACTGATGACTCTGAGTATGAGAACTCTACTTTTGTACTGTGTACTCTATCTATTGTGTTTCTTATAACGTATTAGACACCTAGTCCATGGTGATCCAGCCTGTGGGACAAATGAACTATCCAATTCCTTGCTGCGCCCAGTACCTTACTTGTCTCCTAGAGCTCTCAGTAAATATTTGTTGAATAAATGAATGAACAAATGAGTATGTGTTAGTCACCACAGTTACAAAGACAAATGAGATATGATCCCTGCCCTTGAGGAGCTCACAGTCTATTGAACACAAGCAGCAAATTAAATACTGGTCATGCCTCCTGGGTAGTACACTCTTTTATTCAGAAACACCATTTCATCTATGTCTAACTGCTACTCATACCGACACCCAAATGAAACAACAAGATATGTGAAAATGTACCTTGGAGGAGCTTAGAAAGGGAGAGGGGGTTTCCAGCACCTATCCTGCAGAGGTAGCCTCTCCTGCTGACTGACTGTCTGGGAAAGCAGACGGGGGAAACGCCCCACCAGAGCTGCAGGAACTTGGGTCGAATTACTCAGAATCACCCTCAGGGATCCATCAGAAAAGCAAGAACAAAATCACTGACACATCGTTCCATCAAGCTGCGCCTGCACTGACTGCAGAAACAGCTGTGTGGCCACTGTGTGGGCACCGCTCCCTAAGCTGCAGCTAGAGCAGAAAGATCTGAAGTAGACACCAGGGTTTGGTTAGCTTTTTAAAAAGAGAAGTGAGGATATTTGTTTTAATTTTTATTTATTCTTCTCACATACAATATATCCTGACCACAGTTTCCTCTCCCTCCACTCCTCCCAATTCCCTCCCTAAAATCCACTCCTCCTCCTTTCCCCTTTAGAAAACAATCAGGCCTCCCAGGGACATCAACCAAACATGGAACATGACATAACAAGATAAAGTAAGCCTAAGCACAAGCCCTCACATCAAGGCTGGACAAGGCAACCCAGTCAGAGGAAAAGGGTCCCAAGGGCAATCAAAAGAATCAGAGACATCCCCACTCCCACTCTCACTGTGAGGAGTCAACAGAAACACCAAGCTAACAATCATAATGTATATGAAGAGGACCTAGTGCAGATCCATGCAGACTCCGTGATTGCCACTTCAGTCTCTGTGAACCCCTAAGAACCCTACTTAGTTGATTCTGTGGGTCATGTTTCTGTGTCCTCAACCCTTCTGACTCCTATAATCCTGAGAAATGAACATTTTAAAGTTAATCTAAATGCATAATTGTGACCACTAGAAGCTGGTAATGGTGCAGAGGAGGGTGATGGGGAAATGTTTGGTAATAAACACACAAGCAGAGTTAGTGAGCAGGAGCAACTGCTTGTATTCTACAGCTGGTATTCTACAACTCAACACAGCGACTGTAATTCAGAGAAACCCACTATATATGTATGAAGAAGAACAGATATACTAATGGTAAGGAGATGGAAATGTTAATAACCCTGATTGATCAGGACCTACTACCCACATGTATTGAAATTATACCATTTCCCATAGATACGTACAATTACATGTGTATCAGAAATTTTTCAAATATTTAAGGAGTTGGAAATGTTTACTACCTGGATTTGATTATTAGAAACTGTATATATATATATATATATATGTATATATGTATATATATACATATATATATATATATATGATAGTTCAAAAAAATGTAAAACTAAAATAATTAATTGAACAAGAAAAATGTGTAAAAAAACAGATTTTAATCAGCCATCGTCACACATTTTCTTCAAAGAATTAGCTTTCTTTCCTTAACAAGTATTTTCACATTGGTTCATCTTTGCCCCATTTCTTCATACTTGAGGAGATTCTTAAGTTAGACAAAGAGAAAATGATACCTTTGTTTAATCTCACAGGTGAGTGGCTTCTAGGTCTTTCCTTTTCTCTTCTAACAAAAGTAAGTATCCATGTAGATATGTTTATATGATCAGCATGCAGTGTTGACTAAGATCCAGTTTGATTTCTCTGTGTGGAACTACACAAGGGGAGGGTGCATAGATGCTGTCCCTGTCTGGCCCATAGATGCTGTCCCTGTCTGGCCCATAGATGCTGTCCCTGTCTGGCCCATAGATGCTGTCCCTGTCTGGCCCATAGATGCTGTCCCTGTTTGGTCCATAGCTGGCCAAACGGTGGGCTCTTTTGCAGCTCAAATTGGCTGAGCTCTGTGGGTAGAATTGATTTTCTTTGAAAAGGAGAATCTTGTGGAATACTTATCCAGTAGTGAATTTGCTACCTGCTTTCACCAGACTCTGAGTGCATGCATGTAGAAACTCCTTAAGAAAGGGTCAAAACGACAAAGGCCACCTGATTCCTTTCCTCCTTACAGCTTGAAAGTTTATCGTGCTAATGCTGATAATGCTTGAAAAGAAAAGACTATCTTTATTAAGACATATTTTCTTTTTTAAGGAGTAGTTTCATGTTAGTCAACATTAGAATCCAAAGAAACCAAATTAATTATATTAGTAATTACATAAAATTGAAGAAATCAAAAGTTCTTATTTAGCAACCACAAAAATTGTCGATGGGAGATATTATACAATTGAGCATTTTAAGGCATTATCTGTCTTCTGATTCTGGCTAAAGAGATCTACTTTCAGGGGGAAAAAAGTACTTTAAAGGAGCCAAAATGCTGGCTCATACTTTAGCATGTGACAAGATAAAGCCAGAGGGATGCAGCAAAATTCAGGTCATCCTGGGCTAGAATAAGACCCTGCATAAAAAAATAATAAAAGGTAAAAACAGCATTAGACCTTCATGAAAAGATAGCTTGCCTATTAATTTTGTTTCCTTTTAAGTTTTACAATCTTTCTTTGACCTGTGGGTTAACAGCCATGGCTCTTGGCTATGATCAACATTTTCCTGGGTCATCTGCCATCCTAGATGATTTTAGTACATTTAAAAATCTAGAATCCCGTGCCCTCAACTTCTATCTTCATGGGAGATGCTACATTAAGTGAATTAAAGTTGAAAATGACTACAAAAAGAAATACAGGTAAAGGAGACATGCCTGTTTCCAAGAAGTCTGCGTCAATCAATGGCTTGGGACTCAGTGCACGTACAAGGACAGTGATGTGCAGAAGCAGAGCTTCTGAGTGACATGGATTAGTGGTCCCAAGGCAGCAATTACCAGAGACCTGCTTGGTTGCATAATCTTGTCGCCTAATCAACAGTGCCAAAAATTTCAAAAGGAGGTAACATGGGTAAAAATTTCTGAAGCATAAGGACTTCTTTCTCCTTCAATTCAGAAGAAAATGATTCTATCATGATAAAAAGAACTTAGAAAGGCACATGGTCCATGCTCCTGGCTTCATGTAGAACCGAGCATAACCTATCCGTAGAATAGCGATGTGCTTGTTTATAACCCTTCAAGCTAAAGAAGCTGTGTCTATTTCTTTGATAATCCATCTTGATGTTTAATTGCCTTTTCTAGAAGGGAAATTTTGGTATGACTTCAGAGCTAGTCAGTGCTGATTCCAGTATGTATGTGATCACTTTAACCATGAAACCTTTAGTAAGCTACTGCTTTATAGCATGGGGGAAAAGCAATAGGCTCCTTAATGACATGGGATTATTTTATAGAGTAAAGAGAAACAGAGAGGGCCCTCTAAAATGTCACTTCCCTGCTCCTCTGTTACCTGACACACTCCTATTACAGCCCTAGTGTTCTTCAACATGACTGTGGAGGAAGACTGTACAGTGTCTGGTCATTTCCTGAGGTAGTGGAAATCATGGTGTAACTGGGAAAAAATTGGCACACACTTCAAAGGGAAGCTGGCTTGCCATCAGAATAGCAAGATAAAAGGAGAGAGCATTTACTATGTCACACTAGATTGTGTGAGTTAGGAGTTATTGCCTATGCCAGATACCATTTGACATCCCTGGGGCATACGACCAAAGAGTTTAGCAGCCAAACCCCTGAATGATGACGGAAGATGATTCCTCTCATTTTTTCCTTATTAAGGAAGCAGGGAGACATGTTGTTGACAGAGACCTACAAGGAGCCCCACATACTGTTGGAAGGGAAGAAGAAGCCTGAATTTGTGTGTGCTAACTCTACCACGGGAGCATTGCACACAAAGTAAATGCTTTAAGACAATAGTTATATGCTGTGGAGCATTCTTTAGTGACTCTTCAACTCCTGGTAATGTGCGCTTTCTTTGTTGTAAATCAAGCCCCACTCTCTTTAACATTCACTTCCTTAAACTTTCCTAAAAATAGGATAATCCTTTTGGTCCATAAACTGTCATTCATCTCCTAAAAGATAATGTGTGAGAGAATGTCTTAGCTTGAGAATACTCATTGTCAACACACGACATTTATGAGCATGCACTCTTTTTTCAGATGTGGTACTCTTGGGACCACAAGCATAAATGTGTATGAGTTTGGTTTCACCGCCTATACAGGGAGTTGTGAGAAATCTTGTATATAGATGAAGAGAAACACAAGATCCATCGACCTCCAATGAAGTTCAAGCACAGAGCACAGCCAACTTACCATCGCACCTTTCAATTTGTCTTGTCACATTAAAATCTCAACTGTACACAGAAAGACAGTGACTCTGAAGCTCAGGAGTGCTAACAAGCTGCTTCTTATGCTCTCACCCTAAGCAGCAAAATACTAGTAAACGAAGAAGGGGCTGGAGCAAAGGTGAATCAGCTCAGGCGAGCCCTCCAAACAGTAGCTATCTGAGAAGTGCCGTATGCTTTCAGGCCCAAAACCAATGCTGGAAGGCAAATACCACATACTCTCTGACGGCAAGAATTCTCTGTTTTCCTTGTTGAGACACACATTTCCTCAGGAGACAGATTACTAAATAGCCACAATAACACACGAGGTATGTAAAGGCCTAGGAGGATGCCAAGGGCACTACAAGAGACCCCCTAGTTTCCCTCACAAAAGGCAGGATTCAGAGGTCAGGACTTGGGGCTCCTCAACTGAGCCTGAACAAGCAGAGCATTCCAGAGATGGCAGCAGGATTCAAGAATTGACTTGTTTATTACTGCAGCTGGGGATTCACATTTGAGATAGCGACAATTATGAGAATAAAGTATAGACAAATCTACGAGGTGCTAAAATAGTGGAATATCACTGTGTGAGTCCTCACAGCCTTACAGAGATGGACCATGTGTCAGGGGACCTAGATAGATCCTGTGGCTACAGGACAAGCTCCTACACCCTTTGTGCATGCACAACACACACACACACACAGCATTATACCAAAGCACCTTCCTAACTGTGTAGTCCTCATGTTGAGCAAAGCAGGGAAGAGCAAAAGGATGGAGACTAATTTGGTGTTGTGACTACAAAAATGAAGAGCACCTGTGCATCCTGTTCTGGGAAATGAGTCAAATTGGTGAAACATGTTAAATAATCATAGCAAATGTCAATCTCAGCCCTGAAGCCACGTTGGTCCCTTCTAGTTTTAATGGTTTCATGGTCTTCACTCAGAGGAATGAGGAATGAAAAGAATTTCAGTTTTCTGTTTTACATTCAGTTGCTCACACAAAATGTAATCATTGTCCTAAAAGATTTTAAATTATGTTTGTATAAACTAAAATCTTAAAAAGTCTCTTTTTCATTTGGACCCGTCAGATAAATGTTAACAAATGTTACCATTTCATGTGTATATTTTTAGACTTTCACAAATGTATTTCTAAAAGTAATTACTTTGTTGTCCTAGAGTGTTAGTTTACATTTGATTTTAAAGTAGTTTTATTTTCTTTGTTTCTCCTTTTTTGGGTGAAGCTCATTTGGCCTGTATGTCTCTCTGATGTCTTTCACCCTCTTCATTATACTCCAGGAATGTGGCTGGTTTGGTACCTGTTTTAAGTTTCCCTGGTACTTTATTTCATATTCTTAAATAATAATGGCACATGTTTTAAAATGATGCTTTGTTTCTCAAATTAATATCAAGAATGAAACAGTTGACATACCCATAGAGGTGAATGAAAAATGACCACACTTTCCTTCCCTCCCCATACCCACCACCCATTCCTCTCCATTTTTTTATTCTATGATGTAGGTATCCCAATCTATAATGTATAAAGTATGATTATCACGTAATAGGATTCCATAGATTAAGAATATTGTTTGCATTCTTCCGATAGACTGGGTTTCTTAAACGTGCTTTTTAAGTGTCCCTATGTTGCCACATTGTTAGTCAATCTCCGTTTCCATAGAAAACCAACTCTGAAGCCTTCCCTAGGTGAATGTCTGCTCCTTGCCTTCCTTACAGCTGCCAGTTTGGGCAGACAACAGTCTAGGAATCATAAAACACCAGTCTTCTCTCAACACCACATGCCCAAGTTGCATCTTTGGAATTTGCATATTTTCTTTTGTAAGGGATTTGTTTCTTTCCCTCCGACCTTGGGAAGTGTCTTCTTTTAGACTTTATGTAGCTTGCTCAGAATGGCTGTCAGTTCTCACAAAGTCCAAAGAACACTCATACCTTTCCCCATGAGCTTTTCATTCCAGGGAAATGTTCTTCCTCATGCCCACTGGGCTTGCTCCTGCCTGCAGGGGCTCTGATGGCATCCTACCTCCATTCTATGTGTGCTACACTTTCTACCTCTCCTCTCTTCGCCCATCTTTTTTCCCCTTTATTTTTTTCTTACTGCCTTTTTCTCCCTCTGAACTCTGAGTGGCTGTCTCAAGTTAGGCTCATCTTAATAGCTTCTAAATCAAGTCAATGTTCAGAATCACCCCATGGTCTTTGTAAACTCAGATCTCTCACCTCACAGGTACCCAGTGAATCAAAACCTGTGTTACCCCTAAGCATGGACATGTAGCTGTGTCCCCACCCACTTCATAGTTCTGGTAATCACAGACTTGGGAAGTGTTGACACATCTCAGCATTCTAACACATTTAATTCAGGAATGATTTTTCTTGTATGAGGTTTTAGATTCAGCAGTGGAATTACTTGCCTGTCTGTGTTCTTTTAATAAGATCCCTTTTGTTTTGATATATGGCTCATTAGTTATCTTTCTGGATATTTGTGTTTTGAGCAACAACTTGCAGAATATAAAGAAGGTATACCTTTGCCTTGTGCTAAATCTTTTTTCAAAGTATATTATCCTCTTCTTGGGATGTTTGCATCTCCCTTATTTTGTGTAAAAGAACTATTTAATTCCATGTTAGGGCCTGTTGGATAATTCATTCTTTAGTAGTGCCCAAGGTGACTTCCTGTATTCCCAGGAACTAGGATAATTTCCAGGAATTATTCCCAGTGATATTTGTGATTGCCACTGATATAGAAAGTTTTGCCAATTTGTCTTCTGGGGAGAATGGCAAGGGTCAAGTTTATGAGCCCTTGTAGTAGAACTCTGCCTGAACATTTTCTACACATCTTATGTATCTGTGTATTAATATGGGTCTTTACCTGAAGACCCATCTTCCCATATATGATGTACACTTCATCTTACCTACTGTTGTGTGTACCCAATATAACTTTATCTAGTCTTACATGAAACTCTGTTTCTATGAGTTAGATAAAATGTACATACATGAGGCCTGTAACTGAGAGCATTTGTTTAATTTATTTAAGAATTTCTCATTGATGACAATTGGGTTAGAGAACTATCTCCACTATGATTAGCATGTCAAACCTATGGAAGCAATTCAAGGACTATGGATACTAAGGCAGGAGGACTGAGAGTTTGAGACCAACCTGTCTTGCATAGCAAGACATTGTCTCAAAAACATCAATGTAAGTCAGTAGCAGACCACGTGCTTTGCATGCACAAAGCACTAGATGTAGTTACCAGCAACACACACACAAGCACATACACACACACACACTCATTCATTCATTCACACTGAAAGATCAGAACTTTCACAGTAATCTTGCGTGGTTGAACCATGTCTATTTTCTTCCATGCATGAACATTCCACTTTACTCTCGATCCCATACCAGATTCACAGAAAAGGCAATAACAGTCTACAACTAGAAATGTAATCCAATCTCCATGTGTTATTATGGTTAAGTGAAATTTGTTATATCTGTACAGTGTAATTCAGATCCCAATTATGGACAAATATTAAACAGAGACTTGAGGAGAAGATTCATAGCATGCAAGACAGTCAGTATGGTCAACATAAATTTCATAACAGACATTTTTGGTAAACCTTGTTTAGACTAGGGATGCATGCATAAGTGGTTAAGTATTTTTAAGCAGATAAATGATCAATGAAAACACAGCACAGTGGTTATTGCAGACAGAGTGGAGAGAGGGTCAGAAAGTGGCATTGTAGGCCTTTGATGACACTGTTAATATTTCTACTTCTGCATTCTGTAGCTCATACATGAGTATTCTCTTTATTGTAATTTTTAATAGTAATGTTAATTCTAATAGTGGTTTTTAGCAATTATACCCTTAAATGTTTTAATTCATTCCAGTAACTGAATTATATTTACAGTCATGATTTTAATAACTTCTCTTAAAGTTATTAGATAACACTTTATAAGAAAAAGTTAAATAGAAACCACATAAGAGTTTTGCTAAGAGTAGCTATTCACTGTCCATGCTCTGCCTTCATGGTGGCCTTAGATCATGAATCCATGTTGGGATGAATATTACATGTTTCTTCTATGCAGTCATGTGACCCTGGCTCCTATTTTTTTTTCAAAAATTATTTAACTCTATTTCTTATCAGGCAACTTCATTGTGCTCTCAGAATCGAGTGCAAGTTCTAGAAAGAGACTAGAGTCTGGGAAGAACTTGGTTACAGGGGAAAAGGTGTGGAAGCAGATGGTGGTAACACAGCATAAGACACTGAAGAGGCATGACCAGAATTATGGCTTTATCTTATTGGTAAAACTGAGTTTCTGCAGAACCTAAAGAAGAAAGGAAATGTGGTCATGTCCATCATGTTGTCCATTTCAGAAAGGATGATGAAAATAGACTGCTGTCTCTGACACAAAATCTAATTGAAGATGTTTAGTGCATAAGAATTGTCTGCTACATTATAATTTGACTATACATACATGAATGTATGTATTTTGTATATATGTGCATATATATGGATATATATATATGAATCTATAAGTGGAGGAAAATATGTCTACATTCAGTCTACATATTGAAGTCTCAAAATATATCAGACAAAGCTTAAAAGACAGTGTTTGCAACTTTGGGAGTTGGAGGTCTGTCTTTTGTGTAGGTGCTGTCAGAGGTGACTATGAGCTCCAGCAGGTTTCCCTTAGCATATCTTTCCAGTGAGGCTTGCCTTCTCCCCTTCTGATGAAAGGCTGAGCCCAGGAATCCCAGGAATCATGAGGACTGCTCAAGACCTTCAGAGTGCCAGAAACAATGTACCATATGGCAAACTTACAAAGGATCCGCCTTCATTGACTATGAAGGACATGTTCAGTAGTTCTGCATGTGTGTGCGTGTGTGTGTGTGTGTGTGTGTGTGTGTGTGTTGTGTGTGTGTATGTGTATGGTTCATTCCTGTGCACACACACATGCATGCAGGCACATGTGCACACATGCAAAGGTCTGAGGACAATTCAGGCATCTTTTTTGGGGAGCAGTTCACCTTACTTTATAAAGTAGGGTTTCTTACCTGGTCTGGTGCTCACCAAGCAGGTTAGGCTGGATGTCTACTGAACTCTAAGGATCTGCCTATCTCTGTCTCTCCCATGCTGGGACTGCAAGCATGTGTCAATGCCACTGTGCCTGGCTTGTGAAACCTGGGTTCTGGGGATGAAACTCAAACCTTGTCTTGTAAAACGAGCACTTTTCTGAATGAGCCATCTCCTAAGGCCCCATAAGTAGTTCTTTTCAATGTTCAAGAATCCATTTCAAGAGAACTTTCCTCGATTTTCTGCCATCTTTTCCCACTTCCCTTGACATTTACTGATTGTTTCTCCATGCAGTGGGAGACCGAGCACAGTTATTATGCTCCAGAATAATGCTCTCTGTACTAAGACATTCTCAGCTGCTAAGGGAAGAAGAAATGATCAAGTCTGGTTTTCTGCCCTCAGTAAGCTTCCAATCTCGCAGAGGAGACCAGAGATCATAAAACACCATGATGAATACTAGAGAAATGCCCAGCACTCTAGATTTTCAGAACAATAGAGAAAACAAAAGCTTCTCAATTTCTTAAATTTCTAGCAATAGGAACTCTTTTTAAGAGTTTTAACAGTTGAAAGACCATGCTCCAGGAAAAAAAAAATCCTCAGTCAGTTTAAAATACTGAGCATTCCATTCATGAGTTCCCTGTATCAGCAGATCTCTGGACTAGCAGTGTCTCCCAGAATCAGATTATACATGTTTACAGGTCAGGGCATGGTCACTATATCAAAGGTACCAAAATAGAGATTTTCTAGTTGTTTTCATTGTTGATTTGCTTCACTGTAAATGTGACATCAAGCTGTCTGGGTTGGACTAATTATATCTAAGATTTTGTTTCCTGCTGCTAAGTGAGATGGTGTAGAAGGCATCTCTCTGCCCCCAAAGAATGGAACATTTAACCACAATAACCACTTCGACATTAGATGAGGCATCTTGCTGTTTTTTATGGAGAGTGATTTATAGGTCATTTTGTCCCCATTTCCATAAATTATCTGACAATCCAGGGAAACATGCTCAGGTCCTACAGAATTAAACTGAGACTCAAGATAGACCCAAAGATGCTGTAAAGTACCAGCTCCTGAGCCATGGAGTCAACGCAAGGAAGAAAGGAGGGTGATGGCCACCAAATACCGATTCAGGTCCAGATATATATCCTTTTAAATTCACCAGTGGTAAACAACCCAGACACAATCTGAAACAATTCTCTTTCCCCTTTCTTAATTTTCACCATCCCAGAATTCTAAACCAAAAATTAGTCTCTTGGAAGAGAACTTGACTACAAATGCACTTTGGGTATAAAAATGCATACTCTGGCCAGGACAGTGACTCACTGGGTAATGCACTTGCTGTACAAGGTGAACAACCTGAGATAAAATCCCCAGAAGTCACACATTTAAAAAGCCAGATACGATAGCATATGCCTGTAATCCTAGGTATTCCAGTGGTGAAGTGGAAGACTTGTACACTACTGGAACATTTACTAGCCAGCTAACTTGAGGACATGGCAAAGTCCATTTAACAGTAGAGAGACCCTGCCTCAGATAAAGTGCAAAACAAGAACCTACTCCCCAAGTTGTCCTTTGACCTCTCTCATGGACCATGGCATGTGTGCATGTGTACACTCAACACACACAAATGCATCCATACACACTCAACATGCACACACACATTTTCTTTTCCATTCCTCCAGTCCTGAGTTTGGGGCCCCTTTTAGGACTTGGCACTTAACCACTTATACCTCAGCTGGGGCAATTTTGTTTTGCTACAGATCTCAAGTTATTTATAAGGAAACTCAAGTTGTTTTTTGCATCTTAAATCCTTGTAATTGATGTGTGACCACTACAGAGTTAATCCACCCTCTACCTATACTCTGTGTGTGTGTGTGTGTGTGTGTGTGTGTGTGTGTGTGTGCATCCAATTTGACACAGTGTAACAGGGAGATGCTTTTGAGAAATTGAAGCACCAGGTGTGATTAAACAAGATCATACATTTCATTCTATCCTTAATTTCACATGGCTCTTCAGCAGCTGAATCCATGCATTCCCCCCATGGATTCAAAGGAGCCATGCATTTTTAGTATGCCCAGCAAAGATATGACAAACTGTTTCCAAAATAAGCCACCCTGCTGGGCTGTTGTAAGTCAAATTTGGTTTTGCTCTCAAATTATTCAGTATTGCTAAACCAGTTTTATTAATCCATTCATCTCCCTAGAGAGTAAGACTCCTAGTACTTTTATATCATTGATGTTCAACTACAACTGAAAGTAATTTCAAAAACAGGCTTAGAATCAAGGGCAGTAACCAAATTCTAGAAATAGAGGATTTGGGAGATGGTGGTCATAGGATACACGTGTTCAGTTCTAAGAGTATCTAGAGACCAACTGCATGGCCAGATGACAACAGTTAACAATAACTATGATGTATAAGTCTGGTTCTCTGTGTTCTCAGAATCTGTACCTACAGATTAACAATAGAGCATGGCAATACCTACCTAGTATTTATACTGCATTAGATGTTATAACTAATTTAGGGATTATTTAAAGTCTATGAGAGGATATATGTATAGATTACATATTATAAATCATAGATTAGTCTACAAGTGAGACTTGAGCATTGGTAGATTTTGCTGTCCATGATGGACTCTTAGGTCCAGTCCCCTGGAGATATTGAGAGATAATTTGCTTAAAGACTATTAAAATAATTGCGCCTTAAATGTAAATTCATGAGCATGTGTATGCACAAGCACACAAACTCACACACACAGAGAGAGAGAGAGAGAGAGCTACAAGAAGTGATGGATCTTTTAATTAGCTTCATTGTGACAAGCATATTATAGTGTGCATACATATCAAAACACCATATTGTGTACCTTAAATATATATAAATTGTATTTGTCAATGAGGCTGAAGGGAAAAATACTTGAAATTCTTCACAGTTTTTCCTCTCACTTCTTCCCTTGTTCCTTCTTCCACTCCCTGCATCTATAACACCCATTCCAAACACGCTCCTAGGATTTGAAATTGGAAATGACATAAAAGCATTTCTTTTGCAAGTAAGCGTTGAGAGGCTTCATGTGTAACATTCCTAACACTACTTAAAAATGCAATTGGTTGCTGGCCATGATAGCCCATGACTATAATCTCAGCATTTGGTATGAGAACAATAGGATGCTGAATTCAAGGCCAACTTGGGCTATATAGAAAATTCATAGCTAGCCTGGGCTACCTAGGGAGATCCTATTATCAGAAGAAAAAATGAACGAGTATGATGATGGGAGGGTAAAGGGGAAATGAATAAAATAAAATTGGGTAAGGGTCAGTATGTCTCACCATTGGCAGTAAGAGGTGACTGATATTGGCCAACTAGAATAAAGCATTTTGTTGTGAGAAACCAATATTGGTCACATGTCATACACAGCATGGAAACAAACACCACCACTGATGTAGTCTATAGAGAGAAAAGTAGTTATCCCCTCGCCATATGTGTTCATCTTTGGCACCCAGAATCCAGTCACCATGAACAGTAATGAGTCATTTATATAGCGTGGTGCAGTTCAATACTCTCCTCAATGAACGCTGAATGCCCATGTTCCAGGTGCCATCATTGTTGTGATAATTCATTATCTAGTCTTTATCATCATGTCTCTCCATTCTCATCAGCTCACTAACAGAGGACTCTACCAATAGTAGGTCGAATAAACTTCAGCCCATAAACAATGTATTCTTTCCTACTTCTCTTCTGGTCCATGGCCTGGGGGAGCTTGATCCCCACCCCCATGCCCATCTAACTTGAGGTCAAATCTCAAGTCTCAAGTTCTCCAGATGCCTCAGGTCATCTTCCCTACCCCAAACTCACTGCAGTTCCCTCTTGTCTTCCAAACCTAGTATACATAACCTTTACAGTGATATGGATGGCATATTATTCATTATATCCATGCTCTACCTGAGACATCATTTTCATTGAAAACACTTCTCACGTATTCATTTGCCTTTCTTGCAGTCTTTGCAAGACCTAAGATAGCTGCCAAATAGAAAATGGAGACAACATGGCATTTATAATCTTGATCAACCTAATTGTAATGAGAATTAACACCCCCATGTATTTTCTTATGAAAATCAGCTTTCATCCATGTATATTTTTTCATAGGGATGGAACTCCCTGTCAAAATTAAATAGAACCTGTTGGGAATGTCAGGTGGTTCTTTGTTAATATCATATCTTGGTAATTACCAAGGCAGTGCTATGCTTACTGTGTACAAAATAAACTGTGTTTAAAAATTAAGATGAAACAGATTTATAAATAGGCCTTCACAGACATGACAGGAGGAATGGGTGAAAATGAAACAGCTGGGTTTGTGTTGTGGGATTAAAGGCAGGATCTCCTTTTGTCAAAGTGATGTTTAGTATCTTATAACCTGTCTTTGGTGGTGAAAATATTAGGAAGAAAAACCAAGAATATTTTGAAAAAAGTATATTCTAGGAAGCTTTATTTAACTTGTAAGAATCCAAATGGGTAAATTTTTTTCCCTGTACAAATAATTTGCCAGTACGATTATATCATGTAGATTTCTTCATTTTAGACTTTTTTCTGCAAGGTGTTCATTTATTCATTCAATAAATAAATGTTAAGTGTGAACGGTGTGTCAGAAATTCTACTAGACATTTGTTTTCTCTGTATTAATAACAATGGTGATGAATTGTTATAGCCCCTGTTACCTCCCAGAGCTGTCTCTCATACTTACATCTATTTCTCACAGTCCTGCAAAGAAGGCAAGACGTGGGTATTCATCATACCAACTCTAACTGTTGTAGCAGATGTTTTCCAAAAAGTAACTGGCTTAGTTCATTGTCATTTAACATTTCTAGCTGGAGGTTGCATATCAGTGGGTGGCTCTATTCTACACAATGATTTAAGGACCCAGCCTGAAAATAGAGGACCTTGAGCAAGCAAAAAGAGGTTACAAATGTCACTTACACTGACATTCTGTTGGCAAGACCTTAATCGCATAAACACACTGGCCCCAAGGGAAATTTGAAATTGTAGTCCTGTGAAAGGAAAAATAGATTTTAGTGTATAGTTAGCAGTCTCTGCCATGGCCAATATTTTTAAATTGCCATTTGTAAGATGAAAAAAACAAAAGCTTGAAAAGGTTGACTTGAGGAAAATCACTGGGTTAAATGTAAACAGTCACAATTTTATGTCTAGCTTCTGAATGGAAGATCCATAATTGTCCCATCACGTTGATAACAAAATACTTACTTGGAAGAAACTTTACCTATGAGTAACATACGTACTGTCTCTATGGATTTGGGCTGTTATCCCACAGACTAGAATTTTATATTATGCCTTACTTTACTTCTACCTAGAACAGAGAGAAAGTCCTATTAGTACTTCATAAAAGGCTAACTCCTGACTCATGTTGGAAACATTTGACTTTCCACCAGCTCTAGACCATGACTAAAAACAGATTAATAAAGCCCACATCCATATCACACAACAGAAGACATTGATACACTGCCTACAGGCATGAATTAACCATCTTATCTGCAGATATTCTATAGTCAATGGCTACTCAATAAATATTAAGAGAGTGCTGGTCACATGGGGCACAGGTCTACAGAAAGAATGAAGACAGGTGCTAACATAGCCATTGTGCTTCTTACTATAGACAACAACTAAAAAAGAGAACAAAAATTGTTATGAAGGCTGCTGAGAGACAGAACAATGAGAGAAGGCTTGTTTTAGGGATGGCTTTCCAATGACTGAGTGTGAGTCAGTCATGTGAAAAATAGTGGGAAGGATTTTCCAGACAGAAAAGAAACACGGGAAGAACAGTGATATGGAGTGATATAGCCCCCAGGAACTGAAAATCCCATGAAGCCAAAGATACTGAATGAGTAGAAGTGGTCAATATACACCAGTCAGAATACTCTAATTTAACCCTCACGTGCACATGCAAGATAGGCTAATATTGTCTTCTTTGTTTTTGCAGAGAATTAGCTGATGCATGGAGAAGTTTCATAGCTAAATAATTAATCTGTCATATAGCTAGTAAACAAGACCACCAGTGTATAAGTCCAAAGAGTTTAGCACTCCGTATATTCCTACACCATTACACTGTGCATCATAAAGGCAGGGTAGACTCAAAGCTTCCATACTTTCTGTAAATTACTTCTCTGGCAAAAAAAAAAAAAGTCTCTGCCCTAGCAAGGAGCTATTAACTTCAAATATCAAGATCCCTCCTTCTGACAAGGGAACCCTCAATAAAGTTCTGAAAAACTGAGGAACTGGAATAGAGTAGAATCTTTATTTTAATCTCACTTTTCTGAAATTTAACTTGTGTGTTATAAATATAAATACAAACCTTTATGGGGCTAGGGAAATAACTCAGGGGGAAAGACTACGTTTTCTGCAAGGATGAGAACCAGAGTTTGAAATCTCAGTATCCATATAAAAAGCCTGGCTTGTCTAAATCTGTCTGTAAGCCCAGGGTTGGAGGATGGAGACAGATAGATCCCAAGATCCATTCATCCCAGATGGATCTCACTGGCTGGCCAACCTAGCCCAAGTTTCATTATAGAAAATCTCCTTCTAAAATTTTGTCTTAAAATATAACACATCTGTGCATCTATATTAACTGTACATACAGATCAGTAGACTTGACAGATTGAATACACCATGCCATTGACACTCAGATCTATAAATAAATCCACACTCTAAAAGCCACGCTCATTGCTGCTCACCGTACTCGAAGAGTAAATATTCTAGTAGTCAACAATAATGTCATCTGTGTTTGTGTGCTTATTATAAATGGAATCATATAGTAGATACTATGCTGTCTGCCTCTATCATTCAACATTTTCTTCATGAGATTCATTTGTGACTGCAGTGTTGTTCATTCATTCCCCTAAACTATGCAGCATGTGAATGTACCAAATCTGTTTACATCTTCCTGGGGTCATGAATAGTCAAGCAGTCTCCCATTTGGGACAACTCTGTAAAAAATGCTACTTTGAATATAACTGAACAGATCTTTGTGTGAATGTACCTACACATCTTCTTGCTATGTTCTAGCAATGGAATGAATTGCAGGAGCTCAGACCAGTGTATTTATTATATCCATTTGCTAGTGTTCCCATAACAAAATATTATAGGCCAAGGTGGTTTAAATAATGGAAACATATTTTCTCACAAATCTAGAGCTCTGAATCTAAGATTGAGAAAAATTGAGGAATCTCTAGAGCTGTTTCCTTTGGAAGACTTTTTCATTCACTTGTAGAAGGCTACCCGTCTTTCCCCATCTCTACCTGGTCATTCCTCTGAGTCTGTCTCCAGATTTCTTCTTCTCATAAGAATTGAAGCCATATTAGATTAGTACTCACCCAAACCTCATTTTAACACAATTAGCATCATTGAAAAGCCTATTTGGTAATATAATGCTAGGAGTTAGCATTGATGTGTGGATTAGAGGGGAAGGACACAGGCAGGCACAATCTCAAGGGGATATGTTTCAAAAGCTTGTATGCTACCTGATTCTGTGTAGATGACATTATTGAAATAACAAAGATACATAGATGTAGAACACTTTGTGGTTGCAGGAGGTAGGAGTGGGGACTGGGTGGTGACCTGAAAATATAGTGCAAGGAGCCCTCATGCTGATGGATCTGCTGTATATGTGGATTACAGATAGTTATGCAACCACAGGTGTGATCGAAACTCCAAGGAAACACACACACACACACACATACACACAAACATGCACACACACAAACAAGCACACTCACTTAAAAACCAATGGATTCTACTGATGTTGGTTTCCTAGTTTTAGTATATACACAATCTCCATATACATTTTTCCATGATACCATGTGACTCTATAATTATTTCAAAATGAAAAGTAAAATAAGAATGCTGGTTTTATTTTCCACCTTCAAGTTTTCATTGGCAATAGAGTCAGCAACTTAGATCTTCTTTTATCCTATAGAATTTATGAATTTTAATAGTTTTGTAAATACCAGAGAAAATGTATATAAAAATGCCAACCCTATATTTATCCCTGCCCTTTAGTTTTAAGTTAATGTGGATAATGAGAACTAGAATAGGGACATTTAAAAATATTTAGAATGGCGTTTTCTTTTCAATTTTGCCAAGATGAAAAACAAAAATCACCTTAAGATCCTCCTCCTTTAATCTCTTTTGCCTATTTATTTGTTTTTATTTTATTTTTGAGGCAGGGTCTCTTTATGTAGTCCTGGCTGGCCTGGAACATGTTACATTCATCAGAATGGCCTCAAAATCACAGAGGTCTTCTTGTCTCTGCCTCTCTAGTGCTAGTATTAAAGACATGCTCCATCATATCTGGCTTAATCTCTCTCTCTCTTTTAATTACTACACTTATTTATTGTGTATGTGTGTGCTGTGGATGTTTGTTTTTAGTTATGTTTGAAATTGTTTCATGCACTGTTGGGTGAGGGGCTGTCCTAGGTCTTAGCATTTTGTATTGTTTGCAGATGGTGGATTTCTGTGGAGGTTGTTTAATTGCTAATTATCTGCATGTACTATCAGTAGAATACCAGAGGAGTTCTGAAAGAATAAATATACCTGAGCTCAGAAGCTCAGGGTTCCAATGTGAGTATGACACTGCCCATGACAGTGGTTCCCTCTGCTGAGATCTGGCAAAGTTTACACCTATGAATATGTCTCCATGTCTTCTTCAGTGAGCTGCTCCAGCATCAGCTTACAACTACATGTGTGTATCCCATGTGCATGCATCCATACATATAGAGGTCAGAGGACAACTTGCTGGGGTCATTCCTCTCCTTCTGCCATGTGAGTCTTGGGGATTGAACTCAGGCCTTCAGGCTTTGTGGCAGGGGCATTTACCCTCTGAGCCATCTCACCAGCCTCTCTCTTTTTGTAAGAGTTACTTATTTTTATGTTACACATATGAATATTTTGCCTACTCGTGTGTCAATGCACAGTGTGTATGCAGTGCCTGCAGACCAGAAGAGGGCATCAGATCCCTTGAAACTGGAATTATAAACAGTTGTAAAGTCACCATGTGGATTCTGGGAATAAAACCAAGTCCTCTCCAAGAGCAGTAGGCGTGGCTAACTGCTGAGCCATTTCTCCATCCATAATCTTGAATCTTTTTCAAGTAAAAATGATTTACTAACACATGATCCTGCCCATCTCTCCTTCCTTCATTTCTCTCCATTCGAAATCATTCTTTATATATAACAATAAGCCTCATTTGAAAGCCACTTAATTTCTAGACTACTACCAGGAGTGAAAACTTTTATAAATTTGAGTGTTTATTCTTTCTGATAAGTCACGTAAACCAGTCTGAACATTTCAGACTTAAGGGAAAGTGCAATAAATGAGGTCTTAAGAATTGGTCTTTGCAAAGGAGTATAAAGTAACTGGCCCTACTTCAGCCCTAACCAAGCCACTGCCTTCAGCCTGAAGTCACCACCTTGCATTTGGAAGTCACTTATTATAATACATCCTGTCTGCTATCCCAGATGGTCTCAGTAGAACATACATCTGATAAGAACTCTGTTATTTCCATGCACTTCTTGATAAGCCTTGGCTCCCTTGGCCTGCTTGAAGAGCCGCTATAATTCAGCGCTTGCGGGAAAAGAGGAGGGCTGACAGGCAGGCCTCACACATCTTGGAGGTGCACCAAAATCATCACCTTGGCTGCTGGAGCTGCTGTTTTGTACTTGGCCAAGTGAGGAAATGTGAGTGAGGAAAAGCCAGAACATCTCCTTTCCACTTGTAAATTATCAAATTGCCATCAGATTATCTAATTTTCCTCCCCGCTGCTCTCACACCTGCACACCATCAGTGCTCTGAGCTAATATGTCAATACAGGGGCGTAAATTGGTTTATATTCTACATGGATTTCTAGTTCAGTGTGAATGTTGATGATAGAAAAACGCCTTCCTTATTTCCCACAGTAGACATGAGACATGCAGTGAATCTCTTCAATATCTCCATTAATGACTGCATACTAATGGCTCTTGGAAGAAGGGAAAACTACAGTTTTGAGATTCTGAAAATCTATATAGAGTGAAGTATAAGTTGTTATTCCTTGTGTGACTTCCCACTAATTTATGGCTGTTGTTGTTGTTGTTGTTGTTAAAGGGAAATATCCTCATAATCACTGTAGGAATATTCTTATTTCATTTACTATCAAACCAAAGTGTTTTCCTTTGCTGGCTCCGTGCATCACCTGTGACTTTACTCTGGAAGGGATATGAGTTCAGGAATTAGTCCGGTCTCAGAGGCTAGCTCTGATTATTGTGAAATTATTCTTTCTGATTTTTACTGGGACAGATTATTTAACTTTTTGGAACCTCATTATCTCAGTTACCTACACTATTTTTTTAACAGAAAGGTTGTATTAGTAGTATACATTAAAATTTCAAAGAGAAGAGCCACTGTGATATTCACTCTATAATGGTTTAGTACAAGCTAGAGTTGGCTGTGGGGATAGTAGGAGGAATGTACTTATTTAATGAGGAGGAGAAAAACCTAACCCACATCAAATCATATTCTGAGACAATATATAATTAAATGTAAATGCCTTAAGAGCTTAGAGAATAAAACTGGGATAAAATGATCCTATAAATATTCATGAGGCCATGTATGATCTAGATGTTTACAGATATAATGATTGTTGATCTGGATGGGATAAAGAGGCTGTAAGGTAGCAGGCTAGACAACACAGGGTAGACCAGAGAATGATACAAAACAAAAAAGACAGGAGAGATGGGACCACAGTGTCAATGATTGCACAATCAGAAGATTCCATTTTACAGGAAAGGGCAAATAAACAGCCAAAAGTTCAGAGAAGATATATAACACAATGAAAGCAGCAATTGCTGAAGATTAAGGCTGTATGGGGAAAGAGACACAGCACTAAATGGTACTTTAAACAACACAGAAATGAAGACTATGGAGGTAGCTTGGTGGAAAAACACCTAGGAGACACAGGACCCTTGTTTCAGGTCTTTGCACTGGAACAAAAGCTAAACAAATAAAATCCAAATATAATACAATGAAAATGTGTAAAGGAAGAACAATTTTAGGAATGGCAGAGAAATGGAAGAGTGTACATCCATTTTTAAGGCAAATGAGATGGGGAAGGCCTCCCAGTTTTCAAACACTAATAGAAATAACCTATAATAGTAGTTAAGACAGAACTGTGAAAGGTGACAAATGATTAATAACTTGAAGGTTACAGTAAGACATAAACACAAAAATGATTGACATGTTATTGAAGGTAAGATTGTGGGTGTCTGAGAAAATTAACTAAAGGGGAAAAGCATTCTTTAGTTTAAAAAAATGATATTGATTATTGGAATCAGGTGGCAAGAGAGACTGTTTTGTTTTGGCTTTTTTTTTTTTAATGAGAGTAACAGAGTTCTGCTGGTGAGATTGAGGAGCCACTTAAGAAAACTCAAAAGGATTTCCTCCGGGATGCTTCATGTGGGCTGAGGCACTGGTATAGATGCCACGAGCACGTAAGCCTCAACATTTACATATTATTTTCAGTCACTTGGTCCTATTTCCTAATGAAACACTAAGATGAGTCTATCATCACTTCTTCTTACACAAATGTTCAAATAGAAATCAACAAACTTTCCCTGAAAAGGACTAGGCTGCACAGTAGTCCTTCACGGCCAGATAATCTATCAGTCCATTGCTACTGCTCGGCTGTATTGTGTAGCACAAAAGCAACCATAAACCATATGTAAAAGAGTGTATTTGGCTTTGTTCTAATGAAATTTTACTCATAGAAATGTGTGATGGACTGTATTTAGCCCACAGGCAATAGTTCACTGGCCCCTGCTCTTGAATAAATATGACTTTGACCCAGGTCATGCATCCTAGGTATCTCCTCTAAGTTAATTTGTAATCTAAGCAGAGACAGAGGAGAGCAGCCTAAGCCTCCAGTTTCAACAGGTTGTATTGTCCATCTGCAATATCACTCAATTTTATCTTTTTTATTTTAATAATGAGCAAGAATTTTACCTGAAACATGTCTTGAGGTAGTGGGAAATTCAGAACTTAGGTGAGGTACAATTACTGCACATATAATGAAATGTAAAATATTCTGTTCCCATCGAACACACTGTGCTGCTTCAATTTGCAGAATATACAGTGATAGAGCATTAAAATTCTGATGCATTGGTCTAGTGTCAAAACTTAAGTGAAAACAGGCAAATATGTTCAGTGTGCTTATGTAACAATTACCTTAATGGGAGTGGAAAATCGTGCAAATTCCTAAGGGTTCTCATTATTTCAAGAATGCCTCTTTGGACTCCAGTTCAGTGTCCCAGGAATTTATTTTGTTGATCACAAGTCAGTATCCTCTAGTAGTAACAGGGAGACCCCCAAGGCCTTGAGTCGTTTTTGTTTCCACAAAGGCAGCTTCTCAGGGGAAGATCTCAGCAACTTATTAGTTTGCCCACAAGTATTCTGTTGTCTGCTTTGTGAATTTGATTTCAAAGGTATGAGCAAATTAACGTGCCAGTAAAAACTCTACACTGATGTGTAGCATCTTGCACATTTTAGGACACTGTTCTAAAAAAAGTCTTTTTAAGATTTACTTATTTTATATGAATCTGTTACATGTTATATGTGCAGACTCATATAAAATATACATGTGTGTATGTATATACACCTACCATATGTGTTCCTAGCATCTGTAGAAATCAGAAAAAAGTATCAGATTGCCTAGAACTGGAGTTATAAATGACTGTGAGGCAGCCTGTGGGTGCTAGTACCTGAACCCAGCTCCTCTGCAAGAGCAACAAGTGTCCTTAACTGCTGAGCCATCTCCCCAGCCCTGGAAACTATTCTTGAGATAACAATTGCTTCTCATCCTCAACAGTGAAACTTTTAAACTCAATAATGATGTTTCTAATGAATCAATAAGACTTTATTGTTTTTTTTTTCTGCATGTTTTTCTTCTCAAATCCCTTTCTCATAGAATTAGGTAATAGCGTAATAGAAAGAAAGGACTTTACCAATTTACCAAAATTTAGTAATTTTTTCAACTCTGGGGGTTGAATCTAGGGAGTTCATGTATGTGAGTCCAGCACTGCCACAAAACTATATCCCTCAGTGGTAGAATGAGGACTTGATGTCAAACCTGACAATAGTTACTAGCTCCTATATCAGATACACGTTGAGCAATTTTATAAATCTTACTGAGCCTGGTCTTTATATTCATAAAATGAGACTGACTGCCCTGATATCATAGAGCTGCTATGAGAATTAAATTAGTTAATAGTTGTGAGAACATTTAGTGGCATGTTGGAATAGTAAAATACTTGTTTGATGTTGAGGATGAGAAGCAGTTGTTAACTCAAGAATAATTTCCAGGGCTGAGAAGATGGCTCAGCAGTTAAGAACACTTGTTGCTCTTGCAGAGGAGTTGGGTTCAGGTCCTAGTATCCACATAGTGGCTCACAGCCATTCATTTATTTAAACTAAAGTTTAAAAATAAAATGCTTTGAAGCCTTTTTGTGTAATGCATGCAATTTTAGACACTGGGAATATGAAACATGACTGGTAGAAACATTATTCCTGCAGACCAAGTAAAGAAAATGAAGTCACTCATGCTATTTTAAGCAGATAGTATTCAACATAGGAAATCAGATGATTACAAAGTTGTTAGAAGGGCTGGAGAAAGTCCAAGTGTGTTACTGTATTCCTAGAAAGGACAGGTGAACAGCACCACTCATCTTGCCTTGCCAGTTCAAGGACTCTTTCTACCTTAAGAAAGGGTGTTAGAGATACAGTAAAGTACCAAGAAAATCATTGATATTAGTAGCAAACTTCCTGGGATCAGGAAGTCACTATTTTTGCAACTGCCTCTGTACACCCATGAAATGGGTGCCTTACAAGTGCCACATAATCAGCATCTTTCATAGAGTGGCCCACAGACCATGTGCTTAAGAGTTATCTGGGGTTCTTTTCAACTTCAGAGAGTTCCTGGTCCTGAACCTCAGTCCAACTAAGTCATGTACAGAAGGATGTGAATCTTCATTTCAAACAAGCTCCCCCAAATGATTTTCACACACAATAAAGTGTGGGAACTACCATTCTAGAAGACCATATTTCTAATTGATGCCCACTAGGGTAAAACATAGGCAAGATTTATCTGTGCTTAGAATCATTAGGTTCATTAAAGCCCATCAGTTCCATGAAGAGGGACCATCAGACCAGGACACTAACAGCCTGCCTTGAGATGGTGGGTCACACTGGTTCTCCATTTTACTGACTTTATTAATACCCAAGGAACAATCTTCCCAAGCTTTTAATTAAAAATTCTCTAACATCCAGACTTTAATCATTCTTTAGGTTGAATAGCAGCTTGAATTTTATTCCTCTTCCTTTTCAGAGAAAACTTAATTGACAAAGCAGACACTATTAAAGGAGATAAAGCTTTTTGAAAGCATTGTAGAGGAGAATAGGTCAGTTATATGTATAAACAGGAGGAGACCAAAATTTAGAATATGATCCAAGGATGTAATACACTGCTTTAATTAAGGAAAGGTACAAGGAAACTCATCAGTAGTTGAGAACAGAAGAGAACTCATGATTTGGTTTCTGAATTGGTTAGGATTTGCCTTGACTGCAATAAACAGTCTCAAAATAGTAACAGCTTAGATAAAAGAAAGTTCAACTTGCTGCTCATGTAAAACTCCAGAGGTAGGCAGAGCGGGGTGACAGTTGAATGCCACAGAGTTCTCAAGGACTTAGGCTTCTGCTTGATTTTAGTTCTGTCCACCTTAAAATGTGGTCCCTGTTTTCATGTTCCAGCATGGAACTACAGAGAACCTATGCACCTGCTGACTTTTGAAGGAGGGTTAGTATATTTTATTTCATCCCTTTAGCCAGAACATATTCACATGGATACACCACTCTACAAGAGGGTGAACTACATCATCCCTGAGAAGTGTTCTATTAGATGGGTGATACGTTCCAGGCAAGTGGAAGCTGTTAAATACCTTCTATGACCTAAGACACTTTTGTGTTTTTGTTTCCCAATAGGACAGTTACCAATGGCATTCCAGACAAGAACACAGATGCCATTCCCAGTGTTTTTTTAACAAACAAAATTAATACAGATAATTTTCAATGCAATCAGACATAAAAGAGTTAAATATCCAATCCTCAAAAATGAGGTAACACAGAGTTTATCAGCAATAATAAGCTAGTACTTTCTCTGGACCTGGAGTGGAGAGGAAAAGGCAGAGCCTGGAAGGACCGCTGCCCAGGAGAACTCAGATTGCAGTGGGTTTTTCCAGGGGATCCAGTGCTTTGGAATAGCAAAAGCCACCTCAAAGTTTGTGTGTTAGGGACCTTGGAAAATCAGTTCTTCATGGAATTGGCAAGGAAAATAAAACATTCACTTTAAAGCAAACACACAAAGGAAAGCAAACCAAGGCTGTAGACCTGATTAGGTTGATGTTCAGAAATGTGCTGGACATAACCTCCAGAAAACTGAAAAGCCAAAGAGGACATTTGTCCAGAAATCAACAATTCTAATAAGATGCATGTACCATTATTCATAAAAGGAAGAGGAATGGTGTTTGGATACCATGTTTCCAGAAAGTAGAGGGGTGTGGGGATATGCTCAGCTGTGTCAAAGCCAGCCCTTAATGCTCTAAGCATCATCACTTTAAGGTGCTTGTTGGTTTCTACATTCAGTGATGACAGAAGGTCATTGGTTGCTTATGGAAGACCTCTTCCATGGTGGAAAAGTAATTTATGCGAGAACACAATGAGCACAACTGTCTTTCTGCTTCTCTCCATTTGCTTGCTCAACAGAAGCAGTAAACAAACCCTATTCCCAGAACTACACTGACAACATTGATGATGGTGGCACACAAATTAAGAGGTAAACAAAAAAGTCATGTTAATTTCAAGCTCCATTAGAAACACAGGCAGAGGAAAAAAAAATCAACATCTGCCAGATAGAAAAGGTCAAAATTAGAAGGGAAAAATAACTTTGTTGTTGAGATCCGAAGAAGGTCTTGCCAGCAGTAAAACTCTGGGAGTATTTTGTTTCTCCTTTTACTTTTGTCAATAATGGAATTCTAAAACATGCCCTCTTGTTCAGGCCTCCTCTAATCAGAAATGTAAGGCAATGTCTGTGTGCTTTCCCTAGAAAAAGGGACAACTCTGTATTTGGGGATAAGCACAGGACATAACTCCCAAGCGGTCTTCTATTTCTTTTGCATACGATTACTTTTTTCTTTTAAAATCCCCAATAGTGTTTATGACTTTGGCTGGATGTGTAAGCCCACTCTTTTGAAGATTCCATAACCGACATTATTTCTGACATGAGAACAGCATAGCATATCAGAGAGGCTTCATCCCTTTGAAGACTATGTTGTATACTCCAAATCAAGTCCAGGAAATGCACACATGCCCTTTCCTTGCTTGCCTATGTTGATGAGGACAGTACACAAAAGAAAACAGATACCCTTAGTAACTTCTTTTTAATGTTGTGGCAGTGAGCATTCCGACCCTTTGATGATGGATGAGTCTTCATTTGTAAATGTAAAGCCATATGTGTTAACTTAGTTTCCTTCCAAGCATTTTGTATTACTGAGCGTGCCATATGGCTTCATAGTATTCCCTAAACCAGACTCTTATTGTACTTTGATTTAGTAAATACAAGAAGAAAATTTACAAAAAAATTCTCATCACAACTTTTTAGTTAAGGTCAGACCTCTATTCTGCAGGAAGTTGTCCTTAGTGATTGTATGAGTCTATGATATCTTTTCCCCAGAAGTAGTAGATTAGAAGATTCAATTGCTAAATATAGTCAGATCTACCTTTACTCTCCTAAAACCTAAGCAGATGTTTTTTAAACATTTATACTTCAAGAACAATAGATTTCCTTTTTTGAGCATGGAAATATAGTCAGTGCTAAATTACATGACTGAACTGAACTCCAAGTATTAGTTATAGTGCAAAGGAAGAGATTGTAGGAGACTGTTTTCTTAGAAGTAGAACATGGGATGTGGCCTGGGTTTAATTAAGTGTTTCTCATGGCACCACACAGGCTGGCACTTAATTATACTCCGTCCATTCCTTTATTGTATATCATCTTTTCCTTTTCTCCAAATGCTTTACGTGCATTATTCTTGTTTGTTCCAGCTCTCCTGTAAGCTCTTTGAGATCAACTAATGTTACACAGTAGACACTCAATAAGTTTAGTATAAATGAGCTCATGAGCAAAGAAATAAATGTGGCCATTTAGAGAAGGATGCTGTAGTTCACATAACAAGATGGGACCTGAGAAATTGAGCACACAAGAACAAAGAAGGGAGTTATCTGGTCTTCCTTGGAAGGCATCCAAATTCATTCCTAGCTGCCATGGATAAGACACAGGTTCAAATTTTCTTTCTTGGGACTCTCTGTTCTTTTCATTCACACTGGGAAGGAGAGGAAACACATAGTGTTATAAAATATGGACAGCTGTACCAAATTCCAGCATTGGTGCATTTACATACTTATTTTATTCTTATCCCTAGCCTATACTTCTTAAATTTCTGTTTCCACTGTCACCTTCTAAGTGTTTCATTGTCTTCTTTGCAACAACCTATAATAAAATGACTGAAATGAGATATCCCTGGGTAGTCTGCCTGCAGAATGTCTCTCTGAGAAAAGTGTATGCATGAATGACAGTACTGGTGTCCGCCTCAGTAGAAAATGCCAAAGGGGAGAACACTAACTTTTCATTCTGTGTCTTGTACGGGTGGGTCGTTTTGTTTAGTTGCCTGTATGATTTGAGAACCATCTAAAAAATAAAGCAAATTCATCATGACATAAGTCACGTTGCCTGGTCTCACATAATTCATGCATTGTTAAAGCAGTGTGTCAATGAAGATGTTCACTGTAATTATATGCACCATCTCTTTGAGGCAACTTTTAATGAGTCCAGTACACGTTGCTTTCAACATGAAGGTATCCATGATTAACACTGGCAAGCAATTCACCCTGTGACCCAGAGAATGAGCCTATGATGGCTAAACTCTTTTGTGTCTATAGCTTTTAGCCTTGAAGGACCTACCTACCACCCATGAGCATTTTTATCAGATAGTAACTATTTCAGCCAGTCAGTAAGTCTAGAGGATCATGTGCATCATGATAGCTTTCCACTCTCATTTCACATTTTCACTGTTGACTGTGTTCACAGATTCAACATTCTGATGTTGCCAGTGCTCTGCACTAACACCATTCTAATTATTCTCATCCAGTAGCCCTACATTTCCAATGATTCTTTCTTCAAGGTCTTCATGCCTTTTTTACTATATTTTGTTCCCTTGTCAGTCTGTCCAGTCCTGCTTTTTATTTGTCATTAACAGTTCTACTCTCGTTCACTTGCTTTTGCAAGTGAACAAAACATTATTAGACATCTGTAACCCTTTTCACATTTAAGTAACACAACTACAAAAGCACAAAACTGCTAGAATTCATAAATGCTTGCATAAATTTCTCATTAGCACTTTTGTATCATATACATTGCAAGTGTTAAGATGTGCTAACCATTGTGTACTGTAGACACTGCAAGTTTACCTTCTAGTAGACTCAGTATATAAAATCTCAGAAGCGTGCAGCTCTTGAATGTGCACCCCCTACCAGTAATCTATAACATTTAAAATTTAACAAATGACTGTGAAAGTGACTAGCATGGCAATCCCTCATCCCATTGGCTCTGCAACTCTTCCATGCATCAGAAAGGCCTGAAGAACTCTTCATAGCATGGATTTATGAGGCCCTTGATGCAGTAGGTCTCTGCAGGATTGATTCTGGTAGTCTTGATCTTGGACATATTCTTTAAAACACTGCAATCTGGGGCCAGTGAGGTGGCTCCATGGGTGAAGTTGCTTCCAGGCAATCCTGACAAACCGAGTCTCCATAGATAGAACAACTATGCTGCTTTTTAATTTTTTACTATTTTTAATTTTTCTATATCCTTGAGAATCTTATGCATGCATACAATGAAATATGATCATATTTACTTCCCATTTTCACCCTCTAGACTTCTCCTAACATATATACCTCCAACTTCTTGTTGTGGCTGTTTTTTTCCCCCCTGATAACCCACAAAGTCTAGTTAGTGTTTATTCTTCTTTTTTTAATCTGACCACATGCTCTCTAGATGCTTACATGTGTATACTTCCCTTTCTGCCTCACCTACCTTCTTCCTTGGCTAGAGACTTGCCCTCTTCTAGGCTCCATTACCCCCACTTATTTGTCAGATGTTTCCAGACTTCTGCACACAACGTAGCCTATGATCAAAGTAGACTCTAAGTCAGTGGTTCTTAACCTTCCTAATACTTCGACCCTTTAATACAGTTCTTCAGGTTGTAGTGACCCTCAACCATAAAATTGTTTTCGTTGCTACTTTATAACTGTAACTTTGCTACTGTTGTGAACTATAATGTAGATATCTGATATGCAGATGGTCTTAGTGACTCCTGTGAAAGTGGCATTCGACCCTCAAAGGGGCCACAACCCACAGATCAAGAATTAAAGTCTAATCAGTCAAAGTCTAATCAAACTATCTTCTGTTATGTCACTGCCACCAATGATGTCTCCCCCAGAAAGAATTGAATGATAATCATTGTAGAAGAAAGGAGAGAAAGAGTGTAACACCCAGAGGCAGTGGATGATTACAAGTAACATGTCTTTTGGATACAACATCGCAGCACATATGTATTCACAGTGATTGCAACACCTTGCACAAGACATGTGCAAGCTTGAAGCTGGGCCAAATTTCACCATGGAGAAAAGACTTGGACATGACTTCTATCCCTAACTCAGGAGTGTTGTAGAAGTTTATTTTTAGTTGTGTTCAAAGTTGTGTACTTTTTGCACTGTTGGGTGAGAGGTTGCCTAGGTCTTAAAGTTTTGTATTGTCTGCAGGTGTTGGATTTGAGGGGTGGGGGAAGATTGATTGTTATGTTCTGCACCTGAGGAATTCTGAATCAATAAAAACACCTGAGCTCAGATGCTCAGGGTTCCACTGTCGAGTATGGTCATGATGGTGGTTCATTCTGATGAAGTTGGGAGCATTTGAATATATGAATATGCCCCCATCTCTTCCTTGCTGAACCACTGCAGCAGCAGTCTACTACACAGGAGTTATTGGCAACTATTAACTACTGGGAGAGAAAGAGTCAGTTTCCTTTAAAAGTATAGCCAGTAAATCATCCATGCTCCACTGGAACCACACATCCAAGAATATTTGAGTAGCAAAAATTGGCCTTAAGAGTGAAAAGGGGGGCATGAAGTTGGATAGTTAGATAGAAAGGTGTCTTAGTTAGGGTTTCTATTGCTGCAACAAAACACCATGGCCAGAAATGGGGATGAAAGGGTTTATTTGGCTTATACTCCACATTATTGTTCATTAACAAAGGAAGCCAGGACAGGAACTAAAGCAAGGTTGGAACCTGGAGACAGGAGCTGATGCAGAAGCCACAGAGGGGTGCAGATTTACTGGCTTGCTTCCCCTGGCTTGCTCAGCCTGCTTACTTGTAGAACCCAGGACCACCAGCCCAGTGTTAGAACCACTCCCAATGGGCTGGGTAAGCCCCTGCCAATTACTAATTAAGAAAATTCCTTACAGCTGGATCTTTTGGAGGCATTTTCTCAATTAAGGTTCCTTCCTTTCAAAATAGTGTAGTTGACATAAGACTAGCCAGCATAGAAGGTATCTTAAAGTTTCAATTGTTATGATAAAATATCATGATCGAAAGAAACTTTGGGAGGAAAGTCTTTAGACCACTTCCACTTCCAAATCACAGTCCATCACTGAAAACTGTTAAGATAGGAACACCAACAGGGAAGAATCTGGAGTCAGGTACTGATGCAAAGGCCATGGGAGAGGATTATTTACTGGCTTGCTCCTCATGGCTTCCTAAGCCTCCTTTCTTGTTTCACCTAGAACCACCTGGTCACCCAGAATGATCTGGGCCATCCCACATCAATCTTCAATAGAGAAAATGCATCACAGGCTTAACCACAACTGCTGGTGGTGAGCATTTTCTCAGTTAAGGTTCCTTCTTCCAAAATGACTCTAGCTTGTGCTAAATTGACATAAAATTTAGTCAGCACAGAAGGGAAGTGGGGTAAATCTGGGAAAGTTAGGGGAAGGGGGATAAATACGACCAAAACATATTGTATGAATTTTCAAAGAACTAATAAAAGTAAAATACATTTTTAAAAAGGCAGTATTTCCCAAATATTCCTAAGTAAAGCACCCCCTTCTTTCAACTCCTTCACATGATGCCCACATCACACTACATGAAATCAAACTCAAAGATGACATAGAATAGACATATCACAAATTAAATAAGTGTTCTTGTTTCTGATCATAAGCAGTGAACATATTAAAGAGAATTTTGAAATCAGGAAATCATACACAGTAGACTTTGTCTTTAAAAGCATCCACTATCTAAAATTAAACCCCATCTATATTCTCTTATGTACTTACATGAATTGTTTGTTTATTCATTATCATTCATTAAACATATCTCTTTGCTTAATATTATGTTGTACATTTGTTTATCACTTATCCAGACAGCCCGAATGAGTGGTGCTGCCAATTTTCTTGTTATTGCAAATACCAGTGGGGTGAACATTTTATAGATAAATCTCTGTGGGCATAGTTTATCCTATTTCTAGGGTTGGTTCTTAATTCCTCTGGTAAAAGTCTATGGGAGAAAATGAGACAAATACTGCAATAAGTAGCTAGAAATACTTAAAAGTAGTTACACTTAGAAATCAGGTCAGTGATGAGCAGACAGATTCTATTTTCTGCTATGAATTTGTTTGACTTGCTCTATGTGTGCATTATGATGATTTGGAATAAATATTATATTATAAAAATTATATGATTTCTTCCCAGGGCATAATCATGTGCTTCAGGAAGATGAATATGAACATTTTAAAGAATCTGTATTTCATACTGCATAGTCATTTAAACAAACAGCACTTCTAAAAATTTATGACAGTTGACTCTCCTGTCATGAGTGTAGGTAGGGTCATTATTCTCCTATAGAAGCTCTGCAAACCCGACTTGTCGTTTTTCCTTAGTTTTCCTTACTATGAATCTAATTTTAATTTTCATTATCATAGTGATGAGATCGACTTAGACTTGTCTCTTATTTATATTTATTCCTTTGCCTTTTTTAATGACCATCCCAAAGCTGGTACATATAGTATAAACTATATGTATACAGTATACATTAGAAGCTCATGTGCTTATACACATGGTATAACCATGGTGTAAACACTTGGTAGCTCCCCTTCTGTAATGATAGTCAAACCCTAGTTATATCCATTTGCAGTCTAAGGATAAGTTACATTGTGACATTATAGGCATCTACATGGTAATGATCTCAGGTTTTTTGTTTGTTTTTTGGTTTTTTGGTTTTTTGGTTTTTTGGTTTTTTTCTGAGTACAAAACCAGTTGTGAAAGCAATTATCCAAAAGGCATTTCGGTTACAGGTTAAGATATGAAAGCCTGAACAGAGTAAATTCCTGGCTTCTGAAAAAGGTGCACATTCATCTGAATGCATACATCATGAGAAGTTTATCAATGCATTGATATTTAATAGTAGACTTCATGTCCAATATGTCTGTACTGATTGATAGTTGTCTACTAGTCTGACTGTCGCTATTCATATAGACAGATGTACTTATTATTCATTTATTTATTTATTTATCAGACACCTATAAATTGTATCAAGGCTAGGTATAGTTGAGGACATTGGTAATCCCAACACTCAGGTGGCTGAGACAGGGGAATCATAAGTACGAAGTCAACCTGGACTATGTAACAAGAACCTATCTGTATTAGTTACTATTCTTATTATGAAGAAAACCTGAGAAAAGATTTATTTTGGTCTATAGTCCCAGGGATACACTCTATCACAGCAGGGAAGGTATGGTGGCCAGTACAGGAAGCAGCTGGCCACATTGCATCTATAGTTAGGACACGGAGATAAATGCTATTTGTTCGGCTTATCTTTTTCATTTGATTGGCAGTTAGGGTTCATCTTCCCATTCTCAACTGACTTAATCTAGAAAATCCTTCATAGATTTGCCCAGAGATTTGTCTCCAAGATGATTCTATAATCTGTGTAATTGACAATCAATATAAGCCATCATATAGTCTAAAAATAAAAATAAAAACATCAAATGGTGAACGAGTATATTTGAAACTTGAAATGTATCCACTTGAAAGATCTGTATTGGTTTTATAGCAAATTGAATTCCAGATATCTAAAATAATGCCAACCACAGATTTGGTGTTATTGTTAAGTAGATCAGGAAGAAATGAGTGAATGACCCAACATTCGATATTTAGGAATCAAGACTGTCTTGTAGGGCAACTTAGGATGGCAAATGCTTTCTAATTCTAAGGGTGACAAATGCATGATAAAAGCAAAATAACATGGAAGAAAGACAGGCAAGCCTTGCTGTAATCTTGCTTCTGTTAAGGAATAATTGAATCTTTCCCTCCACCAGTGGCTATTGAGCACCTACTCTGTGCTCTAAACTTGAGTGCTAGAGATACATGAGGAGCACTATGCACAGCTAGGTGGTGAACCAGTGTGAATTTTGATTCTATTGAGGAAGGAGAGAGAGATGACAATCAAATATTCTTATTCAGAAATGGGGAATTATAGAGTTTACTATGTGTTAGGCATATGGCAGAGGTTTACCTGGCTGAAAGGCTCAGAATTCTTCTTTCCTTGGGGTGGAGATAAAATTGAGCTATATCTGGAACCAAATGAAAATTTCGAACACAGGTTGTAACAAATGTAAATAAATCACTGTATGCTAGAAAAACCAAGAACATATGTATGAGAGGAAGCACAGAGAAGAGCTGGAAAGTGGTGGGATGGAGCTGAAGATATTTTGCACTTTTTTGTTATATAAAGGCCCCACTGACCCTTAGCCTCTATTCCAGCTGCTTGGAGCTTGGTAAAACCTAGCAAGTGAGTAGATTGCCAAGTCTGCATGCTTTTGTCCTCGCTGAATCCATGGCTTATTGGAAACCTTAGGTTCTGATCATTTCCTTCCTTCCTCCTGTTAGCAGTATGTTGGATTCATTAGGAGCAAGATCTGTCTTGCATTTCAGTGGCTCTGCTTAGGGCCTACCCTGGTGTGAACTGAATAGTAAATACTGAATTACGTCTAGGATTACCATGGCCCTTAGTGAGGAATCTCTTATGTGCTAGGATTGACATATTTTCTCACCAAGACTTGTATTTAATAAAAATTACTGTGAACTTAAAGTACTAAACTGAGTCTCCAGCATTTGGAACTTTCTTGCATAGACTTATGACCCTTCATTACCATTGAGGTTTGAGGGTTCTGTTTGGCCATAATTCCATTTTCAAGTAAAGTACAATATCAGTTAATATCTGTCTTCAGAGCATCTCAGATACATGATGAATTAAAAAAAATATGATCTATACATATTGGATTTTTTTGTGTTTGTGACAGAGTTTTCCTGATAGATAAGAAAAATATATAAATAGAGAAATTAAATGAATGTATAAAATACACATTCAGCAGTAATTTCCAGCTCAAACAACAAAGCATTAATTTAGAGCTTTGACCTTGTAATTCAGCCTATTAGGAAAATCCAATGCTCTTTTTATTTCTTACTGTGTTATGGATAATTGATGGAGAACGCCGAGTGAATCGGTTTGTGGAAAGTTGGCACACTCCTCTCCTTCTGTAACAAGATGACTGCTTATACTCTTTCCCCAACTTTCAAATAAAAAAAAAATAGTTATCTTCTCTCCAACTGCCAACATTGCAAACTAAACCTGGCTTTTTCCCTTTCACTTTCTTGTATCATTATGTAATAAAGTTCCTGCGTTCCAAACTTTGCTGACAATTCTGTTGACAGCACACAAGACAGAGTCAAATGAATCAGTCTTCTTTAACTAGATGAGTCTATAAACAGTTATTTAAACCATTCTTTTAGCTACATTAACATCCCCAGGTCTAACCTGCTATGCATCAAGCAGCTTCTGGGAAAATATACAGCTGCCACCTATGGTTGTGTAACCCTACATGATTTTCTTTGCATATTTTAATCATTTATAATACATACAAGGTGATGTTTATACTTCAAATATTACCTACTTGGATTTTAATGTTTCTTCTTTTTTTCTTTCACTTTTATTGACCAGGTTAGTTCTGTTTATGCCACTCCTGGGTACCTTATCCCTTGTGTTTTTAAGTATTGGCCTATTCATACATTATTAATGTCAACCTGGGGAAAAAAAATCCTCCCAGAAACAAGTCCTTCTGACATGTAACTACTGGTAATTTCTGCTGAGCTCCATAGTGCATGAAGCAGACCCAGATCTGCCCATGAAGAATGCCAGCAAAGCTCTTCTTCCACTGGTGAAGCAATTAACTTTATGTTTCATTTGCTGATGATGGTGCATGCCTAAGTTGATCATGTTTGCAAAAGCCATGTCAATCTTTTCAGCTTGCTCAGCTCCGGAGAAAGTAAGGCTGCACAGCTAGGCTCTGAGGCTTTTGGGTAGAAAGAAAAAGATTTACACACAACGAACAAGAAAATGGCAGTTCTGGCTCTCAGTCTGGAAGGAAGGGTTTTTCTCTGGTATGCCATGGCAGGCTCCCTACATGTGTTCCTAAATGTCAGTTCATGCCTTATTGCTAAGTGTCTTCCCCACCTAACGCGACAGGTAGATGGGTCTAACATGACAGCAGTCTATTCTATGGTTGAGAAGCAAAGCTAATCCAAATCAGTGGTCAGGTCTCTTAAGCTTAGCGAGTTGTGCTAAATCTCTATTTTAATGTAGATTTCATATTGCTTTTGAGCTATGTCCTCGGTGCCTAAGTTGTGTGTGGCAGTAGCACACATTGTCAAGCAGAGCGGACTCTGCCTGAAGACTTGGTAGGGAGCTCATTTTTCCCACTAATGCTCCATGCCCCTCCCTCCTCTACAGGTCACTTCTTATCCAAAGAACCTGGATTTACCAATAGCATACTTGTGGAGGGAAGTGGGGTTGCTTGTAAGGATCGGGTAGAGGACATCACATCGAGACCCATGAGCTGACTGTATATTGAGAATATTTGATACTTCACATCTGCTCCCTTCCAGCAGCATGCATCTGGCTCCAATTTTCACCAGTTATTTTTAAAAGGAAACCTTACTTAGCCAGTATAATCCTAAGTAAGTTATAATTTTCAATAGGATAAATCATTGAGGAAAACCATGCTCTTAAAAGTAAATATAAAGTGGCTTTTCTGCCTTTTGTTTTCAATTTTTATGCATTATCCTTCAATCACAAGTATTTATTAATGCCTATGCTTTGCCATGATTCATGTGAGAAAAGCTGGCATCTCCTGGCCCACCAGAAGGCAAACATAAAAATAGCATATCTTACAGTTAACTTGTCACCAAAGCTGACTGCATGAAAAACTCATAGCCTTAGCACTTTGCTCCTCATTTTGTCTTTCCGAGATATTCCCCTGCTCTAAATTTCGGCACTTCATGTGTATAATGAAGTGACTTAAGGAAAACTCTATAATGTACTTGAAAACACCCATTCAAGTTCTGCTTTTGGTCCCTATGAGTTTTGGGGGCTACCGATGAATATGACTGAGCTTCCCATACTTCATGAACAAATGAAATCAGGACTGATTTGCAAAGCCTGGGCTGCTGCTTCTCCTCCTCTTCCTCCTCTTCCTCCTCCTCTTCTTCTTCAACAGGGAAAAGACAATCTTTAGCCTGGTTGAGTAGGGTGATGAACTGTGGAAACTCTCATTAGGGAATTTGGGGGTATACCTATGAACACAGGTTTTGTTGTAGGTTTTTCTTTCTCTGTCTCTCTCTCTTCCTCCCCTCTTTCTCTGTGTGTGTGGGGTGGGGTGGGGTGTTGAAGATCAAACCCAGGGCCTTGTGCATGCTAAGCAAGCACTGTACCCCTGAGCTATATTTATTTCCATGCCTGAACACAGCAGTTTTTGATCCAAGGATTCCAAAATATGGTTTTGCTAGATTTATCGGAATCCCTTGATTCTGGCATGCTGTCATTTACACTAAGCCATGGAATTTAGTGTCTAAAGTATGACCCTGTAGCATTTTTCCCCCTTCTGCTTTATAGATCCATTTTCAGGACAGAGATGAGAAAAGACCCAGACACCTGCTTTTGCTAGGTGAAACAGGGCCTTGTGTGTGACATTGCTGAGTACCCAATAAGTTGTCAGTCACGTGTCAGTGGCTCACTGTGGACCTGATACCACCCCAGAGCTGCACCATTGTAGTCTGATGCAAGGAAAACACATGACAGTTTACACAGATCTGGGTCCTCCTACCATTTTCCTCCAACACTTGAAAAATGACCGAAATTTTTCTGGTAAATAAACAGCAATGAATGGTAATAGAGAAGCTCTGTGATGTTAGTAAATATTTCCTCACAGAGGACACTCAGAGACCAGACCTCTGAAACATCAGCCAGCTGCTGGAAACTCTCCTGATTTGGTTTCATTAAAGATACCAAAGAATAATTAAGCCAGAAGGGGAATTCTGTGTTCCATTCCCCGGGGCCTGTGATTAATAAGTGACTCTCCATGTTGTTCTTTTTTCCACTTCCTGTTTTTCTCCAAAAAAAACCTATTCACTAAATGGTGGGTACAAACAGGATGGGAGAACCTGAGTATCCTAGGCTATTTATAAGCCGACCCCAGGAATTCTGCTGTTTTTTTCATATACATTCAGCAGACCTGACTTTCCTGTAGACGTGCACAGGACTCTCTTCCTCTAGACAGCCAAAGAATAGCACTGTGAGAATAATGAAGGGGAGAGAGGTGGTGAAGAGGGGGCATGTTAGCCTAAGAAAAAGGAAGGAGTAGGAAAGAAAAGAGTGCACATATGGAGTGATGTGAGCTTACTTATTGTCTCTATAGCAAACACAGTGAGACTCTGCCACAAATAGGAAAAGACTTAAGGAATTTCATGGTGCTGGGGACTGTACACAATTAGACTGAAACATAAATGTAAGCCAGCATTCCAGTAAAGCTGCTTATTAAAATAATTAGGTCACTGAAACAATGAGTAAGCCAAGGAATTAGGAGAATGCCTCGGTTAAAATGTTCTTTCTACAAGAAGATATGGACCTAAAGGAGAACTAAATGGCCACACATTTAGTAAGTAAAAACAATGAGGAATCAAGCCCCAGAAGTCACTGGACAAAAGACTAAAAAGTTTTATTTTCCTACTTACTTTGTAATCATAGAAATCTCAAATTAAGGTTTTTATATAAACCATGTCTAACCCAGCTGCCGTAAGTTTTCATTTAAAGCTGAATTTTTCCCTCTGAACTTGGCTCTCTTTATACTTTGCATTTTATTAAGAAGTAATTAACTTAATTTCCACTAAATGGGAGAATCCCAAGGAGAGCACGGAATCATTTCAACTATAAGTAGGATCACCTCATTCGGATAATGTAATCTAAACATAAAGCAGATAAATGTGGCATTCGGATGGACCCCTGTGGCCACGTTGCCGGTTAACATTGTGCCTTTCAGCTTCTCTCAAGGAAACACTTTGAGACCAATTGGTTGGTAAACACTGCATACTCCATCCTCTGATTGCATGGTGGCTTTCATGGCTCCAACCAAGACACTACAGTTTATATAAGGTCAAAGGCAGCAAATGGTCCCGGAAGCTCCTAGCCTAATACTGTTAAACTTACAACTACCTTATACACTTGACCAGTTTTGAATGTCAGAAATTCTAAAGTTTGGAGACTGTGGCTGCCTTTCAAAGACCATAGAAATAATACAAGAGTGACCTATTTTCCTCTCTGGATTTCCCATTAAATTTTCTTGAAATCAAATTGGTCATTTTAAAAGTTTTTGTGTCATGTGCCATGCTGTTACATAAGGGCTATAATTTTTACTTAGCTGATCCTTGGCAAGCTGGTCAGTCTAGAATGAATCTTGCTTATTTGAGTTCTTCGGTGTAGAAAGTGTCCCCTAAGTCCTTCTACTTGATCATAGAAACAAGCAACGCCAAAGTACTCAAAAGTCTTGACACCTCTCTTAAATGAATAGTTTTGACAATTTACTTCTGATTGCAATTTTATTAGGAATCCAACTCTCCACTCTTAGTAACTTAAAGGAAATAGACCAAGAACTCAAAAGTGCTGCTGGGAACTTAATAAAGGGTAGTTGAGAATAATTTGAGACCACATTGTTTAAAAGTGTATCCTCTCAGAAAGTAGAATAGACATCAAAAGAATGGGGTAACTGTGTCTGTCTGTCTGTCTGTGTCAAGAATTAGGAAGAAGAAGAACTTAAGTTGGTAGCCCAGATTCCATTTAGTGTAAGAAACCAGCAAAACTGACTGGTCCATTGTGCCTATATCATGCTTAGATGCTTAGACCATCTGGGCTTCAGTGAAGGCAAGGAAAGACACTGCTGCTTATCAAAGTCCCTTAGAGAATGAAGGTTTGCTAAATGCTGCATAGACTCTTTCTTTTCATTCACATTATATAAGGAAAACAGAAGTTCTGAGTGCTGCCATTTTGAACAGCTGCTAGCTAAGAAAATACTTGCCAAGGCTGCTTCAGGAGGACATTGGCTTGATCTTGATGATGTCTCTCTTCCAACCTATCAATTAAGGAAAGAGCAGAGCTGGTTGTGATGTATTAGATAGCTCTGCAATGGATCATTCTGAAAATCGTATATTGGCAAGAGTAATTCAAGTTGCCAGGAATCCAAAGCTTGCTGTGTGACATCCCCAGAAGTCTGATGGTGTGTGACTAGTTTATTTTGTTAAATGAAACTGCTGAGATGACTGTCATGAGGTGATTAATAAAGTGCATAAATCTCAACTATGGGGAGAAAAGAAGATGAATTGATGCATACACATATTGGAAATGCAATGAAACCAAATTGAAGCTACCAGGATTTGCTAATATATAACAGAAAAACAATAATGTGTTTATTGTTCCCCACTGGCCTTGTTTTGTTGCTCTGATTTTAGAAATGACCAGTGAGACAAACTCTGTGGATTTTTTTTATTTTTCATTTTTCTAGCATGGGGGTTCTGACAACAATGTAGAAAAGTAAAAATGATGTCATGTAAAAGTGCACCTGTTATTTATCACTTATTATTTATTCCCTTCAGGTTAGTGATTCTAAAAATAAAGGATTGATTCACCTTCCCTTCAAAGCCATGATTGGATGCTATTTGTAATTGTATATAAAGTTTTGGTAGTTTTCAAAGTAATTAGAACCCTAGAGCAAATAAACACTAAATTGGCTCTCATCTTTGAAGTTATTTTTTTCAAACTAAATAGCTCTGTTTCTGTGATGATTATATGCTAGTCATTATAAAATTAAAAATCATTTTAAGTGAATGGATGCTTTTTTATACAAAGTATTTGTTTCTTGCTAATTATTGTGGACTAATTATAGTTTATGATGGTCTTCAAGAACTCTGAAATCATTGCCTTCGAGTCCTGGTCTCCAGTGTTTGCAAGCTTTGATTCCAGAAGGGAAAAACTAAGATAATGCTGGGGAGAGAGAGTCTGTGGCAACCAAAATGAGAATTTTCATGATTTTGAGAGGGTCAGCATTTTGGAGACTCACTGACATTTATACAGGGATGTAGACATCCGAAAGCATTACTGTGAGCTGGAAGGATGGCTCTATGGCTCACAGTACATGTTGTCCTTGCAGAGGACTCAAATTCCATTCCCAGCACACACATTGGGCAACTTATAGCTGCTTGTAGCACCAGCACCAATAGACCTGCCACTCTCTGCTGTCCTCTTGGGCAACTGCACCTGTGTGTACATACCCTCACTCAGACATACATATGTACATATAATTAAAAATAAAAATAAGTTTGAAAGATCTTATTGTTACTATGGCCCTGGCTTTTACTCTATCAGCGCCAGACACTGTAGCCTTTGGCATTTGACTTTCCTGTCTCTCAACCTCCATTTTTGCTTTTGTAAGACAGATATAAGAGTACCTTTCAGCATTGTTTTGATTATTACAGGTAATGTCTATAATTGTTTACTCTAAAACACTGTTACCATAGTTACTATTATTACCATCAATCATGATTCCTTCCACTGTTATTTTTATGATAGAGAAAATTTTACTATCTGTCATAGCCACCCAATGGGTCATCAGAACAAATCTGGGCATCTTGTGACAACCTCCTCCTCTCCTGCCATGGGAACTCTGCTCTACCAGGAGCATGGGATTAAATTAAGTCGTAAAAGGGGAAGTTTGGCATGTCCTTTTTCTATTGTTGTAGACTAACATCTGGTTAAGTGTGAGTAGAAAGTATGACTGTTCAGGCCACAAGAACCAGCAGGTTCTTGAGATCCCACTCGCTCACTAACTCATGACAGTCCACATTGCCAGGCTCTTTCAAGGACAACAGGAAAACAAACAGAAGGTAAACTATGATCAAAGAAAACCAAACCATCAAACAATAAGAGAAAACCCCTGCGAACTGCCTCATAAATGTCCCTTTTCTTTATAGTAAACGGGCGCCGTGAGTTATGGGGGTTAGCTAGCAATGTACACCAGGTGTTCCCGTCAGGAAGCAGAGCTGATGAATACCAAGTTCACCATTTCCCTCCAACTCCCAGCACTATCGCAACTGCTGTCATCAATAAACTATTTCCTTTTGCTCTCCTTAGCTCTTTGCACTGACTTCTCATTTTTCATTTTGCTGTTGCTTTAAAGTACATTCTTCCTGAGTCAGTTTTTTTTTTGTTGTTGTTTTTGTTTTGTTTTTTTTTTTGCTTCTAGGTAATAAGGTTGAGGATTGGTATTTGATTTCTTACTCCTTTTTATGTTTTTATTTTTAATAATAATTTTTAATATTTAATATTAATTTTTGGAACTTCCAACCCCTCCAATGAACCCCCCTCTTTGCTCTCTCTACAATTCATGTTCTGTGTTTCTTTACTTGTTGCACACCACACACACACACACACACACACACCATATTTCAGGCACAAAATGCCTTCCTTGCATATGTTATCTAATTTTTTTAACCGACTAATTTTACAGCTGATGAAACGTGTAGGGTCACCCAGATTATAAGGGCTTGAGCAAGATTTTCAGGGATAATGGTGTGGGGTGGGGGTGGGGGGTTTTCATACTTGTTTTCAACACAATATGCTGAGATTTCTGACTTCAGATGGATTGCCATGGCAGAGAAACAAAGACTTTTTCCTGTTGTTTTTTTTTTTTTTAAGAGAAGAAAATAAATTCTACTTTCTACTTTAAATACCACAAGGTTTTTAAAATGTAATTTTAAAAATGCCACATGAGAATAATGAGTAATATTTTTACAGAAAATTAGAATCAGAGATTTACTAAAATGATGTTTTTTTAAACTAAACAAAGTTTTTTAGTTTAAGCTATTTTTTAAATTTATTGTTTTAAATTTTCATACATGTATGTATTGTATGTTGAGCATATGCCTCCTCATACTTCCCACCGTCTCTTAAAATAACCTAAATCTTGATTTACAATGTAGATAATCACAGTTACATCGCAGGTAATCTGTTTGTCCTTAGCCTAGCTTCTCTAAAGCTCACCCTATTCTGAACAGAATCGGCCTGGTTGTGCTGGTGATTGAGTGTCAGACAAGAAACACAAAGCCTATGATATTCTTGCTTTCTTTACCCAGTCCCCTCTGTGCTCGGGGCTTCCTGGTCTCACCACCACCCTGGCTTCCCAGTTAACATGAGTGTGGGGTGCCCTGCCAGTTTATGACACATTGCCTCGGGGGTAACAGAAGAAAATGTTCTCATCCCAATAGACTCAGGGAGTGGTAGTCTTGGCCTTTATTAGTTCATTTTAAGATGCTAAAAAAAAAAAAATTGGATAGGTTTCAGGGGAAGGAAGAAAGGGGAATTGCTAAGAAACAGGAAACAAGCCATACTCAACAAAGCCAAAGAAATACCACCTCTAACTTTGTCTCAGAGAAAAGGGAGGGATATAGCTTTCTAATGCATAGCTATGCACTGGGCAGACTCAGGAGCCCCAGAGTCACAGCCAGCTGTGATAGATCTCTGTCTGACTATGAAACAAGGACTCCTAGAGAGTCCTACACAAATTATAAATATCAGCTCCTGTATGCCACCATAAGCCAGTGCCGGGCCATTCCAATACACAGTGTTCTTGGTACTTTAGAAGGGTCTGGTGTTGAAAATGATCCTTATAATTCCCAAAGCCTGTGTCCATTTTTACCACACCACATTGTCAGAAGCAGGAAATGCTTCCAAATGGCCCATCCATGTTGGTTGTTTTTTTATTACAGGGATGGGAAGGCTGTTGATGGCACAGTGACTCGAGAAAATAGTGTTGGTTCTTTATTGTTTTATAACTGTATTTTATTAAGCACAATAAATATTACTGCTGAGATGTAGATTACCTTTTTTATTTACCTACTTATTTTGTATAAATAAAAATCTCTATGGTCTCACCAAAATTTACACAATTACTCTAACATGGGCATTACCAGAATTCTTATGAAATGTCCACTGGAACGTGTAAGAAAAATGCATTTACAAACCAGAGCAGAGAGACTCTGCTGCTATATTTAAACATGGCTAAAGCAGAGAAATCAAGTCAAGATTCCAGGAGGGACCTGTGTGGCTATAAGAAGGCGTGACTACACATAACACAGAAAGTTGTACCCACAGGAGAATTGGAGGGTACTTTGACTAAGTCATTTGTCTAGAATCATGTATCATCAAAAAACAGAAAAATTTCTTATCTGTTACATTTAAAACGGTCTTATATATCCCATTTTCTAGAAAATAATAATGCTGGGCATACACTTGCCACTGTTGGCAACTGCAGAAGGATTTAATAAATATTCTACCATCATTTCAAGTCACTCCTGATATTCCATTTGTGTCTAGGTAGAAATGAAACTATTTCATATTCCTCAAAGAAGAACATTAGAGGGGACAGGAATATATCAGGCAATCAGAATCACTCACTTGTCAATCTAATTGTGCAGATGTTCAACAGGGCATATGCTGATTCTTGTCCAGCTTGGTGTGAAAATGCACGGTCATATTGTCTGAAGGAAAGTAATGAGGGTGTTTCAACTAGTTCATCCTCCGTTGGGGTGAACACCCAGACAGTAAGAAGCAAAGGCTTTTGCTGATTGTTTTAGATGGTCTTTAAAAGTATAAGAAACCTGGGTTTATTTTTGTCATTAAAAGGGGGCAAAAAGCAACCATCAAGGTTGCTCATTAAGAATCCAAAGTCAGTGCTGGAAGAACAGATTTCATGAGGTGAGCTCACTAGGAGGAAATTTGAACACTTCTTTGCATTTGCCTTTATTTTTCCCATTTTATTGATGTGAAAGTTCTAGTCAGAGTCATACACATTCAGAAAGTGATGCTGCTCACATTAGAATCCCTGTAGGCATCTATAGACTGGAAGTCATCTTGTCTTCTCCATCTTTAGTATTTGTGAAGTGAAATCTACTGGAAGAGATGCTGTTTCTGAAGAAAACTCCCAGATAATCAGAGTAGAATCCTACGCCCCAGCCCTGCCCAACCATTGTTTTTGCTCCGTACTCAACTCAGACTCCTACAGCTGTGCCTTTTCTCTTCAATATCTTTACTTGTTGAGTTTTCCTCAGTCTCTCCGAGTGTCTAGGTACACGGTGATGCATGAAACCTTCCTCTCTGAGTGTAGCTCCCTTCCCTGAAATGGAGTTCTTGCTTTCTACTCTACTCTTCAGAGTCATCTCACAGAAACATTCATCTATGGTCGATAGACTTCATCATATCTGTTAATTCAGGCTTCTGTAGCTAATTAGAAGGAAATTATGGAAATAATGCTGTGATGAATTAGCCTAGCAGCAAGTAGGTCAACAACGAGACTGGTGTCTGCCCCTCAATAAGTAGGTGGCAAGTGGCTACTGAGTAAGACTCTTGCTTTGGGCTTATAGACCTTGTCTGCCTAATGTAGTTCAGACTTTATTGTAGAGGCTCAAACCATATTCATTAATTTATGCCCCAAAAGGTTCCATTAACATATCAGAATTGGATCTGAACAGGGCTAGAAAACACTGTCTTGTTTTTTGCCAAGAGACAATATTTCTCTTTAAGTGCCACAAAAGGAAAACTATGTATTTTTCTCCACAAGGCCTGGCTAAATGTCAAGATAATGGGAAATTCCACACACAGCTACACTTAGAACTAGATTTTATTTGTGATTTGTCTAGACTCATTGGAATTTTTATTATTTGTAAATTTAATCCAAAGATGCAACTATCCAGCCTGTTCTACCTGATGCCTAATTTGGGCTTAAATGATTTTTTTTTAAGGAGCAAGAAAAATGAAAGTAAATATCTATTCATATATGTCATTTGTGTATGCATTTGTACACAGAAGTATATACATAAATGTTGTATACATGAAGATGAAGATAAAATGAGAGCGTGCAAGAAACACGGTATGCAAATGAAAACAGTCTGCAGGGTAAAATAATTAAACTTACCTTAAAACTAGCACTTCCTCCTGTGTTTCCAGTCTGAACAACTGGACAGTGTCAATTTTAGTGTCAAAATCTCACACCTTGTCCTGTTCCAGCAGGTTCTAGTAACATGTGAAGTCATTCTCATTTCATGAGGAATATATACTCCATCATAGTAACAGCACTTACTGCCGAGGTTAATTGAATTGTTTCTTTAAGCTGAGAACAAAATGTTTTATCTTTGAGAAGCAAATGAAATAAATTATAAGAGACTGACAGGCAGAGTTTACACAGATATTTTCCTTTTTTGGGGTGAGCAGTTCTTTGGGCCATTGAAGGGGGGGTGGTTGAATGCAGGAACCCAGATTTTGGCTTGCTAAGCAGACAGCCCACACCAGCATCTACAGGAGCATCAACACAAACAAATAACAAACCAACAAACAAAGGCATCCATTACTTGCCTTGGATCCTGTGTCTTTATAAAACGGGAAGAAAAACAGCCATAAAATTACTAAAACAGGGTTCAAGTTCCTCCAGGGTGTTTGACCTTGAGCATGTGACATGGCAATTCACAAACCTAGATTCCCTTTCTTGTACTAACAGTCATAATAATAATATAAGAAAGGGGCAGTGAGAGAATCTGATCAACTACAACCAAGGCAAATTAAGCTACTACCATCCAGTGCTTTCAGGCCTAGCTGCATACCCTATTCTCTAAATGACTTGCCTTAAACCAGGGATCAGTAATGTCTGTTTCCAGTGGTCATTGACCTCATTTCTTCCCAACGCTGCTGAAGAATACAGAATTTGTCTTAACAATAATGTTCCTGCCCTAGTTGGTAGGAAAGGAGAGACAGCTTGAAAAGACCTGATAGTGAGAACCAGTGCTTTTTATGTAGGTGGATTTTACAATATGGATAATGAACAAATTTTAGAGTGACTAAGAGAGACATCAATTTAGAAAGTGGGTAAGAAGTTTTAATAATCTCTAGAATCACATCCAGTATTGGGTCTACATTAAGGCTACCAAAACCAAGACTACTCAGCACTCTCCCAGACTGTGTCGGGGGCTAGGTCAGGATTCTTCCCCAACCCCATTCCTAAGGAAATTTCTGAGCTCTTTCTCTGTATCACATGTCATTTACAAAGACGATTAGCATGTGGATGATGCATTACTTCTGTGTATGGCCTACATGATCCCTTTATGACAAATGTCAGCAGACCTATGTCTAAGAATGACTAATGTCTATTAGGAAATATCCATTCACCAAATATATATTTGTGCCTGTTGCAGAGCATGTACCGTGCTAGGAGAAAGCTAGTCAATAATGAATGGTTCAAAGGCAGCATCTGCATCCTTCTAGGATCTTTCTGCCACTGTGCAAAATATCTGTTGAAGGAGGAGAAACTCCTCCCATGCTCAAGTATGATGCCATAATCTGAAAGAGTGCTGATTTCTACAGTTTCATAGACTCCATTATTTCCCTCTTACTAACTCACCATTTAATATTCTTGGTCTTCTTTCCTTACCTGCAAAATAAGAGGCAAAAAAAAATTCTCTGTGGATACTTTCATTTCTAGAATAACAATTCCTGGGACTCAGGACTATGTTAAAGAAAAATGGTAGTAGAGATGTTTTGCTAGAACTAGCTGTTACTGAAACTGAATCTTGATAAAACCTAAATGAGCTTTAGCAATTGTCTTAGCTAGGTTTCTATTGCTGTGATACACCAGAATTGTAAGGAGAAGGTTTATTTTAGCTTATAATTGGAATCTGTCAAGGCAGGAGCTAAAGAGAAACCATGGAGGAATGCTGCTCACTGGCTTTCTCAGCCTGCCTCCTTATACCACCTTGGGGCACCTGACTAGGGATGGCACTACTTACAATGAGTGCCATTGTACACACACACACACACACACACACACATACATCAGTGACTAATAAGTAAACTAGTAAATGCCACTTCAGCCTTGCCTACAGGCCAATCTAATGGAAGTATTTTCTCAATTGGGGTTCCCTCGTCTCAGATCGTTCTGTGTCAAATTGAAAATAAATAAATAAATAACCAGGAAGCAATATAAAGTGTACATGTAAGAACTGCTACTAAGGTGATAATCAGGTTGTTAGAAGTGTCCATAGAAGGATTGCTACTAATGACTATTAGGATGTGATCTTTAGCATTAGACAAACAAAGGCAGTCTTGAAGCCTGCTTGGGAATGCAGAATATGCACTTCTACCCCTTGATCTAAAAATGTGGAGGTCTCTGCCCCTGTTCAGGTAGCTGACAGAGCCTGAAATTAGTAGTAAAAATTCTTCTCTCAAGAGAAGCTTGTCCACCAAAGCTCTTAAGGCACCATGCCCATCTAGTAATACAACTGAAACAAGACTTGGTGACCTGATGAGATAATAATTTCTCATCACTATTTACAGTCTTCTAGAAGCTATGTTCTAACTAGTTTTCTGACTTCAGAGCAAGACTTGTGCCTCTTCTCTTATCCTTTTGCTGAAGCCTGGATCTTGGAAAGCTGACCTACAACATTTTTCAACCTCCTAAGTGTGATAAATAGCCCAGAGTCTTGACTCCATCCAGGTTATGAAATAAGACCAGCGACATTCAGCTGCTTTGCTATGTTTCTTTGGATGACTTTAATACAGAAACACCCTGGAGTTTCAGCAGTGATAATTTTGTCCTTGATTTTATCTAGATTTGGGTATACCTTAGCCCTTGCACCATGTAGTAAGCAATGTGACTGATTAGATATAAGTGTGAGGCACTATGGGAGCCTCGACTCCTCTCCAAGTTGCTTGGCTACAAAATGACACTAAGGGAATGTGTTGCCAATACTGTGACACCATAACAACTGAACTAAAAATATATTTTGACTAAGACTGAGGACATTGCATTATCATATACACGGGGGTTTGCTTCTGGAACCTTTATTCAGCTAAAGAAAAATATTATGGCTACTAATGACATTGGTAGTATCTAAGTTCTTAGGGCAGAATAAAACCTAAAAGCATTCTATCTATTTGTGGTGCTCTGTGGCCCCCTCATCACCACTAGCCAAAGGACAAAATGACCCAGCCCTGGGTACAAGTGGAAAGAAAGGTCAACTCTGAATCATGGCGGTATCCAATAGAAGGGGATCATTTGTATTTCAGAAATTTGCTAAAGTAAATCATGTTTAACCATGTACTTCTGTGTGTTGTCTATACCCAGTTGATCCGCATAACCAACGCCTCATGGATAAAGCAAATCCCACATCTCCCAAGAGTTTCTCAAAAAAGAAACACTGAATCTCATGTGCACTGGGAACAAGATTATGCTTGATAGAAATCAGCAACAATGCATCAAATATGCATGTCCAAATTACAACATTAAAATAGACTTCTAACTTATTCCCTCTCATGCATATAAAGCACTAGCAATATCCCCCACAATGTCAAAACATGGAAATGGTGGGTGGATTAACTACTTCAATTCTGTATCTGACAGCTACTCCAAAATCATCATTCAAATATAGACCAGAAATAGGTGACTAAAGTTTAAAAAATGTTTCATCACTTCTCACATAACCATTTGTTCTCTGTATTTATCATAAATTTGTCATCATGAGCAGCACTGAGAAGATGGCAATGTGTGATCATAGCCTCACATTAAAAGACACTGGGCACACCCAACTTTGATCTAGATTTCCATCCTGCTTAAAATCATTGGGGAATTTTTCTTTTCATGTGTGTTCAGTTCGCAATAAAATATTGTTTGTCTGATCAGTAGAAAGTCTTAAAAATAGCAGAATGAACACCAGCTGATTGTAATTTCTACTTCATAAAAACAGTTGTTAGGCTTTCTGTTCCAGTCAGAAAGACTTGTCAGGGGTGAGCGTTTGAGGCTTGGATAACTTGGAATTCATCTTTTGCATCTGAAGTTGAAACAGCACCAGACCCAGATGTGCAGTTGGTTTCTATTCAATTTAACCCCTCTAAGAAAATTATACTTACTTGCATAGGTTTTTGTTTTTTCCTGAATGCCCAGATCAAGTAAACACACCTATTTCATTTTAATTGCAGAGCCAGGGATGCCCACTGAGACAACATGCTAATTCTTTTTTTTCTCTGACTAGTATTGAAGGCAGACTTTCCTGAGGAAGGATTTTCAAGTCACTCCCAATCTCTGATATTAGTACATCTTAGGAGACTGCAAATGCACATGGCTATATATAATGGAAACAATAAGTCATTACATCTCTGTACCTTATACTGTGTATTGTTCTCCTTGATACCCTGGAACACTCTAAAATGGAAAACTTACCCAACTTGTTTTTACCTTTGTGATCACTGACCCTTAAATTGCATTCATCAAACTCCTAACTCCTTCCCAGATAGCTACATAATGCTTAATCCTGGTTATCTTACTTCCAATCTGGCTTAGGAGGAGAAACGTATGTTCCACTAGCAAAGGCATAGAAGAATCAAACAAGAGCCAATGAAAACTACTCCCTGTGCCAGCTTTATGGCTTAATCTATGCACTACCCAGATATCAGACTCCCTTAAGTCTCCTTTAGACACATTCAACTGAGGACCTGGGACATGGGGAATGACAAGAAAAGAGGCTATTTTCTCTCCTTTGTTTGTGATAAGTTCCACTGTGATAAAAAACCCCGTAAGTTAGCTTATTTCTTGGGTCAACCATGAGAATTGGCATAGTGTAGGCATAGACCCAGAGCCCTTACATAAACAGATGCATTATTCTAGGAGATTTACTATGTAAGCCAACATGAGGAGAATTTTATGGAAGGCTTAATGACTTTCAGAGGTTTAATGAGTTTTAAATGTGAGATATTTGGTCAAAAAGTAAAAAATGATAATTAAAAGTTTTTAAAAAATTGCTTCACTCTGGAACCCAAACAAAGGTTTACTTTGGAAGCATTTGCTTTTGTGATCACTGTTTAGGTTTTCCCACAATCCGGGCTCTTTCTGGAAATCATAAATACAATGTTTACTAACAGAATGAGCACTAGCAATTAGCAAAGTTATAACCAAGGCTGAGTAAATAACTCTAATGTTTGCTATGAAAATTGCCAATGAAAGACTCACCATTATTGCTCAAACTCAGAAGAGACTCTCTGGAAGTTGTCTGGAAGAAGGCAACATTATTCCAGAGAAAGGATATCGACTGTGAAATTAAATATGCAAGAGTGTGAGTCACAATTTAGACTTTAATAAGCTCAGAATCTAGTCTTAATGTGTTATCTATAAAATGGGAGTAATAATAATGATTTAATGGAGGGTTATTAAGGGTTAAATAAAGTATGAGAGCAATATACATAGTGGACAGAAATATGGTGTGAGGGTTAATTCCTTTGTTTCCTAGATCCCTAGAGGATATCTTCTAAAAATCAAGTTCTGCAAATGTTTTCACTCAGGAGACACACAAATCCAATTTCATTTCCACACACCTCCCCCTTTAGCCTATACCTTCATAAACCTGTCAAGGCAGCATAAGGAAATGATTGCATCAACATGATCTTCTGCTTCTAGCAAGATGAATGACTGGATGTTTAGGGAAAAAAAAACCTCTCCTTTGTATTTTAAATTTTTAGCTCATAGATAGGTGATAAATAGGTAAGTTACTAGGTAGACAAGTAGATAGACAGATGATAGATGTTACTAGGTGATAGATAGACAGGTGGATGATAGATGATACACAGATAGAGATGCGTAGATAGATGATAGAGATAGATTATACATTCATGCATACATACAAACATGTATACATAGATAGCATAGATAGATGATAGATAGATAGATAGATAGATAGATAGATAGATAGATAGATAGAAGGCGCATAGATACATAGTTAGATATACCAGTCGAATGCAAAGGAGATCCATTTTATGGGAAAGTTATAGTCTTGGTCCTGTGCAGGATAGCAAGTTGAACCTCATACCCCTAAAGACTACAAAGAGGGGAATCTAAAGGGAAAACTTTTCAGTAGCAATTTATGAAACGAACACTTGCTTTTTCTTGGCTTTGGATGATATAACATCCTCATTTATAGTCTATACACTTGTAGAGAAGAAACTAAGCAAGAAAGAAAAACTTAAAATCCTCAAGAAATTAAGAAAGTGACATTATAAAAGAATTGTGGGAAATTAGAACAGATACCACAAAGTAAAGTAGAAGAAAAAGAATACATATCTTAGTGAATTAAGATCAACACAACTGTTTTTTTCCTCTTTCATTCAAAAGCAAAATTGTCAAACTGAATTAATGCATATACACAATCAGACAAAATATACCTATGCATTATTTATAAGAAAAACAAAATAGTTGAAAATAAAAGTAAGCTTTTGTACCCCAGGCAAGCAAAAAAAATCCTTAATATAATAATTTAAGCAAAATAAAACTTAAAAGCAATAATATGTTCTAGATACAGAGACTTTCTGCATTTATTTAAACATTACTATTGTTTAGGTAATCATAGTGATGTTGAATTTGTGTGTACTGAGCAGAATGCCTTCAGCTGTGAAAGGTAAATTAACAAGTGCAACTAGATATATGTAATTTCACATTATGTAGACAATTTTTTGCAGCTTTTAGTAGAATACATAAAATAAGAATGGTAGATTTCTTGAGTCACTTAGTCTTGAAAACATACAAAGAACACTGTTCTCAGCTGGAAAGATTTTATTTTTGAAGGAGACAAAAAGGAAAAATTATTATATTCTAGAGTTTGAAACAAGCTCAACAAGTTTCAAAGAACCTCAAGCTCATAAAATTTAAAAAATTATAAAGGAAGTTATATCATGCATAATACAAAAAATTATAAAAACCAATATAAACATATGAAAACCTAAATATTCTTAAAGTCAAAGAATAACTCACTATAAATTATAAGACTTAACTGACCATATAGGTATTATTTAACAAAAATACATGAAAAATAAAATTAAAATAATGCTTAAGGAGAAATGTATACTCTTTAATGTTTATGCTAAAACAAAAAAAAATGTATGATGACCATCAATTGAAATATTTATAAAACAGTAGCTTAATCCCACAGGTAATGATGGGAAATAATGGACATTAATTTTAAAAGAAAACAAAAGCCAGGTAGTGTTGACACAGGCCTTTAATCTCTGCACTTGGAAGACAGAGGCAGGTGGATCTTGTGAGTTCAAGGCCAGCCCAGTCTATAAAGTAAGTTCTAGGACAGTCAGAATTAACAATAGAGAAACCCTATCTCAGAAAAACAAAAAGAAACCAAAACAAAAGTAGAAAAAAACAAAAAGCTCATTTCTTGAAAAAAATTAATACATTGATTAATGGCCAAAAAGTGTAAAATTTACAAATAACATGAAAGATATAAAAAGGTCTATAGTTGTACGTGAATTGAGAAATCAGATTTAAAAAGCAGTTTTATAAACTACTCCATGTAAATATTTGAAAGTTTAGATAAAGGAGCAATACACAAACACATATGATTCATCAAAACTAATTTAAGAAAATATTTAAACACACACACACAACCAAATGATCCCATAAGCTTGAAAGAAAGGAGACTGATGATTAATTATTCCCCACTGGGAAGCATTAAGCTGAAAGGTTGCGTGAAAGTTCTGCCTGATATTCATGTCTAAAATATATCAATTCTTGTAGACAAGAGAAGATGAAAGAATATTTCCAAATTAATTCTACAAGAGCAGTATCAATCTTGAACCCAAAATTTGACATAGTATAAGAAAATAAAATTGATGCTGGAGAGGCAGCTTGACAAACGGGACTTTCATACAACTCTGAGGACTGAGTTGGGGCCCTAGAACTTATATAATAAGCCGGGTATCCCACAAATGCTTGTGGTTCCAGTGCTGAAGGATCTGACCACATCTCCTGGCCTGAAGCACTCTGGAGTGTGCAACCACACAAATATGTGCATATTCACACATAAATAGATGAATACTTTCTAAAGAAAAATATATACCATTCAAATATTCAAACACCAATAAGTAAAAGGGACATTGGCAAAATGTATCTTAAAAACTAGACATCATAAATTTCAGGTGACCCCTGGAAATAAATTTAGTTCATAATTAGCTAATACAATTAGACAGCTAAGAACCTCATAAAAGGGAAAAATAGTATTTTCATAGATAGCAAAAAGTTGTTCAATAAAATTCTACAAACATTTCTCACTTTAAAAATTCTTAAGAACTAGAAATGGAATGAAATTTTCTTAATGTAATAATCTGTTGTCCTCGTTAGATTTATTGGCAACATGGCACAACCTAGAGTCTCCTAAGGAGAATGTCAACTGAAGATTTTTCTCCATCAGAGTGACTTTCAGGCAGGCATGTTTGTGAGAGATTGTCCTGATGATGATTTCTGTAGAGGGGCCCAGCCTAATGTGGGCTTCACCATCCCTAGGCAAGTGGAGCTGGGCAGGATAAGAGAGCTAACTGAGCATGAGCCAGAGAGCAAACCACTAAGCAGCATTGCTCCATGGTTCTTGCCTCTAACTTCCTGCCTCAATGTGCTGGATAGTTTGGTTTTTTTTTAAGTTTCACCTTTTTTTGTTATTCTTTCATATAGTACATCCCAGCATCCTTCCTACTTAGTCTGCACTCCTCCCAGCTCCCCATTTCTCCCACTCCCCTAAATCTAGCTCCCATCCTCCCACCCCCATCCCAGCCTCTTCGCAGGAAAGAGAAGTCTTCCCAGGGTTATTGCTCAAACATGGCACAACACGATGGAACAGGGTCAGGCACTATTCCCTACTTTAAAGGTGGACTAAGCAATCCAGCAGTGGGAGAAGGGTACCAAGGGCAGTCGAAAGGTTCAGAGACACACCCATCCACTGCAATCTGTATGAGTTCTGCAAGAGCACCAAGCCAGGCAACCTCAAGACATAACTGGGGGACCCAGCAAGTTCCGTGTCTATCACTTCAGACTCTGTGAGCCCCTAAGAGTGTCGGTCAGTTGGCTCTGTGGGGTTTGTTCTCCTTATGTCCTTGACCCCTCTGGTACCCACAATCCCGCCTCCCTCCACCCCTTCATTGGAGGTCTCTGGGTTCTGTTCTTTATTTGGCCCTTGGCCTCTCCATCTGCTCTCAGCAGCTTCCAGAGGAAATCTCTCTGATGAAGACAGGGCTAGGTACCAATCTATAAGTAAAGCAGAATAACTTTAGAAGTCCTCTCCTGGCTATCCAGTCTCTAGTTCCTGGTCTTCTCTGGAGTATTGGTCATGGGTTCTCTCTTTTAGCATGGTGTTCTGTTCTTTCACTGTCCTAGCCAATCCTGCAGGGAGGATAGGCTATAGCTTGAAGGTTTTTTTTCCCAGTCCCACCACTGGAATCATTGCCTTGTTACAGATGATGGCCTGTTTAGGCTTCCTATCCCCCATTACTAGAGATCTTCCTAGGGTCTCCATTGATTCCAGTGAGTTTCCACTGTTCTAGGTCTCCCGATTTTCCCTTACATGTCCTTCAATTCTGGTTGTCTCTCCATATACTCTCTTCCTCCATCCCTTCCTCTTCTCTTGGTCTCTTCTCTTCCCATTCCCATCCTTCCCCATCACTGACATCGTAAGTTCTATTTCCCCTTTATCAGAGAGATCCCTGTGTCCTCATAGGGGCCCTCCTTCTTGCATAGTCTCTCTTGGTCTATGGTTTGCAGCACCTGTGTCCTTTGCTTAACAGTTAACATACATATATTTGCGGGTACATGCCATGTTTGACTTTCTGTGACTGGGTTACCTCACTCAGGATGTTTTGTTTCTAGTTCCATCCATTTTCCTGCAAAGTTCATGTAATCATTTCTTTTAATAGCTAAGTAGTACTCCATTGTGTACATGTGCCACAATTTCTTTATCCATTCTTCAGTTGAGGGGCATCTAGGTTGTTATATGTCAACTTGACACAAGCTATAGTCATATGAAAGGAAGGAACCTCAGTTGAGAAAACACCTCCATAAGAGCTGGCTATAGGCAAGCCTGTAGGGCATTTTCTTAATTAGTTGTTGATGGAGGAAGGTCCACCCACTGTGGGTAATACCACCCCTGGATTGCTGGTTCTGGGTTCTATAAGAAAGCAAGCTTAGCAAGCTATGAGGATCAAAACAGTAAGCAGCATCCCACCATGGCCTCCAGCTTCTGCCTCCTGGTTCATGCCCTGTTTTGAGTTCCTGTCCTGATTTTCTTCAGTAATGAACAGTCTAAAAGCATAAGCCAACTAAACCCTTTCCTCCTCAAGTTGCTTTAGTCATGGTGTTTCATCACAGCAATGGTTACTCTAACTAAAATGTTTGATTTGCTGTCATAGCTTCCCATAATGATGGACTGTGACTTGGAAGTATAAGTCAAATAAACCCTTTTGTCCCCTAAGTTGGTTTTGGCTAGAGTTTTATCATAGCAACAGAATGAACTATATACACAGAACGGGGGTGATAATCATACTTAATGAAAATTGATTAAAAGCCTCTTTAAAAATTAGAAACAGAATCAGGATCTCACCACATCTACTCAGCCAACTTGTAGAGGTTTTAGCTTAGATAAATATGGGCTAGAGAATAATTTGTGTACCAGAATATGGGCAGCTTTTATTTTAATAGTAGAAAATTAGGAATTACCCAATTATGCTTGTTTTTTAGAATTGATACATTAACTGTGATGTCTTTATAGAATGACCTCCAATGTAACTAGAGAATAAATGAGCTGTATCTACATATCCACAGGCATAAATAGTGCTAAGCTAAAAGCTAATCCCAAAACACATATGCATTTTATCATTCCATTTTATGAAATGTATTAAAGTTCATAAATGAAAGTGTGTTCATATATTTTGAGATATATATATATATATATATATATATATATATATATATATTATAAAAAACTAACAGTGCTCAAATTCAAAATCTTTCCATGTAAGAGGAGCAAGGGGGTGTGGAGTCAGGCTCATGTAAAATTCTCAGTTTATTAAACTAGTAGTGGATACTCAGGTATTTATAATTTAAACTATTCTTATAGTAATTATATGATATTTTGTAATATCATATTAGTCATTATGAATACAGACAGAATCCTATATTGTACTTTTCTGTCTCCCCATTGAAAGAAAGTATCATTTCTAAGCTGGGCAGTAGTGGCACATAACTTTAATCCCAGCACTTGGGAGGCAGAGGCAGGCAGATTGCTGTGAGTTTGAGGCCAGCCTGGTCTACAGAGTGAGCTCCAGGACAGCCAGAGTTACAACAGAAAAACCCCGTCTCTAAAAACCAAAAGAACAAATAAAAACAGAAAGTATCATTTCTAGAAAGTTTCCGATGTTATATGCAAGGGTAATTATTTAACGATTTGCATTTTTGCTTGCATAACTAGTAGCTGACTTTTCCTATTTTATTTTCCTTTGCATTTTTCTGTATCTACACTGCCACTTCCAACAGAATCATAGGTTCACGCTGTGTAACGACCGCCCTTAAAGACAGGTTCTCTTAGTGATTTGCAAATGATTTCACTTCTCCAAATTACTTCCTCAACAGTAATGCCAGAAATATAATACCTGTCCCGTACGATGAGGAAAAATTTATTAAGTGGGATATCATCCTGTAATTTCATAAGCACTAAGTAAATAATGAACTATTGTGGATTGTTGGTTGTTGAGAAATTAAGTAGCTCATGAAATGCCAGCACAGTGTTGGACACAAAGCTGTTATTGGTATCATGAATCTTTGGCTTTGTCTGTTTCTCTTCTCTTGTGGCCTTCTAAAAGCAGCTGTTCCTACTTCAGGACTATGCCTGTTTCTATGATGCACAGCTCTATTTCTGGAGGACAGATTATGGAGAGCAAGTTCTTTTTATTTTTTAAGATATTTATCTGTTGTCTGCATGCCTATCACAGTTGGTTACAAAGAAAAGAAGTCTTGAATGTTTGCTAGATTGGATTAGCCTACTCCATTCCTTCAAGGCTGCATGCTAACAACATGTTTGATAATATTCATCATTTGATCTCTCAAGATTCATCCAAGAGCCAACTCTCCTCCTTAACTTTGAGTGATAAACTCTTTATCTCTAAAGCATTTTGGCTGACCAGCTTCTTTGATCATTGTAAAAACTTCTCCCTTAAAGTTCAGTGAAGTGACTTCCACAAAAGCTGTTCCTCCACAGATCACATAAAAGCTCCTCAAAAACTAGTTTTGCTTCTTCCCTTCATTCCTCCAGTCCTTCCCTGAATTCTAACCATGAATCACTAGGTCTTCTTTATCTAACAAGAAGAGATAATAACTTACCCTTGCTCCATTTAGTTTAAACTTGAAATTCCTATGACCTTAACTTACCCAGTAATTATCTTGAACTGATGTAATAACCCCTTGGCATTCTCATGGTATCAGTATTTTATCTTATCTCTTCTTTATGCTTGTTTTTTCTCTCTTCATTTACTATGGGTTATGTCCTGTTGTATTCTGAATCATAAAATCAAGTGTGCAACTTAGGACTCGGTCAAAGATATATTGAAGAGATTACTAAGAAATAATGTCTTATAAACCCTGAATAGTACTAAAAATCAGTACAGAATGTGTTTTGTGACTCTCTAACTCCTCAAAGAAAAACCCAAACAAAAGAGTCATGTTTCCATTCAATGTGCTACAGAATGAAAATTTTAATCCAAATAAACATTTAGAGACAACAACAAAAATTCAGGGTCATCCTTCTCTGTGAAAATCCACAAAGTAAATATGGCAGCTGTACAGCGTGAGGAAGGAGAAAGAAAGAGAAGTTATAATATTGTGGCACTATTTTCTTTTTGAGAAATACAAAGGAAAGTCACTACATTTCCTTTCCATTTTAGATGGCTCCACAGTGAACCTGTAACTTCTAATCCCAGGACTCTGACTGTTTAGCCTTGAGTTACTTGCAGAATCTATAACAACAGAGGAATTTTCTGCAAAGGCAATATGAAAGAATATGTAGTCTTGAGAAACAATTCAAATACATTTTGGGGTAGACAGTGGATAGGAGTTCTGAAGCACCGTTATTCTACAGTAAGTATCGATGATACTAAAAGGGTCCCCTATCTCACCACATCACTAAAAACCGTCTTATTTGCCCCCAAAATAAATTTTTATTGAAAAATTTTCTCATACAGTATATTTTGATTATGTTTCTCCCTCCTCTAATTCCTTCCAGGTCCTCCTCACCTCCCCACCCACCCAAATTGATGTTCTTTTTTTAACTCTCTCTCTCTTTCAAACAAAGACAAAATAACAAGAAACACATACCAAAAAAAAAAAGCAAAGCCACAAAAAAACAAGCAAAAGACCAGTAAAACAAAAAAAAATGCCAAAACAAAGAAAAATAAACAAGTCCACAGAAATACAGTTGAGGTCATTTAGTGTTAGCCAACTACTCCTGGATATGAGGCTTACCCTAAAGTATGGTTGATATACCCAGTGAGACTCTACTGAAGAGGCTGTTTTTCCCTTCGCCAGCAGTTGCCAAGTACAGATAGCTTCTTGGTTAGGGGTGGGAATTCCCCCATGTCCACTTCCCCCTCTCAGTCCTGGAGTCCCATCTGGTTGGAACTGTTAGAGTCTTGTGCATGCTGTCACAGTCTCTGTGAATTCATATGTGCATCGGTCTTGTTGTGTCTGGAAGACATGATTTCCTTGAAGTCATCCTCCACTTCTGGCTCTTAAAAATCTGTCTTCTTCCTTTTCTACAGAGACCAACCTTGAGGGAAGGGCTTTGATAAAGACATTCCATTTAGGGCTGAGTGCTTCAAAGTTTCACATTGTCCAGTTGTGGGTCTTTGAGACCCATCTGCTGCAAGAAGAAGCTTCTCTGACATAGGTTGTACACTAGTCTATGGGTATAGCAGTGTGCCGTTAGGAATCTTTTTTTTTTTGCTATGTTACTTTAGCAGAATAATAGTATTAAACCCATGACCTATGTGGTCTCATGTTCTTGGCCACTTAAGCGTATTGAATGTAGGTTCCATCTAATGGAATGGGTCTTAAATTCAATTTTAAAAAACTGATTGATTACTTTCATAATATTTGTGCCACTGTTGTACAAGTATATCTTTCAGGCAGGTCATAGGTTGTAGGTTGTAGGGTTTATATCTGGGACCTATTGAGAATTAACTTTCTCTGCTGGTATAGTGGAAAGTAATGTTCCATACCATGAACTAGTCAGTAGGGGTAAAGCTTTGAGTTAGGGGCCAGCTTAACTTCTTCATGTTTGATGACAAAAGTAAGTGTTGTCTTCAGCAACAGGACCTTACCATAAGGTTGTAGAGAGCAACCAATAGCCTTGGCAGTAGCCTGAGTTCTGTGGGCATTTCCATGGGGTCCCACTGACCAACAACTCAACAAGATGTAATCCATTTCTGAAACCTGAGGTTTTACTTAATGGAATAAGATGTATAGTTGGGACATTTTATCCCTATCACTTGGTGACTCCATTTAGATTCCTTTAATATATGTATATATTTTAGGAAGCTTCTATAGGAGTAGTTTTCTATGTGGTTTTTCAAATGACCATTAGTGTCAGTTGTCCCTCCCCATATGCCCTCCTTCATCCTTCTTTATTATCCCCATCAACTTTTAATCTTCTTATTCCAGTTTCCCCTTTCTTTCTCCATAATAGTATATTCTATTTCCCCTTCTTGAGGAGGTCCTAACCTCCCACCTGGTCCCTTACTAGGTACCCTAACCTCAATGGTGATTTGTATTATAGCATACATTTTGAAATCTTAAAAGCTAACATCAACATATAAGGAAAACATACAATATTTGTCTTTCCCCTGAACTTTTTTATAATGTCAGCCACATTGAGTTTATCTGTTGACCACAGATGACCCATGGAATTCCAGTTAGTGAGCCTTAACCACTCCTACTGCACAGATAAGAGATATTCACATGAATGGTGATCTCACCCCCAAGTTTCAGAAACAATGGAAATGAGTCTGGAATATACATCTGTTAATACGGATAACTTCAGTCTGCAGCTTTGAAGAAAGGTACATGCAGGTGTTTCTATGCAAACATTTCTTACTAGCTGGAATAAAACAGCTAGATGAGAGGAATATAGAAGTTTTATAAACACTACTAAAACATTCAGATCAATAAAAAAGACCAAAAACTTGATTGAATAAAACATCTTGCTTCCACCTCATTGCATCCTTGTCCATATTGATCAGCTGTAATAGAGCATGACAAAAGGTATTGATTGGGTGAGGCAATTCTCAGGTATTTGAGACTTGAAAGCAGCTATAGACTGCCAAGAAGGCAACGCTCTACACGAGCCTAAAATGAGAATGGTTAAGTGAAAAGAGGGCTGGGACTTAAGGTATTCAATGTCTGTATCCATATGGCAAATGACTTGCTTGAGGCAGAATAGGTCTCATTTACTCCACCCATAAGTTACAGATAAGCATATGTTGGTTATTGTCTTATAAATAGCTGTTGATAAAATGCCTGCTTAAAGTATTTGCCTGGGTTTCTGTAATATTGATTTCTATTAGACTCTCAAAAACAGCAAAAGCAGATTGAACACAGAGTTCTTTCTACCTCTGTGTGTGTGTGTGTGTGTGTGTGTGTGTGTGTGTGTGTGTGTAAAAGGAGAGAGAGAGAGAGAGAGAGAGAGAGAGAGAGAGCATGAATGGCAGAGAACAGTATGAAAGGTTTAAATCCACCCACCCAGACATAGAAAACAGAAAGATGACTGTATAAAATTTTATGTCTTTATATCTTTGTGTGTGTGTGTTTTTATGCACACACATGCATACATGCATGTGTGCATATATGCACATATGTGCGGGTGACCACAAAGGACAAGAGAGGGTATCAGATTACCTGGAACTAGAGTTTCAGGCAGTTGCAATCGGCAGGACATGGATGCTAAGAATGAAACTATGCTCTCCAACAACAACATGAACTCTTACCCACTGAACCACCTATCCAGCCCAACAGAATAGTTTTGTTTTAACTGCAAAGCTGTAAGATGAATCCTTGGTAAATACAGCAGAAGATCACAATGATATTGGAGTCAAATTAAAGATTATTGTTAGAAAGTGAGAGAAACAATCCAGTTCCCAAATGCCCTCCCCAATACCTGATATTCAGAATACAGCCACAGCCTCACTCTGTCTAGATGCTGAAGCTTTATTCTGAATATGTTATGACCAAAGTGCCTGACAAAATGCATTTTAAGGAAAGAGGGCTTATTTGGACTCCTGGTTTGAGGACACAGACCATCAAGACTGGACAGCACAGCAGCAGGAGCAGCAGGCAGCTGGCTATAGCATACCCATAGTCCTGACCCACAGTTGTGAAGCAGAAAGAGATGAATGCTGCTGCTCAGCTCTCCTTCTCCTTTTCATTGAGGCCAATGCCCAGCCCACCAGACTGTGCAACCACAGCAAGGGTAGGTCTTCCTGTCTCAGCTAAATTTTTACTAGAAACACCCTCAAGACATGCCGATGAGTCTATACCCTAGTGTAATCCTAAATCCAGTCAGGTCGACAATGGACCTTAAGCATCACACTGAAGAATGTAAAATCCAAGGACTCTGGGAATGGGTATACTAGGCATAGCTGAGATTCAGCCTGCTGGAGGGTGGCATTGATGGAATATGAGAAGGACGGAGTGTCTGGAAAGAGGAAGTGGCAGATATCTTAAAATGTTAAAGTTGAATGAATTAAAGTCAGGATCATTATGTCCCAGAAAAATAGTTGTTCAGGAAAGCAACAGTAGTGGTAGTACACTGCTTATACTAAGTGTTGATTTAATGAAAAAAAAAACTGTTTTCAGATGAAAAGGGAGTAAGACTGAGACTGTATTTGTTAGAATTAGTGGGAATAAATGGATTTTTATAGCTAGAAATTGGTTATGAAAAGTAGCCAAAAAGCATATCATTCAGAAATAAGGGAAAAATGCCAAATAGGTAACAGTCCAGAGACAGGGACCAGGACTATGGAGGATGATGTAGATGCATATATATACACATATATGTGTATACATAGGCATATATAATATATATAATATATATACACACACACATACACACACATATATATGCATATATATCAAAGAAAGCTTGTAGAGCCATTCTGCTCTTTAAATTGTAGGTCTGTGTATTGAAATATATTCATAAAACCAAAGACAAGAGTTGTACTTTCTCTAATGTAATAAAGAGTTCCAAGCTATTTAATAAAAATAAGATGGAAATGTGCAGAAAAGACCAATCAATGAGTCTGTCTCAACATTCAAAGGCCAGGAGGAACCGGGAATCCCCACCTCCGCATCTTCTCTAGCAAATCCCCTTTGGTGACTTGCTACTCAAGTGAGCCCTCATCTGCAGCTGATGAGGTGATGCACCACAGCTTCTGGGTGATGGGAAGCAGGTGACACAGCAGAGCATCCCAGTCGTAAATGCCTTTATTTACCCTCCACCTTCAGTGATGGAGCTTTGGGACAGTGTTTGCTCTTGCAGAGAGTAAAACTTAATTCCTGAGAATTGTGGCCTTGTAAGCGTTCTAAAACTTCTTTTGTGTTTTGCAAATCTACTTGCCTACACCTTCAAAAATGAACAAGGTGTGTGCCTTTCACTATAAGACAGGGTGGAGGAAGGAGATGTCAGCTGCTCACCTCAGGGCCTTGCATTGTACGGTGCTTTATGTTCCTAAATATAAGGCTCCCTGATTTCTTTTGATTTTCATTTTTTAGTTTTAAAACATAAATTTTATAGATTCATTATTAATAACGTTTTTATTATTTTTGTACATTGTAGAATGGCTAAATCAAGCCAGCTCATTCATTATCTTACAAATCATATTTACAGGGAGAACACGTCAAGTTTCAAGTAGATTTTAAAAACTATAGTCACCACACAATGAATCTTTAACTTCTTAGTTCTATCTAACTGAAATGTATACCCTTTGGCCCATATCTTCCAACTCCTCTACCTCCCCCAGCCTCTCCTAACTACTTTGATACACACAAGTTTTATGAGGTTGGCTTTGGATTCCACACATGACTGAGATCATGTTTATTCTCCTTTGTCTGGCTTATTTCACTTGACACAATGTGTTCCAGGTCTATCATGTTTTCTTCTCTTCTAAAGCTTAAGTAGAATTCTCTTGTGTAAACACAATACATCTTGTTTATCCATTCACCTGTTGATAGACACCTAGGTATCTTGACTATTTTGAAGGCAGCAATGAACATGAGAGATCATTTCATCATCCTGATTTCATAGTCTTTGGGCATGTGCTCAGAAGGGAAACTGCTTGTCATATGGTAGTTTTATTTTTAATTTTTACAGAATGTCCATACTATTTTCCGTTAGGAGTACACTAAGTTACATTCTCACCAGCGGAGTATCATGGCTCTTAGTCTCCCCCACTTTCACTAACAATCTTCTGTTGTCTGTTTGTTAATAGCCATTGTCACAGAACTGGTATCAGGTCTCCTAATGTCTTATACTGCAAAATGCCTTACAGTCTTGGATATAAACTATGTTTTTAAAGCATTTTTCCAACTATGAATTTCTTATTCTCATGCAAAGCGGTAGACCTTATCTTCAGAAAAGTTCCTATATGTAAATTTTACATATACTTGAATCAAATTTGAGCCCCTGCTGCCCATTCGTGCAACCTCAAGTATCCTTGAGTCTTTTGTGACTCTATCTTCCTTACATCCTCAAATCTAAATAATATTAAATTAAATTTCTAAATGGACAGAAAGAGTAGAATTTGAGTCCTAACTGATTTATTGGGTGGAACCAAGGATAACCACAGAATGCACTATTGTATTTTATTTGGGAATATCCTGGAATAAGAACTGGTTCTAGATTTCTTTCCTCTTGATTCTTTGGACTCTGCTCCTTTATCACGTCTACCTCTATTCAGCCTTCACTGGTTTCTAAGGAATGTCTTTACTACCTAGACGCCTGAATTCCCAGCCTCAACTTGTAAAACAAAAAAACCAAACAAAAATAAAAAAACAAACGCCCTTAACAGTACATTTTGACATTCTGTAAAAAAAAAGAAAATGTGCCTAATTTGTTCTACATAATCAAGGCTGCCATATGTCTTCAATGGATGTCAAGTGAAAATGTAGTTAATACCTCATAAAACCTACATAAAGATGTCAAATGCCCATAATTAAAGATGAATCTTCTTTGAGCTATCGCTTTACCAATTAGCCACCTGGAGCTGTCTGGCCAAGTCCTAATCAATTAGACAGTTGTGGATGTTTTGAAGATGTACAAGTCCTAAGGAGAGTTGGGAATACTTAGCAAGCTTAGTGGTGATGATAGTGCCAGGATAACTGGATACAGGATGTTCTCATTATGACAACGCCTCATGCAGTGCTGTTCCACTCCCTCAGGTAATCACCATTGCAGGGAACTGAGCAACATCACTGAGCCTTGCCCTTTTAGACTATTAGAATTCACAGTGGCCATGTGGGGAGCAATCATGTGGACATCACAGGAAGTTACTTTCTGAACTAACTTACTTTCTCCTGGTTCCTTCCTTACTACAAAGGACAATCAAGTCCTGACTTCAGCTTGCTACACTGGCATAATAACAGTTCATTCCATTCTCCATCTATTCTCCAACTGAGGGAAATGTCATCTTTGGTGTCTCTTGCCCCTGAGAGGGGACATGAGACAGAACAGATATTGAGCCACCTCCCAGATACTCCAGTTATCACTCCAACAATCTGCTTCATTATCTGCCTTCCCTCAGCCTTCCCCCTTCACTCATTTTGCCCTTGGATGGCAGCAATATTGTTTCACTCCAGGGGTTATCCTCACCAGATTTAGGAGGGGAAAAAAAACAGCTCTGGGTATCTGGGTGACCTTATGATGGGTCACTGGGTCTTGCACAATGTTTTCTGTTTAAAAAATAAAAATAAAAGCTTTCCTTTCTGTCTTTAAAACAAATACATACTCCAATGCATGATTATTTATGTCAGTAAAGGGCAATATCAGTATATGCTGTTTGTAGAAGGCAGCCAGATGTTGGAGAATATCCTTCAGTGGAACTGAGGAGGCTGAGTCTGTGACTGTATTATTACTGACACCGCTGGTGGTGTAAAGGTGCTGGCAGGAATGAGCCAATGGAAGTGACTACTCAGAAGCTATTTGCCATACGCGTAGAGTGCTAACTAGAGAATCCTGTTGATTTTTTTTTTTTTTTTGGTGTTCTTAAAAAACTGCCTGAGAGTTGGACTTGGGGCTAGAAATAAAACTGAAACATGTTTAGAATCAACAGAATGTAACTATTTCAATGGCGGTGGAAAATGCTATGCCTCTTACAGAGTAAAGGAAGTCTCACATTACATAATTAAAACCATATCCTCATAGCTAGGAAGAGGAGTGGTGGCTGTATTTAAAGTTAGTGGGAGCTTTCTGAGACTATGTGTTTCCTGTCAGCACCTCTACTGAAAGCTCTATTTCAGCAGTTCTCAACTGGTGGATCATCAACTCTTTGGGGGTCCAACAACCTTTTCACAGGGGTCACCTAAGACCATCTGCATATCAGATTACGATTCATTACATAATTACATTACACTACATTAATTACATTACGATTCAAAACAGTAAGCCAGGTGGTAGTGCCAAACGTCTTTAATCCCAGCACTCAGGAGGCAGAGGTAGGCAGATCTCTGTGAGTTCCAGGCCAGCCTGGTCTACAAAGTGAGTTCTAGAACAGCCAGAGTTACAACAGAGAAGCCCTGTTCTGTAAAAACAAAAAACAACAACAGCAGTGATTCATAACAGTAGAAAAATTACAGTTATGGAGTATCAATGAAAATAATTTTATGGCAGGGGCTTACCACAGCATGAACTGTATTAAAAGGTCACAGCTTTAGGAAGGTGAGAACCAGTGCTCTGCATGTCTGCTGCCTGACAGCCAAGGCCAACTGCCTTCAGTGTCACCGCAACCTCTGTAGCTTGTATCCTGAGCACACACCATTATTCAACATTCAGTTTCTTCTAGGACTGTACAACCTACACAGAATATTCTCCAACTGAGTTTTCACACACATCTTCTCTGTATTTGCTGGCATCTTCCTATAACCCCTCTACATTTCCCAGAAAGACTTAACTTCTAGAAGTTCGCAATAGTGACTTTTTAGTTATTTTGTGGATTTTCCCCCATCTTTTCAAAAGAGCAGCCAGCTGTAAACATAGGGATTGATTCACCAATAGATTATTTTTCCATTATGTATGCATGTGTGTGTTTAAGCAGTGTTCTGTTTTCTACTTTCAGGAAAATGTGTGTTAGCAGAGTTTCACATACCTGCTAGTTAAAACAATATTGAAACTATTAAAAAAAAACAAACTGATTTTTCCCAACTTCAACTCCAGTTTAGTTCTACTTCATCAGATAATCAAAGTCAATCATATTCCATGTCTTCTTATATCACAGTCCAAGTCAGTCATGTTCCATGTACTCTTGTATCTGCGCATAAAAATTACAATCTGTCGGACTGGAGAGAGGGCTCAGCTGTTGAGCACTTGCTGCTCTTGCAAAGGACTTAGATTTGGTTCCCAGCACCCACATGATAGCCCATAGTGGTCTGTAACTCTAATTCCAGGGGATCTTATAAGTTCTTCTGACTTCTCTGAACTTCTACATGTGCTCATATATTCACGCAGGCTCACACACATACACAAAAAATAATAATTAAAAACTCAATCTTCACAGACTAGTGCCTAACCCAAACAACATTAGAGAGGCTTCCATTGCAGCTGATGGGAGCCATGTGAGGCCCAGGGCCAAACATCGGGTAGAGATCAGGGAACCCTGTGGAAGAGGGAGAGAGGGGATTGTCAGGACCAGAGGGGTTGATAACACAGGAGAACAAGTCCCACGGTGTCAACTGACCAGGACTCTTATGCGCACAGAGACTGAAGTGGCAGACATGGAGCCTGCAGGGTCCCTTATATATATATCATATTGTTGTTACTTGGCTTGGTTTTCTTGTAGAATGCCCAACAGTTGGAAGGGGTCGAGGGGGTGATCCCTTTACCTGCCCTTGGGACCCTTTTCTTCCTACTGGACTCCCTCATCCAGCCTTGATGTAGGGGCTTGAGCCTGGCCTTGTTTCATCTTGTAATGTCCTGTTCAAGTGGGAGGTCTGCTCTGTTCTGAGGGGAAGGGAGGGTGGATCTGGAGGAAAGGAGAAATGGGGGAAGCTAGGAGGAGCAGAGGGAGGGGAGGATGAGGTCCAGATGTATTATACGAGAGAAAAATAAATAAATTCAATAAAAACATTAATCTTTAAAAAAAAAAAAAGAATCATGGTCCACATTTATTTCACGTGCATACTTCTGGTAGCTAGTGGTTGTAAGGAAAGCTGTAGTCATGACCCAAAGTTGTGAAGCAGAAAGAGATGAATGCTGCTGCTCAGCTCTCCTTCTCCTTTTCATTGAGGCCAATGCCCAGCCCACCAGACTGTGCAACCACAGCAAGGGTAGGTCTTCCTGTCTCAGCTAAATTTTTACTAGAAACACCCTCAAGACATGCCGATGAGTCTATACCCTAGTATAATCCTAAATCCAGTCAGGTCGACAATGGACCTTAAGCATCACACTGAAGAATGTAAAATCCAAGGACTCTGGGAATGGGTATACCAGGCATAGCTGAGATTCAGCCCGCTGGAGAGTGGCATTGATGGAATATGAGAAGGACGGAGTGTCTGGAAAGAGGAAGTGGCAGATACCTTAAAAAATTAAAGTTGAACAAATTAAAAGCGAGGATCATTATGTCCCAGAAAAATAGTTGTGCAGGAAAGAGACATGGTAGTAGAACATTGCTTCTAAATGGGGACACTAAATAAAGAAAATTTAAACACAACTGAGGTAAAATAGCGAGAAAAATAACCAGAAACAGGATAAATAGACATTGATGGTTGCCGAACCTGGGAGGGGAGGACTGTAAACTCGGCGCTGTTTCGTTACATTTCCTATCACTGAAAATATCCATTAAGCAAGTTTTTAATTATAAAGTGGTGAAATAAAGTGGATTTGTTACAAGAAATAAGACCTCTGCTCTGCCGGAGCTGCTTGAAGGTACTGGAGCACCTCTTTTTAGGAAGGAAAAAGCAGTAACACTGCTCTGTTCTAACAGGCCTTATGTAGAGTGGTTTCTAGTATCCTGTGGCTATAATGACTTCTGATTTCTGGGAGTTTCCTTCTGAGAAGTCCATGTAAGCCCATTTTGTACCCCGGGAAAACATGAGGGGGTGTCATCCCATGCGGCACTAAAGCATCCTGTGGCATGCATTCATGCTGTCCTGACTTCGCCCAGTCACTTGTTTCCCTTGTAAACGACTTCTTTTCCATGTCATCTGCATCGCCACCTCGTTTCCTTATTGTTAACTGAAGAATTGTTCATCTCTATTTAGACTTCGGCTCTGCATCTGCTTTATGCTCTCCATCTGTTCTCATTGTAGTTTCTTTGTAATATATTAGGCGCCGGGTAACATTTAAAGACAGCCAAGTTAGCGTGGGCCTTGAGCTTTCTCTCCCTCTTAGTGGGAAAGCCTCTTAGATTTAGCAAAAATATCAGTGTTGTTTCATTGCCAAGCAGAAACCACTTTATCTTTGAAGTGTTGTTCAGTTGCTGTTCTTTCATCCTTTTCCTCTTTGCCTTTCTCCTTGGCATGCCCCAGCCTCCACCCCATTTGCACTGAGAAATGACATGGTTTTCCCAAGAAGCCTGAGAAAAATCAAGCATTTCTGCACCAATGAGCCTGGTATATAATGTGTTGAAAATTCAGGTACTCTTCTGTTCTATGTGTCTCTCTCAGATCCTGGAGGCCAGTGACTATTGACCAGAAGAAAGGTCATTGTACCCTGGGACTTCTGAGTCACTATGCCCAAAAATCTATCCTCTACAAGGTTCAGCTCTCCCCTCTTCAAAATGACAGAATGACTGCCTACTTTATAGTATTGTCAGGCAGATAAACTTCAAGAAGTACCCAGAGTTGGACTTGTCACCTATTGCAAAAGCTTCACAAATCATCAATAGCTATCATGACTGTTACCTCTGCAGTTACCGACAACATGGGGAAGTGCTAACTGTGGACAGTAATAGCTACAAAATAAAAATAAAGATAAAAATGAGAATGTGTTTTCTTGGTTGACAAATTAAGTTGAAACCAATTTCGCATTAACAGCAGGCATTTGCCCACTTAGAAAACACAGCTACCGAGGAGGATCCAAAAGAAGAGCTCTGAGGCTGACGGTCTTTTCATGTGTCATATTCACTTTGATTGGAAACTCTTACTGAAATGTGAGCCTCACTGAATTTATTTTTCTCCTTTCTTGTCTAGCCAACTGTCATTATGTGTATCCTCAGAGGTGGGAGTTTTCTGACCGGGGCATGCATAGGACAGAAGAGTCAGGCTTTGATTCTGTTTGTGTTTGAGGTTAGTGATGAAGAATTCAAAAGAAGAAGCGTTGGATGCTCTGCGGGGAGAGTCCAGGCGACACCTTCTTCTGTTTGCTGGGAAGCTGAGGATGACAAAGAACAGCAATGCTAATAAGTAGCACTGTGTCTCCTGGAGTTCACAAAGCAATTCTGTACTTCTGAGGGAACCGAAGCCTTTGATGAATGCATTTTTGACACACAGAGAAACTCAAAAACCTGATTAAATTTTGATTGTAACATCTGTATTCATTCATTTGCACTTTTAACAATCACTTACTTAGCATCCTCTTGGGCTGGGGCACTTTGTCAGACCCAGGAATGCTGCATGGAATAGGACTATCACAAGAGGAAAATGAAAACACAGTTCAATTCAGTAATTTGAGGTGAGTTGAGAAAGGGACATGTTACTAATATTTGGGAGGGAGGGTGTTTAGGTGATGGCAGGAGATGGTGCAGAACCTGAGGGAAAATAGCAGCAGGAACCTGGGACCTTAGTGGCCTAAACGAATCAAGAGAGAGTGAGCACTTCTCAATGGGGAAATCAGGAGGGCCACCCCAAAGGCGCAACATCGCTTCCCTTCTGCTTTTAGGAAGTACCTGCTAGGACCTCTCATAGGTAATCCTGCCTGGGGTGCCAATTAGTACATGGAGCCAGGTACAGACAGTGGAGAGTGGAACTAGAAAGGACAAGGAAAGGAATCAAACCCTCAAGATCATAGGTCTAATGGTGGAAAACAGACACACAAGCAACCAGTTTAATACGTTCTTTATAAGATGTGCTGCATGAGTATAGTTAAAATACAGACACCCATAAAATAATGCCAGAGCTCAGAGAGGGGACAGTAAATGGCTCAGCAGTTAGAGGTACTTATTGCCAAGCATACTGACCTAAGTTCAATTTCCAGGATCTACATGGTGGATGGAGCAAACTGACCCCTTGTAAACTGGCCTCTGACTTCTACAAATGAGCTTGGCATGCACACGTGCATCCATGCACATGTGCATTTGTACACACGAACAGTAATAAATAAATAAATAAATAAATAAATAAATAAATAAATAAATGAACTGGCCTCTGACTTCTACAAATGAGCTTGGCATGCACACGTGCATCCATGCACATGTGCATTTGTACACACGAACAGTAATAAATAAATAAATAAATAAATAAATAAATAAATAAATGAATGAATGAATGAATATATTTTTTTTAAAAATATCTCAGACCATACAGCTATGAGCTCTTGTATTAGGGATCTTCAAAGCTAAGAGCAAGTTTTCTTGGTGCTGAAAACAGATGGAGGAAATATACTGAGGGGCAGAAGAAGAGAGTGCTATATAAATCACACTGACAATGTTTGCTTAGAAATCACCAGCACAGGGGCTGTGGAGATCCCTTAGTGAGTAAGAGCACTTGCTCTGCAAATATGAGGCCCTGAGTACAAATCCCTCACACCTACATAAAATCTTGGCGTGGCCATGCATACCTGCGCTTGCCTGTAACTCCAGTCACCATTGGTAGGGGAAGGTAGGTTGATCCAAACAGAGAGCTAGCTGGCCATCCATCCTAGCCTCAACAAGCTTCCAATTCAGTGAGAAATTGAGTCCCAAAGCAATAGGCAGAGAATAGTGGAAGAAGATACGTGACATCCTCCTCTGGCCTCCTCATGGGCAGAAACACCTACACATTCATATGTGTGCAGCACACACAGTTACACATACACTCACAAATAAAAGAACAAAGACATCTGTGAAAATGGAGCCTCAGGGGTACAGGACACAAGCTGGAGCTTTTGTGAGGCTTCATTTGGATTACTCGAGAATACAACCCAGAGTCACCACAACAGGGTTAGTAACATAGTGTGAGGTATTTCTGGCACATGCACTCTGAGAGCACATGCTGCTCATTTGCTACATGCACCAGTACCTAAAACAGCCGGTGGTACAGGCTGGGTGCTCAGGAGCTCTTTGGAGCCTGGGTAAACCAATAAACAAAAGAAATTCTGTCTCCATTTCTAACTTATTAAAATTAAACTAGATGTGCATGAACAACTGATACTGCTTTAATTCTTCCTTCTTGGCCTAAAATTAAAGAGATCTCAAGAATAGTTTTGTGGAACCAGCATTGGAAAGGGACTCCGAGCATCCATCCATCATTAGAAGCATTACTTAGCCTTCTGTTTTTTACCTCTCATCCCTTAAGTAGAAACTATGTCCTCCCCCTCAGCCATAATGTTATTGTGAAGATCAAATGATGTCAGCGGGAGCCTCAACAGGTAGAAAGTACTTGACAGATAAGACACAAGGGTGCTTTAGTTTCCTTCTCAGTACAGAGAGACACAACACAAGTGAGTTCTTCAAATAATCAAATGATATTCCATCAAACTGGGGTTTCTTGACCTCAGTGCATTTATATTTGGGTCGTAGTACTTTCAGATATTTTGTGGCAGGTGGTTTTCTTGTGCATTGTAAGACCATGAACAGTATTCTTGACTTCTAGGAGTGGCTACTGACATGTCCAGCACCACCATCACTACTTATAATGACAAAAAGTATCTCAAAATACTATGGTATGCCTGCAGGGAAAAGTTTCCCCTGCATTAAACATTCATCATCACTCTCAAGTACTCTCCAGCATCTTTTTAAAACATACTGTTCACTGCCTCAGCCTGTTCGATGTGGGCTTTTGGACCATAACAGTAGAAAGCCAGCTGTAACAATCACAATACCTTAAGCCGTGTTTAAAAGATTTGCCTGTATCCCTAAGTTGCTGTAGTTTTGTAGACCTGCATCTTTGTTCCATGGTTTTGATTTTTCCCTCCCACTCTGCCTGTGTGGCTGACAGCTGTCATTTTCTTGTAGGCATTGATGTATACTAATTTTCTATTTCTAATCTGCTGAGAATTTTAAAAAGCAGTTAGCCAGCTTTCACAGACTGAATCTAAAATGAGAATGCACAGTCCCCAAGTTTTGGCCTGGATGTGCAAGGGCCTGGCAGATGGACTCGCTGTTTCTTTTGAACCACAAAGAGGTTTTCTTATCCCTCACTTCCCAATGCTGCTCCTCCTCCGCCACCTAAGTGTTCCACCATCACTACTATTTTTAATACAACTTTATGATGTTAGCCACATCTTTCCCATTTCCTTGATTTGGAATGAAATAACGGAGAGGTGAGATATTCAAATATGCCTGCCGATCATGCAAAAGCATTTCACAGAGTAGTTTATTGTTCGTTTCTTACCACCATCCTCAGTATGATTTGCATTTATACATTGTATGAGGCATGTATCATGCACATGCCCATGAGATGCACAGAATCTGGATAATACAGGCGAATGAAATGATCTTCAATATTTTAAGTAAAATCAGCCCAATATATTAGGACTGAGCATTCAGCATGGCGCCAGGCACACAATATATCTGTGAAAGAAAGCACATGAATGGATTACAAAAATATAGTCTACCATCCCATTTGCTACTGTAGGGGGAGACCTGATGTAAGATGTGGCAAACCAAAGATAAGAGCTTCAGAAGTCCAGATGGGGAAAATGGTTTATAAGGAAAGCGCAGGCTAATCTTTCATGTCACAGATAAAGAGAGGATGGAAATGGTCCCAAGGGGGTGGGAGGATGAAATGACTGAACTTCAGCCCATTTCCTGATCTGCTGCAGTTCCCTTTTAAGTTCGCAGATTGGGAATGGCCCAGAACATTTCAGCTCCTGGGACAAATTCACCTCCTTTTATTTCCTCCGTTACCAGCGCTTGTGTTTTTCAATGGACAGAGAGAAAGGTTAAAGCTCTTGGTGTGTGCTTGACACCAGTATATGGAACTGCTGGTGTCTCTAACAGCTCTCTTGTCTAGGTTGTTAGGCTATTTCTGTCTGCTGTAGCAAGGAATAATCCCTCGTGCCAGAATAAAGAAACCTGCAGTGGAACGCTTTCCTGAATGGTGAGCAAGGTCACAGGGAAGCATTTCATTTAAAAAAATGGCTCTGTACATAATAAAAAGGGATCAGTGCTCAATATGGCTTTGAACACTGTGAGAAGAATGCCATTTAACTTGCTGTGTATTTTCAAGGTCATGACTTGTGTTAACAGTCTCTACCAGTAACAGACTTCCAGAGGCTGAATCTGGTCAGCCAGACCCTTGAGACTGACCATTTTCCAACAGTGCATAGGAAACATGAGCCTACTTTGATAGCAGGTGCCTCTCAGGGTAAGGCCCAGAGTCCAAGCTAGTTTGTGAATTTAATGAACACAGAGATGCTGTGATTACTTATGGCTTTACAGATTTCCTATGACCGTTTCAGTGAAGACTTTTGGTAAGGAAATAAAAAAAAATTTTTTTTTAATTTTTTAAAAAGATTGATTGGACCAGAATCACAAAAATAGCCATCCTTTAAAAGATAAAGAAATTCTTGAAACACCATAACCACCTATTTGTATTTGATAGGAAAGATCTGTGTGTGTGTATATATATCTTGAGTTCTGCAGTGTTAGCATTTTAGTTAGGTCATCAGCTAATTGGGCTGGGTTAATGGTTCTTTTTACTGTGGTGACTTTTAACCACCTTTCCAGAAGAAGATGTCTGATAAAATTGTGGACTGCTAGGGAGAGAAAGACATCATCCCTTTCTAGTCTGCCATCTTCACCCCCGACACAGCAGGAATTGTATGCAGTGACTTTGGAGCATAGTGGGTACTTGCCTTTTTGTCTGTTTCCATAACAGAAAAAAAAAAATTGTCATTGATTCTAAACACCTTTTCTCTAGACGGCTACATGGGATCTAGGGTGATGCTCTGGAACTTGGGCCAGTAGTTTGAGTATGCAGGAGAGGACTAGGAGATAATCTGGATTCCAGTAGGGCTCAGGATTAGTAACCTAGTAAGGAAGGAGGGATTGAAGCAGGTTAGCAAAAGTATGAGTGTGACATTTCCTAACATTGAGGTTGAATTCTTACAATCTGCTTGAATCCCATGTATCCTAAAAGACAGGTTGAAGAAAGGACTTTGTGGTTTAAAAGACTATGTTTCAAATTTATCCTTGTTAAGTATGTTAAGCTGCTTCTATTGCTGACTTTGTAATTACTGAGTGCTGCCAGGTCCAGCAATTTACATGATGTGACTTACAGGAAATCTTATGAGTCCTTACGTTATAATCACTGTGCGTGGTTTCATGTACATACATGTGCATGCATGTGCTCATGCATGTGAAAGCCAGAGGTCAATAAAGAGCATATTTCTTAGTCCTCTCCACCTTATTTTTTGAGACCAGGTGAAACTGGACCTTGCTAATTCAGCTAGACTGCCTAGCCAGGAAACTTCAGAGACCATCCCTAAAGATGGTCTTTACCTGCATCTTTACCCTACCTACCTGCATCTCTACCCTACCTACCCGCATATCTACCCTACCTACCCGCATATCTACCCTACCTACCCGCATCTCTACCCTACCTACCTGCATCTCTACCCTACCTACCTGCATCTCTACTCTACCCCAGCACAGAGGGTTACAGGTAATCACCAATAAGCTCACCATTTTATTCTAGTACCGGGAATCTGAACTCAGGTGTTTATGCTTTCATAGCAAACACTTTACCGACTGAGCTACCTCCCCAACCTTAATCTGTATTTTTAGGTCTGAGAAATGGGAGTTTTATCACTCTGAATCTTAACTTTGAGACTAGACCTATTCTGGGCCTTTATTTGGAACTGGCAGACATAAATTTGGAAAGTGGATTTTCCAGTTCTGTTTGCCCATTTTATCCTAGACAGTGTTCCATTTTATCCTAGACCATGTTATTATATTTTGTAAGTTAAGACAATTTTTGAGGACTAGCCTGGGAAGCTAACTTCACCAATAGCAGTGTTTCAGTGGTGAGCCATGTTCTCCTAGCATATATGAAAAGCTCTCGAAGCATAACATGTTTATAATTTATAGGATAATCACATGTATTATAAAGAATAAATATATGATAAGTATATGGTAGGTTGTGGGTACATGTCTGTGCATATTTTTTATTTATCTATTCTGAATCCACCACACCTAGCAAATTATTATAGAATAGATCCCAAAATATTGGTAGGAGCTGTAGCTATCTCAAAGTCATAACACAGTTATGGGTAATTTTTAATACTCTTCTTTACTCATCTAATCATCTATATATTTTGTCAGTGAGAAAGAGATGGTTTTATTTCGGGGGTGGGATGAGTGCTAGAGATTGGACCCAGAGCCTCATGCATTCTACTCTCCCTGTTTCACAAATCATATCATTTTTATAATCATAAGACAGAAAAGCAGTCACATACCTAGCTCCTTGAAGAGTTGGAGTACTGGGGTCTCTTTGGATGTTCCTCCATTTTGCCATCTACTTTGATTTTGCCACATGGCACACCTTTATGCAATACATTTGAAAGTGGTTCTTTAAGCTTCTAAATTTAGAGTTTGTGCAGATATCTGGATTCCAAAGGTATATCTTCAACAGAACAACATCACAGCATGGTCACTGGGGATGAGATAGGATTGCGGCAGACTAAGTAAAGAATTTCCAGACTCTAAGATGGGAAGTTTGAGAACAACTCAGCCAGCCATACAGAAGACGCTGGCATGTCTGGAAAACATTGGAAATGAGATCTCTTTATGTAGAAGGGGGGAAAAAAGAACTCTCATGACTTCTGACTCACATTCATAAGAAGAAATGGGGGTGGGGAAGCAAGGCCCCAGGACAGACGAATGAGAACAATTTAAATTTAATACAGGTTATTAATTACTATCTCCAAAGAGCTTGGTGTGGTAAGATGGATGATGACACAGGGGGCATTACTGAAGATAGCTTCCAACATAACTCACTGTATCATTCCATGTGGAATGAATCATAATCTCTGCAACCTTCTTGTTTCCAGCAGGGAGGCTGTGACAGGGATAAAGACTATTGGGAAGATAAAGTGTTACATCGGTGCCATTTCTGTAACTGTTCTTCACCCTCCCGTCACCCTTGGCCTAGAAGACCCCGGAGTGGGAACATTCACCATAGCCCAGTGCTTGACATATAGGGAACTGACTCGAAAACAATTTTTCAAAACTTCAGTTTTATTCTAAAGTAATTGGTTAATGGTCCTTACTCCCTTCATCCTTTTCTACATCTTTCTTCTTCTGTCCACAACAGATGTGGCCAATTTCTACACAGATGCAATCTGCTTTACTTGTAGGAAACTGTGGTTTAAGCATCATTGCTGTTATGGGAATGCTGCCACCCTCATTTAAATATCACCAATGTCTAAAGTATTGTGGACAGTTTCACAGATATAATAAAGCCATTCAGAGAAGATTGAGACATGAGAACTTTCTAACAGAAGGAGATAGTTAGGAATGACAAACCCTAGTATTTTATTTCCCATATTGGACATTTTCTTTCTGGTGCATACCAGGCATTAACTAAATATTTAAATATTTTAAGATTAAGAGTAGGTGAGGTTGTTGCTGAGGTTGTAACTCAGTGAAAGAGCAATTGCCTAGCATGTTCCTATCCCCAGTGTTGTGAAATAGATCTTGATTTCACATAAGCCACCTCTCTCATTGCCTTAGAATATTTTATCCATTGGTCATATCTTCCTTTGCTAGCCTTGATTAGAGGATAGATTGGGTACTTCACATATTAACTAAAGTAATTGGACATGTGCTAAACATTGGAAAAAATGCATGCTATTACAAGTCTCCATCTGTATAGTAGCAACACTAGTACCATGAGCTTCCTAAAATACCAGTCACTGCCACCAGTGATACATAAGACATATGGATGACCTGCTGTCTACAAAGGGACTTGTTCCCTAAGATTAAAAAAAGAGATAGAGAGAATCTTATAGAATATCGTCTTAAAAATCAAAAAATTGAGACATTTCATTTCTAAAATAACAGTAATATCGCACAGCATTATACTTTGCGAGAGACTAGCACAGGTAATTTATTATTTGTTCATGGGAACACTGAAAAATGTGTATTGCCATCATCCCTGTGTTGGCACCGAGAAAACAGAGTTGAATAGCTTACAATGTGGAACTGTGATCCACCTTAGATTATATTTCTGTGAAGGGAGAGAGGAAAAGGACACCAGTTTCTCATAAGGCTTCTCACTGAAATACCAACCATATCCAGAGTAACTTAGTTTTTCCAAACAGCAAGATTAGATACAATGGAATATATATCTTGAAATTATTCATAAGGAAATTTCCATACAATGGCCCTCTCTTGGCTAATCAGTGGTATTGATCAGGACATCCTCTTTTCTACCTCATGGGCTGCTAATTCTCCAGGTCACTGCTGTCTGTGACTTACCTATCCCAACTAGATTCTTGGCACAGGATCTCTCTCACTCCTTGGTAGTAGTGCCTTACCCTTCTCTCCTTGTTGCTCCACTCTTTAAGAATTGCCACAGCAGCCAGTGTTGCAGACAGGATAAAAGAAGAAGAGTATCTTACTCCCACAGGTCCAAGACTCTAACTCTTTGTAGAGGAAGCAAGACATCTCAGCTACCATGGAGCTCCCACTGCCTAGCATACCCACTGAACCAGTGGTTCTCAACCTTCCTAATGCTGTAACCCTTAATACAGTTCCTCACGTTGTGGTGACCCCAACCATAAAATGATTTTTATTGCTACTTCATAACTAATTTTGCTACTAAGCAGTGTCTGGGTTCCTAAGACCATAGGAAATAAGTGTTTTTCAATGGTCATGCCCCATAGGTTGAGAATCGCTGCACTGAGTCAGCCTCACTGGGAAAAGGGCATGATGGGGCAGGGGAGACAGAGAAAAGAATAGGCAGTAACATAATAAAAAGAAAAGAAGATGAAAATAGAATGAGGGTGAGAAAATAGAGAAGAAATAGAAAAGGGAAAATCAAAAGCAAGAATCTAGAAGGTGCCTAACTCCTTGTACAAATGACTGCTAAGGTGGAAAGTTGCAGTCAGCAGAAGATGACGCAAGACATACCTGCTCCTCCTGGCCCCCCTACTGACAAGCTGTAGGACCTGGACCAAGACTGTCAGTCTTTCTAGGCCAAGGTTCAAGGCCTTCTTTGTAACAAGACAGAATCAGACCAGATCATTAGGCATACCTTTCTGGACAGAAGCATCCTGGTCCCAATCCCAGCCCTCCATGGACCAGCAAAAACCACCTCTCCCTCAGCATCACACTGACCGGCTTCCCATTCTTGTTTCCATTTCTTCAGTCTTCTTACTGGGAATTTAAGCGTTCTAACTGAGAATAAGTTACAGAACACGGGAAGGATTCTGGAAGGACAAATCTCATTTAATCTAGCCTCCTCTTAAAACAAAGTTACCTACAAACACATCCTTAGGGTTTGCCCTCTCTGACACCCTGTCAGAACCCAACTAGGAAGCTTCAGAGAGGAGGCTGCAAAATAAAATATAGATATTTATAATTGAAGTATCATTCCCCCTGGGTATCACTTCCTTTTCTTTTTATTTGTAATGAAAATTTAGTCAACTGAATATTTTGTTCCCCAAGGAAGATTCCTTAGCTGCAGAGGATGCTGAGCACGTGAGGAGACTCTTGCACAAAGTGATGCCCACTCTACAGCTAATGATCACCTTGCATGGGATCAGAACATGACAAGGTCTTTGAGGTTGGCCCCCTTTCAGCTCTGAATTAGGTATTAGGTACAGAATATAGCTAAAAGCATTTTGCAGGAACCTGCAAACCAAACGAGCACTGGATCCAATTTTATACATGTACAGGTATATCAAATAAATTTAATTTCCCCCATTGAAGGTGCTTGCTTTTAATTCTGGGGCCAGTGGTGCAGAACAGTTTTGAAGATTAAATTTTCCATTCCAAGAAAGTAGTTGAGGATAGAACTTCTAAAGCACATGTAACCAAAAAGCAGAAGGTTTTCAGTGCACACAGCAAAGGCAGGGGATGTAAAGAGGTCTAGCCAGCAATAGACAGACAAGAAACTTGCAGGTGCAAGATTACCTTTGGCCACCTCATTTCAAGGCAGATAATCACTTTATTTATAACCAAAGCAGGGCTAGCTTCAATGCCCCTGCAGGGATTGCAGCTGCAGGGATCCTGCTCTATCATCTGAGTCTAGTTATTCTGTGTAATGTACGGACTAAAGCTTGGCTTCCCATCTTTGTAACCAATGCTGCAAAGAGGCACCTGAATACGGTATAATTTGTAAGACCAAACCCAAGGACTTTTAGGAAGAATTGAACTCATTTGCATCAGGAAGCCTTTCTTCTTTTCTGCTGTTCACCCACCGTCCTTTCCTGTGTCTACCCCATCTGACCTTTTGCATGTATCTGGGACTTCAGCTGCCAAAATTTTTAGTGTTGCATTACAATTAAGCTCTACAACCTTAGGCAAGGGCCTTTAACTCTGTGTCCTCTCTCTGTCTCTCTCTCTCTCTCCTTTTGTTTTTCTTTCTCTTTTTGCATTTGAAATGGAAATCACAATAATAGGGTAGAGATAATTGAGGCCCATGAAACACACTAGGTCTTTGGCTCCCGAGAACTGAGCACAGGGCCTTCAGTGTGTTCAGAGCTTAGAGGGAACATATTATACTTGCTAACTTGTGTTTCTGTGTGTGTCGTACATGTGTGTATGTGTTTATGTGTATACACATGTATGTGTAGAGCTGAGGTCAGTGTTGGGTATCTGCTTCCATGGCTCCCCACCTTATTGTTCGAGGCAAGGTATCTCACTGAATCTGGAGCTCACTGATTTGGCAAGGCTATGGCTAATGAGAAAGCTCCTCCCAGCTCCTCCTTCCTAGAACTAGGATTACAGACAAATGCCACTATGCCAGGCTTTTGTGTGGGTTCAAGGAATCCAAACTCAGGTGTTCCTGTGTACATGGCAAGCATTTTACTTGCCATGTACACAGGCATGAGACATCTACCCAGGTCCCTCTAATTCTTTCTCAATTTTTGGCTTGTCTAGCATTTGGTTCTTGAAGCTTTGGGGGAGTTGGCTATCTTCACCACACTGAACAGGTTTTACTTGACCCCACTTCTAGAGTGCACACTGCATGCTCAATACTGTTTCTGATATTTTCTATAAAATATACTATTCCCTTAAGTTGCCCTCTTAACTTTCATTATAAGTGTTAGATAAGTGAGGTTCAGAGAGTTTAATTGATTTACCTAAGACGGGTTCCTGGTACTCATTAAACCAGAATTAAACCACAAGACTTATCAATCAACACCATGCTGTTCCAGAAGCCTTCCGCATATATTCAGGATTGAATAATTAAATGATATGCTGGCATTCCTTGCCCTGCTTTGTCTTCCCACACAGACCATGCAACTTTCATGATAAGAGAAATTCCTACCTAGACTGGCTACATGTCAGCCACTCAAAAAAAGGGGAGACCTAGAAAGAAATGTATCTGCTTCCCTCCATCCTCCATGGAGCACTACACTAGCCCAACCATAGGAATAGGAATTCACCTTCATTCACTCAGAAACCATTCCTGTTCATAGTCACTCAATTAGCCATGCGGTCAACAGCTCACTGTATCTTACTTAATACCTAACCAAGGAATATAACCATGCCTCTATCAGAAGTCCATGTGATATTGCTGAAAATTAATTCTAAAGTGTACATTTGCATCTAAAATCATCCTATTTCTTAGAGCAAGAACAAAAAAGGCATGCTTTCTTATAGACTGTACATAGCAACCCTGAAATTATCATTTCTCTTTTGTTATAGAAAAGCCACCTGTCCTTAGAATTACCTTTCTTGGCTTCTAAAATACTACTGTATAAGACATCTGAAATGACTTGTGGAAATAGAAACTGCAACTGAAGAAAGTTCTGTGAAATATATATATATATATATATTTCATTTCATAAAAATGAAATAATTGTTAACTGAAGTAGTATTTTGACAATGGAAGCAGTTCCGTTCAGCTAATGGTCCTTGAGAGTGAACAGATTCTCATGAATAAAGAGGTGCTCATAGCCGTATTTATCTTAAACTGGATCTGTTTTAGAGAGTAGGGTATTTTAAGCAGAAGTATGTGTTAACGAGTTAAAAGAATGTTCTAATAGAAATGCTTTCTGGGGTGTTTTTTGTCAGTTAACACTGAGCATACTTTAATTGACTTCAATTTGTTACTCTAACATTTCAGAAGAGGATGTTCATCTTCCAGATGATAAAGTCATCTTCTTGCTAGTCATTTTTTCAGATGATGTCCAAAATGAGCAGTGAAACAGGCCAGGTGAGCAAACATGACACCATGATTGCATCCAACCTGCCAGTACATGGCAGGCAGACATCAGTAATCAACCCCAACAATCTGAACACTCTTCTCAACAGCATCCTCTAAATAGCCAGCATCCATCCATCATGTTGGCCAACAGTCTATCCCTGTTGTTTTATCCCTCCATAGCAAGAGCCAATGTTCATGTCAGAGTAGCCAAGTACTAAGAATGTAATTCCATGTATAATGCAATGTAATAAAGAAATTACAGCACATAAACAAAAAAAATAGAATTCAGGTTGAGCTACTGTACTTTCAACCAAAATATGATGCACCAAAATCCAAAACTTTTTGAATACCAAAATGATACAAATAGAAAATTCCACATCTGCCCTCAGTGATGAGTTACAATGAGTTAAACACAGCACCGTGAAAATATGTTATAAAATAAAATAACCTTTAGGCTGTACTATGAGGCTGTGCACATAAGATATACATAAAACATGCATTAAGTCCATTTTAGACCTGGGTCTCATCCTCAGGAAATCTTATTATGTATATACGAATACTCTTAAACCTGAAAAACAATTAAAATCCAGTATGCTCATGTTCCCAAGGATATCCTATAAAGAATCTCAACCTGAAGTTTCTACTGTAGGAATAGGATTTATCATTTGGAATTAGGCTTGATTTTTGGATAAACTATAGTTCCTATTGAGCTGTATTTTCATTTCTTCTACTAGCGAAATATCTCTACTGAACCATTTCCAAAGAGATTGTTCCTCTATTCTTTCTTACTATCTGTGTTTGTCAGCTTTCCATCACTATGACAAATTACCCAAGATTGACAGTTTATAAGAAGGAACTACGAGCTAATTTGCTCACAGTTTCTGAGGTCCCAGTTCAATGTCATTTTGCTCCATTGTATTTAGGCTTCTGACAAAGTAATATATCATGGAAGGCATGGTAGAACAACACTGTGCACTCCATGACAACCAAGAAGCAAAGACCCATCTTAATATCTACTCCCAATAGCCACCTAGCCCCCCATCTAAAGTTTCTACTACCTTCCAGTAGCATCATAGCCTACAGACCAGACCTTTCTAAAGTACATGGGTCTTTAAGGGACATTCAAGATCTAAACTCTGAGCTTCTTTAATAGTCCCAATCATAGTTACTTGTTTTAATCAGCATACCCTTTTTCATAGGGACAGATCATTATATGAGAACTTAGCATATTTTGGCATAGTGAGAGAATGTGAAGAGATGAATTTCCCTTCTAACTATGCTCCCTACCTTCAGCCTTTAATTCTATCTTCTATGTAGCCAGGGTTAACCCTGGGTACAACACTTACCTAGCTTTATCCTTGTCACTGGTCAGCTAGTGAGGGGAAACTCAAGCTCTTCTTTAGCCATGGTGAGACCCAGCCAAGCATTGTACTTTACAGCTAGTAAACATTAAGCCCTTTCGTGTTTCCTACAATACCATATAGTTTCTGCATTCATACCTCTCCTTCTACCTAATTCTAATTTATCTGAGCTCTGTTATGTGGTCAGTGCCTTAGAAATCCTTCTCTCTATCCCACAGTGGGCCCTATGCCTCTCTTCGAAAATCTCCCAACAGTTCATTCCTGTTTATATTATAGCATTTAACATGTGCTGCTGTTTAAAGAAGAAATTTCTTCCACAGGCTTTTGTGTTTAAAATTTGGTTGCCAGTGGGTTGAACTGTTTGTGGAGACTGCAGAGCTTTTAGGAGGTGGAGCCTGGCGGACAAAATGTGTCACTAGAGGCAGCCCTAAGTTATATAACCTGGCCCACAGCCTACTTTCTCTGGGAGGCAGACTCCCTCATGCTTCTGGCTGCCATGTTTTCCCCACCATGGTGAACTGTATCCATCTGGAACTATAACCCAAAATAAATTATTTCCCCCTTAAGTTGCTTTTGCCAGGGAACTCTATATCACAAGAGAAGAAAAAATAAGATAACACGTAATACTAATTAATAATCTGTTACTGTGTTTCCTTGAAACTGTTGTGACTATGCCACCTAAAATGGTAATATATTTGTGTGCATAAGTTGAAAACTATATGTTTATTTTAAATATAGTTAATCCAAAGGCTCATAGATCATTGGAGCTTTGTTTTTTCTGTATTGCTATTGATCCTGTATTTTATGCCAACTCAGATTAATACCTTCTTGTTATAAAATGATTGCCACACTTAATAACATATGTTTCCTTATACTAAGATATTGTTGTAGAAAAAAATGATGCCTCATCCTCTCAGTTTTGATAAAATCAAGGAGCTTCCTTTGATTGGGTCTGTGAAAGACTAGTGCCAATTACCAAACCACTCAGTGACACAAAAGATGACAGTGTGATGGTTAGCTGAGATTCCATGACTGTGTTCAGATTCTTGTAGGACAGGAAACAAGCAAAGGTTGCCTTCAAGGCCAGCAACAATATCTTCTATACTCTCCTGTGAGACCTGGCTCCAGATTGTCATGTGTTCACTGCTGTGTTCTGTGGATTCCAAGCGTAGAGCAGAGGACTTGATACCTGCATAGGAGCTAATCAATATGCAAATACTTGGCTGAAGGAAACTGAGCATGCCTAGACCTGAAAAATGTATCTATGACCTTGGTCACCACTTTGCTTCAGCTCAAAGATTCCATGCTGCAACTATCACTTCTCACCCTCCACTTAGTGAATCATGGGTTCCTGTTTCCATTGAAATAGGTTACATTTTCTCAATCAAAATTCACCATAAACCCCACTACCCTTTCACACCCCAATTGTAGAAAGATCTGCCTGTTTAAAAATGCTCGCTCCAAGGCTTCCTTTACAACTGGGAGATTCTGTGATAAATGCAAGAATATATTGCCAGAAATGATAGAAACATCAAAAGAGATTGGTTTGCCAGTCATCCCCTTTTTATTAAATGGTCCCAAAAGGCAGCTGCTATATATCTTTTGATTATTCCTACAAAAGAAGGATGGTAGAGTAAAAAGACTTTGCAAAAAGGTCTAGGTCAAATTCTGGTACCACCAATTCAAAACTGTGGGCAATGTTGGGCAAGTGATTTAGTCAGAGCTCATACCCTCCTGTGTAAGACTGGGAAAATAATACCACTGCCTAAGAGTAGTTAGGCTAGCATGGCTGGGACACTTCACAACAAGTAAGTGCCACTCCTTCCCCTGTATGATTCCAGGGGCATTATTAATATGCTCAGCGTTGTTGGTTCCTTAACTCCAGTTTTCATGGGATTCAGGCTGCCAATGATTTGAGCATTACAGAAGCTTTTCTGCAAGAACTTGAAGCTTCTTAGCAATTTTTGACATCTTCTCTAAGTTCCCCCAAAAGACAGTTATCTCCTACCCTGGTATGACATGAATTTGTTAACTGATTAAAAAAGGGGGGAAAATGAACAATTTACCTCATCTGGTCACTCTGGAAATCTGGAGAGAATGGATGTGAAAATCAGGGTCTCTGTGATTATGAATGGCCTTCAGTATTCTCAAGGCTCCTCTAACTCTGGATGTGTGCTTCCATGCTTGCTGATGTAGAAGTCAGCTTCATATCCGGTTTCTAAAATTAAATAGCTGAAAAAGTTGGGAAGGAAGAGAAGCTGTCTATACACCTTGCAGGTGTACTTACAGGGGCCATCCCTGTTTATAAATAAAACTTCACACCGTGCCTTCATCAGGTTCACCCTTCAGACTTCCGTGCCCCATTTCATTGTCTTCCGTCCACTTCCTACTTTTTTCTGCCATACCTTCCTTTGGAATCAATAGAAAGAGTTTCCTCTTAGTCTCACTTTCAGGCCATTTTATCATCAAGGTTCACAGTTTTGAAGCTCATCCTCCTCTTCAAAAAAATTGTATGAAGCTAAGATAGTTCTCTCCTTGAGTAAATTGTAATCTCAACTAATTAGTCATTAATAATATTAATTTCCAATGCAAACATGACTCTTTTCCTTATTAAAAAATATATGGGAATAAACATCTAATGAAAAGGAATACAAATGTTCTAAAGTCCCTGTGATTAATAAAGCCAAAGCCAGGCTTTATGTGACACCTAAAGGAAGATATTTAGAGTTCTTGCTTTCTCACAGAGGGGAAGAGAGTTGGTGGCGGGTCCTGGAGACAATTCTATTCAGCCTTATACTCCTCCGCTTCTTTTTGGAGCCAAAGAAGCAAAATCATCTCAATTTGTCATTTTTTTCTCTATTCAGAACTCTTTATTTAGATAAATATTACAACAAAACCTTCAGCTCTGTAAAGTTTTCAGCTCTTCGTGTTCCTGAGAAGAATAATCAAATTTGAGTCACACATTTAAGGACACACAAGCTCTCCAAGCCTCCATCATAGCTGTGTGTACAAATGACAATAGCAAATATGGCATGTGTCTTCAGAACATCTCCTCTGTATAAAAGGGTTGTATTTATATTGTAGAAAGTCTAGAACCTATACAAAGGTAAAAAGAAAGCAAGATTCATAGACCATGACAACACACAGAAACAACTATTGTTAATATTTCATTGCAAATGCTTTTTATCTTTTCAGTAGGCATATTCAGCTGTGGTTGTACTTTTAGTGGGATCATGCTAAGCACATGTGTTTTTGAACCGTAGATGCAGAGTTGAGGTAACCGTGTTATTTGATTTGTTAGCTACAGAGGATTGGGGGTTTATTTTGTTTTATTGAACTATCTTTTAAGGGACTCATGTGAATCACCCTCTTTCAAAATTTGATTTTCACCACCTACCAGCTCTTGAATAAATGACAAATATATATATATATATAATATCATTATAGACTTAACAGTTTCATGTGTGCATGTATGTGATCATATGCCTATGCATGAACATGTAGAAACCAGAAGTTGGCATTGGGTGATTTTCTCTATCACTCTCTACCTTTTTATTAAGACAGGGTCTCACACTGAATCTGGAGCTCACCTGTTAGCTAGACTGCTCCTCCAGAAAGCCCCCAGGCTCATTCTGTTTCCACCTCCCAGTGCTGGGAATACAAGCACATATTACCATAAATGGGTGCTGTGGATCCAAATTCAGGACCACGTGCTTGAACAGCCAATATTTTGCCCACTGAAACATCTCCCACTCCCCCTGCTGTTTTAAAATCTATGTTTTTGTGTGTGCTTCTAGATCATGGTTCCAGGTGCTGTCTAGCATCCTGTGGAATTTTACTTAACTATTTCTCTAGTGAAATATCCTTTGTGTGCCTCAAAGGGCCAGAGAGAATTTACCAGCAAGTAAATAGAACACTACACCAAGAGTCAGGAATCTTGGGTCATGGAACCCCTTTATGCTCAATTTTACCCCATACTGGCAGATTAGAGCGCACATTGGTGAGCTATGTCTACTGCTCGTAGATATCACTTTCCCAATTTCTAGTTGTGTCCAATTTGATACATGTAAAATGTTGAATAGCTGGTTTATTTTGATAATCAAGGAATTTGAACATCACTTACTATGCTTCCTTACTAGGTAGAGTTCCCCATTCTAAGGTTAGCCTCTCATATCCCTAATTTGACAGAGTTTTATGCTTATTTGTTTGTTTCTTTGTCCACTTGTCTTACTTGTAGATTTGCAATAATAACTACTTTAAGAACTTCAAAATCGCCTATATTTTGACATTCTACCATCTTTGTTTTAAATCTCTTTAGTGTCTTCTGTTTTAAAAAAAATTATAAATGTTTCTTTTATGCTGTTTACACTTGTGGCATGTGTCTTTAATATGTCATTGTTTCATTTTGTATGTCAGGCTATCTTATTTATTATTGAATTTATTGTGTTAAATATGAAATATTTATATTAATTATGTATGTTCAAACTATTATTTTCAGAGTATTTTTTTACCAGCATCTTAATTTGATTGCTATGACAAGTGGGTGCTATCGATGTTATTCTTCTCATTGTATCAACAAAAACACTGGATTCACTCAGGGGGAAATAATGCTCTGCCCAGCTTGACACAGCCTATCAGTAGCCAAACCAGGATCAATAGTCTAGTCTCACATCCTCAAGTTTAGTAGCATTCCCATGAGACTTATCAGCAATCAAGATAATTTCCCAAAAGATATCCATGGAAAAGTCATTGTCTTGAACGAGAATTTCCAAAACTCTAAGCCAAGCCTTTTCTTCTTTTTTTTTTTTTTAAACTTCATTTGTGTGAAGAGGTGTGGGGTATGCACTTGACATCCAGCTCAGGTGGAGTCCTATCCCTAAGATGATATTCATTGATTTTTAAAGACAAGAATTCAATATTTCTTCCTGAACAATGAGTCCATCATCGGTTATCTCACAGAAGGCAGAGTACAGGAAGGGTACAGGAAGGGGTCACTCATCTCTGTTGTGAGAGCAAGGTTTCCAACCCAGACTTCCCCTAAATGTACTGAGTATAGAACGTTTCCGGCTACCAGGGTAAACTATCCTCTGAGCCTGCCCTTGGATTTCAGAAATGAAGTGAACCATCCAGCCGAGACCAAAAAGTTAGGCATAAATAGTGAAAAGTAGGAAAAGGATTCCAATCATTCTCAAATCAAAAAAATGCCCTCCCAGAGCATGAGTGTGTCATGAGTTTTGACCCTAGTGCAATCTGTACAAAGATAGATGTGAGAGAAATATTGAACTGTAGCTCCTAAAATCAATGAATGCCATCTCAGGAGTGGGACTAATGAGCTGGGATCTGGTGGGTGTGTTTGTGGGGGAAAGGAACACGCTCCCTCTGGCAAAAGAAAAGGTGATTGGTGATAGTGTAATGGAAGATTCATTCTTCAGTATAATCTTAATTACATTACAAAAGGCTGCTCATAGGCATTCTGTGGACAAAGAGGAAGAAGATCAGCCAAGTATTAGTTAAGGCTTTTTAAATCTTGGCATGTTCTTCAGCACCACAGGTAAAATCTGCATTCTCTGACTGAACATGTCTTCCTTGTATAAAGACTGCTTTTGCATAATCCAACTGAGTAAGGCCGTAGTTGAAACTTTAGGAAGAATGAGTATTGGTCAGATGAGCTCAAAAGATTATAAAAACAATAATAATTATAGCTTCCACTTACTGACTGTGTACTGTGTGCCAAGCATTGTATTTAACAAGCACTGTTTCACTTATTCAGGGGGAAAACCCTGTGGTATATGTGCTATTTTCTCTGTCTTGAATATGAGGAAATTGAGACTTAGAGAGGTAGAATGAGTTGCCAAAGGCTAGAAAGCCAATAACTGGCAAAACCAGAAGGCAAATCCAGAGCAATGCGATTCCAAAGGTGAAGTTCTATGTGCTCAAAATCTTTATAAATTAACCTTTGCTTTGTAACAAGGTGTGGCCACTTAAGACATTGTCACCTGGCTACAGAGGTCATGAATCTAGGAGGGGCTTCAATGACTGGTTCTGCCCCAGGGTCTTTTTAGAAGTTGTAGCCAACAATGTGAGCAGGGCTACATTCATTTGAAGACTTGGTCTGAGCCAAAGATCCCCTTACCATATCACTCATGCACCTGTTAGTGAAAGACATTAATGGATCGCATGGTCCTCCTCTCTCTAGGGACATATGAGCTCTACCTAAAATTAAAAATATCCTTTGGTGTTTTTATGAAAATCAACTGAGAAACACTATAAGACACAAGCTAAAATCAGCTACACAGATTTGAATATCATCATTGCTCTAGGAATCTACCACCACTTTACACAGAGTGTTTAGAAATATCCTTGATTCTGCAGGAGAATGCCCAAGATCATACCTGTTGACCTATGTGTTGTAGGAAAGCCAAGCGCTCATGAAGGTGACACCTTATCCAAGCCTCTTTACAGTAAAGATGAGAAGACCTGCCTTCTGTAAACAGCTCTCAGGAGGCAGTTCATAGTTAATGGTATGGTTGAGAATCTCCACTTCTTTCTAGGTTGGATAGAAGAAGAAAGGTGTTGTACAGAGAGATCTGAGAGCTGATAGAAGCCAGGTATCCAAACCCTTAGATAGTTCATCCTGCTGGGATTCAAACCCAGGATGGGAGTAAGAAGTGGTCTCAGTAGAAAAGGAAGTCAAAGCTTAGCCTAAGAAAGCAGATTTATAGGGAATAGTTTTTGATGTGTCTACATTTTTACTGAGGAAAATAGTGCTCCTTGAGAGTCCGAAGTCTGGAGATAGAGGCAGAACATCTGGAAGAGCTCCTGGCACATAGTAGGTGCTCGGCAAAAAGAAGTGTATGTCTTCTTATTATGATTATTATCATTCCAGCTCCTTATGACTGTTATTAGGGTTATAATATGCATATGTTCATTTGCTACTCATTCAATTGCATTTTAAGTCCATAAGACAGGAACCTCATGTATCTGCTACTATATTCTGTATACTGATTACTGTATTATGTGCTACTGTATTCCCATTACTTAACACAAAGAAGATACCCAGAAAATATCTTATAAGAATTAATATAAATAATTCAGAGCTTTTTCAATTCATAAGTTTTTCACAGGTGACAGTTATCAGCATTATAATCATCACCCCACCACCACTATCATCATTATCCTCATCACCAGCACCACCAGCATCCTCATCCCCAAGACTTAAGAGTGCCTGATGTGATAATTCAATAGTGTTCTTAGGCTATGACCACAAGATATAATTTTCTCTTCCACCTTAGATATCTTGTTTACAGTAGGATCTGCTGCTTTTCCCATGATTCCCATAACAACACTGATGAAGTGTTGTTATGCTTTGAGGAGAAAAAAAAAATGTATCCTTATAAAACTGTTACAGGCCCTGCCACTGGGTTCACCCAAAATGTATTGAAGTCATACCCAATAGCCCTTATTGAATTCCATCTCTACTATTTACCAAATAAATATCCTAGGGAAAGTTACCAAAGTTAACTGGACCTGTGCTGTGAACTCATTTATAAAAATAAGGAAAACAATCCCAACCAAATTCCAAAAGGATTGTTGTAAGAAATACCAGAGATTCTCTTTGCAAAGTTTGTCTTCTTATGTGTATCTTTTGCCAGTGTTTTTGGAACGAATGAATGGTGTGTGTGTGTGTGTGTGTGTGTGTGTGTGTGTGTGTGTGTGTGTGTGTAATTTTATGCTACTGGATTCATCATTTTTTCCAACATTTCAGTCAGTCAGAATATGAAGAGAGCCTTCCAAATACTAGAAATCTCTGAGATTGGGGGAATCTACATAGGTTCTAAGAACCAATGTGACTTCAGCCAAGTCCTAAGATATAACTCTGAGTTCCAGGGTCTTATTCACAAAATAAGAGGAAATCATTGCTGCAGAGCAATTGTGTACCACTGGACTTCATCCTTCAAAATGACTAAAACACTAGACTTTATATTATATATTCTTTTCCATGATTAAAAAATGAAAAGCCCTGGAGGATTAGGTAACTAGCTTCCTGACACTAGGAAGCTAACATTTTATGCCAACAATATCAGCTAGAGCAGATCCCATACTATATGATAAGCACAACCAAATGTCAGGTTTGTGAACTTTGGTTGCCCCCTTGGTGGTCCTATAAGTAAAGCATTATTATAGTTACGCTATCTTAAAGATAAGGAAGCAGGTGTAGACACAGTATACAAATGCAGCTAAAGCTGGTTTGTACAATGTGTGTCTTATTAATGAATTCATATGTTTCTCTGTTTAGTTTTCTCATTTTTTTTGATAGATCACAAGAATCACAAACACAAGCAGCTTAAATTCTGGCCAAGGCAACCTTTGGTAGACATATTGACATTAAGATCTTTTGAATTTGAGAAAATTCTTGTCTTCTTCTGTTCTTTGATGTTCATTATATCATTATATATTAGAACATTAAATATTTTAGATATATATATAATATATATATTAGAACAAAGAGAGAGAAGGAAGAAAGGGATGAAGGAAAATGCAAAGATACAGTTATCTAATTTTCCTTTGTTTCTTTAGTGTTGATATTTAGGACCTGATTCAATTCCAGCACCTACATGGCAGCTCACGACTGTCTGTAACTCCAGTTCCAGGGGATCCACGGCACCAGACCTGCACATGGTACACATACATGCACATGAAGGCAAAATACCCATAAACACAAAATAAAATAAATATTTTTTAAATAATAATCATAATAATAAATACTTTATTGGGTAATAACATCAGTACTCGTTAACAAAAGCCTTGTAAGGATGAGAAGATTTGGCCTGAGCAAATGACTTCATAGCCTTCTGCCTACCCCTTCCTACCTCTAAATCATCAGTTCTCAACTAGTGAGTCTCAACCCCTATGGGGGTCAAACAACCCTTTCACAGGGGTTACCTAAGACATTTGCATATCAGATATTTATATTATAATTCATAACAATAGCAAAAGTATAGTTATGAAGTAGCAATGAAAATAATTTTATGGTGGGGGTCAACACAACATGAGGAACTATATTACAGAGTGACAGCATTAGGAAGGTTGAGAACCACTGTGCTAAATGCACCTACAGAGAAAACTATGGATGGTATTGTGCAGGAACTTGAGATCTCTTGGCATATCCATAAACAGGGCATCTAGAACACTGCGGCTGGAGAGAGGAACAGCACATTTAAGGCACCTAAGCCTATCATCTATCAGTTTTTCAAGACAGTTTTTAACCCCACACCTGAGAAAAGGTTATTCTGTATTGAGAAAGTTATTCTCCCATTAACTTACCTGGATTTTACACTAGCTTTTTGATCATAATAATAATAATAACACCCAAAACATAGAAAGCTACCACTATTCTAATAAATGGAGTATATATAAATCCTTCATTTCTCCCAACAATGCTGGTACAATCATTAGATATCTTTTTTTTTTTGTCATATGAAAACACAAGAACAATTAGAAGCAAGTGAAATGACCTGGAGTTTGTAAGTCACAGGGCAGACGTCATGATGAGCAGTCCTGCTCTTTATGATACACTTACGGTGAATTGCTATACAGACTGAGTGGATTAAATCATGGAAACACTTAGCCCAGAGCTTCTCCCAACCCTATGAGGGTACAATTACCACCATCCTCAGTTTACAGAGGAAAGCTGGGTGTATGAGTACCTTTCCATTGCCTTGAAATAGTACCTGAGAAACACAACGTCAAGTTTTGCATGCAGTGGCATACATACTGGGGAGAATGAAGCAGCCCCCCCCAACAAAAAAAACAGAAGAAATTAAAAAGGAAAAAGAGTTGGGGATAGGGGGAAGCTTGGTCAAGGGAAAATTTAAAGGACAAAAGGTGTATCTTGGCTCAGCTGTTGGAAGTTTTAGTCTATGGTCAATTGTCATCGTTGCTTTGATCCCTGTGGCAAATCAGAAATGTCTTGATGGGAGGGCATGGTGGAAGAAAGATTCTCAACTCATGGCTGCTGGGGGAGAAAGGAGTAAATTGGAAAATAGGAGGGAGGGAAGGAGAAAGGAAGAGAGACAGAGATAGAAAGAGACCAAGCAGAATATATAAGGACCAGGTAATACTTCAATAGTACCATTTCCAATGATTTGGTTCCTTCAACCAGCTCCCACCACCTAATATCCCACTTAGCTATGAGTTCTTCAATGGATTAATCCCAATAATTCAGTCATTTTTAATCACTTTTGAATAGTACCACTAGCTAGTACCTGAGCCTTTTGGAGGCATTTCACATCTAAAATACAGCAATGGGTTTCAGATACTCAAGCAATTGACAGAAAAATCCATAGCTCACAGGTGGCAGAGTCAACGCTCAAACACTGGTCCTCTTTACATGCAAGCTCGGTGGAAAGGAGAAAGCAAATTCCTGATTGTGTCCCAGCATCCTCTTGCCTGGCTTTCTTAGTGGTTCTATGAATTTCTGTTTTTATTTTTCACACAAATGAACCCTAGAGGAGGGCTGCAGTCTCCCAAAGCATACCATTCCATCTTAAGGACCAATTCTGATTCTAAGATAAACTGTTCTTCTCGGTCTTTACATCAAGCTTCTCACGGAACGAAGATTGATCTAATGTGTGGCTCTTTGCATTAGCACAAGTCAAAATTGCTTTCAACAATCTTTCTTTATGGTGATACAGAATATTTCTAGCCAGCCCAGGCAAGGTTTTCCCCATAATTGTGTCTGTAATAATCCACTATTTCATATTTATTTCATCAGTTTCAACAGTTCACAAGAACACCTATAATCTTAGATCCAGTAATCAACTGTTTCAGAATTGCCCCATCCTAAATTTAGGCCTTATACTTGGTAATTTAGCTAGAGAGTTTCAGCACTGAGTGCCATTCTTCCACTCACAAGAAAAGTGCTACAATTGGGGCTGTGTTTAATTCTTATTATTTAGTAAATTGAACTGGGTACCATGGAGCTTAAAAATGCAGGGTATAATTGCTTTTAATGATACAAAGGTTCCATGACTGCTGACTTCCCCAGCCTTCACTAGGATTCACTCACAAATGGGATGTTGTTGCTCAGTGGGGCTTTCAATTCTGATATTTTAATAAAACAAATACCGTTGCAGTGTGCAATTTGTGGAAGAATCAGTTAAGGTGATGAAAGAGTTGTCAGAAAGGGCTATTCATAAGTACTAACTTTCCCTAAGGATTTACTTAGTGTTTGACATTGTACCATGAGCTTCTTAAATTTCACACCTACCCTGGGAGGTTGATACAATTACTGCCCCATTTGTGTGGGTCTAAAGAGATTGCTTTATAGTATGATATACACAGTCTTAGCTAAGAATGCCTGCCCCGAAATTACACATTTGCCACTTCCTTGCAGTGTCTTCCCAGCACAGTTTGGTTTGGGAGTCTGTTTCTTGTTTGTTTGTTGCAGAGCATGGGGAGAGAGGGAGGGAAGGAGGGAGGACCCAGAGAGATTTTCTGTTTCCCAGGTAGCTCTTGTGACATTGATCACCAATCAGGAATGTCTTTGTTCTTGTGTTTCCCGCCCCTTTTCAAACAGGACCCCAACAGCTGAGAACAAAACTCTAAGATCACTTTCCTTCTACAGAAGACTCACATTTAGTTACCTGATGAGAAGCTACACTTCTTTATCAAAGTGTTTAAACCCTACTGACATGATGATACATGTTTGAAAAAATAGATTTAGAGCAATCAAGTCTATTATAAAAGTATATAATATACATGCTATTTCTTAATGGGCTCAGAGTGGCATTTTATTGACCCTAAATTTGAGGTTTATACATCTGTGACAATTGAACAGATTTCCATATAAATGATGGTAGAATTGACAGCCTATTTACATAATACCTTCTGATTATCAAAAAATGCAATGAAATTGTAAATTGTAGGCCTACTTGGAATTTAGCAGCCAAACAGTGAACTTTCTGAAAACATTTAAACAAGAAAAACTGGATTAAAATCAATTCTGCTTCTAAAAATATTTTAGAAATAAAAAATGGCTGTCTCCTGAGAGACTATGTATTTTTAATATTTCATTGCTATCAATAGCTAGATTTTGTGTTTATTCCATTGCTCTCTGAACCTCTAGGAAGAAAACAGAAGCATTCACCATATACAATATATTATAAATTGCTGTGTTTATTACTTTATTCAACAAATATTTCCTAAGTGCTGGGTCAGACTCTGTTGTGCATCAGAGAGAGCAGCAAACAAGGGATAGCTGCTGTTGCAAGGAGAGTCTAACTGGAGAAATGAGTTATGGACACAAAACCCCATCAAGGGACCAGGAGGTACTCAGTGGGTAAAACGCCTGCTGTGCAAGGTGAATACCTGGATTCAAATCTTCAGAATCCATGTCAAAAGGTAGCCAGGCCAGTGCACACCTATGACCCCAGCCCTGGGGTGGCTGGAAATAGGTTGCTCCCCAGAGCTCCCAAGCCAGCCAGTCTCACTCAATCTGCAAGTTCCGGATTCAGTGAGAGACCCTGTCTTGATAAATAACGTGTCAGATGTTAGAGAAAGACACCAGACATATTTCTCTCTCTCCTCCACCACCCCCCTCTCTCTTACACACACACACACACACACACACACACACACACACACACACACACACTCACTTGCATGGTCAATGCATGAACTTTCTGATGACAAGAAGTATTGTGACAAATGTGAGGTCAGGAGGTAGGCTATACCTTCTTTGGGGAAAATGTCAGCAAAGGGCTACATAGGCAAAAGGTGTGAAAGGGGGTTCATGTACTCTTTCAGATACAAGCTTCTCCCCAAAGGATAGATTAGAGGGAATATTTTAAACCAAAATAATCCTGTCTTACCTCCTCCCTACTGCTGTTTTTCCCAGTTTACTTTGTTTCGTGGAAAACAATTTACTGTCCAAGGTCAGAACATCTCAGTTCATCTTTCTCTTAACACTGTTCCCAAGTAAAGCCAGAGCATCTCACCAATGGCAAGGAAAAGACACACCTAATGGCTTTAATATGAAATCCTGTTCTACTAGCAGCTACCTTACAACCTATGAACTTGACAGCTCCTATCTGAGTGAGTTTTCCTCCATCCTTTGGCATTGTCTCCTCAGATACTCATGGCCTCTTGGCAAGCACTTTACCATTTCTCAAACCCACAGACCCTCCCAGAACCATTTTTCAGGGTAGTAAAGTACCATGTGCACTTTAACTATTCACAGAGCTGGGAGCAAGGTATTCGCGTTCTAACCTGGAAATAATTCTGATGGTCTGTGGGGTTTCTCCGTCTCTTCTTTCAGCCTTTAGGGGAGAAAGGAAAGTGCCATGGGATGTATTCTCCCAAAAGCCAAGCTGTAATACCCACACAGGACTTGTTTCATCTGATCTACCTGAAAGTCTAGGAGTACCCTTATATTGCAGGTGACAAGAAATCTGAACTCCACATTGCTTAAAACACTTCTTCAAAGTCATCAATCTATAAGTGATAGGTGTGGAATTTGACTCTATATATTTCAGTTCCAAAGCCATCTGCATCCACTTTGTACTAATGGGCCCAAAAACTCTCAACTTGCCTTGTCCCAGGAGAGGGCAGGGGCGATAATATATGGAACTCTCCCAATGCTTGGCATATCCAAAAGCTTTGTAGTTAATTCTTCTGGTCATGCCTGGCTTGTGGGATGCCAGTGCTGCAAATTAACATCTCAACCAAAGGAAGTTAGTTTCTAGAAATACAATTTCCAATAGTAGATGATATTTCAGGCAGTAAACTGCCTGTCTTAACACTTGGCGTCAAAACCCTATGGACAATTTATAAAGAAGTTGAAATAAGGAACAAGACAAATACATTTTAGACTTTACCAAATTCTTCTCCATTTGGAAGAAAGAAAAATATTATTCTCTGGGAATTGGAAGATTATAGATTCATTTCTCTCTGCCGTAGCATGGGTCCAGCTGAGCAATAATACACAGTAGAGCCAAAAGCTCTGATCAGTTTCCTTGAGTTGTTATTAAAGTTTGCAAAATATTGCTCAAATTCTTCCTGGCAGGGTTTCAATATTGTCTGTTTAAACTGGAATTGGGCTGATACTCTTTATTTCTGTTAAACCTGTCAGAGCCAGTGAACCCATAACATCAATCTACCACCACCAGCATCATGGCTTCCATGCAGCAAAGGCTGGGCATGTCATGAGGTTCTACACCCTTTTGCTGAGTGGCTTTCAGATGTGACTTAGGTCAAACATGACTGGATCAGTCTTCTTCCCCTTGTTTCTCTTTCCTTCCTTTAATTGCCCCCTACATATGCAAGCGTGCACATGAAAACACATCTTTGTGTAAGCAGGGAAAAGGAAGGAGCTCTACATAGCACAACATCTGTTGTTGATGAAGGTGTTACTCTATTAAGTGTGCAGCCCTTCTACTGTTAACATAATAGGGAAATAAAGATTCTTTAATGTTTTGGACAATGCTATTCACCCTCCTCCAGTAACATCTCTGGCCACTCCCCAACTTTATCTTCTACTCTACTACAGCCCAGATGAACTTGGTCCATTTCCTCCAGCACCACGGGCTTTCCTCCTCCTTGATATCTGGATGGACATACCTTTCCCCTACTCTCTCTTAGCAAAGTCAAGTTGACCCTCTACAGTTTAATTTGGGTGGCATTCCTCAGATCCTCAAGGTTGATTTAGCTACCTACTTTGCCTTTTACTGTAGGATTTAGCTTATTTTATGTATCACAACCTTGATTGGAGTTAAATTATCTCCTTAATAAAACTGCAAACTCTGAGATGCAGAAAATGGCTGGTCTTGTCCTCATACATTTCTGGAACACACACACACACACACACTCCAGTTCTCCTGCATTTTATTTCTTACATAGATAACAGCACTATTCAAGTGAATAGCTAAGTAGCAATGCCCTCATCCTTGCTATCATTCAACAACTCAACCAACAGAGGTTTTGTTATCATTGGGTGGCTGTCAAATTCTCCCCTGAAGATCTTTCCATTTAGTCCAGCCAGTAGCAAAGAATGTGGAGTGGTGTCTCATGGGAGGCATCTGTAAACCAGATCTAAAAGTGAATACATCACTGCTGTTCACATTCTAATAATGCAAGCTCAGTCACAAGGCCACATCTAACTGCAAGAAATTCTGAGACATATAGTCCCTGGCCAGACAGTTATTTCTACAAAAAAAAAAAAAGTATGAGGAAAGAGGAGTATAAATTCTGATAGACAGACTTGTTATATTCCTGGATCCCAGTGCTTAATAAAGTAAACAATCAAAAAATAGCTGCTGAACTAAGTAAATGAACTAATGAGTAAACAACTTAGACCAAAAAAAAATCTTAATTAATTCTATGGTGAATTAAGAGTACCATCTTACAGAGCCTTCAAATCAATAATGGCAACTTGCTAGTGGCCAGAGGGGCATGAAAAATTCCACTGGCTCTTAGAACTTTTCTTACTCACTTGTTGAATGGCAGGGCCTGGTACAGAACCGAGCATAAAACTGGTACTCATAAGGTCTGAATGAATGCATGATTAGGGGAAGTGAGTCAGCATAAACATCACTGTGTTCATATCCTGTTTGGCAGGTGATTCCCAACTCACCATCCAGAGGAGGAGCCTCCCCACCCCACCCCAAAGTAGCACCTGTCACCAGACCTGAGTGAAGATGTTTCTTTCTTCCCATAATTGCTATAGCCTGGCTTTCTGCTATATACAGATGTATAAGAGGAGAAATCATATATGCAACTGTCTATGTAAATGCTGTGTGGGTGTGGCAACCTGCTTCTCATTCTAGTACTTGGAAGGCAGAGAGATGGAATTTCCAGAGCAATCTGGCTAGTGAGACTAGTCTATATAATATCAAGGAGCACTGGGTTCAATTAAGAGACCTGCCTCAAAAATTAAGATAGAAAAGAAATAAGGTGGAAAAAGATTAATGAAGACTTTCTATGTCAACCTCTGGCTTCCACGCACATACCTATCTATGCATGTGCACCTGTGCACATGTGGACATATACTCACACATAAAAAATAAAAATAAGCGGGACTGGAAACATGACTACATAGTTAAAAGCACTAGCTGCTCTTCCAGAAAACCTAGATTTGATTTCCAGCATCCACTTAGCAGCTCACAATCATCTTGAACTCCAGTCCAGAGGATCTTCTGATCACTACAGAAACCAGGCACACACAAGGTGTGCAAGCAGATGGATAGGCCAAGCACTCATACACAAAAAATAAATGAAGAAAAAGTAATAAATTCATAAATTAAAACTCACTTCTTCCTTGCCTAAAAGCACCAGTGGCCTCCAGTTATATTTGGGGTAAAATCCACATTTGTTCACATTACCATCAAGCCCACTCGTGTGGTCTCCTTCCCAAAGTTTCAAATCACCAACTCTCCTGCTTGTTCACTGTGCTTTAAGCACACTCAAATCCTTTCATTCCTGTAACATTTTGGTTTGTTTCTACCTCAAGTGCCTCTACTATGGACCCTGCCTAACTGCTTAGGGCCCTTTGCCCCAGCATATTTTTCCATTGATTCCTTCTTGCCATTCAGTTTTTAGTATAAATATATATTCTTCAATGAATCCTCTGACCATCATGCTTACAGAGACATTCTTCACACACAATCAGTAATTTTGTCCTTATAGATCACTCAAACCATATGTCTTCACATCAGAACTACCTAGGACATTTTTAAGACACTATACAGTCCCAGCTGACATCTGGAGTAGTTCTGAGTGGTGTGTCTTCTGTCTTCCTTGGGAATCCATGCTTGTTGACGTGAGCTGAAGCAACTAATGTTGAGGCAGTAAATGGTGATAATTAGGCTTTGGCTCCGAGCTTCAGATGGCTGTCATCGCTGATCATAGGAGAGCAGCTATGCAGAATCTCTCATTCTGGGCAAGTCTTCCCATAGGGGAACTCTGTGTTTTTGTGTGTAACGAAGAAGGGGAACTCAAGAGGGGTGTGGGAGTTTTACTTTCTGAGGTCTTTTCATCCCGACATGCTCAGCTGATAGTCAGAAACCAGCCTCAGTTAACTTGTCAAGTTCCTGGAGTTTGTTGTAGATACTCAGCACTTAATCATCAGTCTGCCCCATGGGAGCAGAAATAATGACAATGGTGCCTGGGGAAGTGGGAAGCTTGGGTCTAAACGTGAACTATGAAGTTGGGAAGGAGGGAGAGAAAAGAAATATGAGACCTTAATTAATAGTAAGACATTTTACAGACTTAATGGAAGGCAAAAATGAACCAGACATAAATCTGGACATTGTACAGGAGACGCATTTTCCCCAAGTCTTATTTCTCCATCATGGATCATTTTTCTCTAGTCCTTTAGGCTGAGATCTTTCCCTGTATGATGCTAGTTGTGGAAAAGCAGCATAGATTCATTTATAGTAGTGATGTTTTGCATTAAAAATGTTCTCCGGGCTCTGTCATATGTTCAGTCACATCCCTACGAGTGGATGGTAAGTGAAATGTAATATTCTTGGCTAACGAATGATGAGTGAATGTTGGAGGACCATTGTGATGTACTCAGAGTCTTGTCCCATGTATACCAAGCCCAGGAAGAAAGCCTTGTCTCCTAATTTTCCCTCCAGTGTTCTTCCAGCCTAATTAAAACTGTTGGTTATTTACACGGTGTCCTATTCTCTCATCTTCTAAGCATTCCTCTGTGAGAAATCCATTCACAAGTCTACTTTGCCCTAAGCTACTCTAATCCTCCTCTGAGATCACCCTTATGGAAGTTCTTGTTGACAACCCACCTCCTTCCCTGACTTAATAACCCATGAAGCTTTTCTCCTTTCTTAATTAGTCTACCTATTTTACTGAGTACTAATTATTTATCTTCATCCTGTTGCCTCCCATCATGACTTTCTTGGGAGCAGAGGTTGTATATGTTTTTGTCTTTCTATACTTAGCTTCTTACAAAGAGCATAGCATGTATTAGACCTTCTATAAATTCTAATAGGATGGTTGGGTGGGTAGGGGATGGATGGATGGATGGATGGACTAAAGGATAGATAGATAGATGGAGAGGACACTCCATAAATGCTGCTTTGTTTAATGGATAGATGAACACAAAGATGAACATATGGAGATGTTCATGAGACACAGAAGAACTTCTTTCATTTTCTGGAGATTTCATATATAAGTATTACATCATTCTCCCTGTTCTTCTCCCTCCATTTATCCTTTGTCCCTTCCACTCCTCAAATTCATGACCTCTTACTTTTTATTGTAACTGTTATATACATACACATATATGTATATGTTTAAAAACACAACCTGCTGAAATCATGTACTGTTATTCATATGGGCTTAGCACTGACCTCTTGGAATTAGCTACCCTATTGGAGAGTTTGACCCTGGAGGAGACTGATTCTTCCCTCTCTTCACAATTACTAGCTGTCTATAGCTTTTCTTCTAGTGTTGAAACATTGTGGTAATTCCCCCATCCACACTGGCATATCAAAAAGTGTTGCTTTCTAGGTCTTGTGTAGGTAACCATATCATTAAGATTTCCTGCATGCAGCTTCTCTGTTATATATAGAAGATACTATGTTACAGCAAATGCCCCATCCTTGTCCTCTGGCTCTTATAACCTTTCTGCCCCCTTTTGTGACATGCTCCCTGAGCCTTTGATGTAGGAATTGTGTTGTAGATGTATCAGCTGGGGCTAGCCTATAGTCAGTTGTTCTATGTATTTTGACTAGCTGAGGTTTTCTCTAATGGTCTCTGCCACCAATAGATAGATAGATGATTGATAGATAGATAGAGAAATTAATAAAAAGCAAAAGAAAGAAAGAAAGAAAAAAGAAGGATAGAAAGAAAGAAAGGAAGGAAGAAGGGAAGAAAGAAAGAAAGAGAAAAGAAAGGAACCAAAAACCTTTCCTGAAGGATGGCACTACATTTGCCTGTGGATTTAAGGATAAGTACTTAGAATTCAGTTAAAGAGTATACTGGCTTAGTGAAGTAGCAGTAGTGGGCTCTCTCCTAGGGTCCATGACTTCAGTAACTTACAGGAACAAACACGAATTCACTCCTATTGAGTGGGTCTTAAGTCCAATTAGATAGCTATCACTTATTCTCAAGTTGTATTTGCCACTATCGGACATTTTTTGATATCTTTCCATTCTGGTTGTTTGTCGGTGTTAACACCCACAAGGAGCACTTTCTTGACTGTGTGATAAAAATAGAATCTCTCTGGTGCTTTTTTGTTTAGAAATTTCACTGTGATTACTTGTGTTCTTATTCTCTCATAATTTCCATTGCTGAAATATATATTCAGCATGAAATTTTAATATGCCTAAAGATAAATAACTTGTTCTGCGCAAGTACTCTACCCATCAGAATAGCAATAATAACAAAATCTCTCAATAAACAGGGTTTGTTATCATGGTTCTGTGAGTTACAGTTAGAATTCTGTGAACGGAATAGGGACAATAACAATCCCCTATATAAATGATTTAAGAATTAAATGGGATGATAAATATAAAATAGTTATCAAGAACCAGCATATTAGGCAACACTTGACACAGTAAGAGGTTAATGTCTGTGACTCTATAGTCTCCTGACTTCATAAACATGAGTCTGATGCAGAAAGTTGAAGGGAGAGTCAGCTCTGAATCTAGAGATTGTATCTGGCAAAGTCTGAAGACGTGAGTGAGACCATTCCAGAGACTATCCTTGCTTTGAGCCTCTTCATTCCTCAACAAGCTGTTGTCCTTCTCTGAGCTTCATCCCATCCTCAGCCCCTGTGCAGTTGCCTCTGTTTTAGAGAGCTCAAGATCTGCCACTCCACTTGGCCTACCCCTGTGTATGTTCCTGTCCCTGAGCTGTAGGCTCCTGGAATGCAGGAATTGTTCTAACTTTACCTTATATACCTGGGTCCAGCTGCTCTTCAGGAAGCCCTTCATAAAGTTTTGCTGAATTGAAATAAACTTCCTCAAATTACTTAACATGCTGTTTTAGAGACTTGGTTGAACTCCTAAACACTGAGTTCTAGAAAGGTTCTGGCACATTAACCCTATTCCCTGCAAGCAGTTAGTGAACTTAATGATCTCGATGCCCCCAGCATGGCCTGAAGCTCACTCCCTGACAGATCACTCCTGGAGCCTTATCCTTGCACCAGCAACCTCCAGAAGTACTGACAGCATGCCTAGTAGCATCTGAACAGGTTCTCTATAAACTTAACACAGCGACTTTCTTGAAGTTCCAGAAAACCCAGCCTCAGGAAGCTCTACCAGGACTCTGAGATCGCATTTTGATAGTTTTGCCCACCTAATGAAGCACTTGATATATTCACACTCAACATTTGTTTAAGAGAAGAAAGGGATGGAGGGGGAAAGATGGATGAAGGAAGAAAGGGTAGGAAAGGTGGGATATTTTGATTCAAGATATACAGCATTTAATAAAGCAAGAAGACTACTTTTACTGTTATCTAATAAAAAAATTCTTCAATGAGTGGTTTTATGCCCTGTATAAGCATAGGGCAAGCATCAGGAATGCAACAATATATCTTGATCATTTCACTAAATATTGTCTCTAACCCTTTGCCCTTCCTGAATTCTCAGTTGTAGTAGATGAGCAATGATACTATCACTGCCTAAAGATTGATGGAAACAGAGAGAAACCCAAAATGGTTTTAGTGCCAGAAATGCTGTTTGCTCAACAATCAGCAGCATCAAAGAGCTTGAGCATTTCCCACAGAGCTCAGCAGTTTTGCCAGTGATGCACTGAAATTCACACCTCTGCCACAAGCACTCTGTTTCTGACATGAAAAAGAAAGAGTCAGACCTTTTTAACTGTTGATACCCAGAGCAAGTTGGCTGCCTCATTATCCAAAGAGCTAGCCTCTGGAGCTTTGTTACATGCTGTAATATTTAAAAGGCTTTGCTTTCGATTTTATAAAATTCCTTCTGTTTGTTTTCTTTCTTTTTAATCCTAGAACTAAAATTTTAGACAGCAGATGTTCTGTCCTGCAGTAATTTGGGAAGTACTGCTATTGCAGCAAGCATTACTGCTATGCCAATAACTAACCACATCATTAAGCAAGCCATGTGACTAGCATTATATGAATGGTTTTCTTTGTGGTGGTGGAGTCTTACCCTCTGTCCTCATGGCACCCATTATTGAACATTCTTGATTTTTTTTTTCAGTCTTAGTACTTGGAGTAAGAAAATCAGGATAATAGTAGCCCCTTTGAAAGTGCTATGCACTCTCTCTGCCCTTCCTTTCTTAAGCCATTACTACCACTGTGCAATGTGAATATTTGTTTTTTAGATGTGATGCATGAGAGAAGCCTCTGAGCCAGAGTGAAAGTCTAGCCTCTCCAGGGTCTACCACCAACTCATCCCCACTCTTAATCACATTCCAAATTTACCTTAGCTCCTCTATGTATCCTAACACAGTTCTAGTTAACTTCCAACAAACAAAACCACTTCCTTCATATGTGCATTGTAATTTTCTTATTTAAGATTGTATCATCTCACAGAATGTGAGCTTCTTAGGTTTAAAATTTTCTTTGTTCTTTTTCGTTCAATAACATATCCAAGGTTCAAAACAGAGCCTGGCTGGACACGGTAGTACATGCCTGTAATCCCAGCACTTAAGAGGTTAAGACTAGTAGGATAGTAAAATCAAAGACAGCCTGGACCACATAGTTGAGAGCTTGCCTGAAAAATAAAAATAGTCACGAGGCTGGAACATAGGAAGCCTTCCCTGTATACTTCAGTTGTCACTCTTACCTGCTTAGCATACCACTGTTCTGTGTACATAGCACTGAGAGACAATCTGAGGTCAAGAGCCACATGGTGATTTTTAAAAGATGACACAGTGAGCAAATTGGCAAGAAAAAACAGATCTCCTTATCGAAGCCCAAACCATTGCCTATCTCCCAACTCAATCTTGCCACACTTTTATTATGCTATAAAACGAATAACTGTTTATGAGTTCATTCCCAGGCACATTATTGCTTTTATATCACATCAAAGAATTTGAGATGGGTAAAAGATATAGCCATATTGATCTCAGAAACTCAGCTTTTCTTCCCCTCATGGAATCCTAGATTGAGGCATATTTTGAGGATTGGGGCTATTTCCTCCCAGAAAGCTATCTCCAACAAGTCTACTTGCATATCCAGTCAGAAAAACTGTGCTTACTCACATTAGGGAGTTTTAAAATCATTCTTCTGAGTCAAGAACCCTTTTCAATTCCAACTCACTATCTTTTACAGAACCATAGAAGTGTTAAAATGCCACAAGTTTGAGATGTCTTTAACTCCAGGTAATCAATGTGTTCCAGGGAATCCCAGATGGTACGGGAAGAAGCATGGGTCAGACAGTCTATCTGGGAATCAGGCCAGGGGGTCAATGGGACTTGATAGAACTTGGATGGCATCTGATATAGACAGTATCAACCTGAGAAGCAAGCAGATGTTAAAATGAAAGAGTTGGGGGTTTGTCTTTCTGAAAAAATTGCTTTTCAGAAATATGTTTGTTTGAATACATAGATAATAGGACCCACCTTGACATCCTCATAATAATATTTCTTCATTCTTCTGAAACTGGAAATGCCAATTTTCATAGAAGTCGAGGGAGGAAAGATCTTTCTGAGAATAAGCACAGACTACTCTGTTGTCACATAGTCCCAAGGCTACTGATCGACAGAAGGGGACTTGACTATGTTTTAGCAGAGAGAGTTGATCATGGGCATGACATCCTTACTCTTGGCTTGACCAGTACCAGGCTATATTGAGGATGCAATACAATATAGGATGCCAGCACAACAGTAACTAGGATTTCTCAAAAAGCTTGGTACCACCTTCAAACACACGTTCCCATGCAATCCCATCAAATCATCCTGAAAAGTCGCAGAGCTTTATGAATGAAAAATCTGACATAAGAGACATTCAGGACACTCAGGGAAATTACAGAGTCCATATCCAACATCTTCTAGTTTCTCCTCTATTCTTTCCACGGTATATTCTGCCTCCTGCCTGCAGGAATGCACTTGTGGGCATCTCCTGTCCGTATCTTATATCAGTTTGTCACCACCCTCTCTCTAAAAAGCCCATTCCTCTTCCTTTTTTTCCTGGATTATTTTGAAACTTCTTTTCTTCTAGGCAGCCATTCTAGACACCTCAGAGTACTACTTGTACATTGTCCTTCTCATTGTACTTCTTAAAGTTAATGCTGAATTTCCATGGTTAAAATGCCAAAACTCTTTGCCCTTGCCTTAATGTCTCTAGCCTCTTCTTGACTTAGGCCTCACCTCTCCCTATTCGGCGGCAATACTCAGTGACTTGATGTACTCACCAAATCATCATTGAGCCTCATCGATGTGGGTACAGTGCCTGGTATTGAGCAAAGTACAACTTAGACCTTGTTTCCATGGGATCTTGCTCCTCAATGAAGAAGTAGACAAATACTTGTTCCCACTGATATAGAAGGGCAACTGTAACAACAATTTTCAAAGGCATTTCTAAACCATAGCTATGATTACAGTGTACCCAGGGTTCTAGAATATTTCTAAAGCCTAGTGCCTACATAATTAAAAACGAAATCCTAAACCCATTGGCCTGGTATACAAGTCCCTTCATGCTCTGGCTCCAAGCACTAGATTGGGTGGCAGATTGCCGTAACCCCATTTCTCCCCAATCCTTCACTCAATTAACTCATCCTGTGACTAAGCCATATCTAATAAATATGTATAGAATTTCATTCCATTCCATTCCAGAAACGGCTCTGTCTCTTCATTAGTCCACATCTGCCTTAAGCAAACTTTTTAGCAGAAATGTTGTCATTCTTCCTGGTATTCAAAATAGTATTCTACTTTGCTTAAGTAGTTTTTCCCACTGCTTGGTTATTATTAATTACTTAGTGTACTTCCCAGCATGTTTCCCACACCAAAAATTGTTGCCCTTTTGTTAGTAATGTAGTTACTTATTTTACTTTCTACCCTACCCTTATCCTCCAAGACTTTGAACCTTCTTATGAGCAGATATCATTTTAACCAACAAAGGTTTGAATTTACATTTTGTTCATTACATGGTGTCAAATCTTAACTAGATCACAAAGAACACAAGCATATCTAGATCCTTATCTCCTTTGACCTTGAGTCTTATATTGTTAAAGCTATGCTTTCCATCTCAATTTATTTTCAAGAAATTCTCCTTCTTCCTGTTGTTTGTTCTCTTAAAAATCATAGTCAGGCGTTTCCAAGGTCTTCATATCTTGATATTGCAACATGTGTCTTATCTATAAAAAATAAAAATGTTTCCCACCCTTATTTCCTAAGCCTCTGAGATAGTTGGAACGAGGACAGGTTGATTGAAAAGTGGCTATATCCCAAAACTAGAAAAGTTGTTTTGGGGGAAGGCTTTGATCTTCTTATAGACCAAGTCTAGAAAGAGTTTCTCTGTAAAAGTGGCACGCATTATAATTATTTCCAATTGATTCCACAAGTTTTCAAGAGGAAGTTAAAAGATGAATGGTAAGAGGGGGTGGAAGAATTGTAAGAGCCAGAGGTCAGAGAGGTCCAGGGCAAAGCAGTATCTTCTGGACATGAGAGGAGCACCGCTTAGCTAAACATCCAACAGCTGCAGTTGTCATAATTCTTGTATGAAATCAAGCCAGTCAGCATTACAGCATGGGAGGAGGAAAGGCTCCACCCTAACTGAGAAGCTATGAGAGTAGATGACTTCTGGGAGAGGGAAATTCACTTTTCTTTATGGGCATGGCCCTAGATAGATCAATCATGCTCTATTAAATGACCCTGTACCCATGAGTACATGGGCAGCACTGACTGGACTCAGTAAATTTTAAAACAAAAAAAAATAGAGCCTAAAGTTGTATGTGTAAGAATGTGGCAAGTGGATCTGGAAGAAGTTAGGAGAGGAATAGGTGAATATAACCAAAATACTTTATATGTATATATGTATATATACATATATATATATAATTCTCATAGAATTAATAAAATTAATTAATAATTAATTTTTTATTTTATTTTGAAAAATTATATTTTTCAAAAAGAAAAACATAATAATAATTGAGAATAATTCTTTGAGAAACTAATTTTACAACAGGATAACAATAGTAGAAAAAATAGTGATTAATTAAAAATAGACTCCACAGGAGATTTCCTAAGAACATAGACTTAAAGGCCTAGACAGTCCATATCCGAAAACTAAAATGAGGCTTTCATATGGACTATCAAATTTGATATCTCACAAGCTAGCAGCCATAGAAATCACAAAATGTAGAACAACAGCCAAATTATTTGTATTTATCAAAATAATGTATAAATAGCTTTATAAAATTAATAACCCGCCAGAATTACTGAGAGATCACTTTGATACCCATTCCTTCCGTCCCTGGAGGAATGGCATGTATGCCCACAGATGCGGATTCACGTGGCTTTAGGCCCAGAATTCCCAGGCTGATTACTTCATCTCTGAGCAGCCTCAACTGTTTACTCAAATGCTAAGCTAGTTTTATTATTTTCAATGTATGTCATAATTCTAAAACAATTAATGAGATCACTCAGGTAGACAGGAAACTCAAAGAAAAATTCTGCCTCCGTTAGCCATTGTTATGTAACATATTATCTCCAATGGTGGTTTTAATACCAACCATTTTTAGTATGTCTCATAATTTTTAGGGGTGAGGCAATATTTAGTAGAACAGCACCTCAGCTCTATGAAGCTTTACATGTAGTTCCCTGGTGGTACCATGTTGAAACCAGGACTGACCCAAGGTAGCTCAGAACCATTGCTATTGACTAGGCAGAGATCAATAGAAGTTATAGCTAAGCATGACTCTCTTCTCGTCTATGAATGTATTCTCAGAGATTCTCCATACAGTCTTTTCAGCAGGATGGCTGGACTTCTAGTGAGAAATGAGAGTTCCAGTTCTCATCTAGACTGGGGCAATAGCTTCTCAGCACTATTCCATGATTCACTGGTCAAAGCAGTTAGAAGCCAGTGTTCATTCAAAGGGAGAGGAAATAGACCTGGACTTCTGACTGAAAGGGCATCAAAGAGTCTGTTGCTCTGTTCAAATCCATCCAAGGGTGTTAACAAAATTACCTTGTATATTTGATGTAAGATTTCTACTTTAGGGCTGGAGAGGTGGCTTACCAGTTAAGAGCACTGACTGCTCTTCCAGAGATCCTGAGTCCAAACCTCAGCAGACATGTGGTAGCTCGCAACCATCTATAATGGGATCAGATGCTCTCTTCTGGTATGCAGGTGTACATGCAGATAGAGTGCTCATATACATAAAATAAATAACCCTTTTTTTAAAAGGACATTAAAGACAAAGAAAGATTTCTACTGTAGGTTAAAACCTAAGTAGAACAGATCATTTCTGAGTTCCATTACTTAAAAGCACTTGTTTATTGTGATTTAAAAGCACTATACTGCTACTGAGAAAGGCCAAGAAGAAATAGACAGCCCAGACCCACCCCTCCAGTAATTTGCATCTAGATAATAGCACAAGACAAACATGAAGCAATCAAGTACACTCAGTAACAACAACAAGAAACAAAATGCATGTCATAAAAGAGTGTGCACACAAATGCCCGCAGGGTTCAGACAAGTAAGAGACAGTGAAGGGAGCTGGCCTGGGCACAGTGGGAAATGTGAGGGAACTGTGGATCCTTTAAGAGGGACCTCTCAAGGGCAGCTTTGCTCCATTCTGGACTCTATTGCCCTTGGAGATCTGGGGCAGGATTCTACTGCTGCTAATTTTCAGAGAAGTAGAGACCTCCCATTTCTTAACCATTTACATTTGGCCCACTCTCACTAGTTGTCTGCCCCTAAGATGGTGTATATGTGCTTTAGCATTCATGAACACAAGAGTGTAGTTAAATCTAGAGTAACCCTCTTTGGAATGTTGACTGTCAAGAATTCAACCTCAATGTCCATCAGTGAATGAACGGATAAGAAGTATGTGGTGTATGCACACACCATCACTACCACCACTACTACCATGACGACGATGACGATGGCAATGACGACTACTACTACAACTATGACTGCAATTTGACCTTTAAAAAATATTCTTCCATTTGCAATAGCGTACATGGACCTGGAGAACATTATACGGACTTCAGTAAGACAGGAACAAAAGGATGAATAGCACATAAATCTCACTTACGTGTGGAATCTCATGTGATTGAACACATAGAAACAGAGGCTAGAATAGTGATTACCAAAGATTTACAGAAAGAGGAAGGAGGAAGGAGGGTAGAAAGATACAGTTAGACAGGAGGAATGAGGTTTCTGAGACTTGGTGGACAGTATGGCGCTCATAGCCAATGATGACTATATAGATGAGCTTAAAAAGTAGACTGAGGTATTCACTACGACTGGCACATGTAAAGTGACTGATATATTAGTTAACTTTTATGGGATTTTATCACTCCACAAATATACATATATCAAAATACCATATTGCACTCTGTAAAGTTTATTTGCTAACTAAATATTAAAAGAGTGATTAAAAGGGTAAGTCAAGCCTCTGTGATAGTTTGTGAACTATTTATTACTGATCCACCCCAGGATAATTAAAAAGTACACACACACACACACACACACACACACACACCTCAAAGAGATACATTTAAGCTCTCATAGCAACTTAATATTGAACTTGTCATTGGGTCTCTTGTTTTCTGATTACAAACCAATAGAGAAGATAATATGGAGGTAAGTCTGAGAGGACCGAAGACATAACATGCCCAATGTCAGAGACAGGAAAGCACCAGCAAGAATCAGGCCAGAGCTTGTTTCTGAAGAGGACTGTGGGTATGCAGATGTATGTCATGATTCCAAGGGCCTCAGATACAGCCTCGTGTGCTTGAATTTACCTGTAAGGAACAGAGAGCCATAGGAGGTTCCTAAATTCAGATGGGGCTCAGCAGTAACTTCCTAGAATCTACTTCTCCATGATTTTCTTCTCAAGACCTGATTCAGGTTCCAGGCTCTTTAGAACCATACAGTGTAAGTGTGCCCTCTCCTTTGCAATCTGACAAATTGTTGTCCCGCTAATATTTTACTGTTTTATATTTTATACTATTAATTATATGACTTTCCTTCCAAACACTTTAACTATATACCAGGCAAAAACTCAGTCACCCAGGTCCCATTCTCCCTCTGCTGCACAGTCCTTTTTACACAATATTCATTTGGTGCGGACTGGCAAGCAAGAGAGGGAGATACTGTGGGATAATAATAAGGTAAAGCCACTTTAGTTTGAAGAAGACTACAGCAATCCCCTTTGGAGACACACAAATGTAATCCCAGCACTTGGGAGGTAGAGATAGGCAGATCAGGAGTTCAAGGTCAGCCTTGGCTGCATAGGAATTCAGGATCATCCTGGGCTACATGAAAAATGTGTTAAAAAGAAAAAAGAAAAAAACAGGAAGAAGAAAGAGAGAAAGAATAGATTATAAGAGAAAGTAAGATTGTTAGACATGAAATAAGAACTAGTGCAAGTATCTAATAGGAATGTTGAGACCAGGGACTGACAAGGAGAAGCTACATGGAAAAGTGGATTAAGTGGAGGGATATTGACATATACATATAACACACTGGGGCCATATCGACAACTTAAGTCTCACACCATAGTGACACATAACTAATACTTCATGAAAAATATTGAGAATAAGCTCAAATAGTTGAATTTTTTCAGATTGTTGAAACTTACTCTTTTAAGACCCCAAATAAATCTCTTAATTCTATTGTTACACACATCACTCACTTATTTACAGTATGCTGAGCCTGTACAGAGGATATAGGCTGTCCTTACTTATTGCTTTGTTTTTCTAGCAGTCTAATCTGCTCTCAGCTACTACTAGCTGGCACTGTCTGTTGGTCCTAGCTACTTCTGCCTTGCGACCTTCCTTCACAGAACTTCTGAGTGAAGATGAAAGGATCGTACTTAGAAAACAGTGACAGCTGTTTCCCTCGTAACTTATGAGCTTCTCAAGCTTTCTCACTAATAGATCTATTTCAATGTTAGATTGAGTTTTATCAAAGGTCTGCATACTGATTTTTTTAAAGAAGCAGACAATAATTTTGGGCTTGTGAGTCACCGTCTCAGTAGCAATACTCAACTCTTCCATTGTCATTTGAAAGTGGCTATAGGCAATACATAAACAAATGCATGAGGTTGTGTTTCAATAAAACTTTATTTACAATGCATATGGTAGACCAGATATGTCCTGCAAGTACTAGGGTTTTCCAATACTTATCTTTCGATTCTTGAAATTGAAGAACTGAACTTTTGAAGTGGAGGAATTTGGCTATTACTTGGCTTGTAATACAAAAAGAAAAACATTTTCCCATGTTGAGAAACTGAATTTATCTAACTTTTTGAGACTTATTTCATAGGACTCAGATAAATTATTTTATCAGAGAGTAACTTCAGTGTGTGGTGGCCTCTTACTTAACCTCTCACCCAAGGACAGATCCTGTCTGACCTCTGCCTTCCCCTTTCACCATTCTTCCACTGTGTTTTGCCCTGGTCTGTTCCTACAAGGCCTTGTCTTGAGAAAATAAGCATCGTCATCAGTCAGCAAGTTGTGGGGAAGAATTCCAAGTTTATGAGAATTGTAGCATTAAAGCAATGAAGCAACAGTTGTTTGCAATCCAATGCTAGGTAAACGTCAATTATTTTCCCCACTTCCTGATTTCAAATGAAACAAAGTGAGTCTGTTACATCATTACATGTAGATCACACCCTACATATATGTGCAGTATATTTCTCTGAGACAAAGAAGGTCTGTTTTCTTAGCTTTAGTTTGCACTGAAGATGAAAACTTAGCCATAGTGTGTATGTGTGTGTGTGTGTGTATGTATGTATGTATGTATGTACACACACACACACACACATACTGGTTTTTGAGACCATGTGCATGCAGAACCCACAGAGACCAGAGGGGGCATTATACCCTGTAGAACTTGAGTTACAGATGGCTGGGAGTTGCCCATTTGGGTTCTGAAAACAAAGTAGTAAATGCTCTTAACCACTAAGAAATTGCTCCATTCCCAAATTCTGTTTTTGTTATTGTTTTAAAGCTCTGTTTTGGGAGATATAAGTATAAGTAATTTATATTAAGTAGATATAAATATATTACAAATAATTTGTGTTGACTCTAATTGTAATTTATGTTGACTCTTAACTGATGACCATTTTATCCATGTATATCGTGACCTGCAGAAGGCAGGATTTTTTATTTTGGTTTTAGTTTTGTTTTTATTTTTGACATAAATGGTTTCTTTGTGTATCCCTGACTGACCTGAAACTCAGTCTGTAGACCAGGCTGGCCTTGAACCTAGAGATCTACCTGACTGCCCCCTAAGCTCTGGGCTTAAAGGTGTGAGACTCTGCACTGGCCAGAAACCAGATCTTATTCAAAAACATTAGTAAGACCAATTACATTAATATAACCAAAAGATATTTGGTTATAACCAAAAGATAAGAGCCAATTTGTTCCTTTTTTAAATATTTTTATATTTATTTAAGGTTTTGTTATGTGTCGAGACCTTTATCTAGCATGTTGTTGTTGTTATTTTTATGCTTGGTTGGTTTTACTTTTAAAAAAAATGTTTATTCATTCTTTGATAGTTCAAGCATTTAGATACTGGATTTTAGTCATTTTCACTCCATTCCCCTCTCTTATTCTCTTCCCACTTCCTCTGAAACCCTTCCTTTTCTTCCCAGTAAGTCTCCCTCTTGCTTAAATGTTTTTGTTTTTTTCTATGTGTCACCCACTGAGGTTAATTAGTGTTCTTTTCATGAGTGTGGGTGATAGGTTATTTACCAAAGCATAGGTTACTTTTCAGAGGCTACACACCACTGAAGAAAATGACACCTACCCCCACCCCATCCCTCTAACCATTGGCTGCCACTGGAGTCCCTCATGAAGGGTAGGGTCTTACAAGTCTCTCCACAACTCATGGTTAAATGCTGACAGGGCCAATCTTGGACAGGTAACTAAAGCATCAGGGAGGATAACACAGTGTTATTGTGTGTGGAGTCCGGAGACCAATGCCAGGTGCTTTCCTCTACTGCTTCTCACTCTGTGTCACATTTGGGGGGACAGGGTTTCTTAACCTGAAACTCACCAAGTGGCTAGACTGTCTGACCAGCAAGCTCCAACCATCCACCTGTCTCTGACCTGTGACAATCCCCTCCCCAAGAAAAAAAACAAAGCTGGAGTTCCAGATATACACCACAATGTCAAGCTTTTACATGAGTGCTCCAACTCCAAGTCAGGCCAGCACACTTGCACAGCTGGCACCTCCGAGCCCCAGCCTCTAGATGTTTGAACTCCCTCACTACACACATTAAGTTCAGCTCTAGTAACTCCGGTGTGCAGAATAATTGTGTGAAGGTTTCACTTCAGGAAGCAGTGCATTTAACTTCACTTCCAGGTTCTGCTTCTTAGGATTCTAGAACAAGTGTTGCTCAAAGCAACTTTAAAAATTAACAAGGTAGTGATTTTTTTGTTATCTATTTCTACATGATACTAGGCACTGTATCTCAGAGGCTCCAAACATCAATTAAATCTTCAGGCATAGTTCTGAAATTGGAAAAGGCTTGATAAGGACCTCTTATTTTTTTACTCCCTGTCCCATAACCTGGGGCTGAGGATCCACAACCCAGATGGCTTGCTCAAATGGCAGGCAGTTAGTCTGATTGCTCAATGTGGGTGTCAGTTGGGACACTTAGTTCCCCTCCATGTGGCCTCTCCTGTAGCTTCTGGGCTTATTGATTGAATGTGGCTATGTTGGAGAGAGAGAGAGAGAGAGAGAGAGAGAGAGAGAGAGAGAGAGAGAGAGAATTATCCTTCCTCCCAGGACGTAAGTCTAGAACTACTACACATTGCCATCTCTGCCATATTCTACTGAGGGAATTCATGACAGGCTCGGCCTCGGTTCGATAGACCCCTTTCAAAGAGAGATGGGAAGAGAAGCTACAGCATAGAATTTGCAAAACTAAGTCAAGTCATGGTTTTATAGCTCCTATGATATGGATTTTACTACAGATTAAAATCTAACTTGCTTATCTCTTTTCCAAGAGAGGAGGCCTGGCCTCTGAGCCCTCTTTTTATCTTCACCATGTTCTCACCTTATTAAAAAAGAAGGGGGGGCTGGAGAAATGGCTCAGCAGTTAAGAACACTGGCTGCTCTTCCACAGGACCTGAGTTCAATTCCCAGCACCCACATGGCAGCTCACAACTGTCTGTAACTCCCATTCCAAGGGATCCGACACCTTCACACAGACATACATGCAGGCAAAGCACCAATGCATATAAGATGAATGTAAATAAAATATTTATTAAAAAAATAGGGGCTATCAATTTTTTGTGTGTCTATTAGGCACAAGACTCATGATAATCTCTCATTTACTGTTTTCTAGCACCTTCAAGATGCATCTTTTTCATAATTCTGACATTTCTAAATTGTAGATTTTACAGTCTAGGGAGACTTGTGACAACCAGAGGCCATATGCCAGTCTTGCATATAAGTATTTAGCTGTGACTGTTCATATTTTTATCACTTCACCCAAGTTTAATTGCTACTTAAAACAGCTTCTGAAATATTACACTATAATTTGGCATTGAAGCAAAAATATATCTCGTAAGCCAAAAGTCATGAAACAACACCATACACGAGGCAAATGTTGACTGAAGGTATAACCGCAATTTTATGTTTCCGCAAAGCAGAAATCTAAGCTTTGCACTCAGATAGAAAGACATAACAAATAAATGAAGGTGTGTCATGTTTTATTACTGAAATACATGCAGAGGGATTACGGATCACAATGAAGCTGGTACCTAAAGGCAGAGACATTGCTAGGTTCTTTAGAACAGGTGACAAGAAGCATGAAGCAATAAAAGGCTGATATTTTTCCTCGTGCAGGACTATCTAAGCATTCTGTCATCATTTAATTGGGAGTGGTATTTTGTTGTTTTTTCTCATCAATTCGCTTTTTTTTACATGCAGCTCGGATGGTGTGCTGGCTAGTTTTTATGTCAGCTTGATACAAGCTCTAGTCATCTAAAAGGAGGGGACCTCAACTGAGAAAATGCCTCCATTAGACTGGGGTCTAGGCAAGCCTGTAGAGTATTTTCTTAATTAGTGATGGATGTGGGTGGGCCCAGGCCATTGAGGACGGTACCACCCATAGGCTGGTGGTCTTGGATTCTATAAGAAAGCTGGCTGAGCAACCCAGAGGAAGCAAGCCAGTAAGCAGCATCCCTCCATGGACTCTGCATCAGCTCCTGCTTCCTGGTTCTTTCCCTGCTTGAGTTCCTGTCCTCATCCTCACTTTCCTCAGTGGTAGACCGTTTACCTAGAAATATAAGTGAAAAAACCCTTTCCTCCTCAACTTGCTTTTGATCAGGTTTTTTTGTCTCCACAGTAAGAATCTTAACTAAGACAGATGAGATGAAATATAGTGATGGATCTTGGTGGGGTGTGTGGGGTGGAGGAAGGGAGTAACACCTAACAGAGGAGAAGGAGCTTAGAGAGATTAAGCAGCTGGACTCTTCGCAAAGCCCACAAATGGGAGAGCCTGTTGCCTTCCTCTCCCATATGATGTTTCTCATTTATAAGGCAACCTGACTTGATTCTGGAAAGATATGATGCTGTTTGGTACCACCACCACCACCCCACTCCTTGTATCCCCACTGAACTTCAAAAACATGAATAAAATGTATCTACAATGCCCCAAAACCAAACTCTTTGAGGGTAGCTATTGAAAAATGCATATTTACACAGATTGTTTTATAAGGGCCACATAATACCAAATAATTAGTCACTGTTCTGAAATGTGAATAATTTAAAATATTAAATGTTTCGCAGTCCTTGAGGGCAGGAGTAGGTTTTTAGGAAGATTTCTCAAGCTGTTATTTTAAGACAGTACATTAAGCATTCCTTGGTGTCTTACAGAAATAAGCCATGGTTTTACCCTGTGCTGCTCACTGATTGCAAAGTGTGCCAGGGGTTTCCTGTCCTTTCCCTTGCCTGGGCCGGTGCCATGTAGGGAAGGCGTGGGCAGGAGCAAGGGCCTGCCTCCCTCTTCTTACTGCCATGGCCAAGATAGGAGTCCGCTAGACTGCCTCTTCCATAATGTGGGGATCTCATCCCTTCTTATGTGATCCTTCTTTAATTATGACATGCTCACTCAGATGAAAAGACTACACTGAGTATTTAGGAGTGGTACTCAGAAGCATACATTCAGTCCTCTCCTTCATGAGGTTTCTTTACCTAGAAGGGAGTTTGGGCAGAATTCCCCAGTCGTATCTGTAAACAGCAATGAGTACTCCCCCAACTCCTCACTCCTCAGGAACTTTGCCTTTCTGAACTAGCATACAGGACATTGTACAGTCAAGGGTTCTCTGTGTGACTATGTCTCAGCACACCAGGGGCTGCCTGAGGATGAGAGCAAGGGTTACTTGATATTTCTTTTTCATATACCCAGTGTTTAGAATAGTACATGAAATGGAAATCAAGAAATGATACTGAGGCTGTAAAAGGTAGTACATGACTGCAGTCTCAGCCTTATGAAGCAGATGCAGTAGAATCATTAGCTCAAGCACAGCCAGAGCTATCTATGAAGACTGTGGGAAAGAAGGAAGGCAATGAGGAAGGGAGAAAGGGAGGAAGGGAAAGAAGGAGGAAGAGAGGGAGAGAGGGAGGGAGGGCAAGAGGGAAAAATGTCAATAGTCAGTTGAACCATGGGGAAAAATGGTGTTTATTCTATTTACTCAACAGAACCATACAGAGTTCCAGAACAGACTAAGAGAGCCTTAGAAAGAATATATAATACCTTTTTGGCAATAAGTAGACTATAAGCTGTCACTGTAAGAAGGGTAAAACTAGGCAGGGAGACATAAAAGAAAGCATTTGACAAACTACTCTGTGATATATTATAGATAAGGCTAAATAAAGATGTTGAGACCCAGCTGGTGGTGGCACACATCTTTAATCCCAGCACTTGGGAGGCAGAGGCAGGCGGATCTCTGTAAGTTTGAGGCCAACCTGGTCTACAGAGTGAATTCCAGGACAGCCTGAGTTACAACAGAGAAACCCTGTCTTGGAAAAACAAACAAACAAAAAGATGTTAAGTATTTGGGCCTGGAAGATCACTCAGTGGTTAAAAGTACTTGCAACTCTTCTGAAGGATCTGAGTTCAGTTCCCAGCATTCATGTCTAACCGCTTACAGCCACATTTAAGCCCAGGTCCAGGGAATGGGATACCCTCTTCTGAGCTCCATATATATCCTTCTGCACCCATTTAGTGTTGCTCATAGGTACATGTCGTGTATTTAGAGATGACTACTTAGGATTCAATAATCTATCGGGAGTCATCTTCCTAGAGAAAACTGATTCTCCCTCTCAGAAGCCACTGATTACCTATAGCTAGCTCTTTATTCAGTGGCGGGGCCTTGTGAAACTTTCCCCATCCACAATGACATGACTAGTGTGATCATTCTGCAGGTTGAGTTTACCCAATATTGCTGAAATTTCGTGAGTGTGGCATCCCTGTAATGACTAGAATACACTCCCTCACAACAGGCATCCGGATCCTCTGGCTCTTAGCATACTTCTGTGCCCCTTTTCACAGGTGTTCCCTGAGCTTTAGGTATAGGGGTTACATTGTGTATGTACCAACTGGGGCTGGGATCTCCACAGTAATTTATTCTTGGCATTTTGACCAGTTGTTAGTCTCTGTAGCAAGATGCTCTGCTTTGCATAGAGCAGGAAGCAGGTCTAGGTGGCTTATCATTAGGAAATGATACTTGGGATTAACACGTAGGGTGGGGTGCCATGTGCATTTAATCCCAACACTGAGGAGACAGAGGCAGGTAGAACTTTGTGAGTTTAAGGCCAGACTGTCAACATAATGAGTTCCAGGCCAGCCAAAGCTATATAGTAAGACCCCCATCTTGGGAAAAAGAAAAAGAATGCTACCCTAAAGCCGGAGAGATGGGTCAGCCACAAAGAGCACACACTCTTCTTCCAATTCAGTTCCCAGCACCCATATGAGCTAGGTCACAACCACCTGAAACATCAGCTCTAGGGAATGCAATCCCTTTTCTGGCCTTTGCAAATATTGCACTCATGTACACATACCCACACATAAATGCACACATATACACATGGAAAATAAAGATAAAATCTCTCTCTCTTTTTTTTTTTTTTTTGAGCTCCAGGTCTTATGTGCAATGCTGAAAACATTTCCTAATGGAAGAAATACAGGGCATAGCACCTGGCTCCAAAGTGCCCCACCCCACACAAGCTCTGTCAAGTAGCGGTAGTATGCCATAGCGTCTCTGTACTTGAGTTTTCCCATTTCGAAGTGGAATAAATAATCGTATGAATCAATGAGCTATGATGAGGCTTCAAAGGACTCACGTGAACCCCACTGAAACAGTTCATTTTTCCTGACAGTGTGCCACAAATGTGAGCTGTTATTATCCCTTCTCTTCTGTGTACCCTGGTTCCCTCATCAAAACAGATAACACTAGTCCCAGCCCATTTCCTTTGGACCCCGACAGACTGAAATGCAATTAAATGTGTGAAAGCAATTTGGTAGGTAAGTGCTGCATAGTAAGGGGAGACAGAGGCTGTTAACTGCCATATTCTTAGGGAAAAGCTGATCTCAAGAGCCTGGACTGCAAGGCAGGGAGTTCGCATCTCTGAACTGCTGGCTGCAGGTGTGTGCGTGTGAATGGTTTCTCTGGATACAGTGTGTCAAGGTGACGGTCTTTGCATCTGACTGGTCCAAGATTATGTAAAGATGGGAGTGGGACATCCAAGCAAGAACTAAATAGGGTTTAAACTCTGCAGCCTTGCAAATAGGTGAATTTCAAACGTCATACTTTTGGACATCTGGGCTCTATTACCTGGAATCCCATTAAACCTTCAGCTTCATAACTCTGCGTGGAAAGTGGTAAATTGTAAGATCCTGCCAATGGCCACCAGCCAGTCCAAGCAATTAATGACAAGAGTCCCCCAGCAGGTTTGTAATCCATGCCAAGTGGATTCTTTGAGGGAAAACTGTGTACACAAAAGAGAAGTGCCGAATCCACAGAGTTTCATAGCAACACACTTTGTAGCTCTGCCCACACAGAGAAATTATCTGTTATCATTAAGACATCCAAGCCTCATAACTTTTTCCTCAATGGAAATTAGTACTCACTAGCCCAGGGAACATCTCCAAATCTCATTAATTGTAACACAGACTGTAACCTGCTGACTCCAGTTTAGACAAACCAAGCCCGACCCTTTCCCCACCCTCAGTATGTTCTCATTTGGGGGGAAACTCGGTTTGAACTGAGTGCCTTTTTGTTTGTTTTGTTCTATTTTGTTTTATTTTGTTTTGTTGCCATCTGGTCTGCTTCCACTACTTACATCTGTCCCTTGTGTCCGGGCCCAAGAACCAAAACCCACATCACTGTGACCTTGGATTCATCTTCAGAATCCTGCCAGACAGATTCCAAGGTGGAACAGCTCATAACAAAATAACAAAGGATCAATTTCCCTAAGAGTTCTTGCTTGATTTTGCCAAGTCCAAGAGGTTTGAATTAATGAGATAATCTCCTGTACTTCAGAAGGTTTACAAAGTTTTCCTTAATTACCGTTTTGTATATACAGTGATTTCTGGGAATGTGTACGAAAGCAGAGAGGAAGCCTTGAGCCACATTGCAGAGAACAGGAAAGGGGCAGGTGTGGGCAAGAACAAACTTATAGTATGGGTGACGGTGCTGGGAGTTCCCCTGGCTGGTTCACTTTCTTTTCTGAAGCCATTTTTCTCATTCTCTGTCTTAGTTTTCTATCCTTCAGTGTAGTAGCCACTTGGCACATATGGACATGTAAATATAAATGAAGTAAAATTAAAGTCAAAAGTAATTTCTGTGGGCTGGAGAGATGGCTCAGAGGGTTAAGAATACTTGCTTGTCAAGTGTGAAGACCCTAGTTCAATCCCCAGGAAGCCCCAAAAAGGCCAGGCATGGTAGCACAGATGCCTGTAGCCCCAGTGGTATGGAAATTGGACACAGGCAGATCTCTGAGGCTACCTGGCCAGCCGGCCTAGCCGATAAGCCCCAGATTCAATGAGAGACCCTGTCTTAAGGAAATAAAATGGAGAGTAATAGAGTAGGGTACCAGACATCCCCATGTGATCTCCATCAAGTGTATGGATACATGTACCTGCATACACTCATAGTTCTCACATATACTACACACACCAGCACCACCATGACCACCACCACACACAAAGTTGTTCCATGCACTTGTCACATTTCAAGTGCTCAGTGAACACACACAGCTAATGCTACTACCGTATTAGAACAGTTAGAACACTCCCATCATTGCCAAAAGCTCAACTAGCCAGTGCTATGGTAGGTTGCGACCCCCTGACAGTGCTTCTCAGGGTGTGATCCATGTACTAGTGACAGTGGTATCAAGCACAGAACCCAAAGAATTACATGATCAACAATATGCTGTCCTGTGGTTCATCACACATTGAAAATTAAGAAGCACTTGCTAAGGTACCCTCTGCTCTAATGTACTGAATTTCATCATTTGTTTTCACCTTTGTTTGTTTTAGCGTGCACAGCACTGTTTCATGGAGAGACTCTTCTAGGCCCATTGAATTCAAAAGGAGAAACACTAAGTGTACCTTGTAGACACCAGTAGAAGAGCGCTTTTCTCTTGAAAAAGCTTTAGAAATTGGAGACATTTTTATTATCATTTCTTTTCTGAAGAAGAAGATCTTAGGTAGACAGGTACTTTCCCACTGAAGAAGCTGCTGGATTGGCCAACAGGGAAGTTCTTGAGGTTAAATAAGACTGAATAGTGTGAAGAGGCAGAAGAGGATAGATGAATAAAAAAAGAAGCAAGCCGGGAAAAAAGAAAAACTGAGTTTGCTCATGCAGTTGACAAACAGGCAAGCAGGATTCTGTGCTCTGTGACGGAGTGAGCTGGGTTGAGAAGCAGTGTGAGAAACTAGAAAACAATCCCTCCAAATGTTCTCAACCAGCGGGCTGGTATTGCAGAGAAGGAGAGGGATTTCAGTGGCAACTGGAATTAAACCTCAAGGTATACTCCTATGCTCTCTATTTTATCCATTGCTGCTTCTGCTGGTGGACTGAGTTTTCCCCTGAAAGGTTCTATGAGTTTTTAGAGTGGCTGACAGAATGTAATGACTTGAGACACTTGCTTCTGTCCGGTGCAAAGGATGGAATCACTGAGGTTACCACAGACTAATTGGCTGTACACATGCGTCCGTGCCGAGAGCAATTGGCCAGATGGTCCTTTCTCCCAGAAATGCATCATTTCATATCTGTGTGGTACAAGGTGATCATCAACTGCTGTCAGCTAGTATCTGGTACATAATAGCTGCAAATCAGAGCAGGGGTGGTGGGGTGTGGTGGGCAATAGATAGCTTAAATACTCACAGACTTTAGATGGTTACATATACTGAAATCCCTAACCCAGTTCTCATTAGAGAACAAGAGCGGGCACTCCACCCCAACACCTTGCACTCATATCTGAAGGAACTGTCATGTTCTTCATGTAGCTCTCTGCACATGCTCATTTGCACATTCATTCTCTCACTCCACAAACATGTCAAGAGCAACTTGCTGTTCCCCACATTTTCCCCACAGCACAGGAAGAGAATAATGAGACATATTCTTTCCCTGAAGGAATTTTAGGTTCATAGCAGTTTCCAGAGAGGCACTTAGACGATAAATGCTACCATCCCCTGCAACAATGTCAGAAATTTAAATCCATGGTCCTACTCTAAAAGGAATGAATCTAATGCCTCCCATTTGGAGCTCAGAGGAATGTCCCAGGCTCCATGGAAGACAGCTAGACACCATGATGTACTAGCCTAGAGACAGATACATCATCGTATGATGCTAGTGCAAGACAAAGCAGGTTCTAGTATACTGTCATCGTATGGATTTGAACTCCTCAAGCACTATACCCTACACCCTCGAAGAAGTATAGAACACTTCAGTCAGTGTCCACAGGAATATGTGCCTACAGTGGCCTGGTACAAGGTACTGGAAAGATATAATGTTTCCAGGTCCCAGGGCCCCTGCACAAGTTAGACAGCTTGCACAGGTCTTGAAGCCTCTCCAGTCTGCCCTATTCTCCAAACCAGCTCTGGATCACTGCATTGTATCGTATCCATGATTCTTGTTATTTTGTTATATGAAAAGGGCAAGGCTATAAACCACATTTTCCCACAGCCGATACCACTTTTCTCTGTCTGAAGGACAAATAACTACTATTTAAATACTGGGGGAAAGACGTGGGTGTTTTCATGGAATGCAGCCAAGCCAGCTTCATGAGCATTACTGTGCCTCTTGTTAAACATATAGCTTTCCAATCTTCCCCCTGGACATTCTGAACCAGTACAGAGGGAGAGAGCTAGACAAAGCAAAAATTTTGAGAAGCTCCCTGAGGTGAGTCTCACGCGGGCAAGTTGGAAGACCTGTGGTACAAATGTCGGTTTTTAAACCCTAGAAGCTGGAGACACAATTTAACCTACATGAATCAGAGTTGACTTCTGAATGGCTTGGTTTGGGTTTGTTTTTCTATAGTGAGACTTTTACATTTAGGGGCTAAGGTGTTGGCTCAGCGAGTAAAGTACTTACTGCTGAAGCATAAGGACCAGAATCCTGGTAAAGCCAGATGCGGGGTGTGCACATCTGTAATTCCAGTACTTCTACAGCAAGATGGGAAACACAGGAAGGAGACTCCCTAGAAGTTTGGGAGTGGGCTAGCCTGGCATATGCCACCATGTACTATAAGAAACCTGTCTCAAGCAAGATGGAAGGCAAGGGCCTCTTATCTACTCACACGTGATGGCTAACATGCACAGACACACATGAATACAGCCTCTCTCCCTCTCTCTCTCTCTCTCTCTCTCTCTCACACACACACACACACACCACATAAACACAGAGAAAGTGCAAGAGAGATTTTTAAAAAACAATTACAATTAAATTAATTTAAAAAGAGAGATTAAAAAAATTAATAAAATAAGCTTATTGACACATAGTAATTTTATATATTTCTGGGATACACTGTGGTAACCTGACGTGTATACACAATTATCAAAGCAGGGTAACTAGAATTAGTTAAACACACAATGATTTCTCAGTCGACATAGTACTGAGTAACCGTTCTACTTGTAGCAAGAGCGTGAGTGAACAAGTCTAGTGTCTTCCCATCCTGCCTTGCTCACCCCCTTGCCCTCCTGCCCAGACCTTAGGAAAAGAGGAGAAATCTCGGCTGCAAATAACACATTCTTTTCTTCTCGGTATTTTTAAATAAGGGTCACTTTGCTCAGCACCTGAATCCTTCAGAACTCCCCAGAGCCCATGAGAACTGCGCAGTCAGGCAGCAGAAACGCTCTTCCTCTTCCCATAGCAGGAGTCAATCACATTCTAATAAGGAAACAGAAACTGTAGGGTATGGAGATGAGAGATGGCGACAAGACCCATCCTCTGTACGGGCTTATTTCCTACTTAGCACTCCTGGAATAAACAAGCGCCTGAGCGTGTCTTACCCAAGCAAGCAATATAGTCTGGCTTAAGGACCACAGCCTGTCTGTCCTAGGTCATTTATTTCTCTTAGCCTGGCTGTTTTCATCTGTGAAGGGGAGGTAGTGAACCACCTACTTGGTTGCTGCAAAATAGACCTAGGTTCTGAGTGTGATGCACATGCATAGTGAGTACTTGACTAGTGATATTGCTTACCGTTATCGCGGTGTTGTTTATAAGCTCTGTATTACTCAACAGATCTCCATGGAGACAGAAAGTGATCAAATGACAAATATCTATTCATATGTATTCACATATATGCATATATGTGTATATATACAAATACATATCTGAGACAGAGACATAGTATAGGAACAGGCTCACTTAATTATGGAAACTGAGAAATCTCAAGATCTACATGCTTGAGAAACACTCTGAGTCTGTATCTAAAGGTAAAAGAAGACCAACGTACTAGCAAAACAACAGAAAACATGAATTATCCATATCTCAATCCTTTGCCAGTACAAATCTGAGGCTTACCCACATTATGGAGGGCCATAAGCTTTTCCCAACTTGCCAACTCAAATTTAATCTCTCTTTCAAATATCTTCATAGAGACGCTAGAATAATAGCTAGTCACATATGTGGACACCCTGTGGCTCATTTGACTTGAAACAAAAAGCTAACCTTCACAGCATAATGGTTTCCACTTTTCTAGGACATATGAGAAGTTACCTGCTAATTCATACATATATCATCAGTTTTATTGTTACTCTTATGTAAGTTCTGTGTCATTCTGACACCACTTTGTTAGAGAATCTGACCCTCCATCTTCCCAAAGCCAGAGAGTAAATTATCACATTCTCAGTGAGAAGAGACCCCTCTAAGTCTCTCAGGGACAAGGAGTGGTAGAAACAGAAGCAGTGCCACCAAAAACACATATAGTATCTTCTACCAAAGCCCTGATTTCAAAGATTAGTTTTATGACCACATAAGTCATCCTTTGTCCTCCTCTTATCTAACTTCTTCCATGCATACTAATTAATTAATTGAGCATACCTGTCTAAATCAACTGATCTTGATTCCTATAATGACATGCCCGTGAGGGTTCTAGAAGTTACAAGTGATTTTGTTTTAAAGGTTTTGATTGCATTGAATACGAAATCAAATAAAATGAGAAAATGATGACTAGGAGAGGGGAGTGAGGTTTGAAATTAGCCTTATTTCCTGTACGTACCCGAGGCCCACTTACGTTGGTTTTTATCTTGACCTATTTTGAGAGTGATATATCTGGCTCACAACCAAGAATAGAAAATAAGCGAAGATCTGTGTCTGCTAAACCAACCTCACAGCACGTGTGACGTTTCAAGCTGGAGAAGTCTTTGTTGGGGAACTGTGCTCTGCATTCTTAGATGTTTAACAGTGCTCTGACCTCTACTCACTAGATGCTAGTAACAACCCGTGAGTGACAACCGGAGATGTCTTCTAGACAGTGCCAGTTGTCCCCCATGGGGCAAAACTGTACTCATTTGAGAAGCACTCAGCCACACTGTGAAATACTATAAACTGTTAAAAGGGAAATGAAGTAGCTTTCTGTAGGTTAAACCTCTTCTACAGCACTCAATAGCTAGGATTTGTGTTTAATGAAACAAAACACAATTACTTGTTTTCTCTCCTCTATTCCTGTTGCAGTGAGAGAATTTCTTTTCCTAACAGGCACTCTTTTTTGCAGTCAGGAAAGACTTGTGGGAACATCAGGTCTGGGTTCTGGTTTCAGCCCTGTGCATTCTAGCCACAGAGCAGTGACAAACTCTGCCCTCCTCTGAGCCGGTGCTTATGGAGACCACCAAAATGACACTGAAGTTCTAGCAAATGGCTGTCTATAAAGTCTTAGTTGGCCTGTTGTACTTGCTCAGTAAATCTTAGACCTGCTTATTGGTTGTTATGCCGATATAAATTACAAACTCAGTCACACCTGATATAAATTACAAACACATCCAAGAGCAATTCAGGCCCACTCCAAAGACCTCAAACTTGAGTTTCATGAAAGACACATTCTTTCACAAAGACCCATCCCTTTCTTTCTAAATGAAAGACATTAAACACCCTCTTTCAGGGGAATAGTCTTATTTGCTCTGTTCTGATCACGAGATGTGGAGTTACCTGAAACAGTATCTTTCCTCCAAACATGCCTAGCCTTCATCCTCTTGTTGCTGGGGTGAAAGGAGGTAAAGCTGAACACTTAAGTCCAAAATCTGTTCCTGAGCCCTCTGCCAGGCTGGCTGTGGCCTGCCAGGCAAGTCACTCCAGGCCTTTGAAGTGCTAGAACCTCCCCTTATCAGGCAACTGTCTGAATGCCTGCACTAATCTAGAGGAAGGTGGGACTAGAGCATAGTGACTGCAGCCTAGCAGGTGGGGAGAGGCTGCAAGGGCCTGACATCTGGGCCTTCTGTTTCTTTTCCTAGCCCTTGAACCTGGAGATATTTGTACCTCTGATTTCTCAGGGGAACTTAGGGAGCCTGTGATAATAACAAAGCAATAGAGGCCATCACTCATCACTCATCTCTGCTTTGCTAAACATGGTACAAAGTGCCTTTCCTGTGAGCTCACTTCATCACAGCAACCCAGTGAGCTATGCTGCCTATGTTAAAGGTGAAGCAACTGAGTTTTGAAAAAAAAAAAAAATTCATGGTTTTTATATCACACAGCTGGTAAGTGATGAGCCGTGGGGGTAAACTGAGATCTGCTAGAACTCATGCTCTTTACCACTGGCTTTGAAAACTTCACAATTTATCCCATATGCTAGATTAAATATGGTGGACTCAAAGAATGCAAACTTAATTACTCGATTAAACAACCAAAAAACTGAGTCTTCTCTAACATCATTTCCTTCTTAATTTCACAACTATATATTAAGCACTTACTGTATATCTGATACTGCATAGTGTTTTAACATGACAGCTGTAAGACACCTTAAAGTGTTGAAGGGGAAGTTTGAGGCATTGCTTATTGGTAGAATGGTTGCCTGGCATAAAGGAGGTGGGGTAATGATCATATTAAATAAAGTATTTATTGAGGATTTGGTGATAAAAGTTTAAGAAGGCATACTAGCACACAGGAAGGAATTCTTAACTGAATCTAGAAAGAGAAAACTTCACAGAGAATATGACCCTTGTGGGGGGTTGGATGTGGGGTTATCCTGAAAGATGGAGAGGGTCTGAGAAGGAAGAAGTTGGAGTGTAGGCCAGAATCACGAAAGTGAAAACAGAAAGCTAAAAGGACTCTGGGGTAGCAGTACAGTGGGCTGGAGCTCAAAGCAGGCACCATTTGAAGATGGCCCATTTCTCAGGTAACAGAGCCAGAAGTGTCAAATGCAAAGAGTCATTTTATATTTGACCAAGTGTAGCTTTTTAAAATTTTATTTTAATTTTGTTTTGTTTTTGTTTTTGACACCAGGTCTCATATAGCCTAGCCCAACCCTCAAATACACTATGTAGCCAAGAATGACCTAGAACTTCTGAGCCCCCTGTCTCTACCTCCCCAATTCTGGGATTATAGGCTTATACCACCACACTGGGTTTATTCGGTGCTGAAGATTGAACCCAGGGTTTTATAAATACTAGACAAGCTATAGCACCGACTGAGCTATATCCTCAGCCCTATCCATGTAGTGTACAAATGTGGCTATGTGCCACATGTTTGTGCACACACGTGTGTGAAGGCCAGAAGTTGGGGTTACACATCTAATCCTATTCTTCTTCATCCTATTTGTGAACCCGGAGCTCGTAGAGTAGCTACAGTGGCTAGCCAGTGAGCTCCAGGAATCCTCCAGCCTCTGACCTCCTAGCACCAAGATTATAGACACACACCACACACCCAGCTTTTATTCATTTGTTTGTTTTTTGTTTTTGAAACAAGATCTCACTGTGTAGCTCTGGCTGGCCTAGAATTTGCTTTCTAGATCAGGCTAGCCTCAAATTCATAGAGACTTGTTTGCCTCTTCTTAAGGCAATTAAAGACCTGCACCACCATTCCTGGCAAAGAATCCAGCATTTGTGTGGGTGCTAAGGGGTCTGAACTCAGATCCTCATGCTTAAGTGGCAAGTATTTTATCCACTAAGCCAAAGCACCAGCTCCCTTCTTGTAGCTTTTGGAATATTATTTCTAAGGTTGATAACAATAATCACTAGTGAGGGCTAGAGAGATGGCTGAGTAGGTTAAAAAACATGTACCCAAGCCTGACAATTTGAGCTCTATTTCCAGGTCCCACATGGTAGGAGGAGAGAAAACCTACAATCTCAAGATATCTTCTGACCTCCAAACATTCATGTTGACATCTGCATGCCCATATCCATACATACACAGACCCCATCTTAGTTGGGTTTCTATTGCTGCAACAAAAACAGCATGGCCAAACTCAAGTTGGGGCGGAAAGGGTTTATTTGGCTTACAGTTCCACATTGTAGTCCTTCATTGAAGGAAGCTAGGACCGGAACTCAAATAGGGCTGGAACCTGGAGGCAGGAGCCGAAGCAGGGACCGTGGAGGAGTGGTGCTTACTGCCTTGCTTCTCCTGGCTTGCTCAGCCTGCTTTCTTATAGAACCCAGGATCAGAACCACCCACAATGGGCTGGGCAAGCCTCCACTGATTACTAATTAAGAAAATGCCTTACAGTTGGATCTTTTGGAGGCATTTCCTCAATTAAGATTCCCTCCTTTCAGATAACTCTAGTTTGTATGTCAAATTGACATAAGATTAGCCAACACAGAAACAATAAATAAAGAAATAACATTAAAAAAATCTCTAGCGATGACAACAAAGACAATCACTGAACCTAAGTGATGGAAATACTAAGGTTCAAGGTTTTTTGTTATTTGTTTTGTTTTGTTTTCTTTTTCGAGACAGAGTTTCTCTGTGCACCAGCCCTAGCTATCCTAAAACTCCCTTGGTAGACCAGACTGGCCTCGAACTCACAGAGATCCACCTGCCTCTGCCTCTGGAGTGCTGGGATTAAAGGCATGCATCGCCATGCCCAGTTTAGGTTCAAGTTTTAATTTAACTGAGTACCTTTTACACCCAACTTGAGTAAATATTGACTTCTTGTTTCCACTGAACTAATACAACATGGTGACACAGTTAAAAGACACCCAACACTAACTGCAAGAAGCATTAACAGACAATAAAGGATGACCTAATGTAGTGGAAAGATGTACAAGACAACGTTATGCCATGATGTGCTTTTTTTCTTTGACCATTTCTCTTCCCAAGAATCCTGCTCATGGTAGTCACATCCCAGCATCTTGTCATTCCTGAAAACTTGAACTTGTCTGTGGCCTCCACATCCTTCTATGCTCACATTATATAAGAGCACCTCACTATTCTTCCTGATACAAATTAATTTCTACTCCAATTTTCTACTCTGCCCACTATCGCCTTTCATTGTGCCAACTGGACTTATGGGTAAATACAGAATTCCATCCAGGAAAGGGGGAGTAGGAAAGACTCTGCACACTTGTATTTCATATTTTCAACCCAAATTACACTTTTACATCTCTAGGGTATAACGCACCAGTCTCTGAATACAGCTTGGACCCTTGTAACCTGTGTAACCTTAGGCTAGTAACACTTAGGGCCTTGATTTTCTTATTGGTGATAGTTTGTTGATATTGGTGATAGTTTCTTATGGGGATAGTTTTCCTTTCCCTACAAAGAGTGTTGGACACAGAAAGTGGAAAGGCATTAAAGTATAATAGGCTGAAGTTAAGTCTATGAATACAAATCACACATCTGCCCTCCATGAGCTCTTAGAAACCCGTGTAAACAAGAGAACTATTTGGATGGTACAGCTAACTGCAATTTTCCCCACAAAGGTGTAAGTATAGTAACTCACCAGGGCTCAATCTTTAACTGTCATTATTCCTGTTTGAATTTTATTCCATTGGCTTTTTTCCAAGGATATACATCTCCCAGATCTGACTGTAGTAACAGCCTCAAGAATACTGTGCTCTGTTGTGTCAGTTTGCTGGAAATCTATGTTGTACTTCAGGGCTATACGGTCTCTTTATACGTTGACCTGGATATTTTTCCCCACATTAGTCTCTCTCTCCACGGAGTGAAGTGTCATCTCTGTGTGAAAGTATGAAGTATTAGTTTTCTCAGTAGTAGTAGTGAATGTCAACTACCATAATAAATAGTGAGTCTTTGTTTGGGAGTGTGCACACAGTGAGCCTGTTTCTTGTTGTTTTGCAAAGTATTTCAATAATAATACTTGTAGATCTTTTTCCATTTTCACTTACAGTTCATTTATGCATATATTATGTTGTGGATTATAGTATATCATAACTGTTTTTACCCTGTTGCTATATAATCATAATAATTAGTATTATTTTAATGGTCATGTAATCATCCATCTTATTAATGTACTATAAGTAACTTAAAATTTCAACAATAGACTTGTTTCAGTTTTTTTTCTGTAGTATAAATAAGCTCTAGGTTACAGACTTTTGCTCACAGCTTCTTTTGTTTTGTATATTTTTCCTTGGGGTACACTCCTAGGAATGGGATTGCTAGATCAAAGGATATAAATTTTTAATGATTTTTAAATAAATGGATGTTATTTTTCCAGTTTACAATACCATGAGCAACATATTAGCATTCTGCTCACATTAAAACCTTATCAGAAGTGTGCTTTACTATTTGATATTTAATATACTTATGAGAAGACCTTTTGTTTGCATTTTTCTCGGTAATAAGTTTTCATAAAACACTTGCTTGCAAATTGTGTGCCTTTTCATATTTCGTAAAGCCACCTGGACTCAACAACCTAAGAATACTTCTTTTACATCAATAACTCCTGCTGTTATCCAATAATTTTGTGTATTAAGTAAAACTAATGTCGAAGTCTAAGAAAAAGCATTCATGTATACTCATAATAATGAAATATTGAGGACTTGTGTTTGGAGAACTGTAGGAAATATCCAGATAAAATAATGGGAAAATTAGAAAGTTATAATGAGAATAATATATCTCTTCCAGAATTCTAAATGTCTAAAGCAAGACTGCTGTTCAAATAGCTCAGTCCCTCGTCAGATTTGAGTGACTTTCTCTTTCAATGTGAAAACTTGGGAGCTCTTAATCATACTGCTGCTAATATTTCCTTCTTGATTTTTTTCAAGAATTCCTAATGAATAAAATCATCCCTAAACACACACACACACACACACACACACACACACACACACACACACACGTCTTGCACCATCTCTAGCTTCATGTGCCCTGGGCCAGTACATGCATGCAGCTCTAGAACACGAGGTGGAATCCCAGCCTATAACCCTGACTTGGGACTGAAGGCCAAGTCCTGAGATACAGCTTGTCCTCCATTCCAGGCAATGTGGCCTGGCTCTTAAAATGGGTGTCTTCGGTGTTTGCCAACTATTACAAGGATCTCTCGTGAGTACAAGCCACCACTAGTCCATCCTGAGTTGAGTAACGCTCATCTTGGCCTAGCTCTTTCTCTTTGACTTAAGGGTGTTAGGGTTTGCTTAGATAAAATAATTGCTTGATGTTAGTATGTCAGACTATAAAGGAAGTAACTAACCATGTTTTCCTTTTTTTCTTTCTTTCTTGCAGCCTCAATGGAGGGTTCTCCATAAACATATTAGCCTTGCAAGCTGCTGTCCTGCCAGTGGCTATGAGCATGGCCTGTTCCCCAGAGAAAGACTTATTCATGGCACTGCCAGAAGAGATCCTTGGAGCACTGACAGATTAACAGGATTAACTGAGAAAATGCCCATTTAGTCAAGATTATGGATTTGGAGAGGAAAAAAATAATCTCAGTTTGCTGTGGATTTTCAAATGAGGTGCATAACATACAGTGCCAACTCATTCCAAGTGGTCATTGGCAGACCATTAGCTGGAAATTTGCTTCCAGTTTTCATCACTGTGCATAACTCAAGTTCCCCTCGGGGCTCTGTCTGTGCCCGTCACTAGAAGTCCTGTTTTAGCATGGCAACTACTGGATTATTTCATTAAGTGTGCAGATGGCATGATGTGTTAGAAAAAAATTACAAGAGTTCTGCAATCTCAGTGGAAGGGTTCACAATATTATGTCCTGGTAGGAATGTAAACGTGTCTCTCAATTCTGTTAGTTACGATGTCCAAAGGTGTTCTGTCCAATGCTGAAGCACTTTATATGAGAACACTACACTGAGATGAATTAGCACATTTGGTACATGTAGGAAAACAAGTGTTTTCTCTTTTCTTTACAAATCTTGTCTTATTTATGGCTCAGACTGTCCAAGACAAACTCTACTCTCTTAGTATACTCCCAGCTGTGTGTGGTAGATCAATGTAAATATGGCCACAATACTGTTAGATTTCACCTGTTGACACTTTACTGGATACCTGGATTATTTATAGCACAAAGGGAAGTAGAAGCAAGCCTGGTGACTGGAATATTTGAAGTCTTGGTTCATTGTACCCAGGCATCTCTTAATACGTGGCATACCAACACTCTGAACAGGATGCTTCTCTTTGACCAATGCATACATACTCTTGTCCTATAGAGATCTTCCAAATGCAAAAGAGGATGTTTTTCTATTTCCATGGAAGACCATTGTAGATTGATGCCAAGGGCAGCAGAATGCAACCTTCCTTAGTGGTCCCACTTCCACAGGTCAAGTTTAAATCACAGTTCTGGAGAGAAGCATCAAATGACCCCCACTGTGTACCTAGAGAAGTAAAACACTAAGCCCACACTAGTTTCTCCCTCAGCATAGAAATTTTTCTTCTCTTCTAGTACTTCCCAGAATGTGTCTATTATATTTTTTTTTAAATCTATCTAACAACAAAGTGCAGTCCTGGAACACTTGTCTGTTCGGTGATTGCTTACCTAAACACTGGGGAAATATTCATTCATATCAATTGCCCCCTTGTGATACATTAGCAACTTTTCCCTGGAAATAGAAACTTGGCTGGATCAAAAACTCAGCAAAGTGTGTTATGATCACTCACTAACTTAACCTGAAACCAGCAGGCATCAGAGACTAATATTTAAAATAGATGTAACAACTTCTGGTACCCTTCCAGCATAAGCAAGCAAGACATTTTGCATTGTCTCCAAACACTCATTGCCTGTCTTCCTACTCGGAGTCTCAGAAAGTGGAAAGATCTGAATGTGATACGCATAGGAAATCTCTCCACAGGATGGCTCCTGTCAGGATGTAGGTTAGAGAAGGGAACTCACAAAAATGGTAGTTATCATGAGAACTGGACTTTTCACGGATCACCATCAGAGCTACTGCAGACTATAATTCTCTAAAAAGCTGGAATTGGTAATCCAAACCCAGGTTGCCAAAATTCCATCTCTATGACCCATCCATTTGCCTAAGTTCCAAAAGCAAACTTTATACATCCCTTCATTCCTTCTTTTCAGTCAGCAAGTATTAGTTGAGGGACCGACCACCATGTGCCAAGAACTATGCTGGGTCAACTCTAGTATAAAAGGCACACTCTTCTTGCCTTTATTGAATTATTTCTTTCTCTCAAACACTACCTTCTTTTGCCGTGGTGCAAACTGAATTAAAACACCCGCACCCATCACCCTCACCCTGCCAGAGAAACATAGGCAAATGTTCTGTAGGCAGATCTTTTGCCTGAATGAGTGGGCAGCTTCAGAGCACATATAGAACCTTGCTAGACAGCCAACTAAGTCAATCAGACCTTCCCAAGGCAGCTCTCAGTTGATTTCCTTGATACCCACACCAGTCTCTCTATTTCCATCCTTTCTATAGACACTACTATTTATCACTATGCTGGATTCTCTGAAATGCCAATTCTATAACTACTCCTAAAGACCCTGTAGTGGTTCTAATATGAATCTTATAAACCCTGCCAGGTGCTGAGATATGGTAAGCTGAGAATTAACAGGTGTAGTCGATGAGACTCTGAGACTCTGATACTCCTGGTTAACATCCCTTGGAAAACTGGATCCACTAAATGATCATGGGCTACTGTTATTTTGTCTTTTGCAAAATATTCTGAACAAGTAAAAAAAAAAAAAACAACTTGCCTCCTTTTTTTGAGTCAGAGAAATACTGTAACATTACTGAAAGATAATGGCTAAACATGGAAATGGGAAAAGGCAAAATGAAGGCCCTTAAAGAGCCCAGTTGAAAATGGTATCTCTAAATTTGCCTTAATGCCTGGCACAACCTACATATATGCATATGAACCTGTACTGTTTTCCAAACTGTCGACCTCTGTTTGAAATCATTATAGGTTTGGAAGCATGGTGGCATAAAATCTGTGCATGCACAAGCAAAACCAGAAGAATGGAGACATGATCTGGCCTTCAGCTTCCTTGTTGTACCTTGATCTTCTGTGAGATTATCCCACAGTTGCTTCTTGCTGTGCTGTGTGTTTGTGTGTGACATTGTGCTGGGGGAGGGGAATGAAATTTTACCTTCCGGAAACCCATGCTTGTTTGTGGTAAGTTTTGTTTAGTAAGACAGGAGATATGGGGAGCTAAGGGGTAAATGTTTTGATATCTAAAGACTGTAAATGATTGAAGATTAATTTTTCCTTTCACTTAAACCTGTGCTACACCTTTTACTAAAAGGCTGACACCCACACTTATGCAGGAAATGCACTCTTGGGAATGAACTGAAATGAATAATTATCAGGCTCTCCAGGGTGCTGAGGGGATTAGCTTGTTTCATATCCAGAACCGAATTTAAATATTCAGAGCATCACGGTTCTGCTGGGGTCAAAAGCAAATCAGGTCAGTAGCTTGAGACTTGCCTAGGAGGGCTAGGGACCCCATCTACTTCCTTAACTGGAAATGGCTTGCCATCAAATCCCTGCACTCATTCCCTGAGACAGATACTCACCAATTTGATTTCTACCTCCACAATACGGGCAAACACTCCAGGTTCTCTCCAGAGTCACTCTGCAGCTGCCCAAACAGAGGCATACGGAGTACTAAGGGAAACGGGCCATTTTTAGCATTCAAGGGAGAAAGGGAAGATGGAAAATGTCTGCGAATATAAACTAAGAATAAAGAATCTCTACTGGGTCCACCCCACACACCCTAAATGCTTTCTTTGTCTACAAATGTCATGTAATTGGTTTGGGATAGCAACAATAAAAGTCTTGAGGAAGTAAAGTTTTCAAGACATCCCTAACATTTTCTTATTTTATTTTTTTAATCAAAATCTCTTCCCCCACGCATTCGGAGCTTCATTATTTGCTTTGTTTTCTTCCATGTTCTTTAGAGTACTTTTGCTCCTTGACAACTAGACTTAAAGCTGCCATAGACTTAAAAAAGTCTAATATTTGAAAGTGACATAAATTCTTTTATTCTTCAAAGGCTGTTTTTATTCAGCTCTCCCACAGCCTCTCCCCTACACACACACCACCACCACCATTTTTTGCTTTATTTCATGTGTGTATGTGATTTTTTTTTCCTTCTCATTACTTTCTTTTCACATTGTGGTGTAGGTATACTTCAAGCATTCTATAAAGAACTCAAACAGGAGCACATAGTCCTCACCATTTTCCCCCTGTCCTGACTAATAATTCAGACTTCAGCTTGACCTTGATGCACCCCAAGCAGCAGTGGACCCCCGTTTTCATCTCTAGAAAGTCACTGGTCAGTGTTGATTATTAAAACAAAGCCAGTGGGATTAGAGAGGAGGGCAGGCCAGGAGATGCATCTACTTGAGCACAGCTGAGGACTCTATTTCAAAGACAAGCAAGCCTCCACCTCAATCGCCTCAGATCTGGGTCTAATCCTGGAGCCAGAGAATGGTCCTGTGAACTCTGCTTTATCAAGAGACAGAACTCCTGGCAGCTTCAACGTAAAAGGAGGCTGGTTCAGTTATGTTCCTCTGGTGGTGTCTGTTAGCTGGAATGCAGAATAGCCTTCTGAAAGCTGTGGGGGAAGGGAAACATGGCGAAGTATGCCTCCTTTGTGAAGGTGGGTGCAGGGTCAGTACCAATGCCTACACCGTCTGTCCATTGCTTTACTTTCAGAAGCAAAATCCTGGATGAGGAAATGGGAAGGCACAAGAAGTATTTCTAAACTCTAAAAAATGTAGCATATCTACATGACAAAATGAAAAGGGGAAAGACACCAAGCATGGACTAATGCTGGTCCTCTGCTTCGCATCAAATGACCAAGAAATGACTTCTATAGAGCAGTAGAATCTGGTCATGCAAGGTTTTATAAAGCTGATGTTTTATTCACCGTATAAGGCTACTTAAGAACATTAAGCACCCAAGAATTCTCCCATCAGAACTCCCTTTCCTTTTTTTCCTAATTTCAATCATTAAAAGACACCAGAATTCTACACTGACTACCATTTTAAAAATCACTGATGACAGGACTCATACTGAATCACAATTTAACAGGCATAATGGTTCCAAATGTTGTTGATCTTTTGACATTTCTTCTGATCACATGACATTTGCAAGTTTTGGAGCTAGTGGTTTAGGGATTTGGGTCAATGGTTTTATTGCTTTCCAAACCTCAGAAATTTCTAGTAGCCTTAGAAAGAATCTTAGAACTGGACCTTTTTTCCTAAAGTGTGTAGTGTTTGCATAGCAGCTCTGCTGAAATGCTAAGAAATCCATTGAGTGGGTGGTGGTGGCATATGCCTTTAACATCGGTGCTCAGGAGGCAGAGGCAGGCCAATCTCTGAGTTCGAAGCTAGCCAGATCTACAGAGCAAATTCCAGGATAGCCGGGGCTACACAGAGAAACCGTGTCATGGAAAAACTAAAAAAAGAAACTTGAAAAAGGAAAAAAAAAGGAAAGAAGGAAGTAAGTTAATGAAAGAAAAGGAAAAAGAAATCTAGTGAATTTCTCCCAACTTGGAGGTCCTCATACCTAAACTAATTAATTGCTGCACTGGAGAGTACTGTCTGTTCCTTTTAGGATTCAGTCATCTGGATCAAAGAAAATAAACAGTTGAATCACACAGTTTTTCCATATTAACATAGTCATAGATATCAAATGTAGAATTCCAGTTTTGATTGTTTTGAAAGGACACACAAATCTGTTTGTGAAGTTGCATTTAATCACTACCACCCTTTCACAAGTTCTGTAAAAATATATTAAAATACTTTATGCCAAAACAAAATTCTATAGCAAGAATACTTATTATAACAGATTATTATTTCACCTGGGAAGGAGAAGCTAATGTTGATGAAAATTTTACCTCCAGTTCAATGCCTCAGGCGCCTTAGAGGTTGCTTCTATCCCACCCACAAATTGCGCATGCTCTGCTGCCATCAGCTCAGAAGTGACCCCAGCTTCTAAAACAGCACAACATCCATGAAAGGACTTTTTAAGCACACTAGATAGACTCCATGTTTAAGCATAAATATAAAAATAGGGTTTGGAATTTGAGTGTTGTCATAGTCTTTGGTGTCAAGAAGCTTTGAACATTCCCATGTCTGGATCCCATACAGTTAATTCAAGATAAACATGTGTTTCCCAACAAATCAGCTGCAGGGGTAAAGTGTATGCCAGTTCTGCTACATATTAAAAAGGCCTTTGATTGTGCTGCGGATGTAATTAATTTGGTAGTGTTAGCATACACTACCTAGGTTAGATCCTAGCACCACATAAACCAGGTAGAGGGGGTACATGCCTTTAAGGCCAGCACTGCAGAGAATGAGGCAAGGGAGGATCAGGAATTCAAGGTCATCCTGGACTGCATAGCATAGCAATTTTGAGGCTAATCTTCACTGCATTTCCTGTCTGGAAAAACTATTCAATTGGAAAGACCCCTGGTTACTGATGGAAACCTTTAAGGCCATGTTAGTTGCTCGTGACTATTTATGTTCAAATTGCTAGAGCCTTGTTTTCAGTCCTTGTTTGTTTGGGTGATTTTATTTTTAACAGTGCCGGGAATTGAATCCAGGGCCTCTGGCATGCTAGCCATGTGTTCTACCCATGAGTCACATCCCCAGCCCATCTCTTTAGTACTTATCCCACTCCTACCTCAGATCCCAGAGAAAGGAGCCCTAGCTTCTGCAAAGGTGTTGACCCCACTGGGGGAGGAGGGCTTCTACTTGCTTGCATTCAAACTGGGCAAGAGTGGGGCGCTGCTTAGTTTACCTACTTCTGTCTCTCCTCTCCAAGCTGGGAAGCACTGTCCTAAAAAGGCCATGCTGGAGGTTTGGCTAGTAAAAGCTCACTTTGCTGAGAACTAAATAAGACCAGATCCTTTAATTTGCATTGTGCATCTCAGTGACAACTAGAACAGAAGAAACCAGTCTGCTGAAAAGCCAAGGCAGCTCAAACGTTTTGAAACTAATTCTACTGAAACTGTTGCGCCACTGAATCATACGACTGCAGCTCTAGTTAATCCAACTATTTAATATTATTAGGCACGAAGTTAAATAGCTTTACACAAAATTTTAGAAAAGGTCAATATTGTAACAAAATTACAGATTAGCAGTAAAAAGCACCTGAGAAAAAAAATATCGATCTAGTGTGGTTATATGCTTAAGTTATTCTCAGGACTCTGGAGAGATTGGCACTTCGCTGATAAAGGAAAAGAAACTGTTCTGAATTTAAGAATGATGGACTAATAGTAATTGCCTGGAGTCTCTGGACTTTAAGCTTTGTGGGATTCTCTCTGTCCCTGAGCAGACAGGGTTGTTTGGGGACTAGAAGGAACTAATGGGCAGAATTGTCCCATACCACATAGCTATGTATAATTGTCATGGCAAATTGGGTTAAGGGCTTTGTTAATGATACCATTTCTCATTTTTAGTTTTTCTTCAAAGCTGTTATTACCAAGCCTCCACTCTAGGATTAAAAGAGGAAAGGGAAGAATGATGAGGAAGCAAAACATAGTATTTTACACACACACACACACACACACACACACACACACACAGGCTTTGTCTGAGATACAGGAGATGGTCTGCATGCCTTCGATGACAGCATCCACCTATTTCTCCTCCCCCTCTCCAAGGTTCAGAGAACAGTGACCTAACCAGAGATTGGCACAGACGAAGACTGCCAACCTTCAGATTGAAAAAGACCACAGAGCATGTGCAGTTGGCAAGCTGAGGGCATCAAGAATCACACAGACATTGCAGATTTTCTTGATCAGGAGCTATTGCGTGTTAGTTAGTTTTTGGTTTTTGTTTTTTTGTCCAGGAAAGAAAGAAGAAAAAATTCATATGATGTGAATGAAACAGAAGAGCAATGCACTCTATAGTGTCTGAGGGGGCTGAGAATGTAGTTCAGTTGTGGAGTGCTCGCCCAACATATGTTCAATCACCAGCACTATTAAAAAATGAAAAAAAGAAAAAGAAAAATACCACCCCTCCAAAAAATAACAAAGTCTGAGAGAAGAAATCTGATTTTAAAAAAAAAAGAAGATCAGTTCATTCTATGACCAACTGACTAAAAAGCCCATTTCATAACATAGTAGTCAGCGAGACTGTAGACATTATAGCTTCCTTAAGCGCACTGTTAAAGCAACAATCTTAATTATGTTAGTTTCCCACGACTGGTTCATTAAATAGGAATTTCCCTTATCCAATACCCACAATTGTTCTGCTCTTTTTTTTTCTTTCTTTCTTTTGTTCACTTGATCTTTTTTTTCTTCTTTCTTTTCACTCGTGAAAGGGTTCCAGGCCCAGACTTAGAAAGACACAGTCAAGTTATGTGGCAAAAATCAAGAGTGCCTTTTCTGTTGGATGTCCGCATCGTTCCCGGACTCCACGGTCTCAGATGTTTAGAAACCTTTCTTCTCTAAACATAAGAATTATTGTGCACCACAATTTTGAGCCACTGACTTATGTATCTTGAGCAGCTACCAACTTGCCAATTCCCTTTGGGTCTCCTTTATATTTTCTTAGAATATTTCTTTCTATTTTGGGTTTTCTTCAAGAAGACTGGGAAGGGGCATGATTCTTTTTAAATTGATAAGAATAAAACTGTACAGATTTCTGCCCACTTGTATCCGTGAGCATGATCTCTATCAAGCTTGAAAATCGACTTTATCATTTTGTATATTTGACTATTTTGTATTCAGCATTATTTGATTCCTTATATGCATGGCAATGTATTAAAATGTGGGATTTCTATTACCGTGTAAAAGTGTTTTGATTCTGATTTTCAACATATATCCTTGGCAAGAAAAAATTGCATTAAACTTTTCATTTCTATTTTCTTCAGCTCATCAGCTTTGCAGAAGAAAAAGGAAAGTTAACAGCATCTCACTTTCCCTGTGTTAGCTAATGATGCAATTCATGGTGGAAAATTGTCCTCAATTATTCTATGTTTCCTAGAGAAATAATGTATATGAGATGAATTGGTGGCCTCCCTCTAGCTCACAGCATACAGAAATCCCCCAGCTCTGAATCCTACCTATGTGGTTGCTCTTTCTGTTGAATTCTTGAACATTGAACACAGCTGGACCAAAGACACAGTTCCCTTCCTCCCCAGGCATGGTAATGCATCAGAGAAAAGGGGGACCAAAGATTCTGGCTCACCTATTTGCTTTTGTGCCCAGGCATCCTAAATACTCACAGTAGCATGGATGATGGCATTTCCTAAACCTTTCTGTTTGCATTTCTTTCAGGTGGTGACCAAGTATAAGATATCTGTCTTTTATCAATAGATACTGACCTTCAATAACATCTACCTCAGAAGCCTAGAGTTCAAAGCCAGTGCTGTCTGATACATTTAGTATAAGCCTTGGTGTAGCTCAGCAAACAATAATATATATATATATATATATATATATATATATATATATATATATATATATTATGCTAATTTTTAATTTAAACTTGAATAATTTCCAGAATTATAAGATGCACAAAATATAAATGAGAGACAGTTTTGCCTGCTCTAAAATATTCAACTTCCTTATTTCCAAAAGACAGTTTAATAAACACATATAGACACCAGGACTACTTTACTGACAAGAGCTGAAGGATAGCATCTTTACCAGACAGGAAAAACTCTCAGAAATCCTGAATCACAGAAGACATCTTTCTTTCACAGGTTTGCTGTGAAACCAGTGTTTGCTTTTGCTTTTCTTTCCAAAAGCAAAGCCTCACGATAACCTTTGAGGTTAACTCACCGAGTGGATATAGAAATCCTCAGAACTCTGCAGACCTTTGAGCTTGAGGGACACATTTTTCTCTGTTTCTTTGGACACAGTTTGAGAACAGAAAACGTGGCAGCCTTGTTGCTAGGTGGTCTCTTTAGAAGATATTGAAACCAAAACCCCCAAACCAACGCTCTCCTCATCTTATAGTTCCTGGGATCATTAATGACCATTACTCTTCTCTGCTTGACTCCTTCCCTGTTTCTTCCTTTCCTTCCATTGGTCTCGCACCTTAAATTGATCTCTCTCTTTCTGTTTGCCTGAATACATTTCTCTGCTGTCCCTTCTACTACATATCGTTTCATCTTCATCTTTTCTCCTCCTCCCCCTCCTCTCTCTCCCCCCTCCTTCCCCTCCTCCCTCCCCCACTCCTCCCCATCCTCCTCCTTCCCCCTCCTCCCTTCTCCCCTACCCCTGCTCCCTTCCCCCTCCCCCTCCTCTCTTCCCCCTCCCCCATCCTCCCTCCCCCCTCCTCCCTCCTCCTCCTGCTCTCTCTCTCTCTCTCCCTCCCCCCATTTCATTTATCCTTCTTTCTTATTAGGGTGGAACACTCATTTATATTTTTAGCTTCACCTCTAAATCCATAATAGCTGCTTAAGAAATGTCAAATGCTAACTATGAACCCTGCATGCTATACCTGTCTTTGAGGCTGGGAAAATTCTGTGGGAGACCAGCCAGGAAAGATGTACTCACTGGTACAGTGGTGGCCAGTGCATTATAGGAGTACCTAACAACTTCCTGATTTGGATTTTAGGCCCTCTCCACATCTAGTACTGTAAATTTGTAAACCTGGTCAAAATTCTGTGACCGGGGATGTCATGGATCCTGGTGGGGAAACTTCATTTGCTGTTTTGATAAATGGACATGATACACTCATCAGGTTGCCTTATAAAGAGCTTTGTCTATTCTTACAGATTAATGCTACTATCTGCTTTGGTCAGAATGACTTTTTTTTCAGTGAGCAGCATCAACTGCAGAGACTCATAACTAGCCATAGTGCTGAGAATAATTGTTGTCGGATGCTCAGTTATAAAGAGAGTATGTGTATCATCTTCCCCAAAGCTCAGAGAACACTAGAGAAGAGAGGGTACAAAGAACATGAGAGGTAAATGAAGGAGTGGCCTGTGTTGTCGAATGCTACATTCTAGATATGACATGCCCATTGCACTCTTGAAGTCACAGCCTCTGTGAGCCTTTGTACAAGACCTAGACAAGATAGGGTCTATCAATATGCTGCCAAAGGGAGAAGAGGGCTTCATGAGGTCTCAACGCTCTGTGAAGATTTTTAGGCTGTATATGGATAATGGGAGAGGGAGAGACATTCTCTTCAGTTGTGCAGCCAATGATAAGATGCCTCTGTTCCTGTAAAAAAATTTTAAAAAAATCCCTTCACTCATGCTCCTAAATCAACCCTAATGAAACCCCTCAGGTCACATGCATCCCCAGAGACACAGAAGTAGAAGGAGGATGCCTGAGAAGAGGAACCAGGTCAGTGGATGCTCTAGGGAGACAAGTGAGGATAATGGAAGGTGGATATGATCAAAATACTTTGTATGGAAATGCCATAATTAAACTCCCTCTACTAATAAAAAGTAGAGAGGGAATGTCAGGAGAGCTGAATCAAACTTTAAACTTTGGGTCATATTCTTCCCAGCTCATCTTCTTTCTCCCTTTACTAGGTCTCGCAACCCTTCTATTCTTGATTAAGAACATCTCCTCATTATAATAAAGAACAAAGTGAGATGTGTTATTTGAGGAGGGGGAAAATGCTCGGCGCCAAGTTCTCCCTAGACCTAAAATTGGCAAATTCCCGTCAATACCACTTTACAGCTGCAATTGGAAGCCTTCTGGCCATCTCAGAGCTCAGAGCTTCCTGCTTCTCTGGATAAACACAGCAGCTATATTTGGATCAAGAGCAGGGATGTTTGTGAGAAGTTCAGTTGAGACCATCAAAATAATTTATTGATATAAGATTATTCCGAATCCTATAAAATCCTATCGTGAGACCTAGTAAAAGTCTACCCAAAGATAGCTGTGTGCTTCTATTTCCGGTCTTCCCTTTAAAAGGTTCCTTGAAGATCCCAGCTCTTTATCAATTAATTCCCACATTTCTGCCCCTCCCTCCAATGCTGCTTTTCTAGCTATCTTTTACTAAAGAATCTAAATGCATTCTAGTTTCTGTTGATTTATCTTGCCAGGAAGATGTCCCTGGTTAAGGAGGTTTGTTATGATTCTGAAAGCATCAGAATTGTTAAACTTTCTGTTTCTCAGGTGTCTTTTTTCAATGTGTGGAGATGTATGCACACTGTCAAATAACTTTCCATTACCTTCTGTGAATAGTGTATAAATATTGAAAAAGTAACCTTAGAGAAGCTTGAATAAAGGCAACCACATGCTTCTCTTTTTGTACAGACTGGGGCAATACAAGGTGGGAGTAGATAATGAGAACTGTATGTTCTTGTTTCATAGGGAAAGACTCGTTCTCACAAGACTCACACACAAACTTGCCAAGAATATGGTTTTCTCTCTGTCTTTTTCATTTTGGTTTGTAACTCAACTACTGCTATGTCCCTGTAACCAAGTCCTTTCATGGATAGCCAAGAGGAGGATGAAATGCATAGGAAAGCCTAGCCAGATTTTCCTTGGTCCTTCATCAAACTTTGAAAGCATAGTGGAACCAGGTGTAGGGGTGCACGCATGTTGCCAGGACACTTTAAAGCAGAAGGCAGGAGGATCATAAGTTCAAAGGCACCTTCAGAAAATCAGGGTGGATGAGAGTTTGGCTATGTGTTACACAGAAGATATCTCCTTTATCTTCCATCCAAAGACAGCTGCTTCTCTTATTTCCATTCTTCTATTAGGAGGAGTCCTTCTACATCCCTGCTCTTTTCCATTTCTCCATTTTTGCTTCTTCTGTCTTATCTGTTGTCCAGATTCTACCTCACCTAATCATATAACGTTAGTAAACACTAAATTTCCTTCAGTGGCCCATGGACGAGAAACCCCATCATAATACATTTCTCTTAATAATTTTTAACAACTTTTCTTGTTTTTTTTCCTGAGAAAAAATTGTCCCAGAACATTAGGACCAATGAGCAAAGAAATGGATAGGTTGATATGGTTACCATTAGCAGCTCAAATTCTGTCTTCAGAAAGTAAGCTTAACAAGCCTTGCTAGCTTTCACGTAGAGTCATTTAATGAACAGAGTCAGACATTGCACTATGGCAGAGAACTATTATGGGGCAGATGTTGGGTGATTCAGAGATAAGTGACATTTGTCCTGACTATAAAGATCTTACATTCCCTGAGGCCGACTCTCCTGGGGGGAATACATACCTGGTACAGTAAACTTGATGAGAAGCCTATGCCTGGGAAGCTCACAGGCCCCACTAGGAAATCTGCTGCTGATATTTTGTTAAATAAACATGTGGTTAAACTGCCTTCTAAATATTTATGTTTACAGCTGTAGACTTGTATAGCTTTCAGCTTAGTCAGAGAAAGCTGCTTTTGGCAGTGGGCAGTAGACATCACAGAGACCCCATGACCAGTCAAAGCGCTGAGAGAAAACAACTGCCGAGTGCTTAGCCCTAAACAGAACATCTATATCACCTACTCTGAGGTCCAGGAACAGCACAGAAGGTATGAGGGTCCACTGTGAGAGCCAGATAACAGGGAGGAATACTGTAAAACTTACAAGATGCTGCTTTCTGGATATGACATGGCCACTGCCATCATGAGCACACAACAGCTGTGACCACCTGCACAAGACCTGTACATACACAGAAAAAAATCGTGTGAAAGTAGGACAGGTCTAGCAGATGAGTTGGAAAGAAGAAGAGAATCACCAGGAGAGGGAGGGGTATAAGAAAAGGTAATGGGGGGGGGTGATGAATTTCATCCCAGCAAGTTGTATGCGAGCATGAAATTGTGAAAAATGAAAACCTGATTAAAAGTGAAAGAAAACAAACACAAACAAAACCCAAACTCTTATAGCCTAAGATAAAGAATATCAACAGGGTGAGGCTATTCTTCCTTAGGTAAGTATCCTTCGCCAAAATGCAAATGTCTATGGTCAGATAATAATTTTAACCTCGTTTGTTGTCAGATACTGCAATTGGAGAGAAGTTAGCACAAGACTGTCCATGGTCAAGTAAGTCTGAAAACATAGTTCAGGTTCTTTATGTTCTCCTTGAGACTCAACGCTGCACATTAACATAATAAAGGCTCTGAGAAGTCTTGCAAGAAATTATCTTATATGTTTGCTCAGTGCAGCATTTTCAAAATTCACTCAAGCATCAGCTATTTTCCACCAGAGAATAGCAATTAACCGTAGAAAATGCATTTTGGGGAATGCTGTTCTAAGCTATTCGGTGACTAAACAGCAGTGTTATCCCAATAATGTGAGAGGAGAGTCCCTCAGGAAAGGCAGGCCTCTGGGCAGAATACCTGCATGGGAGTTTGAGAGAAACAGCTTGCAATCGCATGAATAGTCACAGAGCAGCTACCTCACACTCAGTTCCCTGAGCCTGTCACATCCTAGCCTAACTGTCACCGGGATGGATGGAAGGTGATCAAGCAGTGAGAGAACCTTTCCAAAGTTTACATCCCTCTAGATTTTAATCATCTGTTCTGGAATGTTGGAGGCTTGAAGTAAAGAATCCAACATCCCTTTACAACCTGCATCCATCCGATTCTATCTACATACAATCTTATCTCTGACTTTGCTTTTAAAAATAAGCAATCTATAGGAGCTGGAGTGATGGCAGCTCAGTGGTTAAGAGTGCTGGATACTCTTTCAGAGTACCCAGGTGCAATTCCTAGTACCCACATAGTGGCCCACAACCATCTGAAACTTCAGTTCCAGGCAATCCGATGTCCTCTTCTGGACTCTACAGGCATGAGGCACATGCATGGCGCACAGACAAACATGCAGGCAAAACATGTACATAAAGTACAATAGTAAAAATTAAATAATGTACAATCCTGCGTGTAGACACTCTAGAAGCTTCTACCATACTGGAGCTTACTTTCTTAAGGCTAAAAAATAGTTTTCATCTCACATATTTTTGCCTCACCAATGTTTTTCCAATGACAACAAGAAGCTGGACCACAATTTGAGCAATCAGTCAAGCACGGAGACCCGCAGTTGGTAACGTCACTAACATGAACAGGTGTTGATTTTCACTGACGAAGCCAAAAAAATCTTTTAAAAAATTATCCTTACATACAGAAAGACCAGGGAAAAAAATAAGTGTTGCAAATAGTTTGAAAGAACAGGTGACATCAAATCTGACGGTGGGCCATCTTCCTTTGATGATAGTCTATTCAAAATATTAAATTAGGAGATTAGAAGGTGAATCAGACTATGTTGTAAAGTAGTATTTCTAATTCCCTGGAGATGACATTTCTAAAAGGGCTTTTGTGTGTGCACACGTATGTGGTCTCAAGTGACAGAAGGAGGGTGGAGAGACAGGGAAAGTTTTAGAGAAAACCTTAACAGACTTTCCATCATGTTCATGTTTTTGAACCTGGATGAATCCTTACCTTGGTTTCCCCCTAATAGTTTCCTATTATATTCCAAAATGTTGAGTAATGCTACTCTATCATGAAAATAGAATGAATATTAAAACTGTCAAAGACAATTACATTTTGAGAAATAAAAATTATTAAAAAGAAAAACAGTCCTGATGAGCAAATACAGTCTCTTAAATAAGGCTTAATTTCTTTTACCAAAGAAAATAGCTGTATTCACTGAGATTAAACAAGCATTTTGTTTAATCTCTACAATCTTTTCTTATATGTTGTAACCCCTTTTGCAAGGAAAGAGACAGTGGAAAGGGTCTGGATTCTTACACCACATCATACACCTATCTCAGGCATATATTGGAAACACACACTATCAACCATTAGACATTATACCCCACTTATATAAGCACATAGTATATACAAGACATTGTGCCAGGCAATTAGACTCTTGCAAAGTGACTCTTAATCTCTTTAAATCACAAAATGTATTTATTATTTTTTACTTACTTTTATTATTATTTTTATCAGAGTGTTGCTGGCCTAGAGCTCACTGTGTAGACCAAATTGGCTCCAGACTTGTGGCAAATTCTCCTGCCTCTGCTTCCTGATTGCTAAGATTACAGGTATGCAATACCATGCCCAGATACATTCTTGTTTTGAAGTGACACAGAAAATTGCATATACTCATGAGGCATATATAAAAGGGTAGTTTGATGCATTTTTATAACATGAAATAATCAGCTAAGGTGATGGTATATCAGCTTTAACACATCATTTCCTTGTGTTGAGAATGTCCCAATCCTCTCTAATAGCTAATTTTAGACACATAATTTATTGTTGTCAGCTTAGTGTTACCCCACTGTGCTATAACACATTTAAAGTATTTCTTCCTGTTCAGCTGCACCCCTATGCAACATGTTTGTAGAACATTATTAGAAACTACAGGTGTCTCTTTGGAGATATGTCTCTATTAGTGAATTTTGATTGCTGTGATAAAATGCTGAGACCAATAGCAACTTATAGAAGAAAGAGTTTATTTTGGCTTATGGATCCATAAGTTTGTTTTGACTTATGGGTAAAAAGACCTTCTGAATGCTTTCCACTTTGAGAATTCTCACATTAACCAGCAACATAGAATTTAAGTGATGAAGAAGAAATGCAGACAGCAAAATTTAGCCTTCAACAAAAAGCAAGTTTCTTGTCTCAGGAAGAATGGAGATAGGCACAAGTTGGAAAGCCGGTGAGGACAACAATGAATTGACTAGACAAGGTCCCAGGTCTCATGGAGAATAAAGAGCCTATTTGCTTCAGGGAAAAAGAGCCAAGTTAGTTGACATTCATTGGATTTTTAGTCCTCCTTACACATTTGTAAACTCTTCAGTGGCTCCAAAGATATCCAAAAGACCAGCTTATTCACATTCAGTTATTCCTAGTAAAAATACTGCTATTGAATAATTTCTGTCCCAACATGTAAAGTTGAAGCGACAATGAGAACTTCTGGTAACAGTGTTAGCTTTAGTTTAAAAAAAAAAAAATAGACCTATCCTCTCAGATGCTGATTCTACCCCCTGTCCTCCAACACTGGTAGCGATGTAGTGTTTCCAAGTTAGGGTTTTAGATTTTGGGTTTTAGCGGAGAGTATCAGCTATGACTTTCTGTGCTTTCTTTGTTAAAAATGTAAGCCTTTTTTTTTTTAGTTGTGTCACTCAATTTCCCTAACACTGGTAATAGGAGGGTTGTTAGTAGGAAACCAAGCACATGTCCTGGGCCCCATGTGATATGATTTCAAGCTTGTCAGTTCTTTTTAATGTTTACAGGAGTGTTTTTATTTATTTATAACCCACTTATTTCCACAAAGTAATCGAGACATTCATAAGAAAATTTACCACAAAACAGAAAGCTAAATATGAACTCAGGATCAGAGAAAGGAAAGCGCAATTAGAAGATGCCTAGGGTTCAACCGTAGCCTCTATACTTTAACCAGCGTTATCAAAGAGGAGCCACAGAGTTTATATCAACATTGAAAATAATCAACATGACCGGATGCAAGATTTATCGCTGCTGTTAGCCACTGTGTGGGCTCACCAGGAGGGACGTGGAGGCATACTTATAGGTGCGAACCCTGCCAGACCTCAGCAGAGGAAACTGCTACCATGGCAAGCGGCATACTGGACAGTGGAACCCTGATCATCTCATCTCAGTCTCAGGGGTTTTTATTGATCCCTACAACAATTTCTAGTGTCCACAAAAATAAGCATGGCTGTATCATGAAAGAAGATTTTTTTTTAATCACATGAATTTTTAAAATAAAATAGCACTAAGTGTGCTTCCTGTGCTTAGAGTTCTGTCTCCAGCTCCAGCAAAGTGAGTTCAGTCTTCTCGAACGCGGATGTAAAAGAGCGGAAAATTATCACTTTAGGGAAAGTCAAGTTTCCCTTCCCGTATATGTGTGAGAAAAGTGTCTTAATGTGTCTTTGTAGGTGGGATTCTGAATGAAATGGCAGACAACATCCCTGAAGCACATGCAATAAAAGTTTCCAAATAGCTGTTTCTTAGGAAGTCCCTCCCAGGCATCGGAGGGCAAGCAACTACATGTGACCAGGTGGAGGAAATTCTGTGGGAGCCCAGAATAATACGGTTTCAGTTTATGAGCTCATCAAATCTTAAGCTTACCTAAAGGATTGAGACCTATGAATGAGAAAGACATCACTCATAAATACAGGCCTCTAGCAACCAACCTCAGCCATAATAGCAGTCATGTTGGAGCCTTTGTAATGTGACAGGCATTTGAATGCATTGCTTTATTTAATCCTTGTAATAACTGCAAAGTAGAAGTATTGGTCAGGACTCTTTTGTTTGTGGGTGACTAAAACTACCTTAGACAGAGCAAAAGAGAGGGCTTATTGAATGGTATAATATGAAAAGTACAAAGCTAAATGGACCTTTTGGTTCTGTGTATCAATACCCATAAATACTACCTTTTTTTGTAAATGGAAAAGATGGTATATCATACACCCAGGCTTATACAGAAAGATAGAATGATATCCTTTCTCAAAGCTTCCAACCAATTCTAGAACTGAACTGGGGAAGTAACAAACAGTCAGGGTGCTCACAAAAACATGCCCCTCTAATTGGCTGCTCTCTGCTAGTCTACAGATAGACAGCACAAGGATTTCTGGGAATTTAGGTAGGCAAGCAAGCAAGCAAGGCAGATGAGACAATCAGCTAGGCTTTGCACTAAGCACTATTATTTCTACTTTACAGATGAGAAAATGAAGGCTCAGAATAATAAGAGCCTCAGAACACAATAGCCAAGGTGTGACTATAAATTTAGCATTAGTCATAATTGGTTAGATAAATTTTAATGAGTTAGCACAGTAAACATGGATTCCTGCACATACTCCCCACAGCTCTGGCTTGTGGATTTCTCTTCTCACAGTACTCATGTGCAGCTGATATAGGAAGTTCTGACATCTGGAAAACCTGGATCCCGTGCCCATGAAACAGCAGAAGGAATGGGCATGAAACATCAACAGCATGACCCGTCAGAAAGGGTGAGTGTCATGGCCCTGTTTAGCTGCAAGACAGCTAATAGAAAGCAGAGGAATGGGAAGGAAAGGCAGGCTGGGGTGTGAATACCAGTGTCCATGTGTATGTGCTATTGCAACCTTTGGTATCATTACAAACCTTTGGCTTATACCTATTTCACTTTAGTCACATGTTCTTCCAAACGATTAGCTTCTATTGGGTCCTGGAACAGGAGAATGTGCTTTCTAATAGGTCTAGGCTGCTATGAGAGCTCCTCTGCTTCTTAAGCCATGTGATCCAGCAGACCCAATGATAGCTGAGGTGTCACAGGCAGAAAGAAATGCTGTTTGGAGCCCTTGGAAGCCTCCATAAGTGGAGGTCACAGCAGAGACCTTTGGAATTGTAGAGCAAGGGCTTGCTGTCATCCTCAGACAACTATCTACCTGTGAGCCATTGTTCATAGGCTGCTAGTAGGCTTTAATAAAAACTGAACATTTGACAATGGGTCACCAAGTTACTATGCAACGTGAGCTCCTCATCATGAGTGTTATTTGACCTACCAAACCATAGTCTTGGACTTGCCTAACAGAAATTCTCATGTTATGGGAAGTTTATTTTTAGTTATGTTTAAAATAATTGTTTTTCTGCACTGTTGGAAAAAGGGATGCATAGGTCCTGGCATTTTGTATGGTCTGCAGGTGTTGGATTTCTGTGGGGGATATTTGATTGCTTATGATCTGTACCTGAGGAGTTCTGAATGAATTAAAAACACCTGAGCTCAGATGATCAGGTTTCCATTGACAGTATGGCACTGGGCATGATGGTGGTTCCCTCTGCTGAGGTCTGGCAGGGCCTCCAACTGTGAAAATGCCTCCTTGTCTTCTTGACTGAACCACCACAGCAGCACACTACTACATTGTCACCCAATGGAAATGGTATATATGTGGTGAGGCCCAAACAGGTTTTGAAAGCACAAGCACGTTACATGAAGAAATTACTCAATTGCCCATGGTTCTACTCTCATGGCCAAGTCTTCTGTCCCCAAACATGTACAGATAGCCTCAAGGAGTATGGTCTTTAATTTGTAGCCTAAAGAGTAGCCTAGATCCTGGTTTACACATGGTTCTGCATTACATGCAGACATCACCTGCATGGAGACATGTAGAAGTAGACAATTAAAACATTCTAGTTCCTGCTGGACAACTGTTAAGGATACCAATGAAGTGAAATCTTCACAGTGGGTAGAACTTCAGACAGTGCACAAGTTGGTACAGTTTGCAGAGAAAAAGAAGAATCAGATGTGTGACTCATGGGCTGTAATCCCAGGATTTGGAAGGAATAAAGTTGGAAAATTGGTGAGAAAGACATTTATGGAAGAGATGTATGGCTCGATCACTCCAAATTGGTGTGAAGATCAAAGACATGAAGATCATACAGTCCATGTAATCATTCTTCACAGGGTGACTTTTGTAGGAGGATTCAATAGCAAAGCAGATGGAATAACCATTTTTGCGAATAGCAGTCAATCCCTTTCCCCCACTCATCTACGTCACTGCCCAATAGACCCATGAACAAATTAGTTATGGTGGTGTACATGAAGGCTGTGCAAGGACACAACAATATCCCATTTACCAAAGCTGACCTGGCTATGGCTACTGCTGAATGCCAAATCTGCCAGCAACAAAGAACAATGCTGAGCCCGACAAACCTCATAGAAATTAAAATTAATTATCTTTTATGTGATAAATCTTTGTTATTTTAAGCAAGATTTTATAAAGCTGTACTATTTTTTCTAATGAAAAAACTTTTATTCAAATGAAAACATAGGAAATGTATCTGAAACACAGAGAACTTATAAATATCTAACAGTTATAAATACAGTCCTGGAGATAATTTTTAAACCAATAAACTTAAAATAAGCAACATGTTAAATATGTATTACTTATTATAAGAAACATTTTTTTAAGTTTTATTATAAGGAACGTTTAGAAAATGATTTGCTTAAAAAATTACTTTCATTTGATTCCAAAAGGGAACAAAAACAGAATAAAGTTCTGGCATCTATTTTCATTCTGAGTTGCCCTCTTTTGATTCTTGCTTCCTTTTGCAAAGTAAGTACAGATTATTTAAGGAAAGGTAAAAGCATAGAGATAAATGGCTGTCTTGATTCTTGAATTCCTAGAACAGAAAGGCCTAGAAGAATCAACCCTCAGGTGAGGACACTTATCCAGGAGGCAGAAGTTGCACCTTGGATCAGCAGTCATCAGGCCTTCGGAGACACTTTATTTCCCTGAAGCAATAGTGGCTTCTTTTTTAAATGTTTTAAAAATTTAAATAAAATGTAATTACATCTTTTTCCACCTTCTCTTTCTTCCTCCTATTTCTTCAAGTTGTCCTCTGACTCGCACACACATGCCTTGGCAGATGCTAGGGCACACAAGCACACAGTATATTCATGTCATTTTTGGGAAAAAAAAAAAAAAAACACAATTCAGCAGAAATGTAAAGCAATGGCACAGCAAAAACTTGAATCACACATCAACAAAAACCTCAAACCATGATGCAGCAAAATATCTGAACCATGGCTCAGCAGAAATAACTACCCATGACTGAGCAAAAATATCAAACTTTGACTCAGCAAAATGTAGGGTAAAGGTAGATATATAATACTAAAGTCATCAGGAAACAACTGAGACATTGAGATAAAGCATTGGTGTGCTAAAAATTAGTCCTAGTTATCCTTAACTGTCAACTTAAAACAACCTAAAGTCACCTGAGAGGGAAGCTTCAGTTGAAGAATTTCCTAGATCAGTTTGGCTTCTGGGAGCAGGGGTGGGGGGGTGGGGGGGTGCCATGTTGTTAATTGAAGTAGGAGGAGCCAGCCCACTGTGGGAGGCACCATTCCCTGGGCAGGTAGTCCTAACCTGTATAAATTAGCTGTCTAAAATGAAGTAGGAAGTACTGCTCCTCAGTGGTTTCCTCTGTAAGTGCCTGCTTGAGTTCCTGCCCTAAATTTGCTTAATGATAGAGATAAACTGTAAAAATATATATTAGTCAAAAGCACATATAAAAATAGCCCTTTACATAAAAGAAAGCAAAGGTCATGTGTCTAGACTGCAAAGCCTCATAATGCACAATGACAATGTTTACTTTAGAAGTAAGATAGAAGCACAAAGGCACTGATTTTAGCTAAGCCTCTGCATCCTTTCAAGCAAGCTCTGTGGTCCTTAATCTGCCAGCTTGCCCTTTGCACTCCCATTCCCATAAAGACAGTCAATGTATCTTAGCAGGTGGCCTTGAAACTCTAACATCATCATTTGACAACCCCTAACACATTGTAAGCTACATAGAAATAGAACCTTGCTTCGATCAATATTTGGATGGAAAGAAAAAAAAAATTGAAAAAAAATTTTGAGCATAGCAAGAAATCCTGTTGTTCACTCAAGAGGTTTTATTTTTGACTGTGAGTCAATAATATCACTTGCCCAGTACGGAAGGAGGAGCCGTTAGAAATGATAAAGTTTATTATCTTGGAACTAGTGTAAACATTCAAATCCAACTAATTATATACATTAAATATACAGACATTTTGTACACCAGCTATCTTTCAATAAAGTTGTCCTTAAAAAGAAATCCCGTAGTATTTCCAGTTAAAATAGAATGGCTTTAGGGTGAGACTCAATTCAAGTAGTAATGGTTAGTACTAATTGTCAACTTGATACACGCTTGAATCACTTAGGAAAAGAACCTCAGTGAGTGATTGCCTAGATTAGGTTAGCTCCTGGGCTTTGTCTGAGGGGCATACCTTGATTGCTTTAATTGATATCAGAACCAATCTGAAAGTGTGTAGTGCTATTTACCAGTTTGGAGCCCTCCACTGCACAGAGAGAGAAAGTTAGCTAAGTACTAGTCATGCATGCATTCATTTCTCTCTGCTCTTGACTGTAGGTGTGATGTGATCAGTTGTCTCAAGTTTCTGCCGGTGTGATTTCCCTGCAGTGCTGGACCACAACATGGGATTGTGAGCTAAAATAAACCCTTCTCACCTAAGTTGCTGGATGTCGGTGTATTTTATCGCAGCAACAGAAGTGAAAGTAAAACAGGTAATTATGTTCCAATCCAAATTTCCAATGCTTTACAATTTACTCAAACAAGCATGCTGACACTGACTGCTATAAAATACAGTGTTAAACTAAACCAAGGGAATGATCAAATACATATTTTACACTTTAAAAACCTATCCTAAGGAAATTTACTATGAAGTCTAAGATACAATGCCTATTTTGGTCTGGTCTTCTTACAATTTCTTTCCTTGTTAAGTAAGGCTATTAACACATACTAACTATTCCATTTGATATACTCACTCCAATACATAATCCAATACTTTTGATAAATGTACAGGCAGGTAGAGGTGACCTTCAGACACACTCTCCCTCCTCTCCCCCAAATCAGTCCCCAACTATCATCCCCTTCTCTGTAGTAGACCACCAGCTGTGGCCTCCCTTTCTCTTCTTCACCCTTCAGCAAAAGATCATGCAGATCTTCTTCTACAGTAATGGTTCCCAACCAGTGAGTCGTGATTTCTGTGAGGGTAAAATGACCCTTCCACAAGGGTCACCTAAGACCAACTGCATATCAGATATTTATATTACAATTCATAACAGAAGCAAAATTACAGTTATGAAGTAGCAGCAAAAATAATTTTACTGTTGGGGAGTCATCACAAATTCAATCTCCTAGTGGCATCCAAAGTTCTTTAGCTATGGCTTCTTCTCCCTCTGTTCTCACTCCTAGAGGACTAATCAGATCCCGGAGGCACACCCTGCTTTTCTCCCTCCTGCAGACCCAACCAGCACCCCACCCTCTTCTAGCTCATCTCCATCCCTGTCAGCTGACAAATACCAAGAAACATGTTCTAACCAGAACATCCAGTGGCCAAACCTGGGAGGATCTCAGAAGCAATCCCTATTAGTAAACTCACAGCTACCATACTCCCCTAAGAACCAGAGTGGGCAACAGAAACCAAAGAACAAAACACCACCCGGCAAGAGAGAGAGAGAAAGAGAGAGAGGAGAATATTAACTCCTATAATTATAAGCATTCAAATGTAGATTCCTAAACATCAGTATAAAGTCAGAATCAATACTAGTCAGGACAATATTTCTTCACAAAAGCCCAGCAACCCTACTACAGTAGGCCCTGAGAAATGCAATATAGATGAAGTACAAGACAAGGACTTCAAAATAGCCTTTATGGGTATGTTAAAAATCCTCAATGAGGAAATGAATAAATCCCTTAAAGAAATCTATAACACAAGCAAACAGTGGAATGAAATTAACAAAGCAATTCAAGACTTACAAGTGCAAATGAAATCAATAAATAAAATCCAAACTGAGAGAAAACTAGAAATGGAAAATTTAGGAATTCATACCTGAGATTCAGAAGCAATCCCCACAACAGAACATGAGAGATAAAAGAGAGAATCTCAGGCACTGAAAACAAGATAGGAGGAATGGATTCCTTGGTCAAAGAATATGTTAAACCTAAAAAAAACCCAAGCGAGAAACATCCAGCAAATCTGGGGCACTACAAATAGATTAAATCTATTGATATTAGGAACAAAGGAAGGAGAAGAAAACCAGGTCAAAGGGACGGAAAATATTTTCAACAGACTCATAGAATAAAATTTCCACAATCTAAAGAAGGAAGTGCCTATCAAGGTATAAAAAACATACAGAACACCAAATAGACTGAAACAGTAAAGCCAGAGGGCTTGGACTGATGTTCTACAAATTCTATTGTCATCCCATAATACTATAGACAGCAAAACTTTCAATCAAATAGACGAATAAAGACATTTCATGACAAAAAACAAATTTAAGCTGTATCATTCTACAAATCCGGCCCCGCAGTTGGTACTAGAAGGAAAACTTCATTCTAAAGAGGCTATCCACACCCTTTCCCCACAAAAAACAAAACAAAAACAAGAATAAATAATAGCAGACCAGCAAACCAAAAGGAGAAAAAAACACAACAAAATAATGGGACCCAACAAACACTGCTACAATTAACTCTGTGACTCTAACAGCTGAAAAACATTTTCAACAGAGTAGCTGGATACAAAATTAACTCACAAAAATCAGTAGCCCCCCTATAGAGAAAAGACAAATGAACTGAGAAAGAAATCAGGGTAACCATTCACAATAACGTCAAACAATATGATAGGATAATATCTTAGGATAACTCTTATCAAGCAAGTAAAAGACTTGGATAATAAAACAAAAAACAACTCAACTTTAAGACATTGAAACAAGAAATTGAAGAAGACATCAGAAGATAGGAAGGTCTTCCATGCTCATGGATCTGAAGGGTTAATACAGTAAAAATGGCAATCCTACTAAAAGCCTGGGTGGACATTGGTAATACAGCTGTCTTTGAATCGTTTCCCCTCCTTTAAGTAACCCCTCACCCGTATTCCTTAAATAACCTTAATACAATTCATTGGTTCACCAAGTTAGATTCTGGAGGTATTCGTACTTTACTGTGGGCTTCCTATCTGAGGTGGGTAGACATTTGTTCATGTCTTCCCCAGGAAATGTCACAGAACAAATTGATTTTCTTTTTCTTGAAAATGTACTGAGGAGTAGAATTGTTGAGTCTTAGAGGAACTATACCCACAACTCTTGAGGACCTGCTGGACTGTTTTCCTGGATAACTGAACCTTTTCACAATGTACCAGCAGTATGTGAGACTTGCGATCTCACCAATCCTCTCCAACACTCTTTATTTTGCAACTCTTTGATTATAGCCAATACTCACCTCTAGTGAGAGGTGGTATGCCAATACTGTTTTGCTTTGTTACCTCAAAGTGATTAATAATAGTGAATTTGTTGCACGTATTTATTGGTTATTTATCTTTTTCAAAATAAACACCTAACACAAAAAATTAAAGATTTACTCTTTAGTCACCATGTAAGATATTTATAGTTTTTAGCTACATCTAGGTACATGACCCAATTAAAATTATGTAGCTACATATGTATGCTATATATATGTATATATATGTATGTATGGTTTTATATTATTCTTGTGGGCTCAAAACAGAGGACAGTTTATTCTTTGGTAATTCAATCCCTGATCCTTGAGAATTTCAGCCTCCATACAATATAATCTTAATTCTAGACCCGGAAGGCTTCAGCCTCCGTACAATCTAATCTTCAAGATGCTAGTCTAGACAAATCTCCAAACTTACTGCTGACTGACTCACTCTGACTAGCTTCTTCTGAACTCAGAGTTGTACTGAACTCAACTTCTAGTTCAACTTATGTATTTTTCTGGCTCAAGCTCTTCTTCAAGCTGACAGGTTCAAATTGACTTTCTGAACCAGTTAACTGTTTCCGACTTATTCTTCTGACACTGACTGACTCTGACTGACTCCTGCAACTCCTCCAACTGAACTGTTTTGCTAAGCTTCAAACTGACTATCACTGTTAGTTGACTCCTCTATACTCACTTTCCTGCTGAACTGCTTCTGTGTCTTATCTGACTGATTCTCTAACTGACTGCCTGACTTTCAGAGCTGAGAGCCTGCTTTTTATATCATGAGAGTTAGGAATAGCCTCACTCTAATTCATTCTGCTAACTCTTCTTCTGATTCATCACTTTGCCTGCTCTTCACTCTGATAGATCTTAGATATCATTCTGCCAACTCTTCACCCTGATTCAGTCTCTGACTTGGGATTAAAGGCATGTAGTCACTCTGTTCTTCACTCTTCTCCTGACTTTCCACTTCTCAGTTGACTAGTATGCTGTGATTCAATCTCCTTCCATTCTCTCAATCTCTACTGCTTCTCTCTTAACTCTGAACTGGCTGTGAACTCTGAACTGAGAACCATGAACTGAGAGCTGTGAACTAAGAACTGTGACCTACTTCTGAACAGACTGCTTCCTTTTACATCCCAAGAGCTGGGATTAAAGGCATGTGCCACCATTGCCTTCTGAGTTGGATAACTGAAAGGCATGTGGTGCAATCCAGCCAGGTCACATAGGCCTTGACTGTGATCCTCTCCCAAAGCAGCCATGTTGCTGGATTAAAAGATTAAATATTCCTCTACATAGTTATTTTTTATATAAAGGGTATGTGTGGAGTCCAGTTATATTTTGTACATTTAGTTGTTCCAAAAATATTTTTAAATGACCATTTAGCCCCCAACCTTGGCACCCACATCAAAAATCAATTAATCATAAATGTAAGAATTAGGTTTGCTTTTACATTATCATGCACTATATTAACCTCTAAAAGTAGCAATTAATTAAGCTGATTTGTTTTATTGATTGGAAAGTATGTCCTTTTAGGAATTTTCAAAAAGAACTGCAAAGTATTGGGAACATAAACTGTAGAACATGACATCGTAAAGTTGTTTTTGAGCTCTTTCTTTATTTTATAAAATATATTAATTTTCCAATAAAGCATCAGAGTATTACATCTGCCATTAGTGCAAACTTGATGATAGCTAAGATCAGGCCTGGAGCCATGCAGAACTCATTAAGGCTGAGTGGCACCGAATCTCTGCAAGAGGTCTGTGAGTTCAGTAGAGTCGTTTTCCAGACAAAGAGACAGGTCAGGAGAAGTTGTATAATTTATTCACACAGATAACATGTCACTTGTGCATCTCCAAGTATGAAACAAAATGTCCATCTTCTGGATGGAACATAGATCTTCGAGATATTGCCTACTCACAGATAAGAAAGTCCAAGTATTCACTTAAGATCTGAGTCCATGGCCAGAAGCAGTCTTCCACAATCCTGAAGTTTTTTTGAATGCTCCATTTTAATCCTGAGATTTATACAAAGCTTTCTATTTCTATAGGATGTGTGTTTTTAGAAATCCAGTGTGCTATCCATTGTGCCTTAGAGCGCATGTGTGTTTATTTAAAATTGTCATTTTATATGAATAGATTGAGCAAGTAAGGGGAAAAAGACAGTATTCTTCAGTATTTGAAAATAATTATGCCCCCAGAGGAGTTGTCAGGCAGCTTTGTGGTCTCCTGGGTAACATATTAGAAAGAGATTCTGGACTAAAGTGCAGTGTAGTAGGAACATTCTTGCCTGACATGAGTGAAAGCCTGTAGTTGTTCACCTACTGTGTGGGCTCACCAAGGAAGACACAGAGACATACACATGGGTACAAACTCTGTCAGACCTGAGCAGAAGGAACCACTATCCTGGCCAGTGCCATCTGGAAGTGGAACCCTGAGTGTCTGAGCTCAGGTGTTTTTATTGATTCAGAACTCCTCAGGTGTTCTACTGATAGCACATGCAGATCAAGAGCAATCAAATATCCCCCACATTAATCCAACACCTGCAGACAATACAAAATGCCAAGATCTAGGCAGTCCCTCACCTAACAGCACACAAAACAATATTTATATACAACTAAAAATAAACTTCTAAATAATTTGACTTTTCTGTATAAGCCAATCAAAAAATTTTGCTTTACCTCTACAACACAATTTAACATTACACCAGCAAAACAATTTACAAGAGGAACAATCAAGGGTTGCTAATGCACAGGACCAAATGAAACCAAGCATCAATCAGGCTTTTTTACAATGTCTTTGGACAGCAGAAAAACATTATCAATGTCCAATTATCTAGAATTTTCTCAAGATCTTCTGGTCTTCTCCAAAGGGTTTGGATCCACATCTCTGGCTCTGTCCTCTGCAGCACACACAGCTTATCCTCCAGGCTCTGGCCAGCTCCATTCCATTGCCACTGCTGTTCTTGTTGGTAGTCCCATGGTATTAGCATCTTCAAAACTCTGGGGTCCCTTGCTGCAAGTGGGCTGTACATTCACCAATAGCCTCTCCTGGGCTCTCTTTATGGTGCCAAGCCTAAGCCTCTTTACCTGACCCCTTCAATCTGAGCCTTCAACTGCTACTGAGGCTGCACCCTCACCAATAGCCTCTCCTGGCCTCTCACAGTGCCAAGCCTCAGCAGCTGTCCATGACCCCTTCATGCCTTCAAAACCAGAACCACCTGGGTGACTTTTAAAATACCAAGTTTGGCTACCAGCTTGAGATACAACTTTATCCAGTTCTGGAAGACAGCTTCTGTGTGTTGATCCTGCAGAAACACTTTACAGATTTTAAGATAGAGTCTGGTTTGCAGGAAAAATAACTGGTAACCTTGTCTGCAGGAAGAGTTCCCTCATTGGTGGAGTTCTCATCACCATAGCGGATGTGTCTTGTAAGGACCACCTCACTTCACCAATATCTGGACAGGTTTGCAGAAAACAAAACAAAACAAAATAAAACAAAATGGACTCTATGAGGTCTGAGTTTCTTTTCTTTCTTCCTTGTCTCCATGTTGGATGTAGCTGGCATGAATGTCATACCCCACGTTGGTACACCATTTGTATTTGTACACCTACTGTGTAGGTTTATTAAGAAAACAAGGTCACATAATCATAGGTAAAAATGCTTCCAGGCCTCAGCAGAGGGAAACACCATACTGGCCAGCACCACACTGGATAGTGGAACATGAGTGTCTAAGCTCAAGTGCTTTTATTGATTCAGAACTCCTCAAGTGTTCTACTGATAGCACATGCAGATCACAAGCAATCAAACATCTCCCAAGTTAATCCAACACCTGCAGACAATACAAAACGCCAAGATCTAGTCAGTACCTCACCCAACAGTGCACAAAACAATATTTTAAATGCAACTAAAAATAAACTCTACAACAAAAGCTCTGGATTTGATTCCTACCACCAATACCACAACAAAAAGTTTGATATTTCTTGCTTAACTGGTTATCTCTTTTCTCAATTATAATCAAAATGTTGCAGAAAGTACACACATTATCACTTTTTTAAAAAATGTATACATTTGATTTCTCTTTATTTGCTAGGTGAAATAGGCTCATATGTATCCTACAATGAATTCAAACCAACTGTCTATCTGATAGATGACCTTGACTTCTGATCCTCCTGCAGCTACTTCCCAGTTGCTGAGATGACAGACATGTGCCACTATGCATGATTTTATGTGATGCTGAGGATTGAACCCAGGCCTTCAATGCTGCTAGGCAAGTGCTAACTGAGCTATAGCTACAGCCTCATATTTCCTCTTTTGGAAATGCCTATAGCTGTCCATGTGCCTCCATTTAGGAAGCTGGTGGGTCCTAAGACAGCAACTGAAGCCATGCTGTGGCTGATGGATGGGCTACACATGTCCTCAAGCATGGCTACAAAGCTATCTCCTTTAAGCAAATCTTATTTCCATACTGACTTGCAGTGATCATGGGAAAGATATTCCCACAGTTACAAAACCTACTGCCGCAACATGTCATTTTGAAACTGAGTACATTATTTTTTGATAAAATTTTTCAGCCAAAACAAAGTCACAAGGAGGATAAACAATGTGTAGGACTCAGACGACCATGTGCAAGGGAAGAAATTGCACTTTGTATCTACCATGTAGATGTCACTAATTTCTAATCCAGCAAGATACACATCATCAGGCCACATAACAGAGCTAGAACTTCAAAGGGAAAAATTAAGAAGTCATAGATTATTTTTTGAGTCTCTAATTCCATCATTTCCCTCTTTCCTCTCCTCCAAACCCTCTCCTATACAACTCCTTGTTCTAGTTCAAATTCATCACCTCCTTTTTTATTATATATAATAAAATATATAATAATAAATAATAATTAAAATATATAATAAAATTATATATATATATATATATATATATATATATATATATTCCTAAATATTTAGATACAACCTGCTCAGTCTGTATAATGTATGTATATGTTGTTGGGGATGATCATTTGGTATCTGATAACCAATTTGTATCCTCTTCCCTAGGGAAGACTATTTGTTTCACTCTATGTTAAAAATAAATAGTTAATAAATAAATATGACTAGAAAGACCCATAATGTGGAAATTGTCATCCTTAATGAATACATATAATGCAACATAAAAGCGATAAGACTATTTGTCTTGCAAAGATAAGCAACTTGTAAAACACTGGAGCTTAAAATGCTTTTCTTGGACTGTGCGCTAAGAGAAGATAATACACAGCAGAAAGACATTCACCCACATCATTGGAGGACATTGGATACTGTGAACCCAGACACCTGAGAGTATGATTAACATTGTGAGGATATCTGGCAGACCCATAAGGAGCCCTATATTCCAGTACCTGATTGAGGACTTTGATGCTCAGTGAAGCAGAGAGGCTCCTCTAGGGATGGACAGTTGTTGAGCACAGGGGAGATGCTCCCTAGAGACATCAAGGTCCCCACAGGGGACTTTGAAGGAAGCTAAGGTCTTGAATTATGTAAAGGAGGGAAAGTCAGGAAAATCTGAGTTTCCCATTGTTATACCTTTGTTAATATACATAGTCTTTGGGGGCTTAAGGAAGATATCTCTCTCTTCTTCCCTCCTTTTCTCCATATATATACCTAATAAAAACAAATCAACTAATTTTATGTGCAGTTAATTAAAATGAACTTCTTCCTCAGCTTAGCAATAGTGCACAATGAACTTTTAACAGCCTTGTGCATCGTTCCTAACCTGTAAATGTAGATAATCATACTTACTTATTTATAAAGTCCTTTGAGGTTTGGGGATGAAAGACTCCTTTAAAATACAAAACATTAATTTTTGTGACAGGAAATGAACATGAATATATATATATATATCAGGATTAGAGATAACAGGGCCCATAAAGGTACTGTAGGTCTACAATCCTAGATAGGCATGAATCAGCTACTCCCTTTGAAGAGGTGAAAAATACACTAACAGACAAAGTATTCTATACAAATGAACTTATTTCAGTAGGTTGTTCTGGTAATTGCGAAGAGTATGTAAATGGTGTTCTATTTACAGATCCTTTATACACATTTTTGACCAAGACAAGCCCATGAAGTGCTAGGATAGTCAATCACTACAAGCAACTATACCACAAAAGAAAAACGTTCCAGTTGCTAGGTGATGACTTTCAATCTATCATTTTAGGCAATAAATATAAGATGAAGTTATGAGGAAAGAAGCTATTCATAGCTAAAACTCTATCTAAAATGGCTATTATTTATTGCACGGAACTGAAATAGGATGAAGTTAAGAAACCCAACATATCAACCCAGAAGCCAAGTTGCCTCACAATGCAGATGTATTTCAAGGACAAACCTAAAGACAAATAGTGTTTAGAAGGAGGATGGTAATGATACAAGGTGGAGTAATCAGCTTAATTGTGTCACTTATGATGTTTCAAATCATTAAAGTGGAAAGGAAGAAAATATTCATTCAATATCCAGAAGTTCTTTCTTGTGAAAGAGAAGACAATTCTATCAGCAGGTTTCAATCAAATGCCAAGTGGTAGGCATAGCATTAGGTACAACATGCTATGTGAGACTCTGTAGACTTGCCTTATAACAGCATGAAATTTAGTTAGAATATATGTAGGGAATACGAGGCGAGTGATCGGAGAACAACACAAGGCATTAAAACTCACTGGCTAAAACCAATGTCCAGCATGAAACAAGTCATTAATGCTAACTAAGTAGTAAAGAACCATGTCACATAGTGTGTTATGTGCATAGCTCTTGCTGCCATGTAAGAATTCATCCAGATCTCTGAAACCCAACTGAGATTTACAAAGCACACAATGCCCTCCCCCACAATCTATTTTCTTTAGCAAGTGTGAGAGTTAAGAACATGTTTCTTACACTTGAGAGTGCTTCAGAGCTACCTAGAGAAGTTCCCACAGCACAAATCACTGGGACCCATGCAGAAATTCTCACTTATTTGGTCCTGAGAAGAGAGTTTGTATTGCAAGCATGTATCCAATTGATTCCAGTGCTGTAGAGCATATGTTTTGGGATCTGTGTTCTAAAATGTTGATATAACTATATTTAAAGTTGAGAAAGGGTGCACTAACAGGTAGCATTTACTTTCTATGCATTGTGCTACTCTGCTTCAAATCATCTCTTAGAGAACACACACACACACAAATGGGGGTGATATTTTGATTTATAATGAGAAATAAACAATATAGATTTTGGCCTTTGTCCATGGCACAGACTTCCTAAATCTCCTGAAATGTCTTGAGAAGCATGGGCGCTTGGAGAATCTTTCATTCAAATATTTGGTCTTTGACACTAGCTCTTGACACTGGGCACCCAATCTCTTAGAATGCTGATAGGAGTGTCCATTGTTCTAATAAGTGATTCTTCATGGGCTTCTGGAGGATGCTGGCCACTAGAAACACCAGGCCATAATTAGAAGCTTTTTAGAATCTTGGAACTTTCAACTCTATAGCCAGTATCTAGGAAGGGAGAAAGAGCTAGAGACTGAATTCATTAGTGATTATGCCTGTGTGATGAGGTTCCATAAAGATCCTGTACTAGGTTGCCAAAGATGGAACATACTAGAGGGTATGGAAGCTCTGCATGCCCATATCGTGCCACATGTAGCTCTTCTTTCCAGCTGTTCCTGAATTTCATTTTTTTATAATAAATTAGTATATGTGCTATACTGTCAAACAACCAGACATAAAGTGCCCAATGGTGGAATAGTGGAAAGTTTGTTATAGGAGTAACCAACCACTTTTTGATTGGAATTGAGGTTTGCTCCCCAGGAGTGATTTCATATCTGGCTTGATAAACCCCTTCAAAATGTCTGACTGGGGAGTTCATAGGCCTAGTAATGGGTTACCGCTATTATTTTACTACCTCGACATGAGGTACCCATCAAATTGCCTTATAAATAATTATGCTTGTCTCCATAGATTAGTGCTACTATCTGCTTTGGTCAGAGAAGCCTCCTCCCCCAGTGGGCAATGGTAAATACATAGACTGGTGTCTGATCAAAGTGCTGAGAACATGTGACTATCGAGGAATGGAAAGGAGGTAAGATGTAGAGAAAGGAGCGAGCTGTTGTGGGGTACTGTATCCCAGGCATGACATGGCCACTACCCTTGGAACCCACCACAGCTGGGATTCCTTCCAACAAGACCCACAGAAGATGGACACATTCAATGTATTGTTATAATCCATACAGCGCCAAGGAGATTCATTACGACACATCTGTCTTTGAAGACCTAGCAGTTTATGGCTGCTAGAAGAGGGAGAGACATTTTCTTAAATGATCCTACAAAAATCTCCTCACCCATGCTTCTGTAAGCAACTCCTAATAAAACTCATTGCGCCAACACCTCGTCCAAAACTAGACATGAACGTAGAAGGGGATGGCAGCTGGAAAGGGAAGAGGAATCAGCAGGAGTAGGGGGAGCATAAGAGAGGTTAATGTGATCAAAAGACATTATACACGTGTATGGAAATGCCAACATCATAATGAAACCCATCATTATGTATATTGAATATGTGCTAATAAAAACTTTAAAATCGGTGGATATAGATTAACTGCTTGTATGAGTTCTGAAGCCCTTGTAACAAGTGATCTATACTGTAAAAAGGGTCATAGATGTCACCAATTTATATCCAGTCAGTCAGTCACAAGGACAAGTCACAATTTGGGGCTTGGGATTAGCATCTGAAGTAGAGGCAATCTTGTGGGAATGAGGTCTTAAGCTCATGCTATCACTAGACAGATAGTGTCAGAGTTAAGTGATCAGACACCTAGCTGATGTCTGCAGAGAAATGATATATGGAAAAAGAACAAAAACACCTCAGGATCAAAATGTCAAGAATGAGTGAGTTTATAGGAAGGAAGCCAGAATACTTTATGTGTCGGTCGGGGGGAGAAGAGTGAGGGAGAGAGAGGGAGAGGGAGTAGGGAGAAAGAAAAGAAAGAGAGAGAGAGAGAGAGAGAGAGAGAGAGAGAGAGGGAGGGAGGGAAAAAGGTAGAATCAGAGACAGAAACAAAGAAAAAGCAGAGGAAGGAAGGAAGGAAGGAAGGAAGGAAGGAAGGAAGGAAGGAAGGAAGGAAGGAAGGAAGGAAGAAAAAGGAAGAAAGAAAAAGGAAGGAAAGAAAGAGAAAAGTTAGGCTGAAGACTTGACCCTGGACAGCCGCTATCAATGTCTGCACTTTTGTGCAGCGCCATTCTGTATCTCTGCAGGTGTCAGTCACCTATGAAGAGTGGAAAGAGAACAGTGTACAGTTGGAAGAACCTGCAACAAACTGACTTACGCTAGAGGAATACAACATGCCTCGTGACCTGAGGTCTTTAAGAGAAGAAGCATAAACTGACCCTCTTCAGGCTGCAGACAGGGTGCCTATGTTGAACAACACGGTTTTATTGCCTGTGATGACCCTTGACAGTGATGTGGTTGGCTGTGCCTCCCTAATGGCTCAAAGTTAGTTACAGGCAGAGGGGAAGCTGACTGGTTTGACCCTCAAAATCAAGAGAAGACAAACAGAGGTGTCTCAAAATTACATTTTCTCTGTGAAGGCCTCATACTTCTTCCACAGTTCTTGACCACAAATAATTACAAGTTCTAGCTGAGAGTCTAAGTCCAAGGAAGTGTCTCCTAACACAACAATCGCAAGAGGATGAAGGAAGGAGTCCTCCTCTCCCCACCCCACCCCCTGTTCTTCTGCTTTTACCCTTCTCTGACTCCTCCCATGAGGAAGAGACATCTGCTCACAATGCCAAGGATGTGTTACTGTAAAGAAAACTCCCTCGTAGTGGTAATTTTGATAATCAGAGATTCTGAGGAATCACTAACACATGCTTTTCTTTTATCTTTTCTCCTTTCCTATAGATACATTTTATTTGTGCATTGCCACTGTACGTAATGATGGATTTCACGGATGCAAGCATGTTGTGCACTTTGACCGTATTTACTTCTCTGTGCCTCAGCTCCTTTCAGAGTTCCGCTGCTCTCTAACCATGAGAATGACGTTGTGATAACTTCTGTCTACAGTCTCTCCTCCTGCCTTTCTTTTCCCTACCGAAACATGAGTCCACGGTGTCCAAATCGTGATTGCAGAAACATTTATTAAGCCAAGCATATCCATGCACACATATTGCCCTAGCACTTGGGAGGTGGAGGCAGGGGGATCAAGAGTTCACAATTATCTTCAGATGAATAGCAAGTTCAAGGTTATACCTACCACATGAGAACCTGTGTACCTCCTACCCCCCCCAAAAAAAATGAAAGAAAGGAAAAGAAAAATCCATCCACTCACCCTGAGTCTCTATGTATCTCTGGTTATCATCTCTGTGAATTTAAGCCATTCTCTATCTAACTCCTAAAAATAACATGTCAGCCTAATTTCCTATCACAGTTATGTTGTTTTGTCTTATCCAGTTTATTAATAATCTCTTTTTGCTAAGTCTTCATCTTCCTCAACTTTAATACTGCACTTCATAACACAGATTTGGAGCCTTCTCGTGCCATAAATATGTGGCAAGTTCCAATAATGTATCTCACAGTTTGCCAGCCATTGTTTTCTTGTCATTTGCCCTGTTTTCTCCTCTCTAACTCCTACAGTTGCAGAAAATCCTTTCTATACACTTCCGTTTCCCCTTTGCAGTCTGATCCATTTTCAGAAATTCAATAACCAGTGTGTTGAAAGAGTCTCCACTACCTTTATCTGAAGCTCACAGCTCTTGAAAAGTCAGCTGTTTATTGGATGTTTCCACCTGAGTATTCCATTAGGGTCTCACATTCTACATGTCTCTAAACGAATGCTTCATTATCCTCTCCTTATCTGTGTCTCCTCTCCCTTCTATAAAACCACAGCGCTCATTAATCATCCCAAATCGATGCCTTGACATCATCTGAGTCACAATTGATTTGCTTCATTCCTGCCAATACAATTACATTCTCTCTAATTATGTTAATGTATTAGGAGGATGTATTTTACATACTGTACCTAACATATGCAATTCAGTGCATTTTTACATATATATATATATATATATATATATATATATATATATATATATACCCATGAATAGCACACATAGACACAACCATTAAAGTTGACTCAGATTCCCCTTCCCAGCCCTTCTGGTCTTTTCCTTCCCTAGTCAACCTCTGTGGACTTTCCATCATTATAGGTTATTTTTCTGTTTTTTAGAATGATAGACGTATTTCTTGTGCTTGACTACTGACAATCGTGTTCTTTGATAAAGTATGTGTTTACATCTTTGGATAAAATTTAAACTTGTTTATGAAACACATTCACAACAACCATGTATGTTAATAGCCAGGAAAATATTAATTGTTCCTGAGTTTTGAGAATACTTTACATACCCTGGATTCAAACCTTTTGCCAGATACATGATATATAAACTCCCAAGTTCTGGCATCATTTTTAGTTTTGTTTTTGTTTTGTTTTGTTTTTTAACTTGAAAGAGTTCCTTAAAGAGAAGTTCATATTATAAAGCCTTTTTTTTTCTTCCATAAATCATACTTTAGGTGTTGTGTCTAAGAAAATTTTGCTTAAAGTTGTAAAGATTTCCTCCTGTCTTCTCCGTAAAGTTGTATCGTTGTAAATTTCACATTTATACCTATGATCCATTTCAGCCAACTTTGGGTTATAGGGCGTTATCAATATTCCTTGTTTTATATATGAAAATCACTTGGCACCATTTATGCAACTCTTGACTTTGCTGAATATCAATTTGTCTACGCGTCTCTCCAGTGCTTCCTCTGATTTTGCCATTTTGCCATTTGTCATCTATTTGTCTACAATGACATCATTGTACACCTACAATGATTATTGTAAATTCATAAGTCCTAAAATCAGATAGTATACGTTTTTTGAAAATTCCTTTGGGCTAGTAGAATTCTATTGCATTTTCATAAAAATTTTGAGTTGTGACGGGTACTGCGTTGAGTCCATAGATGAACTTAGAAAAAATTAGATACACTAAAGTCACCAAGACCTCAGATCTCTAGGTACAGCACATCTCTCCATTTGCTAAGTCTTCTGAAATTAACTTCAGCAACATTCAGTACTTTCCAGTGTCCAGATAGTTCACATATTTCCTCAGATTCTTTCCAATGTAGGGGGAATTCTATTTCGTCGGATGCTATATGTTTTTACATTCCTATAAATATTGTCAGTATTTGTTCTGGAATATAGTTCCCTGAAAATTGTGATTCTTTTGGATCTTAGCTCCCCACCCCTAACCAATACTTAAATATAAACTTTCCGGCTGGTCTGACAGGTTTAAGACATTTTCTGTTCTTGCTGGTGTGATCAAGAAGCTTCCTGGCCAAAAATGAATTCATAAGGCTTATTTCCTCCGATTATTTTGGGTTCTTCTTTTCCTGGCCTTGGATAATTTCTTTACATGTGTGTGCTAATTACTACTCAGCTAAATAACCAAGGGGGGGGGGTTCTGTACAAATTCCCAGAGTCCTCTCTCTCTCCACATCTCTCTGCTCTGATGCTGTTTTCTACAAATTCTAACCTCTTGGGACCTTACCCTTTTTGGGCTACCACCTGCCTTCTCAATTCAGAATCCCCTGGAATACATCTGAGTTCCCTTTCCTACTCCAAACATCTGGAAACTCTATTATTAATCTCAGGGTGCTCAGAAGGCTTACTTCATTTGTTTCTTGTCTCTCTGGGACGACTGCCATTCATTGTTTCACACCCACTATCTCAGTGGTTCTCAACCTGTGGGTCATGATAACGCCTAAGGCCATCCTGCATATCATCATTTACATTACAATTCACACCAGTGGCACAATTACAGTTATGAACTAGCAGTGAAAATAATTTTATGGTTGGGCGTCACTAAAACAAGAACTGTATTAAAGTGTCTCAGCATTATGAAGATTGAGTACCACTGCTCTACCTTGAAAGACTTCATTACATATATTTTGTTAGTCTTTAGTTTGTTATAAGCAGAAAGGCAAATTCAACCCCTGTTCCTCCACCTTGGCTGTGACTAAAACACTCTAAACTTTCATTCTCTTTATTCATTCTTTTTATCCACTCCTCCTTCATCCTGACCTCTCCATTCTAACATACTCATTATAAGATTATAAAAACAACCACGAAGTAGCTTATAGTGACATAACTCACAGATTCTCAGAGCTTGTATCACGCCTGAGATGCATCTCATCATCAAAACATAGTATTCCAGAAACTACGAGGGTGTGCTGTATGTATTTTTTTAATTTATAAAATATTTCATTAACAATGTTTAAAGTAATATAAATATTCCCCTCACCCAGGAACAACCTTTGCTGTATTTGTCTCACTGTTGCTGAAGTTCCTTCTAATCCCCTTTTCCAGCCCCATTCCCTACCACTCCCGCCTCTCTGAGATTACTATTATCCAGGACTTAAATGTTTTCATTGACCTTAGACTTCTATATTTACAGAGGATTGAGTTTCTTCATTTTAAGATGAAGAGTCTGAGGATTGGTGAAATTCAGTAATATGCACTGGGTTATTCAGTTTATAACTAATGGAATTAATGTTGAGGGCCCAGGACCATGCATTTGCCCTACATTTATCCTGTTCTAATCAACCCATCCCAATTTTGATTTCTGTCCCTGAATTAAAGATGTTTCTCATGTGACTTCATAATGCCGGAAAAGCACAAGATCAATGTAATTTCACAACTCCTTCTCGGTGAATCTCTTCAAATTTAACAAAAGCATTTGTTCCCCCACACACACCTAAGTATTACACTGAATTTTATTGCTTCTGTGTCTTGCTTGTTTTTCTCCTCCAGCTGGAATGACTTCCTCTCCCAGCTTCAATGGATCAAATCATATCAAGCTTCATAGCTGATTTGGCAAAGCATCTTGTTCATTCATTCATTTTAGTTGTGTCAGACTCAGACAACAAAGAAGAGATGACCAGTGACTCTGTGAGTGTTTTTTCTCTTTCCTTCCATCTGGAAATTCTGTCACTCCACTCAACCTTACAGCAAATTAAGTTTGCATCTCTTCCTTCAGTATTTTTCCATATTTCGTACACGTTTTTCTTCTTCTATGTGGTAACTTTGTCTTTTTATTTCGGAGAATGTCTAGCATGGTACCTTCAGACATTATAGGAATCCTGGAGCAATTATTAAATTAAATTACTGACTCAAAATCTAGATATCATAAAGAATGCAGGACTTGGCGCATAGAGTAGTATTTGTTTTGAGTTCACTTTTATCCATTTAAAAACGCTGAGTGCCAAGGGTTGGCCAACTGAGAGAACTCATGCCCCAGCACTTGGGAAGGGGGATCAGGCTCATTCTTGGCTACATAATGAAATTAACACCAGCCCAGACTATGTGTGACCAGTTTCAGAATAATAAGAAAGAAGAAAAAGAAAGAAAAGAAAAAGGTTTTTATAAGTTACAACACATGGCAAACATTCAAACTAGCCAGTGTTCTGACCTATGAAGACTCGATACCCAGTGTTTCTCCAAGCAGCCTCTGAAACAGGAAAGGAATGTCAACTCTGACCTTCCACCCACAGAAAATGGCATTAACATCTTACAGCAAGTGGGTTGAAAGACATTTGGATTCAAGCAATGATATTAGACCAAATTTCACACTGATATAATCTGATGCTATCTTGGGCCTCAGATGTTTTGTTCTGTGTTGGTGTGAGTGATTATACGTTATTATTATTGCCATGTGAAGTGACTCTGAAATGAAAGAGGTTGCTATCAATGGGTCTTTCTTATGGTCACTGAGCTGTCAAGCAACCCTGCCTGAGCTGGAATAGTGAATACAGTGGATTCCATAGCTAAGTCTATGCATGTCTGATGCCATTTTATAGTTTCCTTTGCCTGCAACTAAAATAGGATAGTGACTTCGAAACTATTCATTTCATAAGGCTAAAAATAAATTATGAATGAATTCTACATATTATGAAAGAAATGGTTATAATATAGAAAAAAAACAATTGACATTGGACAAAAATCCTTGGGCTTACTGCTATGATTGGGATGCCTAATTTCACTGAGTTAGGTGAAGATAAGTGAGAAAAGTAATATTAAGCCAAAATAAAAATTCCAGGCTGCCCTTTTTTTCAACTGTGTGTACACAGACACCATTGACCTGGATGTATACTATCTAATCATTTGTCTTCCTGGAAAGTGACTCGGGATGTGCTAAGGTTACTTTTCAAGAAGAAAGTAATCAAGTCTCTACTATAGTCTGCCTTCTCATCCTGTGTTCCATTCACTTGATGCAGTAGCATAGCCATGCCCCAGCCTCCTGTGCCAGGAGCACCTAACGTTCCCTTTCCTCCACCCTGGCTTCATCGGTGAGCACCCTTCTGGTACTCATGCAGCTTCCTTAGATCAGGGAGCACTGATGGGGCACCTCTGGTATGCTAGCCACAGTGGTGGGTTTTACAATGGATATAATATGATTTCTAGTTTTAAGGTTCTCACAACAGAATAACACCGTAAAAAACAAACAAACAAAACAAAACCTTAAGGTGCACTATTACAGACCATTGATCACTCAAAAAGCAGATACCTCGTTCATCCACAGGATCGTCCAATGATGTATATCTGGTCTGTGTGTCTGAGCATTCAATTGTTGTTTTAATTTAGTTGGGTTCATCCTAACTTTGGCAAAATGCAGCAGAATCCAGAACTTAATTTAAAAAATGAAAGAATTAAATAGCCTGCTGAACCCATATAATGGGTTCTAACCCGTGTAATGGTTTAGATATATTAAATAAAAATAAATAAATATGTGAATATTCATTACACAAGTGTACACAGTATTAAAGTTTAATAACACACACACACATATATATATGTATCCAAATAAAATATAATTATAATATGAACAGTCTGCTAATAGTGTTACCCAAGAGAGTGTCATCATTGTACAACTGAGTTCTTTATCTTCTAGTTCTATCGGTCTTATCGGTATCCTTACTGTCCAAAATTGGTCTCTCACTAGGTGGTTTAGTTTTTGATCAAAGGCTGCCCTACTATTGCAGAGAGTTGTCATTTTTTCTTTCATTATTCTCAAGGTGAAGGTTTCAAGTCTTTGTCAGATATTTTACTATAATGCCAACGCTTATGGCTTCCAAGTTGTTATTATTCAAGTGTTTGCAGCTCTGGGCCACTGAACACTTGCTCTCTCCTGGTACCTACTCTGGACTGTGGCCTGATATAGCCATCAATTCTTTGTTTACACAGAAGTGTGATAATATGAAGGCATCTCTAACACACCTTGACCTTGGAAAAGGAAAGAAGAACATTAGGCTCAGTGCACCATGCAAAGGTTTCTGAGTTGTGAAAGCAGTACTCACTCCCTCCTGGAGTTTCTATGAGTAATCAGCACATACCTGTTTATGTGACTCTGGCATTATCATAAGAATATGAACAAAGTGCCTGGGGAACACAGAGCAGAGCATGACTAATGCTGAGATAACAATGGTGCTTGATGATAATGATTAGAAATTCCTCCCTCTATTGTGGATATCCTTTGGCTTTTGCTTTAGCAGGTTTTGATATGGTATAACTTGCTTTTTCTAAAGGAAATGGCTTCAATGTGGAAGATGTTCTGGAGAGGTGAGCAACAGAGGCAAGGAGGCCAGTGAGAATCCCAGCAACAATCCAAACAGAAGTCAGGGCAGAGCTCAGTGGAAAGGGAAATAGAAAAAATGGGAGAGAAAGACATTCTGCATGTAGATGAAAGAGATTTAGAACAAACTGGATGAGAGGATGAAGGAAGCATAGAAAACACAGGTAAAGTTCAGGCTTCTAGATCAGACTGTTAGATTATGAAACCATTTGTTCAGATTAATAATACAGGAAGTGAGGAGTTGGGAGATGGTTCAGTGGGTAAAGTTCTTACTCTGCCAGCATAATAATTGATTTCTGATCTAAGGCACTTGTGCAAAAATAGCTGGGCACAGTAACTCCAGCTCTGAAAAGGCAGAGACAGGCAGATCACGGAAATTTCTTGGCCTGCCAGTCTAGCTGAAATGACAAGCCCCCTGTTTAATGAGATACCTTGTCTCAAAAAATAAGGCAGAGTGGTAGGGAAAGATACCTGATATCAACTGGTGTCCTAGTGATACCAACTGGTTTCCACATAAGCACATGTGGGCACCTGCACCCCACATACATGTATACAACTTACAAGTGCACACACACACACACACACACACACACACACATGCACACAAAAACTGATGTATTCTTTTCCTTTGTGAAGATAGGGAGGAAAAAAGAGGACTAGAGATGCTACTCTGGCCTAGAGGAATCCTTACCTCATGGTCCAGCTTCTGGTCAACTTCCTTGGAAAGCAATATTAAGGATCAAGTTGATTCTATAGCTAACATAAGAAACCAAGATTCCTCAAGTCATACAAACAACAATATTCTTGGAGCATGGGAACCATCAACAGTTCCAGGTTAAGCCATAAGGCTATGAGCTTCCAGTGTAGTTGGTGTTTCATTCCAAAGCTCCCTGAAAAGGAGATATTAATGGTTTCAAGAATTTACTTCTTTCTATAGCTGCACTCTTTGCAATGCATCTGTGCAAAAGTTTCCATAAAAGTAGAGTATATTTTTCCTTCTCTTGACTTTGAGTTTGACTAATGTGTTATCAGTTAAATGTGATTCAAGCCAAGATCTGGAATGTGTGCAGTAGGGCTCACCCTTCTGAATTTCACTCACCACTGTCCAAGTTAGAACTACTTTGAGATTCCTTCTTACTTCAGTCAGAATGGTTAGGAACGACAACAACAAAATTGACAACAAATGGCATTGATGTGGGCAGATGTTAGCAGAAGTAAAACTGATACAGTCAGTATGAAAATTAGTATGGAAGTTCCTCATAAAGCTAGAAATGGATATATCATATGATCCAGCTATACTACTCCTTGGCATATTTCCAAAGGACTCTATATCCTACTACAGATATCCTTGTTCATTCATTTTAATTGTTGCTCTATCCACAGTAGCCAGGAAAGGGAAACCACATAGATGCCAATCAACTGATGAATTGATAATGATACTGCAGTACATTTGCAAAATAAAATGTCATTCTGATGTAAAGAAAAATGAAAATTTGAAGTTCTAAGTGGATAGAGTTGGAAACCATTATTCTGAGTGGAGTAAATCAAACCCAGAAAGATAAATGGCAAATGTTCTCTCTTATGTGTATGCTAGCTTTGAATCTTTAAGTATGTGTGTTTAAATAGGAGTACCCATAAGAAGTATGGAAACTATTAAGGAACCATGGGGATATTTTAAGGGAAGAGGGGTAGAACACAAGTGGTAGAGAGGAAAAGGAAGGGAATAATGGAAAGGCAATGGTTAGATTGGAGGGGGGAGAGAACTGAGTACAGAGAAGAATAACTAAGGCTGAAGACCATTGAAAAGACCATATTTAACCCTAGTACTGTAGAAGATTCCTAAAATATATACAAACTCATATATAAAAGGAGTTTAAATAGAATTACTCCATAATGGGAGACAATGTTTCTCCCAGAAACTATATACCACCAAATACACGGTGCCAGCTATGTGTACCTCTTCTCCAATTGTTGGTCAATGGAGTCTCCCAAACATTACAGATGACTACAACCCCCCCCCTAAACATTACAGATTATTACCATTGCTCTGGATTATCATCCTCCAGAACTTGATGGTGATATTCTATTGGTGAAGACATCACATACTAGAGTCATAGGACAGAGAAATCAAGCTGGTAATGACCTAGAGGGTTATCATTTCTGGCTAGTTTTCCTAGTCTGGAAAGCTCTATGCACACCACCAGAGTGAAGAAGTAATCAACAATCTCACCTATTTGTGAAACACAGTGAAACATTCAAAACATTGTGAAACACTTGCCTATTAAGATAGGTTCACTGGCCCAAAAATGGCAAGAATGTTGTAGAAGTGACCAACCATTTCCTGATTGGATTTAAGGCACATTCCACAAAATAAAATCTATTCTTGATATTGGTAACTTGAACAAAAACCTGTGGCTAGCTAGATCATAGACCCTAGGGGAGAACCTAATACTATAACTATGCTAAATCAAGATAGCAATAGACTGCTCCCCATATTCCTATTTTTATACCCATAAAAACACCTCTCAATCCTCATCACAGATGTTCCTTCTTGCAGTAAATAATGATTAACACAGAGACTGACATCTGGACAGTGTTCAGAGAATAAGAGATTGTGGAATACTCAACACTCAATAAGACATCTAAATCACATACTCTTCTCCAAGGCTCAAAGTCTGGGGAAGAGGGGAGCAAAAAAATTGTAAGAGCCAGAGGTAGCAAAACAGTATTTGCCAGACATGACTGGGTGATCACACGTGAACTCACAATGGCAATGACTGAATGCACAAGACCTTCACAAGATCAAGGTAGCCAAAAATCTAAGTATGTGTGGGAGAGAGACTCATGAAGTCTCACGCCCTAGCTGAGGCATTATTGGCAATTGGTAGCTGGTGGGGGAAGGAAAATCAGTTTTCTCCAGGGATGAGGCTCCTGAGAGGCTAGCCACGCTCCAGTAGATGTTTCTAAACCCATGGCCATATAGGCAGCACTGAGTCGGCTCAGTGGGTGTAAAAGAAATAATCAAACGAACTTGGGAGAGAAAAGTATGTGGAGGGGCTCTGGTGAATCAGAGGAAAGGCAATGTGGGTGGATTTGATCACAACATATTATGAGCATGTATGAAATTCACAAACAAAAATACATCCAGATTCCAGGTATGAACAAAGAAAGCGTTCCTCCTTCTCACTGTACACCGACTTGTGCTTTTAAGCTTCTTTCCAATCACATAGATTGCCATCTCAACGATAAAGAAAAGGCTCCTGAGGGGAAAAAATTAGGTAAAAAGAAGACTGCTTTTCCTAGGGTAGATGTTCCCTGTTTTCCCAGATTCTATAGCATAGCATATTCATGAAGCCATACCAAAGCAGCAGGTAAAGCTTGAGGTTAAGCACTAAAGATGGCATGAGGAAATGATTATTTTATGCTATAGAGTTTTGGCATGTTTTGTTATACGGGGAAGAATAACTGACACAGTCTGTTAGGTAAAATGAGTAATGACCTGCTGGACCCCCTTAATGACTCTCTCCAGCCTGCCTAAGGTTAGAAGTCGGTTTAATCCCAGGTTTCTCTGAATGGCAGCTGCACCTGGCAAGATCAAAGTCAAATATATTCACCTTCATTATGTGACCCTTCATAGATTTTTCAGCGACCATTAAAAATATGTTTCTGATAATGAGCGGTGCTGTGCTGTGCTTTATAGCAGAACAGAATTCTACTGCCGGTGGTGCGCTTTTTCAAGTCTTAATTACTCCTAAACCATGAAATTCTTGCTACTTTAAAATCTCAACTCTTTATTCCAATTCTAAATTTTAAAACTTTTACTTAAGCTAGGTAAGGAGTTAGAGGAGTGTCTCATTTTGTTTTCTGAGGATATCAGTTCCTAACTTTAAATTCTTGAAAACAGGCATTTAGTAGACCTTTGACCTGTCTTTCTCCAGGTAAACAACACAAACTCATTTAAGCTCTCCCAGAGGTTCTGTTTGCCAATTATTTGGCCATGTCCCTGATATTTTTCAAATGCTTTCTGCTTTGCTATATTTCTTCTAAGCTATAAGTCCAAAATTCAGTATGATCTTTATGTCTGAATTGGTGCCAAGTAGTAACTTTTACTCTTGGGTCTTTGAGAAGGTACTAACCAGACACCTCAAGATTGAGGTACATGCCTATGGAGTAGGGTCTTTCTCTCTTTGGTTTTCCCAGCCTCCTCTGGTATCCCAAATATTTGGTGTTAATTTGGGTCTTTAAAACTTTAATCTGTATTTGGTCTCTTCTATAATGACTCCAGGTTGCTAATTATTATTTATGTTTTTATTCTTTCTGCTGTGACTCTGATGTAGATAATCTAGATCTGCACCTTCAAAACATTAAGAAGATCACATAATGTACTTAGTATGAGCATACACCATTCTTACAATACTTAACATAGTACTCAACTGATTAAGTGTTTCTATAAGATTTACCCAAAGATAAAACTAAAAATAACACAATTTCTGTAAAACCCAAAATGACTGAGAAACCAACAAAAATTATGACAATAATAAATGCTGATGTTTATTGAATACTAACATTGTTCTCAGAACTGTATTGTGCTTATTTATGTCTTACATTAGGTTCTGTATAAGAAGACTAATAGACAAGGAATTGGTGTGATCATTTATTAAGATGCTTATCCAAGGACAGCTCAGTAAGGAAAGGAATGGAGGAAGTGAAATAGGGAAAAGATAAACAGTGAGCAAAAGTGGAACTTCATGCAGACATCTATCAGAGACCTTCAGGCTTGAACCCATAGTTCAGTATTCCCCAGATATGATTGCTGTTTCTGTTCGATTACCCTGGAGATGAATGAATTCCCATGCATATCTGCCTCTAGCGGCTTAAGGATAGTCTACTGAAAAGATGCTTAGGCACACACCTTTGGAAGTACAAAGATATGTTTTGGGTTCATTTCTATTGTCATGATAAGACACCATGACTAAGACAATAGAAGAAAGGGTTTGTTTGGGTTGGGACTTATAGTTTCTGAGGATTAGAGACCATGACCATCATGGTTGAGAGCATGACAGCAGGTAGGCAGACTTGTTGGAGCAGTAGCTGAGAGTTTATATCTTGATCCACAAATATGAGGCAAAGAGCGCTAACTGGGAATGGTGTGGGCTTTTGAAACTTCTGGCACACCTTTTCTAACATACCTCTTCTAACAAGGCCACACTTCCTAGTCCTTCTCAAACAGTTCCACCAACTGGGGACTCAGTATTCAAATAAGTGAACCTATGAGGATCATTCTCATCCTAACAACCACACCAAGTGTGCTGTGCTGGTTGGATTTTGTCAACTTGACAAAAACCCAGACATATTTTGGAAGAGGGAATCTTAACTGAGAAAGTGCCTCTAGCCTACAGGCAAGTGTGAAAGACATTTTCTTTATTAATAATCGATACAGAAGGACCCCACCTACCGTGAGTGGGCAGATAGATAGTCATGAGTGAGAGTTTATTTTCTAGAACATGAGCACTTTAGTAAACGTTATACCACAGTCTTAGTTAAGGATTTTATTATTGCTGAGATGAAACACCATGACTGAAAAGCAAATTAGGGAGGAAAGTGTTTATTGACTTACATTCCCACATTGTAGTCCATCACTGAAGGAATCCAGGACGGGAACTCAAAAAGGGCAGGAACCTGGAGGCAGGAGCTGATGCACAGGTCATAGGAGGTTCTGTTTATTGGCTTGCTCAGCCTGCTTTTTTATAGCACCCTGGACTGCTAGTCCAGGGATGGCACCACCCACAATGGGCTGGACCTTACCCCGTCAATCACTAGTTAAGAAAATGCATTACAACTGCATCTTATGGAGACATTTTCTTAATTGGGGTTCCCTCCTTTCAGATGACTCAAGCTTGTGTCAAGTTGGCATAAAACTAGCCAGGACAACTACTGAAGAAAGTCACACCCTTCTCCCAGCCACCTTCCAGACTAACTGTCATTTGTCACTCAGGGAAGAGTGGGAGCCTATCCCATGAGGAAGAGTTGATGAGCCCAATCTTTGAAGTCATCATCATAGCTGCAGTGAACCCATAAGTGCAGTGACTGCGTCGTGTCACTTCAGTCCCCACAACCTTATAGTCTTTCTGCCCCATCTTCTTTGTTGTTCTTTGAATTTTAGGGGTTGGATGATACAGATATCCTGTTTAAGGTTAAACATGCCACTTGTTCTCTGCACTTCAACCAGTTGTGAGTTTTTGTATTGGCCAGCAACCTCTGTTAAAGCACTTCTCTGATGAGGGCTGAGTACTGCACTCATCTATGTATAGAAAGATAAAAATTGGCCTGGTTGTGGTGGCAGCATACGCCTCTAAGCCCAGCACTCGGGAGGCAGAGGCAGGTGGATCTCTGTGAGTTCGAGGCTAGCCTGGTCTACAGAGTGAGTTCCAGGACAGCCAGAGCTACACAGAGAAACCCTGTCTGAAAAAACAACAGTAACAACAAAAGAAAAAGGCAAAAATTTAGAAGGAAGTTTGATACTTGTCCATTTAGAAAAATAATGGCAGCAGGTTTTCCCCAGGGCCTATGACTTCACCAGCCAGGGTGCTTAGACAGCTTTATAGTGCCAGGCATGAGTTCCTTCCTGTAGAGTGGGCCTTATATTCAATCATCTACCCATAACTCATGCCACTACCTAATCTCATTTTGTAAGCTGCATGACATTTGAGAAAGCCAAAACATAGGTGAGGAACTTGCCTGATCTCATACTATCAATCAGTAATTAGACAGGAATTCAAAACAAGACATTCTAGTCCTGGAGCCTACTTACTTTGCATAGCAATTTATATTCTATCAATGAATGTTTATTTGATCTTTTTAAAAAGTATATATGAAGCCACTGAAACTTTTCTTAAAAAGAAGGCTCATATGGGAAGTCAGCAGTTTTTCTAATTATTTGTGATAATTCTATCTACTCTCAAGGCTCCACAGAACACCGATGAGAATCCCCAATACAACCCAACTCCCATATTTTATGCTAGATGGCGTAGTCTCAGAGAAGTCAGCGTACAGTGCAGAAACACAAGCTGACTGTAAGTACCTTGCTTAATGCGCCAGTGCTCTTCCTCCTGCACTCAACATTGGTGAGCTGATGAGAGGATCAATGCTAATGGGTGGAAAAACCATGAACTGAAACCAGGGCTTTAAAGCCACCATTGTAACTAAATGTCATATGTTTAAGAAGGAGAGATTAAACATGGAAGATGATATATGGATCATAGCAGAGCAGTGGACACATAGACGATAGAGTAATATACATCGGTGTTTTGCACTATGTGTATGCATGTGTAACAGAAAGAGATAGAACTCTAAAGGGGGAATTAAAGCATTAAAGATGAAAGTGCATGACAAGAATATAAGCAGGTTAAATATTTGAGAAGAAAAATTAGTAAATTTAAAGATACATAACTATAGAAACTAACCAAGATGAAGCACAAACAGACCAGAAATAGTTTCTTAAAGGAACAGAGAATCATCTAAGGAGGAAACAAACAGTGTCAAATATCCATATGTTTGGTATCCCCAAGGAGAGGGCTCAGGAGAGGAAGTGATGTCTCACAGCCTGTGAGCCTGTCTGAGTTGGTTCTGGGTGATGCCTAGAAAAAGCAGTTCCAGCATCAGTAGAAACCGGTGGTCGGGGTGGCTGCAGTTACCTTTTACCCTCAGTGAAGAAGGTAACAACACCAAAAGGATTGTTAGGAGGAAGCACAGCGCATGCTGCACTAAATTATATCACAGGAGACTTTTATAATGAAAAGTTAGAGACGGGAAAGGGGAAAAATGAAATTCTGCAAGAAGCATACAAAAGCTCTTGTGGAAAAAAAAAAAAAAGCCACAAAAATCAACATGAGAAATGAGGCTCTGCTGAAGCTCTGGCTAGGCCTGGTTATTGAGCTTGTTAGGAAACAGTCATAACTGATTCCCATATGAAGCCCAGCCTATAGCAGCTAAGAAACTAAAAATAGAAATGGCTTTTGCTTGCAGTTGATTTGGGCGGTTTTATTTGTTAAAGGTTAAAAACATGCAAGCTAAACATGTTAACACAAAACCAGTGTCAAAGTATTATCGATTCTCCTCTTTGGGAAAGGATAGAGAGGAAAGTGAGAATCAGGCAAAAGGAGGTTTGCTGTATATGTTGACCAAATAGCCTTTGGGATTTAAGCAGTTTCTCTAGAGGGCTTCGGTGTTGAGCCAGCAATGCATCTTCAGCTCCTGCTTGATTTGTGCCCCTGCTGTAGCCCCGAGCATGGAGTAGTTGCTGGTGGCTAAGCATGACTGGTTTCTATCTACTTTCACCTGATAGTTTTCAGTTATTTGCCTTTTTCTTTATGTCATGATTTGAAAGACAAAAATCTATTCTTTTATAAGTCAAATAATAAATGTATTATTATGTTAGTTTAAAAGTAATTAGTGGATATTGTTCTTGGTTGCCTACCATAAGTCAGTTGTAAGACTCTATTGCTGAAAATACCTCTCATGGCGGCTGCAGGACATAGAAAAATCAATCTCGGACTGCCTGGGAAATGTCCTCCCAGTTTGCCATCTTCCATACTAATGGAAGGGGATGTGCAGGTCGCTGTAGGAGAAAAGTCATCAGTGATCTCCTCTAGCAGTGGATCCGTAATGCTAGAATCTTAATGTACTAGCAAGTATATGTGCTCTGAGACAGTAATGGCAGGACTATTGAGGAGCTAACCAACAGCTTTTTATTGAATTTGTAGCCTGATCCAAAAGAGGGAATTCTTATCCAGTACTGTAAACATAATCAGGACCTCAAGACTGGGGAGGTCATAAACATTATGGGGAGCATAGGATTGTTGCTTTCCAAATGGACATCCTGTCCAGTTGCCTTTTAACTGTTTATGTTTATACCAATAGATTAGTACTGTTCTCAGTCTTCATCAGAGAAGTGTCATTTTACAGTGTGCAGTAGTTAAGGAAGAGACCAACAACTGGTCAAAGTGTTGCCAATAAGTAGTAGCTGTGTCATTGTAACTAAATGAGTCATGTATGTCAATACCCCTCTCCCTACCCTCCTCCACCACCCCAAAGCTTGGGGAACCTGAGGGCAGAGGGAGAGGAAAGAATGCAAGAGCAAGAGGGAGGGGAGGAGAAATGCTGTCATCCAGACACGAAAGGGCCATTGCACTCATGAATCCACATGAATGTTGTTACCTGCATGAAATCAAGTCAGTCAGCATTGCAGCATGGATGGGTGAGAGGCTTATGCGTATCTACTTAGAGATGAGGAGCTATTGGCAGCTAATGACCATTGTGAGGAAAGGAGTTCTTTTTCTGTAGTAGTATGGTTATTGGTGAATTGTTCATGTGTTTGTGGGTAGTATAATATTCATATAGATGTGTAAAGCACTTATTGGAGCAAGAGGGGGAGTTGGGCATAGATATGACCAAAATTCATAGTATACGTGTATAAAATTCTCAAAGAATAAATAAAAATATTCTTTAAAAAAATTGAAAGTGTTAGGGTTAGGCAGAGTGGCACATGCCTTTAATCCCAGTACTCAGGAGGCAGAGTCAGACAGATCTCTGTGAGTTCAAGACTTGTCTGGTAAACCAAGGGAATTCCAGGCAACCTAAGGCTACACTTATATACGTGTATAAGGCTACTTATACACTTAAAACAGCATAAGTTATACACTTATACACTTATACTGACACATCTATATTGTCTGATATGTTTCTGTTTCTGTCTGTATATATATATACATATATATTCACCAGTATAAGGCCATGTCTCAAAACATAAACAAAACAAAACAAATACAAACTAACAAATGATTAAACATTTTAAAGCACTGGCTGTGTTATTTCTAATTTTGTTGAAATGTATAAGCTTACACATCCAAGAAGCTCGATAAACCTCAAGTATGAGAAATATAAAATGTCTACAGCAAGTAACTTTCTACCAAATTTTGTTAAAGTTATAGATAATGAGAAGAGCCTTCAGGACAGCTAGAAGAAAATGACATATTGAGGGAAAGAGGTGAAGGTGAAGATAATGGCAGATTTCTTCCCAGAAACGATGCAAGATAGAAAGCAGTGGAGAAGCATTTTTAAGAAAGTGCAAAAAAAAGAAGAAGAAAAATATGTGAACCTAGAATTCTTTAACTCACAAAAATATCGTTCGAAAATGAAGGAAAAATCCTTTTTCATATTTACAAAGAGTTGGAAGAATTCAGTAGCAACAGACTTGCATTTTAATCAGAAGGGAAATGACACCATATGGAATTTGAAGTCTATGAGAAGGAATGAAGAGCTTCAGAACGAGAGAGTACATATTGAGATGTTCATAACATATGTAGAAGTAAAATTCTCTAGTTGTAACGATAAAAACGTGTGTTCAAACTTTATTACACATTCCTTCCTGTGGGTGGGTGGCAGAATTCCTTCAGTCGAAAGTCCCTAAGATAAATTGATCAAGAACATGTGATAAAATGGTGCAAGATGCACAAACAGGAACAAAGCAGTGGTTCAGAAAAGAGTCCATAAATAAACCCACGTGACTGTGGCCGACTTGATCTTCATGAAGGTGCAAATGCGATTCAAGTGAGAATGGTGATTTTGCCTTTTTTTTTTTTAACTTGATGCTTGAATAAAATGATTCTTCAGGTTTAAATTAGTTAACTAACTTCAACCTGTGTCTCACATTATGTGCAAAAGTAAGTTAACTAAAGATGGACTCTGGGTATAAATGTAAAACACACCTATAAAACTTCTCGAAGAAAACATAGTGAAGAATTGGGGTGATAGCTGGGTTGATAAAGCGTATACAGCACAAGCATGAAGACTGGAATCCAGAGCTCCATCCCCCACATAAAAATGGGTGTGGCAACCTACCTGTAATCTCAGCACTTAGAATGTGGAGACATGGGATTCCTGAAGTAAGCTAGCTAGTTAGGCAGGGTGAATTGGTGCACTTCGGGTTCAAGTAAGAGACCCTACATTAAAGTATAATGTAGAGAGAAATCAAGGAAGATTCTTGATGTCAATCTGTGAGCTCCACAATCATGGACACACACACACACACACACACACACACACACACACACACAACTCATGCAGGCATGCACACACATATAACCAAACAAAAAGAAACTATAGAAGAGACTATTTAGAATTATCAATTAGGCACGGATTTCTTAGAAAAGGTACCTGAAGCATGAACTATATAGAAGGAAAATATTATTTTATTATTTCATTAAGTTTAAGAACTTTTATTTTTCAAAAAAACTGTTGGTACAAAGTAAACATAGGCTAAAAACTAGAAAAAGGCATTTTCATATCACATACTGTAAAGACCTGTACTTACTAGATGTAAAGAGTGTCCAAGAGATTCCCACAATGTTACAGACTGTTGCTACTGCCCTTGGTTGCTCACTAAAGGTGGAAGGTAAGTCCCTATTACTGAAGACACCATGCACTTTAAAAACCAGGCCCAGAGGCCTCTAAGCTGAGTGGAACTGATCTGAAAGCATCTTCCCTGAGGACTAACTTTTGTGGTACCAGAAGGTGCCATGCAATCTTCTGAAAGAGAAAGGGAACCAATTGTCCTGGAGAGCTATGATGCCTATGAACACACTAATGACCAGCACAGCATCAGAACCCTCAGGGTAGAGTAATCCCATACATAACAACAGAGCTCTAATTGGATTTAAGACCCACTTAGCAAAAGGGAACTCCTGCCTGGTACTGGAAACAGCCAACTACCCAGGGCTAGCGAAGTCAGGGACTCTGAGGGTAACCTTCAACCCTCATTTTACTAAACCAGCACAATTTCTAACTACACTCTAAATATTTGTCCTCATACCCACAGTTAAGTGTAGTCCTCACTCCTCATCATTTTAAATTGCATAATTCAATGATTTCTGGCAAGTCTACAGAGTACAACCATCGCCAAATCTAGTTTTTAATAAATACTTAAGTCTTTTATGTATATATAACCAAGTTTTGTTTACCTTCAGCTTATTTTCAGTTTTTAAAACAACGTGTTTGTTCAGTTTATTAGCACACATTCTCTGCATAGCCTCAGACATGTTATTTAACCTTTTATTTATTCACTTATTTGCTTTGATTTTTCTCATAGGAAAGTGTACCTTACTAATTGTTCCTGCTTCTTAGGCGCTAAATGGCTGTTCTGAGCATACATAAAATGAAGGACAAAGCATTTAGCATGGCAACAGCAAACACCAATAAGATGCTCACTATCACTGCTGTCATCAGTAATGATTATCAAACTAAATTTACGATTATTTCCTCAGAATAGGATCCTTCAAGTGAAATTCCAGGGCTCTTTTTCTAAATACTTCTCTCTAAATTAGAAGCAGGCCGAAAACACTTTTGGTTCTTTTCCTTCCCGTTTCTAGGAACCTCATGTGGTTCTTGGGATTCTAGCAACACTGGCTGAGTCTGATATCTTTGAGAATGCCATGACTCTGTGCTTTCTTGCTTTCTGTCCCTTCCATCAAAGCCCACTGATCTTGTGACTTCTGTCTTATTGGGTGATAGACTGAGTGGCCTTGGGTTTTTCTGCACTGGGAAATAGTTGCCTATCATATGGACCAAACGTATCCAGATGCTTGGAATAAGAAGTCTTAAGGACTCACTGAAAAGTTAAATGGGAAATGGATGATATGTATTTATATGCTCAAGCCCAAAGTACTTTGCAAACTGTGCACAGCCTGCATTTCTTGGCACGACATTCAAGGCCTTTCATTTGTTTTTAACTCTTGTTTTCTTTTCCAGCTTCACCTCGTGTTTTGCCTCTCTGCAAAGAGACAGTGAATCAGTTAATGGTCATTGTGCTCCACAATCATGCCATGGCTTCTCTCCTATGAGGCTTCATATACCTTGTCTTCCTGGCTTATGTCCCCTCTACTTTGCCTATCTCCTTCCCATGGCCCCTTCTTATAATCCAGGCATCTTATTGAATGCTCCATCTTCCTGTACATTTCCCTGTTTCCAAGCCTGAGTCTATAGTTGTCCACCCGTATAGTTAAGCTTCCATGGTACCCTGCCATTACCTTACTGGATTTAAAGTATCTGTTGATTTGCCTCCTTCCTGATCACACTATGTGGCAGCCATGGGGTTATGTCATTTTGATCTTCCTTCAAGACAGAACTTGCTATTTCGCTGCAAGGAGTATAGTTTGCTGACAGCCTCCAGCTGTTAATGCCTTCAAGACCTGCTTCAGCTCTAAAGCTGAGGCCATGATCTTTTCGGACAACCCAGCAAGTGGCTGAGCCTAACAGTGGAACCAGGACCACTAGAGTCTCTCAGTAGAAAAGATTTAGGTTGGCTGAGACTGCTATAGATCAGTGCTGTGGTCTGAGTCACTATCCTCCTCCTCCTGCTTCCTCCCCTTTCCTTTCATGGATGACTTGCCTGCCTTAGGGTGTGAGGTATCTCCTTGCCCGGTCCTGTTTCCTTACCTTTTCGTATTTCTCTAACAAGACTCCTAAGTTTGTCAATGTACCTGCCTTCCAGAAAGCCTGACTTACATGAATAATGAGCTCTTTAACATCCAGGGCTACACTGTCACCCAAACTGTATCTCTAGCTTCCAGAAAAACACACAATAGGATCTCAGTAAGGACTATGGGATGGATGATGAATGAGTGGATAGATGATCAAGGTGGTGCCCAACCCTGATGTCATGATCTTAGATAACTCAACAGGTGCTGCTCAGCATTCAAGAACATTCTGACTTGAAGACACAGATCCACTTATGAAATATGCTGCAGGAGATAGAATTATGCATTTTCAAGTAAGTATTTCTCAATAGTTGGATGTATGCCAGACATGTAATTTACCCTTTGGAATAATCATACATGGTAAGGGAGTTGAGCGATAGTTTCAGTATATATGTATACCTAAAATTGCATAATAGCTATAAAATTGTTATTTACTCTGAAGATAGCAAGTTTTAAATGTGGGTCCCTGTGTCTGAAAGTCTCATCCAAATGTCGCTTTCTAAAATAACATCCAAAGGCACTAAAGACATTCAATCCAGGCCCCGCTTACCTGGAGCTTGCTTGCTGTGTCCTATATGAGGACTCTAGCTAGAAACTCGCTACTAGACCACCAACCCCTTGAGGGCAAGTGTGCCACGCATGCTTCTGCATCGCTACTCTGACTTAGCCCTGGAATCCAGCAAGAGCTGGAACATATTAGAATATACATGGATTTGAGTCCCTCGGGTGTAATACAAGCTCTGTTACTTACTTAGACGCTCTTCAGCTTCTGGCTCTCACCCTGCTCTTGATCACTTTTGACCTAATCTCATAAGAATTTGCAGGTAATATTGGGACTAGCATTCCCTGCCTTTTCCTCTTCTTCCACTTCTCTCTCTTTCTTTCCTTCTTTCCCTTCCTCTTTTCTTGTCTTCATATCTCTTCCAACACATTTCATTTTTACTGATAAAATTGTATTTGAGTGGTTAAATTAAAATAATACACTTATACATTTGTTTTTATTAAAACAAAATTTAAAGATATTTTATCAAATTTTTACCAAATATTTATTAAATTTCTACTCTGTCAGGCACTGCACCTGATGAAAACTTCAGGAATCAGCAATAAATTTTTTTTAAAAAGGCTCTGCCCTCTGTCACAGACTCTCATACCAGGAGAAGGGATTGTCAAAAATAATCAACTACCAAAGCTGGGTATGATGAATCACACTGTAATCCCAATAGTCCAATAGTCAGAGGCCAGGGCAGAAGGATCAGAAGTTCAAGATCTGTTTGGACTGCATAGTAAGACCATGCGTCAAATAGCAAAATCTTAAATTTTCACAGTAATAGAAGTAAGAGACATGGTTGTCAAAACGAAAAACACTATGGCACTGAATGCACACCTTTAATCCCAGCATATTCAGAAGGCAAGTGGATCTATATGAATTCGAGACCAGTTTAATCATTCTAGCAAGTTCTAAGGCAGCCAGAACTACATCATGAAACCCTGCTTTTAATAAAAAATAAAAAATAGAAAAAACTCACTCTCACTCCTTGAAGATATTCAGATATTCATGCCAGACACCCAGAGCCAGAGAATATACTCTTACCTGGAAAAGAGCCTTTGAAGATATGATTAAGGCTCATGAGAAGAAGAAGTATCCCAGATTATTTGGATGGGTCCTACATGCCAGAGAAGACAAACAGTCTGATCATATAGGCTTCATGTTGAGTGATGCAGCCACGGGCTATAGATGGCCTGGAGCCACCAAAGGTGTAGAAGCAGAAAAACATCTTCCTGAATATAAATCTCAGCCATGTTGTAGCCACAGTGACTTAGAATCTTTGGCCTCCAGACTGAGAAAAAATACATTTCTGGTTTGTTTGTTTCACAACAGGAAGTTTGTGATAATTTCTAATCCTAAGAAAGCAACACAAAGGAATAAACAAACAAGTTAACTATAATCTATACCAAAGGCCTGGAAAATGATGGCATAGTTTTCAGTCTACCCCACGTCTTTCTGCCTTCCGTATTGGTGAGTGTTTTAGAATAGTGTCTCATTTTCTGCACTCTACATTACATTCTGAGTGACACACCATCATTTTTGCTTCCCCAGTGTGTTGTGAGTTAGTTCTTACAAGTGCAATTTGACCCTATAAATGAATGCACCCTTTCCCTTCCATTGATCTGGGCCAGTTCATCACAGGCATCAGGCTGCAAATGCACCCTTGCCCACAAGTGCTAGTCAGGATGTGGTATAGAATACACAAGCAGACACTACAAGTTTGATATTTAGGCTAGCTCTCCATCCCAATTGGTCATGTGGTCTTTGGTAAGTTATTAAAGTTATTTACAGGCCCATTTTCCCATGTGGGAAATAAGGACTTGAGCTAGGTTTAACCTCGGACTTCTCTTCTGGCTTCAAAACTAGCCATAATTTCATAATCAAATGGGTGTGTTGCTGTTGTTGTTGTGTTTTGTTTGAGATGGAGTCTCACTGTGATGGCATGCACAGTCTCCGCGCGGGTTTGGGCTAGACGGGTCCAAGCATTGAGAAGGGAAGAGGAAACAAGCACCCATCCCTATCCCAGAAGCTATCTCCACGTGATAACTGCTCACAAAGGAAAATTTAGCTTTCTCCAATAGAGTCTCACTGAGTATACAAATGACGCCTACGGGCAAGCCCCACGTCCAGCAGTAGAGGGCCCACACAAAAAAGAGCTCAATGACATTTTTGGAGGTTTCTTGTCTCATAATTCTTTGTATGGGCATTATTTTTATTTTCTCTCTTTCATTCTTTCTTTTTTATTACATGTCTTTTAAATATATATTATATTTTTCCACATTGTGGTTTTATAGGATTTCTGTGTGTATCTCTCAGAATTTCTTGTGTTTTCTCCTGGTAATTTTTTTTTTTTTTTTGCTTCATTCTATTCCAGTTTGTTTGCTTTTATGTTATCTTATTTTATTATTATTTTTAGATACCTGCATCTATTCTAATGAGAGAGAGAAAGAAATGATGTAGATTTGGGTTGGGTGGGGAGTTTGGGAGGATCTGGAAAGAGTTGGGGGAGGGCAAACCAAATTCAGAATATATGAAAAAAAAACCTGTTATCAATTTTTAAAAGAGTTTTATTTTATGTTTATAACATGCATGTGTGTGGGTCTCTGTGTGTGGGTTTGTACTCATGAGTGAACATATCTTGGAGGCCAGACATATTGCATAACCTTGGAACTGGAGTTATAAGGGGTATAACCTAAGCTACCTGATGTGGGTGGGTGTTGTGACTGAAACTCAGAACCTCTGAAGGAGCTGTATGAATTCTCAACTGCTGAGTCCTCTCTCCAGGCTCTGTTCAAATAATTTTAATATTTGTCCAAAGAATATTTATTTAAAATGACTTAGGGTTTCTATATAACTAATCCCACAATCAGGTGTATTTTACATATTGCAAAATCATGTATGTAAATTGACTTGGTGTGTGACATAATTCATTCCAGAAACAAGTTCACATGGTTACCTAAAGGAAGAGGACCCACACTTTCCACCCTTTCCACTTCCACCCACACAGGCACTGTGTATCCATTTCACATAGCCCAGGTGGTTCCCGGTAAACCAGAATCAACCTTTGGGAATTCTTTTTAATGTTGTAAATTTCATGATGCCATCTTCACGGCATGGATCGGCTTAAGCAAGTTAGTGTAAGCTGCGTCATTCAGTCAGAAGAGATTTGCCATGACACTTCTCCAGTGAGTTTGGCAATAAGCAGGCCTCAGCTCGTACCTGGGGTTTACTCATTATTATTCATTATTTGAACAAATCTACAATCTGTGCTTCTGGCAGTCCAGGTCTAAGCGTATCTCTTCTTCCCGCATTCTTCTTTCTCTCTATTCCTCCAACTCCTATGGCTACATGACGCAGGATATTCCTCACTTAGACACAGAAGTGGGTAACATCAAGAGGCTCACTCTGTTGCCTTATCTTACAGATCTCACGAATGTTTGACTCAGGAATGGCCACACCCATCAAAGAGTCTCCCTGCACCAAGACAGTCAACTGTTCATGTCAGTAGCCTATTGTTAGGATTAACGTAAGAATATTTGAATTCACTTGAGTTCCTGTGGGAGCAGGAAGCAACATTCTGTTCTGTTAGACTGGAAGTGAGTCATTGATCTAAGTTGTCCAAGTCACCACTGTGTTCTGGTCCTAAGCGCGGGCTCTGCGGTGAGCAAATCAAGCACTCCATAGACGTGAAGAGAATGGCTTCATGTATGATCAGAAGTAATCAATAACAGTCTGAGGATGTTCACAGAGACGGCTGGGGCTTGAAGGACTGAAAGGTGTTGGATGACAGAAGGCAAGTGGGACTTTTTAGAGGGAAATGCAAGGAACGATACAGAAATAGATACTCTTTATAAAGATGAAAGCAGCATTTGAATGCAAAATTAATGCTGGAATTGATTCTTAAAAGGTTATGTCATTTCAGTGCATGATTTATACACTGTTGAGTAGTTGGTGTCTGAGTCTACATTTGTTAGCTCTGGCAGTGGAAGCATAGAGGTCCTCTGCTGCACAGGCCTCTGCTGAGGATGAGTGAGAAAGCTTTTCTAGTCAGATGCTAAAGTTTATCAACTCCAAGTGTTAGTAACAATCTTTAAGTGCCCTGGGAACTCACAGGCCACTCCAGCTGGGAAACAGGTAGCCTAAGTGTGAATCTTCACCTCTCCCTTCTCTCTTCTAAATCCAGTTCCCCAAGTCTCGCCCCTAACTCTGTAGCAGATCACTTGCTGTGGTCTCACCATCCTCTCTGTCTCAATCTTTGTGGATCAGATCTTCTCTTCCAAACTTCCCCCCATTCATCCTGTTATCCTAGTCCCAACACCAGCAGGCAAGCATGCCAGAGAAGCAACTAGGCCAGCAAAGAAGATAAGCAGCTCCAGATCCTCACTCTCCCTCCTCTCCTCTAAATTTGAACCCCCCAGTTTCATCCCCAGCTCTGTAGCAGACTACCTGTTGTGGCCTCTCCTTACTCTCTGCCCTTATTCCAGGCTACCACACAGACCCTTCTTTCCATCCTCCTGTGTTCACTCTTAGCACCCCGCTCTCACCCAACACATCTATATTCCTCAGTGTCACATCCCAATACTTGGCAACATATTTAAACTGGAACCCCCAAGTGTAACACCTAGCAGAATCCCTGAAGAATTTCCTAGAAGCTGACACAAGCCACCATACCCTCCTAAGAAACAAAGAGAGCAACAGAAACCAAGGAAGGAAACACCTACCCAACAAACACAGACAAGATATCAGAACCTAGAATTACAATCATTTCAAACCAAAATGCCTAGACACTAGCCTGAAATGATAGATAGATAGATAGATAGATAGATAGATAGATAGATAGATAGATAGATAAATAGCCAGGTCAGTATATCTCCACTAGAGCCCAGCAACTCTACTAGAGCGGGGCCTGAGAGCTGAAACATAGCTGAAGCATAAGACAAAGACCTTAAGCTTTTAGGAATATGTTAGAGGTCCTTAAGAAAAGAAATAAATAAATACCTTAGAAAAATCTATGAAAACACAAACAAACAATGGAAGCAAATGGGTAAAACTTGAACTCAAGACTTGAAAGTGGGAAGAGTATCAACAAAGAAAAGCCAAATTGAGAGAAATCTGAAAATGAAAATCTTTGGAACTCCAACAGGAACATCAGACGCTTCACCAACAGAATAAATAGATAGAACAAAGAATCTCAGGCATGAAGACATGAAAGAAGAAATAGATACCTTGATTAAAGAAAATGTTCAATCTAAAAGAAATCCAGGCACAAAATATCCAGAAAATCTGGGACCCTGTGAAAAGTTAAAACCTAAACATAACAGGAATAGAGGACAGAAGAGAAATCTAGGTCAAAAGCTCAGAAAATATTTCAACAAAAATCATTGGAGAAAATTTCCCTAACCAAACGAAGGAGATGCCTATCAAGGTACAAGAAGTATACAGAAAGCCAAATAGAGGTTAAAAAAAAAGAAATTCCATACATCACATAATAATCAAAACACTACAGATACAAAATATAGAAAGAATATTAGATGCTTCAAGGGAAAAAGATCAAATAACATATAAAGGCAGATGAATTAGATGAAAACCTGAATTCTCAATGAATACTCTAAAAGCCAGGAGGGCCTAGACAGATGTTCTACAAACTCTAAGAGACTATCAGCCCAGACTATTTTACCCAACAAAATCTTCAATCTCAATAGCTGGATAAATAAAGACATTCCAAGGTAAAACCAAATTTAAACCCCGATCCCAGAGAAGGCACTAGAGGGAAAATTCCAGTCTAAAGAGGTTAACATACCCAAGAAAACACAAGGAATAAATAACTCCAGACCAGTAAACCAAAAGAGGGAAAACACACACACACACACAACCACCACCACCACCACAACAACAACAACAGCAAATAGCAGGAATCAACAAATACTTTTCATTCAATATCAATGGTCTCAATTCCCCAACAGAAAAATAAAGATTAACTAAATTGATGCAAAAACAGGATCTATACTTCTGCTGAATCCAAGGAATATATCTTAGCATCAAGGGTTAACATCAACTTAGGGTCAAAGGATATATAAAGATATTCCAAGCAAATGGACCTATGAAGAAAGCTGGTACATCAGTTTTAATATCTGACAAAATAGATTTCAAACCAAAACTAACCAGAAGAGTTAGGGGAGGACACTTACATATTCAACAAAGGAAAAATCCACCAAAAGGATTTACAGTTCTTGACATCTATGCACCAAACACAAGGTCACCAAAGTTCATAAAAGAAATACTACTACAGCTCAAATCACTTACTGGCCTTCACACAATGATAGCAAGTGATTTCACCAATACACAGGTTATCCAGACTAAAACTAAACAGAGAAATGTTGGAACTAACTGATGTTACAAACCAAATGGACCTAAAAGATACTTACAGAACATTTCACCCAAACACAAGAGAATACACCTTCTTCTCAGAAACTCATGGAACTTTCTCCAAAATTGACTACATATTTGGTAACAAAGTAAGTTTCAACACATACAAGAAAATTGAAATAACACCCATCGTATCTAACCATCATAGATTAAAACTGGATATCAACAATAGAAACAACAGAAAGTTTACAAACTCATGGAAACTGGAAACTTATAACTGAATGAAAAATGAATCAAAACAGAAATTAAGAAAGAAATTAAAGACTTTCTAGAATTGAATGAAAAAGATTGCACATCTACTCAAAATTATATGTCACAGGTAGGGGGTTTTAAGAGGCAAGTCATAGCACTAAATGCCTACATAAAATACTTGGAGAGATCTCATATTAGTAACTTAGGAGCACACCTGCAAGCTCTAGAACAAAAAGTAAAAATAACACCCAAAAGGAGTAGACAGAAAGGAACAATCAAACTCAGAGCTGAAATTAACAAAATTGTGTGTGTGTGTGTGTGTGTGTGTGTTTGTAAAATCAATGAAACAAAGAGTTGTCTTTGATACAGGAAGGTACTCTGCATGTTACCAAAGGAGAAAGCTAAACATCAACCCAGCTACAAACTCTTCTGTCTGCAAGTGAACAGCCTGTAGATATCATGGTGCAATACTGCCACAAAATTTATGGGAGTAACAAATCGATATCTGACTTGAGTTAAGGCTTACTCCATGATATGGAACCCATACCACAAAGCTGCTTGGGTGACCAAGAACCTGAGACTAGATAGTCCAGGGATGTAATGCAAAAGCAAATGCTACTGTTCTACTAAAGGAATGTAGCAATAAAATGACTCCTAATAAAATTCTGCTATACTCACAGATCTGTGCCTTGCTCAACCAACATCAGAGGAGCTTCTTCCTACAACAGATGGAAACAAATACAGAGGCCCACAACCAGATAATACGTAGAGAGTAAGAGACCTTTGAACACTCATCCCTAAATGGATGTCTCCATCAAATCCTTCCCCTCAGAGCTCAGGGAACCCAAAAGAAGAGGAGGTAAAAAAAAAAAAAAAGTGTAAGAACCAGAGGAGTTGGAGGAGGCCATGAAAACAAGGCTTTCTTTATCAACAGGATTGATGTGTGTATGAACTCACAGAGACTGAGGCGACCGAGACTGAGATGTCAGACACAGGGCCTGGATAGGTCTCCACCAGATGGAGTCCTAGAGCTGAAAGAAGTAGACACATACCCCCATCCCTAACCCAGAAGGTATCTCCAATTGATCACCACTTGCAAATGAAAAGTTAGTTTTCTCCAAGGGCGTCTCACTTGGGAAACAAGCTGTTCTCACTGTAGCTGCATGCCCAGCAGCAGATGGCCAACAGAAAATGAACTCAAGGGCAACTTTGGACATTCCTTGCCTCATTATATCATGGGTCAGGGCTTTTTAATTTTTAACTTTATTTTAGTTTTTATTTTACTTTATTTTTAAAAATTTACCTTGCAGTTCCTCTGCATATATATTATGGCTTCCGGTTTAGCAGGATTTTTTATGGAATTCCTGAGTGTGTGAATGGGTGGATCACTGCATCTACGTTTGTTTCTTGCACCTTTTCTTTGGTTCTTATCCTTTTATTTGTTTTGTTCTTTTTTGATGTGTTAGTTTTTAATCTTATCTTATTTTATTTTATTATTATCATTCCCTTGAAAACCTGTTTGTTTTCTAATGAGAGACAGAAAAGGCGTGGAACAGGATAGAAGAGGAGGTGGGGAGGAACTGGGAGGGGTGGAAAATGGAGAAATGATGATCAGCATATATTATGTGAGGAAAACAATCTATTTTCAATAAAAGGAAAAAAGGAAATGATTGAAAAAAAGAATCTTCAGATGAGGCCACAGAATTTATGTGTAGTAGATGCTAGAGCTAAGAAAGTGTCATTTTCTGTTGTGACTGACTAGAGCTGTAAAATGCATGGCCTTGAGAACATGCTAAGGAAAGACTATTTTCCACAGATTTCTAGAAATTGTCACAAAGATTGGCTAGAACCAAGTCAGGATCCTGACCCCTCACACCTGTATTCCATTCTTTTCCCTGATTTGGGTCTCTGGAGAAGATTATCCAAACCTCGTTTCGCTTCCTGCTCACATCCTAATAACTGCCATGCAGTCCAGACGTATAGCAGAGGTAAATGAAGGATGAAGTTGCTCCATTTAAGATCGATGGCATTCTATCAGGCATGACGTTGCACTCTTATAATGCTGACGCTCAGGAAGCTGAGACAGGAGGATAAAGAATTTGAGGGCAACCTGGACTACATGTAGAGCAAAGCAAGTCTAGGGCTTCTATTATTCACAGAATCGGAAATGATAGTCATACTCTTTATTCCCAACCATCTCCCAGTGTTCTGTAGGCTATCCCACTCTCATCTCTGTACCTTGTATCAGGGCAAACAACAGACACTCAGGCAGTTGCATGCTTAGACATTTGTTTCAAACAAAAGACATGGGTTTTGAGATTTGATCCTGTCATTTGTCAGTAATCTGACCGTGCTCTGTCGGAGTGGGAGCCACCACACCAAACTTGTGATCTTCATCTTTACAGGACTATTTGGGAGACTCTAATGAGGTCCTCTGCTTATAACGGCCTTTGCGAATGTAAGTCATGTAAACATATGAAGAACTACTTTCATTTTTGAGTCTTCTGTAAGCACATGACTGCTGATGTTACTGAGTATGGACAGAAGCTACTAAAATTCTAGAACTTTGAAAACACCCAAATTAGGAAAGGGTCGGTAATTTCATAATCACTTAAAATTTAATTCCATTGCTTTCTATCTTTCTGTTAGTTTCAAAATATTCTTGCCCTTATGACTAACACGCTAAAGTGTTCCATAAATGTGGGATTAATGCATGAATAATTCAGTGTTTACTACTTAGGATAGTCTATGCTCTGTGGTAATAATGGGTGTATACCCACCAATCTAAGTGACTTAGTTTAACAAAACTGCAAAAGTTGATGAAACTCTTGAATTGGAGAGGCTTCTCATGAATCTGACATCCAGCAACCCTTATCTTGTGAATCACGATATGGATTCCAGAGTTGTTTCATGGGATTAGGAAGAAGGGGACAAAAAAAAAAAAAAAAAAAAAAAAGCTCTCAGTGCATATCTGTCCCGGCCTAGAAGTAACACATTCTTTCCACTTACAGTCTATTGGCTGGAACTAATTACACAGCCCAAGCAAAATGCAAAAGAAGCCAGAAAATGTAGGGGAACAATGAAAGACTTGTTTAGTACCAACTTTCCTGTGATACAGTGGCCCGCTACCTCCGCAGGAGCCCTTGAGCTGTTATCCAGAGACTACCCCTAGCACAGGGAAATACAGAAGTGCAGAAGATACACAGCCTGCCTGATTCTGCGGAGACTGTGTGAGGTGGAAGGCTCGGGACATGGCTCAGTGGGTAAAGGCTGAGCGTGGTAGAAGAAAAGCACTGACTACCTCAAACTGTCCTCTGACCTTCACGGGTGTGAGGAGCACGTGTGTAAACACACAAATAACATAAATTGAAATAAAAATCTCTCACAACAGAGGATACCTGGCTGCATTCCAGGGGTCGTGTCCATCGTCTCGCTCACTCCGTTGCCGCCTATCCGTACCTTTCGTGAGGGGCACAACATTTTGTGAAAGAAGAAACCTGGGACCCTTCTCACAGTTTTCTGCTGTCCGCCTCACCCCATCCCCCCACCAAGGAGGTGAGACAAGTCTCTCTTGTCTGTTGGCCACGAGATGCAAAACCCCTGTGAGTTCAGCTGGGATGACGCCAGGGCAAGGCAGTCCGGGACTTTGCAGCCGGACTTGTTTTGATTGGCGCTGGCTCCAAAAGCAGAGCTGCCGGAAATTTTGATTGTCACCCCAGAAGACTGAGTGGGAAGAGCAAGTCCCAGCTGATAGACTCCAAATGAAAGCTAATGGAAACGTTGGCTGAAGACTTTTGTAGGTGAACAAGGAGATACGGAGCCCAGGCTCCGGGTATAAGCAGACTGTGTTATGCTCTCAGCCAGCTCGAATGGAAACTGTGGTTAGTTTTCACTGGGTCAGAGGGCAAACCTTCAGTTACATTTCCTTCTCGGTCAGCTTCTTATAGGGTGTTACTTCCCTCTATCACTGAGTTTCTCTCCAGCCTAAGGAAGAGATTACTTAATGTTAATGTGTGCCAAAGTGTTATGACTAAACTCTCTGGGCTGACTTTACCCAACAGGAGTTTCCTGTCCAATGTACATCAGCATGTCTTGATTCTTATTACTGCGCTTGATACTTAGGTTACAGACCTTTAGCATCCATTTCTACCTCCTCTGACTCTATGTTACCTTATATCACCTGGGTCAGAAAGCTTTGTTCCCCAGTCTCCCTTGCTGAGAGGTTAAGAGCAATATGGTAGCCCACAGTGAGATACACGTTTATGAGATTGAGGAGTGGGGGTGGGGTGGGGTCCGGGGTTGGGGGCATGCTTCTTCAGTGATTGTATTGACTGATGTGCATGCTTATCAAATGGGGAGCTTCTTCATGGACCAGGAAGCATGTCTGAGAACTGACTAGAGCCTGTTCGAAACTGGAATGGTGAATGTGGTATCCTGAAACTTCATAACCAGAGTGCCAGCTCCACCAGAAGCCTTGGAACCTATTGGTTGTTTCCTACCTGTGAATTCTAACTATTCATTTTTTTCCTCTTTAAAACATATTCTACTCGAAAGACTGTCTAAATGTGTTCAGGTTGCTATAACAAAACACCATAAACTCAGAAACTTATAAATCACGCAAAGTTTACTTTTCACAGTTCTGGAGGCTGGAAAGAAAGGTCCAAAGTCAAAATGCCTGCAGACTGAGTGTCTTGTGAGGGCTTGTGCTCTAGAAGTAGTGCATCTGGCAGTGTCTTCACACATGGAAGGGGTTCTGTTTCCTTGCTAACCCCACTCTTAAGTCTTTTCCTCCGTGATAGAGTCACATCACAAAGGCCCTACCTCCTAATATTGTCAAGTTGAGGGAAAGAATTCAGCATATGAAACTGGGTGAGCGGGCACGAACATCAAGGTCGTGGCAAATGCCGGAGCGATTTCTGTTTCCTGGCCTTATTGCCTGATGTATGTCTCTCCATACACCCCCCTCGTACTCTCTACACCTCATATTCTCTTCATTCTCCCAGCAAGATGAAATGGAAACTCTGGTTAGTATTAACTGGGTCAGAGGGAAAAACTTACAGTTACATTTCCTTCTTGACCATTTTCTTATGAGAAGTTGCTTCCTATTTCGTTGGGAGTCTCTCCAGCCTAAAGGAGAGATTGTTTTAATCTTTACTAAAACACTATGTAGGATTAACTCTCTGGGATGACATCATCCAACAGGAATTGCTCCTTCAATATAGACTAGCAGGTCTATTGCTCAAAACCACTCACTCAGGAAGAGGTACGGTCAGGATGCAGTCTAAGATTCCCCATTCTTACCTGTGTCTATGTCACTTCTTCATTTTTTAAGACACAAATGATGGGCGGTGGTGCACACCTCTAATCTCACCACTTAAGAGGCAGATGCAGGCAGATCTCTGTGAGTTCGTGACCAGCCTGGTCCACAGAGTTAGTTCCAGGACAGCCAGAGTTACAACAGAGAAACCCTGTCTTGAAAAAATAAAATAAAATAAAACTAAACTAAACTAAACGAAAAACAAAAACAATCAAATGAACAAAGGACACAAATGATGTTTCCCTGCAAGTCCGACCACACCCTTACTCTTCCCTTTTGCACAGCTGTCAATCCTACAATTCTTTCTGTCGATTTCTCCCACCTAATATCGATAGTGAATTTCTCCCTCTCATCTGAGCCTCACAAAAAGCACAAAGAAGAAAGTTAGCTCTCACGATCTGGAAAGTGCCTTCTTGTGTATTCTTCCTGTTTGTAGGATGGCGCTGTGTGAACCGCAGCACTTTCAGAAGGAAAATGTGTAAACGCTAACTTAAAGTGATTCTTCTCCTCCAAGCCAAATAGGTCAGGGAGCAGGGCCTTTGTGAGCGCTACGAGGAGATGGATGCTGGCAGAAGAGCCTCTTGCCACAGAAATGGAGGAGGAGGAAGCCTGAAGAAACCATCTAGGAATTTTCCGACTGGGGAAGATGTAGGTTCTCTTCCTGGCTGACTTTTTATCTTCCATGTTTCCTATAGTTTCCTCCTGCCATCATTTTACAGCAGACATCAAAGTGACTGTTCTTCCCCCGATTTACACGTGTGCAGCAAAGCCGAGGAAGCAAGATCTAGGAGCAAAGCTATTAGCTGTGCACACTGCCAGCGTTCAACAAAGGGAAACTTCAAAGTAATTTTCAAAGGTTAAGGGAAACTTGCTGGTCTGGATGCTATTGGAAGAATCTAACACATATTTGACTTGTTTCCCATCTAAAGAGGAGAGACTGAAGGCTGGAAAAAGCTGCAGTTCACTGGATAGAGAATGTCAGGGAATAAGAATTCATCAGCTGGTGTCTAGGTTTGTAACGGGAAAATCTTCTTAGGAGGAAAAGTTGGTTATTTTCCTTAAATTCTGCTTTACAACGTTCCTCCCAGACCTCTTCCAAAATTTGAGTTTTGCTTCCAGGTTTTTAATACACGAGAATTGAAACAACAAAGCAGACTGCTAAGGAGCAAGTAATGTGGGCAACAAAATAAAGATCGGTGGCTGGAAAGGGCATAGCAGGTAAAGGCACTTGCCATGCCAGCCAGTTGACCTGAGCTCATCTCTGGAGCCCATGGAAAGATGCAAGGAAAAAAGAAACCCTACAACATTGACCTCTGACCTCTGCATGTGCACCAGCAAGTGTGATGCCCCCCCATAGCAAAAAATAAGTAGATAGATAGAAAGACAGGTAGATGATAGATAGATAGATAGATAGATAGATAGATAGATAGATAGATAGAAAGATAGGGAGCCAGACAGACAGGTAGATGATAAATAAATAAATGAATGGATAGATGGGAAGAAAAGAGTGAAAAGAATGTTGTATGGGAAGAGATATCAGAAGAGTGGGGAGCATAAAAAACACAGAAAAGGGCAGGAATGGTGGCTCAGAGGCTAAAAGTACTGGCTGCTGTTCCAGAGGACCCAGTTTCAATTCCCAGTACCTACATGGTGAATCCATAACCATCTATAACTCCAGGTTCAGGGGACTGAATACTTTCTTCTGATCTCTGTGGGTACTACATGCATATACTCAGATGTTCATGTAGGCAAACCATTCATACACATAAAAGAAAATAAAAATTTTTTGAGAAGAAAACACAGGGAAACAAAAACAAAGAATAGTACTGCAGGGGCTGATAAGATGACTCAGTGGGTAAAGTGACTTGTTCCTGAGTCTGAAAACCTGCATTTGAGCCTCAGGACCCCCATGGCAAGATAGAACGGACTTCACAAGTTATTTTCTGACCTTGACATGAATGACAAAATATGTACTATTGTGCACGCACGCGCGCACACACACACACACACACACACACACACACACACACACACGCAAACACACTGGAGAGATGTAAAGAAAAGAAAAGGAAGACCATTTCTGCAATGGAAAGATTGGTGATCATGGTGCCTCTGCAGAGACCTACCAGATAAACTCTTGTAATAGTCATTGCTCAGATCTCTTATTCTGTACTGATCAATGAGTCAGCACTTCATAATCAATTTTCACTTTTGCCATTGTATATTTGGTTTCATAAAGGCCAGCCATTCTGGTCATCTCTAGAGCAGCAGCAGCAAGAACTGTGTCACCTACAAGCTTGTTAGAAATGCAGAGCCCAATGCCCCATTCTGGTCATGCTAAATCAGAGTTTACATTTTAACAAGAAATTCGGTGACTTGTATGAATATTAAAAATTAGAGGCCCTGCCCTGGAACCAGAGAAATGAACAAGCAAAGAAGTGTGACGGTGAATGAAGGAGTCTGCTCTGAGGGTGTTGGCATGAAGGTAACTATGCACTGTCTTCTTAGAGAGAGCAATGAAGATTAAGCAACAAGGAGTTAGTGGTAGATGAATTAGTATTGCCCTACCACAAACAAGAAAAACCTAGTGATCCCTAAGCTAGGAACTCTTGAAGTGCAGTGTACACTATGTCACCTGGAGAGCTTATTAAACACAGATTGCTTGATGCCCTCCCCCATACACACATACACACACACACACACACACCCACACACACACACTTTAGAGGTTATGGTTCAGCAGATCTAGAATGGACCTGAATGCCCGTTGTCTAACCAGTTGCTAGGTGACATTGATGGTGTTCATCCAATGATGACATTTTGAGAACTCCTCAAAGCGATACAGATATTCACATAAAAGAATCTTGCTCCTACAAATTATTTGGGGTAATTATGGTATCAAATCCCCTATTGAATTTGTCATGGGAGACCAGACCACTTTACAGTGACTTCCAGAAAGAGCCCCTCGTGGGAAAGCTCTGATGCATTTCAGGCAGCTGCATTGGGCTGAGAGCTAATTAGGAGGGAAGCTAGAATGGTCCTGCTTTCCCAGGCGTGTTATCCAGCAAATGCAGAGACAGTGGGCTGTGCGAGGAAATTATACAGATGAGACCCAGAAGCCAGCATTTCACTAGGGAAGATTTTGCCTTTTCATTATAAGAGAAAGCTAGCATTTGCCATCTTACCGTCTACCAGAAGTAGGCAAGCATAAAACCAAAGTCAATTTCTTACAATTTAGTAACCTCAGTACCAACCAATTATATTCTGGGACATGAGAAACAGCTGTTGTAACATTACAGCCCAAACAGTTTCATCTCAGCTATTTAAGGGGCTAAAATAGCCAATATTTTCATTCCCTTGTGATATTATCAAGAAATGATAAACAACCAAGACGATAGTATTAATTACATTAATTTGAAGAGAAGCGAGACCGCTTTAATTGCTCCAGGCTGAAGGATAATTTTTTACAGACAATCATTCCATAAATTCATGTTGGAAACAGTACTTAGTCTTCTGTCAGCAAACTCTTTGAATCAAAAAGCAACTATGATCTTCATTTAAGGTAGACTTCAATAGCAAAATACTCTCACTGTGGACGTGTATCGGTAGTTGACCTCTGCCACGCTGGAAGTTTCAGAAGAGAAAACATAAGGAAAATATTTGTCGTGAACTTATCTATGGTATGCATAAGAAGGTAGGATTGTTGCAGTATGTTGAGTGCCTTATTTTATATAGAATGCATATAAAGTGTACTGCTTCCATCACAGGGATAAGAAGACCAAATAAATGATGGACATTCCTTCAGAATGGTTTGTTGGCCACACACCCTAAAAGGGAAGTTCCATCTGTTGAGTGTCCTCTGCACCTGGTTAGGTGTCTGGCTAATATAATCACATTTTAATAGAAGGAGCTTTAGGAAGAGAAACAAGGACATAAAAAGATAGTGTAAGAAGCAATAGACAATGCCAGTTTTGCTAATATGGAAATTATTCAACTAAAATTAGATGGTCTGTACTGCTAAGTACTGTGACATGGTGTCCTTTACACACTGTGAGTGTCTTCTCTCACCTCAGAATATATAACGAATATTTGTTTGTCTAATAGGTAGTCAAATTGTGAAATCACCCAAGCACATGATATAGTTTTGGACTGACAATAGATAGCAAGGAAATCCAGTTTACCAAGCCTCCTGGAGTTAAAAATCTGTATTTGACTCCAGTGGTTAGCATGAGAGGAGAGTATGGAATAGGTCTAAAAAATGCAGTGTTGCAGGAATTAGTGCCAAAGAGCTGCCGAATGAAGTATGTACGGCCGTGGCTTTGAACTAGCCATTTATAGTCTGTTGTCCAGGGCACTCTGCTCAGGATTCTAAGGCATTTATTCTAGAAACCCTCTGTGAACAATACTGAAAATGCCACATGTGCCAGGCTCCCTGAAGATGCCTCACAGTGGAGCCACTGCAGGGTGTGGCTTCCAATCCTATGAACACACTGGGAACTTGAGCAAGAGCGGCTCAACATGAGACTAATAGCATTCACTTGAAGAAATGGAAAGAACACTCTCAGATTGCACAACTACCAGGACCTGGGTAAATGACTGAAAATAAAGAACACCCACCAGGGTACGAGAAAGCCTGAAATAATTGTAAAACAGTGCAGTGAGACTATTTCAGTTACAAAAGAAAGGTATTGTTCAGTGTGATCTCACTGTTATGCATGAATGCATAAATATGAATAGAAAATCTTGGAAGCATATATGTGGCAATGTCAGCATTGGTTATCACCTTTAGGGATATCTTGCCATGCTGGTTATTGCTGTGGTTCACAGGGGTCACAGCTGGGTAGGACTACTGATTACTTCCCTCCTTTAGCGTGCATAGCACCTTCAGTACTAGACCTTCGGGAGGAGGTTTTCAAGTCAGATTCAGGTGGAATCGTCTGAGTTCTATGCTCAAAGTGTATAATGCCTTCAGCAATAGGGACTTTCTTTTCAATCAACACCACCCTGTATTCGTTTGGGAGTCCTTAGATTCCCCGACCAACAACTCAAACGGAGATTTTTTTCATGCATGGTACTGGGAGAAACCAGAATTTTTAGTGATACCTTTGGTCTTCTTCACTGACAAATGCAGATCTCTAGACCAGTTGCTAAGTGAGCTTTGTTTAAGTGACATTTAATTTGGATGTGCTGTTTCTACCAGAGGCCCTCCCCTCCAAAAGAAATACATATAATTTGTCTTTATTTCCATATTATATTAATCTGACTTTAAAGGTTTGCCCCTTATAACCATACCAGCCCTCAAATTAGAAACTTTAAAAATATTTCCTGCCACGTTTGCCATCAGATACTGAAAGTCATCCCTATAAGAGGGCAAGAAATATTAGGAAATGTGAACGCCTTCCACTAATGACCAATAATTTGTAATATGTTGTTAAATTTCTTAGTTGTTTTCCATTGCCATTAAGATGCCCTAACCAAGGTAAATTACAGAAGAAAGGATATATCTGGGGCTTACAGTGTCAGAGGGCTAGAGTCCATGACCATCATGGTGGGGCATGACAGCAGACAAGCAGGTTTAACACTAGATGAGAGCTTACACCCTCATCAGTAGTAGGAGGCAGAGAGATGAACTGGATATGGTGTGAGCTTTGAGCTTCTTGAAACCTCAAAGCTCACCCTCACTGACACACATCCTCCAACAAGGCCACACCTCCTAATCTTCTCAAACAGTTCCACCAACCTGGGACCAAGTATTCAAGTATATGAGCCTGTGGGGGCTATTCTCATTCAAACCACCACAGCAAGATATCCTGTAGTTTTCAGAGGAAGAGTCTAGGTGGTCAGTTTTTCTGTTGCCCAAGTATATGGACAATGCTGAATCAGTCTCTAACTTCAGGCTTATTCATCAAAGGAAAACAGACCTCTCAGCTCCTAAATAAAGGATAAAATTGAAGGTGTTTTGGGGCAGTTTAGTTATATTGCAAATTTCACCTGTTCCCATTTATTTTGAAATGTCTGAAATGAGAGACACTTTACTAATGCCATGTCCATACTGCCAGAGGAGGCACACACTGAGACAGTACCCATGGCTCTAACCTCTGAGTCCCAAGCAGGCCTACACATGGCTAGGATACATGACTTAGCGTTGGCTTCTTGACCAGGAGGCCAATTTGGGAGTGCCGAGACACTTACTCCAAGAAAGCTAATGACTTCTCCCTAGAACCACACAAACAGTATAAGTTGGTGAAAGATCTCACCTTGAAAATAAGCTCCAGCCTCTAGAAACCTATTGAGAATAAAGCAAATGGGCTTACAGAAATAATACAGCAATTCTCAATGCATGTCTCCCTTTACTGATTACAGGCTGTGCTGAGACAGAAATGAAACCAATTTAGTGGAAAGAAACTCCATTTGCCTATTGGACAGTGTATTTCAATGATGATTTATCAAGCTGATTAATTTTCAGGTGGTTATTTGTTCCCAACCTTTTAACTTCAGATTCTTCTTTTTCTTTCCCAAACTTTCTGTCCCCAATTCTATTTATTTTATATTGTTACATTACTAACACCATTCTCTGACTTACTCCTTTCTTTGTTCATCATATATTCCACACTTTATAATGAAGCAAGCACTTTACTAAGTGGATGATCCTGGTCCCCAAGAAGTTATTGTTTCTTCTAAGATTTCTATTTTGTTATTATTAGTATAATTCTATTATGTTATAATATTTAGTAGTATTAGTATTGTTATTATTATTTTGCATGATATGTAATACTGTTTAAAACGTTACTTACTTTGTGTATATGTACGGTGTGTGTCTATGTATGTGATATATGTGTATGTGAATGTGTATATTTGTGAGAGCCCATGTGTGCCATGGCAAGCATGGTCAGAGGGCATCCTTAAGTTTCAGTCATTATCCTCTACCTCATTTGCTGCTGTTGTGTCAAGTACTACAGGCTAGCTGGTCCTCAAGCTTGTGGGAATTCTCTCAATTCCATCTTGTCGTAGGGATTACAAACAAGTACCACTGAGTTTGACTTTTATATGATCCTGAGAAATCCAAATTCAGGTCATCAGGCTTGTGTGGCAAACAGTTTTACCTGCTGAGTCATCTGTTTAAAAAAAAATGCAATCTTGACTTTTTAATTTGGTTTTTTATTGATTTAGAGTATCTGTGTGTGTGCCCATTTAAGAACAATGTCAAGAGGACCTAAGCCAAGAACACTAATGCATTCCTGTAATCCCAGAATTAGGAAGGCCGTGGCTGGAAGATCACAGGTTTGAGGCCAGCCCAGGCTATATAGTGAGACCCTACTTCCAAAAAAAATGTTCCTGTAGTGATTTGAATATGAAATGTATGTTACAAGTTATATTTTAAATGCTTTGTTTTTGAATGGCTGACTTCCAATTCATTGCATATTTGGGAAAATTCTAGAAGATCAAGGGTTGAAGGAGAAGATGTAGTTGAAGGAACTAGATTGCTGGCAATGAGTCCAGACCACTTTATCTGTCTCTTTCTCTTTCTATCTGCTATGAGGTGAGTAGCCTCTGCTATGTACTCCTGCAGTCATGATGCTCTTCCTTACAATATGTGGAGACATGGGGCCACATGACCAAGGGTTGAGCCCTCCAAAACCATGAGACAAAATAAATCCTCCCATGATTTCTGTTAGTTATTTTTTTCATGGTGATAAAAAGCTAACCGGTCAAGTACCCAAACGAAGACATTGATATATCCTGCTATTTTACCTCAATCCACAGTTGAACAAGAGAGGAAGGAAGAAAGGTGCAGCTTCACTGCTGGTTTCAATAGGCCAGTTGTCTCAAGTATGACTTGAGTAAAGATGATATATGTACTCCATCTTATTTTAATTACATTGCCTAAGAATATGGCTTAATCCCTTTAGCCATTCACTAAAACCAAAATTATTATATGTCATTTGTTGGCAGGAAGTAGGTAGATTTACTTCTGGGTGTGAGGTCTAAGAAGAAGATGCAGGGATAGGCTTGAAGGGAAGGAGGGTGACAGTTATTTAGCTGGGCAGCGAGTAAAATATTTATGAACCTGGACTTCATGTATTTTAGCCTCAAATTCCTTCCTCTAATTAAGAGAAAAAATAGTGAAAACCATTTTCTTCTCAATTGAATGAAGAATTCTGGTGATAAATTCAATTCTTTTAGCCAGGCTTTCTTAAAAAAAAAAAAAAGTAAATGCAATGTTGTTTTATTTATTCCAGTTTTTAATTTCGTGTGTGTGTGTGTGTGTGTGTGTGTGTGTGTGTGTGTGTGTATGAAAATTTCCCAGTCAACATATTACCAATATGGTTGGTATCATCGATTTGGATATACACATACTATATACATACATAAAACTTACATGTAGGTTACTGGAAGTCAATGTGTGGTTTAGACAGAAAGTAAAGAAAGGCCAACAGTTGGTAATTTTTCTGTACTATAAAAGAGATTCTTCTGAGCCACCTGCAGCATGCCAGCCTAACCACTAGAAACTTTGAGAATGTGACAAAAGGCCATTTATTTTAAGGGCATGGAAAAAGAAACAAATTAGGTTGCAACTGGGTTCATCAGTTAGGGACCAGATGTGGTGAAGTACATGTAGGATGTGTAAGGAAAAAAAAAATTTAAGAACACAAGTGGAAAACAAGAAGATGCAATTTTTCTTGACATATCAATGTACAATACAGGCATATATTTAGTAACATCCATCTCCCTGTTCCCTGAACAGCTGTTCATATCTGATGAACATTCCTTCTTTCAGGCATGGCAAGGGAAGAATGGGTCAGGAGTTTCTCCTGTGGCTGATGAGACCTGGGTCCGGGCCTTGGATCTGTCTCCTCCCACTCCTGCAGCTGGGGATCAAGCACAGCTGGCCACTTAACTAGGCACCCAGGTCTGAGAAGGCAGAACCGTTGTTGGAGAGGTCTGTTTAATTTAGGCAGGGAGACCAAACCTGACTTAACTTGGTAGGTTAACCCCAGTTGGGCTCTTAGGACCCCTGCGAAGTTAAAACCTGGCCCCCTTCAATACTCTCTGAAAAGCAGGGAGCAGAAAGAGAATCTCTTGAAATCATTCCTCCCTCCTCTAGAGACTTTGATTCTTGAGGCAAGATTTCTGTCGGTCCAGAAGAAGCTGGTCAGTCCTTGGAAGTGGGAAAACGGAAAGGCAGCTGCTCCAGCCCAGATTCTAAGGACCAATGCAGATGAGTCCTAATGTCCTGGGTTCAGTCACTTTCTTGACAAGTGGCAGTGAGGACAGCCAGGGTGGAGAAAAATGCACTTAAATGTTGCATGTGGTTCAGTCAAGGACTGTGCCTTTTGGTGGTTCATCTATTTGTCATTTCTCCATTTAGCACTTAACAGTACATCGGTGCTTCACAGGGTGTGGTCCTCACTCTTGTCATCAGCATTAGAAACGGAAATTCTGGGGTCTACCTCATACCTCCTCTGGTAGGCACTCTCTCATTAAGTGAATATATTGGAAGATGCACTTCAAAGACAAGCCACAAAAGACTGGGATATGGACTCTCTCACTTATTGAGAAGAGATAGTGTACCTGATGAACAGCCTCTGTCATTGAATTATCCCACGAAGAGCCAATGAGAAACCTAAGTCTACCAAGAGCTAGGTGTGAGAGTGAACACAGACATGGGTACTCACTAGGCAAGCCTTGAGCTTCCCACCATGTCTCATATCCAGATTTCAAGCCATAGATCCTAGTTAAATGGTGCCGTTTTTCCTGAACCAAAGAACTGTGGGGGTAAGAAATGACTTCGAACTTTTCATTTGGATTAACTGGTTATACAAAAATATATTACTAATTATACAGCATTGTCAAAACTCTGCAAATGTGGCCCTGAAATATGGACTTTAACATATTCTCCAAGATGATTCATACTGGTAAACTGAGAAAACTTCTGCGATTAAGCCAAGACCAAGAACTTTAGAGCCAGGTTCAAATCCTAGCTTGATTACTTCTCAGCTGTAAGGGCTTGATGAGCTATTTACTTCTCAGTCTTAATGTCTTCCATAAAATGTTACTCATAATGGCCTGTACCTTTAGGCTTGTAAAGAGGATTAACTGAGTTAATATATTTAAAGCACTTAGCATATTCCCTGGCAACAGCAAGCACAAATAAATCTAGTTATGATTCATTCATTCAATAAACAAGTATAGGGCATAGACTAAAGGTAGACACTAGAATTGCAAAGATTCATGATGTGACCCACTTCCTTTGGCACTGTTGTCCTATGGAGAAGACAGTCACATAAAAGAAGAAAGATAAAGGTTTTGGGATGTTAGGATCAGAATGGCACCTTCCACAGCAGAGTGGAGCCCAGGAGATGTGGATTCTAACCTTGATGAAGGGCACTTGAAATATTGGAAAATAATATGTATTTGGCTAGGCGTGGTGGTGCAAGCCTTTAATTCCAGCACTCAGGACAGAGGCAGGGGACTCTCTGTGTTTGGGGCCAGCTTGGTCTATGTACTACGTTCTAGTCTAGCTGATGCTACAGAGTAAGACTCTAGCTCAAACAAATTGTCAAACAAAAAGAATATGTACTTGATTCCACCAATATTCCACTTCAAATTTTCTGTCTGTATAGCTTCCTTTTCCTACAAATAACAGATACTTTCACCAAACTTCCTCAGAGTAGCTATTGGCATGCAGGACCTATGTGCCTAGTTTACAAAGTAGTGATCTCTTGGTTGTCTTTTCTGCTCCTGGACAGATAGCCTGGTTCATCTAGCCTAGACTATTAGTTTTTTTTCTAGAAAGTTCTTCCCCTTGCAAAGTTTACTCCTTTCTTATTCTTTATGCTTCTGTTTAAATGTCTCATGCTTCTGTTTAAATGCCTCCTGGGATAGTCTGCCTGATCACTGTGTTTAAACAGAGGCTCCATTGTGGTGCACTTTCCATTTCCTGAGCAGTTCTAGCATTTAGCACTTACTTAATTCGTTTATTTACCTGTTGGCTATCATCTCCCTGAGAAGACTTCACAGTCTCTGGGAGGCAGTAAAGATCTGTTTGGTTCACCTTGTTGCATAGTCAAAGAGAGTGTTGGCATTCAATAAATATTTGTTATCGAATGGCTAAGTGGATGAATGAACATATTTTTTACAGCCACTGCAGCACTTTAGCATGATTTGTTAAAATGTCAATCTTAATTACAAAGGACTTTAATTCAAATTTTAGGAGACATAACTGCTAAAAACAGAAAATGTGGAATCAAATCAACTTGGGGGTGGCAGGAGGGGATGGGAAAGGACATAGTCAGTAGGCTATTTGACACTCTCCAGGTACCTCCTCTAGAGTGCTGGCACTAGGTTAAGTGCTTAATGTACCCAAACATATGAAGAAGTAATCATCATTTTTTGGGAAAGCACATTGGGAAACTGAGACTTAGAATACTTAAATAACTTGCTTAAAGTCACAGCCAATATTATGCATTTGAACTCAAAAGGTAGGACTCCAAAGTACTTGTGTTCACCGTGACCCTGCCCTGCCTCCAACGGTGTGTAGCTCACTAAGTAAACAGCGCTTGAGCTTGTCCTCCATTGTAGCCTCTCCAGATTTGATCCTTGTCCTGGCACAGCCTACCCAAAGGAGCCCCTCCTCTGGGCCCACTCCTCATCCAAGAGGCTTGGCTTCTTGGTATGGACCCAGGGTCTATCTAGTTCTTTCTTTAGCCTTTCCTTCTGGCCTATCTCCAGTCCTTTGTCACTTAGCCAGCCCTCAGAACTATCCTCTACAAGGGACCCAAAGCTGGCACAGTGTGCTGGGAACTTAGATGTAAGCGTCATTCAGTCCTCACCAGAGAACCTTTTTGCAGTAGATGGTAGTTAGCAAAGAGATCCACAAACTGCACAATGTGTAAAGAGTAAGAGACTTTGGAGCACTCAGTCCTAAGTTGATGTCATTATCAAACCCCTCCTGCCCACGCTCAGTGTTCTATGCAGAAGTGGAGAGAAGGCAGGAAGGTTTTAAGCACCAGAGGGGATGACTCAAGGAAACAAATATAACATGACCGATACAGATATGAACCCATAAGACTGTGGCAGTATACACAAGACCTGGACAGGTTCAAACCCAGACAAAATCCTAGCGCTGACAAGGGGAACTGGAAACAAAGTCTTACCACTAACCAAGAAGCTATTTGTACTTAATACTTTCTGGGAAAGAACTTATCAGTTTTCTCCAATGGAGTGTTACAGCACCTGGCAACCACACTTCAGGGCAGGCTCACACCCATGATAGCTGACCCCCAACACAAAACAGAACCAGTGTTTTCTTTTTCTCTTTTCTTCCTTCCTTCCTTCCTTCCTTCTTTCCTTCCTTCCTTCCTTTTTTCTTCCTTTTTAAAAAATTTGGTGTGTGTGTGTGTGTGTGTGTGTGTGTGTGTGTGTGTGTGTACCCTTTGACCTTTTGTCATGTTTTGATTTGTCTATTTTGATTTTTCCCCTCTGGGTTTTACTGTTTTGTTGCTGTTTTTGAGAGAGAGAACACGAAGTTGGGTGGGTAGGGAAGTGGGGAGGAACTGGGAGGAGTTGGTGGAGAGAAAAGAATATGATCAAAATATGATGCATGAAAAAAATTGTTTAAATAAAAAAATTTAAAAATAGTATGGTTATGTAGTAGAGTAGAGGCATGCACAGATAGCAACAAGATGAGACTACAACACCAGAAAGATTCCTAAGGTTACACCTAAGAGCAATACCCATGAGCATGAGGAGTAAGCTGTGGCCAAATGGTCATTTATTCAGGGTGGCCTCTTTAGCAAACCACTGGTCCCATATTTTTGGTCAGATTCCCATTCTAAACAACAGGTTTGTTGGTGCCTTCCCAGAAACCCCTAAGGATTAGCATTCATTCTCTTCCTCAAGACAGCATGCAATTTAAAGCAATTGGTATTTCTTGCTGCACTGAATACCAAAATCAGAGGAGCCAAGAAGGGACAGGTCAGACCAGAGCTCAGATGGAGGAGTTGTTGGGGGGAGGTGCCCTGCAGTTTGGAGTGGGCTTGAGAGAGTACTGGGGACAGTCTGCCTTGTCCTTGGAACAGGTCTTGAGGCAGGCTCGCCATTAGCACCAGCTCTCCACAGGCCACAAAGAACAAGAAAAGAATCAGGTTATCCGGTCTGCAACAGCTGCATTTTCCGCTCTTCATGAGGAATTATTGGGGCAGCAGCTCTGCTAGGCTATGGCAGGCTTAAACCCTCAGTAGGAGGGGACAAATAGGAATTATGCCACCATGAGCAATTCCCTGCTCAAGGCTTATTTAAAGCCATAATGTGTATTTTTAGTCTACTTTAGTGAGCTTCAAATAATCAGATTTTCATTGACATAAGGCCTGTGTTGAAATTTGCATATAAATACATTAAATATATTTAATGATTAGTTATCTTTCTATGCTTTTCCTTATTTTCTGAGCTGCCCACAGGTCTACCATGTGATCTGTGTTGAGGACATGAAAAAAAAAAGTCATCTGAAGAGACAAGAGTGGAGGTAGAAACATGTGCTAGAGGTTGACATACTAGGGTAGCTATAAAGAGAAGTGAGTTTCTAATTTGAAGAATGGCTCTGTTTGATTAGATGTCAGGTTTTCAGAAGGATGGCTCATCTAAGCCAGGAGAACAGTCTCTACCCATGCATATTTGATTGTATTTTTTACCCATTCAGAAAGATGCCAGGCATTGTGAAAATGACCTGAAAATTTGCTCCTAAAAAATCCAGGGTTTGGATTCATCCAAGGAAACAGCTCTGGAGCATCCAAGGTTATTTGGCTAACTAGGTCTGTGGATAGGATGCAGAGGTCACCAAGCACAAATGGTTTGGATGTTCATGGAATGTATTTAGCTCATAGAAGTAGATCTGGGTGTGCTTTAACCTCACTTGGATGACTGGAGAAGTACTTTAAGGTTTTCCAGGGTCTCATAGTTATCATTTCGAGCACCACAAGTTGTGTACCATAACAATATAGAAGCACTAGAGAACAAAAGAAATATGTTTAAAATTCAGTTGACAGTATGGAAGACAATACTAGGTATCAGAAATTGACTTTTAAAAAGTTCTGGCACTGTTGGGAGAGAGTTGCACAATGAAAACTGCTCAAATCTAATGTGGAAATTGGACTGGAATTACAGGAAGTGTCCTAATTTCATTACCTTCTACAGTTGACATTTCAATTTCTCATTTTCTCTCAGTTACTCCCCATCTATAAATGGATCTACAAACACTAATAAGGCCTCACACAAATGTAGCTACTGCTTCTTGTAAACTCTAGCACAAAGTCAGTTTTATTGTGATTATGTCTTTCCCTATCTTGTTTTTCCTTTTAGCATGAGTTCTAGGAGACTGTATGTCACATACACTTCTATTTGAGGAATCCAAGCTTTTGGGGGGCATCAGCAGCTGCCTAGATACAGACACAAGGTAGAACTGCCAGTTCTTCCACCAGGGGTCAGCAGAACTTCTATGAGGCTTTTAGTACAGCCAAACTAGGAGAAGGGCAAGTTCTTGTCACCATTTTTCCCTCAGAAAACACCCTTAGAAGGCTGTCCTATCACTGGAAATAGCAGCCAGTTCCAAGTTGTCAAACACAAAAGGACACAGCTAAATATGACTTAGCCCAACATGTCAGTTTATGGGAAAACTGAAGTTAGTAGGAGAGAGACTTCACTGTTTCAACTGCAATTGCAGAAAAAACACTAACCAGTTATCATGACTCATTAGCAGCCATTAGCTAATTGGCCAGTGACAAGTCTGTTTGTCATAATTTCCTTATCATGAAAATAGGACTTGAAGTTTGTGTCCTCTTCCTGCCATTGTCCTGGTGTAAAGAGTAAAGACTTTAAAAACTACACATTCCATATACAAACTTGCAGGGCTGAGACCGTGTAAGTTAGCAGAGTGTTGGCCTAGTATGCAGGAAGCCCTGGAATAGGACTCCAGTACCACATAAATTGAGTATGGCGATGCATAGCTGTAATCCCAGCACTGGGGAGGTAGAGACAAGAATCAAAAATTCAAGGTCATATTTGGCTATCTAACAAGTTTAGAGGTCAGCCTACTTTTAACCCTATCAAAACAAACCAACATTAAACTTGACTCTCAGACCTACTAACTAGAAGGAGCTGTTAAAAATGGAAATCAGATCATATTACTCCCATGCTAAAAATTTTGTAAAGGCCTTACCCAGGAAATAAAGCATCAGCATATGTGGGATCTCTCCAGCTTCTCTGCCCCAATTCCCAGTCTCTTGGTCCTGTCTTCACTATTGTCCACTCACAGCTCTGTTTCTGCAGATAGATACTGCAACCCAGCAGTTCTCAACGTGCTCCCAGAGCTTGGAAACCTTAGCAGCCTTGGACCTCGTAGGGAAGTTGGTGAAGAAGTAAATTCTATTGTCACATTCCAGATCAACAAATGCAGAAACTCTGGAGATGGGAGAGACTCTGTTGTTTGTCTTCTAAACAGTCTACACCTTGATAGGAAGGTCTTGTACATATCCCACAATGCACAGGACTGTCCCTTTCAACAAGGAGAATCAGAAGTTCAAGAAATCCTGACTGGAGTCAAACATTTTCCTTTGTAAAAAAGGTTATCATTTCCTCTCCAACCTTTCGATGCTGTGGTGGCATTCAGGAAACCCTCCTGCCGGGGCATTGTGGATGGCACAGAGTCCCGGACTGTTTCATGTATCAAGTTAACTATACCATCACCTCATATTAACCTTTATTGTGTATGTGAGAAAATAATTAAGATCTACTTACTGTATTAGATGGGCTTTGTGGTACGAGCCTATAATCCCGGCTTCTGGGGAGGCAGAAGCAGGAGGATTTCAAGTTCAAGGCCTACCTGGGAAACTTATAGAGACCCTGCCTCAAAATTTAAAATGTAGGAGAGCACTTTTAGCCTGCTTAGGGGTTATAATCTAATTAACATCATTTCCCTCTTCTCCTTCCCAGCTCCAAACCCTCCCATATACCCGCTTGCTCTCTTTAAATTCATAGCCTCAGTTGCTAATATATTTACATATATATATTTATTTATATAAATTAAGTTTTTAATTTATTTTGTTTTGAGGATACAGGTAATTGAAACTTTCACAAGCTAGGGGAATGCTCTACCACTAACCTGTAACCTGGGCTCAAGGCTTTTTGATTCAACATATAAATCAGATGATGTAGTATTTGTATTTTTGTGTCTGGTTTATTTCACTTTGTATATTAATTTCCAAATTTATCCATATTGTTGTAAGTGGGAAATCTCCTTCCTCTTACAGTTGGATAATATTCTACTTTATATGTACATTTTTTTTGATCCATCAATGAACTGTCCATGTCTTGGTATCGTGGATAATGCCACAGGGAACATGGGTGTGCTGACATCTCTTTAACACACTGCTCTCATTTACCTTGCCTTGATACTGAGTTGAGTCATGGGATTCCTGGATTACGTGGTATCACTTGTTCTATTTTTATTGTTTTTAGGAAACCTTTATACTGCTTGCTAAAATAGTATTAATTTACATAAGCACTAATGGACGATGAGTTCCCTTTTCTTCACACCTTTTCCAAAGCTTGCCACCTCTTGTGCTCTTGACATAGCCATTCTAGTAGATGTGAGTGGGCATCTTTTTGTAGTTATAATTTGCATTTCCCTGATAATTAGTAATGTTGAACCCCTTTGAATATAGCCATTGGGGCACTTGTGTGTCTTCTTTGTGAAAATGACTATTTAAATCCTTCCCCCACTTTTATTTTTGCTATTGAGTTTAATGAACTACTTGTATATTTTAAATATGAACATTCTTTTGATGCGTGGTTTGAAACTATTTTCTCCTTCCATAGGTTGCCTTTTCATCTTGTTGATTGCTATTTTTGCTGTGCAGAATATTTTCTTAGATGAGTCTCTTATTTTTGCTTTTGTTGTCTGTTCTTATTAGATCTTTTTCTGCAACTTTGTCTAAGTCAAATTTTTATTATTCAATTACTAGTTTATTCAATCCAGTATTTGAATTCTACCTAAGTTTATGAACTCCCCCAGGCCCGAACGATTAAAAAGTAAGACTGAGGTTGAGGAGATAGCTCAGTGGTTAAGAACAGGCACTGATTCTTGTAGAGGAGCCAAGTTCAAATCCTAGCATGTACATTGGGTGGCTCACAGCTACTTATAATCCCAGCTCTAGGAGGATCAGATGCCTTTAGTCTTCACAGGTATTTGTAGTCTTTCTCTCTCTCTCACTCTCTTTCTCTCTCTTTCTCACACACACACACACACACACACACACACACACACACACACACATACTCAGATAAAAATAAATCTTAAAATAGTAAGACTATTCCTTATGGTTAAACAGCAAGAAAAAAGGTATCAAGGCTGGAGAGATGGTTCAGCAGTTAAGAGCATTTGTTGCTTTTGCAGAAGACCAGAGCTCAATTATCAAAGCCTCACAATCATCCGTAACTGTAGTTCCAGGGGATCTGACATCTTCTTCTGACTTCCATGAGCATCCATGTGGTACACATACATATACGCAGACAAAATATTCATACAGGTAAAATAAATATTTAAAACCAGATATCAGAGCCAGGTGTGGTGGTGCACATCTTTAGTCCCAGCATTTGGGAGGCAGAGGCAGGCCTTGGCTACAAATTGAGTTCCAGGGACAGCTAGGGCTGTTTCACAGAGAAACCCTGTCTTGAAAAAAACAATAAAATAAAATCAAATTCAATAGGAAAGGAAGTCTGATGAAAAAATCGTGTGGGGGTGGAATGGGGGAGGGCTGCACTGATAATGCCACTGTAGAGGTTACTGTGGATTGGAGCTGGGATTTTGGAGTGTAGAATATGAGCTAGTGACATTTATTATAGAGACATCCAAAGTTTCTCCCACAACATAAATTACTATGGAATGTGAACGTAACAATGTGCAGGGGGATGAGAGGGTCCATCATATTTAGGCAAGAAAAGCAAGGAAGCCTGCCCAAACAGGGAGGGAACAGTCCTACCTTCTACGGGGTTACAGGGTGGAGGTATTTGACACCCAGGTCTAAGCAGAAAGAGCTTGTTCATAGCAATCCGGGGGGAGAGTTGGGGTTTCTGGACTGGACAGATCCAGTCACTGTCTTTCCTTGCATCATTCTCCTCTTATATGGAAGATAACTGAATTCTGACTCTTGTTTCCAGCTTGTCTAAATCATGTGGTGGGGAACAAAGTAAATCTTAAAAGGCTATCTCGTCTTTGGCAGGTCCAATGGGCAAGGACTTCAGGAATGCACAATATCCTACCCACGTCCATTCCCTTCCCTTCTTTATTAAACAAATCTGAAATAACAAAGGTTGAAAACTTTCCATTCTGCCTCATTATAACTACCATGGGTACATAGCAGGCTAGGGTTTTCAGTAGCCCAAGGGAGGTAGGGATGTGTCTGCTCCCAGCTCAGTCACTCCCACAATAAACAGTCACTAAACAGCCTGGTGCCCTAGGCAACTGCTGTCCCGCTTGGTCCGGCTGAGACTAGGGTAGGAAATGTTGTAAGCCAGAATTCAGGCTCTGAGGCCAGGTAACGCTTGGGAGTAGCACACCTTCGAGGTGCTGGTGGTTTCTTTAGAAGAGACAATGGCTTGCTTGGGGCAGGAGAATAGAAGGTCAACTGAACGAATAACAGTGACACATTCATTGTAAATAAGTTTTTGTTTTTGCTTCAAAGGTCCCCGTCTACAGCTAGGGCAGATGATAACACTACAAGAAGAATAACAGCACCAATGGGGGCAAAATGAAATGGCTTCTCTTTAGTCACTGGGACCCTCCCGGCCCAGGGTCAGTGAATAGAACAGGTGGGAGGGATTCAGGAATGGAAGAGGGCTCGCAGATCAGAAGGATTCAGGAGGTGTCTTCTCACACACAGAGGCAGGGATCGAGAACTGCAACAATTCTTTCGGACCGTGACAATTCCTCTTTATTGTCGAGGATTAGGCAAGGGTGTCTCCGTGAGGAAGACAGAAAAATGGGTGGGTTCTATAAGGGGAATTAGGAAGACCACTTATTCGTTCAAAAGAAAATACAAAAACGCTGGGCCTCAGCGGGTCGAAGAGTCGGGGAGAGACATCCCGACCAGCGCTCGCTTTCCATGAAGTCCCCACCCCCCTCCCCTCTCTTCTCCATTTTCCGGCATCCTTCTCCAGGAACCGGTCCTCTCAGCCTCCTAGCAAGGAGACGTTCCCGACTGGTGGAGACCAGGGGCATCCCGAGCAGTGTGCTGCCAGGCACGTCCCCACTTCTCCGCCTGCGCCTGTAGGGGTCCGCCCGGTCCAGGTGGTGGTCCGGCCCGGCGTGCCGAAGACCGGCGGTGGGTGACGCCCGGCGCTGCGCCCGCCGCTCGTGCGCTCCGGGGTCCCCGCGCCCGCGCCGCGCCGGCGCCTCTGCCGGCCGCCGGGGGTTATGAATGGGCGCAGCGGAAGCCCCGCCCCACCCGGACGTGACGCCTGGCCAATGGCAGCGCGGGCTGCGTGGATGGATGAGGTCAGCGCTGTCGTGTCGGGAATGGAATGTGTAAGTGTAACATTCAGAACCGGGTAACATTCGGCGACCGAACGCGGCGGTCGGCAGCGATAGCGCGGGGCCTGCGAAGCGCCGCTCGGGGCCGGCACTGCCCGCGGGGAGGACGCGCCGCCACCGCCGCCCCGCGTCGCCTCGTGCCGCCGGCCGGGCCGCCGTGCGCCCGGGGAGCCGGCCCCGTGAGCGCAGGAGTAAACACCGGCGGAGTGTGGAAGCCGCTGCAGACGGGAATAAAGAGACATGCAGGGATTTGTGAGGTTACGGCGCCCCAGCTGCAAGATGCACTAGCCGGCTGAAGCCGGGGCGGGCTGACTTGTTGGAACCGTGGTGCTCTGCACCGGAGTGTGGATGAGTTGAAGTTGCTTTCCCCGGGCTCGTTCTCCACGCCGCCGAGAGGAATCCAAGCGGCGAGGCAGTCACTTCGTCTTGCCATTGATTGGGTATCGGGAGCTTTTTCTTCTCCGCTCTCTTTCTTTTCCTCCGTCTTGTTGCATGCAAGAAAATTACAGTCCGCTGCTCGCCCGCCCTGGGTGCGAGATCTTCTGCCCGGCTCTCTCCCGTGCATTTTGCAGCCCAAAGATGAAAGACCGAAGGGGAGAAAGTTAAAGAAATCGCCCACATGCGCTGGATCAGTCCACGGCTTGGGGAAAGGCATCCAGAGAAGGTGGGAGCGGAGAGTTTGAAGTCTTTACAGGCGGGAAGATGGCGGACTGGAGCTGAAAGTGTTGATTGGGAAACTTGGGTGATTCTTGTGTTTATTTACAATCCTCTTGACCCAGGCAGGACACATGCAGGCCAAAAAACGCTATTTCATCCTGCTCTCAGCTGGCTCTTGTCTCGCCCTTTTGTTTTATTTTGGAGGCGTGCAGTTTAGGGCATCGAGGAGCCACAGCCGGAGAGAAGAGCACAGTGGTCGGAATGGCTTGCACCAGCCCAGTCCGGATCATTTCTGGCCCCGCTTCCCGGACGCTCTGCGCCCCTTCTTTCCTTGGGATCAATTGGAAAACGAGGATTCCAGCGTGCATATTTCCCCTCGGCAGAAGCGAGACGCCAACTCGAGCATCTACAAAGGCAAGAAGTGCCGCATGGAGTCCTGCTTCGATTTCACCCTTTGCAAGAAAAACGGCTTCAAAGTCTACGTCTACCCGCAGCAGAAAGGGGAGAAAATCGCCGAAAGTTACCAAAACATTCTAGCGGCCATCGAGGGCTCCAGGTTCTACACCTCGGACCCCAGCCAGGCGTGCCTCTTTGTCCTGAGTCTGGATACTTTAGACAGAGACCAGTTATCACCTCAGTATGTGCACAATTTGAGATCCAAAGTGCAGAGTCTCCACTTGTGGAACAATGGTAGGAATCATTTAATTTTTAATTTATATTCTGGCACTTGGCCTGACTACACCGAGGACGTGGGGTTTGACATCGGCCAGGCGATGCTGGCCAAAGCCAGCATCAGTACTGAAAACTTCCGACCCAACTTTGATGTTTCTATTCCCCTCTTTTCTAAGGATCATCCCAGGACAGGAGGGGAGAGGGGTTTTTTGAAATTTAACACCATCCCTCCTCTCAGGAAGTACATGCTGGTATTCAAGGGGAAGAGGTACCTGACAGGGATAGGGTCAGACACCAGGAATGCCTTATATCACGTCCATAACGGGGAGGACGTCTTGCTCCTCACCACCTGCAAGCATGGCAAAGACTGGCAAAAGCACAAGGATTCTCGCTGTGACAGAGACAACACCGAGTATGAGAAGTAAGTAAGGGCTGCTGTCCTTCGTGGCTCAGTCCTGGGCCCTAGGTGTCTGAGTCCAGGTGTGAGGCTGGGGGTTGCGGGGTGGGGACAGAGAAGCCCTCCGTTCTGTTGCTTCCTGTGCTGTGCATGGGACTCAAAGCAGCCTGGCTCCAGCGTGGGGACCAGAGTTGGAGCTTCCCAGGCAAACTCGACTAAGTACTTTCCCCAGTCAAGTGGCTAAAGGTGTCTCCCTGATACTTTGATAAACATTCAGGACCATGTATCTTCCGTGAATTGTACGGTTCTGATCCAAGTTTGGAAACTTCGCTTTACTGAGGAGTACTAGAGAGTGTTTGTGAGGGAGTCTGGAGACCGGGAGCGACACTGATTTTACCCACGTTCACAGACACTCTTCCTCAAGCTTTGTTTTCCTGGTGAACATGGGTACCTGTTCTTCTTGGAGTTTGCTAGGCTTGCATTTTCATCTCTTTTCTAAGCTTCAGATTCTCACTAGCTGGGAGAATATTCAATCTTAGCTACCCAACTTGTGACTCTTAGTTCTTCTACAATGTTTATTGTTTATTAAATGTAAAGTGTAAGTTGGTTAGGGCCTGTGGCCTCAAATGTATTCATCACTCATTCATTCATTCATTCATTTGTATAAGCCCAGTCTTCCTTGGAGAAACTTTAAAAATCTGGGCCTCAGGCCCACTGCTGTAAACTACCCTTACTAATTTAGATTTCCCCTTCTTCTTTGTCTTTATCTATTTGCATATAAATGTAGACTGTTACTCTTTGAATGGGCTTGCGATGCCTCCTTAGCCTCTGTGGAGTGGAGAGTTTTGTCTAGTTGCTAAGTAACTGAGTTGGTTACTTTGTAGCCCCTTTCAGTCCTCCTTTTCCTTGTCTTTAACAGTAGCTGACACACAAGATTTCAGGTCAAAGTTAGAATCCACAAATCTGCTTTAAACTGAGACTGGAGGGTCAGTTTCCCGATAGCTGAGGTCAGTGCCCCAGACTCTCACTTGTGTCTGGCTGGGAAAGAGTTAGTGAGCTCCTATGGTGCATTTCCACTTTACGCCAGTTAAAAATCAGAGCAGCCTTGTGCTTCCCAGGGAAGAAAGGGGAAAACCTCTCAGTTGAGTACAAGAGGAACTGGCAGAGGTTGGCAGGTTGTGCAATTGATTCATGAAATGCAGACTAGGGGAAATGCTTCCTAAACCTGATTGGATCAGGAAGGGGTAGGGTGGGAACGGGGCCCTGAAATGAAAGGTTTGATTGTTGACCATGGATTCCCTCAAACTCTCTGGTCTTCCTGGGAGTGATTGCAAGGGAAATTAAAGTCCTCCCAGACTCTAGCATAGAGAATGAGGGAGGAAGTATTAAGCACTTGGATTCTTCCTCCAAATCCCTTAGGACCTTTTCCATTTCAAGCGTAGGAAAAGCCCGAGGCTAGGATCAATTGTGAATCTATATTTTCTTCTTACTCAAGGAAGTTATGTGTGAGTATTGAATGTTGTTGTAATGGAGTAAAAACAATTTCTTTTTCCACAAAATACTCTTAAACTATGGTCAGAAATAAACTGCTTTGTTTAGACGACATGTACTTTGACATATTCCGGGAGATGCTTGAGAGAAAACAGTGCCTTCCAGGAATTTCTTTGGCTGGTGTGTGGTAGGGTAATTTGATGAGAGGAGGCTGATCTTTTGATGTCTACTAAAGCAGTCTCACCAAATTGTATAGAAAGATCACAATGTTCTTCCTTTTGAAAGAGCAGGTGAGACTGTGCCTTATGAAACTTGACATGTGTTTGGGAAATATCCTGAGTCCTGGACCTTCAGTCTTTATCTTCCTGTGGTCTTTTCCCCACAGTAAATGTTAATTCTTTATGTTTTGTGTAGGAAGCTTACTTTCACTCTTCTAGAGAGCTGGGATGAAGGAAGGTATGGTTGATTGGCTTCCCTGCAACTTAGTTTTGCTCACTGAATGTAATTAATTTTTCACCTTTCAAGTGATTGGGCCAGGAAATCTGACATCTTCCGCTTTTTCTTGATTTACCTGGGTCTCTTTGGAAATGTGGCATTTAGAAGGAAAGCAAGTTTGCTTTTTCTCCTGAGCAGGGTTTTCCTTGGTTTTATGTTCCCTTTTACTACCCAACTTGTGAATGTTTACTCCTTCCAGCCCTAACTTTGCATAATAGGTTAGTAGTGCAGGACACTGGAACTCAACAGCCCGGAATTCCTACAGTTTTAACTCCTTTCCCATCTTGGATTATCAGAACTGTTACTTGTAAATATTATCAGTTTTTGCTTTTGACTTTGGAATACATAGAACTGAAACAAGAATGGAAGCAATGAGTCGCATAGGAGGCTCACCTGTGGTACACTCTGAAGTAAGAGCAACTGATTGTGATCCTAACACTGTTGCACACAGAGCTCCTCAGCCCCACTGAGGCTAACCGTAACCAGGCCTCTGAAGAGGAAGAGATACTGAAGTCAGGTCCTTGAAGCGGTCCTTGAAGGCTTCTTATGTAGAATCATCTCTTGAGTTGACTTCTCCCCAGGTAGTAGGCTGTTTCCAGGATGCCCTGAGCATTCATTTGGTAATGGCTTATAAAAAACAGGATCAATTTTCATCTACTTCTCTTCTTCATTAGCAAGTGCCTATGAAAAGGTTTCAACTTAATTTGCTTCTGCAAGCAACCTCATACAAGTCTGCTTTGGACACTGGATCTCTGGTAATTAGATTGAAAATTTATGGCACCTTAGGCTGATAACAGAACATAAGCAGATACTTCAACTCCAAAAATAGTTGCTTTTAGTGATGATCTGTGATGCCGTAGGTTTAAAGTGAAATGGTTGAGGATCCCTATCCCATTTGTGATTTTGTGAAAAGTCGCACATTGATCACACCAGTGTAGAACAGCTACTTGGAGTGAATGAGACTATTTTTGTGCTAGAAACAAAATTAGTTCCTGTAAACTTTGACCCAACTTTCCAAGATTATATTAAACACCCATTTTTTTTTTTAAATGGTGCACATAATTTTTAGTAGTTACATTTCTTTTTCTCTTTTTTTCCTGAGAAAAGTTTTCTCTGCATAGCCCTGGCTGTCCTGGAACTTGCTCTGTAGACCAAGCTGGCCTTGAACTAAGGGATCCGCTTGTCTCTGCCTTCCAAGTGCTGAGATTAATATGAACACCACCACACCTGGCTTTCAGTTACATATCTTAACAGGTATAGGTGACACCAATTGAAATAAGTCACTGCTGGGATTTGGTGTTCTGGAGTGAGGCCTTAGAGAAATGCTCTCCATTTTAATCCTTTGGGCTTCTCAGGCATCCTTACACAATGACTATGTCTTCACATGAATGTCACGCTCAGATCCTCTTGAAGGTCATTATTAGACTATCTCAGACAGAAGGTAACAAGAGGTAGCATCTACCTTTGACACCACCAAGGAAAAGCATGATGATTCTTTTCAAGCAGCTTTACTGAGAACAGTTGAGGCTGTGCAGATCTTTGGACCTAAGATTTGCTTCTCTTGACACCAGTTGGGTAGCACAGAATTGATAAAAAGAGACACCGTACTATCTGGTGTCTATCCTGGGGGCTTTACCTTCCCAGAACAGGATTCTTGAAAACTCTATCAGTGACGTTGTGTCAGTGACACATCACAGATTTGGGTGGATAGGGCCTGACTACTCTGCTCACAGCCACCATGCAATGTGTCTTGTTAGTACATCATGCCAGTGTGTAAGCTGAAGCCAGATGTGCTGAGGCAGCTTGTCCACGGCTTCCCAGCTCGTAAGTGGCAGAACTTGGGCTGTAGCCCAGGCTTTCTGGCTCCCATTCTCTGTCTTCTCACCATGGCCTGCCACTGCACAGCATATCAGGTCAGCTGAAGTGGTCATCAGATTCTGCAGTCTTCAGACATAAATATGGGAACTCCTCTTCAATTGAATACAATAACTAATTGTTTTTACTTAAGGTCTCCCCTATATTGGCCAGTTTTGAACTTTGTCTCCTTCCAAAGTGGAAGAATGTTTGTTACTTGAGTTTACCTTTCCTTAGCTCATTGAAGCCTTTTAACAAGTGAATTATGCATCCACTAGAATGTGTGAATGTAGGACGCAGAGGGGAGAAGCAAGCATAGTATTACATCTGATGAACTAATTAATGATCCTGTAACCAGGGGCTTTAGATCCCAGAGACTCCATACTCTCAGGCCTTCAAAATAGTAGTGCCCTAGAGAATAAAAAAAAAAGTTAGCAAGTGAGTCAGTTGTGTTTATATCAGATGTTCCTCTAATTGCTTTGCTCGAGTTTCCTAAGGAAATAATTTAGCTTTCACATGTGCTAGAAGGACCTCAATTCTGACATTTAAACTTTGAACTCCTTGAAGGGAAGATTCATGAGCATTGCAATCTGGCCTGCATGAATTCTGCATTCTCCTCTAGACTCTTCACAGTGACCTTTGCCCTCACTGAAAAGTCCCCTGCAAGGCTACTTTCTATGATTATAAAATGGACCCCCTGGGATGAGGACTGGTATGACAGTTGCCCAAGGTAGATGTGTGATCCAGTAGCATAAAAAAGACGCACTGGAAGATTTTGCTCCTGGGGCCTTCAGCTCTAGAAAGAAAAACTGCTGCTGGCTGGCATGCAGCCCAGGGCTAGAGCTTGGTGGAGGAGCTCAAGCTTAGCAGCAATCCCAGGCACACGTAATTCAAGGAAAACTGTTTTTGGAGAGTAACGTAAGTGGGGCTGTGGAGATGGGTCAGCAAGTGCGAGGACCTGACTCTGGATTACCAGCATCCACGTAAAAAGCCAGCTACGGTAGCATGCTTGTAATTTCAGTTGCTGGGTACTCTGAGGCAGGAGGATTTTGGTGTTGCTGGTCACCCAGTCTAGTATGATTGGCAGCTTCAGGTTGAGAAAATAAGATGAAGTGATGGGGAAGGACACTTGATAATGATATCAACCTCTGTCCTCCATATGCACCTGTACACACTCATGCACGTACACACAAACACACGTGTGATTAAAGTTGTATACCAGCTTTTGCGGGGAATAAAGAAAATACAGAATACAGCAAAGTGACATTTACATTTCATTTCTTACCCTATTATGAGAGCTGGGCCATGTTAAAGTATGATTTAGCGCCCTACCTTTGTATTTGTATTGTTTTTACCTTTGCATATCCTAACACTGTGTCCGGCTATGTGAATTATTTAGTCAGCGGTGAATAAATCTTAACTTCATTGTTTGTCCATGCTGCCCATGTGTTGGAGCTGGAGCTACTGCATTGGTAGGCACACCTCCTGGCCTTCTGCAGGCTACTGTTTCTTTTCTTAAGTTGAAGTCAGACCTAAGTGTACTTCTGGACTTCTTTACATTATTTAAGAGCATTATACCATCCTATCAAAATGACTTTGTGAAAGTGGCATTTTTGAAAGCATAGTTTTTTTTTTCTTTAATTTGTAGCTGTATCATAGTTTATTTATATTTTCCCAACTTTTGGAGGATGAATTTTGCTAGAATGCCTGCTTCTGGATGAAGGTCTCCTTTTCAAAAACAAAAGAGGATTTGCATGCCTTTCCCCCTTTCTCCTCCCCCATTCCACGGTGGTGGTAGGTGTTTTTAAGGTGAGGTTGAGCACCCAGTTTGGGAAGTAGCCATCATTAAATGACAGCTTAGATAAACATTGTAGGTGGTAATTGGTCCTGCAGGGGGTCTTTGAAGCTCTAGGCTCCTTTCCCTTTGAAGTTTTGTTTTCGCTCTAGCCAAAAACCTTCCGGGTCTCTTTACGGTGCTGGCAGCCATAGAGTGCTGTCTCCAAACACAATGCTTGCTTTCCGGGGATCTCAGGTTCTATTGACCCTGCTTGGGGGAGATGGCCCTCTTCGAGCATCTTGTTTCAGTCAGGGCTTTTGCTTCTGTTTTTGCTTTCATGATCCATGGGAGGTGAATTTGAGCAGGTTCTTCACCTCTTTTATAACCAAGGGAAGAATCCTACAACTAAGTGCATTGTTCTGGTGTCTTTAAAATCAGGCACAAAACAAAGTGAATCAACAGTGTAGCAATAGTGTATGTCCTTATTTTCGAGCCTTTTTAATTTTTTTTTTTTTTTTTTTTTTTTTTTTTAGTAATGTAACTGCTTTGGATAGCACTGAGAGATCTGAAGCAATACACACATCAGTTTTCCTTTGTACCTTTTGGTCTTCTGTGAAGCCTTAGAAAGCAGAGCCTGGAATTCTGAGCCAGGGAATAACTGCCACACAAGGATTCCAGGATTAGGTTTTTAACCTCTTAGCCTTGGGTTTTGTATCTGGAACTGGAGATTAGGTTACTAGCCTTACAGGGTCATTAAGAGGATCAAAAGAGGTGGAGTGTATGTGAATGTACCTTGTAAATGCTAATATGCTCTCTAGGGTGGCAGTGTTATTAAAACCATCTTCATATCATGGTCGAGTCAACTATATAGTGGCTCAGTTAGTTTCATAACTTGGCTCTTTTAACTGTGTCCCTGAAATAGCTCTGCTCATCTCTTCCCTCAAACTTAATTCCCAGGTAATTGGATGTGCTCTGTGGTGCTCTGGTGTTTAATCACTGCTCCATGGGATGGAGAAAGACCTGCATGGGGTCTTTAGGCTGGAGGTCACAGATGACAGAGGTAGAAGGTAGCCTCTAGGGCAGCCCTGCGGTTCCTTGATCCCATGTCCTCTGTGTCCCCTGCATTGAGAATGCAGGTTATCATTTTGCATCTGCCATTTCTAGCATCTCTGCATGTGACGAGTTACCCTATATGGATGGAACCCACTTAGCATTCTCCTTGAGCTGGCTCAGAGGGTTCTTAGGCTGCAGTGACAAGCACAAAACCTCTCAGGCCACCTCAAGTCACAGGATTTATTGTAAGAGGACATGTAACAGAAACTAATGTGAAACTATTAAGTTCTCAGGATGCAATATGATATCTGGTCAGGGTCCTTTTGTTTCTGCTCTGGCTGGCTCTTCTGTTGATCTGTGTCTACCATCTGTCATCATTTAGTGTTTCCTGAATGCTGTTGTCCAGGTGTGGTGGGAAACTAAGTCCCGTTGATTTTTCCAGTGGTGACTGTTCTTGCAGGGAGCCAGCCATTCACATTAGGCCTTACACATAGAGGCCCGATCAGTGGAGGGATTGCTCTGTCATATTACCACTTTTTACTCTACAGGTAGACACCCTGTTGCAAAAGAACAGCCTTGAAGTCGTTTCCTGGAACAGGGGACTGTGGTAGGGGAAGTTAGCTGTGGCAGGTACAGCTGAAGCTATATCCTGTTGGCACTTTCGTGTATGAACCCAGTTGACTAGTATTTATGGAGACTGTACTGTGTGCTGGTGATTGGGTTGAATCTTACTAATCTTTTTGAGCACTTAGCAGGAAAGTACCTTTGGCTCTTCACTTTATAAATGAAGAAACAGAAGCAGAGAGTCTTTAAATTGACCTACATAAGAGCACACAGGTTATAAAGATGAAGATGTTCTGACTCCCAGGCCTGTGCTCTCAGCCCTTCAGTGCTTTTGAGTAGTCCTCTCTGATAGCAATAGAACCACACTCTCACCAACTGTGGCATGTTTGATTGATGGGTGGAGTATCACTTGGGCTTTCACCTAGAATTGATTTTATCAAGTTTAGAGAGATAGTTCTAACCATTTTGGAAATCTGATTTCCCAGGTATAGTAGATTTAAAGCAGTAAATTTGAAGAGTAGGATTCTTGCAAATAGATCTGGGAAGATGGGACAACTGACGAGACAGATATAAGGGAGCAGGCCTGGGAGTTATATGTAACACTCAGAAGCAGAGAAGCCTGGCAGTTTATGAATAGTTAGGCCAGAGCTCAAGAGTATGCCCTCCACACTGCACAGCAGTGACTGTGCCTCTGAGTCCAGGGAGTACCTTGCCTATCACCCAGTAGCACTTCAGTAAATATTTGATAAGCTGCACCGTGACTGTGGCCCTGAGGCATCATTTGTGTGCACTCTTCTTTAATACAGTGGGAAAATAGTCCATTTCTCTAACTTGCTTAATCAAATGGGTGATATAAAAATATTTAGGTGCTCTTATGAATAAGCTGTCCTTCTGAAAACTACTCAGCCAAGCTCACCTTAGCACCTTGCCTGCATGCCCAGGGGATGGGCGCATGGAACTGAGATGTGGAGAAAGGAGGTAGGCTGCCCAGGAGGGGATGAGGAGACCTCTGTTTCCTAGCGTTGTCCCTGGCAGCTATGTTGAAGTATATGACACCCACACTCTTACAGACTAGAACCGATGGATGGATGGAAAGGTAGAGCGGATTCCACATGTCCTGTGTACTTTCCAGTGCCCTGAGAGCTCATGAAATCATCTGTGCTGTTGCTGTTGTAAAATAAGATCACACACTACCTCTCTTGAACAACCAACCCCTGGGGCTTCTCATTGGTAGTTGACACCTTGTGGCTGCCAGACCAGCTGTGCCTGCTTCCTCAAAGTTATCCATCCTCGAGTGAGAGCCACACCCCTTCTCCCTCTTCTTTTTCCAGCAACTTTTCAGAAAGCTGCCATCCTGCTCTTTCTCACTCCTAGAGTCACTTCCTGGACTCCTCCTGGTCTGTGCTTTCTTAGAATATTTCATGGTTACCCTAGATTTGGATTTCTATTTATTTAACTTTTTTTTTTTCCCTTTCCAGTAAATTGTGTGGATGCTGAAGGCAGGAAGCCATGGATTCATTAATGTTTTTATTTTTAATTAGATTTAGTTTATTTTTATCATTGTACACAAACATATCTGTGTGCCTATAATATGCATACACTAGATAGTCAGCAGTGACATGCACCCTGTCCTCTGATACTCAAATGGTATCACATGTTAGAAGATGCCGGATTCTTTAAAGAAAAGCAACATCATGAGAAGTACAGTGGCCCCGTGATATGGTTGTATACAATGATCTCCTTGGAGCTTCTGAGAATAGGTCTTAGCTCCAGCTGTATGATGGATCAGACTCGCTAGGGATGAAGTGCAAGGTTTCTGAAAAAGTCAGCAGCCTGTGTTTTGGAAGCCCAGTGTGAGTAAGACTAACACGTGGTTTTGTGTCTTTTAAATATGGAGGGAAGGAAGCCTCCTTGGGAATGTGGCTGGAGACTTTCCTACCATAGTTCTGGGAAAGCCCAGTGTGGAGTCAGAGGACAACTTCAGGTGTCCGTCTACCTTGTTTGAGGCTGTGGCTCTTTGCTGCTTGATGCTGTGTACCATGCTGGCTGGCTCTCAAGCTTCCAGAGAATCTGCTGTCTCTATCCCCATCTCGCCGTAGGAGAATCGGCGTAATGGCATATATTGCTGCATCTTTTTTTTTTTTTTTTTATTTGTGTTCTAGAGATAGGAACTCAAGTCCTCATTTTGCATGGCAAACACTTTACCCATTTAGTCGTCTAAAGGAGTTGTTCTAGTGAACCTGCGAGACTGTTCTACTGCTGACCATAGATTCAAAATAGACATCTATTAAGACTCAGCTCTCTTTGATGTATAAAATAGGCTTTCCAGTCTCTCCTCCAAGTTTATTTTGTTCTTTTGCTGATTTACCTGGTTTGCCTTTTTGTTTTCAAATGGTAAATTTCTTTTAGTATTTTTGAAAGGCACTTTCTCTTTCTTTAAAAAAAAAAAACAAAGACACTGTTGTTGTTGGTATGAGAATTAGTGAAACCAAATTCAGATAAAATCAAGAGGATTTGCTGCACACAAAATGAAGATATTCATGAGAACTAAATGGAAAACTGTCAGGGTCCCTTTATCATTTAATTTTAGTAGTCTCCAGCTACTAGGGCTCCCCAGTTTTATTTTATTTTCTTCTCGAGTCAGGGTTTCTCTGTCGTAACTCTGACTGTCCTGGAACTCACTGTGTAAACCAGGCTGGTCTTGAAGTCACAGAGATCTGCCTGCCTCTGCCTCCCAAGTGCTGGGATTAAAGGTGTGTGCCACCACTGCCCTTATTATAAACTCTTATTATAAAAAACTTACAAATAGATAAAAAACACCACACACCAAAATTAACCAGGCCCAAAGTCTATACAATTTATGATCTTATATACAGTTAGAAATGGAATTTGGAATGAAAGCTGTGGAGCTTCACATTAAATTTGATGCTTTCGATACCAGATATAATTTATGCACTTACTCACAACATGAACCAAAAAGTCCATGACAGAATTAGAACCTATCCTCTATTGTAACTCATATCCATTACCACAGTCAGGCCTTCCTCATCTCCTTACGTTCAGCCTTTCTCATTCTCTTTCCTTCATGTCATACTGTACCCGTATGTACATCTGTTTACATACAGACATATTTTATTGGCTAGATTCTACATGTGAGAGAACATGCCGTTTAGTTCTTTCTAAGATTTCCTCCCCTTTTAATTACACTTTCCTCCACTTTGGTTGAATAAAAATTTTGGTATCTTTTTTTTTTTTTTTTCTTTTCCATCTAAGATCTGTTAACCGGTACTGAAGCATTGCCGCAAAGCACACGGTAACAAATGTTTAATAGAGCTATCAGGCTTCTAGTGAATTCATGTGGAGATTTTTTCATTCAATTCAAAAGCATGGGGAGGGGGTGAAAGGAAGGTATACTGTTATTTCTCCTGCTGGCTTCCATTTCCTGCATTTAGAATCTGCTGTGGCTCATGGGGCCAGCACCAGGCATGCTGTATCACGGTTCTCAGGGTGTCTAGTCTGGATGATGCGCTGTAGTGCAATTACTTGAATTCTTAGTAGTTCTTAAAAACTGACTTGGATTTGGTGACGATCATATGACACTTGATTAAGTATGAATTATGTTTTATGTTCCTCCAAAGGTTGCTAAGACTATTTTCTGAAATTATGGCTAGCTCTGTGTATCTGAAGCAATCTGAAAATCCAATCAGAGGGGAATCTGACACTAAAATGCTTTTGCTTTGCTGAGAGGCAGAGAATAATTTTTGCGTGTGTGTGTGTATGTGTGTGTGTGTGAAAACACCATTTCTTATATGCTACAAGCTCCTTTAAAATTCACATCACATTTAAAAAGCTACCTTTAAACATCATGTTTTATGATGACTGTATTTTTAAGTATAGTGTAATGTCGCAAACCTTTAAATGTAGAGCATAGTCTTTTATTGATTCAAAGAGTAGAAATGTGTAATATATTTTCGTATTTGGATTGTAGCAGTATAGTACATTTTTAAAAAAATGAGCAGTGGTTTATGTTAAGATAAAATTTAACTACTTAAGCATTTAATACAGGTAAAAGATTCCAGTAGTATTTTAATGAATTTATTTTATATGTTGCTGTGTCTAAGACTCAAGTAAGGATAACATAGGGTACAAAGGATTAAATGCCAAAATAAATGATAGGCTTCAGTAAAGATAAGTGAAGAGATCTCTCCTGTAAGTTAAAGTAGGAGGAGGAGGAAAAGGAGGAGAAGGAAAGGAAGGGGATGAAGAAGAAAGGAAGAGGAAGAAGAGAAAAAGGAGGAGGAGGAGGAGAAGAAGGAAGAAGAGCTAAGAGCTAATCTGAGGAGTGTGTGAAGGTGGCATCTCTGGATCTCTGTTTCTTTCCTCTAGTGTTCCTGTGAGCTCCCTGGTGACTGGGGCTCTCAGGTCAGCACACAGTGTGTCTGTCTACAAGCTGGAAGTATGCTGGGGTGAGGGGCCAGACGACCCGGTGTTCAGTTTATTCTAAGTAGTTAAGATTAGACAGTCCCCTTTAGACAGATTAACAGTTAGATTATGGAAGCAGTCAGGCAGGGTTGAATCAATGCCTGTAATTAGGAGGCAGGAGGATCAGAAGTTTAGGGCCAACCTGGGTTACAAAATCCACCCTCTTCCCCCCAAAAAATTATGAATGTGCTCTTCATATCTTGTGAAAGTCTTGCATGGTGCAGGTGAGAAAATAGAGGACCATGGCAGTTTGGTAGCTTGCTCAATATGTAGACAGTAACAGAACATGCATCTCTCAACTTGAAGCTCAGAGGTACATGGAGGTTATGCATACAGGTTCTGGAGACTGGTGATTTAAATTGCAGTAGAGGCTCTGTCACTATTTGTAAGATCTAGGGCAGCTTCTCTGCGTGTCTTCATTTTTAAGATAGGGATGGTAATAATTTCCACATCATAGGGTTGTTATTGTGAGGATTGAGTAGGTAATGATACATGTCACAGGCTTAGACCAGGCCTTGGTGCATAGTAAACACTCAGCAAGAAGCCACAGTTCCTGTCATTATTCATCTGTCTCATTAAGACCACATTAGACTCATAATTTCAGACTTACCATTTGTGTGTGTTCATCATTCTTTTAATTTCATTTCTTTCATTTGACCTATCTGTTTACAGCTCATTACAGTTATAGTGTGCAATATGACACAGTAGCTTGCCAGTCATGGAGAAGCTCCCAGTGGTTTGGCAAGTGCCCAGAATTCCAACCACCTGTTGGAACTGTTGCCAAAAATACAGAAGATTTTCATTTTCTGGAAGTGGTTCAGCCAAGAACTCCAATCATCAGTATGACTTTGTGTCTTTAAAAAAAAAAAATTAGTTTCTTTTATGAAAGTATTTGGTTTCTCATCATTTCTATGAGGCTGACCAATGCATAGGCCTTGTTCCTGCTTCTTGCACAAACATCAAAATGGGGTGGCAGATAGGACTGTTGAGATCCCCTGAAATGACTCTAAGAGACAAACCTGTGTGTGACTGAGGAAAAAAAAAAAAAATTTTCTCACTCCAGCAGTTCAAGTAGCCAAGTGGGAGACCCCATCATGCAAATCAGAAAGCCATAGCAGGGAATAGCTCTGCACCTTCAACAGTTTGTATAGCTATTAATGACCAGTGACTCTTCCTTTTGGGTGGTTTAAGTCCTTAGCTGCAAGACCAAGACTTCTGTGTTGTTTCTTCATGTTACATTTAGGCACTGTGCACCTGTCCTTGGCGATAAAACTTGTAACTGCAGCCAAGGTGAAGTCAGGAAATTCTAGACTGTATTTTGAAGATCTGGGTGCATTCAGATGCACTGGAACTCCAATTTTCATTCTATCCCAGGAGACTCAGCTGCATTTACGAACACACACACTGTAAGAAATTCTCTATAATTCCGATTTGCTACCAAACCTAGATGTGATCTGATTGCTATTGGAGTCCATACTATAGAAGATTTTGCTGTCACTGGGTCAACTGTGTGCCTTGGATCCTTACCATGCTCAAAAGGAAAAACAAAAATAACAACGACAACAAACCCAGGTTATATATCCTGGTTGTCAATTGGACACTGTGTAGTGGCCATATGCGCTGTGAAGAGTGACTGGCGAGTGGCTCCGTAAGTGTGAGTAAGGTTGTAAGGTGGTATCTTCTTTCCCTTACCCCAAATTTGATACTGTTTGGTGAATGGCAAGGTATGTGTTTTGTGCATAATGATAATTTGGGGATGGCATTTTGTATGAGGAACATATAACTCAAGTCAACATCTCTCCCCTCCCTCCCATATCTGAGAATTTCTCAGGCTAATGTTGGATCCCCCCCCCCCCCCCCCCCCCCACTATGGCCTGGAACTCTCTAAAGACTAAGTTCCCTTTCTTCTAGTAAGTCGACTATAAAGATTCAAGTAGCAATGTGACAAAAGTACCGTATCATATTTCCAGTGAACTCATTTAATTAGATGAGGTAAAATAATTACAACTTTTGGGCTTGTCTCTAAAAGAAGAAAACACTTACTTTTGAAACTTCTAAGCATGACGGCCTGGGCGCTTTATCAGTGTTCGCTATTCAGCATGCGGCTTAAGAACTATCATTTGAAGCCTGTCATTTCAGGCCCCCTTGGGGGTATAAATAGTGTAGTGATCTTTCTCAGGTCGAGGAATACAAGTCAGCAGGCCATGTGGCTTGCCCTCTAGCCCAGGGTGTGCCTTGTTAATCACCACCTTCATCTAATGAAGCTTCTCTTAAGTATGTCTCTGTCCACATGGAGCAGATGAGATGGTAAGCTCAGAGGTAGGCTCCAGCATCTGTGGAGGGACTTCTACGATTTCCTCCTCTTCTATTCTCCCATCCTTCAGAATTTTAGGGAAGGGGGAGGCATCAAGATTTTGTGGTTTCTCAGTATGTCATTAAGGCCCAGTGAATTCTGGGATTTAGACTGACAGCTAAGGGCTCAATCTTCTCTTGTCCTATGAATCTTTCTACTCTGAATTAAAATTTTTTAAACTTTTTATCTCCCCAGACAGACTCATGCACTGCCAGCTCATTCTCCTTTGGATTCCAGAGGCTCCCTCCCAGTGTGTTAGTGTGCTTGTCAGTTAGCTGCTAAGCGTTTAGTAGAGGTTATTACATTTGATTAGTTGTGTAGTGTGGTGTACTGGGAATTGAACCTCGGGCCTCCTGGATGAATCTCTACTACTGAACTATATTCTGCCTGTAGTCTTTTTTTTTTTTTTTTTTTTTAAGTGTAAAAGTTCCCAAACCAAAACAAAAGTTAAGAATATGGCCAATTCTTGGCTTTTAAAAAATGTTTTTAAAGGGTGTTGGATGAGAGCACTTGCTGCTTTTACATAGGACCTGAGATCAATTCCCAGCACTTACATAGCGGCTCACAAGCATCTCTAACTCCAGTCCCAGAGATGTGATGCCCTCTTCTGACCTCTTCTGGCACCAGAGACACATGTAGTACACATACAAGCATACAGGCAAAACATACATACACATAAAATGTGTAAATCTTGGGGGGGGGAGAACACTAATCTTGGCTAAAGAGATGGCTCACTGGTTGAGAGCACTGGCTGCTCTTCCAGAGGACCTGGGTTTCATTGCCAGCACTCACAAGACAGCTCATACCTCTCTATGACTACAGTTCTAGGAGGGTGTGATACCTTCTTGTCTCCACAGGCACAAGGCATGCCTGTGGTGGACAGCATACATTCATGCAAAACACATGCACACGGTGTTTTAAAATAAAAAAAATGATAGGTATTTTTAGTCTCTATTTTTTCCAATTGGCAAGGAGACCCCCCTGTCTCCTGAAGAAAAAAGTTTTGGAGAGCCCTTTTTTTCCCCACCATTTACCCCAAGTAGATTTTATTACAAAGTTGTTTGTATACTTTCTGCTCTGCTGTTAAGCTGATCATAGCTTCCAATATCAGCACCATGAGAACAGGAATGGTGTTTATTTGTGTTATGTCTGTTTCCCTGGTACTTATCCTATATCGAATCCTGAAAAAATATTTGTTGAATGAGTATCTTTGGTCATGGTGTCCTGTTAGGGAAGAAAAAGAAAGATTTTAGAGCTGATACCTTGAACTCTTAATATATTTTTTGAATAAACAATCCAAGGGAGGTTGGGTAGAAAAAGAAGACTTAGAAGAGATTATTTTTTGCTCCCTTGAGGTCCAAGATCATAGGAGTAAAATTAGAGATTTACCAAAATGATGATCTGCATGCAGTTCTAAAATAACTTCAGCCTTTGTTATTTTAGTGGCAAGTGGAACCTACTTCTGGCCCGGAGAAAGCCTTATTACAGAATGAACCGCACTGTGTTGTCTGAGATGGGCAGTTAGTCCTTGGTCAGGTGCAGCTGACATTGCCTTGAAGCTGGCTTCCTTTTGAGGAGTTTGCTGAGGAATGCTTGTCTTGTGTTTTCTTCCCCCCCCCCCCCAGTTTTTTTTTTTTTTTTTGGCTGGGGGTCAGCTTGACATAAGCTAGGGTCATTTGAGAAGAGGGAAATTCAGGTGAAGAAAAACCAACAACAACAAAATACAAAATAAAACAAAAAAACCAGCACTGAGTGTAAGACTGCAGGGCATTTTCTTGATTGACGATTGACATGGGAGGGCCCAGCCCTTTGTGGGCAGTCCTGGCCTTGGGCAGTTGGTCCTGGGATGTATAAGAAAGCAAACAGAGGAAGCCAGGAGTTGCAAAGCAGTAAGCGGCACTCCTCCATTGGCCTCTGTTTCAGTTCCTGCCTCAACTTTCCTGCCTTGACTTCCTTTAACGATAGACAATGGTATGGAAGCAAACCCTTTCCTCCCTAAGTTGCTTTTGCTCTTAATGTTTATCAGAGCAGTAGAAACCTAACTAAGACAATGGTAAATCCATGGGGTTCTGGCAGCACAGTAATGGAAAACCCCTTGTTCATACCTTTGATGTTGTCACTGTTGTTCTATAGGTAAGGAGTGCCACATGCTGTGCTCAGCAAAGGTCTGTGGAGACCAGGAAGCTTTCCTAGGCAGTATCAGCTGTCCATGGAGTCTCACAGATATAACTCTGTGCTGTCCCCTCCTGGGGCATGGATTCCACAGGCTAGTCTCAGCTTCCACTGAATCCTTAGGCCACTTCCTTCTTTTTCACACAAGTGCTTCTCTGCTTCTGCCCATCCCTGAAAGGCACAAATTTGCACACTTCTTCCTGCTGGTTGCTCTCCAGCATCAAGGCTATTCACAGAAAGCTATCTTCCCATTTTTTTTTAAAAGTAATTCTCCCTTTCTTCAGCTTTAAGAACACACACACAGACACACACAGACACAGTACCCTAGTTTATCCAATGTTAGGTCTCCTATTGTCATTTAGTCAAGATCTAGCAAATAAGAGTTCACATCTCAGAGCTGGGTGTGGTAGCTCATACTTGATCTCAGCATTTGGGAGACTGAAGCAAGAGGGGCACTGAATTTGAAGCCATCCTGGGTTGAGGTTTTTGTCTCAAAGGGAAAAAAATATCAGAAGTTTGATTTTTACATTGAATTTTTAAGAGTGAGCCATGCAAAGATTATTACAGCATAAACCACAATCTGGTGAATGTTATGAAGAAGCAGACAAACCAAGATTGCAGTACTTAAACGTGACAAGTTTCATCTTACGGGAGTGAAAGCTCCTTGTGATATGTTTTCCATGCCAAGAACATACGCTGAGTATGTTCTTGGCTGAGCACATGCTTTTGATTGTCCTGAAAGTAAGTCATTGCGTGCATGGTCTTTGGGTTAAAAAGATCATGTAATTGTGTGTCAAGCCATGTTCTGCATCAGCATGTCTAGCTCTCTTTCACTCTCTTTTGATAGCTGTGAAGTATTTTCTTGTGAAAACAGTTCTTTGATTACATTATAACTGATTGATAAATATCTTTTATTCACCTCTTAGTGAATAATTAGTATCTTGGTGTTTTTCTGTTTGAGCGAAATAAATTCTGGGGTGTGTATATATGATTTCAATTTCTCCTTTTCAGTTGCTTAAATCTATTAAAGAAATCTTTGAAAGACTGTAAAGCTGTAGAAAGTGATTTAGAAAAAAATATAAAAGCAAATTAATTTTTTTTCCGTTTAGGTAAAAAAACAAAGTCTACTAGCCAAAGGCTATTGGTCTCATAGAGAGAGAAAGAAAAGCTTTCCTTGAGTTGGGGACTCTTGTGAGATTCAGAGTTGCAGAGATTGACACTTGAGTGTGGCCCCCTTAGACTCCTGTGAGTAAGGGTGCATGGGTAGGCTCGGTGGAGAGTTGGTTGGCAGACCCAGTTTCTGGCTGCTGCAAGTTACTTCCTGCAGTGCTCTTAAAATGTGCTTCGTTTCTGTCTTGGCACCAGCAAGTACAAATTGTAATTGGACAGGTGATCTCAAACCTAGGACTGGGCATAACTGGGTCTTACCATGCCTGGAACAAAAGCAAACAAGAAAACAAAAGCAGAGAGGGGGAAAAAGTAAAAGACAGATGCACCCTTTTTTATCGTGAGGCTTACTTGCTGCATGTTGAGTTTTTACTTTCTGATTAGAACTGACAGTTGGACAGATAGGATTTACTTCTTTGGGGTCAGGAAGGAGCTGTCAGATTTTAGTTTGACTGTTCTCTTTTTTTTAGGTCTCTTTCTGCTCCTCCTTCCTATTTCTTTTTCCTTTTTTAAAAGCAGGCTGATTTAACCAGATAATAGCCTTAGTTCATTAGATCCCTCTGTGATATTTGCAGATGAAGTCATAACTATGCCAGAATTCACTATTTATTTATTCCTTTGTTTGCCTATATCTACCTATCTATCTATCTATCTATCTATCTATCTATCTATCTATCTATCATCTATCTATGGCACAGGGTCTTGTGATGTAGTCCTGCTGGACTGGTACTGGCTACATATGTGAGGCTGGCCTTCAACTTCTCATGATCTTTCTGCCTCAGCCTTCCAGGTGCTAGATAATAAGCATGATCCCGTCAAGTTCATTCTCTCTCTCAACAGCTTTTCCTAGGTGGCTCAGAAGGGACCTGCTTGATTTCATAAAGAAGGTCTCATATGGGCTATGGTTCAGTACGGCTGCCTTTAAAGCATGTTGACTTTGTATTTTCTTTTCACCTCTAGGTTTTATGTTTCCATGAATGTTGGCCTTAATTTCCCCCTCACACATCAATGAATGACCTTGTTCCAGTGCCTCTTACTGAGACACTGCTCCTGAGTAATCAGCTAGGGAGTGTTTTCTTCCCCTGCCAGCCTGGAGAAGAAGGGGCATTCAGCAGTTGCTGGTTGATACATTTACTTTCTACCTGCTGGCTTTCAACAGTATTAATTTTTATGTGCTCATTGTGGATTGTGTTTAATTAAAAGCAGTTCTATTCGCAGAGGCACTTGTAGGTTTTTTTTTTTTTTCCTGAAATGAATAAAACAAATAGGCATCTGGTATTTGTTTTGTATAACACAATCCCCATAAAATGAAGAGTAATAAAACATAATTATCTGTAAAGGCTTGTTTTATAAGCCTGAGAATGGGCTTGTTTCTATCAGGGTTTTCAATTCTACTCATGGGATAAGGACTCTCTTTGTACATTAATACACAATAACAATAGCAACAAATGCTTTGCAATTACATTCATGAACCTGCCTTTATTAAACAAATGGGGTTTCTTTTGGTTATAGTGTACATGCTAAAAGGTGGACATTAAGTTCTGTCTACATAAGCACATTAGATTGGAAGAAAATATTATGTCCTGTTCTATATTCTGTTTAACTGGCAGAGCACTATTTGTGATTTATTTCCCTCAGTACAAGTAAAAAATCAGCTTTATGCATTGTTGATGAGTTTTTAGGTCCCAGACCACTCTGTAGTTTCTTCCGTGTAGGAAAGTGCACATTAAACTTTTGCATGTGTTGTGTGTGTGCACACGTGTGTGTACACATGTGTGCGTACATGTGCATGTATGTGTAGGCCATAGGGCGACCTAAGGAGTTGTAAGGTCTCTTATTGGCCTGGAGCTTGCTGATGCTGCTAAGCTGGCAGGCCAGGAAGCTGCAGCTACACTCTCTATCTCTGCCTCCCCAGTCCTAGGAGATCACGTGCATACTACCATGATGGCTTTTACGTGGGTTCTGCGGAATGGAACTTAGGTCCTCATGCAAACACCGTACTGTCTGAGCCATCTACCTTGCCCCTTACATATGTTTTTATAGGGTGGATAGACCTTCTGACCATTGGTCACTGACCTATGGTAGTATCTCGTAATTATTTTGAAAACTGTATTTATAATCTGAAGCTAAGCTTTTATCTTTAGCAAAAGAGTCTCAGCTGAAAAAAAACTCATCCAGTGTTTTGTGGCATTAAATTTAATTTCAGGGTTGGGCTCCTTTCTAAAAGTAGAAGAATACTGTTATCATGAAGAAGATGCAGAATGTGGGGAATCTCAGAATTATTAACTCAAAGGTGGACTTGCTGTCAAACTGATGGCAGGGCCTATTTCCCTTGGGGGTTCTATTGCCAGTACTATTTTTGTTGTTTCTTTCCATGAGCCTTGGAGTGGTGAATTCATCCTCTGAGGTTGTGTGCCCATTGCTGCAAGAAAAAAAGGACTGGCAGCAGAATCATGCAGCAGCGTATATCATGGTGACAGCTTTATGCGGTTGTGTGATGTTGCAGAGTCTTGTATGTGATATCGACCCTCTGCCTTTGAATCAAACCACAGGGTTTGACTGGAGAAGTGAGGCTTCAGAAATAACCAATTTCAGCGAAGTTGAGATGCTGCATAGTTCTGTCTACTACAAATCTAATTGCTCACAGGAAGGAAAAGCCCATCAATCTAATATCCATGTCCTGTTTGAGTAGGAGTTCCTATATTTATATTTTTAGCCATTGTTTCTGCACTAACTTTTTGCACAAAAGTCATGAGTACCATTCTTTTTGCTGTGAATGCAAGCTGAATGAAGTGCACAAAGGCCCTCGGTTCTCCCCCATTTCCTGATCACCTTATGGAGAATGAACAGCTTAAAATTAAGTGCATCGGTTCCTCACCCAAGGGGAAGCTGCCTATTCCAGCTTCAGAGCAACAGCAGCTTTGCGTGGTTGTTTGAAATACCATTTCTGAATATACTTGGCAACTCAAAGTGCCCAATTAAAAAGCTACGAGGAAAGAGGAAGTCGGTGGATATGCAATTAGTCCTTCAGCTTTTGAGCGTTCCTTTATGTGTGGAAGGCCGTAATATGAAATCACCGGACACAATAGCTTGGTGCCAGGTGGTTAAGGAGGAGGCCTTTGCATGATGGATTATTTCTTACTCTTAAAATGGTTTGCCTAAAGAAGTTCCATTCCCGACTCCAGAAAAATATTGGCGGTGTGAAGAAATTCTGAAGATTTTCTTTTCCACCACTAAATTTTAGGCAGTTGGTAGCGATAACTAGCCATATAAGTGGTAGAAATAAATATGTACATAGCCTTATATAAGAATCACTTAAGACTCAGGCTCTCTGTCTATCTAGTTGGCGATCTCTTTCCTCTCATTATTTATTTAATTTTTATTAAGAGAAGATGGTTGGGTACCAGAGTTTGCCCTTGCTACCATACTGGCCTTTACTGAAAAATGAAGCCTCATTGAGAAGAACTGGGTGAGTTGTATATTCTGAGATTATCTATAGTGTTTATGATAGAGAAACCAAAAACACTAAGCACTTAATAGCTTTTCTTATTTACAAGTCAGATTCACCTAAGGGATATTATTCTCTTATTTTTGTGTGTCTGTTTTCGAAATGTTCTTTGAAAATAGATTATCAGAGAGAATAAGCAGAGGTGCAGAATTTGTTGCTCATGAAAATGCAGACTGGAAAATGCTTTCCTTTTGCTCTCCAACAAAACAGGTCTATTTTATTCCAGTAGAAACACAGCATACATGCATGGCTCGTGTGCACACACTTGTACACTCACACACGCGCGTGTTTGTGTTGGCAGTTGTGATAGACAAGTGTATGTGAACATGTGACTCTTGTTTCGCAGTTGTATAAGAGGTTCATTCTACTAAAGTTTTCGGGATAGAGAATGTCTAGTGCGTGAATTGTTTTCCCCCAGTGATTTCCATGAAAATGGCATTATCTCCAACCACATTGTGAATAGATGTTCCCACATAATACACCCCAAAGTCAAATCCCCCCAAAAAACCAACAACCAATCCCTTTAAATACAGTAAATCTAAAGGAAGTATTTTCTGATGAAGCTTTTGGAGATGCTCAAAATATTGTCCCCTTTACTGATGGTACGGCATGCATCACTTCAGTCATCAGCTGATAAATTACAATCCCCTCACCATCGCGACCGTCATTGCTGTTTTTTCCTCACTCTTGATCCCACTCTTCCATGAGAGAGAGAACTCTCATGAAGGTTTTAGCAAATTGGTTTGCTTATTTATTTGAGGTGCCTGGGATTCAGCCCAGGGTCTCACTCAAGCTGCGCTTCTCAGCAGTAAAGATTCTGTGAGCTCCTTTGAGCTGTCATGATGTAATGTAGGTTGGATGAAGTGCTTGGGCCTCCAGCTGAAAGGTCTGTTAGAAATTAGGTACTTGCTGTATGTCGTTGAGGAACTGTATTTACCATGTGCTCTTTCCTCTAGTCCTTGCAAAAGCTCCACGAGGTATACATCATGCTGATCTCTGCTTGAGAGGTAAGCAAAGTGAGACTTAGACTTGTTCCATGGATTCCCCAGAGCCACTCAAAGAAAGGAAGGCAGAATTAGGATGTGAGCCCAGCTTACAGTGGGCTCTGGTACCTGAATACTTATCTGGTGCTGAACACTATACCCTGGGTTTTACCAGGATCCCCCAGAGCCTTTTAAAAACCCTGATATGCAAACAGCTAATGCCTCCAGGAGTGGGGCCCTGGGCATCTGTATTTTGTTTTAAAGGCTTCAGAATGACCCTGATATTCGCAGAACAGCGTTGAGTGTGGCTGCAATATATAACATATCCAGTCAACCTGTGTTCCCTCTAAGCCTTTGAGCCTACATTCCTGTGAAGGAGGTATATGCATGTACCAGCACGTCCTGATGATAAGCACTCTGATGAGCTACAGCTCTCCACAATTCGGCTCTGTAGTGATTCTGCTGATACAGGTCTCACACTGGATCAGGAGATACTATCTGCGGGCAGAGACACTTCAGTGAGTCCTCTTTATTTAAGTTTGGAAGAATTCCTTGTACTTTCATTCATAAACTTGTGTAAGTAGCAGACAGGTATAGTTTATTTATTACAGATCTTGACTCTTCTCTATTCAGGGTGTCTGAGGAGGCATGGTGGTTTGTCAGTGGTCTTTGCGGTGCTGGGGATTGAACCTATTGCCATACACATGCTAGGTGAGTGCTCTAGCACTGAGGTATATCCCCAGCATTATTGTCTTCTATACTAATGGGATTATAGGTCTGGGCAGGGTTTGATAGTGATATCTTTTATTCTTATTGAGGTCTATTGACCAAAAGCTAATGCTTGCTTCCCAAGCTTCGAACGTTTTCTACATTGTGAACATTTTGTATAGGGCTTCTTCTTGTGTGGTGGGTGGTGTGTATATCAATCTGAGAGTCGCTTTGTAGGAGCCAACTAATTCTAGCTTCAGAGGAGGACACAAACTTCAAAATACAGTGTTAGTTGTGGGATTCTTTATATTCAGACTGGTTCAGGTCCGGGTTGGCCTTGACAAGTGCAACATTAAACACTTAATGGGTGGGTGATTACCAACATAATAAGAAGATACATTTATAACAGGTAATTGTTGCAGTGGAGACTGGATGGAGAGTACTAAGTAGTTCAGTGTTCTCTAACTGTTCTTTAATTGTGGAGAGTACTATGGATTTAGTCATTCACGAAATGAAAATACATTTATTTAACACTTTTTGTCTTGTAGGCGCATTCTTATGTCTGAATTTCTGGCTTGTTTGTTTTGCAACAGAGTCTCACTATAAGCCCTGGCTATTCTGGAACTATAGATCAGGGTAGCCCCAAACTCACAGAGATCCCTACTCCTCTGCCTCTTGAGTTTAAAGGCATTAAAGGATTAAAAGCATATACCACCACACCTGGCATTTAGGTCCTCCCTCCCTCCCTTCCTCCCTTCCTCCCTTCCTTAATCCTTCTTTTTGAGACAGATTTTCTCTGTGTAGTTCTGGCTGTTTTGGAACTTGCTTTGTAGACCAGGCTGGTCTCAATCTCAGAGATCTGCCTGCCTCTGCCTTTCAAATGCTGGGATTAAAGGTATGAGCTGCCATATCCAATTTTATGTCTGAATTTCAAAGTCAGTGGTTCAAGTTCAGAGTTTATCTAAGAGCGTGGTTATATCTGGAGAAGGAATTTTCTCCAAATTGCATGTTTAAAATAAAGAAAAAGTCTGTCTCTCCCACCCCTAAACCCTACCAGTTCTACTGTTGATTGGCCTTGTCAATCAGCTACAAGAGCTATGAAAAGGTTTTGGGCCATAAGAACATACTCTGCTTTCCCTATGGCAGAGATTGAGAAGGAAGTTTAATCACTAGCTCCCACCTTTACTGTTCCATCAGCATAAACTTAATTCTTACATCTCTATAAGTTGGATTTTAAAAAAAACAAGCAAACTGTGGCCAGTCTAGTATATATAATTATAGTTAGCTTGATTTGAGTTGCTTTATTTGTAGGTTTAAGACTCAATTAGTTAATTAAGTAATAGAATATTGATGACTTACATATTCTAAAATTGTCCGTTCATTTTTTTGGTAGGAGAGACTGTGAGCATTTGGTAGAACATTCTTGTTTCTAAGGACGTCATAATGTTTTTATTCTTGAGGAGTGTTATTCGCATTTGTGCAATTGGAAAAGCATGAGCAGATCTTACTGGAAAAATAATGTTAAAATTTTCCCAGGAATAGTGTCAGAAGGTTTGTAGCTGCCATGGTAAGACATCCTTTCATGGTGTCTGGTTTCAGAATATTTCCAGGTGTGTCGTCCAGGTGTGACAAACCATGCTTCCCAGGACATTGGGGACATCACATAAGAATTGCATTGCATTGTACACCGGGCAAAGCTTTAGAAGTAAACACTCCTTGGATACAGACCTCTGTTAAGCCATCTACTATTTTTAATGCATTTTGCTATTTTGGTTATCTTAGGGTGAGAAAAGCCACCCTTTTGCCTTAGTGTGAGGTCATGTGTAGCTGTCATTTCTGTATAATGGACTTGATGATGTTATGGTTTTAAAATAACCGAAAATTAGCATTCCTCATGCCCGTGCTTGTGACTGCAGCGCTCTATTATTTTTATATTGTTAATCACGCTCTTCTTTTGTCTGTTACCATGTCCCCTTTCCCTCACGTGTTAAATGCCGTAATTTAATACACCCAAATAATGCCTGGCTCAAATCTTGTAACTTTATCATTTTTGTTTTGTTCGAGCTTTCCTAACAATGTTAAGGGGTAGGCAAGTGAAGTGGGGGCTGGTTGAAGGAGGAGAAAATGGAGCAGTTGTAATTCTCCAGGGACAGAGTAAGAGATTGTAAGTACATTAGTGGTAGGAGGGCTTCTGCCGAAAATGTGACCCTACAATTAAATGGAGTATTAAAAGCATGCCAGCATCAATTCATTAAATGGCAATGGTGATTTCTTTTTAAGTCCCTTTGCTCTTTCTCCTTCTGGGACTTAGTATATATAGGGATGGAAAACAGATGTGCAAAGTCCAGGAAGACTGCCAAGGGGAGGCACAGCTGTTCAAATGTCTACTTCCTCACCTTTGAGGCTGCTTCTCTGACGACGAGGCCTATGATACCTGGAGTCGCTGGGAACAGAAAATAAAGTGTCCTGAAGACGATCAGGTCTCCATCTGCAATCATCCTCTGCTTCCATCAGCATCTCCTGACTCAGTCTAAACGGCTTAAAGCTGCCTGGAGATTAAGCAGAGTTTTGTAAAAAAAAATATTTGGGTTGAGATTTTCTGTAGTCATATGCTGCTGTGGAGTATGGCAGTGGCCATGACGGTGGTTCCCTCTGCTGAGGTCTGGCAGGGTTTACAGCTATGAAAGCGCCCCATGTCCGGTCCTTGATGAGTCGCCTCGCCACAGTAAGCATACAACTACAGTTTTTCTTATCTAAATTTATTAATATTTGACAACCTTAAGTAAAAAATGCAATAATTTTTTCTCTTTAAAACAAATATAATTAAGAAAAATCAGGGTTGGTGTATGTGGCTCAGTAGGTAAAAAGTGCTTGCTGTGTAAGTTCAACAACCTGAGTTTGACCCCTTGACTACAGTAGGAGAAAATCTGTTCCTCAGAGTTGTCCTTTGACTTCACATGCAGGTGCACACACACACACACACACACACGCACACACGCACGCACACACACTAAATAAATAAATAAATAAATAAATAAATAAATAAATAAATAAATGATAAATAAATAAATAAAGCTTTAATCATTTGGTATCTTATAGCTTGCCTGACCTGGCGAGAGCCTGGCATGGAGAGTTTGAATTTAGTGGTTAAGATAGTTTAATGTCTTCTTAATCTCTTCAACTACCTAAGCCGCCATTTCCTGATGAGTATGACAGGATTCTAGTCTCTGTCATATTATAGTTGCAGTATGAATTATTAAGTGGGAAGCATTTAACATTCTGTCTGTGTAAATGCCCTCTACGTAAAAATATTATTTATAAATTTAATTTTTAAGACACCCTCCTACACACACACTGTGCAACACACACACACACACACACACACACAGACACACAATTATTGAGCTTATGCTATTAGTGCAGGCATGGGGAAGCTGGGACCCAGAGACGTGGCAGTGAAAGGAGTCAGAGTTAGCATCTAGCCTACCTCCTGCCCACCTCGTGGGTCTTAGGAGCTCAGCTTTCTGTGTAGCTGAGGATAATTTTGAACTTCTCATCTTCCTCCTCTACCTCACAAGCACTGGGATTCCAGGATGGACTACCTACCACTCCTGCCTCTCTCTCTCAGTCAAGGCTCAACTACAGCCTGCATAGTACCATCCCCTCCCAACAGCTCTTCTTTGCCACGTCTACCCACCTGGCCCCAGGCCTATTTCTCTGGGTCTTATATCATCTACCTTTGCAACTTCTTCTAAGCAGCGTGATGTGGCATAATTGTATCATAACTGGGGCTTGGTGGCCTCACTCTTGTCACACTCTGAACTCTTTGGGGATAGGGACCACTTTTGTCCTTTCATCCAGTGCCCAGCAGGGTGCCTGGATGCATTAAAGACTGCTCATTGGGGGAAAAAAAAGAAGGCATCCCATTCCATGCCAACCTGGCTTCCTTGAGTAAGTGAAGCCTTCTGTAAGTAAGCAAAGCCATTTTTATCTGATGGCCATTTCTGTTTGTCTCTACTGAAGTTTTTTTTCATTTCTGTGGAAATCTTGTGTTTCACCCCTCACCTTTACACATAGTGTGGCCAAGGTTTGTCTTTCTAATTTTTGGAGAGGTGTGAAGTACAAGACAGACTATAATGTGGGCTAAATCCCAGGCTATTCAACTCCATTGGGCTCTTTTAGCCTTCCAGAATGTTGAGAAAGTAATTAGCGGGTGAGGGAGGGGTGTTGGAAGAAGTGGCTGGGATTCTTTGTATCCAAAAGAATGTTTCTCCTTGGTGATGAGGTAGGCATTGTCGCCCTTATGAATAAATCCCTAAGCAAAGTACAAAAACACCAGCGGTCCTGCATTGTTCTGCGGGCCCTGGCTTTCAGATTGCAATACCTTGTATAAGTAAGTTTAGAAATGGGTTTCCTGGCTGGGTTTTGGACATGCCATAATGTTGAGTGGCAGCCTAACCTTTGAACTTTCTGTGTTTTTGACTTCAAAAGGAATTCTGTGCTTTAGGGGGGAAAAAGTCCAAGTAATTAATACTGTTAAGGCATAGAGGCAAAGAAGCTCAAATGTGTGGTCATAGTGAAAAGCCAAGCATCTTCTTCTCCCTTGTCTGGTTTATTTGGATGATAATTTTATTCTTAAGATGAGGAGGTCAAGTTTTCCTAATATTTTTCTCTTTTGCTTTTAATACCCTTAAGATTACTCTTTCATATGAAAAAAATGATTTTAAGTTTTTTTTAACCTGACTCAGTAATAAATCTAATTTATTTAATTTTACCTGACTCACTAATATATTTAATTTATTTAATTTTACCCCTGAAAAAAGTATGATGACTGTGAGGAGTGTTTTAGCAGCATTTTTATAGCACACGACAACTTTCATAACAAAAATAGAAACCAGTAAGGATGTATTTTAGCATAACTTTTAATGGAACTCCGAATCTTACCTCATACTTCTCCAACTATATTTTGCTGATTTTAGGTTCTCAGTATGATGCTAGGACAACTGGACTGTTGGTTCTCAAAGTACCTTGTTTTGTCTTTCAATCAAGGGTGATTTTTGTTCAATTGCATGTGCATCATGATTGGTTTTTCTAGTCTTTATTGCTTTTGAACTAAGCAAAGCCATTGTTCAGCATTTCCCTATGTTTCTATCCAATGTGATGTGATGTATATCAGGATCCAGAGGGGGATAGGTTCTTGTTCACTCCAATTTTCTTGTTTTCCCTTTGGTTCAAATAGGCACTTAATTCCTCTTTGGTGGGAATTAGGCATGATGACCACAGTGGCCTTCCCCACCGTGGGTGCCTCACTAGATGGAGGCAGGAACAAGGGGTACGTGGGAAACCTGTTCGGCTCCTCACAGTCTTAAGAATGCCTGAGGCCTAGGAAGTTGGCTCCTGGTGACCTTTTCCATGTGCTGCAAAGCCCCTGGCATTCCATGCATACTACCTTGAAAAGATAGTTTATTGCTTCCTAGAAACGCTGGACTTTGTAAGAGTTGTTTGTTTATATATAGTCCAAAATGCACTTTTTTGGAAGAAAAATGAACCTATTTATTTAACTACAACAGCTTGTACTTTTCTGTGTGTTGTTTCTTTAATTGAAAATTCTGTCTGGAGACTGATCTTTCTTCTTAAAAAAAAAAAAAAAGAGGAAATTGGAACATTGCTTTTAAGTACCTTAAAAAAAAAAAACCCTAAAATGTTTGAGACCTCTTACTATTATTGCTTGTGCTTATTTTCCATGAATAATTCTTGATTTTCAGTTTATATGAAATCAAGCAAAAATTACTTTTTAATTTCAATTTGGAACACAGTCAGTTCTATAATCCAAATACAAGATTAGTTGGGTGTGACTCAAGCTTAGGAAGATGATTGCCAGGAGTTCAAGACCATGGTGGGCTACATAGTGTGTTCAAAGCTGGCCTGGCATACATTTTAAGACCCTGTCTCAGAAAACCCAGCCAACCAGCCTAACTCATACCCACCACCAACCCAAACAATCACAAATCAAATCAAACCAAGATAAATAATTTAAGGGGGAAAAAAGGCATCTCTTAATAATCCCATCAAACATTCATTCAGCAAGCATATCTTGGACAGGTATCTTGCTCTGTGTGTGAGGATCTTCTCTGAGTCAGGTCTTGGTGAGCAATCACAGAAGATTTGGGAGAGGCGCAGCCGATGGGCCACTGAAGACTTATTCATGTTTGAAAGGGTTTATCCAAAATGGGCTGGGCTTGTAGCATTGATCTCTTGCCAAGCATGCTCAAGGCCCTGGGCCTGTTCTATCCCCAGCACTGTGGAACACATGGTCCACAAGATGGCTCCGTGGGAAAAAGCACTTTCCATGTAAGTCTGATGGCTGGAGTTTGATCCTCTTGTCTCATACGGTAGAAAGAGAGAACCAAGTATTGCAAGTTGTCCTCTGACTGCCACAAGCCCACTGTGACATGTGTCACACACACACACACACACACACACACACTCCCCACCCAAATAAGTTAAATAAATTAAAATTAAGTTAGAGGAAATAAAGAAGTACATAAATAAACCAAACCAGCCAGTATTACACAGACTCCAGAATGGAAGCACAGCTTGATTACAGTTGATCACACATCACACCAGATACTATCCTGTATCTTTTGTAGGATGAATCCAATGGAGAATGCGAAATTAGTTCTTGAAACATCGAAGATGGAGCTTTGCATTTTCTTTTTGTTATTTGTTTATTTACTGCGTGGGGAGTGTGTGCGTGGTGTGCGTGGTATGCAGCAGGGTGTGCTCACATGTGCGTGTGGAGGCAACAGGTTGACTTCGAGAATCTTCCTCTGTTGCCCTCCATCCATCGAACCCGAAGCCTGCCAACCTTAGGCAAGAAATCAGCTTGCCTGTGAGTCCTGGAATCATCTACTTCTGTGTGTATCCCCAAACTCCAATGTGAGGTGTGCCACTGCACCCTGCTTTTCCATGGGTGCTGGAGATCTGATCCTCATGCTTGTACAACAAACATTCTACCCTCCAGGCCCTGTGTTTCCTTTTTACAGTAGCCTGTGGCTTGTGTAGTCTTAGAGGTCACAGAGCTCTGTGTTGAGGACTTCTGACTTTTCTTCAAGGACCTTTGGGAACTGTGTCATGTTTATTTCAGGGTTATGTGTGTCTGCCCTGAGCTATGCTAGTGGGGATGTTTAAATCTAACCCTCAGTCTGAAGCATAACCTTGTGTTCCTTTCTCTTTCCCACAAGCAGTGTAAAAATACATTGATAAAAACCCAAACCACCTAGAATGGTAGAACATTTATGGCCTGCAATATCAACACCCCCCCACCCCCACTTAATTGTTCCCTTTAAATAATGAGTAAAGATATGCCCCATAAGAAACATTCCCTGATGCATGGTTGGTCCCCCTTGTTGGTTCATTTGGACAACCCACCAGCTATTTGAAATGCTTAAGTGAAGACTGCACATACTCTGGCTGCTCAGAAGGCAGGAGGCCTGGGATGAGCTAGGCCTTGACTGTGCCCCTACCCTGGTCTCTGCAGTCTCCTGCCGGCATTCTGAAGATTCTCTTGCACATGACCGGGAAAAAGGTCTCTGATCAGATTATTGGATCTTCATTTACTTCATCAGTATAGTCCGTTTCAAGACTTAAACCAACTTGCAGCAAGATTCAAAACAGTAACCTCTGTCACACAGAACCAGGGCACTCTATTTGAGGGAATAAAGCTTTGAAGAGACAAAATGCCCCTCAGGAGTGTAGGGTAATTGAAAACCCACCCTTTGAGCTGTAGTTTATTGTGGTCGGGAGGGATGAATGGCACCAGCGTCCACACCTACTAAACGCTTACTAGAACCCCAGCAGCCAGCCGCCCGAGCCTGAGGTCCTCCGGAGCTACAGTTTCATCCTTTTCCAGTTGGCCGGGTGCTGTGACCCTCAGCCATTTTTTTTTTCCTTCCATTTAACACAGTTGTAAAGGGATTTATGTGCTTTCCATTAGAACGTAGCAAGGCTGCTGTCATGAATATTTAATGGCCAGAACAGTTTGTTTTCTTTCCCAGCTGTGTTCCCCTCCCCCTTTCTTTTTGGAGCAATGTAAATATCTTGGCCCCTCACCCTTTTGACGGGATCCCTAAACAACGTTGGGCTTACTTAGTTCTCAAAGTTCTGACCGAGCCTGGAGGGACCTCTCCACCTCCAACTCATGTCCCCTCCTCCCGCTCTTCCTGGGCACCCTAGCAGCTGGAGGGTGGGTGGGTGCAGTGTTTGCGGTGCAGTCCTGCGCTGAGCTCAGCCTCCCCCAGGTCCCTCCGTGCTCCTCCCGCTGAGAGCCGCCTCCAGCTCCTCAGCCGGTCAGTTCCTTTGAACTTCACTGCAGCACAAAGGCCTCCCCGAGACTTAGCCGGGGCTCCCTCGGATGCATTCCTGACACTTCATGGGTCGCTGCCTCCTTTCTCTTTGAAACAGGGAAAGGGGCGAATGTCTGCGCCAGAAAATGACTTTTGAAGACGCTCAAAGATTTACCGTGTCTGGAGCAATCCCTGAACTTTTGTGATTATCTTAGAGAAACGCACTTTCCTCACTGGTAGATCACCCTTCAGCCTTCTTCCTCCCCCCACCCCTGCTTTTATTTAAGGAATTTCTCCCTCTCAGTCTCAGTCCGTCTCTGCCCAACCCCCACTCTGAATTTCCTTTCATTCCTGTGGGCTTTGTCTATCCTTGTGTGGGAAAAGGTGAGGCTGGGAGAGGGGGCTGGGGAGCTCAAGGGTTAACTGAGAAGGAGGATTCTGGCTCAGACTCCCTTTGCTTCTAAAGAAGACATACTTGCCTGGGTTTGCCCACCTCAGAGGAGTCTCAAAAATTAAACTAGGGAATCCTCATGCTTAATACAGTACTTGGCTATAGTAATTGCTTAATAAACGTTAGCCACATGTTACACATTTTTAGCCATTTTCTGCAATTTAGTATGTCCCAATTTCATGTATTGTGTGTTGCATATATGAGCACTCTCATATGAAAGCCAGAAGTCAAAATTGGTGTATTCTTCAATTACTTTTCACCTTTTTCTTTTTGGACAGGGTTTCTCTGTGTAGCTCTGGCTGTCCTGGAACTAACTGTGTAGATCAGGCTACCCTGAAACACAGAGATCTACCTACTTCTGCCTTCCCAGTGCTGGGATTAAAGGCATGCACCACCACTTCACTTTACTGTTTGAGACCGTCTTTCACTGAATCTGAAGTTCATGGATCCTGCTACCCTTACTGTCCAGTTGGTTGCAGATATTCTGCCTATGTCCTTCTCTCCAGCTTTGGAGTTACAGAAGAAGCTCTTAAGTGGGTGCCGGGATCCAAACTGAAGTTCTTATGTTTGTATTTTGTTTTGTTAGACCAAGTCTTTCTTCTTTCTGATTCAGTTTCCATTGACAGCTGTATCTCTTCTCTCTTCCCTGCTCAGTTAGCATGCTGGGAACGAACCCCTCTCCTGTCTTGTCATTGTAGTTTCTCAGCTAGCACGCCAGTTTTCTGTGTTCCTGGTGAAACTTTCTGTATTGTAACTTGCTGTTTATAATTGGGTAGTGGACCGAGACATATGTGAAGGTCACGTTTCTTTTGAAAGACCAAGTATGTGTGTGTATATAAATATTTTTACAGAAAAATGTTACAAACATTCTACACATTTAGAGAAACAAATTCTGTAGGAGCCTGTGTTAATCTGATCAGAAGTTCTTGTAGGTCCTCTGTTTGCCTTCCTACAATGGAAAAACACTACTGGGTGAGATAATCTGCTAACCATATGTACAGGAAGGGCCATTGAGAGAGTGGAATCGGAGCACAGGTAAGATTCATCATCTGAGATATTCATCTATGAACACTGGGAAAAGCATGTCAGGATTCCCTGAATTCTTCTGTGTGTGTCTGTATGTGTGCAGTTGAATGTGCACATATGTGTACATTTGTAAGGAAGCTGAAGGTCAGTCTCTGGTGTTGTTTCCAAGGAGCCATTCACCTTTTGTTTTTTTTGAGACAGTGACACTAGGAACTGGGACACACCCATTAAATCAGACTGGCTAGTGAGGCCAAGTCCAGAGAGTTTACTGTCTCTGCCCTCTGCCTCCCCAGTTCTGGGATTATAAGCACAGGGCACCATACCCAGTTTTTACGTGGGTGAGGATGTTGTATGCTTGTGGAGCAGACTGAGCTATCCCTCTAGCTCAGTGGTTCTCAACCTGTGGGTCTTGATCCCTTAAGGGGTTTAAGGACCCTTTCACAGAGGTCACCTAAGACCATCTAGGTATCAGATATTTATCATACAATTCATAACAGTAGCAAAATTACATCTATGAAGTAGCAATGAAAATAATTTTATGGTTGGGAATCACCACAATGTTAGGAACTATATTAAAGGGTCGCAGCATTAGGAAAGTTGAGAGCCACTAATCTTTGATGTCCTCCTACCTCATTGTACTTAAATTAAGTACAATGTAGGTGAAATCTACTTCTTTCCTAGTGACCTAAAATTGTTAGTTAGCTGATGTATATATAAACTTATGTCACAATTCATGGCATAGTTACAATCAACTAAAATCTCTTGAATAACTTCTACATTGATTATTAATTGAATACATCCTCTGTTCTGTTGAGAAGAAGATTTACATGTTTACATTTAAAAATTCCTAATAGATTTTTGTCCCGAATTTTAGCTGGATAGGATAACTGCTGAATTCTGCCCCTGAATTATAGTACAAGGTAATTTAGATATGCCTTCATGCTTCCCTCTGATTAGAAATCCTGGCATTAGCCTTTTTGATAGCTATGTTGACTGAGCAGTAGTAGGTCAGAACTCTTAGATAGATACATCCTTTTAGACCTACCTGCCTTGAGCTGAGACTGACTCATTAGCAGATCCTTTTGAGTAAGAGTTTCCAGCAACACTGTCTTCCTGTCTCTTTGTTATGCCAGGAAGCTGTCTGGAAAGATTTTGCTCAGTGCCTTGCTAACACCCTAACACACCTGTAAACAGATGTTGAAATGATTAGGCTCGATGTGCAGAAAAATAATGTTCAGCCAACTTCATCTATAGAACAGACCAGTTTCCACATTGCTTTTGATCTCTTCCTTTCTTTTGCACTGCAAGTTCTACAGGTACTGAGTCTAGTCACAGGGATCTAGGAAGGAGAGAGAGTAAGAGAAAGAACCCATCCTTTACAGTAAGTGAGACTCTTGTTGGGTTAGTAGCCGTGTAAGTATATAATTAAGTGCTAAATTAAGTAGAGTGGTTGTGATGTGGAAATGGGGAAGTGACTTTCACAATTCCAATGTCCTTAGGAAGTTGTAGAGCTGTTTCCTGTGCTTCTTTTCTCTACTCCAGGGTGATCCATTCTATCCATGACCATGATGCCCTTCCTGCTTTCTTGAAGCAATGATTCTACTTACATTTTGTGATGACCTCATCTATGCCAGGGCATTGGTGATCTCAGAACTCTATCCATAGTCACTAAATCCAGGAATGTACCTTTCAGGGGGCTAGTCTCCTTTTTTATTCTTTGCAGATAAGGAAACCAAGTTAGGTAGGAAAGCTGATTCCTGCCCAAACGAACTCTGATTAATTTCTTCTTTTTGATTTTTGGTCCTTTGTGAGTGTGAGCAAGGTATAGCCATGTTGTATACATGGGTTTGCACCTGGGTTTTTTTCCTCCCTACTTTATAGGTTGTTAGGCAAGTTACTTAGCCCTTCAAAGTTTCTAGGTAGAAAAATGTAAATTATAAAGATTGAGATACTTTCTATGCAATAGAGGTTTAGTGAATAGTAGCTATTATGTATCAAAAATGCTTAGAATATTTCCTCATTTTTTCCACTGAAGGAGACCTGTTTGAACTATACAGAAAGGACTCATTTCTGCCTCGGTAGGGTTTTAACTTGTGGTACGATGTGTATTATGAATTCTTTATGGAATATTTCTACAGTGGGTCAGAGGAGGGATCTGAAGCTGAAAGGGATGATTTTCCAGTTTATCTGTTTTTTGCCACCCATTCTTTGTTAACTGAAACATTCCTTACCTTGCACTGTTTTTATGACATCTTAGGTCAGGCCCAACTTGTTTAGCTGGAAGAGCATAAACAAAACTACCTCTTCCTATGGCGAAGGTTTTAACATCATTATCCCACCTTGTATTCCAGACAACATTAAAGGACTCTGTTACATAGTGTCAGGATAAACAAAGAACTATGTAATTTTACCATGTATTAATACTGTGCTGCACGGAAGGTGCTGTCATTGGATGGCAATCTATAAAAATGGCCCCTTAGACCAAGCACTTGCAAAATTATTTATTCTTCAATTATTTACTCATTCTGAAGGATACAATACTGACAGACGGTGGGAAATGTCTACCTACCAATTTATGGAAATTGAGTGATGGAATCATTTGCAGACTAAAGTGACTTTTTAGTGACACTATTTTTATTTATTTAAATTCTCACTTTTTGAGGCTTAACTGTGTTTATGACACCCATTTACACAATTGAAATGAGAGGCTGTTTTGTTCATAAAAGGTACTTTGATACAAATAAATTAGTATTTATTCTGAAAGGGTCAGGATCACAGAATGGAGGTTTCAGAACAGTCCCAGAAGCACTCATGCTGCACCCTTAATATTTTTCGAGGTTTTATATTTAGGGTGGATGTTTTATGTAAAATTTCTTTTCCTGTACTGCTAAATGGACCCCTTGAATTCCTTTTTTAGTGGGGTTGGAAAGAGCCACTGCACAGATTCCATTGACAGTCAGTAATTTCAACTGAATTTATGCCAAGGGAAAGTCCCAGAAAACTCTTACTCTCATTTTCCCTCCCTTCTACTTAATTGTATTTGAGTTATTCACTCCAGTCTGGTATGATATTTGTACACTGTGAAATACAGTATCTCTTAACTTTCACTTAGTGGTGTTATAGTGACTAATTTGGCTTTAGCTCTTAAGATTTATTACTGATGTTTATTGATACTGAAGTCCAAAATTGGGTCCTTTTTCCAGGTGTGAAGTCTTTCTTTGGAAATCAGTTTCAGTTTTTCTTAGTTATTTTCAGTTATTGGTTTTCCAAGTTCTTGGTTAAGGCCCAATTAATGTCACCTTCTGATATTTCTAAAAGAAAAAATATTCTTGGTTTAATGAATCTTAAAATATTCCTTTTTGAAAATATTTATTTTTATTCTTTTATGTGTATGTGTATTTTGCTTTGAATGCTTTGTCTGTGCATATACATGCACACAGTGCCTGAAGAAGCCAGAAGAGAATATCTGATGCCCTAGGACAAGTTGGGTCCTTTGGAAGAATAATCAGTGCTCCTAATTGCTGAGCAATCACCCCAGCTCCTTAAAATACTATTAGACCAGCACTAGTTATTCTGAGGAGATAGAAACATAAATTGAAGGAGAGAGAAAGAATTTCCAGTATTTTGGTAGATATTTAAAAAAGTAAACATAGTCGGTCCCCCCATCCCGTGTGTGTGTGTGTGTGTGTGTGTGTGTGTGTGTGTGTGTGTGTGTATGTGTTTGTATACACGAATTTGTGGCTTTTTCAGGACATTGGGGACTGAAATTTACCAACAATCCAAGATGTTTATGAGCACTTTAAACTTGGTCAAAATTCATTACATCTGCTATTGACAACAATGTTACTTTAAAATTGGCCACAAATTGGCAAAAGCCTCATTTTCATGGGTAAAGGGGGTATGTGATCTGATTACCTAGTTTATTCAGGAGCATTGTTGAAGTTTTGTTTAGTGTTCTGGGGATTGTAGAATGATGGCTGTATTATTGCATTGTTCCTAGAGATGCGCTTTCAACCTGTTCATCCTGTTTTATTTGGCCTGCTGCAGAGTAGGAGGTCAAAAATAAATCCTGAAATAATGTTACAGGTAGCTTTGGTGGGAAGTTGACTCCGGAGGTGAAGTTAGCTGGTTCGATGTCCTTGGTGTTCATTTGATTCCTGCAGCCCCCCTCCCTTTCTGTCTCTTACAGTCTCACTCTTAGCCTACTCTCCTTCCAAACACACACTCCACCACTGTCCGACCTTTCTCTGCCCGATGGGAAAGCACTGAGAGAGGGTGTTAGTTTTTCAAGACTGTTTTCCAGCAGGAATTCTGAGATCATTTGTGAAAGGAGGAAGAAATGAAAATCAAGTAATCCAAACTTAGCAATTAACGTTTAAGACTGCCGGGTTCTACTAGAAGAAAATTTTAGCTAAAAATGAAAGGTATATTGCCTTCTTCTATCGTGTAATATACTGATCAAAGTAAGTTGTGCCTGAGTACAAAGAAATCAGCAGCCTGCTTCAGTACATACCCTGGCATATCCTTTCTCAGTATCTTGTTACTTCACATCACTTCTTCTTCCAGCTGGTACAAGCTATGTCTACCTGAGACAGAAACTGCTCCGAGCCAGACACTGAACTAGAGTGAGCATAGAAACCTCGGGGAAGAGGGCTTCTTTACCTCCATTCATTGCTCAGACTTACTTCCAAAAAGGCAGTAATAGAAGCTTACTAGTGCACTTATGCTTGGCGCAATCAAACAACAGATACAAAATTGTGTAGTGGCAAGATAAAATAGCCTTCTAGGAAACTTGAGATAAAATTTTTTTCCATTGAATATCGAAAATATTTTCCCACTAAAGATTTTTTTAAAAAAATATTTTGAGAGCTGGGAGGTGGTGGTGCATACCTTTAATCCCAACACTTGGGAGGCAAATGGATCTCTGTGAGTTCTAGGCCAGCCTGCTCTAAAGAGTGAGTTCCCAGGACAGCCAGAGTTACAACAGAGAAACCCTGTTTTGAAAAACATATATATTTGGTATTCTTTGCTACTTTTTCAGGAACATGAACTTGGAATTGTGTGTATGTATATGTGTGTGTGAAATATTCTGATACACAAAGAGTTTACAAATTCTGGTTTTTATGTGACCTGTATATCACTGCATGAGTCTGCTTAACACGTGGCTTTAGAAGTAGATGTGTCTCTTTCCTTGATGTAGATGGGTGTTTTCATGTTTTAAATTTCTTTCAACATGCAATAATAAAGCTGGCCACATTAAAGAAATGTTGGGGACTTGAGCTCTAAGTTCCCTTGTATTCTAAGTACTCTTGAATTCCAGGCTCAGCTCTGGCCTTGTAAGTGCCATGGCCACATAGCCTTACTGAACTGATTTGTCCTGTGCAAAAATGACACTAGTTTCTCCACTGAAAGATGCTGTGAAGATTAAGTGAGTGTATTTTTACGGCTCCGGGTAGAAAGTGAGTGGGAACCTGGTCGCCATTAATGTCATAGCAAGTATTTACCAAACATGCCACTATAACTTGTCACGGCAAGTTGTCACTTAGTTAATCTATCCTTGCAAAGCTTGCAGTATGTGTTGTCAGGCTAAAACAGCAGAAGAGCCAGTGCTATGATAGTGTCTCAATTAATGCGTGTTTTCTAAAAACTAGCCAGCATTTAACTGGCTTTATTCTTGCTTGAGATAGGATCTCTGTGTAGGAGCTTTGCAATTTTAGTAATTGAAGGAGTGTAATTGCCATTATTTCAATTAGTATCGACCTGACCACCGTTTTGGTCTAGGACAGATGTCTTGCCTTGGTCTGTTTCCCTAGGCTGTCGTATATACAGCCCAGTCTGAAGTGAGCTCTGTTGACCTGTCATCCTGCCTGCAACAGAGCAGTGGGCTTTTCTGTCAAAACCACCAACCATCCAGTGAGTTCTACAGAGCTTCTGTCCTGTTTCTGCCTCTGCTCATTCTTGTTTGTTACTAGTGAGAGGTGTGTTTCTCTCTAGGTAAGAACTGCTACGGAATGAACAGGTGCAGTAAGCTGGACTCAAGCCATACACTCTGCCGGATGCAGAGACGGCACAGTCTGGCACAGAAGGCCTCCCCAGCAGGTTAGCTTGGCCGTGTTCATATGATGGTGGTGTCCTAATAGGGCAGTGGTGGAAACTGCAAGGCTTCATGACCTCTAGGCTTGTGAGTCTTGGTGTCTCAGTTCTACTAAAGCCTGTTGTCCAAAAGGATTCACTGGATAAAACACAAGAGTCAATGGTGCATATATAGGGGAATGATTACTGTGGCTATGTTACAAACAGTTGGCCAAAACCTACAGAAGATAGGGTTGTTACTTTTCTCGTTGTTATGATGAAATACCTGACAAAAGCAAGTTAAAGAAGAGAAGGTTTATTTTGGACTGGAGTCTCTATTCACCTCCAAGTGTGGCAACCACAGATTTGAGTCCCGTGTCCAAAGTCAGCAGATACTAAATATAACAACGAAGACTTTACCTACTTCTTCAGCTCTCCACTGCCGAGTTAGCAGGTTTGGCATAGAGGAAATGTTAATTTCATTTTCCTAATTCTTTCCATACACAAACATATTCAAATTCCTTTGAAAAAACAAAAACAAACAAACAAATGAAAACATGAACTCTGGGTTTTGTGTTTGGTTTGAAATCCGAGTGACAAACTACTCTCACTACAAGAATTCTAAATGTGTGGGTTCAAATGCAGAGGACATTTTTTTTCCTTAATTTCTTGAATGCTTCAGTACAGTTTTGCAATTTTTAAAGCACATCCCAGATTCTTAGATTCATTTGGTGAAGTCTCCACATTAAAAATCTTAATGATTTTCTCATTTAAAGCCAGAAGAGAAGGAAGAGAATTGATGCACTTCTTTTGGACATAACTTCGTGAAATTTATGTTTTTTTTTCACGTGTGTTGCTACAACTTATCATTATTTTAAATTTGATTTGTCCCTATGCCCACTTTCGAGCCTCTGGAATGATATCTATTGCCTCCAGAGGACTGAGAGCTGTTTTCAAAGGCTCCATCTGGAGGCATATTTAAAAGCATCTCTTACAGCAAGCATCTTACAGGACAGAGTTCTAGTCTTAATGAGTGGAGTGTTAGCTATATAATAATAATAATGTAAGACCCAACAAATTAACTTTGAGTATAACCATACAGAAAAGTCTTTCTTAAATTTTGCTGGTCCCATAGACAAATCCAGTTGTAAACAGCAGCTACAATCTGTAGCTTATGGTGCCATGTTTTTTTTACATTTGTTCTGTTTTGTGTAGTAGTTCCCTACTGTGTAGGATCACAAGGAAGACATATTCATAGGTGCAGACCTTGCCAGACCTCGGCAGAGGGAACCATTATCATGGCAAGTGCCGTACTGGACGGCGAAACCCTGAATATCTCCTCTCAGGGGTTTTTTATTGATCCCTAATCTCCTCAGGTGTTCTATTGATAGCACGTGCGGACCATGAGTAATCAAACATCTTTTACATAAAGCCAACACCTGCTTACAACCCAAAATGCCAAAGCGTAGGCAGCCCATCAATGCACAAAACAACCATTTTGAACATAACTGAAAATAAACTTCTACAGCAGTTTTGTGTTTTGTTTTTGAAATAAAGGCCTTCTAGTTTGTCACAATTCTGCAACATAGAATTCCTTCAGAGAAGTAAAGCCATTCATGGCAAGGACTCCAGCGAACAAAACATCTGCGTGTGGCAAGAACGTCAGTCAGTGCTGTTAAGCTGGAGGTCCCATCCCTGGCTGTGGTTCGAAGTGTCCTTGTGGAATTTCAGGAGGCACTGAAGTGAAGCTTAGGAAGTGCCTTCTAAATTTTTGTGGAAGGTAGGAGAGTACCAAGTAGCTGCTTTTAGTGAAGATTTCAAACCCTGTTACAGTGTATACCTTTCACACAAAAAACGCCAGATGAACTGCAGTGGAAAATGCCAGTTTGTGATAACTCTGAATGACGTGTGATCGCCATGATTAGTGCTATAGTTCCTAAGCAGATACACACTTCTTTGTTTAAAAAAGGAACTTGATTAAAAAAAAAAAAAGGAAAAACAAAAACCACCACCACCACCAACAAAAAAACCCCAACTGCCAGGTGTTTAATCTCAGTTGCTTTTAGTCAGTTGTTTCCCGACCTCCATCCCCAAGAATTTCAACCTGATGTGTGCCAGTGACAGGATTTTAAAAAGTAATTCAAATTAAGAAATTAAATGAGTTGTATAGAAGCCATAATCTTCCCAAAAGGTTGCATTTCATTTTTTTTTTCCCCTTGCAAGTAGAGATTAAATACTCTGTATTTCTGCTTTTCAGATTGTACTCTTGAACTCTGTAAACTTGGGCATTATTTGAAATCTCAGAATTTATAGTGACCCGGTCTTGGCTAGGAGATGCTTGGCAGGAAGGAGAGGGGTGAGTTACAGAAGCACATTAAGCAGAATAAATTGTGTATTCTTCTTTTTGGCAAGCAAGCTAGTGTGCTTCCTACAGCCTAAATGTAGAACTATTTTTTTCTCAAACAAGGACCCAATTAGGCCTGTTTCCTGTTTAAAAGCTTGCTGTACTTACCTGCCCTTTTCCTGTGGGCAAAATCCCAACTTGAGGCACAGCTCTTTGGAAATCGGCCCTAATCATTCTTCCTCGTCCCCTTTCCTACCTCCTATATTACTCATGGATGTCTCACATCTTGGGTTGTTAGCATGCTATCGCTTCTGCTTTGGATGCCATGACAGCCCCCTCCTTTCACTTAGCTGGTGACCTTCTGCTCATTTATATAGATTTAGATTAAATGCTCACTTTCTGAAGATCTGGGATGATAACGTGATTGAGGTTAGCTCCTCCCCAGTTTTCTGACCCCCTTCCATGGTGTTTCTGCTTAGTGTAAAGCACTGGCACTGGGAAGTATGTGTTTTCTACCTGTCTCCCTCCCTAGGTTACAGTTTATCTTCCCTTGGATATCTGTCTAGGCTAACCAGAGTCTGATGTATAGTGGGCGTGTTTAATTATCTATTGAGCAAGTCAGCATCCACATAGTTGAGCAAGCAACAAATGACCCTGTTTTGTCTCCTGGCATTTGTGTCCCCCCAGAAAGATCGTTGAGAGGCACAGACACTCTGTCTAGGAAATGAGATAAAGTCTCCCAACAGGTATCTTTTCAAGTAGTTTCTAGAAATGTGTAAATGCTACATACTTTTTTTTAAACCTTAGGGCACTTAATTTTATTTTATGTGTATGGGTGTCTTGCCTGCATGTATATCTGTTCACCAATTGCATTCCTGGTGCCTGTGGAGGCCAGAAGAAGAAATTGGATCGCCTGGAACTGGACTTGTAATCATTTGTGAGCTGTCAGGTGGGTGCTTGGAATTGTACCTAGCTTCTCTTTTAACTGCTGAGCATCTCTCTAGCACCTGTTTTTGTTGTTAAGCTTTAGTAGAACAAACTATTTCCTCTCTGGAAGTTTTCAGTGAAATTTATTTTCTTGTCTATGGTATACTACTTTGAATTGCTTTTAAAAATTATTTATTTTTATTTTATGTGTATTAATTTGTCTGTATGTACCAAAGTACTTGCATGCACGGCCCTTGGAGACCAGACGAGAGATTCCTGTCTCCTGGAACTGGAATTCCAGACAGTTGTGAACCACCATGTCAGCACTGGAACTGAAATCAGGTCTTCTGCAAGAGTACCAAGTACTCTTAACTGCTGAGCTACTTTGAGTTTTTAATTTCAAAAATCCCTTTCAAATAATTGTCTCATTCAAAAGTGGAAGTTTTTAAAAGTGGAAGTGATGTCCTTTCTGTTAATTTATTTTAAAGGGGGGGGGTAGGATGAACATGCTATATATATATGACCTACAAATTCTTTGTGAGACAAACAGCTCTGATTATTGTGTGTTTCAAATCATCGAATGTTCTTTGGCTGACCAACTTAACATGAAAGTGTGCTCACCTCATTATAAATGATTGGCAGCTTAATCTTGAGGTTCAAGTTGACTGAAGCACTTTTCAAATTATATGAAGACCAGGATATTCTTATCCTGACATCAGGGTATCCTGAGGCAGCCATGGGGAATTTATGTTTTTATGTTAAGAATTGACCTTTTTAGGTTTGGCCATTTGGGTAAAAAGCTTGGGCTGTTGAACCTTATGGGTTATGAAGTATTTCTAGGAATCTATCGGGGTACATTATGATTCTTCACAGATAGGCAATTTTATTAGCACATTTTCTATGAGATGCATTTATGGGTTCCCTTTAACTCAAGAAACATACACGCCACTTCCATGTTAGATATCTCTCATTTCGAGTTCTCCCTTTGATGGAATGTTCACCAAAGGTATTTCCCTTCCTTTTTTGGTTGAGTGTGATTTTAATTTTGGCATGGGTTTTCTTTATTGATAATAACAAGCCAATTACAGTGCATGCTCTGGAGCATGTTTAGTCCAGTTGCACACAGTGCTTTTAGAATGGCTGTTGTTAGGAGAGGAACCCAGGGCAAGGTTGAGGGAAGCCACAGAGTACAAGTTTGTGGTGTTCTTGTGTCTGTGCGATGCTTTCCCATTTCAAACCCCTGTACAAATCACCTTCGCTTGAAAGCAGCCATTTCCGTTTTTGCTTTTACTTTCTCATGATATAAAGAAACAAAATGATACTAGGCAGAAACTTTGAAATAACAGGAAGCAGAGCTATCTTCCTCAAACTGCTGTCCTCAGTGAGGAATAACAGCCATGCTCCAGAGGCTCTGTCACGTGATTCTGACAAGCAGCAGCTGTGCTAGGTGGTGTTACAGCTTGTTCCTGGGCGTGTTGATGGTGCCCTTAATTGCTGAAAGTGCAGACCTCTTTTTAACAGACTCTCCTTTAAGGGAAGGGCCATGCCGCAGTATGATCTGGAAAATGGAGGCTTTTAAAGCAACATGAAATGTAAATGGCCTTCACTAGCAGAGACCACTCAAATCCATGCCTCCAGCTGAGGAAACTTGAATATTACAAGGTTAATGTCGATCTTCCAGGGCCTCAGGGATCACCTTCCTAAGAGTGAAAGCTGGTAGTGTCAGTCTTTATGTTTTTTAAAATTTTTATTTCACTATTTTGTATGTATAGGTATTTTACTTGCATGTATGTCTGTGCAATATGGGCCTATAGTGGTCCTGAGAGCCATATGAAAGTGTTGGAGTCCCTGGAACTGGAGATATAGGTGTCTGTGAGCCACCATGTGGGTGCTGGGGATTGAACCCAGGTCCTCTGGAAGAACCTGTGCTATTAACCACTGAGCCCTTGCTCCTCTCCCCCCATAACTGCAGTCTTAACCCTTCTCAGGGTCCAAGTAGGTATCCCACGCAGAGTGGCAAAGGCGATGCTTACCATATAGGAAAGGGGTGTGCAACGAAGGAGTGATATAGATGGTAACATTTGTCTGTAGCTAGAACTATAGAGTTTTGTGCACAGACTCCCAGCTTCTAAAAGTTGGGGCCGATTGGTGCTTTTGAAAAAGTCCTAGGGCTGGACTGCTTTCAAGCCCTTTTGTTGGTACTCTGGGGCGTGTTATTCTATCGTAGGCAGTCTAAGAAAGTTTATTTTACCTTTTCAACAGGAACATAACTTACAAGACAAAAACAAAGTCATTTATTTATCAATACTCAGGAGTTGTTGTACATCTTGCGAAATGTTGGAAGCTTTGCAGTCCTCGTATGATGACTCTGACACTTGTGGGTATCCACAGGGTTCACAGAGTCTGCGCATGCTCAGGTCTTAAGTGCAGGGCTGTAGAAGCACGTTCTTCACGGAACCCCTTTTCAGTCCCAGCATCCCTTTGCACAAGAGTGCAAGTTATTTAATACGTGGCTCAGTCAGTAGGCTACACAGGGTCCATGGATTGAGGTCTTTCCTCTGTGTTATCGTACTTTTCAACCAGGTGCCAGTCAGAGAATCAGAAACATGCTGAGTATTATGGGATTAAAGGATTTATTATAGAAATTGGCCCTTCCACAAATATGAAAGATGCTGGGGGAAGTGAAGGTCCTGCAGGGGAGTGGAGGATTAGAGAAAGTTTCATGTGAAGCCGTAAAGTAGGGGTGGGCAGGTCACAAGTGGAGGATCCTGAGGGGACCACAAGGGAGGGGTACAGCGAAATGTGGGAAATCTGTTGCCTCTGTGTCTGCGTGGTTCTCAGTGCTGTGGCCTACAGCCACATGGATGCTGATGGGCCAAGCCTCTGCTGATCAAGTAGACCTTGAGACGGACAGGTGAGGGCAGAAGAAAGCCAGGGCAGACTGACGCTGGACCCACCTGTCACCTTCCACCTGCTCACACTGCATCTTCCGGGAGAGATGACCTTCGCTTTCCTTTCACTTTCAAGTCCTACAAGGGGAAAGTTCTGGAGAGTGGGAGTTCCCAGTTAGGCAGGAGGGCAAAGTTTAACATCACATAATCTTTGGCTAAGAAGAACCACACCCTTAACACTACCCCTGAGAACTGCTGGCCCTGTCTCCTAGGCCCGACTAAAAGACTTTTACCCATTCTTACAGTTAGGACTGTTATAAATAAGAGATTTCTGACTCCTGGACAGGCCACAGTAAGCTCTCTGTGACTCCTACACTGACAGGCTGCAGTGGGCACTTCTCTGGGACTCCTGCACTGACAGGTTGGAGTAGGCACTTCTCTGTGTAAGATCCACCTAGCATTTCGTCAGATGGTTATGTACACATTAAGATTAATGATTTTTATCTGACTTCCTAGAAACTTTTGCTCTGGTGGATTGTAGAAATAAAGAAGTAAAATGGGAGAGAGGGACTTAGAAGGGTGGGTTGAGGGAAGCCAAATTCAATTTTACCTTGAGTTAAGCCCTACACATACCTGCATGCGTATGTGAGTGTACACGTACACACATGTATACACACACACACACACACACACATACCCTAAAGAGTTTTCAATGGAAAATTTTATGGGTATTTGGAAGTAAAAATATTCTGTATCAGATAGGTTAGTAATCTTTTGAAGGGTGGTCTAGTTGTAGAGTTGTTAGTCTTGGAAGGTTATCCTTCTAGCACATAAGAAACTCAAAGCAGCCTTAGCGTTCCCTTTTCTCTTCTCACCAGTTGGTGTAAAAATTGGCTTTTCTCTGTGTGAGGAGATGCTAGGATAAATATGAGCTCCTGCTACCTAATTTGCCACCCCATTACCCGACCACAGTGTTGCCAGAGAGCTTAAATCTATGCAGGAAAAGGGAAGCATATTTCTAAGTCTGTGGTTGGACTTGGCAATTTTTGCCAAAGCAGAAGCTGCTCCTAGGTGATACTTCAACTTTTTATTGAAATATTGGCTACATCTACTTCTTGACTGGTAGCTACTGTGGGTGCTGAACAAGATAAGGTAAATTGCTTTCAAACCTTAGGACATTAATTTGGAAGTCTGAGAGCAAGCACAGAGGCAGGTTTTTCCTCCTCATTTCCTACAGCTGAAACGGAACACTTTATCACTGACTCCCAAATTTGGTCGATACTTTTTAGTAAGCTTTCCTTGTCATAAAAATGACCAGTGACTTTCCTCCTGATGCAGTATATTTGTGTGTGTGTATCTGTGTCTGTTTGTGTGCAGGTCAGGGAATTAATTGTATGGTATAGACATATTCCTTATTAGGGAACATTTTCCTGAAGCAGTTAGGCGACAGGTTAAAGGTAGTTGTTTGAGTAGGTGTGTACCATTTAAAAATTTAGGAGGGCAGGAGATATTTATTGAACTCCCATCTTGGTTTGAGTCTGTAATGACCCATGGGCTCTTGTTTTGCATGTGAAGTGTTTTTGAAGGCTGTAAAAATAGGGTTTTCTGCCTGTGTGTCCCAACCCCTTTGGGGATCAAGTGACCCTTTCACAGTGGTTGCCTAAGATTATCTGCATACCAGATATTTACAGTTCATAACAGTAGCAAAATTACAGTTATGGAGGAAGTAGCAACGAAAATAATTTTATGATTGGGAGTCACCACAACATGAAGAATTGTATTAAAAGGTTACAGCATTAGGAAGGTTGAGAATCACTGCTCTAGAGCCTTTAGGAGGAAGGGCCTGCCTGGCAGAAGGCCAAAGGCGTAGGCTTTTGAAGGTTGTACCTGCTTCTGGTTCTAGAATGTTCTTCTGGCTTCCTACTGTGCTCTGTCCAACCATCTGGAAAAACTGCTGCTGCATACTCTGAACACTAGTCATGGCTGTTCCTGTCAGGGTTTTATCCACTCATCAATGAGTGGAAATTACTCTGAAACCATGAGCCAAAAGAAACTTTTTATCTCCTAACGTGCTTTTGTCATAGTGACAAGATAAATGATGAAAACCCTTTAAAATGCTAGTTAGTCACTTCCCTTGTATTTTGCTACTCCCTATCAAGCTTCCCCAGTGGGAAGACTAGTCATTTTGAGATAGGATTTTGCTACATAGCTCTGACTAGCCTTAACCTCACTATGTGCTCAGTCTGGCCTCTAAATCTTGTTAATCCATTTACCTTAGCCTCCTAAGTGCTGGATTGCCTGTATGAGGCACCATTCCTGCCCTGGGAGAGTGCCTTTTCAAGGCCCTTAGGAAACTGGTCATGACTCAAGTATATATGAAAGGAATGGACACTAAACACTCAAGAGTCTCTATATCTCATTGCTTAGTTTAGTATATGCTTGTGGAGCACCTGTTAGGTATTAAGCATTAGATGGGGTGCTGAAGGTATAGTGGTGAGCTAAATGGTTGCCCTGTTGGAGCTTATAGAATAGCTGGGGACCAGACAATAATCAAACAAGTATTTCAATTAACATACATCAATATACATATACATGTATGTACCTATACACATGTATATATATATGGCAGGTGCTCTGAAAAAGAGATGGACCATGGGAGAACTGGGTTAGGAAGCACCCATGGTAAGGCAGGCATTAGGAGAGATGCTTTTGGAAAGGATCATCCTGCCTTTTAAGTCTTTGATGTAATACCCTGCAGTGCTTGAATGGTGTCTTCGAAAGGAAAGCATCTCTGAGGTTTGCTTTGGCCTGCCATCCAGACCCTGTTTGTGGGAAAAAAAGTCACACCACCATGGCTGTTTGTTAACAGGGAATAGTTGGCTTTTCCTCTGAGGAACTGTTCTCCTCTAGGCTGACCAGGATGTCCTCCTGTGCTCTTGAGCTCTGCTTGCCAAACCCACCAGGTCCTGCATTGCCAGCCAAGGTTGGAAGCTCACAAAGTTCCCCTACAGGCCTTAGGAGCACGCCTTGACAAATGGTGCCCGTGATTATATCACTGTCTAGTTAGAGCACCTGCTACCGCCAGGGCAGTCCTGCTGTCTGCCTGGGCCAGACCACCCAGCACTTCTCAGGACTTCCTCACAGATGGCCACTGGGCTCAGTGACAGAGCCCGCCTCTTCCTCACTCAGGATATACAACCTTTCTCTGATGGCTCCCTTTTCAGTCTTGTTCACACATACTAAAGGTCAAGGGACAGAGCTCAGGGAACTGACAGGTTGGGAAGTAGAGGTAGCATGCAGGTATGCAAGGAATATTTGTTCCTGTCTTCCTGGAAACCGGGTGAGTTTCACAAGTCTATTCACTTCCTCTTGGTGAATGAATCAAGAATCAAGTGACTCACTGAACCTTCAGTTAGAAGGTTGCAACATGTTCTTATTCAATCTGTTCTACTGTACCCGAGGGGAAAATCTGCATTTGATGCATTTTTAGGCATGATCCTCAGGATTTATTTATTTATTTTTCTCAAAGGAACTATGGTTTTAAAATGGGTTAGAAGTGCCATGTAAGAGTTTGTTGGCAGGTGGTGGTGGTACATGCCTTTAATCCCAGCACTCGGGAGGCAGAGGCAGGTAGGTCTCTGTGAGTTCGAGGTCAGCCTGGTCTACAGAGTGAGTTCCAGGTCAGCCAGAGTTATAACAGAGGATCCCTGTTTCAAAAAACCAAAAAAAAAAAGTTGGTTTTCTACATTATCTCAAAGTGGTAGCCTAATTAGTAAAATCAGTGTTGGGATAGTGATAGAGATAATAGGCATTTCTGTTTGAAGGTACAAAAATTATGCATAGTCATTTTTTGTAGTAGATATTAATATTAATGTTTCTTATTTATGGACACTTACCACACATTGAGATAGAATAATCACCACCATTTGATCTTTACAGTAGCCCTATGAAGGAAGTTCTATTATATTGACTTTAGATATGAGATTAATGAAATTAATTTATCATGAAGGGATGGGTTTAGGTGACAAGACAGGCCATGTGTCCTGAAAGATCATGCCTCAGGGTACAACAAGTAAAAAGCTAGGGTTTTTGTTGTTGAAGTTTATTTTCAGTTGTGTTTAAAATAATTGTTTTTGTGGCACTGTTGGAAAAAGGGATGCGTAGGCCTTGGCCTTTTGTATTGTCTGCAGGTGTTGGATCTCGGTGGGGGATGTTTGATTGCTTATGATCTGCACCTGAGGAGTTCTGAATGAATAAAAACACCTAAACTGAGATGCTCAGTGTTCTACTGTTAATCTGGTTCTGGCCAGGATGGTGTTTCCCTCTGCTGAAGTCTGGCAGGGTTTGAATCTATGAAAATGCCTCCTTGTTTTCCTGTTTGGGGAGTCACCATAGTAGCCTACAACTACAGGGTTTTTTTTTTTTTTTTTCATCTTCTTCTTAAAAATATAGTTTTAAATTACGTTTATGTGTAAACTTGAATGCAGATGCCTATAGAGGTGAGATGAAGATGTGAGACCCCCTGGGCATACCGGCCATTGTGAGAGCTGGGACCCTAACTTGGGTTCTCTGTGAGAGCAACATGCCCACTTGACTGCCTAGCCACCTCTCCAGCTCCAGCCAAGTTTCATCTCTTACTTCTTTTTTGTTTGTTTGTTTTTTGTTATTTTGAGGCAAGGTTTCTCTGTTGTAGCTCTGGCTGTCCTGGAACTCACTCTGTAAACCAGGCTGCTTTGAACTCACAGAGATCCACCTGCGTCTGCCTTCCTAGTGCTGCGATTAAAGGTGTGCACCACCACGGCCCAGTTTCTTTTTCTTTATGATAGAAAGATTATTCAAAATGGATCATAAGTTTATGATCTGGCAAAACTTTTCTTGAGATAGAAACGAATAAAAAGAGAATAGTCACATGCCCATGAATGTCCACAGCCGTTCTATTAATATCTGTCGAAGCTTCAAACAATGCAAATGGGCATCAACAAGTGAATTGGTAGACTGTGACATAGCTATACAATGGGGTCATATCCAGCAATTAAAAATAGTGAGCTTTCATATATGATCGTATGGATGAAAGTGAAGATACTTAATTGAACTTTGGAAGGACCCCGAGAAGAAAAGAGTTAAGTCAGTTATATGCTACAATTCGCGTGGCTTTCTAGAAGATTCAAATTAATTGACAGTAACAGAAAGCCAATTTGTAAGTTTTACTTTTCCTTGATTTCACGTTGGTTATTGGGAAAACACAGATGACAGCATCTATTTCAGGGCCATTGTAAGGGTTCACGATAATAAATATTAACAGCTTGGCTTAAATGTGGACAACTAGAAGAAATGCGGAGGTAGTGATTATGTTGTCATTGATGTGTGGAGGTGACTTTTAACTGTGAACCTGAGGTTCCTGTTTCAGGGGGAGCCATTGACTCTGAGGGCATCTAATCCCCATGGGCTGCGGTGGGCTGGCCTCCTGCAGCAAAAATGTGCTTAAAGTAAGCTTTGAAGTGTATTTAGGAATCAAATGAAAGTGCAGAAATGACTCACACAAATTAGTTAGATTTTTTGGAAAGTGGGAGAGGAGGATCAGGAGAGAAAGCCTGCGTAGAGGAAATCATAATTTCTTTGATGGTTTTGGGTGTAGCATACTGATTCGGGAAAGGGATGAAGAAAGGAAGATTCAAGTCATGAAAGCCTTTTGTTGACTGTTCGATTTGCTGATGTTTTGGTCTGGATGGCGTGTGCTTGTGGGCCCACCCTGTATCTTGTAGGTTCCTTCTAGCATCCCCATCCTCTACCTAGTAGATGGCAGTAGGAACTTAACCTCTCATCTATATGACAGTTGAAAATATCTCTTGTCTGTCAAATATCCCCTGGGGTGGGGTGCTGGGGACTACTGCTGTGGTGTCTAGAGGCAGCACCATTGAAGTTGAGATATTAATTTCAGTGTTGGCAGCAAGAAGTGAGCATAACTCGTCGACAGTGATAGAATTGACTGCTTTCATTGTGTTGGTTTAGTGGAAATAACTGGTTCAGAGCATTAACCTCTGAGGCCGTAGACCAACAGGCTATCTGCTACCTCCCCTGTTTGTACCATAGGGCAATAATAGTCTTTACCTTGGTTGCTATGAGGAATAAATAAGTTGAAAGCATTGAGTATTTGCTTGGAGAAAACGGTGGTGTTCTTTTCTCTTTATCCTAGAGACGACGCAAGCAGCCTAAGGGAAAGAAAAAAAAGAGTCTTCCAGCCTGCAGTTCTCTTGAGTTGATTTTTAAAGTGGTCATCACTTGAAAAGATCTGTTAAAAAATTATTCTGCAATGATGGTATTGAAAGATAAATGTGGCAAATGGTACTTTGTCCCTGAGCTGATTCTTCTTCCCTGGGCCCACTGAAAGATCCTTGAGTTGTTACATAAGAGGGAAGTCTCCTTAAGCAGAGCTGGAAATGATACCGAGGGCATGAAGTGGCTGTTATTAAAGTCAATGACATGATTTGGAGAAGAAACTCCTGAGAGTGAGGTTGGTCCCAGGGAAATGTCTTTCCCTCTATTCAACAAAGACCAGAGGCTATCTCAGACCACAGAGCTGACCAGGGAACAGCACAGAGCTAGCCAGCTGGTTCCAACAGGACTTCCCAGTGACTCAGGACCTCTTCTAGCCAGATTGTGAACATTGTCCAACCCCAGCCTTCTGTTGCTTAAAAATACTTGTTTTAGACACTGCCTGAAAATGTCATTAAAGATGTGTCAGGCTTCAACAAATTAGAATTTTCTCCCTACTACTATAACAATGGTTGCGACAGTATATCCTGGCAGAGTGATGGATGCATTAGTTTATCAAGTTCAAGAGTGTCAGCTGGCTCCATTGTGTCCCCAGTTCAAAGACGGATCCCCTAACATCTCCCGAATTCTCAGATCCATTAGCCACAAAGAAGTCTTCACTCTCGGAGCCATCGTAAGGCAGATTGTTTTTAAGACTTCATGCCTTCACTATAGACAGATGGGCTTCTCTGTCCTAAACAGAGGCTATTTAATAACATTTGCCTCTTGCTATTAACTGACTTTACTCACCTAATCTAATGACTCTGAACTGCTCTGGAACATCAATTTGAAATGTTCCAAAACAAAGCAAGAATTATTTTGTTCCTAACTTCTTTGGGGAAATGAGTATTTAACAGTGTTTAAAGTTTGAAAAATTAATTTCACCTCTAAGATTGGGAGCCTATTCTATGACCTTGCACAGTTATCATCCTGTAAATATGATGCCATTATTAGCCCAGTTGTCTTAAAAATAATGTAAAATCCTCCCAGCAATTTAGGCTTATTTGACATTCTTGCTAAATTACCAGGGTTAGGGCTAGAGGAAGAAAATTCATAGAAATATAAATAACTGGAAAACAGTAAAATAGTAGGCAGGCATGGTGGCACACACCTTCAATCTCATTACTCCGGAAGCTGAAGCAGGGGGATCTGTATGAGTGTAAACCCAGTTGGTCTACATAATTCCAGGCCAGCCAAGGTGACATAGTGAGATACTGTCTCAAAATAGTATATAAAAAATAAGACAGCAGATACTAAAATAAAAACAAAATGTGTATCTATATCGTGTCACCTTGACCTGTTGACTGTATGTGCTGGCTGGTTTTATGTCAACTTGACACAAGCTACAGTCATCAGAGGAGGAAGTCTCAATTGAGAAAATGCCTCCCTAAAATCTGTCTGTATACAAGCCTGTAGGGCATTTTCTTAATTAGTGATTGATGAGGGAGGGCCCAGCCTATTGTAGGTTATGGTGGTCCTGGGTTCTATAAGAAAGCAAGCTGAACAAGCCATGAGCAGGAAGCCAGTAAGCAGCATCCTTCATTGCCTCTGCATCAGTTCCTGCCTCCAGGTTCCTGCCCTGTTTGAGTTCCTGTCCTGACTTCCCTTAGTGATGGACTGTTACCCCTTTAGGAAGTCATCTTAATACCAGTTGTCTACAGTGTGATTAAAAGTTGGAAAATGGTGTTAACTGATAGGATTTACATATACCCTCAATGTACAGTGACACTGAAAAGGCAAAGTGCTTTAAAGTCTAATTCATTGATTGTCCTCAAAGCTGTCACTAACTCTTGGAAAGTCCCTTATGTGTACCTGTAGTTTTCCAGAAGTGCATAGTACTGTAATCCCAGGGCTAATGGCAAGGCTGTTTCTGATTTCAAGATGTGGTTGCATTTTATGCTGGGATGTATAGGAGGATCATAGAGCAGCCACGTAGAGAGTGAAGCCAAAAGAGACAGTGTATTTTCAGGGGCAATTTAGAGCATGATTGATCCTGCTGGTGCTGTTAGTATAGTGTTTCTAGCTGACTGGGTTTACCCACAGCCACTGGGCAACAACTGAGCATGGGAAGAATTGTGGGAGAAACTGTATCGATTAGTTGGTAAGTTAGATCTACACTCTAAAATTAGGAAATCAGCTTGTCGTTTACCAACGACGGAAATAACATCATAATGTTGTATGTCACTGATCCCTGTGATTTCTCTGCCCAGTCAGATGATCTTCTTTACTGATTTTTATTTACTTATTTTTTTAAAGCTGACTTTGTTCAGTTTACGTTTCTCATTGGAGCAGCAGTTCTGCCCAGGAAAGGAACTGAATCTATAGGATGATTCAAAGATGTTAAAAAAGGGAAAATTGAGGGGATTGCAAGTGACTCAGTGGATGAAAGCTCTTGCTGCCAAGCCTGGTGTCTTGAGTTTGAGCCCCCGAGCTTAGCGGACGTCATGGAAGGAGGGAACTAACTTCAGACACCTGTCCTCTGACCTTCACACATGTGCTATAGCAGGCCCACAAGCACACACACATGTGCACAGAGTATAAGTAGAATGTTTAAAGAAGAGCAAGTTTGAGATTGTATGCTAATGTGTTAACTGAGTTTATTTGAATTAAACCATGTGTGTATGGATTAACTTTCTCTGCCACAGTAAATAAGCCTAATAGCCAGATAGCCAGGGTTCTGCTTTTTTCAACCTGTGTGATGCCCTAAAAAGACCTAAAAAGTCATAATGGAGAGTGAAGTTTCCTTGTTTGGTTTTTGTTGGCATGTATTCGCTGTACACTCTGTTGTGTTTCACGTAGACAATGTCTTTCAAGTGCATCATCTACTTTGGCGAATTTTCAAGTGACACTAAATGACAAAGAATTTACCCCTTTCTTCATTGTCCAATTTAATTCTTAGGGCATTATCATCTCTCTTTAATTTCTTTACCTCCCCAAATTCACCTAAATAGCACTGATGGGTAGTGAGCGGTAAACTATGTCTTGATAGTCACCACATTTTATGATGAGAGGGCTAAGAGTACTGTTCACAGTTTTTAATGGTTAGGAAGAATGTAATACTTGGTAGCATGTGAAAATTAATATGAAATTCAAATATCTGTGTCCATCAGAATCCAGTCACACTCAGTTACATATATATCATGTCTGACAGCTGCAATGGCAGAGTTATTGTACCGGAGCCTAATGGCCCTGCCGTGTCTTGGATGTCTCCTCTCTGGCTCTGCATGGGAACGTCTTATGACCCTGTGAGTAGAGGGTCATTTTGAGAACCACAACCATGGGTAACAGCATTTTAAGTTAGGTAGTAGGGTATCATGCCTCAGTTTCCTTAAAGGTAAAATTGGTTCAACTTATCCCATTCCTAAGGGTTTTGGTGAGGATGAATTGAGATAGGCATGCAAGTGTGCCAACAGCATGCCACCCGGTACCTCAGAGACAAATGGTGTTTGTGTCTTTGCCTTTGTAGTTACTACTACTTTAAGCACATTTTCTTGCCTTGGGTCACCTGTTCAAATAGAAGCCAGCCAACAAACAGAAACCAAAACCAAAACCAACAAATAAGCAAAACAAACAAAACAAAACAAAACCTCTCTCAAGCCTACTGATAGCTTGAGATAGAAACTCGTCTCTTTTTCTCTATATATTTAGCTCCTTTCCTCCACTAAATTGATGGCATTCAGCACTTGAGGGCTTTTCATTGAGGTGAATCTCTCTGTAGAATTGGTCTTGACCTTCTGTGAATGAAAAGCGTTCCAGGCAATAGCTAGCTGGCGGAGGAGAGTGATGACTTGTTGAGGTAAGGTGGAGAGCCTTGATGCCAGTCTTTGCAGCCCTTGGCTCTCTCCACCCTGCTTCCCCTATCCGTGGTTCTTGCTAAACTGCATGCCTAGCCACTGGCCAGAAAGAAAAAGCATGAAGATGAAGGTTCATTGGCACGCCTTCCATCCGTCCACAGGAACAGCAGTTGGAGACCTCCTTTCTAAGTTACACATATTTTCCCTCTTTGCTTTTCCTTTCAGAGCCTGCATACTCATAGGGGTACTGTACAGGCAGCCTGCGCTGGGGCTGCAGGGTGACACAGGGCATTTCTTGTTCTCCTGGCCTCCTCTTCCTCTGTGCTGTCTGTTTTCCATTCTTAGCCACCTTGTGAAGTCGGAACTTTGCCAGGGTCTGCTTTGAGTGCCGGGGTTGTTGTGTGAGTCTGCTGCTTGTGAAGGCCAATGAATTACTTTCTCCTGTTTATGGGGGGTGGGGGTAGGGGAAGAAAGTCTGGCTGTATCAGCCCCACTTAGGTTACTAGTTTATATATATCTAAGAACCTGAGGATGGTGCAGGTGACATGCGCTCCTGTGTGTGACTTTTGTAGAAAGTGATGAATGGATTTTTTTTTTCTTTTGTTGCTGTTTAGAAGCTACCTCCTATCTTCTTTTTAAAAATAGTATTTTCATGTGACCTAGTGGTCTGAGATAGTTGCTTATAGATGGATGATTGGAGATGTTGCTTCTGCTCTTTCATACCTTGGGATGCTGTCGAGGGAGGAAGAACGGGACACTGAGTTTCAGTTCTTGTTATTGGCTTCTGATGATAGCCTGGAACTATTTTATAGATTGTGTTTGGCTGCCAGCATGGTGCTTGGGTGTGATTAATTTGTGCAGCTTGTGATTGGATAAATAATTTTCATTCCTTGGATCCTTGTTCAGAAGGGATTAGCCAAGTGAACTGGAAAACATGCCTTTGTAGGAGGGCTTTGGCTGGTTGTGATAATCAATGAACAATCTAGTGGCTGATTTAATTCAACTCTTACAGAGCTAGCTGACTCTTTGGCTCTTAATGCTTCTAAACATCTTCAACAGTGTTTTTAATCTTAGTGTAGTAGATGTAATTCAGAATTTAACATTTCCTCGGGGATCTGCTTCTGGACCTTCTGAACAAATATCTTGAGAAATGGGTTTTCCAGAAGGTGGCTTTTCTGATAGATCTCTTTTTGACTTTCTTCTACTGTGGGAAAGAAAGAAAAGGAAACACACACACACACACACACACACACACACAGACACAGACACACACACACACTGAAAGTTTGATATCGACCTTAGCTATTCTGGAAATGGAGAGTTAAAACACAATAAAAACAAAACATAACTAAGCAAAATCCCCAGAGAATCAGAATCTGTCTTGAAGACCTACAATGCAGAGGATTCCCAGAGCCTGGGACAGGGCATTGGGTCTCGGGTATTGTATCATTCTAGGGAGAAATAATTTACAGGTGGGCTTCTGCCTATTTGGATGGTTGGAGCACGTTCTGCCCAGGGGGCAGGAGTTTCTGCTCAGATGTGCCACACATCTGATTTATGCACCAAGTGACTGGGGAGCACAGGGGTCAGTTTAGGAACACTTTCTGCCCTCTTGCTCTCTGCCTTGAATAGTGTCCTCCCCTTCTGAGCCCAGTTTTTGTGAACAGTGCATTGACTTGTCCTGTGTCTGCCCGCTGGCAGGTTGCTTGTGAGTTGTAGTAACATGTCTTTTGACTTCCAAGGAGTAGAATGGTCAGGATCTTAGGTACTGGCTTTGATTTTTTTTCCTTTAAAGGTGTGTGTTGCCTTCATGGACTATACTCAACCTTTGCCTAAATCTAGATGACAGGTGAGTGAAGGCCTGACAGATTTTGCCAAGGGAAATCCAGGACACCCAGGCAAATTTGAATTTGTGATAAATAGCAGATGATGTTCAATCAGCAGGACCTGCTTTCCTCCGACAGTCATAGGGTAACTGTAGAGAAGCTTGTTTCTGTCTCCTTAAGGGCCCTCCTGTTAGTTCAGTATTCAGAGACTATTGTGAGTGGAAAATAATTGTACAGCCTGGAAAAGAACCTGGCAATTATTAAGAACTTTCTCTATTGATTTCTTTTCAGTCCTCAGCTAATCGAATAATTGCTGTCAGTCATTGTCCGTTTGATATATACTGTTGATATTTACTGAATTTTACTGCTTGTAGAAGTATATATGTATATATCTGTATGTGTATGCACACACACATAAATGCATCCTGTGCTTCAAAAGATGAGGGTGAGGGGCTGTTGTGATTGTTATTTTATAGGAGGGGACAATGAGTGAGACTAGCTAGCAAGGCACTGATTGAGATTAAAGGAGAGGATTCAGTGTGGTGCGCGTGTGAGAATCTAGTTCAAGGTTTTCTGAGTCTTTGGTAGAGCCAGGGTTCTAAGGCAGGTTCTTTCGCTCCAGTTGTTCCTACTTGGCTACATATTGGAACCCACTGGAAAGCTTTAAAAGCACATACGCCTGGGCACACCCCAACACTCAGTTGGTCTGATACTACCCTCGACATGGGGTCTGGTATGGGGTTTGGAATTTCCCCAGGCGACGCTAATAGGGTGGTGGGGTTCAAGCCTGCTGCTCCCCCCCCTTTTTTTTGGAGTCAAATGAATTACTCTCCTTAAGAAATCTGGTCTCTCTATGTGGCCATTCCTTTAGTTCCTACCCCCTCCTCCACAGAAACTAACCATTCCAAATCTGGCAGCTAATTTTTCATGGTCTTTGTTTCTTCAGAATTATTTTCAGGAAGTCTTGGTGGAATATATGTTGGGATATAAACAAACCACAAAGAAAGACCTCTTGGGGGTATTCTGTTGATGGATTTTCTGAGCGATCTTTTCTTTTTCATTCCCCCATTATACTTCCTGGAGGGGGGAATGTCCCTTTGTTCTTCATTTAGCTCCAGCTGGGTACCAGGCTTGGTATTTGAGGAGGTTTACAGATTAATAAAACTAGACCACTGCCCTCCAGGAGTTTTCAATTTTGGAAGGGAAGTATATAAATGTAATTCCAGGTTTAATTTTCTAAGAGTCACTTCAGAGGGACAGAGGATTAAGGACTTCCGAGTCAGCAGAGGCAGAGAGGAAACAGGCTTGAGCCCACCTGCCCTCAGTCAGTGAGGTCTTGATGAATTAGTGCTTGTTCAGAGCACACCAGTGACCAGAGGGCAAGGGCTTGGTCAGCAGCAGCAATAGCCATGTTTCATGTGCCACTGGAAGCTCTCCATCAGACCTTAAAGGCATATGGCGGTAGGCTGAATGTATTGGTAGCAGGTTACTGAGCTTCTTTTATTGGCCCTTGAGTTCACAAGGTTTTTCTTAATTTGATAATCAGTGAGGAGCTATTGAGGTATCTGAACAGGAAACTAGACACAGGCTTGGATAAGATGACCTGTGGCTGAGTGTGGATTAGAATGGGAGGCCCCAAAAGGACTCTAATTAGGCAAAAAACGAAAACAAATACATCTAGGCCAGAGAGAAGGGGGTTGTCTTTGCTTCCAGGCAGCAGCAACAGAAAGAGCATGTTAAAAGCATGTGATGATGGGTAGGGGATGGGGATGGGGTAGAGGCTGGCAGTCTTTTTGACATTCGCAGATGGACAACGTGGAAGAGACTGATCACTGAAAGGGAAGAGGGTGAAAATCAGATTCTGGTTAAAGTTGGTTTATTGTAAGCAGTGCAGTGTGGCATTCCTTGTTATTACGTATTGCATACCTGCTGTGATTGCATATTTGAGGATAATGTGGAATCTCACAATATCAAAATTCCAGGGGTTTAAGGACACACTGGAAAAAAGGACCCCACCAGTACTACCACCCTGTCTGTGTTTAATGTCAAACTTGTGCTTTCTTCTTCTCGTTTGCTTAGGTCTGTGCAATAATTCTTTGCATAGGAAATCGATAAATCTTCTATTGTTGTTTGACCAATGGAGCAATTTCTTTATCACCAGATAGTTCTGTAAGCAATAAATACTTCTAATATTCTAAGCATATTTATTTCTAAATGGAAATTCAACTAATGAGGCATTTACTAATGCCAGGCTTCACTTATCATTTAGAAACAGAAGGTGGATGACTTGCCAGGACCGTTACCACCTAGGTTTTTAAGGTCATTTACATGATTATGTGCAATTGCAAACCCTGTACTTTGGGTATGGTGTGATTGAGGCTTTCAGGAGGTTGCTAACAACTTCTTTTCATTTTGCTGGTATAGCATGGATTAGGGCTTGGCAGACTTTCCGGAAGAGCCACATAGCAAGCATTTTAGGCTTTGCAGTAGGATCTCTTTCCCAAAGGATTCTGCTGCCCTAACAGCAAAGCTGCGGCAGACAGTGTGTAAAACAAATGAAGTTTAGTGGGTGGGGTTTGGGCCTCAGGCTATCGCTTTCCAGGCCCCGGGCTTAGTAGATGGGCTCTGTGACTTGTCCTCACCGGTTTTTAATTTATCACCAGTTAAAATGGGATTAGTAGGAAAACTAACTTCATAGGGCTATTTTGATAATAAATGGGATCTCCTAGGTAGTTTGGCAACATGTCAGGAAAGGTTACAGAAAAGGTTAAATAAAAAGGGATAAGATCTGTTTTAGTCTGTATTACACAGTAATTCTGAAGTTTAATGGCAACTATTTAAAGGGAAGGAAGAGAGACCAACAAAGCAAACCTTAGGAAACCATTTAGGTTAACAGTTCGGTACGGTAGACAGACGGAAATAGGTAGATACTAACTCTTAACAGACTAGAAAAAACTCAGATCATGGAAAACTCCACATGGCCAATTCTGTTTATTCTTTGGAAGGTTTTTTTCCTTTCTCTCTGTCTGGGTGTGAGATAAAATTTGATTCATTTTTTGGCATAGGCTTGCACCTGCCTTGTTCCCCCATCCCACTAGTTGAAGTGTAAGAAGAAGAGCTTTTCCTACAAATGAAATGTAGGGGGCTGTTATATGCTCACTTGTGGGAGGTGTGATAATCATGGTGCCTACAGACTTGGGGAGAAACACATGTGCAGGCACAGCCAGGCACACATGCCAAGGCCGTGTATAAATAAATGAGGGCTCGTGCAACACATACCTTGAGGTAAAGCTGCTGAAGGGCATGAGCGTGAGCCAAGAGTCACAGCAGAAGCATCACAGAGAGAGACCTGGAGTGGGACTTTGTGAGTGGAGTTCATCTCAGTTTGGTAGATCTCTTCCCTAGGAAGTAACTGCCCATCTCACCACAGGCACGAAGCTTGATCTTTGGCAGGCGAGTACCTCTTTGCTTTAAAGACAGGACACTGAATCGCCAAGACAGTGGCCTAGAAGTAGAACTTTGTGGTGACCCTTACAGGTTTTAAGGCATTTAGTTTTGCTTCACACTTCAAGGAACTGAAAAGTGCCGTGACTATTTATAAGAGTCTTATAAGAGTTTATAAGAGTCTGCCTGATGCCTCCTGTCTTTGCTTCTTGCTCAGGGAATGCTTGCTAGGCTAACCTGCTACGAACAGGGGAGGAAGGAGAAAAGGAGCGGTTCCCCACTAGGGTGGAAGTTCAGCAGAGAATATTGGGATTCCTGGATTAATTCTCATGTATCCAGAACATTAGAACAGAACTCACCAAGAGTCAGTGCCCATTTGTTCCTGATTAATGACTGAGGGAAATGTTGGATGTTTGAGGCATTTAATGCCGAAATTTAATGTTGGCCATAAAAGCATGATAGTCAAAGGACAGACTGGACACATAACAAAGAAGACTGATTTAGTTCATAGGGGTTACTTTGAGTTATCAAGTGGCACAAGTGAGCATGGCCAACTGTTTTCTTGCAGCTCATGATGGCTTCAGATGTGTATTTGAATTGAGCCACACGATTAGTCATCTGCTTGAATGAACCGAAGTAAATATCTCAGACATATCAGGAACGGGATGCCCAGCAAGAGGAAGTATGGGGCAAAGGTACACTGGAATTAAGGAGTAGAGTCTTATAATTTAGCGCCTTTGCTATGGACTTTTTAATGTTAGACAAGAACCATCATTAGATTCTCAGAACCTCTGCTTCGGCTCCAAATATTGGAGACTAACCATATGGTACTCCCCATTCTTAGTGGGGAGAAGGGCATAGTCACCAGGCTACACACTGAAGGGAGGGTGGAAAGGAGGGGCCTTATTTACATAGCCGGCCAGTCTTATATGGGTAACCCCAGCTTTAGTGAGGTCACAGATATGTTTACCTAGCTTGCCTGCCTACCTTGCTTTCCTTTTTTAAAAGAAACCCAGCATGTTTGCTCTAGTTTCCATACATTCATGTTCCCTGCTTTAGATAATAGTTATTACTTATGGATAAACATGATTCATGTGCCAGCATCTGTAAGTAGGCCTTCATTTGTAATGCTTGGTGAATTCTTTTTTCTCTTTGGTTTTTTAAGATAGGGTTTCTCTGTGTAGCACTGGCTGGCCTCAAACTCACAGAGAACTCTTTCTCCCAAGGACTGGGATTAAAGGTGTGCGCCACCATCGTTTGCTGCCTGGTAAATTCTTGCAAATGTGAGTATGGGATAGGTGTTGCTGTTATGTCCATCCCTACTGGAGGAGCCTCCTTAACTATTGTGTTCATTTTTCAGTCTCCTTTGCTTAGAAAGGTGTATACATTAGATGCTGGATTTTGAATAGACGAATTAAATTGTCAAATACAGACACAGACACTGAAGGATTGTTGTGAGAGATGGAAACCAGGGCTATAGACAAGTCCTGTGCCTCTCAGTTTCTTGATGCCTAGCTGGAGGAGGAAGTCTCAATCTTTCACACCTCCACATCCCGGAGAAGCTCCCTTTGAATCAAGTTGTAAAATTCCCCACACTGATACTCAGAGGCCATCCTCTAATTTGTTGTAGATAAACATTTAAAATGAATTAAGTAATGTTTTAAAGAGTAGTTTTATGTTTCAAACATTCACAGCAGTATGCATATGTCCTTTTTTCAGTTCCTTCTCTTGGTTTACAGGAGTATTGGGTACCCATGCAATAACATGATTTTGAAAGTGATAGATTGGGACCTGTGGTAATAAGCATGAGCCTGAGTCCAAACTGATCTTATAGTTGGAAATTTAGTGGCTCAGCTGAGAGAGTTCCTATGAACTATTGCTCTTGCTCCTTAGTAACCCGGGACAGTCCATTCCATTCCCAGACATTTTCTTAGACCTCTATCCTGTGCCATGAAAAACAGAAAACAAGACAGTTCCTTGAGCCAGAGAGCTTATTTTCTGATAGAGGACATAAACTGTAAGAGGCAAGGCAGAATGGGAGAAGTCCAGCTGCTTAGAGGAGGGACAAAATGCAATGGACGCCTTGCAGATTTATCTGTGGCCTCTAAATCTAGAAAGACCACTGTGTTACGCTTTCTACATGAGTCAAGAATGGCAGTCCTGGATGAATGAGACTTAAACTGACAGACGTAGCCCCCACCTAGTAGGTTTGCAATCTAATTTATTGAAACAAAATAAATTAGCCAAAAAAAAAAAAATACAGAGGAGGAAAGGTAACGAAGAGGAATACATTTGGAATAATCAAGAACCCAGCTCTGAGGTTGGGGTGTAGGTCAGTGGTGGAGTATGTAGTTAGCATGCACAAGGTCCTGCCTTTGATCCCAGCACTCCCCCAGAATGAGCACACAGATATGCCTGGAATCTCTTCCTTCCTTCATTCTCCAGACAACCAAAGAAGTTCAGAATGGATAGTTTTCTCCGTAGTTTATTATAAATTTAAATGCACTTGGGATTCCCATCTCTGGAATAACAGTGACTCTGATATAGGAAGATGGCCGAAATAGGGGTTAGTATGAATATGTGCTTTTAGCACCGGTACTTTAGGCACAGCTTTTTATTAAGCTACAGCTTAATTTGTTAAAACGATGTTTAAAATGACCAAAAAAAAAAAAAAAACTCCAAAAACACACCAAGATCGGGTTTCTCCCCATAATGAGAAGGAAATTTCCAGAGGTCATTTATGATTTTTATGAGTCAGAAAGTTAGTTTCTTCATTAAACTGCAGTCTTATCCATACAGGGGTCTATGTTTTCCTGAGCCATGCTTTCGTAGAAGTTTTGAAATGTCCCACACGCCGGAATGAAATTTTCAGGAGGAAACGCCTCCACGGTCTTAGTGAGGTGCTGTCACCCATCTTTCTGCTTTGGTGGTCTTGTTTCATTGGTGAGCTTGTTTATTCATTTTTGGAGGAACCCATCAGGCTTGCCCAGTCAGTGGTCCATCTCACCAGGTCAAGTCCAAGGGAGTGTCAAACCCTTTCTTTTCTTCCACTCATCATTCATGTGAAGTATCAGTGGCTGGATGGGTGTTCAGTGAAAATCACCCATCAGCACTTTCTTCACAAATTCTCATTTTTGTGGTACTTTGACTTGACATTGCCACTTGGTCGTCTTTTATTGTACATGCTGGCTCCTCATGTTGAGACAGCGTAGCTTTAACTTTGGAGTAGAACAAAGAATTGGTAAATAAGTCACCAGGGCCAATCTATGTCCAGCCTACATATTTACTACTACTACTTCTTCTACTACTATTTTCTTCTGAGACAGGGTTTCTCTATGTAGCCCTGGCTGTCCTAGAACTCACTTTGTAGACCATGGTAGCCTTGAACTCTGAGATCTGCCTGCCTCTGCCTCCTCAGAGCTGAGATTAAAGGCGTGCACCGCCACTGCCAGGTTGGATTTAAACAGTGTATCCCCATCGTTCTTCATCCTCACAAATCCTGTTTATTTTCAAAAATTCCCCTTCCATGTATCAAAACTCATACCAAACAGTAAGTTCTGGGTTTTAAAGAAGATTTTTCTGGGGGAAGAGTAGCTATCTTTTGATCTTTCAAGTATTTATTGATTTGGTGTTCAGAGTAGTGGGCCTGTACTTCAGAATGCAAAACCATGGCCCAGAAGATGTGTGCATTCTTCTTGTTCGTGTGTGTGAGAACATGTATGAATAATTTACTATCCTGACATAAATCTGTGTAACAGGGAGGAGACACCATTCCTAAAGTGGGTCGTGTTTCTGCTTTATTTGTTTATTTACTTATATTTAATTGTGTGCAGTCCTGGGGACTGAAGCCAAGACCTTTATGGATATGCCAAGCCAAGTGCTCTGCTGCTGAACTACATCCGCTGACAGCTGTGGTATGTGTTTGTTTGTAAGGCTTAGTGAGATAATGGCCCAGACAGGGTGGAAGGGCAATGAGTAAAATATGTCTACCGGTCAAAGAGGTGATGGAATGTGGTCTCTTAAGAATTCATCAAATCTAGCTTCTCATACTAAAAAGGTGCGTATTCCTGAAGGAGCCGTCATGTCAGCCTGTTTTTGTTTTGTTTTGTTTGGTTATTGTTTCCTTTTAAAAAAGCAAAACAAAACAAAATTTGGAAGAAATCTAAAATACAGAATGTTTATGGTTTAAAAAAGTGTTCAGTTTAATTTCAAGTATGATCTTTCCCATAGTTGCATGGTGGAAGAAAATGGGTTTCTGAGGAAGCTACATTTTAAAATGAACTACTGCTTCCAAGCATGGTGACATCTGGGAGGCAGAGCCTGGGGTATTTCCCTAAATTCAGGGCTATGTGCTGAGTTCCAGGCTAACCAGGGCTATGTAGCAAGACTCCTGTTTCCAAAACCAACAGGCTAGTTTGGGTGGTGTATGTTTGTAATCCTAACACTTGTGAGATTGAGTCAGGAGGATGCTTTGAGTTCAGGACTACATAGTGAGTACCAGGCCTGCCAGGGATACATGCCAATAAACAAAAACAATGTACTTCAGAAACAATGACTCTTGAGCTCTGGTGATTGGTAGATACATACTTGAATTGAATTCATTGATATTGCACCTAAAACCAGTTATTTGACTTCTGGAGCAAAATTGTTCTTCCTTCTGTTTTCTCCTAATGTTGGAAAGAAGCAACAAGGCTGAAATCCTAGTTGTGAAATGTTGAACTAGAAGGGCAGAAATTTATTAAGCCGTAATGAAATGTATAATGAAATGAAATTTGTAAGTGGATTTGTGATAGATTTCAACAGTGGTTTAGAAAGTTCACTGACTTCTGGAGAATTCACCTTGAGTGTTGTTGTTTTAAGGTATCTTGTTATGTTGCCCAGGCTACTCTTGGACTCCTATCCCCAACTGACCCGTTGGCCTCAGCCTCCCAAATAGTAGGGACCAGATGTGAGTTATCCGCATGCCTAGATTTTGAGTCTCATCTCTGTCACCCCTGGGCTTGGAGAATAGGTCCTTGTCTCTGAGTATCAGGTTTCACGTTTCCTGTGAGGACACTGTCATGAAACTGTAGGGTAATTAGATTTATACCAAAGAGGATGCATCACACCTGACTAGGGTGGTGTAAAAGCATGTCTTTCCTCTGTCCTCTTTACTTCCTCCCATTCCCATTCTCTATTAATGTATTGTCAGAAACCATATTATATATGTTTTTATATATGTGTGTGTATATTACAGTTCCTAATTTTTAATTTTGCTCTTCAATTAAAAGCTCATCATTTGCAAATGGCACCTATAGGTGGTTGTTTCTATTTCTGCTTTTCCAGTGGCCACTGAATTGTCCTCCAGTGATGAGTTTAGTTTGCTGTGTGCAGACAGAAACACAATTGGCACGATGCTTTGTCTGTTGGATTACCTCTTTTCCCCTCTGCAACCTGTATTAGTGGCTGAATCAGAGGTTCCAAGCCATGGTCCCCCATTTTTAATTCAGTCACCAGGAATTGTTGTAGCATTCTCTGATCATTGACCAGTTTATGGAAATAATAAATGAGAACTCTTGTCATTAGCCACACTCCATTCCGAGATGCTGCCGGTATCACGAGCTCTGTGACTTATGAAGCTGAGCTGTTGTCCCATCCGTGTCTGTGTGACTGTAGTGTCACTGTGTGTCCATCAGTGTCAGCATGCTGTTGTTTTTGTTCTTCAAAGCATTGTAGCATCCAACGAGCTGCCCACACTGCATAACTCTAGAGCATGTTATCACATTTATCCATTTTCTCTTTAGAAGACAGAGACTCCACACAGCTTAAGATACAGCATCTTAAGAGAGCTGGAAGGAAGTGTTTGAAATGGCATACATGTTTGTGGTTCTGGTAACCAAGGAAACGTGTCCCTAGATACAAAGCCTCCTTTAAAAAATGATGGTACCTTTCTGGGATTGTCTCAGAATCACCCTCAGCAAGATTCCAAAGGGATTTAAAGTTAAACTAGGTCATCTTCAGAAACTGAATCAAGAGCTAGCAGAGCACATGAGCATCACCTTTTAAGACAGGCAGTGTTTAGAAGGGAACCCAGTGCATTGTGGACACGGTATGCTGCTGTTCGGATAGACAGTCTGCTCTTGCTTTATTATTTGCATTATTTTAATTTTTTGTTTGCTTTCTAGTCTCAATCTTTAGCTTTTTTCCACCCCTTTTTATAACAGCCATTAAAATTATATAGTGAAATTTTACTCAGCAGCTACCAGTACTTTGGGTATAGATTTTGCTAACAGATATTTCAGGTATATCAATGTGGAAACTGGACTTGACTTAGAAGATAATCTTGCTCAAACTTCTTTTCTTTGTTTTCAAATGGTATGTGAATAGAACCTTCCACCTGCTAAGCATGTGTTCTACTGAGCCACTCCATTGGTCCATGTCAGTCAATAAATGAGAAATCAAGTCATTACCAATAGTCAGAGACAGAAGCCATGTATGAATCTGAATCTGCACACAAGGCACAAGGCCCAGAACATTGGTACAGATTACTGTTGTTACCGAGACACCACAGCCTTTATGCTGCAGAGAACGCCTGAGCACTTGGCAACAGGAAAGGAATCTTAGGTTCATAAATAAGAAAAGATTACGGCTTTAAGTCTTCAATATGAGTCTCAACATGCTACCACGGCTAAACAGGAATTAGAAATATGTAAACAGCACACATTTAATCCCAGCACTTGGGAGGCAGAGATAGGTGGATCTCTGAGTTCGAGGCCAGACTGTTCTACAGAGTGAGTTCCAGAACAGCCAGGGCTACACAGGGAAACCCTGTCTTGAAAAAAAAAAAAGGAATCTTCAGTGAATTGCTGCTGGCGAAAGTTACTTAACTCTGGAAAGACTCTTGACAGGCAGATTGGTAGCAACCTCTTCTCTTAGACTTTATTGTAATACCCTGTAAACTGAAATTGTGCTGCGTTTTCCTAAGTGATACACTTCATAATTAAAGAGGTTGAAGTGGGAAGAAGTGTTCATAGAATTTCCGCTTGAGAGCAATTTTGACACCTGCTGCCTGGTTACCTATTAATTAAATTATATACCTCAGGATAAAATTTCAGTTTAGTTAAAAGTTAAGTTCTTGTTCTGTGAAAGGCACTGTGCAGCTTTGATGGAATTTTAGACCAGGTTATTGGAGAATCATGAAAATTAGCACAGACTCTGAAACAAATTTTTATTATTCTAAAACAGGGCTTCTCAAAGAGTGATATGTGTGCAGATACAGACTCCTGGGCCTTTCTCCAAAACTTCCCATTCACTAGGTTCAGGGGGCCCTGAGAATTTGGGTGTCTAGTAAGTTCTCAGCGAGTTCCTATAGCTGGTGCTCCCAAACTCATGTTGCAGATCCCTGTAGTAGAGAAAGCCTGATGGTGTCCCCAATTTAATATAGGTATTATATTTAAGTTGGTGTTTCTATTTCATTCTCAACTTAGTTGCTCTGCCAGTCACTTGAAGGCATCCAATTCTAGCATTGTGCTTGGTGGCTTGCTGGCAAATGCTGAACAGTTGACTTCAGGTTGGAGAGCAGCCCTGATGTGCAGCGTTGCCTGCTTCTTGGCGTCAGCAATTTCGAGGTTCTCATAGGGCATCAATCAGCTCGTCCAATTGCTTCCTATCAAGCGGGCCTCTGTAGTATATTCTGTTATCACATATGTATGTAGATTTCAATGCACTTGTTGAACATGACCCTCAGCTGAGATAGACTTTATCACCCCTTTAAGAATCAAGTGTGAGGAGGGTGGAAAATAAATCATTGTTTACTCCCAGAGAAAGCATAGAGCTCTGCACACATGATAACTGCTCATCAAGAGGTTTGGTTGGCTCAAAGGCTTTTAGTTTTGAGTTAGTTTCTGAGTGGTGTGTCTGTCTGTCTGTCTCTCTCACCTACACATACATACCAAGCCAAACCCCACACTTGTGTCTCCTACCGCGTGGGAACCTAAAGGTGGAGGTAGTTCCAGCCCAGATTCGTACTCAACACTATGAATGTGAGCTGAGGAGCAGATGTTTGTGCCCTCACCTGTGCCCACTGTGGACGGGACAGGCCAATTGTAGCTTAACACCATCTGTTTCTTCCCCTGTGCTCCTGACTGCCTCACTCTGGCTGCTGTGTTCTCTGTTTCACTGGAGGCACACACACCAGGAGTCTGAGCAGCCTACTTCCTACAGGCACGGTGGAAGTGGTGGTGAAGGTGGGCCTTTGATCACTTTGACTGCCCCTTAAGTGTAGGTGACATGGATGCCCATTTTGCTTCTTTCTTCAGTGTTCCCTTTACTTTGGGAAAGGGGGATGTGAAGAGGAGGAAGAGAAATTACATTTTGTACAAGCAGAAGCCAATTCCTAAACAACCCTCTAATTCTTCTGTCTGAACTGCAAACCTGGGTTCCCAGTTGGGCTTTACCTGATGCCTGGATGCACGTTCCAGGTGCTTTAATTAGTGTTTACGGGTTCACAGGCTCTCCTTGCCACAATCGTATTATTTATTTGTCTCTCCAGTGTTTCTGTCGTGTCTGCCTTGCCTGTCCAGTTTGGCTTATATATTCTTAGGTTTTCTTTTCTTTTTTTTTTTGAGGATGGGAAAATACAGAGTAGGAGATAGTCATGTTCACATAATCATCTACCAGCCACTCTGTGGTTATTTTATTTATGGAGATAAAAAGAGGGAGATGTTTGAAGAGTCTCAGAGACAAAAGCACTGTTTCAATCTACTCATTATCAGATTGAGAGCTAAATGCATTTGCAACTTTCCTGAGGAAATAATCCCTGGGAATTTTCTAGGTAAATAAGGTTCTAACATTTTGGCAGTGTTCACATTTCTGGCCACCCACATGGTGTGGGGGTCTAAGCTGTTTCATGAAGTCTAAATAATGTGTTTCAAGAGTTTGCATGCACTTGTAATTTGCCCTGAGAGACAACCAATACCCCTGGGAAATATTTGTGTTCAGAAATCAATAGGGCACGTGAAAGTGACTTTCTTGCACTCTGAGAGCTGGAATTTGCAGGTGAAGTTAATACTGAGCAGCATTTGTAAAAAGCCATGAAAGAGAGCAGAGTAGATGGGAAGTGAGGGGTTGTTTCATGACTGGTTGAGGACAGTGGCTTGCCTAAGGCACTCTGCTATTGGCTGCTTGGCTTATGGTGCTCAGATATCAAGCTCATCTGCAGATGAACAATCACTAAGGTGTATTCAGCAGTCATGTTATGTCACATAGTATAGCACAGATGTCTTGCACTCTTAAGATCCGCACTTGGGAAATGGAAACTGACTGTTGGAGAAATTTGGTCACATTGCCGCGGTCTTATAGCTAATGGATTTGGTTTTTCTTGTCTCTCATTTAGAATCACCCACCTGTAGATGTCATGTTCCTTTTAAAAAGGGGTTTATTGTGATTTTAAAATGTCACAACCAGACAGTGTGTAGACAGCAAGAGATTTTGGAACACTCAGTCCTAAATGGGCTAGTCCATCAAACCCCTCCCCTCAGGGCTCAGGAGCTTTGCAGAAGAGGAAGTGGAAAGATTATAAGAGCCAGAGGGGATGAATGACATCAAAGAAACCTTGTCTTCCAGATCACAGTAGGACTGAGGCACATATGAGCTCACAGAGACCGAACCCTAACCCTAATCCTAATCCTAACCCTAACCCTGCTAGGTTCAAGACACGTTTGGTCCCAATTTCAAGAGGAAGAAGTGGACAGGAACTCCCATGCCTAACCAAGAAGCCATCTCCAGTTGACATCTGCTTGCAAAGGAAAAAGTAGTTCCTTCCAATGGAATTTCACTGTGTGTATTAACTACACTTAAGGGTAGGCCCACTGCCCAGCAGTAGATGATGGACAACACAGAGTGAACTCAATTGTAATTTTGTAGACCTTTTGTCTCATATTGTTTTGTTTGGGCATTTTATGTTTTTATTGGTCTTTTACATTTTATTATGGTTTCCAATTTTGTGTTTTTATGGGTTTTGAGTGTGTGCCCATGTACATGTTTCTTGTATATGCGTGTTTTTTTTCCTTTTCTTTAAAATTAATGTTTGTTTTATTTATTTATTTATTTTCCAAAGAGAAAGAAAAGGGCATGGAGTTGGGTGGGTGGGTAGGTGGGAGGGTTCTGGGAGGAGTTGGAGGAGTGGAAAACAATAAAAAGAAAAGGATAGAAAAAAAGTCTTAATCATTGTTGAATCTAGTAATGTCTCTACCATATACTGTCTACCCTACGAGACAATGATATATTTTTATTTTTAATGTATACTAACATGTTTACTTTGTTATGTTTTTTTTTCTCAATTTCTCTTTCCTTTTTTTTTTCCTGATTTAACTACCAATGAGCCATACACACACACACACACACGTACACACACACACACACACACACACACACACACACACCAGGAAAGTTAGAAAATATGGCTTTCATACAGCCACCTAAGAGGGCATATAACATACCATAGCATCTGGTGACTGGAGCATGCTAGAATTTCTATTGAGAGTTCTCTCATGCATCCATTTTCTGGAGTTATCTGGTGCTCCCCGATTAACCTGGAATAGTGTAGTTGTAAAGAATTTATTTATGTCTTTTGTTGAGGCCATCTGTATCCCTTGCCCTTTCTTTCATATGACTCTGGGCCACCAGTAGAGGGTTGGTATCTCTGGGAAGAGAGCTGCTGTTTCAGGGGCCCAAGCATTGCCATCTGCCAGGTATTTGTAGGTCTTCATTGCTTTCCATGTTTTTCTTTACTACAAAGGTCTTTAGGAATGGGGCCACAGTTCTTTCCTCTTCTCCCACTGCAGCCTCATAGTTTGTTATAAAACATTCCCTTGGAAGAGAAAACTCATCTTGGCAACCATTAATTCCCACTGTAACTTATTTACAATCTGCAGCACTTCTATTAATGGCAAAGGGAGTGTGAGCATCAAAAAACCTGGCTCATATTGATAGCTGCATACCTTTTGAGAACTGTGAACTATGAGTTACACTAACGAAAGGTAAGAATTCCCATGACAACCTGGAGGGGAACTGAGGAACAGCTGCAAGATCCAGCCTTTGTCGTTTTGCCCCTTATATGGTGGTATTTGCCATGTGAGTACTGATCATGCACTGGGAATATTTTGAACTAGATAGGAATGGGTAGCGAGCAGTGGACATTTTGTGTAGACAGACATAGGACACCAGGCAGTTGCTTATCAGGCAGTTGCTTTCCAGCTGCTGGCCAAGAACTCGGAGCACAATGGCAAGTGCTTCGAAGAAAGCTGCAACCTAAGTACAAACCTGTGTGGTGACAAGGAATCTGCTTTTCAGATCCACATTTATGTCACTGGATATTCAGAGCAGAGACAGTAGCAGAGAGAGATACCGAGAGAGGCAGACAGACAAGACAGGAGCAAGCATTCAGAAGACTGGAGTTGAGTCTAGCTTTGCCTCCACAAAAAGGCTTTGAACCTGACTTTTCCATTCATAGAACCTCAGTTTCTCCCACGTTTACATGTGTAGCTGTTCCTACAAAGTAGTCCAGCACATTCAATTCAATGTATACCTAAAATGGCTTTTATACTCCAAAGCCCTTTCTAACTCCGAGGGACCTAAACATGTGTCCTTTTCTAAGTTACTATCAAGACTCATATTATATACCCTCATTTATTTCAGACCATTAGTTCTGAGTACTGCTTACAGTTTCTCTCTTCAAAAATTATCATGAGAAGTCAGTTTATGACCCATTTGGACCCAAGTACCTTTCTGGAAATCCAGGTCGTTGTGGCTTTGCAATGGGTTATTACTTCAAGCGATTTGATGTCAGAGAAGTATGCTTTCTGTGTTTCAAAATGAACGATGTAGGGTTCCTTGGAAAAGGCCCTATTCAGAAGTCTGCTAATGGGCTGTTGTAGGTGCTGGGGCCCAAACAATATCAAGAATCAGTGACTGTCTATTGTCTGTAGAAGCTAATCTCCACACTCACCCCCTAGTTTTTTGGAAAGATGAAAGACCCAGAAGCATTAAGTGACATAGTCCAACTATGTCTATGACAGAAATCAAATGACAGCCAACTTATTGCTGACCTTCAAGGAATCTTTCTCCTTGTGGCGTAGCATGGGTCATATGTCTGAATACGGTGACGATGATGAATATATTGATTACTATCTGTAGGAGATGTGTCAATAGTTTATTTGTCCATTAAACATCTGTAACTGAGGCAAGTTTGTTATATTTGCTTGAATTCAAAGGGAAAAAAATAGGAAAGTGGAAAGAAAAAGCCTAGAGAGCGTAGCATTGTTTTACCTTCATAAATAAATAGCATACTATTACCTCTGTGTAAATAAAAAATAATAATAGCTCAAGGCTTCTTATCTTGGGGAGCTAAGTAAGCCAGTGTCCTGGCTGTGCTGTTTCCCCTTACATTTTTGCCCTCTGCCAGTACTGAGGTTGTGGACAGGGAAGCGTGCATCATCTGTGAGCCAGAGCACCAGACTTATCTTAGCAGTACCTGTGAGGTTCATAAGATCAAAGATCTTGACATTGGTGCCGGTGCTTCTTTCCTTACAAACAGGGACATCTGCATGTACCCCCTGGTGACAGTGGTGGGTGGCGTTGCTTGTCAGAAGTGCAGCATCAGTGGCCTTAGCCTCAGTGGCTTGTGGAAACAGTGTCTCCCATTTTCTGCCTGTGCCGTCTGCAGAGCCTCCTTCGTCCTGACAGTGATGCGCCTCGATGATTTATGGCAGTGATTGTCAGGGACTTTCGAAGCCCATCCAATCTGGGGAGCCGGGTTCTCATTTCTTGTCACTTACGGCACGTTTGATGGATTCTTGCTATCGGCTGGCATGTTTCATAATTGTCAGAACTTTGATTGAAGTGGTATTTCTAGAAAAAAAAATTATCAAAGTAAGAAAACAAAACAAAAATAAGAGTCCCGCCATGCCCAGAACCTCTTTGCCTGAGGTTCATAGCCCCATCATTTAGCTTCTCTGTGACTTGCTGATTTGGCAAACTGGTCTCCTCATTCTTTTATAGCCCTGTACCTGTGTTCACTAGGCCTTTTTTTTTTTTTTTTTTTTGGCTTGTTTGGGCCTTTTCTAGCCTCCATGGTAAAAGCTTTCAGATGTGGCATGCACGTTGAGACCACACTGATGCTCTCCTCTAATCCCAGCACTTGGGAGATAGGTCAGGAGGAGTCCAAGGTCCTCATTACTGAGTTTGAGGCCAGCCTGAACTACATGATACCTTGTCACAAAGCAATATCAACAACTCAAAAAAAAAAAAAAAGAGAGAGAAACAACACTAATAGAAAGAGATCTGCATTTTGGAGAAAGTTCCTTAGCTGTCCCTTGAGCAAGCCTTTCTGTGGAGATGTGAGTGGGGGGTGTGACCAGATGGTATCAGGCTCTTTCCTTATCTTCAACCTGGTGTGGTTTGTTCTGCTTCTGTTTTTACCCCACAAGCCAACATTCTTTGGCTGGAATGCCAGTTCTGCAGATCTCTGGGTGCCTTTGCAACCTAAAAATCTGCCCCTGTTCTTTGAAAACTCTTCTTCTAGGGAAGCCACAGACATTAGCCAGGAGCCAAGAATGCTTCTAGTCCCTTCACACATGAAGGTTTGCCCCTCCCTCAGTCCTGAGTGTCTTTCTCTCCCTTGGGCTCTGGACTCACTATGTAGGTAGACTAGGATGAGTTTGAACTCCTGGCCCTCCTGCCTCCACCTCTTAGTGTTGGGATTTTGACAGATGCCACCATCCATCTTCCCTCCTTCACTTCCCTCTCTCCTTCCCCCCCAAACCCCCCTCTTTCTTTTGTTTGTTTTTGAGATTGGGTCTTACTCTATAGTTGAGACTGGCTCAGAACCCATTCGGTAGCCCAGGCTGGCTTCCAGCTCTCCTTGTTTCAGGGTCTCAAACGCTGAGATTACACACCCAGTTTAGAGAAATTTTATTACAGTAGCCACCTTCTCTCCCTTGTCTATCTGTCAGGCACAGTAACAAGAGGTTTCCCCTCGTGCTTTACGTACAGTGCATAGTTCTCAGTTTCTTTTCTCAGAAGCAAACTCTGCTAGAGGACTTTCTGTATTTGTAGGGGGGCAGCTCCATTTATATGTAAGTATCAGCTCACACCCATCTGTGGAAACACACAAACACTCTGGCAACAAGATACGGTATAAACTCATAAACTGGGCTTTTACTGTTTAAATACATCTGCTGTTTAAATACATCAATATCCAGTATCTTCCTCCAGTGCTTAGAAGAAGGATGCCTCCTTCTGCCTCCTGCAAGGGCCAGACCTCCTTTCAACTCTCCAGCTTCCTCCTCTAGCCCTGTTCTCCATCTGGCTCATTCCTCTAGGCTCCACAATTCCTCAGCTATTGCTCAGGCAAATGTCTTTCTCAAGCCCTTTGCCTTGGGCTGTGGTGGTCTGGACTAGTTCTTGACAGTCCTTATCAGTTAGTAGAGTCTCTTATCTTTGTGGTTTAAATAGCGTTGGAGATGGAGAGATGAATCTGAAAGCTCCTGCAGGCAGGCCTGAAACCTGAGTTCCACACTCTCAACCTTCAGTGGAAGGAGAATTGACTCCCCAGTGTTGTTCTCTGACCTCCACACATGGCCTGGAAAAAGTGTTGTGTGTCACTCCCCAGACTCATACACCTCTCCTCTCTTCCCTCCCTCCTTCTCTTTCTCCCTTTCTCCCTTTCTCTCTTCTTTTCATTTTATTCTTTCTCTTCCTCTGTCTTATGAATGCTACCTAAGTGCTCTCTGCCTACCACCAAACAGTATCCCCAGCCTCCCCAGTACACTCCACCCATAGACTCTCTGTTCCTAACAGCTCCTGAGAGGACAGCCATCCTAAGGAGCCAAGTAGCAAAGCTCCTGGTTCATACTTTCCCAAGCATAAGGATTCCCTGTTATCTTATTCCTGAAAGGTTGCATTGTTCTCTGGACAATTTCATTTGTGTATATGATCTCTTCCCCACTGTCCTCTCTCTGTGTCTGTCTCTTGGTGTCAGAAGACACCAAGGGGAAGATACTCGATCAAGGAAGGGGACAGTATGTGACAGCAAAGGGCACTGTAGACTTACTCTTAGCCCAAGACATGTTTGGTGTTCAGCATCTTTGTGTTCCCAATTTTCTGGAGTCAGGGAACTGCTTCTTACGCGCCATGGCCCTGGCACATGAGGATGAATGATCAGCAGGAAGAAAGGAGGATGTGAGCCTGCTGATCCTGGCACTGACACTGTCATTAAGGAACAGCTTGCTGTTATGAACAGACTTCAGGACCATGGAACTGCTAGAGCTCTGTGTTCCTCGGGGACTGCGGCCACTTCTTTATCTCATTCTTCTGTAGTTCAGTGGTAACTATTATTTTTTTTTAAAAATTGCTATTGTCGTTATTATTATTTTATTAATTATTTTAGCAGAGTGTCACGCTGTAGCCCAGACTGGTTTCAAACGTATCATCTTCCTGGCTCAGCATCTGAGTGATGGGGTTGAAGTGTGTATCACCATGCCCAGCTTCAGTGTTAATCTTTGATGTGTGTTGATAACATATCTTTGGACAAAGGTACTCCTATGGGTGTGTGCATGTGGAGCCAGAAGTCAGCATTGTTTTTGAGACAGTGACTTCTACTTTGCATGGAACTTGCTGATTAGGCCAGGGTGGCTGGCCAGCCAGTCTCAGGAATCAACTTGTCTTTACTTCCTTTGCACTGGGACTATCAGTGAACAGAACTTTGCCATCATACCTCCATATTTTACATGGGTTCTGGAGATGGAACCCAGTACCTCATGCTTAAAAAACCTATACTTATCAACTGAGCCATCTTCTGAGCCCCAGTGCTAGAGCAAACACAGGAAAGTTCATTTGTAGGCCTGGCTCTGCATCTGGTTGTGATCTTCATTCCCTTGGAAGGCTGAGGACTTGGTTTCTGATCCCCACATTTTCCCTGTTGCCTGGGAGTCAGTCTGCATTTCTTCCAGTCTGCTCATGGATGTGTACTGTTCCTACTTTGAAGTTGCTAACGGACTAAGCTTTCTTCTGAGCAATGCCAGGGAAGGCATCCTTGTTATCCCATTGTTGTGAATTTGGCAACACTATTTTTAATTGCCAGTAGTCAGGAACATTACTGATTAATAAGAATTTCTGAGTTATTTATAATTAATCCACTGTCTGTAGACCAGTAATGCTATTTGAAGTGCCTGAAAATAGTTTAATATTTCTTAATTAAATGCTTTCTCCTTGTTTTCCCTATTCAGAGCAAACTTCCTTTTTCTGTAGTTAATAGGAAAGTAAACTTTACCCTTATTCATTATAAGCAATGTAACTCTTTTACTCATTTGTGCAACATTACATAATAAACAGTTATTTGGGGGAAATAATGGGACCTTGTCTTGCAATTACACAAACTAGAGTCCCCTGGGTAGAGGTAACCTCAACTGAGGAGTTGCCTCTACTGAGTTTACCTGATTGAAGTGGGTAGATATCTCCCATTGTGGACAGTGCCATTTCTGGACAGGTTGTCCTGGGTTATATAAGAAAGCAGTCTGAGTAAGGCGTGGAGAGCAAGCCAGTAAACACATTTCTCCATGGCCTCTGCTTCAGTTCCTGCCTCCAGGTTCCTGAATGCATTTCTGCCCTGACTTCCCAAGTGACAGGCTTGGAAGTGTAAGGTAAATAAACTCTCTTCTTCCCAACTTGGTTTGGTCAGTGTTTTAACACTGCGACAGAAAGCAAACTAGGGCATGGATTAAAGCTATAGACCTACCTCCTGTAGCTCTCACACCCCCTCTCCTGCCCTCCATTCATTTGACTTTGGATCATCACATTAACATATGCTTGGATGAAAAAGTATGTGTCATATGATGTTTGTTAATGGAAAATATGGATCAAAAAATCCTTTCCTTAAAAATTGTATTATAACCCCTTTTGTGTGAGTATTGTCTGTGAAATATATCTGTGTTGAAATAGGGTGCTAAAAGGTTGTGGCAAACTATCTGTTGGTTATAATGGAGGATAAACCATTTATTTTTGTGGCGTTCATATGATTTTGTGTGTATACTAATTTTAATACACTATGCCAAATCAAAGGGGTGGAATGCTTGAATGCTCAGCTTTATGCTGTAAATGTCCCAGCATGGAAAATATTTGCCCTGCCTTTGCTTTCCTAGGCATGCACCTCCATAACTGTTGTACTACAGGCTTTCATTTTATGACAAAAGAATATTGTTTTGTTTCTTTTAGTCTGCCTTGTTGTATTCCAGAAAATAATAAATCGATGAATTTATGGAAATAGCAATCAATAATTATAGCCAATTTAGGCTAACTTTGGTAGTCCATAGTGACTCCTCGGGGGAATGAAGACTGTATCTTTTAAAAATGTATATATTTTTTCTTTCTTCTCCTCTCCCAACATTATTCTTTCCTTTTGCTTTCTCTCTGATACATTCATATATATCAATTTCACAGATACCCAATAGGTTATTGCTCATAGGTAACATAATTTATACCAAATATAAAGCCTATGATTGCAGTTTCATTAATGGTCTGCCTGGGATTTTATGAGACTGGAGACTGGCTGGAAAACCATGGATTTCAGCCAAGTTTCTATTTGATTTCAGGTAGACAAATCTTTATATATGACCCAGCTCTCTCTCTCTCTCTCTCTCTCTCTCTCTCTCTCTCTCTTTTCATATTCACTAAAATAGGTTGATCAGGACAAACTAAATGACTAAGAGGATGGTGTGGACTGGGGTAAAGAACATAAATATTAGGACATGAGAGTTGGAGGATGGAAAGACATGTTTATAGTCATGGGGAACTCAGGCTTGCTTCCCCAAACCCACAAGGCTGTAATAAAAAGGCACCTCTCTAAGTAGAAGGAAGTAGTTTAAGCTTAAATACAAGGAAAAAGGATGTGTGTGTCCGGATGAAAAAAAAAAGCAAATAGGTTTCATGTTCCTGAGTATGTTTGTAGTGTACAAGGGTATGTGCTCCAGGGTGATTGAGGGCAGCTGATAACAGACTCTCCAGGACAGTCTAGAAATACCCAGACACCTTCCCTAATCCTCAGGTGCATCACCACCCACTGAAGTGATTCTTTTGTAGTGTCTGTTTGATGTCACTGTCAGATAGAAATTCCGGTGGTAACTGGACTTCTGGTTTGACCCTGGATGGCAATTTTTATGTTTTTAAAATTGGTTATCTTCCAGAAGTGACCATTTTTATAGTGCTTTTGTCTCAGTACCTGAACTTCTGCAGAGAAATTTTATTTGAGTCATAAATTTTTAAGATCAAAACTTTCCTGACAATTATTAGCTATATGTTTAGCTCAAAAGAGAGATTAAATACATATATCTTAGAACTTAGTGACCAAATGACTTAACCTAGAGAGGATTTTCAGGTCTGAAGTAGTTTCCTAGGACTTTAGGGAGATGCACACTTGAAGATCTAATATTAGTAGAATAAAAATGCTTGTTGTAGATGATTACTGATGGCCACTGAAAAAAAGAATAACCAGTCTAAAGTATGCAATTGGGGGATTCTTATCAATGAAAGCCTTCTTCCTTTATTGTTAAAACAAATGTTATTTATATAGTAAGTGATTTATAGAGAAATTTTAATGTGTATGCTTTCCACCAACTCTAACTGAAATTAGAAAGCTTTGAAATGAACTCATAAATATTGCTCTAAAATACAAAATATACTGGACGCTGTAAAATACACTGTGACTTATTTTGAAAAAAAAAAAGAGCTACATTAAAAGATACAGATTTGGTTTAACTCTGCTTTCTCTGTGTGGCTCAGTAATATAATTGTATGAGAACCTAACAATTTACAGAGTACTTTTTACATGTAGCATTTTATTTGGTCCATGTAGCTAAGCATAAAGTCAGAAGCAGCATGAGTTAGCTGTAGCCCAGAGAGAAGAAAGACTTGCTGGATGACCATTGAAATAGCAAGGCGAGAACTGAAGAACTCACAGCTTACCCATCCTGCTTTTCCCCCCTTCAGTCATGCTAGCCCATAATGCAATGCTATTTGATCAGGAACAGTCCTGAAACAATGTCAGTGAATACTTAGTTGTAAAGGGCACATGCTGAATTCGAATCAAAGAAGACTAGGCTGCATCTATGAATAACTACACTGGTCCCCTTGTCTAATTCTGGATAGCTGATTATTTGGAAAAGCAGTTTCTGTGTTTGATCAGATAATGGACTAAAGCATAGTTGTAAAGAGTGTTATCACATCCATAATCTATTTTATTTTATTATTTTTAAACGTGTATTTTTATTTGTTGTACATTGGTGTTTTGTCTCTGCATGTATGTCTGTGTGAGGGTGTCAGATCTCCTGGAACAGGAGTTACAGACAGTAGTGAGCTGCCATGTGGGTGCTAGGAATTGAACCCTAGTCCTCTGGGAGAGCAGCCAGTGCTTATAACCATCTCCAGCCCCCATAATGTATTTTAGAAAACATAATCAAAATAGTTCTGTTTTTACTTAATGGTTTTTCAAATCAAATCTACTTTGAACACAAGTATCAGCAAGTAGGAAGGAGCCTATTGAAATGTAGCATAAAAGTTGAAATCAGGGATATGTAAAGAAAGGACTTGAGATGGTCTTTCCAATTCTAGCAAGGCTGAACATGTGAAAATCTTGACTACTGTTAGGTTAACTATTTACCTTCTAAGTGACCGCAGAAGCTGAGATGTCCTGTTACATTAGCTGATAATTTCTGAGTGAAATTCTACTAAAATGCACTTTGAGTAGATATTTTAATAAGGATTACTAAAAAAGCCCAAATATGGAATTTATATTTCTTCCTTCTTAAAAACCAAACAACTTGCTTCAAAGACTACTGGAAGACCCTTTGAAACTGGGGTTGCCTGACATTTCTGGGTGTCTTTTCAACAGAAGGATACTTAGAGATCTGCAACATGAGAACGCAAAAGAATCATTCCCTGTATGTTGAATTTACTGCTTTTGGTTATTGGGGACTTTGGCTTGATGGCTGTGTTGGTGGTGGTTCTGAGGGTTGGACCCAAGCTCCTTGTCTCTGCCACTTTCCATTGTTAATTTTAGGAAGAATTGTTTAACCTTTGCCTTAGTCCAACTATAAAAGCAGGATAAAGACAATCTTTAGCAGTACGTCAAGTACTTAAAATAGTTTCCAGCACACAGAAAATTTTCTCTTCTTGTTACCTTATTAGAATGGAACATAATGGTAGGGAAAAACATTACAGCACTCACCAGCCTTTAAGGAGTGGCTGAAGGTCATTCTCATGAGCCTTAAGCATTCCTTTTCTGGGTCCAGATGATGAGGGATACGTAATCCCAGGACATGAATTTTTCCTACAGTAGAATTTGTACCCCTTATTTACTGTGTGGTTCTTTCTAACAGTTTAATGTTGGGTTCTGCATTTTAATGATTATTCATCTCACAAGCATGTCTCTGAATCATATTTTGTTTTTTTAAATACATATTCACACTGTCTATGGTGGTTCACAACACTGCCTGATACAAATGCTCATGGCTTCAGTCTCCTTCTATATAAGATGTAATTCTTTCTCTCCTATTACCATCTCTTTTCTTCCCTGTCCCATTGTACTGGTTACTAAATAAAAAGGGGTGTGGCTGAGAATCAAAGTTAGGAAAATAAAGGCTCAGGAATGAAAGGCTAGATTTCTAAAGCATTCATATTATATACATTGTTATTTTGTGTCTATATCTTTAAGGTGTTTTACTTGTTTGTTGTTTATTTTTATTTTTTTCCACCTCTATCTCCGGAGCAGCCAAAAGCACATTGATCACTTTTTACAACTTTGCTGTGATAGGTGCAATAGTTGCTCTTTTATTGAACCATAGATTGCAACATTGTAAAGCATACTCATTCAGAGGAGGGATGAAGGCCATTTTTAATTGCACTTGGGAAGCAGGGCAGTATTATTAAATTATACCTGCATCTGTATTGGAAGGAAGAGAGAAAAGCAGATTGTGTTCTCTTTGGGATTTGAAGTTTCCCAGAGCTGGAGTGAATTCAGGACTACATGACAAAATCTGCATCTCCAGTCTTCTGGGATTGTGAGTCAGACTTTCCCAATCCTGTGATTAACCTCATATACTCTCAACCATTAAATCAAACAACCCAGGAGTTAGAAATAACCGAGATTATTCATGGGTGGGTCTCTCTCTTTCTCTCTCTCTGTCTCTCTCTCTGTCTCTGTCTCTCTCTCTCTCTCTCTCTATATATATATATATATATATATATATATAAATATATATATATATAAATGTGCACACACACACACACACACACACACACACACACATATTCTTATATACAACCAGGACAGTGGCATACAGAGCTTTATAGTAAAAACATCTATGTCTGTGTACTTTGTTAGTTCACTAGGATTGCCATGACAAAGTCCATGAAGCCAGTGGCTTAGGCCACACCAGCCTTACAGGTAAAGAGCCTAGAGGTTCATGACCTGTGTGTTGGCAGGCTACTTCCTTCATCTGGCAGCTAGACTCTTTTTCCATGTCTCTGTCCTGCTTTCTGCTCATTTGCTGGGGTCCTTGGCCTTTCTTGGTTTGTAGAACCTTAGACTCAATTGTTGCTTTTATCTTCAAGTCAGTAGCATATTCCAGTTCGCCCTCCCCTCCCCTCTCCTTCTTATACAGGGTCATCCATGCCCAAATTTTCTCCTCTTTTAAGAACACCAGTCGTATGTGTTTCAGGGCTCCTTCTGCTTCGTCACACTCTTCTTTTAAACATAAGTCGTTCCATCTACAATACTCTTACTTCCAAACAAAATCACACTTAAGAGGTTAATGAGGAATACAAGCTTCAACATATGGATGTGAGAAGGGGACATACTTGTGAATTTGTCTTTCTTGGTATTTGTGTGTGTTACAATGATCTGTGATAGGTTGTTGAGTAATTCTCAGAAGAATTGGAATCTGTTGGAAGGGGGAAAAGCATTATGCAATGAACAGCACTAATTTCCTTCTTGACATTTCAGGAAAATAATTTGGAAAGTAAAGTCGCTCTGAGCCAATGCATGAAGAATCCTGTATGAGAGATCATTCCCTTTGTTGCATTTTTTCCAAAGATTCTTTTGGCAGTACTGGGCCGAGTCCAGATGCTTTCCACGTCAGGTGGTTTAAGCATGTGTGTGCACGATTGTGCACAGGGTTGCACGAAGCCAATTACAGTTGGAAACAGTTGCTTAGCCAGCAATTAGGTTCCTCTCCGTCTCGAATTACGTTGCTTTAAATTAAGATGCTGCAGATTTGAGTTGCTTTGATAATTTTGTAAAATCCATTTTGAGGTTATAGCTAAAAATGTAATCTTCCAATTAGAAGGCTTTTCTGTTTGATACCTGTTTTGTTCATTAGACTGTGGGCCTGTTTTATATATATTTTTGCCTGCTTTCTAAATCAGTGGCATGAGTGTTTGTAAGTCAGCCAGAGGAAGGGAGAGGAATCCTGTGTTGTTGGCCTTAACAAATGACTTTCCTAAGGATCTGATTCAGTTTTGTTTCTATTTACTTTAATAACTCACTTCTAAACATCATATAGTATTTTGCTTGTTTGTCTCCTGTAAAACCCAAGGTTTTACAAGAGACAAAACCTCTCAAAACTGAGCTCTGTTGTTTAAATATGAACTAGTGTTCTATTATTAACCCAGGCCAGCTGAGACAAGCTTTTTAATTAGCCTGCAAAAGAGAGGAAATGGGATAAGGAGAATGAGGTAGGTTTTACTTAGGAATGTCTTGGAGGCTTGAAAAAACCATCTTCCACTGATGAGATTTGGATCTGCTCAGACTAAGAGCTGTATTTTGTGTTCTTGGTGATGACTACCTTATCTTTATAAATGGACTTACCGGTTCCTAAGGGCACAAAATGCCACGAGCCACTTATCCCTTCCTTGGAACCTACTAGAAAGTTTATCAGTTCATCTTTATGGTTTCTGTGCAGTGATCATGTCTCTTTTAACCAGCACAGAGAAAGAGACTGAGCCCTGCTATGACCCAGAGAGCTGCTGCTGCCTGTCCTAGTCACTAATGCAGTATTCTGTGATGGTGTTGAAAACTTGGCTTGTTTCGTGCAAGCAGTAAATACCGATGACTTTGAGAATGCAGGTGCTCTTGAAGTTGTAGGTTAATTTTTCCTGGGATGATTTTTGCTTCTTGTTCACTCTGCTGCAGGTTGGCTTAGCTCCTGAGAGAGCTGAGCCTTCTGTTTGGCAAGGCACAGAACAGAAGGCGACCTTAGTAGAGCAAGTCCTTCAGCCACTGCCTGTCTTCCCATCTTCCCACCACACTGAAATGAAGGCACTGAGCTTTCTTGAAACCAAGTCTGGTTTCTTGATGTGCAGGCCTTGGACCCGTTGTTTACCTGGATGGGATCTATCCCCTTTGGCCTACTTCTGTATCAGTTTTCTTGTGCTACTGAAACAGAGTACTGAAAACTGTGTCTTTAAGCAACAGAGGTGAAGTCCAGGATCATGAGGTTGGCAGGACAGTGCTCCATTGGAAGCTTCTAGACTCCTTTCTTTGCCTCTGCTCCTTCTGGTGGTATCAGGCATTTCTGGTTTTAGGCAGCTTAATCCTAACTCCTGACTTTACTCTTTCCATTAAATACTAATACGTATCTCCCTTAATTGTTGCAATTTGAGTCAGGGCAATTTAGATAGATTAATTAATTAGCTTACTTATTCATTGATGTGCTGGGAATGGGTCCCAGGACTTTGTATATGTTAGACAAGTATTTTACTATTGAATCTTTACCTCCAACCTTATTAATACATATGTTGTGTATACACACAGGGTATGCATGCATACATAGCATTTATATTCAAATTATTGGAAAATTTACATTATTGAAATATGGGAAATATTTGTATATTGTAATGCAATTGGAAATATTGTTGTTTAAGCTGTCATCATTTTTCTTTTCTTTTCTTTTTTTTTTTTGGTGCGGGGAAGGAAATAATACTTATTGGTAAAAGAAAGGCTCAACTGAAGCATTACCCCTTCCTTTGTGTATCCAAGATCCTGGGCAAACAAGGTTTGTAAATGCTTGGCTCTTGAGCTCCAGTTGTGAGCAGATGTGGCAGTACTTTCAAGGATAGTAAGCAGCTTACTGATCTAGCAATTGGAAGACTGTTTACTGGCTGTGGTAACATTACTTCTGGTTGCCTGTCTTAATTCATTTTAGATTAATCTGTCTTGTAGTTCAAAGCAAAATGAATTGAGTCAGTAACTTCAAGAGTTATGTAAAATCTGTATAGCGCTAAATAATTGAATGGGGTTTTATGTACAGTCTTGAAATTGGAATGTCAAGTTGACACAAATGCTCCAAAACAGAGTGTGGGATGAGCTGGTCGGCTCCTCATATAAAAGTTTTGAAGCTTCCATCATAGGATTGCTGTAGCATTTGCCCTTGCCCTTCTTAGCAGAATACTCGGGGCTTGCTTATTTCACTTGAGGACTGTTAGCTTTGGGGAAGATGAATTTGTGGCACTAGGGTTTGGAGCAGTGACCTTAAGGAGGAAAAGTCTGATGTGGCAGTCCTCTAGGGGGTCCCTGGAAGGTTTTTGGAACCGCAGCTGCTTCCAGCTTCTGATGGCCTTCGATCTAACTTTAGCAGAATACTATGTAAGCCATGCCTGGATTGAAAGAGGGAGTGAGTGTATACGCTCCTGGGAGGAACTTCAAGGCTACTTCCCAGAAAATGCACTTACCACTACTAGAGAAATCAAAGATAATGTTTTTTGTTGTCATCATTTTCTGAGTAGGAAAGAGAAGCCGTTTTGTTAACTGGGGGGCAGGGATGGGGAATGAAATTCTTGAAATCTATTAGAAGGCTGGAGTATCCTTATGCTTATCAGGAAATGTATTTGAATCTTATTACTACTACATTTAGCCCCATTTTATTGGTAGAAAGTATTTGAGGTGCAATGAACTAAGAAAAACAAAATTCGTTGATCACTTAAAATGAAGCTGGTCATTAGTAGTTGCTATGTGCATCATTACCTTTATTTCATTTCACACAAGGAATGGCCCTGTTGAGATTCCATTTGCAGGTAGGGGAAGTGAGAATTAGGTAGGCGAGGTAATTAATGAGGGCTAATACATGTAGTTTGTGGTATGGCCCACATTCAAGCACAGATTTATTTAACTGTGCTTTTTTAAATTTATTTAATCTGAATTTTAAGTGTCATATTTTTAGTACAATTATATCTCATGATATATTTGAGCATATCATGCTAAAATGATCTTATTTATCACCTTTATATTTATAGACCGTATTTAAAGCCTTTAAGTTTCAATAGGCATCTTGTCCTGTATGTTCATTTGTGGAATCTAGTAACCTTATATGGTCTTCAAGTCTTTAGTTGCATCCATCTCACTTCTGACTCCAAGTCCATCCCTGTCTTAATGGCACACTATGCTTTGTGCTGTCCTGTCCCTTTGTCCTCTTTGGGGCTGGAATCAATGGCATATTTATGTCCGCCCCCTCTGGTACATCTGTAGAATGTAGCTCGGGTAATCAAAGGCCACCAACAAATACACGAGTAGCTCACATTCCCTTCACCCACAGTCTGGAAGCTTTTGTTTGCTTGAGTTCGGAGCAAGAGTGAGAACTCATCAGATAGTTTCCTAGTGGTACAAGAATCAGTCCCTTGCACTCTATAACAAGCAGAAAAGAAGGACATTTTATTTTTTTTAAAGCATCAGAGTTTAGAAGACAATGTAACGTTTGTGTGTGTGTGTGTGTGTGTGTGTGTGTGTGTGTGTGTGTGTGTGTGAAGAATAATAACTACTTTTGGGTTTGGGACATAAGATCTCACTGTGTTGCCCACACCAGCCTCAGAATGATAGAAATCCTCTTGCCTCAGCTCCTCTTAACTCTTGGTAGTCACAGAATGACTTTGAAATTAAACTGATGTCTGGCACATTAGGACATTTGCATAAGTTCTTATAGGCCTTGGGAGGTGGTCACCATTATCCACTCCATTGGGAAGATATGGAAGTTAGATAAATAAGGTCCACAGACCCAGATCATCTCTCTACAGTCCTGTCTAGTCCTTGTATTGTCACTTGTACTGAAGACTTCCTCCTGGTCATGGTCGCTGCTCTATAGAGAGCCTGGTAAGACAGCATTGGGTGTTGATGTGTGTGCGTGCATACAGGGGCAGATGGAAAGATGCTTCACTGGCTGCTCTTCTAGAGGACCTGGGTTCAGTTCCCAGCACCCACATGGTGGCTCACAACTGTCTGTAACTCCAGCTCCAGGGGATCTAACACTCTCTTCTGGCCTCTGTAGGCATTAGTCTCATAGATACACATGCATACAAAACACCCATATACATAAAGCTATAAAAGTAATAGTAGAAACTTAAAAACTAGCATCCAGTAGCATTGTGGGAGTCTGCTCTGTGACTTCCACAATCTAGAAGCATGAAGGACTTTGAGAGGGCATGGTAGCACCATTGGCAACCAGCTCTAATTTGCAGACTCCAGCTACCTCTTCCATTTTGTCTTCAGAATAGTAGTTTCCCACAACAAGGGTCACTCCCAAGGCAGCTTTTACCATCTGTGACAAACTGGGAGCCACCTTCAGGAATTAGATTTGAAGACCTACCTTCTGTATGCTAATGGTACTAATTTAAATAGCTCTCTTAACACTCTTTTTTTGGGGGGAGGGGCAGGACACAGAGTCTTACTGTGTAGTCCAGGTTGGCCTTGTGCTTATGGCAATCCTCCTGCCCTAGTCTCTCTTAACTCATGATGGTCACAGAATTGCTTTGGACATTAATCAGCTGTCTGACACAAGCTTATGGGAAGGTTCCTTAACTTGGATGAGGGCCTGTGAGTTTTCATTTATCGCTAACCCATCATGAAACACTTTAAAGACAGGAGACAGGTCATTATGACAGTGGCTGTCGTGTGAAGAGGAAGCATGGGGTGATAGTGATGTGTGAGCTTGTGTGTCGCTGAGCCTCTCAGGGGCTCTTGTTCTCTCTCTGGGACCTGACTGTCACAAACAGCCTCCCTTTCCAGAACCACTCATGAAAACAGACTGTTCCCATTCCCTGGTGATTAAAGGGGTTCCTTGAAACAGTGAGATCAAAGACACACTTCAAGTTTGTCTCAAAGTGAATATTAACTGCATGTTGGAGAGGCACGTCAGGGGGGAACCTGATCTAAACAAACCCAAATGAGAGCTGTAAGGAGCTTGAAGGTTGGGGGCACAGAAGGGGAGAGTCAGAGATATGGGTCATTTCGGATTTAAACACATTGGAAATGGTCTTTTCTACTTATGTGACTAGATAAGTTCTCTTCACTTCTCCGAACCTCTTTGCTAATGTGAAATCAGGTTAATAATGCCGATCCCAGGGGGCCCTGAGAATTAAGTGTAATACATGAAAAATGCTAGGCATGGTGCAAAGGATAGCTCGGTGGTAAAGTGCTTGCCAAGCATGTGTGAGGCTGTGGGCAGCACTGCCTGAAAAAGCCAGACATGGTAATTTTAGACCCAGGTATTACTGGATGCTTTTCTATCTCTAGACATCCCAGATGGGGTAGGAGGTAGTAGATAAGTCAGCAGAGGGAGTACACTGTAGAATGGAGAATGCCTAGGCAAGGAACCCTGACATAGGAGGTTTGGTTACCAGGGCTTTGATATCCTCTTTGCAGAAGTATCACGAGCATAACCCTTTCTGTGGTAAAGCTGAGCTGGTAAGTGTTTGCAATGCTGCATGCAAATTGTGTGTGTGTGTGTGTGTGTGTGTGTGTGTGTGTGTGTGTGTGTGTGTGTGTTTGTTCATGAGTACATGCACATCTCCTTTTCTTGACTCTTAGCTTCACTCACCCTTCTTTTCTTCACTCTGTTTGCCCTCCCAGTGTCCTGTTCAAAAAGGAGATGGTAACCACAGAACTTTGTCATTCATCTTGCTCCCCACTGGGGTGTTACTGTAAACCTTGGCACTGGGAAAGGCTGCCATGGAAGTGGCTTCTAGCAAAAGAAACTCAAGTCTGAGATGGGGCAGAGTGAGAACCAGTGAAATGTGAACCAAAAGAGTCCTTAAACATTTCAAGAGTCTGCAGGGAGCTTGCATTAACCCTTAGTATTGCCATGTTGCCTGTGAGGACAGTGCCTTCTGTCCATGGTAACAGGAGCTGCTCAGCAGGTGTGATAGCCAGGTAAACAGATCCATGAGGATCTGGGTGCTAGTATCAGGAGTCACTGTTCTGAAGCCTCTGTTTTGAGATAGGCTAGATGGATTTCAGGAGGTCAGTGTGACACTTCCAGGTGCTATTTATGTTGCTTTTCTTGGTAAGCAGTCGCAGTTGGAATTCTTCCCAGCTGGTGGCCAAAGTGTCTCACTTGTTTTGATGAGACTTAGGGAAAATTTGAGAGGAGGTGAGAGATGCGGAATAAGCCAAAATATCAGAGAATATCCTTGCACATGTCCTGCCAAATCTAAGTGCTGAGTCCTGTCTTTTCCTAGGCCAATGAAGACACTGATGAACCAAGACTGTTCTATTATAAGTCAGTGAACGAACTCAAGACCTTGTAATAGACCACTTGCTAGAACCCAGTTCCTTCTCAGCTCTTCCCATCCTGCTTGCTTGTCGCTCAGTACACTTGTAGTCCAGGGAGCTGGAAGGTTGGCATATGGAAATATTGCTTACCAATGGAGCATGGACGTGTTACCTGCTATCAGCTCACTCACTTGACTCTTTCTTCACATTCTTCCCTTGACTGTCCCTGTCAGAACCATGGCAAGTTCTGTCCTGTTTCCTTATTCTTAAATGGGAGAATGTGACCTGGCATAGTTTTTGGGTTTTTTTTTTTCCCCCCCAAGACTGAGGGAATCTGAGAAATGTAATTTGGCTTACCAAGAATTTTGTATTTTTAGGACCCAGCGGTGGTTTATTGGGACAGCAGAGAAGTGTGTTAGGATCTGGGGGTGAGGTTACTTTCCAAAGCCAGTGTGGTTTGTGTGTTGAGGGGAGGATGTCTTTTACCATGAAGAACTTAGAAAATTTTGAAGTCAGGATGGTATAGGGCTTCTGGGAACATTCATCCTCAGTCCATACTAAGATGATGTCACCTCCTCTTGCTTGCTGGTTACCTCACATCTCGGGCCCCTCCCCATTAATGTCAGCTTACTGTTTCCTTTTAAATGCTCTAACAGGGGCATCACTTGGAATTTATCCCCCTGACATATAGGTAATCATATAACAACCACCACTCACCCACCTGCTGAGTATTTGCTTGACTTCAGGAACTAAGGACATTGTTAGCACCTTCTGTTCTCTTTGGGTTTGGTTTGGTGATTTTGAGTTATAGTCTGTCTTCTTCCACAGCTTTCACAGGCCTTGAAGATGTGTTCTTTCTGCCTCAGCCTCTCTAGTGAGTGGGGTTACTGGCTATGGCTGCTCACCATGTTCATTCTTAAATGAGCTGGGTGACATTGTTAGTGTCTCTTTTTTTTTTTTACAGATAAAGTACTTTAAACATGGATAAAACTTAACTAAAGCTGTTTTTCTATTTCACAGAATTTGTTTTTATTAAGAAAAGGTTGCAACAACCTAGTCAATGTGTGTCTGATTACAGGCTTCATTGTTAACATTGTGGGGTGCTGTGCAGCCTCAGAAAAGTGGCATAGAATATCTTCACATATTGTTAACATGGAAAGAGTTCCATATATATTAAGGAGAAACAGATGGGATATATGCAGATATGTAATATAGGATGGGATAAATATAATATCCTATAGTTGTGCAAGGGATTGGAGGGAAGAAGATTACTGTAATTTCTAGAACATTCCTGAAGAAACTCATGACAGTGCTTCTCTGTGTGGTAGAGTAGGATAGTACAGATAAATACAGAATGTGTTGATATTTGTTCTGAACTCTATGAAGGTCCTGTGTATTCATGATTACTGAGATAGAATTTCTGCAGCCCTGCTATGGTGGTACATACAGGTTGCTTAACTTTGTAATTTAAACAGTAAGAATGGCAGCTGCCACCAGTGTTTGTTAGTTCAGGTGCTTTCTGCATAAAGTTTAATCCCAACAGCCTTTGACTGAAAGCTGTTTTTGGCAGAGGTGTTTTCAGTGTTATTTCACAGGAAGCTGGGCTCATGAGGAAGACTGATAAATGAAGGCTCTAGTTTTGAGACCTTTAATTCCAGCACTCCGGAGGCAGAGGCAGAAGCAAAGGCAAGGAGGCCCGAGGCAGAGGAATCTCTTAGTTCGAGGCCACCCTAATCTACAGAGCAAGTTCCAGAACAGTGAGAGCTACATAGAGAAACCCTGTATTAAAAAACAAAACAAAACAACAACAACAAAAAAAACCAAAAAGAATATGTCTAAGTATATTTTTTAAAATAATTTTAAAGATAAAGGTAAATTTGAGCACCCAATGATAAGTTATATTTAAGTGTAAATGTTAAAGCAGAAGACTCTGCCACTTCTACTGGATTGTTTAGTAAAAATGAATGCTTTCATAATGTTGCTTTGTTTTTATTTCCTTGAGTGGTTTTGCTTAAAATCAGATAGATGGCCGGAAGAGAGTAGCTTAGTGGATTGGAGTGTTTGTTCCTATTGCAGAGGACCCAGGTTTCTTTCCCAGCACTAACATAGTGACTCACAGCAATTCATAACTCCTCTTGCAGAGTATCTGACACCTTCTTCTGACCTCCACGGTCATCAGACATGCACATGGTACACAGACATACATCTAGGCAAACTCATACATGAAATACAATAAATAGATCTAATTTAAAAAAAAGGAGTAATGTTTGCGTGCTGGTGTGTATGAGTGTGTGTGCACGCATGTGCACGCGCCCACTTGCATTGAGGTTACTTCAAACTGTTAAAACTGTTCATTGTCACCTTGACAAGGATGCAAAGGGTCTTATATAACCTGTCTGTTCTCTGTACATTACAATTGTGGTGCTTAGTCTTGATTGTCAATTGGCTGTATTTTGAGTTAACTAAGAGACATACATGTCTGGGTGTGCCAATGAGGGCATTTCCAGGAAAGTTTAATTGAGGAGGGAAAAAAACCTATTCTGAATATGTGTGGCATCACCTGGTGGGCTGGGGTCTCAACACTGAAAAAAAAGGAAAATCCAGTGTCCTCTCTCTGCTTCCTGACTGGGGGCAGTGTGAGTGGCTGCCTCTCCTGCCCTCCCTCACAGCTAGGACTGCCCTCACCACCATGCCTTTCCAGCTGTGATGGACTGCACCCTCCAGTTAGTTGTTTTTGTTTGGTCTTATGTTATAGTAAGAGGAAGATTAATGTAATAATTGTCAACTTTTTTGCTTTTCTTTGTTTTGTTTTTGTTTGTTTCTTAGGTTGCTTGGTTGGTTTTTCAGGACAGGGTTTCCCTGTGTAGCTCTGGCTGTCCTGGAACTCCCTTTGCAGACCAGGCTCTGGACTCTGTGCTTAGGAAGAAACATTAGAAGGTTAGGCAGCCCATGGCTGCATTTCTACCTGGAGATACTCTTACAGAGCTAGGTGTCCTCTCATGAGGCACATGTTCCCTACTTTCTCCAGGCCCTTCTAATGTAAGTCCCAGAATGCGGTAGGTAGTCCGAATGACATTCACCAGCTTGGGCAGATGGGCAGTAGGTTCTAATCTATTTTCTTTCCAAAACAACTTCTATACGTGCGTGCATATTCTGGCAAATAATGCAGAGACACAGAGATTATATGTGAGCCTAAGATGTTCATCAGATTGTGTTAGGACAATGGGAAATTTAGACTCAGGACTATTTGACTTGGCTCTAGTATTGCTTCCACTGAACTTCAGTTGTCTCCCATATTGTATCATTTGACCCTCCCAACATTGTAGGAAATAGGCAAAGTACCATTTCCAATCCACAAATGAGGAAACCAAAACTTGGTCCAGTTCTCTGTAAGGGAGATGATGATCCTAAAAGGAAGGACTGGAATCTGGCCCCACGTTCTCCCCTCAGGCACTGCAAGCTTTAGTTGTTCACAGAAGCCATAGAGATGGAAGAATTCTGATGTTCTTTGCAGCCGAGAGATCAATGCATCTAACACATGTGATACCAAACAGAAGCAGGGAAGGTGCTGTGCCCCCATCCTTGATGCTCTTTCAAGACTTGTGGAAAGTTCCTGGAGTCCTTCAGACAGTGAGGAACTGGGGAAGACCTACTCCTAGCAGAATACTAACTGGTTCTGGGAGTTTTGAGGCCGGAGCTTCAAAGAAGAGGAGTTGTAAGGTTGGGATAACAAATTGCTTTCCGGATCCCTATACAATTAGATAACACCCCCCTCCCAATATACCTGAAAGGACTTATTACTTTTTAAAAGAGTGTACTTCAACAAGCCATATTAACATTGACTTAGTTGTGCTCATCCAGTGGGTAGAAGGGTTGTTCTGTTGTTCAGTGTTGGCCGTAGCCTATGACCCGAGTCACCTGTTTGCTCAGAAACTGCCAGCTGTCAAAAGGCAGATGACCTTGCAGAGAAACACAAACTTTGGAACTTCAGTTGCT